>VMRM01000012.1:14234800-15602300 GCA_010277075.1 Poeciliopsis retropinna | reverse complement strand
GAGAACAAAAAAAAGAAACAAACAAAACAAACAAACAAAAAAAAAATCGAAAAAACGACACAACGTTTATTTGACCTCACAATCTTTCCAGATAGTGTTACCTCTTTTTTTTTCTTCTTCTTCTTCTTCTTCGTCACAATTCAAACTTGCAAAGCACAAAACATCACAAGTTAAGCCCCAGCAAACTAAAATATACATTCACGATCATGGTTATTGTGGTCTGTTGGAGTTAGACGGTTAACTTTGGCACTCTCTCCAGTTTATAGATGTTTTAGTATAGTACAATCAGTTTGCCTCAGGATCACAATATTCAACAGTATTGTACAGATTTCAATGGTAATATGTGCACTAAGATTCCAGTTAGAGAAACAGCTACCTGAAGGAACATCTACACACCAAAAGACTTGACAAAACTACCACAACCAAATGAGAATGTGGATTTTTTTTTTCCTCTCCTTTAGGTTTCTATTTACAGTATGAAACACACCCTCTAAGGTTTATTTATTATACACATTTTCCTCTGTTGGTCATCATCATCATCATTCTTCCTGGTGGACAATAACATACAAAATAAATGTTTTTTTTTTTTTTTGCGTGTGTGTGTCTCCAAATAAAAAGTATATCCTGCGGAATGCCCCAGTGCTGTGAAGTGTGTGTGGCTTCGTTTTTTTTTTTTTTGTTTTTGTTTTTGTTTTTCTCGAGCTCAGTCCTACACATACCATTCACTGAAATTGGAGGACAGGCCACTGTGGCTGGTGGTGTTGTGCACAGCTGAGGCTGGGGACAGTGTGGTGTTGCTTTGGGTCTCGGTGGTGGGGGACACCAGGCCCGGGGGTGTGGACGATTCGTAACCGGAGCTTGCGGCCGGCGATGAATCTGACGCAGATGGAGTGGACTCGTGGACCTGGTCGATGAGAGAATGAGAAGAATCAAGCATTTGAAGATAAAAACAAGAAGAGGCAAAAAAAAAAAAACAGGCAGATGTTGGCATTTGCAAACAGCTGACAAAAGTCTGAGTAATTACAATGCAAAATCTGAGACACAACCAGAGATTTGGCATCATAGTACACACACACACCCCCCCCCACACACACACACACTGTTCCATAAGCCAGATATATTTACCTTCATGTGTTTTCGCAGTGAGCTGGGGTGTGTGTAGGACTTGTCGCACATTTTGCACAGATATGGCTTGTCCGACGTGTGGACGTGCATGTGTTTCTTTCGGTCACTGCTGTTTGCGAATCTTCTGTCACATCCCTCGAACTCGCACTGGAAAGGTTTCTCTCCTGCAGAAGATAAACAACAACCAGATATACATGTGAGTCAGATGTCCATTTTTGTAGTTTTTTTTTTTTTTTAATGAAATCGTCTCAGGTGTTGCATTGATGTAGGTAAAACAACAAGATTTGTGCGTAAAAATCTCTCTCTCTCTCTCTTTCTCTTCCTAGCAGTGGTTTTTAAAGTTTAGGCAGCTGATTTTAAAACGAGTGTGGATAAAGGAAGAGGAAGAGGAGGAGGAGGAGGGGGGTGAGTTGGAAGACTTATTTGGCCTAAATAATGCGCATAGTGATTTAGGAAAGGGGGGGTTGGGGGGGAGGCCGTTGTCGATGGGGCCTTTACACTGGAGGCATACTATTTGGTGCGAAGACAATAAAACTCTAATTAGCACGTGATCAATTTCATGTATCCCCCCACACCCCCAAGAAAATGCGTTCAAATGCAGTAAAAATAAAAAGAAAAAAAAGTGGCTGATAATGGCCCAGTCTGGCACCTCAGCTCATATCAGAAGGGGCTCAAACAAAAGGCTCTTTTCCCCTTCCTTCTGCTGCTGCTGCCATCCGGCAACAACGAGACGCGCGAATCGAGATCGAAATATTTAATTAATAAAGCCCAGATAAAACGCTACGGCGGGAGGAGCGCAGCGGAGGAGATAAGCGGTATTAAAGCGCGTTCGTCAACGAGCTGATGCGATTTGCTGCACCAGCCGGGGCTGCTCGGCTGCGCACGCAAAGCGCTCCCACTGTTCTCACTGACCCATTTCTACTGGACGTTAAATAAAAAGTAAACAGCACCAGTTCGGAGGCACTAGGTTCGACTACTAGGAGGGAAGGAGGGAGGAGGGTGGAAAACCTGCTTTAACATCCGATAGAATAGTTGTAAAGGTGTCCAATGAGAGCACGGTCAATGGCTAAAAATGAATGATAGGCGCTTCGGTTCTAAATCTACTTTGTTACTGAGACTGCGATCCACTTTAGTAGCCTGAAATACTCGCTCTTAATCAGATTCTATCGTGAGTTTCTGAGGGCAACACGCGGTTAGAAGGCACGAAAAATAACAGCACACGCAGGCCGATAGCAGTTACACAAATCCTAATTGTTTAAATCAATTTACAGGTAATTCCCGGAGGTACTATTCTTAAATCTAAGAGCCCCCCACCCGTCACCCCCCGCCCCCAACCCCCCAACACCGTTGTTAAAATTAGGGGCCTACCTGTGTGCGTTCTCTTGTGGATCTTCAAGTTTTCCGAGCGGGCGAAGACCTTGCCGCAGCCGGGGAAGGGGCACGGGAAGGGCTTCTCCCCCGTGTGCACGCGAATGTGGTTCACCAGTTTGTATTTCGCCTTGAACGGCTTGCTCTCCCGGGAGCAGTCCTCCCAGAAGCAGATGTGGTTGGTCTGCTCCGGCCCGCCGACGTGCTCCACGGAGACGTGCGTGACCAGCTCGTGCATGGTGCTGAAAGTTTTATTGCAGCACTTCTTGGGGTTGCTCAGCTGCTCCGGGTCGATCCACTTGCAGATGAGCTCCTGCTTGATGCACTGCTGCCGCATGTAGCGGAAAAAGGCACCCGGGTGATGGTGGTGGTGGGCTGCCATGTTCATGCCCATGTTCATATTCATGGAACCGTACTGGTTGTGGAGCTGCGCGGCCGAGTACGGGTCGGTCCTCGGGCTAGAGACCTGGTGGTACTGCTCGGAGCGCCCGAAAACTTCGCCCGGCAGTCCGAGCCTCATCTGGCCGTTCAGGACGTTCGGGGAGCCGTGGGAGCCGTGCTGGTCGTGGATCCCGGGGAAGAGGATGTGGCTCTGAGTGTCCGTGTGGGAGTGATGGAGGGACCCCGCCGTGGGGCCAAAAATAGCGTGCTGGCCGCTCGCCGGAGAGGATTCTCCGAAGCCGCGGCTGCGAAAGAGAAAGTCCCTGGTGGAGTTGAAAGGGGAGCTCGCGTACGATGTGACATGGGCGGCGTGGGCCCCCAGAGCCGCCGCGGGGTAGCCCGGCGCCTGGGTGGTGAAGGCAGAGCTCTGTCCCGGGGACAGGTCGTGGTTCAGCTTGAACGCACCCATGTGTGCGGAGTCTACGAAGCTGTTCTGCGCCAAACTCAAGTCTCTGTCCTGCATCTCGCTCGCAGAGTGATGCCTGGCGAACGTACCCACTCCCAGTCCGGGGAACTGGTGGCCAGCATCAAGTAACATGTTTTATTATTATTATTTTATTATTACTATTATTATTATTTTTATTAAACCAGCGTAGATGTCTTCTTTTTTTATTTATTACAGTAAGAAGAAAGATGAAAAAAAAAAAAAAAGATCAAATGTTGACACGCAACGATGTAACTTCCAGCTTTGGAGACACCATATCAGGCGTGAAGCAAAAGCGCTTCTCCGCGCATAACTAAAAGATTTCAATTTAACTATCAAGGGGAGGGGGGGAAAAATCTAATTTACATGGGATCGAAAAATCCAAACGAAAGCGAAGGATTCCCTTGTGTCCTCTCCTCCTGGCTGTGCTTTAGTGAAACTAAGAAGAAGAAGAAGAAAAAACACCGTTCGATCGAAACAATTATCTTATTAGAGGTCTTCTGCGCACGCCGAGCGAGATTGTTTGGAGCATCTCGAGAATTAAAAAAGAACAGAAAAGGAAAATAAAAAATAAAAAACACATTCACCGCGGTCCAGTTTGGGCACGGATTTATGTCTCTGGCTCGGAATGAGCGCTTTATCGGCGGAGGGTCCCTGTTTCTCCGTGGACTGGCTCTACCTCCTCTTCCGCCCCCTTTAACTGGAGCTAGTTCTCTCCTTCCGCGCAGTCTCATTGGCCACCGCGCCTCATCAATCCCAGGTGTCCCTCCAATGGCAGGTAGAGCTCTGGCGACTTAATAGCGCAACGCCATTTTTCCAAGCAAACTATTACCGCCTACTTTTTAGGGTTGAAGATTTTCTCCCCCCCCCCCCTCTCCCAAACCCATGTTTCTTTTGAGCATGGGTTCAAAAGAGGATCACGAAAAGGGAGAAGAGAGCGCGTTTTTTTTGTCTTGTTATTGTTGATATTTTCAGGGTGTTACTATGGTCATGGCAGTGAATGATAAACAATTTGTTAGAAAGGAAAATAGTGATTTACTTGTTTAATCCTGACAAAATCTGGCGCAGCAGCTCTGCGTATTTCTAAATGTATTCAAAGTTTAGCAAGGCACATGTCACACAAGATAGATAGATAGATAGATAGATAGATAGATAGATAGATAGATAGATAGATAGATAGATAGATAGATAGATAGATAGATAGATAGATAGATAGATAGATAGATAGATAGATAGATAGATAGATAGATAGATAGATAGATAGATAGATAGATAGATAGATAGATAGATAGATAGATAGATAGATAGATATTGACCAGCAGATAGTAAAGTTATAGGAAATACTCCTTTAAATCTTAAAAGCATCAGCCATCTGATGAGACCAAAGTTGAACTTTGTGGTCTGAACACGAGAAACAAAATGTTTCCAACACAAATCTCCATAGCAACATATAGTCACGTAAACATTTGCAAATGGATTCACAACCCCTTCAGCCCCACTCAAAGGACCTACATGCGTTTATATTTAGATGACACAAAATTTGAACTTTGACCCTTAATGCACAACCGCCACCATCATGGGGAAACATGATGGTGGCGGCATCATAATGCTGAGGGGATGTCGCTGCAGACAGACTCAGTTGACAAAGCATAAATGCGTGGCTCCTTGTGGATTTCGGTGGCTTGCCAAACGACCACTACTGGATATGTTGTGGTTCTCCAGTTTTTACCCAACAAACCGCCGGTGCTTGTTGCTGGCAGCTTTAATGTTAACGATTCTGCACAGGGCTGCTTCTGCTGCTCCCTCTGCGGTTCCCGGCAGCCACCACACCAAATGAAGTTGCATGTTCACAGTGGTGAACAGCAAACGGATCAAAGCGAGTCCTCGGTGGTCTGTAAATCTGAGGCTGTTTCTGGATGAAACGTGTCGCATTTATGTTGTTTTGGTTTCATCCTAAAATATGGCTGAAAAATACGTTCAGACAATTGTTTTCTCTTCTTCTTCTTGTTAAACCCGCATTTTCCTGGCAACTTTCCACTCAGTCTGAGCCGAAACGGTTAACACACACACCATACATCACAGCTGCTCATTCGCTCCCCAAAGCTAAAAAGGAAGTTTACTTACATTTTCACCACATAAAAATCCACGCGGGCTCCTTCGTTTTCCCGTTCACCACAGAGGAGCCCTCTGTCAGTCTCGACTCCACGCACTCTGGACGACAAATAACGGTGAAAGCCTAGGGAAAGTTTTTTTTTTTTTACTTTTTTTTTTTCTGCTTTAAAATTGTGTGTCTCCTGGCTCGAAGTTAACGGGGGGAGGCTGGGCCGCTGTGTGTGCGCCATTCTCCCAAGTCTATTTCAACCCGCACCACAGGAAACGCAGGAGCTGATCCAAGTTCAAAGTCACGTCTGCCGACCCCTATAAGAAGTTCTTTATTTTTGTGGGAAAACCAGGGAGCATTCCACAGATAGAGAGAAAGGCATAAAGAAAATTAAAAAAAAAAAAGAAGAAGAAGAAAAAGGGGAAAAAAATCAATAGGGGAAGGCTGCAGCTCTCTTCTAGTTGAAGGAAAAGAAAGAAGAAGAAGAAAAAAGAGAGGGTCTGGCCCATTTCAAAATCCCCCCAAAGAGCAGTATTTCAACAGGTTATTAGAGGCACTATATTACACATTGAGAGCCGTTCTGCAGATGTAGTGCCATAAATCACTGGAAATGTGAGTCAAAATGGGAAGTGAGAGCTCACGGAACGCAGTGACAGCCGCAGCACTGCGTGCGGGGAAACGCCATCAATAAAACCTGCAATCTTGATCACATAAGGGGCGCTCCGGCTGCGTTATTATAAGGAACGTTCCTCCTCTCTGTTGGCCCGACAGCGTCAATATGTTGACACGTTGGAAGGTTACTTGTGTGGCTTGGGCGACCTTGCGTTTCATGGATGTTTGACCTCTGACCCGTTAAGACCACATATGCCGCCCCTTGACTCCTTTTGGTAAAATAACCCAGTTTATGACAAAGCGTCTTTGTTTTAGAGGGAAAGAGAGGGTCTCTGATGCCCCCACCCTCACCCCAGTCCTTATTCTTCTCGCTGAGTCTGAGACATCGTCAGCTTTTAGGTGATAAAGGAGCTATAGTCAACAGTTATTAACTCAAAAAGCAAACATTTGTGCCTTCATTTCTGCTCAAAAAAAAAAAAACAATAAAGGAAATTCTACCCCAGCGTGCAGTCATGTATAAACCAAAACTTGTGTGCGTAAACCGCCCGGCAAGTCTAGTGACGAATTTTAATAACCAAAATCAGATTTTTATTTTATCATTTTTAAGTGTGTTTATGTAACACGTCTACATTTATTGGGGCTTGGGAAGCAAAGCTTCATAAACAATGCTCCAGCTGCTCCTGTGTGTTTTATGGGCTCCCATGAAATAAAGCACTCTTTTGGAGCTGATAGAATGTATTTATTTATTTTTACTACATAACAGCTCACAAAAAAAGGGTATAATCTTTTTATGTTGTTGTTTTTTGAACTTTAAAATTCTAGAATAAAATAATAAATTAAAATAGATTCACTCTTGAATTGAAAATAAGTTAAATGACTGTTATAACACTTTATTTATTCATTTATTTATTTATTTATATCTAAATATACACATTTATAAATAAATAAATATATATATATATATATTATATATATATTATAATATATATATATATATATATATATATATATATATATATATATATATATTATAATATAATATATATTAATATATATATATATATATATATATATATATATATATATATATATATATATATATATATTATATAGGAGCTAATTACAAAGTTCATCAATCATTTTCAGCCTGTGGTGCCCTTCTAGTAAGTATATATATATATATATATATATATATATATATATTTTTTTTTTTTTTATAGAAAATTATGAATTTGACGTCACGTACTGACTGGGTGGGAAAAAAAAAAAAAAAAACCTTTTGTTGCATTTTGCAGACTGTCAATTGCAACACAGCGATCAACAGTTTTAAGGTGTGTTACTGTAGTTCAGAAAGAAGGAGAAATAACACCTATCTGTGATTGGTGAATATTATAATCTAAAACAGGGACGTGCAGCGTCAAAGTGCAAGTTGCAGTTAAAGAAGTAAATAAAAATATTTCAGAAAAACATTTATGAAACGTGCACAGGGTTAAATGTGACGATATATATATATATATATCTTTTTTTTTTTTTTTTTTTTTTTTTCCCCAGAGGAAATGGAAATTGATGATCGGGTGAAGATATAATAGAAGAGTCTTTAATAAGTATATACAATTTTATAGCGAAGCTGTGGTTTTTTTTTTTTACTTCCGCGTGGTTAAAGGCTGTTGGAGTAACCCCAGATTCACACTTGATTACATTTGAAGAGCAGAAGCTGGGATATTGAGGATATTAATAGCATCCGGTTAAGAATAACAAAACCTGGAGTGGGAAACTTTTTTCTTCTTTTAAAAATAATTACAATTTTATTTTCTACTGAATTATGTGTAACTTTGTCATTTTTTTAATCTTTTTTTTTTTTTTTTTTGATGTTGTATTTTCCCACTCGTGCGCTATGGTCATGTTTTATGGAGGGTGGGGTGGGGGGCTGGTTGTTTGTTGTTGTTTTTTTTTGTCTGTTTGTTTGGGGTTTTTTGGCAGATCTTCTTTACCAAAATTGCTGAATATTAAATAGATTTTCTGAAAAAAAAGAAAGAAAGAAAAAAAGAAAAAGAAAGAAAAAAGCACCCCTAGTGTGTGCGCGTATTTTCCTCACTCTCTTCTAATCTGGTTGTCATCTTATCATCTTATACAAAAACAAGCATCTGGTTTATTTATTTATTTATGTATTTATTTATTTGGCAGAATAATAGTGAGGCATTTGGAAACACCAGCTCTCGGGGTGAACTGGAATGCACTTGTCGCGTAAACTGATAATTCGGTCATCCACACGCGCACCGGTATCAGTAAACACACACGCGCGCACACGAACGCGCACACGCACACACACACATAGAGGAAGAGAGAGGGGGAGAGAGAAAAAGAGAGAGAAAAAGAAAGAGAGAGAGAGAGCGAGAGACGCACAAACCAGATCCGCTCGGTAACTTTGTGAGTACAACTTTTTGGAGTCAACAGCGATAAAGAGAGTGAGGGGGCGGAACCCTGCTGAGCCCCTGCGCTGAACGACAGCCAATCGCTTCGTTCTCCTAACTGCCAGTCACCGAAATCCGTCCAATACCCGCAGTGCCATTTCTAAACTGTATTCCCCACTGTGTCCTCCAACTGTTGTATGTTCTGCCAATCGCTTGAGGACAGAGTGGGGAAAGGAGCAAGCAGAGTTAGAAGCCGGACAAAAGAACTTATAGAACCCTTATGTACATATTTTCCTCATGTTTTAGAGCGCAAAAGCAGCTGCGGTGAGCGCGGATGGACTTGTGTGTGTAAGTTATGGAACCCCCTTTAAGCAAGAGGAACCCGGCGATAAGATTAGCGGATTTGGCAGCAACTCAGCCCCTTCCTCATCAGAATATGACAGGCTTCCCGGGGCTAGGGGGGCATCACCCTCTCTCCCACCATGCCCACCTCCACCCTGGGGAGCTGGGCAACGACCCCGGAGTGGCACTCACTCCATTTGGACCCGAGCACATGGCACAGACAAATGCTCTCAAACTTAGCCCGTCTCAGCACATTCAGAGCCATCCCGAAGCCCAGACCGCGGCATCTTTCACTCCTGCTCAGACCACAGTGGGTTTCCCCGTGGCTCACCCCCACTCAGGCTACTCAAGCAGCAGGGACTTCATCCTCAGGAGAGAACTCTCAGCCTCTGCTATGCATGCACTTGGCGACCAGCATAGTTCCGCCTCCTCCCCTCATCACCATGGCATGTTCATCTCGCCAACAGGTGCTTACGGGCACGCGGAAAGTGGGGCCCATTCACTTTTCACTGGACTCCACGAGCAGGCGTCCCCGGGCGCCCACCACCACCATGCCCTCAACGGGCAGATGCGCCTGGGTCTACCGGGGGACATCTACGGCAGGCCGGAGCACTTCGGGCACAGGCCGGAGCACTATGGCGCGTCCTCCCTGCACAGCTACAACTCCATGAACCTCAACGTCAACATCGCCGCCGCCGCAGCCGCTCCTCACGGAGCCGCGGGGGCGTTTCTGAGATACATGCGGCAGCCCATCAAGCAGGAGCTCATCTGCAAGTGGATCGACCAGGAGCAGAGCCAGAAGAAGCCCTGCTCGAAGACCTACAGCACCATGCACGAGCTGGTCAACCACGTCACGGTGGAGCACGTCGGCGGACCCGAGCAGAGCACGCACGTCTGCTTCTGGGAGGAATGTCCACGGGAGGGGAAGGCTTTCAAGGCGAAGTACAAACTGATCAACCACATCCGAGTTCACACCGGGGAGAAGCCGTTCCCCTGTCCTTTCCCAGGATGCGGGAAAGTGTTCGCCAGGTCGGAGAACCTCAAGATCCACAAGAGAACGCACACAGGTCTGTAACGCATGCTTTTCTGCGTCCAAAACTTCGAGAGAGAGAGAGAGAGAGAAAAAGTGATCTCTTGAGCATTTGCAGTGTTTGTTGACCTCTTGCATAATTGCGCACAGATTGAAGTAAAACATGTAACGCGAGAAAAAAAAAGTAATTGAGAAGTAAACATTAATTACGCCTCTTCTTTAATATTAACCTTTTTTTCTCCCCCCCCTCCTCCCACCCACCCCCGGCTCACTGGTCCAGGCGCCCGGAGGAGGCGTGAAAGGATTAGCGCATATGATTTGTAAAACGTGCTTACGTACATACTACTGCACGCGTAAATGTAATTGTCCTCGGGCGTAGGACGCTTTACGCCATCGCAGTTTAGATAGACGAGGATCCAAATAGAGTGCATGCAACTGAATGCAAAGCAGTTTATATGACTGAGTTGACCTGATAAGATAATCTTGCATGAGAATTGGACAGTTTCTCTTTTAAACATGCCTTATATGGCGTTTGTTATGAATAGTTTCTCTGTACAGAGAAACTATTCTCTGTACAGAGAATATATATATATATATATATATATATATATATATATATATATATATATATATATATATATATATATAATATATATATATATATATATATATATATATTCTCAACAAACCAAGAAACCTATATATGAGGTGAGGTGATCAGGATGTGATACCCCTTTTAAAGACAGAAGGGTAGATATTATGGTAAACATCGCGAGAACAGTGTGTTCTACCTGTGAACTATATGTGTTTGGGTCAGCAGTCATGCAAAGCATTACTGCGTAACGACAAGGACTCTGCAAAGGCTGTTTATCGTTGTCTATACATTTTTAAGATGCCTTGTCTCAGTGTTATTTCTGTGCTTATCCTCGGAGGTTTTGTTGTTGTTATTATCCACTGCTGCTGTTGTTTGTGTTGGAGATAATTGTCTATTCCTGTACTGTCCAAGTACAGGAATGCTTGGACGTTTTTTATTTATTTATTTTTAGTTGCTGTATTTTTTTTTGTTTGTTTGTTTAGATTAACTTTCCACTAAGTGACTCCCAATTACTTTAATAGTAGTTTAATATAATTGCTGCTTTTCTCTCTATTTTTACTAACTTCTTTGTACCAATTTGTCTTAATTTTTTTTTCAAATGGATTTTTCTTTTTGTTTTTCTCCCTCGAGTTAACTTTTTAGAATTTTTTTTTTTTTTTTTTTAGATTAACTTTCAACTAGTGATGTTTATATATGAAATTATAATAGATTAAAATACCCTCCCTAAGGGGCATTTACTGTCATTATATTTAGTGTTTTTCTAGTCTTTTGCGATATTTTTTTAAAAGCTTTTGCGGAAGATGATATTACTATTTCACCATATCAATAGTGTTTTAGTTTTAAACATATTTTATTGACACGAGCCAACGTTTTCCGGACATAATCAAGTAATGATGCTGATCAAAGGAGTATGAAATATAAGTCCAGCTTTAAATAGTTTTAAATTACACACATAAGAACTTGTGCCTCGGGGGGAAAAAAAAGAAAAGAAAAAAAAAAGGAAGAAAATGCTGTGCGACATTACACAAGCGTCTCCTTGTGGCCTCCAGAGTCCCTTCCCCACCACCCTTCTTCCAGCCACATGCAAACATGGAAAACCAGAAGGCCTGGAGGCGATGTTACACGTGTTCAACAGAGGAATGAAGCTTATATGTTGGGATAAGTGGGTGTGAAGCAGCGGATGGGTACTCAGTGGCGGAAAAAGCAGTTTATCGTTCAAATTTAACGCTGACAAGTTGTGTTGCAGTAGCTCTGGCGCTCGTTTTCTGGGTTTTTTTTTTTTTGTTCTTGGCAGCTTTCAGACCCACATGATGACTGTTGTGCGTTTCTCGTTTTTGTCCAAAGGAGAAAAACCCTTCAAGTGCGAGTTTGACGGCTGCGATAGAAAGTTCGCCAACAGCAGCGACCGCAAGAAGCACTCTCACGTCCACACGAGCGACAAGCCCTACTACTGCAAGGTGCGGGGCTGCGACAAGTCCTACACGCACCCGAGCTCTCTGCGGAAGCACATGAAGGTGCACTGCAAGTCCCCGCCGCCGCCCCCCTCCTCCGCCAACGTCGCCTACATCTCCTCCACGAACACCCTGGTGGCCGAGCACAATCTCTCGCCGGGCTCCGAGGCGCACCGGAGCCGCTCGGCGAACCTCTCCCCGCAGGTCACCAACCTGAACGAGTGGTACGTGTGCCAGGGGAGCGGGGGCCCCAACCACCTGCACACGCCGTCCAGCGACGTGCCGACGTCGGACTCGGAGGACGAGGACACTTTCAGAGGCTCAGACCCAAGGACTATGCTCTGATTGCCTGTTTACAAGCCGGACCGGACTATAATCAACTCGGCATATTGAGTTGACCCCTTTTATAAGTACTGGCCACCAGAACCGACAAAATGCAGCTCAACGTCTAGACTGTGGATGCAATGCAGGTTCTCCAGACAGAGAGAGCGAGAGGATGACCCCCCCCCCCCCCCCGACCTTTTATATATATATATATATATATATATATATATATATATATATATATATATATATATATATATATATATATATATATATATAGATATATAGATAGAGATAGATAGAGAGAGAGAGAGAGAGATTAAACAAGCAATTTCGACCTTTAATCAGACTTTATATGTATAATTTTTTTTAAATATTTAAAATTAATCTCAATTTGACTGATTTGACTTTATATTAAATAAGTTACACACAGGTTTTTATAAAGTTTTGTATTTAGGACTTACAATTGAATTTTCCAATTGAAAACATGTCACATTATTTCACACCAGGGGTTAGGGGGTGGAGGGGGTGTACACTGTCTGCTGCCTCATGAGTGACAACAAACAGATATTGACGAGAATACACAGGAAAAAAAAAGAAAAAAGAAAGAAAAAAAAACAACATCTTGGTTTTGGCAAAAAGCGATCAACCGAGTGTCTGAGCAGTGTCTTGTTTTTCAGATTTAAAAAAAAAAACAAAAAAAAAAAACACTTTGGATGGAATTTTTTTTGTAATATTTAAGAACTATTTAAGACTGTATTTTATGCAACAAAAAAAAGCGAAACAAAAGAAAAAAAAACACACACACATACATGCAGGCGTAACACTCATATAGAGTCCAGTTTAAAAAAAAAAAAAGTCCCCTGAGACCCTAAAATATGTCGACTCTGTATGGAATTGTACATATGTAACTGTACCGATGCTTGTGAATGTTGTGTAGTTTTATTGACGGAGGGGTTCGTTTTGTACATTGTAATTTATTGGCTGGTGTCCGTGTTGTTAACTGGAATTACAGAAACACCAAAGAATAATATTAATAATAATATTATTAATAATAATGATAATATCAGTTTTGGTGATGTAAAGAGCCCTACTGATGTTCGAATCTTCTTTCTTCTTCTTCTTTTTTTTTTTCCGCAAATTTATGTTGAACTTTTTTAAGATCTGTGCTCTGTAAAAGATGAAATCATCTACCTGGATAGGCTGTGAAATGTGAAAAAAAAAAAAAAAAAAGTCCCTCCTCTCGCATGCCTTTTTGTAGTGAAATGTCTTTCATATTGAGGTGCATGATGCCGGTGGACAGTATGGATTAAGAACAAAAAAAAAGGAAAAAAGAAAAAAAAAAGAGAGAGAGGAAGATATGAATCAGTTATGATTGTGCAGACCCTTGATGTTTCAGATTTAATTTACAACACAAAACTCTTGGTATATTTAATAAAGACAGTCAGGACGAACACAATAAACAAGTGTGGAATGATTGCAACCGAAGCCAAAATACCTATAGTGGTGTTTTCAGGTTTATTAAGAGGTTTAAGGAGGTTGTTCCCTGTTCTTTAATAGCCTTTTTAACTTTTATTAAGGGCCTACAAGCCATCAGTCTCAACAGCAATGGGGAAAGCTGAAGTAGCGCCCTTTTTCTCTTTAACATATTCCCAGAACCAGGCCCAACAGGCCAAGGAGGGCTGATATAAACTAATCACTGAGCTAATGGGAAAACTTACAGCCCCCTAATGGCGCTCGTTCCTGAAAAGGCTGCGACGACACAAAGCGGCTCAGGCATGAATCATTCATGGGAAAAATAAAAGATAAAAAGATATCTGACAATAAGCAAAGACTTGTATAGAGTGCATGAAGAAGGGAAAGGGAGGTGGGAAGGGGGGGTGTAAAAAGTAGGTTCCCCTCTTATTTCCTACATTAAAAAAAAAAAAAAAACACAGAATCTCACTTTCAAAGAGTTGCCCATCCGTTCTATAGAATAAAAATTGACTGGCGTCGGTTTGTGCGAGCACTTCAAAGCTTCCTTAGCTTCTCGGGGGGAAGGCCGCCCGCTTTGACAGCCTTGCACGCCGCGTTAGGATTTCTATGGCAATCGGGCAGCGAGACACTTTCATTTGAATATGTCCGGTTGCACTGTCACTAAATGGAGTCCAATCAAAGCACGGGTAGGCAATGCCGCCCTTGCCACCTCTTCCTCCTGAAGTGCATGTTGTCACTGGCAGGTATAGTAGATGACACTGACACGCAAGCTGAGAACTGTACAGAGTTACAACAACAAAAGAAATCTCCAAAGAAACTTTTATTCTTGTGATAAAACAGGAAAGGGGTGTAAAAGCAACTATTTCCTGTCGGAAATAAGACACACCTGACTCAGGTCAGCGTGGGGAATTTAATGAGAACTGGAAACTAGCTGCAATGCTCATTTAGAGCATAAGATGAGATGCTCTTAGCTGGTGCAAAAGGAACTTTATTAAACACCGACCTCCGTGGGTTTTTCTTTGAACGTTACAAAGAGTTTTCTAGACATGAAAAAGTGACAAAATACCACAATATTTCACTTTTGTGGGCACCCCAACCAATATGGTGGTGTGGTGTCATTAGGAGGGTGGGGGTCATTGGCAAATCCTTAGAGTTAGCTAACACAGTTATTTTTTTCTAAGAGTGAGAGAGGGGAAAGAATTAACTTCCAAGAGTCGCAAAAACATGCATGTTTATTTATCTATTCATTACGAAAATATGGTTTTGTCTATTTTATTTTTTATTTTTTGACCTGAGAGCATGCTACAAGTTTTCACTATAACTTTTGACCCTGCTGCTTCCTTGCTGTACATGGCAATTCAAACATGGGAACATTAGCTGTAATTTCACAGCAATTTGTGCCAAAATTAATTATCTCATTAAACGGAGTTTGAACTCGTACATTGTATCAGGATCACTACTTAGGTCACAAAAAAAGAGAGAAAGAGAGAGAGAGAGAGAGACAGAGAGAGCACAGCTCAAGTTGCAATCACTAATTTTTGCAAAGGTACAAAAAAAAAAAAAAACATTAAAAAAATATGAAATTTTGCCATAGCCACAAATTGGAGGATGGGACAAGTTACACCACGGGGTCAATTGTAACCCAGAACTTTTGACGAGGTGTGTAATTGTATCAGTGGTGTGTCTTTTCAGTAATTCCGAGACATTCCGTAAAACATCATTTGCACGTTTCCAGACAGTTCCCATTTCATTTCACAGAGATGTGCAGAAGTGGCTGTTTCAGCAAAGGGAAAGCGGTGCGCTTTCTTCTTAAAAACTGAGCTGCAGGACTGATCCACCGAATACTGTCGTGTTTTATGTTCATGCCATTAAACAAGTTTGCAGTTCTGAAAAAATACAAACATGTTATGGTGAGTGGTAGATACTAATGACCACTGAGGGAAACGTTAGTGCCTCAAAAACTTTACAGTGTCTCATAAATTATTCCAGATATTATTGAAAGATGAATCCAAAAGGAAAAATCTAACAATAAATAAGAACCAAGTAAATTACTATACTAAGGAATAATTACCCTGAGTAAAAGTAAAGACAATGAGTAAAAGTTGCTGGAGTTGCATTATAATCGCACACTCATTACAGACGGATGAATAGTATTAATTGACTTCAGATATGTTTTCAATTTATTGCCCCCATTTCATTCTTAAGTTGCCATTTAGGCTTGTTCAGCTTCCACTTCACACCTGACAAAGATAGGTCACAGAAAGCCCACAAATCTCACTTATCATTTTATTTAAATCAATATTGTCAACTAGAAAGCAAATGTTACACTGCATTCCCATATAGGTTAGGTTCTGATTCTTGTTTGCGCACATCGCATGTAACCGGTTGCTGACGTATGTTATTTTATGAGATGATTTTGAGAGGAACAAAAATCGACTTTAACTATCCGGTGTCAAAGCAGGCACAAATGTGGTGAGCAGAAGATGTGTGGTGCCATTTCGCACCGCAAAAAGTCAGACTGGACGCAAACAAAAATGCAACAGCACAAAAATCTTGAAGAGGAAAAATAGTCAACAGTTGTACTACTACTATTACTACTAATACTCCCGATCACCGTATTGTCAACGGATGATTAATACTTACAGGGCAGAGACGGGAAGCATTAGTGTCAATTAATAGTTTCTAAACATGGTTTCAGATAGTTATCTGTTTGTAGTTACCCCTTCTTCAGAGGAAAAGAATCCATTTTCAGGAATACGGCTGGCATGAAAAAAATTATTGAGCTACACTTCCTGACAAAAGCATAAAATTTTCAATGCAAACAACTATGAGTTTTTTTGAGAAATTTTGTAATAAATAAATGAAAAAAAAACATAAATTGGTTGCTGTGTTCCACCGCCATTAATTCTTAGTGGGCTTCCACGTGGCCACCCCTTTAAAAAAAAACTCTCTGTAGACGCCCCTGTAAATAGGTAAGAGCCCCCCCAGCCCCTAGCCCCTAGCCCTCCAAAAAGGGAGATAAGCTCCTGTTTGGAAACAGACGCTTCAAAATAAACATGATGGAAAATAAGCAGAGACACTCCGCGGCCGCATTTTTTTTTTCTTTCTTTTTTTTTTTTTTTTTAAAGGAGGGGGACTTAATAAAAAGGAGTGAAGCGGTCACCCTTCAGCGAGAAACGCTTTGAAGTAGAACTTATTATCTGAGGAATACTTTTTGGGTTGTCCTAACGACGCCGCTGAATGGGAAAGGCGCTGCTTTTGTCAGCGATTTGTTCTCCTTTAGTGGGATGTCCGTGGAAATCACTTACATGGGCCACCTTAACATATACTGCCTGCAAATCAGTAACTGGCAAGAGTCAGACATGCAGACGCCACTTTGGAGAGGACAAAGAGGGGGGAGGAGGTGGGAGTTAACTAAAAAGACGGTGAGAGAGAGAGAGAGAGCTGGAGAGATGGAGAGGGGGGGGGGGGAAGGGGTCCCCAGTGAGAACGTTGCTTGCTTCTCAATTGGGCCCTTTAAAGGGGTTGAGCGGTAATTTCTCAGACGAGCGTGGACCCAAAACAAACGCGGACTTGTCAGCGTTTACAAGCTTTATCCATCCCCTGAATGCCGCCGACACAATGCGCACGAAGGTTGCATGTGAGGCGACGACAAAAAAAGTTAAAGCGTCCTCTGAGAGTGTGATCAGAGAGCACCTGCAGCCAGGGGACGGCTCGCCTCTCCGGGGGAATCAGAATGCAATCGAGACAAAATTAATAAATAATAATAATTATAATAATAAGAGTATTTTTTTTAATTTTTAATTTTTTATAGAAAGGAAGTGTCACTCTTCACAGATCTCCAGATCCCATTCGGCAGGCCTGCAAACACCTTGTCGCGGTTTTGGCCACACAATAAAATCACACTTTCTCCTGATCCCTGTTGGGTGAAAACTAAGAGCATCGAGTGATAAACGGAGGCCAGGGACCCTGAAAATGAGGGCTGTAAGAGAGCCCGGGTTTAATCAATATTTACCCAACTCTTGTTGACAGAATGAAGCCGCTCTCTTCACGCCTTTCCGGGGAAAAGTTTCACAGGTTTGGTCAAAAACGACGTAACGGCGCAGGATTTGCACTTAAAAAAAAAAAAAAAAAAAAAAAAACAATCCGTGTGCGTTAAACTGAGCGAAAGTTCTTACTGATATATATAGAGGCCTTACATGAGTTTTGCCTAAATGCTCCCACCTCTACCTGGGTAGGTGTGGTGTTATATTTCATGAGAAGTTCCGAAAACAAAGCAGTCCAGTTGCCTTTGCAACGCTCTAACACTCCCTTGTCAAAAAACTTCCTCTCTCTCTCTCGTCCATTGTAAGTAAAGCGCAAGTTTTTGAGACAGCTCAAGGAAAAGTCAGGTTGAATGTTAATTTTTTTTTTTTTTTTGTCCTTTTCCATGCTAGACAGCCTGGAGGGGATAAGTTGGTCTTCAAGTTTAAGATGCGAATTTGTCGGGGTTTTTTTTTTTTTGTTTTGTTTTGTTGTGTTTTTTTTTTTTTTTTGTCCGAGCCTTTGAAGAAAGTTTTGAATAGAGACTTTTCCACCCTCCTTTTGTCGGATGTCTCCAGGGGGAATGTCGCGTCTGTTCAGCCCGGTCTCAGCAGCTGTGCTTTCACCCTTTAGCCCCGGTGCGTTTCGCGAAGGAGTTCCATATCTGACCAAAAGTAATCCTCGGAGTATTATTATTATTATTATTATTAATTAATTTTTTTAATTTAACTTTTAGTTTTGAATTAATTATACTGAGTGTACATCATATATGTCCTTATAAATGCTATATAACGGTGTTCTTCAAACTTTAAGGCTGTTAGAAGGTGCCTCGTATACAAGGCGTTTTTTTTTGCCCTGTCTGATCAGGGGCGTTGCTAGACCCGGAGACGTACTGGGGCACAGGATCTGAATCATAAACCACAGCCTACACCAAAATGTATGTAAAACTAGGTCTGACTTTGTTATCATGCCCTGAATGCACACGCAGGACACAACATTCATGGGGAGGAAAAAAAAGAAGGAATAAATAGCGACTTTCTTTCTGTATTTTCCTGCAGTATTTGTGATCTAAATCAAAAGCTTTAAAAAGTTTCAAAAGCTTCCATGTTGAAAAGCTTACTTGAATTTTCTGAGGTTGTCCGTGCAAACTCTGTCCCAGCCCATGCATTATTCTTTAGTCTTGCATTCATTCTTTAAATATGTTTGTCTAAGTCCTGGGACTTTTGTGTGATCTTTAAAAGTTGATGTTAAAGCACTTAGATGGAGCACAGCCCCAGTGAGATGGGTCTAAGCATCAGCTGTGCTTTAGTCCTTTGCCCATTAATTTTTCTGTTAAAGATTTCATTTGACCCATATTTGATTTGCAGGTGAAAAGTCTCATAATTTTAATCATGAAAACCATCCATCTTTTTAAGAATGAAAAAGTAAACACGAAAAATAAAGCAATCAGAATCAGAGAAACAAAAAGGCTATTTAAAGACACAAATTTACCGAGCAGTTATTCTCTAAACTTAATGATTTTCCAAATCCTGCTAACATAAACATCAAACTTACATGAACACTTTTTTAATCTCATCTGTTAAAGAGCTGAGTTTCACAAACGTATGGGGCAGTGCTGCACCGCTGTTCAGAGGAGCGTGATGCATCACTCAGAGCCTGACATCAAATCTGGTGGCTTGGTAACATCTGTGGGGGTACAGAAACTTGGTGCCGCTCCAAAAAGCCCCATTCCAGGACTGGGAGCAGCTCCAAGGCTGCAGGTGAGGGGGAGCAAGGTCGTCCACGGACAACCGCATGAGCCAGCCGCCGCCGTACATTGGCCCTATTATACGGCCCACCGGCCAGAAAGTAGGAAACTGAAGTGCAGATGAGCGTGAGCAAGCTTCCCCCGGCCGCCTCTTATTGAATGACAAGGCTTTTCTAAAAGCCTCTAAATGCAGGATGTAGGCCTCAGTGAAACTTGGAAAGTGGGGATGAGAGCGGGTGGAGGGAGACGGTCAGCTATTCCATCAAAGTGCAGCAGATGGACTTTTTAGTGATATCTGTATTCTGATTTGTGCCCAGGGATGATGCTGGTTGCACGGTACTGGACGGAACAAGAAGAAACAGCTTCGCTTCTGGCAGCTTCTACTTTGACAACCTTTTTATTAGTAGTAGTAGTATTTGAAAACGCTGCACTTTTTTTTTTTTTTTGACAGATTCGCAGTTTAAATTTACTGAGAATACATGTGGATCTAATCACATCTGACCACAGTATTTCAGCCATAAATGTTTACAAATTACTTATGTTTTTACATGTGATCAGTGTAAAAGTATTATGACTTTTCTACATTTCATTACAACCACAAACTTTAGTGCATCTATGAGGAATTTACTAGAACATATAGAGCAGAGAGAAGTTACACATGGCTGTAAAAAGTATTTTTCAGTTTAAAAATTTTGAAAACTGTGATGTGCGTTTGTATTCAGTCCCTCCTGAGTCAACACTTTGTAGAAACAGCTTGTGCTGCCGTTACAACTCAAGGCGTTTTGGTGTATGTCTGCACATTCCTCTTTGCAAAATAGAACGTGAACTTCGATTTTCAAGTCTCGTAACAGATTCTCAGTTGCATTTTGATTTGGACTT
This sequence comes from Poeciliopsis retropinna, assembly GCA_010277075.1. Lineage (NCBI taxonomy): Eukaryota > Metazoa > Chordata > Actinopteri > Cyprinodontiformes > Poeciliidae > Poeciliopsis > Poeciliopsis retropinna. The sequence continues at coordinate 15,581,951 of VMRM01000012.1, read as the reverse complement.
TGACTGGGCCATGCAGACATTTTGCTTAGAATTAAAGAATTGCGGCCCCTCTTGAACGTTAACATCTACTCTTTTGGCTCAATAGGGTTTTCTTACAGGGTTTCCTTCCACTTAACTTTATCCATTTCCACCTCAACTCTGACCAGCTTCCATGTCCCTGCTAACAAAGACCCAACCTCACAGCATAATGCTGCCTCCACCATATCTTAAAGTGGAGTGTGTTCAGATGTACTTGCTACATTGTGGCAAACTTTAAATGTTCCTTTGTTCTTTCAGCTATGGCTTTCTTTTTTCCACCACACATAGAGGCCGACTGCAGAGTGCATCACTTGTAGTTGTGCTGACTGATTCTCTCACATTAGCAGTGGATCACTGCTGCTTCTCTAGAGCCACCATAAGCCTCCTGGTTGGTTTCGTGGTTTCTTGAAGGGATTTGGTACACGTCTCAGCTCCTTTTTCTATCACGTTTTAAAATGTTTCAATCCTTTTGATGGTCTGCACTGCTTTTCTGCTCCACAAAAACCCTGAACAACCCACACTGAACTTTGTGGGTTTCACATTGCAAATTGTAGTAAAGTTTAAAAGATGTGAGTACTTTTTTCCAAGTCCCAGTAAATCTGCTGGCTTTCTACGTGTCGGATACATACATATGGTTGCACACCGGAGCAAAGATGCACTTCAGCTCTTCATAAATAAAGGATTACCCCCACCATTATGATCCCTGGTAATGCAATTCAAATCCACGCTTCTTTCTTTTCCCCTCCCTCTTATATCTTCAAACGTATCTGCGATTGAGAAAAATTACTTTGGCCACATAGAGCCAGACTACCACTTTATTCAGTCCCCTCTCTTTTGTACCATCAACCCTCTTCTTTGTGGACAAAGATTGGCATCAGAGGCACATTTGGAAAGAACTGTGTGCCTCCGACATCAGAGGGCTGGTCCCTGAATGCATCTGGGTTTACTGCAAGAAAAGGTCAGCATCCAGAGAGGGGAGAAATCCCTCTTACACAGCTGGGGAGGGAGGAAGATGGGGTATCTCTTGGGGGCAGAAACAGAAGACAAGGGAAGAAAAAAAAAACAAAACTCATGTCAGTACACAGAGAAGAAACATGAGTGGGGAAAACTCCAGCATGAGTCAGGAAAATAATGGAAAGACGAGAGAGCGCTTGCACTGAGAGCAGGGAAAGGTATACCCCCTCTGACTTTCACCATAGCTGAACCGCCACAAATGCATTCTGGGCAAAGTGGTGAAGTTGGTTAGCGATCAACCTTTGCCTCCAGCTTATCTGTAGGAGTTCTAATTCAGCGCGATAAGCCAGCAAACTAACGCTAAAGCATCCAGTGCGGAGACGCCGCAGCCTCTTTCAGCATGAGGAGCCGAGACCTCCCTCTGACTTGACGGAGAGGTCCGTATGGAGCCTCAAAAACATCACAAGTGTCACACCTACTCGCTCTCACTGACTTGACTTTGGCGTTGGCTGATATGGCTCTGGCTGTCCAGAAGAAAATGTGGCGTCTTGATGTTTCCAACTGACCAGGGATAAGCCAGAAAGGAAATATGGTTGGCTGGGCAATAGGATTGAGATACGGAGGTCTCCATCTGGCCCAGAGCTTCAAAGAGACGTGGGCTCAGTCTGGTGAGGGCCCAGATGAGGCTTAAGGCAAGAAATGATTGAACGCTGAGATGACTTTTGGTGTTACTGATGTCCACAGAAACAATCATCCCTTTACCAACTACTCCAGTTTCTTGCAACGTTGAATGCACATTTGGCTCTAGAGAATTTTTTTCTTTTTTTTTTAAAGACAAAATGTAGCTATTGTCATGTTATTATAAGCTTGAGTTTTTGAATTATGATTTTATATCAAGTTAAAAATTGCAATTTTTAACCATGTAAAGCCAAACATGCTGGTTTTAACCCCAGACACTTCAAAGAGACACGGGCTCCTCCATGTGTACTTGCTGCATTGTGTAGCTATCTCTTTAATAAGGTTTGTACTGTCCTTAAAAATCTGCTATTTCATAAATAAGCTGTTGTTCCTTAAAACACTTGGAAAATGCATAATAAAAAAGAAACCAAGACTATAGTACAGTTTTAAAAACTTTGTGTGGAAATGTGTGTTTTTGTTTGTCGTTACAATATTGCGAAAGCGTTAGGGGACGATTGTGATGCCAAACAAGAAAAGCGGTAAAGTTTGAAAAACAAGATCCAGATGTTTCCCTAAAAGCATTCGGAAGACAGCTAACTTATTTTTAATTTGAATGTTCAATCGTTGATTTCTTGTATTTGGCTCTAACAGGATCAGACAGCGAATGATGATTCAATGGTATCCACATCATGAGCGTCACGTGTTTTAAGCAGCTGGGAATACATCTGCACAGTCAAATCTAGCTTTCTTGTAAATAAGAAAGCAAAGATGCTCTACAGCCAGCTGATTGGCTGTGTGCAGCATTAGGTGGGGGAGGAGGGCAGCAGCACCGCATCACTCTCTGCTCCATTCAGCTGAAGAAAATCCAATCGCTGCAACACTTCCTCTGGGATATCTGAAAAAGTAGCGGAAAATGTTGCAGTCATGAAACCATAACTGTTTAAGATCTTGGAGTACTTTGACACCAGTCACTGTCCATAATTTACAGACACAAAAACACAAACAATGTAGCCTGCGACTCCTTCCTGTGAAGGTACAGATGACAGCCATGATGTGTCTGCTTCTGTCCCAGAGGACATTTGGTGCTGGACTGTCCCGATCACAAGACTAATTGCATAATTAGGCTGGCTCCACTGGGGACGGGAACCTTTTGGCCCTTTGGAGACACTTGCCACAGTTAATGACAGTATATCTCTGGAAATATTAAAGCTTATCCATCTTTTGCGCTATTAAATCTGAGAGGCTGTGATTTCATTATCATGCTTGACTGATGGCTCGTCAAATTCCTGTCCGAATGGATAACCTGTAACACTCATGGTGCACAGGTGAATCTCAATGAATGACAAATATCAACAAAAAAGTAAATACATTTCTTACAGTAATTCAATTCAAAATGTGAAACACGTATGTAGATTAGTAACGCTCAGAAGGGTGGATCTCAAGTATGTGTTGTTTCACAAATCCACGCGAGTTTCACTTTTTAGCTGGTGAAATAATCTTTCAATGATGTTCTAATTCTTTGAGATGTTCCTCTGTGTAATAATAATGATGAAAAGAGATCCACTCACTTTCTCATTTCCCTCAGATTCGAGGGAGGAGAAGAGTACTCCCAATGTGTTCATTACATTGGGAGTGTGGGAGCAGCGAGGGGGGTGGCGGGCGCCGTCCAGCTCCTCCTTCCATCTTCAAAATAACCATATGCAGCGTTAGACTTTGTCACAAGTCGAAGTTGGGAGGCATGAACTCTTGACGATGAGGGCGGTGACAGGAGGAAACTAGGAGGGGGACCAGAGACACGCAGGTGCTCCGGTTCCGTCTTGGGCCGCGCCGAGGTTAGGCCACTTCTCTATCCAGGAGGGGCCCCATAGGTGCCCTCATTAAGCAGGCCCCTGTTGCATCGGCTGAGGTAAGGTGCGACTCCTCACGCTGGAAATCCCCCCTCCCTCACCTGGCCCCTGTCCGTCTGTCGCAGCTCCTGCAGGGAGCTCTCCCAATCTGAATGATAATAAGCATAACACCAACAATAACCCTGTGCAGGGCTAACCTCCTGTTAGCCTAATGAAGCACTCCAGTAAACTAAATCATCTCTTGGGGAAAAAAAAAAAGCAACAACAAAAACAGAACTGACCCAATTGCAATCTGCAGCTCGTCCACCCCCATACCCTCCCCCCATCTGTTTATGTCTAAAGATGCACATCTGAAAAAAGCAACAAACAAAAGTTTGTAGAAAACTTCCCCTGCAGCACGCTGTGACCGAGATTCAAAGGGCAAGCGGTGCTTCATTAACCGCATCAACATTTACTTTCCATCCCCCCTGAGTCTGCCACAGAGCGGATTAATGTCAATTACCTGTCGTTTTGCAGCATCCGCCAACAATATGGCGACGCTGCCATACATTTCCCAGACATGATGTCAAAATGTGGAACCGGTGCGAGATGCATTTCAGTTCGGCTCATTTTTTTTAAAACTGAATTCAAGTTATTAATTTCAGACGTGGAGTTAAGATTTTGCTGAAAATTTTTTAGTCAGTTTCATAATAGATTATTGATGTTTATGGGCATAAAAAGGCCCAACCTGCTCAAACCGAGGGCTCATCAGGCACACGCACTTCACGTGTTTAATTGATTCCTAAATCCCAATTAGTAGGTGGTTTGGATTACAAGTTTTAAATGTTAAATAAATAAAAGAAAGAAAGAAAAGGGGGGGAAAGGAGGCCGAGATGTTGCCAGATTCATTCAGACAGCCGCGCCGGAACGTGGTTCCTCTGTAAAGAGCCACATTAAAAAGGACTGACCGTATATAGTGCAGGACAAAGAAAACACCATCCAGCTCGAGGACCAATGAGGGCTTCCTTTCACTTTTCAATCACTCGTGGTCCTTGCTCGGGATTAAGAGAGGGCTCTTGACTCCGTCTTTGACACAGAACCAGGAGTGCTTGTCTGCAAGTTGAAGAGGGCTGGAGGGGAATAAAAAGGGGAAGAGAATAAAACGTGAGTCCGGGGTTATCGTGTTTAATTGGATTAGATAGTGTCACGGCGAAGCGCGGAGAGATTCACCGGGATAAGCACACAATTACCCAGAGTAGATAATTGAATAAACAAAATTAATTTAAGGAATATGCCTTCTAAAAAAAAAATAAATAAATTGCTCGACGCGCTCTTTTTCTTGGGAAAAAAAAAAAAACACAAAAACCCCCCCGCAAGTTTCCAGTCTCTCCGGAGCTGCGCGCTGCGCCCGACGGAGCGTCAAGCAGCGGCGGCGATAACAAGGTGCGCGCAGCTGTGCGCGCAGGTGCGCGGCCTCCACCTGCTCAGCGGCGATGAGGGAGGGAGGGAAGGGGCGGGGGGGAAGGCCGGTGCGAATCAAAAGCATCGGGGGCTTGATTATACGGAGAGATCAGTGTTATTCCGCTTATGGAAAAATAAAATAATAGAAGAATAAAATGCGCCGATAAAACAAACTTTGAATTAAAAAAGGACAATTTACATTAGTATATATATATATATATTATATATATATATATATATATATATATATGTTTTTTTTTTTTTTTTTTTTGGGGTATCATTTGGGTATAGTTTTATCAATGTCCTTGAGCAGAAATTAAGTTTAAAAGTTCAGCGACCCGTGGCGCCACCGAGATGAGTGGGGCGTTGACAATGAATATGCATTTTTATGGAGGAAAAGAAGCGTGTCAGTCAAATGAATGATTAAACTGTTTCGAAATAACCCAAAGTGTCAAAAGAGGATCTTATTAGTGTATTCCGAAATCATTTTTGCAGGATTTTTTTTTTTTTTTTATTTTAGAAAAAGAAAAAACAGAATTAACATATCAAACCAACTGATGTATTATCTGAAGGATCCCTAAATGAAACAGCTCCAACTAATTGTTTGAAATGTATCCTTACACGGTGAATAAGAATATCTAGTGATTATTAGATAAAGATGAACTGAGGTCGCCTGAAGGAAGACTTTCCCTTGAATCCTCATCAAAATGTTTCAGTACACTGTAACCAAACTGGAGCAGCTTAACCTTCATCGAACACGATAAAATGCAAGATTGACACATTGATTGCTTGAATGGCTAATACTTCACATCTTCACAAATTCATTTTCATAGTGTGAAGGAGGCAAACGCATCTAAAAAAATCTGATTCGGGCACAACGAGAGCTCAGAGAAAATCCCTGCGTTAGTGATCCACCGACGATGGAGGCTTAAATCTTCACACGATTCTTCTTCAAACTGTCAAGGCGCGTGATGGACGAAGCGTTTTTCACAGAGGACAGGAAGGACCCTCCAGAAAAAAAATAAATAAATAAATAAAAGACTCACTATATGTGTTACAACCGTTTTCTTTCAATCAAATTTGTAGTTAGAGGCAGGTGTTACACTGTGATCTCACCTCCTTGTCATGTGACCACACACCTCAGCTGACGTCTGTCTTTTATTGGTTGCTCCTGAACCCCCTTCCGTCTCAACTTTGACCCATGCATGTGCGTTCAGGAACAGCGGATATTATGCCACTTTTATTAGTTTCATTCCATGACTTCAGTTGAGAGGTGTTGCATCGGGTGGAGTGGTATTTTTCGTCAGGCTGCAGGGAACTAATAAAATAAAATAATAATAATAATTAAAACAATAATAATAAAAAAACAGGAGGTATTCTGACAATACAGACGACTGAAATAATAATGCACACGACAGTCAAACGCGACTGACAGAAGATAAAAAAAAAAAAAAGACCAAAAAGTTGTGGAGACCGTTTCATTACACCACCCCTCCTCCTCCTCCTCCTTCTCCTCTTCCTCACCCCTGGCAACAGCAGACAAAGCGCGCGGGTTTTAGTGGTCTCCGGTCAGCCTTTGATCTGGGCCCGTTAAGAAGAAGTGAATCGAGGAGAGGGGGGCAGGAAAGGAGAAGTGGAGGAAGGTAATGTCACCAAGAAATATCGTTTACTATTATTATTATTATTTCTTTGTTGTTGTCGTTGTTTATTTTGTTCTCAATAATTACAAAAAAAGAAAAAAAAATCGTTTTAAAGGGCAAATCGGGGTGATTCAATCCATGCCGAGCTAAAATCGCTGATAATAAAACCACACTATAAAAAACGGATATGAGGGTGTTCAATTTTAGCCATTAAAATATATTTCTTTCCTATAAACAAATTATGTTAATATAGAAATAGTGTTCAGTAGTGGATAGATCCTAAACGCAGTATCTGCTTTATTGGGGTAACGAATCCTGAACTTTCTAAACTGAAGGTCGTCGTTCCGTTGACCTTTCACATGTCCCGTTTGACATTCGAAAGGTCAGACTTGACCTATATTTATACGGGCTATATTTTAACGGTCATCCATTATGAATGGATGACTGTAGTAAAAAAGTTGAGAACTACCATCATACTTAACTTTTTTTGTTGGAGTTTAAATCCAAGTCTAGCTAGTTTAGCGACAATGCTAATGCTAAACTAAAACGTGTTAGCAAGCTATACTTCTCAACCCTACAAGCCACTGCCAATCCCTATCTTAGTTGTTGTCAGGAGAAAGATTTCTGCAACTTCGCTTGAACAGACTTAAAAAGCTTACCGCTATTTTAGTAGCCTTTAATCCTTAACTAGCTTAGCGAAAACAAACAAACAATGTTGCTAGCTAACTGAGCTTTCTATAACCTGTGGCAGTTTTTGCAAACCTTAGCTGTGATTTCATGAAGAAAAAGCTTGTATGACAACACTTGAAGTATTATCCACAAGCTAATTCTTATTTTTTTTGTTTCTTTTCAACACTGGTGAAACTTCAAAAGTTACATATTGTAATTTAGCTGCTTTACTCGTGTCTTTTAGCTAATTACCAAAAGTAATTTGGACTCAGAAGACCAGAGTCAAATGTGTTGACCTATAACTTATAGGAGCTTCATTTTATTTTTTTTCAGGTAAACTCTAAAAGTTGGTTTTGACAGTGCACAGGTTAAAAACTCAAGAACAGATATGGCCTGTAAAGGGCCAACAGAGTGGGTGAGTGAACGCTGAAAAGGCCAAAGTGGATCATGCTTTCATTTTAACTATTTTTTAATTTTTTTTATTTGCAGCCTCTTGTGGAAATCCAAACACAAAGCAAACAAAAACATGCAAATTAGAGAAAAATATTTCTTTTTTATCGGTAAAAGTAAGTTATAGTAATTACACATTATTTTTCTGTCTTTGCTAAAAAAAAAAAAAAAAAAAAAAACATTTAGAGCCCCTTTTGAATTGAATTAGTAATGGTATAATGTGCCAGTTGACGCAGCACAGACAGGCCTTAGTAGATTTCACATCCAGGCGAGCTCACTGTCAAAGCGGCTTCACAAATGGCTTATAATCAGAATGAAACATTAAGATATAGAAAGTCGGTTGCCAGGGTACATTTAGTCACATATGTGGTTAAAAAAAAAAAAAAAAAAAAAAAAAAAGAGCTCGCAATAATATTGTTTAAAAGGCCCAATGGCTCACATAAAAAACACTTTTTTCCCCTTTTTTTGTTGTACTCCAAAATGCATCGTTTTATGTCATTTTATGATCCATTTAGTGGTCAAACTTGAAGATCGCAAAGCAGAAATTAATAATAATAATAACAATAATAATTGTTATTATTATTTAAAACGTTTTAACTTCAATCTGATGGGAGAAGCAGAGCGCTCAGCTGTTCGCCTGAGGGGCCGAGCATGAACGACCCTTTCTCTGCGCAATGGCCCGAGCGTCAACCGCTTCAACAACAGCAACTCCAACAACTAACGCAAACGGCATTTATTGGATGCTAATTAGCACGAGTGAAACGTGCTCCTCCCTCTCAGCCCCGGTACATTAAAAAATAAACAAACAAATAAATAAACAAGTCCTCTCCTCTCAAACTGCGCCACGCAACACGCAACTGCGGCGTTTCTTATTGCTGCGGAATAAAACCCGCCGCCGCAATTAGTCCGTCATACGTCGCCGTTAGAAGTCTATTAAAACATCAAGTCATTATTTGAGCATCCCCGGGCAGGAGGGAGGCAGGGGGAATTAGGAGAAAACTATCTGTGCCGCACGGGTCCCATTTGGATTAATGGGGAAATATGTAAAACATTTCGTTTTAATTCTCCTCTCACGGTGTTTTGCATACGAGCCTTTTCTCTCTCTCTCTCTCTCTTTCTCCCTCCGCTGAAGCGCTCATTATTTATGAAAGCAATCTCGACCGGCACATTACCGGGCTATGAAACGCAGCTAGCTGCCTAATTGATTCCCCGTCACATTTTTTTTTTTTTTTCCTGTGAGGTTCTATTCGTGTTAATTGTAATTTAATCTCTCGGGGAATACCGGAGACTTGTATTTAAATAAGACTGCCGAGCGAAGACGTGGATTTGTATTACTGTTAATGTTATTATCATCGCGTTATTATATAATAGAAATACAAATGTCACGTAGAATTACGCAGCGGAGTCAGACTCCGGATAAAGTCCTGTAATCTAGTCTAGATGTTAGGGTGGAACACAATAGGAGAACAGGTTTCTACTGCATTTCTTAAAATAATAATAAATAAAAAACAAAAAACAAAAAAAAAAACATATAAACCTGTCCAAATCATTTGCTCCTTTATCCTCAGGAGGAGCTGACTTTGTCCCTGAATGATGCCCGTGTTGCAGTTTCTCCCCCTCCCCCTGCTCTGAGGTCTTCCTTCCTGTCAGTGGGTGGGCACCTGTTGGAGCAGAGCAGCTTGCAGAGTCAAGTTGTCCCGTCAAAACTGGGCTCCTGCAAAACTAAAGTCACTCTGTTACGCTCTGGTGGGCTTGCAGCGTGGGGCATTCACAGCCCGGGTGAGGCTAACTGGCTTTCTGAGGGCCTTTCATGCACCTCCGCAGCGCTCTGAATAGGGGCTGTAAGAAAGCTGTTTTACTGGAGAAAATAATGTTTTAATTGCCTTAGAAATTCACCTGAATGCGGCAACATTAAGCCAAAGTTATTCTCACTGAGTAGGACCATTTTTAATTTGACACTTGCTGCACTATGTTGCACCTCAGGTGGTTCTCCAGAAGCGGTTTGGGAAACAGGATTGAATTGTAAAAGACAGTGATGGCAGCTAAAACAAAACAAAACAAACAAACAAAAAAGAAAAACAGAATGTTGTGAAGGGAGAGAGCCGCCTGAACGGCTGCACTTCAAATTATTGCAGTTATTTTGTGTATCTGCAGATTTCTGAAAGTATATTTTGTTTTTTTGAGAATTTTCTAAATATAACCAACATACAGCCATAAAAAGAACTAAAGTCAACAACTTTCCTTCAAAAAAATAACTATTTAATACCAAAATAATGCCTCATATGCCTCATTATCTTATTGGGCTAGCTGAAATGTGTGTTCGACTGGACATTCAAGGTTCATCACAACATCATCAGTGAAATCTTAAGCCGGAGCAACAACAAAAATGAACAAATGAATACTAGTAATAATTTCTGAAAAATAATAAAATTAATGAATGACAGAAATATAGACAAAATTAACATATAACTTTAAACGGAAACAAACTAACATTAAATTCAGTTTTTTTCTGACTCTTTATGAACTTGGTTTACATGTTTGTGTTTCATACATTCCACCTATTCTTTGTTTTTTCTTACTTGATCCCAGAGATCAAGTTAACTTACTCATTTTATAACTTATTTGGCCTAAAATGACAAGCATATTTGGATGGGACATTTTTAACTGGTGCGATTTTTAATGCAAATGTGTGAAAGTTTCACAAGCAAGAGGAAAACATTTCAAAGTTAAGCAAAGGTTAGAGAAAAATATGGAAACAATCTGCATTCTAAGTAATCAAGGCAAACTAGACGTCAATTGGTTTGGAGTTTATACATTGATAACATCACAGAAAGTCCAAAAACGGCTGCAAATATTACGTTTCAATCAAACAAAACATTTTTTTTTTCCATCAGAGTTTGAAAACAAGCTCAATATGTTCATATGGCAGCAAAGAGTGAACCAGTTTCGAGTCACCGATGTGGCCAATTGCCAGTGCGACGGCTTACTGTCGGGATCTTTGGCTGGACACAGGAGCCGTTTCTGTCTCGCTCTCTTTTTTTTTTTTTTTCTTTTTTGTCTGGACTGGACTGGCATGGACACCGGGTCTGTCCCAGACACAATACATCATACAGTAAAGTGAAAGAAACATGAAAAAAAAAGAGAGAGAGAGAGAGAGCCGGGATGTGGTGGGGTAGAGGTGGTATGGCGCCTTTCATTACCATGGTCACCAATGGCACTATTAACCATTCGACACCCCCTCAATTATCCTCCCATCCGCAGTCAGAGAGACAAAGCCTCGGTCCTGGTCTGCTGGAGCAACATGGCCACTAATCTGTCTCTCCTTGAACATCACACCCACTTCACAGCCTCTGCGAGTCAGACAAGTGCTCCACAAAGACCCCTTTTGTGCTTTCATTTGTGACTTCTTCACTCCGCTCATTAAGGAGTTCATTTTTCATGTTCCGCTGAAGCTATTTTCGATGAACGCTGCTGTAAGCGCACGTCGCCCTAATGTAGAAAATAAGTGAAAATGTTGCTGCGCCCAGTTTACTTTCAGGTCATGCAGTTCCAAAAGGAAAACGCAAATGAAATTGAGAATTCCTCCTTCAACTTTTTTGACGCAAAAACGTGGGGATGTTCGTGTGAAGGCAGGCGGCGGAGGTCCCGAGTGGAGCTGCGAGGCCCGAGGAATGGACCCACCACAACAGAGTGGTGTTGTTTGTTTACCCTTTGCCCCCCTTACCCCTCCTGCCAGGACGTGCTGATGGGAGAGCATTCATCTTTTGAAGCGACGGAGGGTGTGGGCGCGCAGGCTGCACGGGTGACATGATGGTGAACGCGCCCTCAGAAAATCTGCGGAAGGTTCATTTCCAGAGGACAGTTCTGCTCACACTACGCACACATTACAGCAAATTCAAGCAAGATTCTGATAAGTATATACACGTACAGAGCTACATATTCCTGTCATAACACAAATATAAACCATGTTTTCCACTGTAATCTTGCACCATGGGGATGGTTTGTAAAGTCTTTGAAGTGCTCAATTTGTCTGTGAGATTTACAGTTTCCTGTCCTGCTTCAGACCTGCGGCCAGTCCGATTATTTCTTCGACACCGCCGCAGCGAGGGTCACGATGTTCTGAGCCTGCTTCAGCGAGGGCAAGTCGATCATGCTGCCGCGGAAGGTGAACGCACCCTGAGGAGAAGCACAAACATTGCACTGGAAACACACGTTTCATACATACAATCAGTTGCAGAAGTCAAAATTCTGTCCATATTTTGGGAGTTAGTATAATAGCATGTTTCTTTTTTTCTCAGACATGAAACTAGATAGACGAAGGAAGAGTAAAAAATGAATAAATACATAAATAAAATACACACACAAAAACACGAAGGGCTCGGCTGAGGGACGGCTAAGATATGAATCCCTTCGGGCGCTGCCCTGGCAGGGAGAGAGAGGTGGCGGGCAGATTGTGTATTACCTCAGCAGACAGCCCACAGAGCTCGGCACACAGGCTCCAACCATGCACTAAATTAGGGACAATAATATTGTACACTTAATTGGCCCAACTCCCCTCCCCTCACTGTCCTTAGAGTCACCCGGGGGTGTACAGTATGCAGCCTGAGCTATGGAGGTGTGCACACAAAGGATCAGTGTGAGCGTTGGAGCAGAGAAACAGCCGTGTCATCGCAGCGTACGGGCAGCAGAGAGACACTGGCCAGTTACAGATGGGTCCTGTAAGAGCTGATCTTTTATAATACAAATAATCAGGCAAGAGCCAGTATTAGATTTCCATAGCATCATACTCTCAAGTAAAAACACTGTTACTTCATTACATTGGGCCATTTATGCAAAAAAAAGGAATAAATGTTGCATTAATCTTTTATACTAGATTTTATTCATACATGAAGAACAATTCCTGCTGCTGTTGTTACTGTGAAAATAATTACATAAAATCTTTGGATATTGTTATTTTGAATTAGATGCACAGACCTAAAAAACAGCCTGAGCACAAACTAATTTCGCTAGTTTTTAGTTATTTTCTCATTTTAAATTAGCACCCAACATTGCCTTGTTAATTAGTCAGGCTATCTGCTCAGGGAGAGCATGCAGTTGACTTTTTAACATATACATGGCCTCCCAACTGTAATTTTAATTGTATGTTGCCAAACCGTCTTTTTTTTTAAATACAAAATGTTCTCTCTAAAAATGCAAATATGCATTTATCAACAGGAGTGATGGTAGAGATATCATTAATTCCAAAACACGTCTGGTTTTTCAAGACCAGAAATGTTTTAAAATAATAAAGTTCAGCTTTCTTATAAGAGAGAGGAGGGTGTAAATGATGAGCAGTGCACAGAAATAAGTGGGGGAGGGGGGAGCTCTGCATTACTTTATGCTTCATACAGTCAAATAAAACAGCTCTGATCATGACAGGGCTTCAAGACTTTAATCTGTGGGAACTGTGCAAGGTAAAATTGTAAGAGTTTCGATCATCAACTTTTTGAATCCCATGCCTAAATACAATAAATAATATTAAAGTCTTGTTTGGTTGAAACAAAATCATTACAGAGAAATGATTCATGTTCTACATCTATTATTACCTTTCCTTCTTTCTGATGCTGGTCAAAAGCAGCAATGAGCTCCTCGGCCCACTGGACCCTGTCTTGACTCGGGGAGAACTCCTCCTGCACAGCCTGGATCTGCCCGGGGTGAATGACCTGCTTACCTGCAGAGAAACAAACACACACACACACACACACACACACACACACACACACACACACACACACACACACACCCCCACACACACACACACACACAGGAACATTTAGCTCTTTTTGTCGAAGCTGCATGTTTCCCCCGCCCCCCCAACATAATGCTGGTCATTTTTGCCTTTTCAGCATTTCATTTTGTTATGTTTTTCTCTTTTTTTCTTCTTTTTTTTTTTTAGAAAAAAAAAAGGGAGCAATTTTCCTGGGGATGTTTCATACCCACAATGCATCAATTGGTACCTGCTTTAAACACTGTCATCCTCTCTCTTGTGCTCATTGACGCAGTTTTATGACTTTGATCAACGTCATCTAATAGCAGGTGATCACTCAGGAATTTTGTTTCGATTAAGCGTAGAGCTGGATTGTACGCCATACTCAAGTTGTCATCACAACATCAATTTGTGCAACATTGCAGCAGCAAAGGATTATTTTGAAAAATTAGTAGGATGTGTCAGTGAGTATGCATGTAAATAATGCATTTGGAAATATTTTTAGCGCCCGCCTTGTTGATACTCGATGTCTATTTTTAGTGGCTGAAATTCTAACATTTTAAAATGGTTGGTATATTGTGATGAAGGATGAAGCATTTTTTTTATATATATAACAGTGCACCTGTAATCAGAGGTCATATTTCAAGACTCAAGTGGGCCACATGTGATGGAAATATGGAAATGGGGTGTATTAACACAATGGATGACATAATTATTCATCTGCATTTTGTGTCAAAAGAACTTATCTACTAATGCAAACAAAGCAAAATAAACATCCTAAGTTCAATGTGGTTTGTCTACTGGCTCAAATTCGAAGTACAACTGGACAAAATGGAAATGAGAGAGTGAAATATCCTGGTGTGAATTGACAGAGAATTTAAACATCAATGATCTGAAATGTATATCTGTTTTACCATTAAAAAAAAAAAAAAAAAAAAAAAAAATATATATATATATATATATATATATATATATATATATATATTTTGTTTTGGCTCAAATTATTACTTTCTATTTTATAGCAAACACAACAATGTGCAGCTATAGATCAAAAAAGAGAAAGGCGGGCAGAATCAGTTCAGAACTTCTATGCAAGAGATGCGATATGAATAGGAAGATTAAAAGGTAATAAGAGAGGAGAAGATGGAAATACACAACTGACTTGTCTCTGAATGTAGGTCCAAACAGACTGAGGTGAAACAGATGGGAAGAAAACCATGTGAACTTCATAAGCGTTCACTACAGCAAAAGAAAAGTCTGTCACTAAAAAACTGAAACTGAAGACTAACAAGGAGTTATGTCTCTGTTGGTCACAATCTCACACATACACACACACACGCACAGCCATCTTCTCCGTTAAATGTGGCCGAAGGTTGCGGATATAATCCCGTGTACATTTGCAGATCAAACTTGTAGTGATAAAGTTGAGGGTTATGAACATGTCTGGCGTGAGTGGGGGCTCAGCGGCAGCCAGCGGGAACCCGACACTTTAGGGCTTAGCTCTGTCGCCAACAACAAATCCTTCAAGGTGGCAGTGCAGGCGGGCTGCACGAGCGAGTAGGGTTAAAAAAAAAATCCCAGAGAAGAGGGCAGAGAAAACAGGGGGAGGAGAGGACGCAGTTGCTTCATCAAGCTCTGCCCACCCTAGCTAACCCATGAAGAAGAGATCTGGCAAAGATCACATTAACTCTGAGGTGTTTAGTTTGTATTTTCATATCATAGTAAACATAGTACAAAAGCTGGTGGCCATAAAAGCAGTTTATTTGAAAAAGCATGTTAAATTACAATAGAATAATTGCAATGCTTTAAGACTTTAATCTTTGTAACTATTTTTTTTCAAAAAACAGACAAAAACAAAACAAGAATTTGGCTGAGGGTAGCCAAACTATAGGATGGAAAGATTTATATTTCAGACCCAAAAAGATTGACGTATTATGTCATATTTTACCACAAGAAAGCAAATCTTTATGTCAGCCCATCTGTGTGTATGTGTGTTTGTGTGTGCAGCTGTTTAGTACAACAAGAGAACGATGGTTCCAACAGGGCAGGCTGGGTGACTCAGGTGCCCTTGGTTACAATCCATTGGTTCTCCTAAAATGCATCATTCACACCCTGCAGCCAATCCCTGGCTGCCGTGTGGGGCTGGCACCTCATTGGAGGATGGCTATTTAGCAAAGTGCTCTCAGGCGAATGATGGACAGGGTCCTGGGGTCTGAAGTGAAATGTGGTCCCTGAGAGCAGAGGAATTGTTTTTCTATCGCTAAAAAAAAAATGCAAACCAACAGCTCAGACTATATAAAATAGGAAGTCAATACAATATTTAACTACAAAATTATGAAAGATGATATTTCATTATCTTCTGGTGTGCACATTGGTTCAAAACAATTCTCTCCTAAGCTCCCCAGTTCGGAGCACTGGTGTTCTGTACTCTGCGCTTAATGGGTGCTGCTCCCAGCTTAGGTTGTGCCAAGGTCAATTACTGCACAGGTAGAGCTTCTGGCAGCACCGTATTATTGCTTAAGCACACATGGGCCAGTAATAGCTACTAACCAAGATTATACCGAGTGCCCACGGCTTGTGCGGCACTAATCCACTGGTTTAAATGCTTCTGCTCCCTTTCAAACTGAACCATTTATTTCATCAACCAGCTGTTTCCCCCTCCACAGCTTTTCAAAATCATGCACCGAGAGATAAACTGCAAATCTGTCTGGCCCAAACAAATACAAACGATTAACAAAAAGGATTTTCGGTCTATTCTTGCCTAAGCTTCAGGAATCATGCGCCGAGTGTAGCTCTGAAGATGCAGAAATAGGATAGACAACAAAACACACACGCACGCACACACACGTATCACACTGCAACACACGGGAGGGCAGAAGTGGCAAACAAGGTCACCTGGATGATTTTCAGTGGGAAACAGCAAGAAGTGCAACCTACACACCGATATAACATGATGTGCAGGAATTTTGTGTGCTTCGATACGCGCCCTGTGTCGAGCAGGTCATTGATTCAATGTCTCTTCTTTGCCATTTTTTTCCCTTTCCATGGCAACTATTGCCTTGAAGAACTGTAGAAACCATGAGATTCAGCTACTTATTTTCCCACTTCCAATTTTGATTTCTTGTTGGTTAAAATAACTAAATGAGATAAAATAAAGCTAGAAAACACATTCATGAAAAAACAAACCTTCAAACCTTTTCTTAAATAACTTGGTGGAAACAGTAAAAACTATTGATCTGCCAATACCAGGAAGAATTTTGTATATGATCCAACTCATTTGACATTTTAAACTATCAATGATCACATGTGGGCAAGATTATTAAAAAACGGTGAAACAGCCCTTTGACTTAGAGCTGACTATGAATCTACATACCAGACACCAACTTCAGCATCATTAGCCAGCTGCAGTAAATAGCTGTGGATTTTTAGTATGTATAAGGTGTAATAGATGGGGCAGTGTCTTCCACTGAATGGACATAAAACTGGGCTAAAGGAAAATTGTTAAGTGTGCAACTGAAAATGTCAACATTTTATGAGCACTAATGCTGCCCCCAAGGATATGCCGCTCTGGACAGAGAGCCACGGAATCAAAAACCGGCACTGACAAGAATACAGACTCCTCTGGATGCAGTTGTCTAAATTATTAATATTTACTGAGAGTGGATGCAGACTCTAAATTGTTCCGTTGTGAAGCTCTGTATCATTTTATGGTGACGTCGTCATTACAAAAGAACTAGCCTAAATAGTAGGACATCTTGAGTGCTTTTAGCAGATGAGACCTTTGTAATGTTCTCCCACAGGGAGGATCCAGAAATGATACGGCATGCAATTAATACAACAAAAACTGATAACAACGGGAAGCAAGCGCAGTTATCAAAGGAGCACCTGGAGGATATTAATCATGATTACAGTCAGAGAAAGAGGCAGAAATGTTACCAGTGAAACCCATGAGAGCTCCCTCCTTGGCCTGTAGCCTCAGTCCCTCCACATCTTTATAGTCGATGTAAACCAGGTCGATGGCCTGCAGCCCAAAAGCCTTGGTGGTCACCACCACCTTCTGCCTTGCATAGAGCAGCTCTGTGGCATCCTTAGTCCGCGTGGCACCTAAGGAGGGCCGGGAGGCAAATGCAAGAATGCTGAGGTTGAAGGGTGAGAGGCAATAAATAACACACACAGTGACTCTACACTTAGAAGGAGGCTTTTTAAATCACCCAACAGGAGGGAGAAATATTCAAATATATAGATTTTCATACAAAACCATTACTTACCTTTCAAAATGTTAACATTTTGTTTGATTACAACAACAAACATTCAGTTATTTTTGTAAGGGCATTATGTGATGGATCGAAACAAAGCGGTTGTTTTAAAGTGAAAGGAAAACGATACATGCTTTTCATGACTATGAATCTGAAAAGTGCGGCGTGCATTTGCATTCAGCAGCCATGAGTCAGCATGCACAAGAACCACATTTTCACAGAAGAAACAGCAAGTGCTTAGAAGTAAGAGACGGATATTTTTTGCCCTTTTCTCCTTTAAAAAAAAAATAGTGTAAGCGTAGCATCCTGTGAGTTCATTATCAAGTCCCGCCAAATATTCCCAGCTTAATTCAGGCCTAGACTTTGACTGGAGCATTTTAACAAGTTATTGTTTTCATCTGGAGGCGAGCCTTCTGTTCCAGTCTCAAATTCTCTGCAGCTGCTAATGGGTTAGTTTCTGTATTGAACTCTGTCTTCCTTTTATACTCTGACCAACTTTCCTGTCTCTTTTGAAGAAAAGCATCTCACAGCATAATGCTGCCACTACCACATATCTATCACCTTTGTGTGTTTAGAGTGCTGTTATGTCTTGGTTTTCCTGCACTCTAGTTTATAAATGAAAAGGCCTGTTTAGCTCATGGCTAATAGTTTTCCTGTAAACAGTGAACAAGGGCATCGTGGCTGCTTCTCTGATTAATGATCTCCTTACCCTGCCTGTCAGCTTAGGTGAAAGATGATGTCTTAGTCTGTCTATTTAATAATCTAACCCTGTATAAAACTTCTCCGCAGTATTATCCCAGCAGCATCTGGCGTATTCCTCGGTCTTCATGATGCTGATTATCCACTAATGTTATGTGACAAACTGCGGAGGCCTTCGCAGAACAGCTGGATTTACAGAGACTAAACTGAACACACATGGGCTTTGTTAACTAGTGAAGCGATTCCTGAAGACAAATGACTGCACCAGATATTATTTAGTGGTACACATATGCACGCCCCACTTTCCACTACTCTGCGTTGCCTAATCGGTTTCAAATCTAAACAAAAATACGTCGTTGTTTTTTTGTTTTAAAGTCAGAAAGGTGGAAAGGTTTAAGTGGTTTGAATATTTTTGCAAAGCATCGCACAAAAAGTACCAGTGTGAATATCTAATCTGCTATTTAACTGTGTAGAAATATAAGCACAGAGTGCGACCGACACCTATGCTGGCACAGAAGTCATCGGAGCCGAACACCACGCCGTCATGGTGGAGCCCAGCCCTGGGAGCGAGTTGGCGGATTTCCTCACACACGGCCTAACAGAGAATAAAATACATCAGCATAACAGCAGCAGGAGCAGCCGGACAGAAGAGACACATTTTCAACATCAAAAGCACAGAAACAACCACAAGCAAACAAAACAAAAAGGAAAAAATAAAAATAAAAATATGTGAATTCATCGCATGGATTAGTTCTGATGTGTTATCAGGAATACATAGTTTTGAACGCTATAGTATTTTTGCAAAACTGCATTTTTTTCCCCCCTTTGTTTTCTCATATTTCTTTTAAATTATATTTTGGCTTGAAAGACAAAATTGCATTTGTGCACACATCTAACAGCACCAGTAGGGAAATATTAACTGTTTCATCTAGGAAATTGCTCGTTAATTTATTGTTTTGGCCAGAAATCTGCTCAGGGCTCACTAAAAGATTGGAACAAAACATAATTAAAAGCCACACAGGTGTTACAGATAAAAGCGCATTAGACAAGCAGCCACAGTCACGACTGAAAGAACAAAAACCTGCACTGTCTGTAGTAAAGAGTGACATTTAGTCGGATGTTTTTCAGGTTTTTTTCGGGTTTTTTTTCCCAGCTACAAATTAATACCACCTCTAGCTGTGCTACAGAAAGTTTGTTACCTGGTGTTCAGGCTGGGCGAAAATAAAAGGTTTGTGTGGGGAACAGGCAAATCCCCGTTCGCCCCCCTCCTCTCCTAACCACCAACAAAACAAACACACACACACACACACCCACCCACACACGCACACACACACAATCACAAACGCAGTCGGAGAATTATACTGAAGAACTGACAGATGAACTAAAGGAAGGACTGCCAGCTGGTTGCTCCCCAAATCTGCTCTCTTTACCCCTCCAAGAAGCTGAAGGTCATGCTGCACTGTTAGGGAAATCTGACTGACTCCAACTGAAATGTCCTAAAGTATTTTCTCGCTATGAGGATATTAAATTAGCACTAATTAAACAATGTCAGGACGTCTGAGGACGGAGGGCATTTTGAGAGGCGGTGGAGGAGCTTTAGATCCTCTTTCTTTCTGGATGTTGTCGAGTTCTCCTCATGCTGATGGAGTCTTTAATCTAAAGCCAACGACGAACAAACAGCAAAAAAAAAAAAAAAAATCTCTGACGTTTGCAGTTTCCCTTTTATTTACTCGTAATCTACCTTAAAATTGAGCAGGCCCGCTGCGGTTTCCACGAAGGTGACGAGGCGAACGGGTTCTGTCAGCGTCCGTCCTTTCAAGTTGTGCTGAAATCTGTCAACAAACTGAACACACAGGCAACGTCTCAGGCTCCGCTCATTAACAATGCCCACGGTTTTGTGTGAGTGGGAGACAATAAAGCACTCAGCAATCGCAATAAATTAATTTACTTGCGGTGCTTTCAACCAATCATGCTTACACAGTCCAAATAAGTGGGAAAAAAGGTTTTTGGTCACTCAAATACATTTAACGCTGAGAAAAAAATATTTTCTCATTTCATTTTTTATGTAACCTGACACTATTTTTAACAATTGGTTGAATTTGTCAGTGTACTTTTATCACTTCATTAGCATTTACAAATGGTAACACATTATAATAACAAAAACCTTTATTTCAGCAGATAAAAACCTCGCTGAGATCTACAATCTCTTTCACAAGAGGGACCTGGTGACATAGCACCTTTTACAAGTATCAACATTTACATTCAACCGAGAAATAGATTTGTATAGTTTTAAAAGCACCAGGCACTAGATTTTTGCCAGGGGTAGCAGAATAAAGGGGGACAGGTAGAAATGATACAAAGAGCAAATAGGAGCCAAGAAACGGCACGAAGAGTTGCAAAGTAAATGAGCCGAATGCAAATTCAACAAACCACAAGAGCCAGCTACAAAACTGTGCACTGGATTTTAGTTAAGGGTAACCAAGTAAAAGGGGCTGAATACAAATTTTGTAAACAACAACAGTGCAGTGGGTTTTAGTTGGGGGTGGATGAGGCAAGAGGGGGGGTGAATTGTACAAAGAGCAAAAGCCAAGTAGGAGATTATGGAGTGGATTTTATTCATAGGTAGCAGAGGAAAGGGGTTTGTATGCATAATACATCATGAAAACAACGTAACTATTTTCTTTCAATTGCACGCCTTTGCAATGTCGAAAATTCTGTCACTTTAAATTTGGATGTGTTGTTCTGCGGTAACAACTGCAAAGGATTACAACTTTTTTCAAAACCTCTGGTAGGATAAAAAAACGGCGGAGTGGGGGAAAATGTCTTCATACGTTAAAATTCCTTGTTTGACGGAAATCCCAACACCTTTATTACCTGAGGTTTGGCAGTTTCAGTCCTTATTCAGAAACACATCTGTGGAGGCTCACATGGCGCAGGGACCAAGCACAGGAGAGCAGCAACAAAAGCGAAGAAATAAAATATTTTACATTAACACCAGGGTTCCTCCCTTCGTCTGAAGTGTTCTGCTCTACCTTCTTTCAGAGGTTCTTCTCCACTACAGCTTGTGCTCCCCTGAGAGAGCATGCAGACATGTAAATGCACCCACGCACACACAGACACACACACAGAGAAGAAACAAAAGTGCAGGAAAAGGAAGAAGAAACAAGATTTGGGACGTCTTTGAGCGTGTTTTTACCACCGCATTATTCTGTTTTCCGCGTGCCTCCTCCGTGGCGGGGAACAGGGGAGAGCGCAGCGACAATCAGAGAGCGATGTGACACTTTGCTGAGGCCTTTATGCTGCACGACTCCTGCTAATATGCAAGCTCACCTAAAGTAGGGTTTTAAAACCCGAGTTTAATTCTTTGAAGACCAAAGCATTCCGATTTTTTCCAACAGACCAGTTCACAGCTAGCCCTGGACTGCCAGTGGGGTTGCCCAAATTCCTAAATCTATCATCTGGAAACACACAAAAGCCCCCTCCGTCAGATATTTCCTTTCAAAGCCAGACAAAAAGAAAAAAAAAAAAGACAGAAAGAAGAGGGAGAGCAAAAGCTCAGAGAAGAAATGTCTACCTCAGAGTTCCCCCTTCCTCTCCGTCTGCTGCTTCTTTAAGACATCAGAAATAAAAATAAATAAATATATAAACATTACAAATAAGCCCAGGTACATCATGACTATTTGTCCAAATGAGGAGCACAATAGCGCTCACACTCACCACTCTTGTTCTGAAAACTGAAAGAGTGGACCTCCATTGAAGAGGTTCGAAAAAAAAAAAAATAGAGGCAATTTTAATCATCTCCCCATTCAATCTCAGTTGGATAAATCATATCGGGGAGATTTGCATAAATACAAACCATCAAAGACTTTTCATCTTCAAAGAGGTTTTCAAGACCCAATAGGCTTTGTACTGTAATCATCTGAGGTCACAACCCTGTGGGAGCAAGGCTGCTATGGCAACATAAAACTAACGCTGGGGGTTTTAGCATAATATGCCCCCCTCCCTCGCCAACACAGGAAGGGTTTTTTTGGGGGGGAGGTTGGGGTGGGAGTGGGGTTAGGGGTGGTCTGAGACGGAGTGTGAAGAGAGGGTGCAGATAAACCCATTTCTGTAACAGAGAAGACCCAGACTGATGTGGCCTCGTTGTTGGGGAATCCGGCAGACGTCGCCGCTGGCTGGGCGAGCTTTAGATCCTACCGGGGGATGGCTCCGCTGGACAAAAAGAAAAAAAGAACTCTTCCATGATTACATGTTTCTGTCCTTCCTCAAAACTCTCCTCTTCAGCTATTATACACCATAAGGGTCTGATTTACTAGCATAAGAGGGGCTATAGTGGCTGTTTATTGTTACTCTGACACTCACAGGAACCATTAACTGTCAATGGCTATCAGAACTAAGACCCTTTCTGGTGCTATTCTGGGCAGAATTGAAAAAAAAATAAAATAAAATAAATAAAAGAATTGTTACAAGGGAAGAAATAACACCTCTTCTTGCCATTCAGAGCCACAACGCAAACAAGCCCTCTGACAATTTTCGACTCGCAATCATGAAAAGAGAAGGAGGGAGAGACGGGCGCGAGAAAGGAGGCTATAGTGGGACAAGTTTCAATTAATTTTCTTCAAAAGGGGGCCAGATTAAATGTTTCCGGCCTGCTGAAGTGTTCATTTCACAGAGGGGAAGCGGAGAAAAGGGGATGAGGGGAGGGGATGGAAGGAGGAGTAGAAGAGGAGGAGGAGGAGCGGGACAGGGCGCGATTCTTTTGGTCCCTGGTGCACACCAAATAGTGTGGTGGGCAAAGAATGCGCACGGCTCCGAATCTGTGTGAGAATTGTCCTCGAACAAAAGGGTGCGTGTGTGGAGGGGGGTTTACGCCTGTTACAGCCCAATAAGGCCTGTCAGTCACACAAGGGGCTGGAGGAGAGCAGAAAGGCCAGGCAAAAGAGTTTGGCACAAAGAGAAACAAGCAAGTCCATCTTTTAGTGACAAATCAGGCTGAAGGTTCCTGTGCCAATATCAATAAAAAAAAAAAAAAAGGGGGGGGTGAAAAATAAACAAGTGACGGATTTACTGCCCGGCCTAACAAGAGCGGAGAGAATCAGACAACGCTTACAACGCAAACACACACATACACACGCACACAGAGGGAATAGCCTGGGTAAGGGCACAGACGAAAAGAGCTGTGAGGGACTGAGGTGACATCGGATGAGCATGCATGACAGAGTCGAAGCCCGATGCAGAACTTGTCTTTGTCTCTGGAGCGTGCGTGCGCCCGCTGGTACAGAAACACACAAATAAATCACGACAGAAGTGCGGTAAGCTTAATAGCCAGCGTGTAGGTAGACTTGAATAAACGTACAATCAAGCGCATTAGTGTCACGAAAGGGGGTGCCGGGGGAAAATAGCAGGCAATTATCTGCTTCATACAGCTTTTAATTAGCCAACAATTTTTTTTGTGTTGTTTTTTTTTTTTTAAACTCTTGCAACAACAACAATAATAATAATAATAATTTTAAAAGGAAAAATGCATGACAAAAGTGTCTTTCTGAAGAGAATGAAAGTAGTGCAGGATGAAAAGCTGGAGCAGTGAATAAGCGAACACCTGTCAGCAATTATACTGGGAAGAAAGAAAGGGCAGCAGGAAATAGACGTGTTCTAATTAAAACCACTAGTTAAAAACTTCCTGCGCCTGCCACTAGACCATGTATGCGTACATATTAGTGTGTGTATGGGTGTGTGCGGGGACGTTCGTGTGTTTGCGAAGGTTTCCAACCAGACCAGACACATGCCTTTCACAACAGATTTAACTGAAGCCTTTAAAAGGCCATATTAGCCACTTAAGAAAAAAGTTCAACAGAACATTTGCCTGTAATAAAAATGAGAAAAGCTCAAGCATTCAGAATTTGAAGCATATTCATTATTGTTGAACTTTTACCACGCAAACAATGAAAAACAGAAAAGGAAAAAAAAAAACTGACATTTATAGTTTTAATTTTGTGGTAAGTGAAGCATATGGAGCTGATCAAAAAGGTCTACATTAATGATGTCCCTCTCTCCTGACCTTTGAGAACGTGACATCCGTACAGCAGCCTTTTTATGGAAACCCACAGGCACGATCAATGACAAACAAACGGCTCTTAACTACATGTATTTATATTATTTCCAAAAAACCTAATACCTATATCAAGGTCAAGTCCATCGGCCCGATTATTAAAAACCCTTTTAAAAGCTCTGAATAAATGTATTCTTTATTCAGGTGCAATTATGTGGTGCAATTATGCAATTGCACCACAATATTTACTAATTGACATTTGATATTTACACCAAAATATTTGGAAAAATCCCAGCCTTCAATTTGCGTTACATTCATTTTGTATGGGGACAAATATATATATATATATATCTTGTTTGGATGTGATTTATTTGAACAAATTATCTGAGCCACAAATACCAGCATCACCAAATGTTTCTATAAAGCAAATACATCTAAGACATATTTTCAATTTATACTCAATTTTCTTATGCTGATCCAAGTGTCTACATGGTAATCCATGACTCCTTGTGTTCATTGGGCATAAATATGACACACTGTGTTCTTGTCACTCTTCAAAATGGAAAAGACAAGAGAACATGTCAAATAAGGAGTACGAACAGACATTTTTTGCATACTTAGCATAAATAAATAAAATGATTTTGGCAATAACAGTGATGAGCTCAAACTGATGATGCTTTCAAAACATCTTAGTGTGGATGTGATTGTTACTCTTGCAGTTTGAAACATTTAGTCAGTTCCATGTGAGCATCAGTAAAAGCTCTGCTTGTGTTTCACAACAAAACGGAAATACTATTTTGCTGTAGATGAGAACTATTAATGAAGCTGTTGTACATACCTATTTTGATAATGGATAAGTACAATCTTTAGAGCAGTATTTTTGTTTTTGTGATGCTCCGACGGTGTAAAGTTATAAATTTATAGAATAAAAAAAGAGTGTGAGGAGGATAGAAAGGTTAAAGATCTTCAAAGTGACCCTGTTAGAGAACTGTAGCACAAAGTCTCCATAGCAACCACCCTTTTTAGGGAATCACATCTTTACCAGAGTTGCCAATAACTGGGAATGCACTGCCTTGATGTAACAATTTACAGCACCGCTATGTTTCATGATAACCAACACATGTTTATGTGTTAAACAGCATGTAAATCCCTTGGCTACACATGGAAATTGAGTACCACTGGGCCCTTAACAAATTTAAATTCTATTTAAACAGTAAGGTATTTATGATGAAGCACAAAAACTGTTTGAAGAGTTCGTTGAAACATATCTGCAGTTCTGCCAGGTGACGAGAGACAGCAGGAAGGGTAAATGGAGTAAAGCAAAGTTCTGTTTATCCCCATTAGCTTTAAACTTCAGCTTCTAATCCAAACACAAAACTACTGAAACACCAAATACCAATGAAAGTCTTGCTTTAAGTGCCTAAAGTATTTTTAGTTTATCTAAAATGGTGAAAAATTTTTAATTATTATTGAACACTGGAAAAATCAATACATTTTGGACAGCTGGCTCTGTAGCTCACCCATTTGGCTTCTTGAATGTCCTCCACTTTGGGCAGCATGATGGTTGGAGGAAGAACCTTTGCCTGAAGAACCACTTGCAGGTCAGCCTCAGCTAGGCCACTGGAAACCGAATTTATCCTCACACACTTCTCAGTCCGGCCCAAGTCCAGCTCTCCCAACATCTGAGCGATGGTCTCTCTGGCTTCAGCCTACCAAACAGAGACATAAAAGACACACACACATGCACCAATTATGATTATTTCAGGAACCTCTTAACTCTTTTGCAGGTGGAAATGGACACAAAACGCTCTCAATCATTTTAACTGTGTGAAGTTATTACATTTATTGTCGACGAAATGAGTTTATTTTAATGATTGCTTGCATATTTCAGCAAATACAAATTATATTAATCAAATTATAATTGAAAAACATGACAGGAACGTAATCAAAGTCAAATGTCCTTAATAGATATGTAGCTGTTTAAATTACATTGAGCACAAGCACAAAAATAATAATATATGAGTGATCAAAGAGTTTATACATCAATTTGGCATAAATAATACACGATGAAGCATTTACGAACCCCCACTGTGAAAAAAAAAAGTTTTTCTTTCCTTTTTATCATGTCTATATAGTCTTAAGAGTGGGAAACATGAGAAAATAAGCAGTCAGTTGATTGGCTGAACATTTCCATTTATGAATCAAAAGAGTTATTATTCTGGAAAGATTGGCTAAAATACACTTTGTACTATCCTGATTAAAAAAAAAAAAACAAACAAAAAAAACTATAAATGTCAGAAACATTCTGTGCACTAATTGCTTATAATCTATCTGACTGTATGAAGACATCTTATGATACTAAATAGGAATGAATTACGAAAGAAATACTGGCTTTCAGCAAACATAGGTTTTAAATGAATAAAGTAAAACTGTACAGCAATAAATAAATGTGACTCAGCATGAATACCTGCGTCACCGTCCACGATGAACTCTGGTTTTCCGTCTCCAAGTTACAGAGAGGGTGCCGACCGAGAAAGAAGCACCTGCTCCAAATTCAACATTTGAACTTTCAAGCTCCAAATATATACACAGCTGCCAATATGGACAAACTAAATCCCATCTGGAGAACAGTTTTATGAAGCAAATCACTTTAAGGTCTGAGCTAAATCTCATTTTGCAATATTAATGATTTGTAAAAAGCAGTGAGGAGGGTAGAAGTCAACGAGACACTGCTGCACACTGCACAAGGTGGAGAGACCAATACAATACATTTTAAACTTAAATTAAAAGGTATTTTGACGAAAACTGTACACAGTCAAGGGTTGCAATCAGACAATGACCACAGACATACATTTTAAATGGTTCTGGAAGGAATGAAGCACGCTACCATGAATACTCTTGGGTTCAACCCAAGTGAAGATTTTGAATCTTGCTTAAAAGTGTTAAAATTTAGAATGTGACTGGTTTCTCTGGAGCTTGCAAAGGGAAAATTAGTCAAATATGGGAGCGAATATGTACATTTTAGACTGTATGTATAATTATGACCCTGTGTGGATCTTAGAAAACCCACAAGACCTTCTAAAATTGTTATTTGAAGAACAAAACAGTGTTTCACTGCAGTTGCTGCTGAATTTTGTATTTTGATTTTGGTCTGCCACCTATGTAGCATTAGCTTATAGTGGCTCAGGGTTGGAGCTGTGTGGTAAATGGTGTTCTTATTGATATGTTAACGACTGCATTATTCAAGTCTAAGTCTCTAGCTACTACTTCCATTCACTGTAGATGCGTTTCAAACGATTACTAAATGGGTCGTTAAAAGTAAAATGTTCTAGTAACGCTTACTCAAAAGAAGAACATGGAGTGTTGATGCACATGTGCATGAGTCACATGCTGGCAGAAAAGCAGAAATAACAGCTTCTAGAATTTTTGTTCTGAAGGGAATTTGACAGATACATTGCCATAGTAAAATTTTACCCGCACAAGTAAAACATCTGCCTAAATGCTGCTGTAAATCCTTATTAGGTAGCTAGTTGGCTAGATCTGTCAAGCTACTGTTTTCAAACAGTTCACATGACTTCCTCCTCCTCACTGAATGAATATCCATAAACATTTTCACCTCTTGAACTCAGTCAGAACTACAGACTTTCCTTTATTAGTTTCATCTTGCGTTGGCACTGCGTCATGCGGACTCAAAAAGTTTCACGCAACTCTTCAGCAACGTTTAGCTATGTTGTCTACTCACCTGAACTCAGTTGTCTTTTTCACACTATTTTTGACATTTCTCAATTCTTCACATGGAAATAAATATGGACAATTTTGAGATAAAAGCCTGATTGCAACTGGATAGAAAAGTTGTAAAATGATATACACCTTTAAGAGTGTTGTCAATGTTAAATGGAGGCACTGATTTAAAAATATATACTTGTATGTCTCATATTTGTGTTTAAATAATCAAACACAACACAATAATATCCGAGACTACGCAAAGAAACTGATAACATGTGCATCTGTGGAACAATAGCTGTGCCAATATCTCCCTGAGCAATATTTACTTAAAATTGACTGTGATATGAACCTTGACTGTTTATCCTTTTCCTTATTTGCAATTTTTAATTTGCTTTAGTGCCGTTTTTAAACCCTATTCTTGCATTTATCTATTTGCATCAACAAGAGTGTTTTCCCAGTTCTGTAAGAACGTTTAAATAATATCCATAAGCTGTGCACTCCTAAAATGCAAATATGTAGTACAAAAAAAGACAAAATACCGGGTGCAGTCTCACGTTGCTTTTCTGAGAGTCAAGCGTCGTAAGGGTGCAAAAAAATGAAAAGAAGCCTACACACCCAATTTCTATCAGCAACCAAGTGGCACAAGCAGCTTTACTCAAACCAGATGCTGCAGCTGCGGGAATTAAGAGAAAACATTACGGAGTGGAGCGAAAAAGTCCAGCTACGGGAGAGGAAAGAGCTTCTGTGGGAAAAATGTGGTCTGAGTTAAGCAGTTTGAGGAAACAGTGGCTTGAAAGTTGTCAGCTCACATTAGAGACTAAAGTCTGATATTTTTGCATTATATATGTGTGAATAAATGCAATAAATCATTCATATATATATATATGTGTGTTTAACTTTACATACAATAATTTACAAGTTATTGAGAAACTATTTTTGTGTGTTTGTTGTTTTGCTTCAGCACAAAATATCTTAACTGTGTTTTGATTGGTGGACTGACCATTTAAGTAACGCGAGTGTTGGCATAGAAGAAAATACATGGAGGAAAGCAGCATAGAGGGACTGCAGTTCACACCATCTTGTAAAAACTTCAGAGAATGAACGTATACTTGACTTTAGTTTTATCTGAGCGTTGGGGAAGCTGTCAGGAGTCACAGGACTGAACAGTTTATGCTCTGATCTCCTGGAATGCAGAACTATACTTGATATTCTGAACGCTCCTCCAGTATCAATAAAATCCAGTATCAAACTACATATCAAAGATTTAGCCAGATTTAATCGGGGTCACGAGGCGGCTGAACTGCTCCGTGTTATCTACGCCTCCCTTTTTCCATCGCTGAACTAGACGAGAGGGATCGTCACACCGTATGATGAGTACGCTGTGATCTTTGACTTTTACGCGAGCCCTTCTCTCTCTTTCTTTGTCTTGCTGCCGGCCTCGTAAGCTCAGGCGGACCTGCAACTGTACGGAGGTAACTTAAAACGGATGGGGCGATTTATGAAGCCCTTAAATCACTAATCATAAACCTGCTACTTGGTGGATGAAATTCTGTCTGTCCCTCCACTGTTCATGGCAAAAGGGGGAAAACCGATCTCTGAGAACTACAGACTGCTCTGTGTGCCCAAAGTCACAGAGATCCTTAGCCAAACAAGATACACAGAGAACCAGATGAGATCAATAAACAGGGTTTATACTATTCACAGATCAAATAAGAGAGTAGTAATGCAAGCTGCCACTTCAAAAAGGGAGTCTCTGTGAATATTTTCTTTCTTGTTTCATGTAAAGTGAGACTCATCACATGGATAGCCTCTTGAACTTCTCTCAATTGCTGAATCTATGATACCAGAAACGGGCAGGTGATGATGCACTATCCTTCCCTTCATCTGCCTTTCTACCTAAAGAAAGAGATTATTCTGCCAGATACCTTGACCCCGGAGGTATCTTGTACTCCAAGCTTGAATAAAGCCCTTTGAAAACGAGATATTTTACATTAATGGACAGCCATCCAACAAGTTGCTTCAAAGCTCCCTCCCCAATCGCCTGGTCTCCCACGGAGAGCTCACCTCAACGTCAGCTCCGTCTACCCTTTGATTCCCTCCATCATTCCCATCATTACAGGCCGACACACACAAGCGAGCGAGCAGACAGCCAGGCGGACGGGGCCGCGGAACGCGGAGACGCATATGAGAAGCTTTTCAAGTGCAGAAGAGCTGACCTTCCAGAAGAGCGAGGGCAGCTTCTTAACACGCAGCCTGAGCCTTGACGCTCAGGTTCCTACAGAGTGCTGTGTATATGTGACACAGCATGGCTGCTGCCTTGTAGACACCACATCAGACCGGAACGTCCAAACTGATGTGTGTACAGTCCACAGCAGGACCAGCTTCCTCTTCAACATCAGATCATGGATGTCTCGCCCTCCTGTCAAGCTGCTTGAAACAAGCGTTGCCTATGGAGAGCCTATGTGCGCAAGTTCACTTAGTTGACAGATTGAATTTAAATCATTGCTCCTTGCAGCCAGAAGTGCAGCATATACTGAATACAAAGTAGATGAGATATTTTAATGAGCTAATAGGGGAATAAACAGCGATTGCATGTTATTCATCAAATTTCTATCCCGCAACAATTCTAGTATTTGAATCCATGTTTCACACTATGGACACATAACACAGGGAAGCTTAAACAAAGGACTAATTGAGGTTTGCTCAGTTTGTTAGTTCTTCAGATTGTAGCTCTCCAAGTCAGGTCCATGGTCCTAGGAACTTAGGAGTTCCTAAGATTACTGTTTTCTACTTTCTAATGTCTGCTCCTTTTGCCTAAAATCTTCCAGTTTATAGGTTTGGAGGCCCAGAGAGCTCAAATAATTAGTCAAAATTGAGGTATTTATTTCCTATAACTTCCCCGCTTCGTTCTTCAATGGTAAGTATTTTTGGACCGTCTCGTGTTTCGTCTTTTAAGTCTTGTTGTGGCTTGAGATTTCTACTTTTGTCTTCTGCCTTATTATCTACTTTTTAACCACTGCAATGTTGGGCTGATTAGTCACAGAGATATTCAGAAATAGTTTTTCTGAAATCCAGGTCAAATGTCAAATCTTTCCCTCCAAGTGCAGGTCAAACATCATCTCTAATGATCTAAATAATTTTATCATCAAATGTGTTCCATTTCGTGTGCCGTTGTTGTAGGTTAGGAACTCTAACCTGTCTTAATTGAACAAATGAACACTTTACTGCATTTCGCTATCCGTTAAAGAAAAATAACAGAGTGAAATAACATCCACAAATGTAGAATTTCTGAATGAATCAATTAGTGTTTCAAATCCTAAGTTTTTGGAATGTGAATCTAAATCCAGTCTGAAAGTTTACTACTTAAGAGTAACTTTAACGCAAGTCTGAAACTTGAGTCACCATTCCTCATAAACCATTATGAATTTGTCCATCTGCATATAAATGTCCCAATTGAATTGATCCAAGTCACTTCCATTCATTCTCCACTCAGATCCTGCAATCTGAGTGGCTCTAATCCATACTTGATGTTTCTGGTTGTGGCACCTGTAGCTTACATAGCTTTCTTTGAAAGAAGCTAAACATATTAGCCACATTTGAGATACGTCTTAGATGTTTACCTCTGGGATCCCATGCTATGTGTACCTGTCCAGAACAGAACCAGATAACCCCCAAAAATTGATAGTTCCACATTTCAGCTGTTATCTTGTCTCTCTTTAGTACATTTGACCATATTCATCCATTCCAAATACCATTCTAATGACCTTGCTGTATACCCTGCTGACATGGATCAGTGAGTTGTCTCATTCATCATGTCATCAATACAGTAGAAGAGGCTGATCATTACTGCCCCTGAAAGCCAATATCCAGAGTCACTCTTTTTGAAAATCTGCCTTTATACGACAATTGCATGTGTAAAGAGTGGAAAAAAAAACAAAAAAAAACATTTGTTTAGATGTAAGGAGAGTTGGAAATCTTGATTCACAGTGAAAGTGGTTGTTTTCCACTCTTTTTTTTTGTACCTTTTAAGAACCGGCATTTTGCTACCTGCTGCGCAACTCACAATGCCATTTAAAATGAGCTGTAGACTCTTGCAAGTGAAGACTGGCTGCCTGAAGTGTTGCTGCATAACCATTTGTTTTTCTTCTGTCAGTGCATGCGTGTCAGGGAGCGTGTGTGTATGTATGTATGCACGTGCACTTATGTACGTGCATGTTAGCAGGCTTCAAGTCATAGTGAATGCATCCTGACAAGTGACATGCTGCACTCCAGAAAGCCGGAGTGAGATGACTGTCTAATTCAAGCTACGCTGATAACTGAGATGTAGCGGGAGGAGATTCAGACCTTCAATCTGTCAGTTGGAGGCACAATGCGTTATGTGTTATCCTGTCACGGAGAGACAAGAAGACACGGGTAATCGGATAGAGTAGGAGAAATTTGTAAATCATGATACCTGCTTATCAATGCTGGTAAAAACTGACAGGCTTGGGTAGGAAAGCAGGAGTTTTCACACGCAGTTAGCATGCTAATTAAGCATCAAAATATATAATTAATGCTCTTTGGAGTACAGTTTATCCTACCTGTAATGGGAAGTGACTAAGAAGATGCCCATCTCCCTTGTGAAGTTTGATAGTTGAATATTTAATTTCTGCTCATTTTGCATCAATTTACCTTGTTCCACAAAAACTAAACACAGTATGAACAATAACAATCTCAGGGGACATACTAAAAGGAATGTGGGTGTAATTTCAAAGGGTTAGCTTGGATTTTTTTGAAATGGAGTTCTGCAAAGTTGCTATTGGTAATAGTTCCCTGCCCTGCAGAAGAAAACTGTCACATCACCTTGAACAGGAAATATGTTGCAAAACCTTGTGCCATGTCAATTCATTACATTAGTAAAGAATTTGAAAAATGAGTATCTCCAATATTGTTACTAAATACTCCAACCACCACATTGACTCTCTCCTCAAATGTTTTCTACAAATCCCGCAATGCATCCAAAGTTCCTCGGATGCATCGAGGAGATAGGGGGTGGAAGGGTAGTATCTCTTATTTCTTGCAAAACAGGAGATATTTGCTTATTTTGCACCATTTTCTCACCCACATCTGTGCTAACCCTCACTCTTTGATGCTCCCTTCTTCTTGTAACCCTCCCTTCTCCGGCATAAGTTGCTCCCTGGTGTTGAGTGTACTGAGAAACCCACTGCCATGGAATAATGTGGGTTATGGCTGCCAGTGAAAACACAAGGGTGTAACAGGATAATAGAAGCATTCGGGAGAACCTCAGCCCTCACCTTTTATTCCTTTTCCTACTACTGCTGCTACTACTGCTATTTCAATACATTTGAATTGACATTTCAAAGACTTGCAAACGTTGCCACGGACTCAACAAGCAATTCATAAGAAACATGCTAAAACGAGCTTTGCCATCACTCATCTATGCCCCATGACCTCTTGTTCGACCACAGCACTCTCCCCATGAGGTCTCCAGTAGTTACACGACACCTAAAATCACACGTACATTTTGACAGACAGTAAAGCTTGGATTGGAAGGGCTTTCTGATCTGACCAGCATGGAGTCCATTTTCTGGTTGAGCAGCTCGCATCCCGTTTGTGAATCTTGGCAGCCTAACTGGGAGTTTCTCTCAAGTCTCTGTGGTCATGTGAGGTGTGGGGCAGGAGTAAAAATCATAAGGAAAATGTATATTCGTCTACAGTGGCTTGGAAAAGTTTCAATACCCACTAAACATTTTCAGATTTTGTCATGTTAAAACCACAAGCGTCAATGTGTTTTGGGGAGAGATTTGATGTAATACACCAAAACAAAGTAGTTGTGTACTTCCATCCACTTTACTAACTGTAGGGTTGAAAGAAAATCAAAATCAACCCTACAGTTTTTTTAACTATGCATACAAATCTGCAAAGTCTGGCATGTAATTGTTTCTATGGCCCTGAGTCAATACAGCATTCTCTATGACAATTATGGTACCCCGTCTATTGAAGTATTTCTTGACCAGGTTTGCAAAGAAGTAGAATAATATTTGTAAAGTCTTTGCAAAACTGGTTATAATTTGATGGGTCGCATCTCTCAACATGGACTTTTTTTTACATTGCCAATTGGATTTAGCGCTACACTTTCCTTTAGCATTCTATTAAAGTTTGATCTAAACCATATTTGGAGAACCATTGCTCAGGTAAGCTGCCTTACTGATTTATGCTTTAATAGTCATATTTTGGTAGGTTTACAGTTGCCCTATAATCTAATTTTGAATCGTGGATTCAATGGTGCTAGCTAAAACGTTCAAAGCCAGGTATGTTGTTTCATAATCTAATCATCTCCCCAATCCTGACTAGTCTGTTGTGTTCCTTGGTCTTCATGATGTCATTTACTCAACAATGAGCTCTAACAAACCTCTGGAGCCTTCACAGAACAGCTGGATTTTCAGTGAGTTTGAACTGCACATAGGTTGACCATTTACTAATTAGGCAACTTCCGAAGGTATTTAATGGAATTGGATTTTATTTAGGGGCATCAGAGTAAAGGGCGCTAACGCAACACAAATAAATACAACATTGAAAACCATTCATACTTATATCCTACTTTGTGTTGATCCACAACATAAACTCTCAATAAAGCTACTGATGCTCATGGTTATAATCTAAGAAAGTGGGGAAAAGTTAAAGTGATATGAGTACTTTTACAAAGCACTGTACAAGTCTTTCATATTCCAATTTTGCAATATCACTTTCCAGGAGTACTCTCTCTTAAGACCATACCTGACTCAATCTAGTTTTAAAGAAGGAAGCAAAGCTTTCTGTGTCCTTTGGAAAAGCACAGTGAGCATTGAATCGAGGTCATGCAGCAATTGACAGTTGACTGAATAATTTATGTTAAGTTGAAAATCTCTGGTGTCAGACACAATTCATGCATACAGCACGGCTCATGCTGACTGACAATCAGACAAAGGTAATAGACTGTAATAATGTAATCCATACAACAATGACCTGTTTGTCATTCAACCGCTTTTAATGGAGGCATGAGAGAACCCGCTCCAGACCACCGGTAAATGGTCCAATTGGGCATACAGAATCACAGAAGAGACCAGTTTGAACCCCCTCTGACCACCCACCACTACCCACTTTTACCCCACACTACAGAAGTCATTCCAGCAAGAGTATGGTTGAGGAGGAAATAACACAGAATATTCAGCAAGTAATGCAGAAAGTTATGCCCGATTGAGTATTCTCTGATTTTTACTTATGTGTACATTTGTCTTGGCAATATGATGCTGGCAGTGGGTATCATAAACGCAGCCCATTGTTCGAATATTAGGGAAGGAAAACTTTTTATTTACAGTCATATTTTGGTTAATAAGTTAAACCTAACTGACCTAACTCATACCCTCTGTGATGTTCTTATGCCTTGTCAAGGAAAATATCATCAAACTGAGAATACTGTTATATGTATGAGGGAAAAATAAGAGAAGATTATGTGAATGAATTTATGTATAAATTCTTGAGGGTCCTCAACTTTTTTGACTGAAAAAAGGTTTCTTAAATATGACAATAATATGTAGCCACTTGAGATGACTCCACCACAACATGAATAGAACCACTGAAGGGAAAGGAAGCTACTGGTTCACTCAGGTCAAGTCAGAGACTAAATGTGACAAGGAATAATCACTATCATATCTGCAAAATAAAACAAACAGTATCAGCTTAAAATATCAGCAATAGGTCACTAAGTTCTAAATATCGGCATCTGCAAGTTACTCCAATAATTTTACAAAATCCTGCTGCCGTCATTTGTTAACCTCATATCTTGGTTCATGTTTTATTTACATGATCAAAAATCTACATTACTACAATTGAAGCACACTTCCTGATTTAAAAGCTTTAAAAGGTGCTGAGTGCCCACTGCTGGAGCACTGACACTTCACTAAGCAGCTACGTTTCACACTTCAGCGAAGTTAATTTGCCGTATCTACCCAATAGCACAGGGTCTCCAAGGAAATGTAGCGAACCCGGGGTGAAAACCCAGGGGGACGCTGGGTTCAGGGTGCTGTTTGTTGTCTGAATGTACCTAAATTGAACTGCACGCAGTTCTCTCCATCTCTGTTTTATTCTTACCAATTCTGCTTTTTATGTGCAAACGTCTGTGTGTGTCCCAGAGCGTGCGGACATTAGCACATACAGACATGTGCGCATGTTTCTATTGTGCCCGTCTTGTGTGCGTTTGCCGGTGTGTGAGAGGCGCTCCCCGTCGTGTCGGCCGCGCCACTATGCCATCTGGAGAGGAAATCGAGTGTGAAGTACAGTATAGTTTGGGACCAAGCTCCGTGGCAGCGGCTCAGCAGTTAGTTCATTAGTTCCAAACTTCCAGGGATTAGGAGAGACTCTCTGCGGCAGGGGGGAGTCGTCGAGGATGGAGGGACCCATGTGGGGAAAGGAGAAGGGGAAAGAGGAACACCAGGAGGAAGACTGGACCAAAGGGCACTACGAGACAGAGAGGGAACATGGGGGGAGGGAGAGATAAACAATCGTAACCCTAAGGACACTAAAGAGGGGGAGAGAGGCAATATAGAGAATAAGACGGCAAGGGAGAGAGGAGGAGAGAGGACAGGTGTAGCCGTCAGTTCCGCTCCAGGGTTTTAACCTGCCCTCCTTATTCCTCCACCCCACTGATCATACAGATATGATGATATGTGTAAAAGTGTTAGAGCAGTCAGCCTTGTCTTCCCCCGTCTTCCTTTTCTCCTTTTCCTCCTCCTCCTCCTCCCCATCAGGTCCACATTGACAGTTAGCAAACTCCGGCTGCTACCCTTTACTCCCTTGTCTTACCTCTCTACCCTCTTAAACACTCATTATTTCAACCAATGTGAAGTGGAGACATTTCATGAGTCAAAGTGGCAATTACCACACACAATTCCAGATTTCAACTTCCAGTAGAGTGGGGGAGGGCTGACCATGTACTTTTTTTGTTTAAACTCATAGACTTCCTTTTCTAGTGAAGGTGACCAGTAATGAACAGAATACATTAGTGGACGTATAATAAAACGGTGGTGGTCAGCAGCAGCGGCCCTATTTCAAGCGCATCCATGCATACGCAGTGACTAAGTTCACACTTCACCCAGCCCATTGTGGCCTTCATCTAAACGCTGCTTCAAGATGACATTTAAAAAGCCAAGCCTATGCTTTTCTTCCATTAGACATGCATTACGAGATTTTGAGTCATTGTTGAGGGCCTTGCGAGCCTTGCCGAACTCACAGAGCAGATTGTGTGGTTGTCATGGTGAATATAATCGCAACGAGGCTAGACACTGTAGACACTGTCAGCACAAATACACACACAGCGACGTAGATTGTAATAGCTAGAACTCCCATTCATTTACCGATCAGTGGGATCCATTGGCTTAATAAAAGACGTTATGAGGTATGTTTGGAAAGCTTCCAGCAAAATATGTCAGCACAGATAAGGAGAAAGTGTATTCAACAACATCTGATCTTAGTAAAAAGTATACTTTGCGTTAAATTTTATGAACGATTGTCATCAGAATTTACTAAAGACACCTATGCAATCCAAATGCGGAGCAAAATGTGTCAAAACTTGTTCGACTTTAAAAGGTCTAGAGAGGAGGAACTGAGAACATTATTTTTTCCTGCTTTTACGTAGAAAAACAGATGGATATCTAAGAAAATGTCACAAACTTTAGTGGCACACCGTGCTTTTATTATATAAATTCCAAACGAAGACAGACCGCAGTTGATGTCAAACTTAAGGTATGTTTCCATCATGCTTTCCTGAACATTTATTCTAAAAAATTGAATTGGTCCAAGACCTCAACCTGACACATGAAAAAAGTGAAAAAGTCTTCCCCTGGAAAAAAACAAAGAAGCCATTTACAACAATAAAAGTACCAGATGATTCTAAACATCTTCATTCTGTAACACATGTAAAGTCACTTTAAACCTCTTGAGAATATGGAAAAAGTATCTCAAAATATCTTCCAAATGTTTTTAAAGTAGAAAAATCTGTGATTTTGATTGCAAAATATCTAAAAAGAAATCAAAATCCTGGAGTGACTGATAAATACTACAAAACACTAAGTGAAATACCTGATTCTTTTAGGCAAACCTGACATGTAAATTTCACAGGTAAAAAGCATCAGCCTGATGAGGATGTGTGGAAAATGAACGGTTCTGAATATGTTCTATAAGCACTGCAGGTTATCATGTCATAATCCATTTAGAGAGTTCAGAAAAGTGAATTTTAAATTGCTTAACTATTTTAAAAAACAATGAAAAAGGTTGATTTCTATTCATTTAGATGAACCAATTATACATTTATTAGGTGTTCCTGTCAGAAAATGGGATATTTGCCTTTTACATAGTTAAATGAAAAAGTGTTTAAAACATTAACGTTTAAATATGGCTAAAAACTAAATGTCTCATGACTATCAAAATTAAGAAAATCTGGAAAATGGATGCAGTTTACTGCCTATAAATCCTCTGCATAAATCCTAGAAAATAGGAAAGATAAATGTCTTGAAATTCAAATCTCTGACATCCAAAACCAATATGATGCCCAAATAAGGTACTGATTTCAGAAGAGAAGCTATAAACCAACAACTATTGACATCTAATTCTTCCAGGAAAAAAAGGATGTCAATACCGTGAAGGTATTGGAAGAAAGGCAGTGGGGAAGGCAAATTTATTTATGGAGCAAATTACAGCACAACAAAGAAAACACACTGTAGCTTAGAAGCATTCCACACTGAGCTGAAAGCTAACACGGTGAATAGCAATGTGGTGGCAAACCTGTGCTGTGCTGATGTTTAAAAAATGAGAAAAGGAGGAAGTAATGGGATTATTGAGTAGAAAAACCACTGATGTAGAATGCAATTTTCCTGAAGTTAGTGTTGGTATTTTGATGTGCATTACTCAGAGAGCCGCATGTGGAAGACAAAGTGGTAAACCTGCTGAGGAACATTATTTTCCATCTTAAAAGGAATGGTTCTACCCTGTTGCTAATGCATTTTAGTCTTCAGTTGCAACAGCACATGTCAGGGTGACAAGTGCAACCCACCAGCAAATCGCTGACATAAAAAAAAAAAAAGGCTGTTCAGAAAAATCATTCATGTCTTATTCAAAATATAAAATAATTCCCACCAAATCCAGTCAGTTATACAGTGATTGGCTAGTGTGGGCTAGTTAGAGCTGAGCAGTTTTGGTAGAAGTTCAGCCTCAGACTTTTTCCACTCGCCTGCATGGCGCCTTCTGTGCTGCATTCTTCTCCACGTTTCCCCCTTCAACACATTATAAAGACAGATGATCTGAGATCCACCAGCGCAGGGTCACAGTTTCTGGCCTGTCAGTCACACAGGCCATCGGCTTATTGTCTTTGTCCACTACAGGAACAGCCTCCAGCCATATCAATCATCTTTATTATCATGACTTAAAAACCTTTGTTGTTTAACTTTTTGCCCGGGCTGCCTCTTTATCCTGCGCTCCAATCACGATTTCATGGGCAGTTCAGCCGGACCAATGGGGAGGTTGAGTGGGCAGGAGGAGAATGCTTTTAACCTGCTGCATCTAGCGCTTTCCCACTGCTCACCCAGTGGGACGTGGTCACCTTGCTTTAAAAGGCTGATAGGGGGGCACCCGGGGCTTTTCTGCAACCACAATGGGGTGAAATG
This sequence comes from Poeciliopsis retropinna, assembly GCA_010277075.1. Lineage (NCBI taxonomy): Eukaryota > Metazoa > Chordata > Actinopteri > Cyprinodontiformes > Poeciliidae > Poeciliopsis > Poeciliopsis retropinna. The sequence continues at coordinate 15,542,083 of VMRM01000012.1, read as the reverse complement.
TGCTCGTTTTAAACATCTCACTTAGGTAGTTTTCCTTTTCAGTGATTAAGAGCAAGCACCTGTCTGGCGGAGGGAGGTGGAATTAAAATCAGTCAAGATCACAAAATAAAGCATGCATCTGTGTGTTCCCTGCTTTAGCATTTATAGCAAGCTGATTTTCATTTATGCGAGGCACAATGGGTGCTTTTTTTTTTTCTTTTTCTTTTTGTACCTTTTTGGTGAGGGCCACGCCATCCTCGCAGTCCAGAACGGCGCAGTCGACATCCAGCAAGGCCAGTTTCTTCAATTTGCGTTCATCATTGCCAGGGCAGTAGAGAACTGCCCTACGGGGGATATAGCGCAGCGAGGAGCCAGGAGACTGATGGTGATGACAGCATGCTTGGGTATACAACTGCCAGACTGCAGGCGGGAGCCAGCCGTTCTTCCTGTCAGCACAGATATATACAAATGTAAGTGCACACTGGCACAGGGACATGGGCATACCTTTGTAAATGTGCCACACCTAAAAAAAAGGTTTAGGCACACCTAAAAAGGTTTAGGCACCTTTTTAGGTGACATTTCAAACTTTGAAATGTCAGTATGGTAGATTTCCCAAGTCAAATTGCAAATCTAAACATGCATTTCATCATGTTAGAAACACAAACTACAGTATATATGAGTGGAATTTAATGTGACAGCTCAAAACAATGTATTGCATCATTGTGAACTGAAAATAGAACAACAAAACTGTGGTTTGCCTTTGTAATTATCCCCTTTGTCCTTACCCCTTAATAAAATGCATAACACGACGTGTTATGTTGCCATAACACGTCACATAATTTTTAAACTAATTAAATTATAGTATAAAATACAGTTGTTCTGTAAAGGCTGTAGAAAATTCCTTAGAGAACATTAATAAGAAATGACATCAGGAAGACTAAGGAATACAACAGACAGGTCAGGGAAAATGTTGAAGAGAAGTTTAAAACAGGCTTATGTTTTCAAACAGTGTCCAAAGCTCTGAGCATGTTACAAAGCTACGTTCAATCCATTATCGGAGAACAGAAACAGCATATCTACAAACCAAACAAGATATGACTGTCCACATAAACTAAAAGACCAGGCATGGAACATTATTCAGAAAAACTGCCAAGAAGTGCATGGTAACTTTGGAGGAGCTGCAGGGATCCACACCTCAAGTGAGACAATCTGCTGAAGTACAGATAAAGTATCAGTCCTCGACCCCACACATCTGGTCTTTGTGATTCTGTTCCTTACAGAGGCAGGGGACCTGGTGAGAGTTGTTGGATGGAACCTGCTGAAGTCTAAAAGCTGGGGAAGATGTTTAGCTTTCTTTGTTGCAGTGACCCTCCACTGTAACAACCACAGATACTAGGGAATTATTTAGATCACAGATGCCTAACTAAGGTCCTCGAGGGTCAGTGTCCTGCAACTTTTAGATGTGTCGCAGCTTCAACAAACCTGGATCACAAACTTTACTCACTACCAGAATTCTGTCGAACTTAATTGTATGTTGAGGAGCTGACTTAGCAAAGTGTGGCAGATTTCCCAAGTCAAATTGCAAATCTAAATCAATCTGTGGAACTGCAGAAAGTGGCCTATAGATACTTTACATCTAGTCTGACTAAGTTTAAGCTATTTTGCAAAGAAAAGTTCCTTCTGTACATCTACAAAGCTGGTAGGGATATAAACCAACATACTTGCAGATAGGCACTCAGGGAGATGACTACAAATGTACACTGCATACACTTTTATTAAACCATCTATGTTTTTTTTTTCTCCACATCAGAGGTATGACATATAACTTTATGTCAATGTTGTTCTGGCTTTACCTCAGCCACATGGAGAACAAAGAATTAAACTGCACCGAAACCACAAAGAAACTGGCAAACATCTCTGCACCCCAATATCCCCCAAAATAGCCCAATTGCATCATGATCTCCAAGGAAAGATGGGTTTTTACACAGCTAGTGATAGGTATAAAACCCAACACGGAGCACTGTTCTGTCTCTTTTGCAGCTATGTTGCTGCACAGGAGGGACCTCCGGACTGAACGCCTTGATCTCGCTGGACGAGTAAGAGACTGAATCTTTGAAGACTAACCTTGGATCCAAAGCGAAGCGTGACCTGCTTTTTTTGTGCATCAGGGCAGCCGTGCCTGAACCTGGCTCCAGCTGGAAGACAATCTGAGCATAGATTCTCCAATAAGAGACAGGTGTCTCTGACTATGTGAACAAAGCCGGTTTCCCCACTGCCTGAGAGAAGGTGACACAGGAACAGCAGCACTGTGTGTGGAATGTGAGCAAAGCGCCCCTAAGCAACCGCTTACTATTATTCAGAATCAGTAAGTTTGGTCAGAGATAATTAGATTAGGCCAAAACAAGTTAAGTTTTTCACTGTGTTATGCTGTGTTTTACATTTTTCCAACAAGAGCAAGCCCCAGAGCTGCTAACAAGAGGCCATCAATGCTACAGGCTAAAAGTACTTCAGTACTTGTGGTGAGGCACTGTGAGCTTTTTCCGTTGTGTCTGTGTTTTGTCTTCCTGTTCCCTTAGTAACTCATATGAATACATGGTAGCATAAAAATTAGATATGGGTCAAACGGTTGTCATTTCACCCGCGTGCTAATGCTATTGCTCTGCAATGGCCAAATTCGAGACATGGCATTACTACACCTTCCATCCGCCCACAACTTTGCAAGTCCATGCACAACTTTTGGTGCCATCTTGATAGTCCATAGTTACCTTCCACCCATCACAATGATGGCAGATAAATACAGCATTAAAATGGTAAAATGTTAGTGATTCCTAATGTTGAGCTGAAAGTTTTATTTCCTTAATAAAAACTGGTTTGTTCCCAAGAGAATTTGTTTGTGATCTGTACTGTGTATGTTTCCTTCTGTAGGGAATGCTAGTGTGCAGATGCAGTCCTTATCTTTATTCATAGAGCAATAAGTGACACATACAGAGCAGAGTCAAAACACAGTCATACTCACCACTTTATTGTCTACAATCAATCCAGATCTATAACAATAGTCTTAATTAAAAAAAAAATGCCTGTAATCATCAAATATACCTAATTACAGCTGTAAACACCATCTCCGCCAATAATTCTCTCTGGATATAAGAAGGGTAGACAGTACAGGGGCAGAAGAAAAGCAAGAACAAAAAGGCATATATGTTAAATAAGGGTGCTGAATTATTCTCTCTTTTTTGTCTTTTGCTCTCCAACGGAGCTTAAGTGACTTCAATAGCTTACTAATCCTGTCAACTATGCTTCCCTCTGCCCTCCAGCTCCAGTAAAGTTTAATCTACACAGAGATGTTGCAGTTGGAGCAGGTAGTTAGAACCAATTCAGAAGGTTTCAAACACTTCAGTGCTTCTAGGCATAAACCCTACAAACCAGAGGCCTGGGAGAACGTAACAAAGAAGAGACAAATTGGCCAAAACCATGGGAACTATTGGACGCACTATGAATACAATTCTTCAATACTCACTTTACCTGTTTTAAAGACATAATTTTGTTCATACTAGACATTAGTAACAGCCCAAATAAACAAAGAATTAGAGGAAAATACTTAAAAAGTGAAGTGATAGATTAAAAAAAATCCACAGGGATTATATGAAATAACATATCTGAAATGTTATTCAAAAAGGCATAAGAAAGTCAAGAAACCATCTGAAATATGTCAATATAAAGCATTCCTGTGGCTATGTACACATTAATATCAGCAGGTTTAATATTAAAACATGGCCTATAAAAGGGTTTGTCATAATCAAAGTATTACATTAAGCGGTACAATAAATGAAAGCAAAAATACTTTTTCAAGACAAAGTCTTATTATTACAAATTGGAGAAATCATTTGGAAAATGGGAAAAAAAAAACTAAATTTACCCTGAACTAGTCACCACAATATTATTTTAATCTATAAAAAAGATTTTATAGAGCAAAGACAGGGTTCAAGCAAAGACAGGGTTCAAGACAGAAGTTTGTGCTTTCTAAAGACAATGTGTGAGGGAGGTAATTCAACACAATTTTGACTTGTATACCAACTGCTGGCCAGCTATTTTATCCCTCCAATGATCCTATCAGAAGTGTGAATGGAAACTGATAAAAAAGTCCCTGAAGGTATGCAGTTCTTCTCTCCAGTAGGTAAGTAGAGTGATGGAGACCCCAGGACTTAGTTCAGGGGTGTTTTATCTTATTATTTGCTTCCTTTTTTTCTTTTTTTCCCCCTCCTTTTTACATCATATCATACCATGGGGCTGCACTGCAGCTGTAAAGCGGTTAGACTCAGCCACAGTGACAATGTTTACTACTCTAAGATCAGAGGTAGTTGTGTAGTTAGTGGGGTTATATATTGCTCGAAGGGGCTGGTTCTTATTAACACAGAGACCGCAGCAGACATAGCACCACAAAAGAAAATAGAGGAGGATAGAGGTACAAATTCAGGAAGAAGGGGGCTAGTCATGTATTTGACTCCCTAAGGTTAGTTTGAAACCTAGCTCATATGCGTTATATTTGGTTCTAATGCCACATAATTTTAGTCTTATAAATAATCTTGTTGCTTTTCTTAGTATGACAGCTCTGCCCATTGGATCAGCAGCACTTTCCAAGCATGTTTGTGTGCATTTCTCTCCAGCAAAGGACAACCGTTTCCCAGGTAACAACCAAGCAATTGATCTTCAGTACAACAGAAAAGGCTCAGGTGATCTGACATTCTTGTTTCAACATCTCTGTACAGCCTGAGAGCATAGACCTTGAAACACACAAACACCAAGCTTATTCATTAGCTTGGTGATTTATGTACCAGTTTATGATGTTAACCTTCTTACCTTTGAAAATACTTACCATTTTAATCCTGACTTGTCAAGATTTTTATATTTTTAGTAGCTCAAAAAATGTTGTCATTTTGAAAGTCTGAAGTTGAGAGTATTGGCCACATTGGTTATTTCAGAAATAACTCACAAAACACTGACAATATATTTCCAACTGACCAAAACCTGTACAAACAATCCTGACTTAATAAAAGCAAACAAGAAATTAGGCTATTCTTACTTTTGTTCCTGCAAAGCCATCAGTAAAATCAGAAATGTTCAAGTGCCTTCACAGACCGCAGAGCTTTGTATCCGTTTGAATAAGCACAATTATGGTGACTAAGACCAACAAAAATGTAAAATGCCTTTTGTTTACTATCACAATGAAAGGTCCCAGTCTTCTTAATCCAAAAGGTTAGGTTTCTCAAGGGTTGAACAGTTCCAAAAAAATCTAAAATATACCATCACACCATTCCTACAGTCCAAATGCATTTAATGAGTTGTCCATCAAAGTGTCTCAGTGACTAGAGCTTTCCCTTAAAGTAGAGGAACACTCACCATTTCCCCTAGAAGAGCCCTTAAATTTTCCCTCACCTACGACAAATCCAGATTTTATTTGGAAATATTTTCAATCATTAAGACGGTCATGATATGGGAGAAAAAGGGGTGTCATCCATTGGTCTTATTAAAGTAGCACCACACCCTGTAAGCTACAAGTAACATATCTGCTACACAATTAACAGCAGGCTTGCAACCAAATCAGTTTACTCATCAACTTAACCTGCTAACATAAGGTTGTTCATCTCAAAGTGTAGAGAGCAGTAAACCTCATCCTGCTCACTATGTTGTTGCAGCAGCAGGAAAATTATAGGTTGTTTTATTTTCTGCTCTGTTTTAAATGTTCCTGTAAATACAATACTAAAAATCTATGATACTCTTCAAGTCTAAACTCGACAAAGCTTTCAACGTCCATCCATTTTCTGTACACCCTTGTCCCTAGTGGGGTCAGGAGGGGTGCTGGGGTGTATCTCCAGAGAACGTATTTGGCGAAAGGAGAGGTTTACCCCGGACAGGTCACCAGCCTGTTGCAGGGCAACACAGAGACAGACAATACCAACAACCATACACACACGCACACACACACACACATCTAGCGAGAATTAAGAGAGACCAATTAACCTGACAGTCATCTTTGGACTGTGGGAGGAAGCCAGAGGACCTGGCAGTGGTAATGCTTTAAATATATAACATGGACACAATTGAGATTTTAGGCAGGAAGGACGGATGAAAAAAAAAATGGTGGAATTAATGAATGAATGAGTGATGGAAGAAGGAAGGTAGGACAGCACAAAAGAAGGAACAAAAAAATGAAGGAAAAGAATGAAGGATTCAAGAAAGGGTGGATGCAATAAGGGAAGGATGGAAGCAATGAAGGGAAGAAGAAAGGAGGGAAAGAAGGAAGCAGCAACCAATTTGAAAAACAGATGGGCGGATGGAAGGCACAAACCAAAGATAAAAAGTAATGGATATTTTCTATGCCGTATGTTTAATCTTTCAATTCCAGAACTGAAAAAAGTATTTGAATCAAATTCCAATCTTTTCCAGACAGCATTGGGCCTTTGATCATAGTGTCTGGTACCATCTCATCCCACATCCAGCTGCTAACCATTGACTTTGGCCATTTCCAACTATTGGACAAAAGTTTGTTGACTTTTTTAAGGTGTTTCCTGATAATCTTAAAGTGCTTCTAGTGTAGTTATGAATTGAGGGAATTCAGCTTCAACCCAGCACTTAAAATGCATAAACTAGAATCTTTCTGGAGTAATCTTAAAATATGCTGAGCCGGAGAGTCAACCTTCATAATTACTGTGTCTAACTTTAAACAGGTCGCACTGTAAAGATCCCTGCCACTGATTAGAATGAATTTCTATTAAATATTGCATTACAGACAGTTTGCAGTAATTGCTTCATTGTAATGACCCGAAGAACACTATTTCTTGCAACTCTCCTGGCTTCCACATGGCAGCATAATCGCCTAATTCAGGTGCTAACATTCATCCTACTACATGAATTACTGCAGATAACAAGAGGCCCACTCGAAAACACACTCCGAAGACAGCCTCCCTCTCAATATGTAGATTTCCGCAATTATCTCCAGCCTGGCGGCGCGGGCAGAAGCTGTGTCTAAAATGCACAAAATTAAAGATCTGCGTTTCCACCCCACAATAACAAGGCACTTCTTAATGCGTGTACCCCATTTGGTGGTCTGCAGTGCTTAAGAATCCAGATTAAATTTGGTGAAGGAATAAAAGATGAATAAAGAACAGGGAGGAAATCGATGTTTCTGAAGTACCAACAAGCCCTCTCCACCCCCCGTTCACCAAAAGCTGTCAGCAGGGAGGAAATAAAATGGTCAAGAAGTCATCAATATTTACCAAGCTACACGTCTACCTGCCTGTCTGACACTTGGCTTTTTAAAGAAAAAGAAAGCTGAAGCATTCCCTCGCATCTGCTCAACCTCCCAGCATGATGCTGCAATGTGTCTTTTCCTGAATTCCCCCCTCGCCTCCTCCCTCTCACTACGCTGCTTCAGAACTGGAAACACAAGTGATGATACGGAAATGTTGAAAAATTAACCAGAGACATCCAAGACAGGTCAGAGGACAGAATCAAACACTTCTTTTCTACTTCTTTTGCCCCCTGCTTCCTTTGCTTGCCCTCCAGCAAGTTGGAAGCTCAGGATGAGCAATCCATTCCCCTCCAGATTAGAACAGCTGGGGGCTGTGGTGTTTACAGCGGCCAGGCTCTCGTTTACAAAAGAAGGAGCAGGGGAGACAATAGCATTCTGGATATGTTACACTTTTATTAATGTACTGCTAGTCCTGCATCTTTAGACAAAAACAAAACACCACTCCTTTTGAGCATATCAATACATCTGAGCAGCTCTATATTAATAGATGATGTTTATATGTATTGCTGTTAGCCATGAGTCAGTATGAGAGTATTTACACAAAGATTTTAAAGCAATTATTACCAATGCAAAAACAGATTAGTTTGTTTCTCTTGTCAGCAAGGGAAAAGTGTAGCAAGGTAAGCCAGCAGTGCACAGCAACAGGTGCGGGAGGGGTGGTGGTATGCTTGTCAATGCTCCATACATTCAGAGACAACTCTGGTCACTAAAGAACTAAATATATTTTCTCAAGGTGTCATCAGAGTATTACAATGGAAGGCCTGATCACTGGCTGGATTCAATAACTGCAAAAACATTTGATATCGCCTTTACTTATGGTAGTTAGTGCAACTGAATCACAAAATATTACAGTTTAAACAGTGTTATGTCACTATATATTTTAGAATGAAAAAGGTGCAGGTTCTTGCATTTCAATGCTTAGTCTGGTACTGTTTATCCGAGCTGTAATCCAACAGGTGTGGGAGGGGAACCCCATTCTGTTGTCTACAGAGAGAAATTTGACTTCAGCAAAGACACAAAACAACAAGGAAAAACTTAGTAGGGCTTCATGATATTAGGAAGCTTAATAGCAATATTTTTCACCTCAACACTTTATCTAACCCTTACCATCTTGGCCACTGTCATCTGTGCTTTTTTAATATAAGGGACATTGGTAGTTAAACATGTGAAACATTTACAAAATAAATAGTATATTTGGACTTGCAGCTTGAATTAATACTAAATGTAATTCCGGTTTCAAATTTTTATGTTGACCACAGGAGACAAGTCGGGAAAAGGCAGAGCCACAACTGTGGCCAATGGATCTTAAAAGGCCTACATCTGCAATAAAAGGTTATTGGTTTTCAAACCATAACTCTTTAAATCTGAGGTATACATTGATCCCGATAACTGGCCCCCTGCCTGATTTATAACATCATAAAAATGGTCCTGGAAGCTTCATGTATCCGCCTTCAACCCAAGTCCGCGGCTCTTTTCCTTCGGCTCCAATTTTCTTTCTAGTTGCTCAGATCACACCAATAGTTCTGTGTTGTTCTCAGCTAGTTAAATCGAGCAACAATAGTCCTCACAATCAACTAAACCCTTTCCTTATCCTCTCATCCATGTCCTCTCACCCCTTTCCAGTCTCATTAGTTCAGGTTTTAGGCCTTAATCTACACAATGAGGTTGAAGTCATGGCAGTTATCTTCGCCAGCCAATGCCTGTCTACCTGTAATCCCTCCCAAAATCCCAGGAGTTTTCCCAGCTCACAAATTGGCATACAATGCTTTTATGCAAGGTCTCTGAAGCAACCTTTTCTCTCCTCTTTTTTTCATTCCTTTGCATGAAATCAGCTAACCCCACTTCTTGCTTAGAAGAATAAATACATCTTCATCTACATCACAGGGTAAGAAAAAGTCAGAATGCAAAAGACTAAAAATGCAACTTTGTGGTTTTTATGACTGTAGGTAAAGTTAATTAGTTGTTGCAACATAATCAAATCAATCAAAATTCATCTCAAATGTGTGGAGAATAGTAATCCTTAGCTAACATTTAAAAAGAAAAACTGAATGAATTCATCATTAAAAGTTAATAAAGAGGGGGCTTTGAAAGGTCAAACCAGCCACTCTATTCCAAGAGGGCATAAGGGGGTTAGCTTTCAACTTAGCATTTTTATTGACTCTGGCAAAACAAAATGAGCAGACTCTGAAGAATTGTGCACTCTGCATTGGTCATTTAGGCCCTCAGAGCCCATTGTAGTTGTTTGAAATGAATGAAAGGAAACCCCACTGGTGGAAATGCAGTGGAACAGTCCCACAACAGACCACAACTGTTCCCTTATGCATGAAAGGCAGGGACATAAAAGACAAGATGGACTTCTGAGGTAGGGCCAAAAACAAAGGCAACAAAAGTGCTGATCACGAGGGGATGACACGACTTGTCTCGGCAGAAGGAGCAAGGAGAAAAGGGGCAGGGGACAATAGCACTCCCGGCCAAATGACATGTTGAAGAATTGAAAAATCTACACAAGAAGCGTCTTCTCAATTCACTAAACCCACAAGAGCTGAGTGATTGTGGCCTGGATCTCGGTCAAACCGAGAAGCGGGTGGGCAAAAAGCAGCCCACAGCTTTTCTCTGTCGAACTTTTCTTTCCAAAATCTTTTGCCGTTTTGGCAAAACAACTTGGCAAGAGCAGAAATGGGCTGGGGTGATGCCTGTAGTCTGCTCACACCAAACCAAACCCAAACCAAGACTAATCAAAGGACGACGGGTTCCGCTCCCGCAGCTTCCGTTTTGATTTGCTGGTTGTCTGTGTGTCTGAGCCATTTCTGTTTGTGGCCTAAGTGCAATTATGCTTCTGCCCAAACTCCATGGAAACAGTCAGACAGACAAAAATGTTTGCTCTCACTCAAAGACCATCCTTGTTTTAGTGACTCCGAGTTGCTAATATTAAAGCCAGTATCTTACCAGTTTATTAAATGCTTCACAGATCTCTGTAGCCATTTTCACCTTGATGATGTCTCCATTGGGGAAAAATGCTTCAACATGTCCTATGGCAAAGGTTAGCTCTGGTCCAGCAGTTGTCAATCCTGGTCCTCAGTAGATTTTTGAAGTACATGAAGTAATTCTTTTTTTTATTTTATTTTATTTTTTTAAATCTGGTGTGCTGGAGCACAAATCCATCTATAACTAGAAAGCTCCACTAAGATTTATTTTTAATTTCCTCCTTACATGCCATCGATTCTCCATTGTATTTTAGAAGAAAAATGTCTTCTGTCATTAGCGAGTTATCTAGGGGAGTTTATCCTCATTATATTAGGAATCCTGTCACAGCATGATCCGGAGACTGAAACCAACCAGCCGTCCAATGACCTGGGTCAGAACCTACAGCCAGCCTGCCGGAGGGAGACACCCAGCCAAATTTAAAAAGCTTTTTAAGCACAGTCTTTTCTGACAGCCAAGCTCAAAATATTCAGTTGGTGTACCAGCTCGATCTCTGATCAAGCAGGGCCAAATTTCCTGTTCTGTTGTTGTGATTCTGTTGCTGAAAACACACAGGTCAAGTCAGATTCCAAATTTTGGTCATCTCAAATCACGTTCCTCTTATAGGACTTAGATTGGCGTCTAAAATTCTTTATTTAGGCTTACAAGTGACAGACAAGATCTCGTTAAATAAGCTTTGTTCTTTTTAGATCATATTTTAAACAGTCGTCCCCTATTCTTAATTCAGGTCAGTAGTTTGTAAAGTAGTAGAATAGCAGGTATTTTTATACATTTGCCCAAATTGTTTTTGTACTAGTGAATATATATTGCAATATTTTGTGACTGCTAGATCAAAATATTTCGTGGCAACACATGTTCTTCTCTTTAGATATATTCATTTTTGCTTTGAAGTTAACTAATAAAAACAAATGAAACAGAAAAGATAGCAACTTTAAGTGAGAGAAAAAGGCCATCTTTGTGCAAAGAAAGGTCATCGTAAGTTTTAAAATAAATGACAATCACTTGTTGAGTCACGATCCTAAGAGGTCACTCTACAAGTGAGGGCCCTCCTCCGAAGCAGCCCGAGGCCTATCCCACAATTCTTCACATACCCATGGGCCCTTTCACTGGCCATCACCCCAGCTGATTAATGGATCAATGTGGGAATTGATTAGTGAAAAGGAGGTGGGAACAGTAACATAGGTCAAACGTCAATAATGTTGCACCGACAAAAGGTGGAAGACATAAAATGTACCAGTGATAGCCTGCAGCCAGACCTCTACCCATCAAAGCCCTGGTAGGGACAACATAAAGGCCCCAGTGCATTCTCCAGCCTACCCTGCCCTCCCTCCTCTCTGCTTCTTTTCTCTTGGTAATGCTGCGTGTTAAAGTGGCAGGAACCATCCTGGGAGCTGCTTGTCAACTCACCTTCATAAAACAAGCCGTAAAGCAGCAAATAACAGGCTTATATGGCTTCATTACGCCGGCTATGCAGGATCGCAGCCCTGGGCTGAGGGGTGAGGGGTTTGTGCCAGTAGTGGAGGGGCAGGGGAAATGTTGGCAGAACAGCATTTTTCTCGCGGAAATTTGTTGTTCCCAAGCTAACACATGCATACTAACAATACCAACACACTTGACCTCTTCAACTTTGCATTAACAAACATATATAGCAGTCAGGAAAAGGTGCATTGAATAGTTGTCAAAACATCCCAACGCATCATCCAACTTCTTTCTAGTCATGCATTATTTTTAATTATTGCAGCAGCTTTCTTTTCCTTCCAAGTCTTCCAAGAAGGTTCTGTTGGCTCTGTGTTTCTGTGTTTAGCTCAGCATCTTTCATGGACAGAGTTAATGATGAAACTATTACTGCTAACAACTCTGTGTACTCTTTGGTTTTCTCGTCAATAAAAAGTACTCCTGGTTTAGTGCTGTCTCTTCCATTGCAATGAATGAATGTGAATTCAAATTAAATGGACCTGGATTCTGTATAATTGAATAAGAACTGCTTGTGCATGTCTTGTAAAGAGTTGCGGAGAGAGATTTGCTGTGAAGTGGTGCTATGCAAACAGATTAAATTAATTTACTGAGTGAAATGACAAACATTATTTATAGCCTTGAATAAGAAGCGATACTGTAGAATGAACACAGGGAATGAGCATACATATCTGGCAGTAAACTGTTTGCCACAAACAAGGGTTGGATATGAGAGAGATGTTTATTTATTTCATGCAAATATGTTCAGCTTGTTTCACAACCTGACAGCAGGGGTTCAAACATGGTCAATACTTGAGGCTCTATCTCCAAAACAAATATCTTTGCTTATGTTTATTTTTTATTATTTATTTATTTATTTTTGTTAGACTGTCTGGTCAACCAATGGGTGCATTAGCAAATGTGCATTTATCACTCTACCATGAATTTAGAGTAGCAGCCAATTCATTCCCCTTGAGTAAAAATTCAAGTCTTGTTTTCGAAGGACTTGCTTGGTATAAAATTAATCTAATTTTGTTCTGCTTCAGATGTTTTTGTTTTGTTTTTTTGGGGGGGTTTTTTACATTTAAAGTGTAACCATTATTCTACATATAAATGATGAAAAGTCTGTTGAACTTTAAAGCTTCAACAAAAACTATAAATAGCCTGCTTATATTAGCAAGTCAAATATGCAGCATGGAGGGGCTTGCGGAACATCTGGTGAGCAAGCTTACACTATAGATTCACAAAGGTAAATCTCCCTATGTGTGCTTATCTGTTATGTGTGCAGTCCCAGTCGTGTTGCGATCGGCTGCGTGTCGATTGCTGTAAGGCAGCAGCACAAGCACAATCACTGTGATCAGTGTTTAGTTAATTACCACCTCAATCAGCATTAGCACTCTCTAACCTGGGGGTGAAGAGGTGGGGGTGGGAGGGAACTGCGCACTCCTTTCGAACGCTGACACTTGTTCTCTGAGGGGAGGGTTTCAGTGTCAGTATTACAGTGCACTGGAGAAAAGAGTCAGATGAGAGGTGGGAAGCGCACTGCACAAGTCATGTCACCGATTCTGTGTCAGGGGGAGACGGAAAGAGACAGGGAGCCGGAGAGGATTGATTGGTGTTTACTTTTAAGCACCCTCTCAAACAATGGGCAAACCACAGAAACCAGCATGTGCTGGACCATCTCCCCCTGACGCGCTCTCACGGATCAACAAATTCATCCCCCCAACAAGATACAGACTGTTATCGTGTGTGTCACATGATCACACACCGGTCATATGGCCTAATGGAGCCTAGCTGGACGCAAACTCCAGAGCAAAAAAAAAACACGCACATACACACCATACACACATAAGGTTGGCAAGGCTTCAATGTTAAAACAGTAACACATATGGACAAGCACAATATATTCATTACACACATTTGGCACAGGCCCAAACAGACTCAAACGTGTCGCCATCAAACCATATGGACGTACATATCCTAGGCTAATCTTAACAAACACTGCGACGCAGACGCATATTCACGCCTGCCCGCAGACACACATATCCGGACCGCTGAACAGAAATGCCATCTTGAGCCCCCTGGATCACCGGGGCCATCTGACACTGTGGTGCCTGAATGCATTACGACTGGCAAGGTGGCTCCACTTTCCATCTCAGTCAGAGCTGTTACATAATCCTCCTTGATATGAATGCATTAACAGCATTAGATCTGCAGGTGAGAACACTTTGCACCACTCATAAAATAGCGCTGCGTCAAATTGGCACAATGGATACGGTTGCCATTAAAATGAGTGGATATAAGGCAAATGTTGCTGCAGACTAGAAGGTTAAAGTCTTCTGACTGTATCCAATCCAAATTTGTTTACAAGGAAGTCATTGAAATGAATAAGGCTTTAAATGACAGATAACGGCCGCAATACACAGATATATTAACCGGATGGCTGAAGATCAGATTCTGCGCATTTTCGATATGAAAAATGTGATTTTTTTTGCAACTCATTAAATGGATCAAAACTAAGAATTCCCACCATTTTTTAGGCTATTAATGCATCAAACCACATCACTTCGTTTTATATATATATTTTATTTTATTTTATTTTATTTTTGTAAGTGCAGGGTATGTGATTTTATGTATAAATTGGGATATTATTTCAGTATCAAAGTAACTGCTGCATATTTTTGGCATATGTGGTACAGTCCACATATGCCAGGAAAAAGAACAAAAATAAATAAAAATATGTATAGATGAAAGTCAGAATCAGGTCAGAAGTCAGAGAAGATTGGAAACTGGTGTCATCCTGATAAACTTTGATTAGTGCATCTAGATTCTACAGAGGTTAAGTTGGTAGGTCAAAGTGTTAAGCATTTCTCTAACTTTGTGAAAAAGGAGAAGATTATTTGCCGCCATGGCAACATGACTAAAACCACTCACTTGCTGAATAAAATCCTGTTTAGTCCAGGATTTTGCTCAGCAATGTTTATAGACACAACACTGACAGTGAATCATACTTAGCTGGGATTATTTAAATATCCGGCTCTAATGTGAATGGTACTATTCCTGGTCTTTTGCTCCAGCTACTTTACACAAACTCAAGCGCTGACTCAAACACTTCCTCGGGGCCCCGGGAAAATATATCTGGCAGATGGGTTATCTGCAAAGTTCCACTAAGAAAACCTAAACATAATGAGGCATTATCTAAGATTTGGAAGAGTTCTGAATGTAGAAGAAAACAAAAACCAAACATCTGTGACATTTGTCCAGTTTTCACTCTTGTGGGGTATGAGTCATGAACAAGCATAAGGGGACAGTTTTGGATCACATTCCATGTAATTAATAAACCAAAACCAAAACAGTCACACTCCAGCCTAAATCTACTTCAGATCTCACCATGTAAGTTACCTCTGCCCCCAAGTGGCTGAACATAATAACTGCATGCATTTAACATATAAAATGTATTTAGATGTCAAAGTTCAAAAGCTTTAAAAGCTATTTACTACTGCATCTACCTTGAAATGCACCATTACGTTAAAGCATCTCTTTGTACGTTTTAAAAGTAACCAGAGAAAGTGTTTACAAATTAGGGGGAATCTTTAAGTTCAATAATATGCTTACATTTTGGATCAAGTTACAGCCAAAATGTATGTTTAAAAAAATAAAGGGGTTACCCTGTTTTTATTAAATGTTTTTAACAAAACATAGCAATCAAAAAGTGCATTGATAAATCGCCATTTCTGCATGTCCCTACTGAATAGGGGGTCACTTTAAGGAGGAATTTGAGGTAATAAAGCTGATGCTCCCTATAGTGTTATAATGACAGATGCTTCATTCTTTTAACCAACAGGGATGCCTTTTGCCCTCGACTTCTGCCCAGCCCCAAGCCTTTAATTAAGACTGGCTTAGGGCTGACTGATCCTGACACACCAGGAAGTTTCTTAAAAATCTGACTGCCAAAACCATGGAAGTATTATATAGGCCAGCACCCCCCATAGAAGCTTGCAGTCACTCTGCAAAGTCCACATAAAGGGGACTGTAAGCTGAAAGCCCCTCCAGTCAGTCTATGGGCCCCAGTATTAATAAGTTTGGCTTTGGCATTTTGCATTAACCCTTAACTGCAATATGTGGTTTTTAATTTCCCAATCTTTTGAATTCTTGGAAATTGCTGCATGCACTATAGTCCAGAGTTTATACATATACTGGATGGTTAAGTAGTTGAGATTAAAATAAAATGTCAATTACCTCATGCAAAGTCTGTTTTTGCATGAGGTAAATCTTGTATTGCAGTTTGTCCAAATCAGAGCACCTCATCATGAAATAAGCATCATATTTCCCACAGAAAAAGCAGTAATGAATGCAGGAAGCTGTAGTAGAACTGCGAGATTGTCAGAGTGTCTGAGTTCGGCAGGAGTTGCGCACCACATGGAGAGAATTCCTGTTCCATCTCTCTGCATAACACAGCCATGAAAGAGAAGAAGCTCGGCAAACAGTTTGCAGCGTTTCCATGGGCTGTAAAATTGCTCTAAATCAAAATTGTTTGACAAGATCAGTTTTTACAAGTAAAATGCATACCACAATACAAATCATCCAGAGACTTTTAAATGGTCTACAATAAAGCTGATGAAAGGTTATTTCACACTCTGAGATCTGACAAGAGAATTGATATTCTACAGCTGATTTCAGCTTTAGGCCAAACAGACAGAAAGCTACGGAAAAGCTGTTATCAGTGATCATACTTGGTAAGCCAAAGCAATAACTCGTAAGATTTCCTCTTTATAGACTTTGATTCAAACACCAGGCATTGTCATTACTGATCAATTTGAAGTACCAATTTGTTTGTCCTGCATTTTAGAAATACATAGACCCCCAAATCCAGCTGATTTACAAGACAAGACAAAGGGTTTTGTCTTTTTTTTTTGGTAAAACATATTCCGATGCTTTACTTCCTAAAATAACAGACTAGTTCACTTCTTGCATCAATTGAAACACTATACACACACAAAAGATACTTCAAATCTACATTTGACTTTTGTGGCGAAACAGAAAAGTTTACTTCACACGAGGCTGAAGAAGAAAAAAGTTTTTAAAGGTATTAACTTAATAAAAGATTCATATATATGTTTAAAAACACTTCATCATAAACAATGCATGTGCCTGTCCTGTTCAATAGAATTACAGTTTTAACCAAAACAAAAACCAATTACACACTATTTTCTCACACACAGACAATTACAGTTGTATTTATAGTGCCAAGTGATCATCTAGGCCGGCAAAAGTTGCCATACATCAGTTTCATGGTGAAGCACAAGCGTCATTTAATCATAACATTAACAGTTGTAGAGTGTGAATAGATGAAACACTCAGAAACAAAAACACAATGTGGAAAGTGACGGGAAAAATAGCAAGGCCCTCTGTTGCCCTATTGCTCCCATAAGGGTGTGGTGTAGGTGGGTTCCTTCCCTTACTGGGAGGATCATGGAAACTTAGCTCAAAGTCCTTTTTTTTTATTTTTTATTTTGTTTTGCACCAACTCATGTTAGAAGCCCGAAATAATAGTTTCAAAGCACCCTATGACATATGCAAACACACAAGAGTAAAGACAGAAGTTTACTTTCTGCCACATTTTTTTTTCTTTACTATAGAAGGTGATAGACAAATTGTTCACAGGGATAATTTCTACAAAAGAAACCTATAACAGAGATTTGAATTTGTTGCTGGTCATTTCAGCTCAGATTTTTTTTTTCAGATTTGTACTTTTTGAGCATACATTTGATGCTTAACATGGGAATTTTTGATGCTCCCCTGAGTCTATTTATATCTGCTTTGTCAACTGATGATTACAAGTCATTTCCCCAAGCCTTCTCCTCATTTACTGCATGAAATTGTGCTTATGCGACTCCAGTACATAACCACTATTAGAGGTTACCTATACGTTTTTGGATTTAATTAGGAGTCAAACATTTTCATATTTGACAAAAACCAATAAGTTGAGGGCATCAGAATAACCACCAGTGGAATTTGGCTCAGTGTAAAATAGCTAAGCTCAAAATTACTCACATGCCAGGCAGAATTTTGTTATTCCAACACATTTCCTCTGACTGGAAAATCTGTAATGTTTATTCAATGATTAATGAGATGGGTCTATACAAATTCTATGGCATTTCTTCTTTTTTTAATAATACCGGTAAATAAAGACTGATATTTTATTTGCGTGGCACTACTTTTTCCATTGGTTTATTATCTTTTAAGAGAGCACCCATCTTATTTTCTATCAGAAAACAACCATCCATTTTCTGTGCTCCCCACCCTGGAGGGGTGGAGGTTGGTCCCATGTCTCCGGTGGCCATTGGGCAAGAGACAAGGTGATACCCGGACAGGTCATGAGTCCATCTCAGGGTAATACAGAGACACACAGGACAAACAACGATGCATGGACACTCTCACACTTAAGGGAAACTTAGAGAGATCAATTAATCTAACAGTGATGATTTTGGACAGGAACAAGCCAGAATACCCGGAGAGAACCTACTTGCACAAGGATAACATGCAGACTCCACGCAGAGAGACCCCAGGCCAGGATTTTATCCTTGTGTGAGACCAGAAGATTTTTATGGTTATTTATTTCCAAAATTGATATTAAGACTTATAAGCCATGGTTATGTTCACGGGCATGAAATTGTGCATAAATGCTTGTCAAATGAAAATAGATGAGAGTGAAAAGGCTACTGTGTACAAAAAAGAGTGTATGAACTAATAAACTGTCACACAAGTGCATTCTATTCTATTCAAGGGTGCAGAAAGTTTAGCAGAGAATTAGTTTTCAACTAAAGGGCACTATTTTCTTTCTTTTCCAAAGCTCAATTATAATTTTATTTTATTTTTTTAATGAAAGATTGACTCGTATGTGACAGTTTGAGATAAAAAGTCCATCGTGGACTTTAATATTTCTGAGTAAAACTGTGTTAATCCTCACAGCTGAAACTTGTAACCTTTTCTAAACAGCTTTTTATCACTGTCACCCTTTTTGACCTTTGATTGCTGAGCCTTGGTAGCCTTTAACTTCTCTGAGTATAAGGAAATATCAGTGGATCTATTACAAAAATATCTCAAATACTGTAAGTATTAAAATAGCATATTTTTTTAAAAAATGCTATCTTGTTAATGTGCATTTCTGCTCCTCGTTATTTAGGCATTGACTTAATTTTTTAAATGTGTAGAAGTAGGGCATTTCTAAATAGCTTACACACAATCCACAGACTGCAACCTGAAAGAGTGCAGACCACAATAAATTCTGTCTTTTGAAATCGGTGTCCTACATACATTTTTACAGTTGAGCAAGCTGTTGAGTCATGGACACGTGAGCCCAAAACACAGAGAACAATTAAATTAAAGTGGCTACAGTTAGTTGAGTCAGCCTTTGTTTTGTATGTAGGTTATTGAGGATGTTCAGAAGCAAAACAGTCCTCTGATTGTCGATTTAACCTGACCAGTTAGTGAAAATCCATGACTATTGACTGACAAGTTACTTGAGTTTGTTTCTGAGGCGCAAAAAAAAGATTCAAACAAACCTGCAGGTGCAGGTCTCCTTCATATTCACTATGTTACTGCCTGCCAATGGCAGTGCAAACAACGGGTCCATTACTGGCTCACGTGTAGCCAGCAGAGCAGACATCGGGTACAGGACGTCATTAAGAAGATTCCATTTGAAGTTTGCAAAATCTTTCCTGAACAGCACAAAATGGGTGTTGGCATGTCGTTACTGGAAATGCCTGCTGATTGACACGGGGCATGATGAGTGTCGTGCTGCAGACTGTTTTGACTGGACTGAAGCCTAATGATCAACGAGTGACTGAAACTGTTGACATGAGGATTTTTATAGATCTCACAGAGGCAGGGGGATACACTATTATTCTTTCCCAAGATCCAAAGAAAAGTCAATCCATAAGCAAATACAGGAGGAAGGTAAGGTTTCTGTACGGTTTAGCAGGTGGCTGTAGGGTAACCCCCTCTATGCACCGAAACCCCTCACTTCCCCCTTTGTAGTAAAGCTAAACTTCAAAAGTCTCATCACCGTCACATTCCCTTGGAAAAGAACACAGAAATGGAGACCGGATGCAAAGGCTTACACTAGGTCAGGCTAACACAAGAAGTAAAGTGTAGAAATGCTTTGAATTTTGGCTTGTAAAGGGAAGAGGCTCCTGTACAGGCCTCCTGACCTTCCTACTCAACTTCCTTCCTGACAAGTGAAGGAATGCTGTGTCACATTTAATAAATTGGTAGGTGCATGCATTTTAAAGGTCTCTCAGAAGTGTAATTCAGTCAAGATAAGATTTCAAGACAGAGAAACCAAAGCGGTTTGGTGGAATAAAATTCATATGCCTCATAAGAAGAAGTGGTATTTATGGTTTATGGGACAGGTTTAGGACTAAGGTGTAAACTGAGTTCAGGTTAGATTTAGGGTTAGACATGTACTGGTAATGTTTAGGGTTAGGTTGTAGAAATTAATGAAAAATTAAACGAAGTCGATGCAAAGTCTTGTGAAGATAGAAAAAAAATCTGTGTGTGTGTGCATTCACATGTGTATGTAGGATGATAATTACCAATTGTTTGGAAATGGCATAACTTTCAAAAAAATGTTTGGCTGTAAAAATGTTTTACAGTATTATTAAAAGTATCCATCCATTAATCCTTTTTTGTTTACTCTCAGAGAAACTCAGCCCCCTAATGATGCAGATTTACCTTGGAGTTTTCACCAAGACATCCTGAAAAATGTGGAGAAGGGGGGTTCCAGAAACTAATGGCAGTAAGGAATATGTTGCTTATGTGCAATTTTGTAGTACAATTTAGAAGATCAAGGGAAAATGTGCAGTTTTGATCTTTTCTTTTAAAATACCCTAGTACCTGTCTCCCTGGTTCTTTATTCTCTTTTCTAAGGCCAATTCTGTCTTACACAAAGTCCCCACTTTGACTGTGACTTTATCCTGTATTTTCCAATTATCACCTTTTAAAGGCCAGCTGGGTGCATACCAAACCATTGGGGGGCAATTCCATTTGCATTGCTCAAAGTCATGGCCAAGTACTTTCATGCTTAAGTTCATATCAGAAAATCTTAAAGGATGACATAGTTGCAGCTGAAAGTCAAACTAGCTCAACAGCTTCAACCAAATAAACTGATAGGATACTGTTCTTTCTCTTAAAATGCCATCCAAGAGGTTGAAGAACAAACTTGTCAATGCTGAGCTAAGTTGGAGAATGGCCTGAAAGTAAAAATGTCTACATAAACCAGCATGAAATGCATGACAGCATTCAAGCATTCTAATTTCACTTGGATCACTACAATTTTTATTGGATTTATGTTTACAACTTCAGATAGATACAGATTGCACCATTGATAAATATATGTATTAATGGGGAAGATCCCACCCACACCTGTCATTTTCATGTGTCCTGAGTGATCAGAAAATGTCAGTTAGGCTCAATTTGGACAGGACCTATAGGCCAGAAAAGTATTTTTTAAAAACAGAAAAACATTTTTTTAAAAAATGATGTCCATGGATGTACAGTGTATGAAGAGAAAATTTAATTGTGTTTTCTTAAAACTACTTCAAAGTTATTCCAGAAGGTCCCTTTACATTCAGTTTGAGTGGGAGGTTAATGGTGAAGCACTGCTGCCAAGTGGGGTTGAGATCATCTGCTTAATATTAAGGTTGGTGTTGAGAAATGCCGACATCAGGATACAGCCTTTCAGCACGTTCTTTACATGTTAGTGATCGTGTTGTTATTGCTGTGTTGCTTGTGTAAGCTCGTTGGTTTTGTGCAGGACTGAACAATGACTTTGCTGTCTGTGTTCAGTCCACCCTGTACTTAATACAAAACATATTCACTACAACACATTCTGCATCTGTGTTTGACTGCCTCTCTTCCCTCCCCCTCAGACTGAATATAGTAGCATTTAGCTGTGAATTAATTTTCATGTTTGCTTATACCCTGCTGAGGTGTGATGCCAGTGGTGCATAATCAAGAACTGCAACACTGCATACGAGTAGATAGGCCTTGCCGGCTTTCATCCCATGCAGATTTGTCAAGCAGGAAACACTGAAATGATAGAATGAGAGTCAATAACCAGGACACACCGCAGAAGTCAGCAGAAGGGAAAATGGACATTTACCTCAATCTGTTTCCTAATAGAGGGCCATAGAGCAGAGAATAACTTCTGCAGTGGGGCGTGCAGCTGTGAGCGTGTCCTTGTGACAATGCACATGTCTCTGGCCATAGGACAAGACAAGCACCCAAAGCCACAACCCAAACACCAGCCGCCCTTAACACAGTGTGTCTAATGCTCCTATTTAGTGTTTGGGGAGCAGTGGCGCATGACCTTAGGTTTTCGGGCGGGGAGCGAGGGTAGCACCTAGCCTGACAGCTGTGCCCTAAACGGAGGACAAAAGCCTGAGGAAGTACCGCATCAGCGAAGATGGGACTGAAAGGCACGGCAATTTGCTTGTGGTCACTCTGCCATCTGATTTTGTCCATCATCGACTATTCCCCTCTAATGTGTTCTAGTCGCAAACGCTTTTCCTCAACTTGTAAGGCATCATTAAGTGAGTCCTGGTATAAAGGATCGGCATCAGCACTACATTTAGAAGATCAAAGTATAAACTACTAATTCATAACAGTATTTTTGAACAAATGCGGTGAACACAGGCCACCTCCAGTGAACAAATCCTTTTATTGTAGTTTATTTGTAATCTTTTCATAGGAGGGAGTCGTTTTTTCTTTGTCAGTCGCTGTACATCAAAGACGAACGAAACCCACCATGCTGGTTGTGTTTGTATGTCTGTGTTCAAGTGTTTACAGAGCAAAGCGTGTTTTTAATCTATTGATAAAATAAGTGTCCTCATATCAGGTTAACACCTAAGCAAATAAATCAATTTGGAAATAGTTTTTTTTTTGTTTTTTTTTTAGGGGGACACACATTTTGAATTTGATGAGCACCCAACAGACCATGAAGCAGTATAGCCTTGTTTCTTCCGAGAACAAAGACTATCCTTACTGTTCATAAATGCCAATTTTGTTCATTTTTCCCTCCAACAACTTATTTTCGTTTGAAGCACTAACAAGAACTCAACACTAACCAGATTTCTGTGTGCGGTCAAGCTGAAGATAAAATTGTAAAGCCACTTAGCACCCATAATCAGTTAATATAAAAGCTAATCTGACATTATATTTGCAGAGGTACCACAGTCTGCAGGAAGGGCTAAGAAAAGCAAAAAGAGATAATAAGCGCTCATTTGTTGCCGCATCATCCACCAGGCGATAATTATGCTGGGGTGAGAATTTTGAATCCTAAATGGTTTCTTTGATCTGAACAGGTGTTCACAGATGGATATGCAAGATTATTGCTTTAATTATTACCAGAGATCAAAGCCTGTGTAAAGCCTGTGTCTGATTCTTAAATATCTAGTTTCCCTCACAATCTTTGAGAAATAATACTAAGTAGATATTGGAAAATACATCTGTCAGACCTCCTGTTAGGTGATTTGTAAGACCATTTTATTGTGATTACTTTTGACATACTGAAGTATTATATGAATGGAAGCCCAGCAAGGTAGTTGAAACATCAATACAGGAGTGAAAAGGGAGCTGCAGTCACAATTCTTACCACATATTTCAGTAGCTATCCCAGAAATAAAATGGAAAGCCAAATGTTTAGTATCTCATCCAAACACACATACAGTGTGATTCCTGTGTGTGTGTTGTGGTTGGATGGTGACTTGATGGAGAAGAAATGCCATCGGCTGTCAGAACTTTTATAGGTGAAATGGTTTAAAAAAAAAATAAAAATCAGCAACACATCAGGGTAAAATGTTAATATTCCTTAAAACCTTTTGCTTATTTCCTGTAATGATATGGCTTCACTTGCCAGATTAAAAGTCAGTTTAATTATCCAACACTGGAAAAAATTACTTTACATATCTGCATTTATAAGAGTCATCTTATAAATGACTCTGACGTTTATGGAACAAAACTCCAACAGCCTCCCATTTCTGATTACTGTTACGCCTCTGCTAAAGCAAGATGAATTACAATACAGCCTGACAATTCTGTATAGCAGATGCATGAGCTGAAAAGCTGAGAAATCTAATCGCAGCATGCTTTTCTATAATATTCAACCTAAACTCTGTATTCGTCAGACTGCCTGTGCCGATGGAGGTTACTGCGACTTGAAATTGCAAGTATTCACTTATGTCCTTCATAGACAGTTGGGAAGATTTTAATTGTGAAATTTGCAATCAGGACACTACAACGCCTACAATGTGGCTGACATTGGCATTCATCTCCCCTGAGTCAGAACTTTGTAGAACCCTCTTTTTCTTTCAATACAGCAGTAAGTGTTTTGTGTTGTGACTCTATGGTTCAGTTATGAACAGCTACAGACAGGTTCGCTCATTTAATAATAATAGTTCAAGCTCAGTCACAGTGGATGGACAGCATTTAACCATTCCAGTGTTATCCATCCATCTACTCTTGCTCTCACCATCTTTCCTGTCCCTCCATCCCCCACAGTATGATGCTGCCACCACCATGTCTCCCTGTGGTGAAATGCACAGGACAAACATGTTGTATGTAGAACAAAATCTTAATCAAATTTCACCACAGCACCTTCTCCCACACCTTAGCTGTGTTCCCTACAGGGCTAGTGCAATCCATTCACCAGTTTTGTTTATTATTTATTTATTTCTTATTATTTGTTTATTAAACAGTGTTCTGTGAGAGATTCAGAGCTTTTGATAGTGTTTTATAACCTAACCATGCATTAAATTTATCCGAAACTTTATCTATGACCTCCCTGCTGTGCTCTTTAGTCGTCATGAAGTTTGTTTACTACTGTCATCTATTAAACTTTAGAGGCTTTTATAAAACAGCTGCATTTTTCAAGAGATGGTATTAAATACACTTTTTTTTAATTTTGAAGGTAGTGGTTCAGCTGTATTTAACACAGGATATCAGGATAAATTTTCAGATTTTAGGTGATGCACTTTGCTTCCATTCAATCAAAAGCTACTTTGTGGTGGTTTATTACATCTACAGCAACTAAAACACACCGTATGAAAACGATGACAAACATTTGCTGAAATTCATTAGCTTTAGACTTATCTTAGACTTACATGTGATGTTTTCTCACCATTCGAGTTCAGTTTAGCTTATTAAAACAATCCATAACCATTCAGAGACAAATGAACAATGCATCTTGATCCTAATATGAACTGACTGCAGAGGTCATGACCACAAGCTGTTGTTAATTCTGCAAACTGTAGATAGTCATTTCTAAAAGAATGAGCAGCCATTAAAAGCTAAAGAACTACAGTCAAACTCTAAACAACTACTCCACAAGTCATTTTTAAAAGAATTTAGAAACACAAGACTTAGTAGTTTTTCTCAAGAAAAGAGAACCAACATATCAGCCTCTCTTTTTCATTTCAAAAGCATTTCTGACTTGACCAAATAACAAACGTGAGGTATGTCCCTTTGTGTTTTGTTGGTTTTATTCTCCAAAAATTCTCATCTAAACCATAACGAAAGAGTCTGAAATGTTAAAAATCTGTGTCTCTGAGACAGCGAGTGTCCTCAGAGAGCATTAGCGTGGGCATTATCTCGGTGAGCCAGACTGTTCGGTAGTAAACACCCTGGCAATTGGCCTTGTAGTAAATTCTCGGCGGAACTGCCGCAGCAGAGCTTGGAGTGTTGTAACCGTCCTGGCACGAAGATGTGGGTCACGCTAGGCTGTCCTCTCCCTCACCCCGGCACCGCAGCCCCAAACCCTGATGAGATTAGCTGGCCAGCCAGAGGCTCAGTGGTGGTAAAACACAAACACCAGTGATTACGTGGACATTAAAGTCCGATCCCCTCACACTTTAGCTTGGATTCCCTTGTGCGGGGTCACAAACAGGTTACTGTCACGACTATGCTACCATTGGCATCATATTTTAAGCAGACCTGCCTCCCTCCCCCAGCCTCCTCCAATTACAGACATCAAACATATAGCAAGTTTCTCCAAACAAAAATACAAGACAGCAACAGTTTAAACTTTCCAGCAACCTAACAAAAATACATATCTCCTCAACTTATCTCAGAAGATAAGTTGAGTCACTTATCCACTTAGCCACTTGAAAAGAACAAGAAGCTGCTTATTTGTCTTCCTATTAGTCGTGCATGTTTGGCTCAAAAAAATAATGATCATGATGACTGGCGAGTTAAAAATCAGTGTCAGAAATGGGATTAGGCAGGTTGGAATGCCAGGCTAATCACTCATGAGCGATGGCCAGGAGAAACGACCTCCTTAAGGAGGAGGGGCGGCTTTTATAAAGCTTTGATTACTGCGCAGCCTTAAAACCGCATCCGATGAGTAAAGACAAGCGCTGGTCCACCCCCACGTTTACTGGGCCAGTTGCCCCCTGGATTCCTGTAAATACATGATGTCATAGAGCCTAATGATGCCCAGACTAACACAGGCGAAGAGTTGAGAAAAAATATATATATATATTGCAGAGCTGGAGTAAAAAATAAATGAAAAATACAGTATTTAAAGCAGAATTCAGTCTAATAAAAGGTTGCGTCTCCATAATAAATTTTATGTCTCTGTGGGATGGATAATCATGGTGACGAAAATCATCACTTTCATCTGCGCAAAGACTACTCTGTCAGGAGCAAAACATCAAAACCAAAGGTTAGATGGAGAGTTGGAGAGTGCCCAAAAAGAGAGACACTTTCTCCCGTTCTCCCAAGCGCAGACTGGAATGGACAGTTGTTTCCAGTTGCTACATTTAAAAGGGCCCATCATAAAGACTGGCGAGAGGAAACAGGATAAGCGCTCGAGCCAAAGCAGTAAAAAAAAAAAAAAAAAAAAAAAAAAACACTCTCTGGGAAACTTGAAAGCCACACAAATGAAGTCTGTGTCTGCCATCTGGAAACAATAAACAAACAAAACCCAGCAGCCAAACAAACACCACAAAATGGCAGAAGGGGGGAGAGAAACAAAGAGAGATTTAAAAAAGAGCGAGAAATGGTTTCAGACATTTGGACTGTGAGTATGTTGAATGAATGACAGCGAGAGGGGAGGGTGTCGGTGTTAAAAATGTGTGCGGCATGCATCATTAGCAGACACTGATGGGAGGACAGACACAGACACAGGCCTTTGTATGAAACAGCCTTTGATGCTAGGGAGATGGCCCTGCTGTTTGAATGTGTGTGGTACCACTGAAACCTGGTTCTAATGAAGTGCAGCGCTAACAGGAGGTTGCCTGTCTGTAACCAGCGCCGAGATGAGAAGTTACAAACAAGTCCCAAATTCAGCAAAATACCAAAACAAAGTCGCCGGCTATCTGCTCTTTGTTCAGACAAATCAGAAAAACACATTGTGTCTGACATGTTCTAACAGGAGGTTTATTTATTTATTTTTTATTTTTTTACAGGAACACTGCTACAGTGGACCTCAAATTTTACAGAACTTGCTCATGTTATGTTTCGTATAAACACTGAAAAAACAATGAACCTTATCTTAGGTCTGTTATCAGTACCCCTTTGCTTCCTACTGCCAGTAAGCTGGCTGAAAGAAAGAAGGCTGCTACACTTTACCTTCACTTACAAGAAAGACAGATTCAGCAATCTGAATACAAAAGTCGACAGTTAGTACATGGAAACTATGGGCGTTTTCGCACCTCAGATATTTAGTCCATTTAGCAGTAACTGTATTGACACCACCTCAGTTGCAAAAAACCCTAGAGAAGTTTGTTTATGGTGCAAAGTTTGAGTGAACAACTTTTCCGTAAAACAATACGGACAATCCTGAACATTCTCTTCATGGCTGTTATCAAACAACAGAGTGTGTTCAGTCAGTGTTGACTTCAGAACCGCTGAAACACAGACTGCCTCAGGACATCCTTGCTGCCTACAGCCATCAACATCTACAACAACTGTGAAGAAAATAGGATGAGTTAAGACAACATTTAATTTGCCTCTGGGATTAATAAAGTATATTGGATTTGAGCTGAACTAAACTAAGTAGTTTAGGTTGCGGTAAACAAACTAAAACAATGGCAACGTGTTATTTGTAAGGCATTAAACATTATGCAACTTTCATGATGTCTTATTCGGTATATCGTCTCAGATATACCACATTATGGACCTCCATGACAGCTCACAACACAGAATGTGCTTCCTGTATTTACATTTGGAATACAGAAGAATCTCAATTTCCATTGTTTTTTGTGGTCTCAATCAGAGCTGTGGCATCAATTACATAATAACTTGATCTATTTGTGGCCTTTCGCCCTGTTCTCATCGCCAACTGTTAATCTTCCCGAACCAACCCCTAAAGGGCTTTATAGTCTATAAACAACAACAAATAATGTTTGGTTTAGTGTTTTAGATCTGAATTTCTACCTTGCAACAATATGTAAATTAAGTATTTAAATTGATGTTTTGAAATTCTTAGTTTTAGGTGCATCTGTGTGAACCTGGCAAACAAATATAAAACATATGATGTAGCAGCCTTCTCTGAGTAGGCCGACAGTTATTTAACATGCTAGAAACCCTAAACCACAATGGTGCTAATTTTACAAGTTGTCTAACATCTGTCTCACTCAGTGTTGTCCCAAATGTCAACTTGTACCTTCAACATCAGACTGAAGAAGTTAATGACAGAGCGGAAATCGTAAAAGAATGTAAAAGAAAAAAAACAGCCACTGTTGTGGGAGATTCACAAGCAATGGTTTATCCACTATTAAGACTATATTGATAAAACCTGCTAAATGCTTCCTTCATCACAAACTATTGACACAGCTTGAAAGACTTCAGGTTTTTGATCAAATATCTGGCATCTGAAAAAAAGTGTAGCACAGTATAATATAGTAAGTCTACTTCATCACTTTAATACACACAACACAGAAGACACAGCAAATTTACGGCTTTTGTAGAATCAAAGCAATGATTCTGTCCAGGTCTACTGGGATAAATTAAACGACTAAACTGAGAAAATCCATACCATGAATTGTAATAGAATGAAATGACATTATTTAATTACTTAGCACTCACCTAGTTTAAATGTACATACGGGTCATCAAGTCAGAATTTATGCATTAGCAAATGCCCATTGAATGAATGTGAAATGTCCAATGAAATATCTATAGCTAAAAAGTGTGGAGTAATCTCATTCAATTTTTAATTAATAAACATTTTAACTTTTTTAAGTAATAAATGGAACAAAAACATTAGTTTATCAAATTTATTTTTTGTTTTAGTGTATTTTTTTAGGGTTACTGTGGGTATATTGTTTAATAACATACTCAAATTCAAGTTCCAGTAATAAGAACATCATTACATGATGGCATTACTTGGTATCTTAGAAACAACATATTTCTCACAGCAAGAAGAGAACTTGTTCTACACAACACTGCATATCGAGAATTACTTTCATATACTCCAAACAACATTTCCGCGAGATTATTATTGAATTCAAGATACTGATTAGATAAAGCGCTTGGAAAAAATTACCTACCTACCCGTTTCTCTTCCCAAGGTCTAGTGACAACACTGACACCAAGAGGTTCACGTAAGGACTGCAGCCCTGGTTTTATACATTAGAAATAACCTCACATAACGTGCATATTTAACATGTGTGTGTGAAAGGGAGCAACAGAAAAAAAAAAGAAACATACATTAAAAAAAAAGCCACACATGAACATAAATCCCCTGCTGAGCTGGTTGAATACTTGGCTATAAAAAAGGGCCTCATAAGTGCTCTGTGTATCAGACCGGAAATTCTGGGTAAAGTATACCTCATCGTCCTAAAACTACTCACCATCCACATGGCCACAAGAACAATGCATGGCTGTCAGAAGACTAAAGCACCACTCTGGGAAAGGAGAGGACGGAATCAGAAGAGTTTAAGATTTGAATCACTAATCTCAGTTAAATCAGTCCCATCTGCTTCATTACATTCACTTTTAAATATTGTCTGCTTCATAACGCCACCAGGTCTGACCGATCTATGATTTGTAAAGACATAAAAAGCCAGTCATTAGAACAACATGTAATAAAAACATAAAGCATTGCATAATCCTTATAAATGATAACCTAATCACCGCACTCGTATTGGCTCACATCTGTAAGCAGAAACATGGGTCTCCCACTTGTGTTGTCATTAAAAACAGAAACTGTTTCCCCAGCTCCTCATTTGATCCAACCCCCACGTTCAAATCCTTAACCACATAAACCACCCGTTAGCCAAGTCCACCCCATGTTTCGAGAACAAAATTCTTTTGTTGCAATTGTTCACACATTCCTCCCTCGTCGTGTTTATACAGATGCAGCTCCATGTGCTCTCCGGGGTCATAAGAAGTCCTACACCGCGGCCCGAAGATGTGCTGTTGATCAAAGGCGTTGGAGCTCGAGGAGAAGCGCTCGTTTTTAGTTGTTTTTGTTCCCTCTTTCTTCTTCTGTGGGATACAGGTTACCGCATCCATCTGCTGGCCTCATGTATCCACCTTAGTCGGTGCTGAGACAAGTGTAGGCCTCTCTTTCTTGCTGTCTCAACCATGTTTACTCAGCTGGTTTCCACGGCAATCGCCAGGGCTTTGTTTTTGCACAGCAACATGTGTTAACTTAATGCTCTGTAATGGATTTCAAAGGCAAGCTTAGCAGGTAATAAGGCAATTTATTGATTCGTTTGCTTAAAATTAGTCTTAATTGTAAAAGAAAAATAAAGCACACCTCTAAGAAGATTTAGGCTCAAGACAGAAAAAAACCAAACAAACAAAAGCTAACGCATTTTTCCAAGCTGCACAAACAATTAAAGAGTAGATAATATAATAGACATGAGGGTTAAAGTTGCCTGGTCAGTGTGCTCAGCCCTTCCCATATGTGCAGAATTTGGTTACAAAGTCCCAGTGGTTGTTTTCTTGCTTGATTGGATTATGGCCACACACCTTAAGCTCAGCTTCCACCACCAATCAATGAGGAAATGAGGTGTCAACACTCTGGTGTTTATTCAACACTCATTTATTTTTCTACCGGAAGCTAAGAAAAGCTCGGCCGCAGAGCACTGCCAGATGGGCAAGAGGCAGTCTGGTGAAGCATTTAGAAGAACAGGAGATTATTAACGGTGATAGTGAGTCTTTATTGTATGGAATTAGTAAAGTACAGAGTTCATTTTCTTTATTGCACATTTGTGAAGCACAATAATGTTTTTATAATGACTTTTTAACTACATTAACACGGTATAACATTACCGAGATATGCTAACATTTATCTCCGGAGAGGAGACGTGCTTTAAAGCTTCAAGCTGAGCATCCATTTGACAAAGCTAAAAAATGTTGATGAGAAGACAGCAGAAAGTCTGTAATGCTTCCAGTCAGCATGAGGTGCCATCAACATAAAATTCTGCACAGTAGCCGCCACTTAATACAACCGGGGCAATCGAAAATTCCCCTTCCAGTTATAGACCAATGCCGCTGCATTACTATTGTAGCATGAATGCCAAGTGTCTGCACGGCTTTATGCCCCCTCTCTTAATTGAAAACGTTATAGGGGTGCATTACACTTAGGCTTTTTATAGGTAGTGCTATAAAGCCCTAGCAGGCCCTGTAAGGGGAAACTGCCCATTAACTTATAAGGTCCAGGCCTTGGCTCTCTTAATTGACAACCTCTAGGCTACTTTCATCACTTGTCGACTTCATAGTGGCAGCCAATGCTTCCTCCAGGATGCTGTTGCATCTTTGACATGAGGGTGTTTGTGACAAAGAGCAGTCTGCCGCCAACGCCGCGACGAGAGCTCTAGGCTGTCCATAAAACAAGCGCACGCATTCCTTCCAAGAAGGCTGCATTTAACCACTGAATTACTGGGTCACCGAAAGGCACGCCAAAATTTAGTATGAACCGTTTCTGCTTACGAGCCAGCTGTAGCGTATTTCTGCCAACGGAGATATCCTGAAATGTTAGTCTAACTTCATATCCGCTTAGAAACTTTGAAGTGCAAAATTAAAAGGAGATAGAGTAACAGTATCTGTGAAAACTTCAAGCTAAACAGTGCAAGCACAGTGTTAAACACTTAAAGAAAGACCTACAAGACTGGTGTGAAAATCACTTCACACTTTAACTTAGCAAGACAGTCAGTTTTGTGCCTCTGGAAATTTATGCCTCCTCAATTACACCCACATGTCACAAAGTAGCCGACGGACTCACAACTACCTCTGGAATATTAAAAACACTCGCACAGAACTGAAGCCGTTGTAAGTTCACTCCTCCCACGAAACACTAAAACGGTAGAATTGCTATCAGAAAAACTCCTGAAGTGTAATTTTGCAGGATCACTCAAGATCGGTCAGTTGAAATAAAATAAGATTTTTGTTTTTAGTAAGAGCTTTACAAATGCATTAGATTATCATCATTCAACCAGTTACATTGTTATGGCCTTGCACAAATTAAAGTTTTAGGATTTAGCTGAACTTGGAAGTCCACTGACTTCCAAGTTCATGGATTTATTTTCCTTTTTTTGAATAAGACTTTACTTTTTACTGCTGTTTAAAAAAATAATAAATGAAGGTCAGGATAAATTTTTAAAACGTTTGGTTTGATAAACTAAACCAACGTTCATTTATGAGATTGTCTTAGAAAGAACTCCTTAGAAATGGCTTCTTGGAAAATATACAGGAATATTGCTACTGTTTTGATTTTGATAATGCTGTGGATACTAAAATAAGTTAGCTACCAGATACTTTTCAGAAAAATGACCAACATAAAATGAATACCTTTATTTTCTGAAACATATAGGTTTGAAATTCACTAACATTTAGGATTACTCCAAGAAATAAGACTGGCTGAATAATTGTGCACATTCTGTGTGTCCAAACATATTAAAGTCAGTCAATTTTAAATTCTAGTTGTTTATTTCACATGTTAAATCTGTTAAATATTTCCATGACCAAAGTTGAGTATTACAACATGTGTTTACATGACATACATGACCGTTTTCTCCAGTATGTGTCTTCTCACAGATATTGATCTTATTTTAGTTTGACAAAAGCATGTCTAAGCACATATTAGTTGTGTCGTGTAGCCACAAAACCTTTATAAGCTTTGTTGATTCAAGTTCAAACCGTCCTGTGCACTTCCGTTGAGCAAACAAAGCACGTGACCTTCAGCCGACCGCTGCAACATGGCAACAGCCAGAAATGTTGTCTGGAAATGATTTCTACACGCAGCAAAAAGCATTACGGGTTATGCAAACGTTCAGAAACAGACTTACTGTGCAGGAAGACGTCTCACAGTTCTAACAATGTGCGCCGCCATGTTTTTCTGTGACGCAGGAGACAAGTATGCAGCGATTGGCCTCAAAAGCTACTCCCACGTGCTGCTTCAGTCATGTGATTGGACAGAGTAGTAAGAGGGGCGGGGCTTGGGCTCCTGCAAGCACATGGGTGAAGTAAACAGGGAAGATGCACAGAACTTGCTGGCAGCAAGAGGCTGCTTAATGCAGACTTTTGTTCTGTAATAAATATAGTAAATCTGTATATTTAAAAGTTAGAGTGAAATTAATATATTTTTTATTATTATTTTTATGTGCTGATTGCCTTCTTTTTGTCCCAGAGAGAAACCTGAAAAATATTTTTGGAAAAAAGCTCACAGAAAGAGAGAGAGAGAGACTCGTGGACAAGTCATTTCACCCCAGGAGTTGTTTCTCACAGCAGTGGTGAATTACTACCACCACCATCAGCCAGGTTCTGGTGTTGTGGACAAATGACACGCAGGATTTCTCATGAGGAGGTCTGCAGGGGATTGGCTTCAAATGTCAGAGTTCAAGGGCAGTTTTGCAGCCTGACTTCAGAAATGTGTGCTTATGCTCGTTTGTCTTACTGTACACCTTGAAAACTAGAAAACAAAATGTTTAGTTACTTTTTTTCCCTTATCAATAAAAACTATTTTATTTCTCTACAGAGCCGATAATTTAACAAAATGTGGTACAAATATGTTTTTTCTGTCAGTTTAAGGTAAATTGCTGCCCCAAATTACTTAAAGAATATGAACTGTTGTGCATACAAGAACAAAGTTTTTGCAGATATTAATCAATTAACTCGTTAGATAACTTGCAAACAATAAAGAGGGGAAAAAATATCATATTACCAGGATTTAACTATATTTTTTGTTATTTTTTTATGATCTATAAGTATACAAAAATTATAGAACAAATTCATTTTGCATGCATTTTCAGACATTCTGCTTGCTGTCTTCAGTCATTTGAAGACTGTATTCACCTAATATTAATGATGGGTATTGCTCCTTTAGTATGCAAAGTATGATTCATGGTGCTATTTAAGACTGGAAATATATTCAAGATGTCAAATTTGTTTTTTTTATTTTAAGCAAGACAAAAGTGTAGGGATCCTCTTTCAGCCAGATGCTCAGCTAGTGCATAGCAACATTTCAGTGGAGCTGTGGCTTCTCTTACTTCTTTTTGAAAGGAGCTTAGATAGCCTATATGATGAAATATTTTTAGTGTTTTGAAATCAGAAAACATGGTAAATAAGATGATTCAAATAAGTATGAAAAAAAGACATTGAGCTAAAAACAGAAGATCCAATACCAGATTTCCAATTTTTTTTCCCCCCCTGATGTAAATCTAAGAAAAATTGAGAATGTTTTGACATCTAAATAAAGCAAGGAAGGGTTCAAATCAATTCTTGCGTAGGATGAAAAAAAAAAAATGCGTCAAAGTAGGAAAATTCCATCTATGGGTTACTTGGAAACTACTTCATTCCCTCCCCCTTCTGTTCATTGAACACAATTGTTGTCCACTAATCCAGTTTTGATAGCATTTGGCACACTTTCTTTGGATCACAGCAAGATGTTCAACTTCCATTCTGGTCTCCCCTAGGAACCTCTGAGCCCGGGAAAGGCAGCCGACACCAGGTCGCGCCAGAGCGGGGGGCGAGGAGGAGGGGAGTAAGGTTCTCTGTGTCCTCATAAAGCACAGAAAATTATTTTTTGATCCGAGTCAACCCCAGAGACATGCACGCACACACGGACCTGCTCGCAGGCTCATCAGACTGGCAGTTAATTTGAGATATATGCTGAATGCACGTTCAGTCTTGTCAGTCTGTTCTGTTGTTTAACGTCACTATCACCTAATGACCCCCCAAAAGGCAACAGAATATAAAATATTATGTCAAAAGGGTAAGCTTTTTTTTTTTTGCTCATGTCCCCTTCTCTAGTCCCTCCTCTCCCCCCACCCAAATGTACAATGCATCACTAGGCCTTGATGCCTCAGAAGTCTGGGTTCATTAAAATCTTGAACGAGTGCCAAAGCTGTAGTCAGAGATAAAAAGAATATGAAAGGATAACAAAATTTATGGATGGCAAGACACCACCTCACCCTGGCATTTATAATAAACAAATGGTTTCTGTTTCCAATTTAAATTTCTCATTATACTGTGACTTTTGGAAAATGTGTTTTGATTTACCAACATTTTATCTGAAAAAACTGTATAATTGATTAGATTTACATGGCTCTGATTTTGATGCTGATCGCCTGCCTCCCCCCCTCAACTCCTCCGCCGCAGCCCCCAACCCACCTCCCCAACCCCTTACCCCTACCCGCCACCCCCACCGCCAAAAAAAAAAGAAAGATCTGAACAGCTCCTGAGGCACATTAACATCATATAAAACAAACCCACATATCAAACGGGCTTTTTTTTTCTGATAAAATAATTGGTTTAAAACCGGCACAGAAGCCAATTCAGCCCTTTGAACGGAACCTCTGTGAGGGCACCACAAAAAAAAAAAAGAAAAATAGTGAGGGACTTCACAGCCCAAGTGAGATGGACATCAATGCAGTGTGCCAGCAATGGCTGTATTAACCCATGGCTAAATCCCATCAGACAAATGTCAGTGTATCCGTTATGAAACCATGACATTTAGATCCAAGGTCTCCATTGTGGTTTTAGAGGGAGCCGATGTTTGTCCATTCTTCGCCTCCATCAAACCCGCGTATAGCCTCACAGTCAACTGTACTCTGAACATGAAAAGATTAGAGATCATAGGGCTAGATTTATTGCATCATACACTTTTGATATTTTGGTGACATTGCAAAAAACAATTGTAGGCAAAATGTAATTATAATTTTTTTATTACATTTTTTTTTTTTTTAAAGATTTGTCTGATCTGCAATTCTGCAATGCCTTGGACACTTATAAATACTACTTGAAACTTTTCACAATTTATCACACTATCTGAAACTTGAGGTTGTGTGACATATAGCTCAGGTTGTATGTTTAGGAATTTTGTTCAGAAAGGTGAACTTCCACTCCAGTCTCCAGGCTTTTGGAGCCTCAGATTTTCAGCCAACACTTTTCGGTTTTTAGCCACCAACCTTCCCTTCTTCACCTTTGACCAACTTTCATGCACCTCCTCAAGAAATGCTGCCCCACAGAATAACGCTGCCACCTCCATGCTTTGTGGCGAGAACAGGTTGTTTAAAATGAAGCTATTCAAAGGTTAAGATATATGGCTTTATGCTTCTCCACTGCTTTTCTTGTTCTTTGTGATGCCCTTTGTTCACTAATGTTCACTAAGAAACCAGAGGCCTTCAGCGATCAGCTGTATGTATAATGAGAAATGAGAAAGTAATTAGTAAATAGTAAATAGTTTATTTACTATTCAGTGACCTCTAGAGACAGTCGGCTTCCATTTTTATGCACGGGTGTTAGAATAAAGGGGTCTGAATACAAATGCATGCCACACTTCAGAGCATTACTTATTAAAAATAAACTATTAGACATGTTTTGACTTTTTCTCACATAAACAAGGGAAAATGCAAAATAAATAAATAAATAAAATAAAAAGAGAAGCAATTCCTTTTTAAAGCCATTGTAGAAATCCAGTTGAAAAATATGAGATTAACAGAAATTATATATATATATATATATATATATATATATATATATATATATATATATAAAATAAAAATTCCCTTCTCACCCACTGCGGGTGGTTCTTATCCTCTGAGCTCGGGTCCTCTACCAGAGGCCTGGGAGCTTGAGGGTTCTGTGCAGTATCTTTGCTGTGCCTAGAACTGCACATTTCTGGACTGAGATGTCTGATGTTGTTCCTGGGATCTGTTGTAGCCACTGTTCCAGTTTGGGGGTGACTGCCCCGAGGGCCCCGATGACCACAGGCACCACTGTGGTCTTCACCTTCCAGGTCCTCTCCAGTTCCTCCCTGAGGCCCTGGTATTTCTCCAGTTTCTCGTGCTCCTTTTTCCTGATGTTGCAGTCACTCGGTATTGCTACATCCACCACGACGGCTTTCCTCTGTTGTTTATCCACTACGACAATGGTTCGGTTGGTTCGACCTTACCACTTTGTCTGTCTGGATCTGGAAGTCCCACAGGATCTTAGCTCGGCCATTCTCCACCACCTTTGGGGGTGTTTCCCACTTTGATCTCGGGGCTTCCAGTCCATATTCTGCACAGATGTTTCTGTACACTATGCCTGCCACTTGGTTATGTCGTTCCATGTACTCTTTCCCTG
The DNA here is from genome assembly GCA_010277075.1 of Poeciliopsis retropinna. Taxonomy (NCBI): domain Eukaryota; kingdom Metazoa; phylum Chordata; class Actinopteri; order Cyprinodontiformes; family Poeciliidae; genus Poeciliopsis; species Poeciliopsis retropinna. The sequence goes on along the minus strand of VMRM01000012.1, from coordinate 15,504,784 downwards.
CCAGTATCTTGCACCCTGTTGTTATGTGCTGGACTGTCTCAGGGGCCTCCTTGCACAACCTACACCTTGGGTCTTGTCTGGTGTGTTAGATCTGGGCCTCTATTGCTCTGGTGTTTATGGCCTGTTCCTGGGCGGCCAGGATGAGGGCCTCTGTGCTGTCCTTGAGTCCAGCTTTTTCCAGCCATTGGTAGGACTTTCTGATATCAGCCACTTCAGTTATTTGCCGGTGGTACATCCCATGTAGGGGTTTGTCCTCCCATGATGGTACCTCCAGCACCTCAACCCTCAACTTCTGTTCCCCATTGTCTGAGAGGCCACAGATGTTAAGACACAATATATATATATATATATATATATATATATATATATATATATATATATATATATATATATATATATATGCAATTACTTATTTTTCTGTAATGCTATAAGAATTATTAGCTTAGTGTTCTTCATTGTTATAGATTTATGTTATTTAAATCTATAACAATGAAAGCAGAAAAAATGTGCAAAACCTACTTTTGCACCAACTCAGTGGCAGCCATACTTCCAAGACGCGCCAACATGTGGCAAACTCCTCCTAATTTACCCCAGACAACCTTTCCAAACATCACCATCGTCACGGCAGCACACAAGCGTGAACCCGGTCCGACACATCACGACCGCTCAGGTGCCACGAGCAGTAAGGAGCAAAAACCACATTCAAGAATTGGACAGTGTGTCATAAAGATCTCGTGTTAAGAGGGCAGCACCTATGAGCCACTTGGCTGACAATCACGTGACGTTTAATTATTGCCTCCTTACATTAGTTTAAACCCACCTCCCTCTATGGCTTCCCCTCTCAGGCATCGGTTGGGGTGAGACTGTAGGGTTGAGGCAGTGGGAAGCATAGATTGGTGTAGTTGGCAAAGAGGAATAATATATTTATATATATATAAAAAAAAAAAAAACCTTCATTACTCTGCTTTTTCCTTCTCATTTTCTGTCTCTCTCCTCTAACGGCGGCCTAAATCAGGAATTACAAATGATATCATGACAATTTTTCATGCTCTTCAGACCAGTGATGTTTTACCGACTCATTTGCTATGATACCTTGTTACAGATCCAGCTGTGAATCAGGGACGATTCACGGGGCTAGAAGCCCACCCCCCGCTGAGCTTGGCCAATGACCTGGAAGGCAATAGGGGATGCCAGAGCCTGCAGCATGTGCTGCACTGACAAAGCAGCAGGGCACCGTCAAAAACCCTCTCGTACAAACTTTGCAGATCACTCCGTTTTTAACAGATGAGTAAGCAATGGTGCTGACTTTTTTTTTTTTTTACTTTTCCTCTGCCCTCACACGAGATCCATGGATTTTCCCTTCGCGAGTGTGCTACTGTGGCTGATGCACAGCAAAACCTTTGCCCACGAGGCGAATAGTGTAGTGGTGCATCGGGCGTAGAAGGGTGCAGATAGCATGTGGCAGGGTCACTGAGCGGGTTAAGCAACAATTCAGTCGAGTGCCCATAAAAGAAGCAGAGTGCTGTTGGAAAAGACCAGCACACCAGCTAAAGAGGCCCAGCGATCCATATTAAACTTTGACCTTTGAACTGGAATTTACAGTTATCTTTTTTTTTTTTTCTAAAATGTAATACCTTATTTTCCTCGCCAGATTTCTTCTGTAAAGCTTTTTTTGTTACTGTGTGAGACAAAGCGTCATCCTAATCCATTCATTAATTTTTGTATTCATCAACAGGATTTCAATGGAGTTAAGGCTGTTTGGGTTTCCAGTTCAAAGCCCTCACGCAATCCTAGGCCCTGATGACTTCTGCATTACTAAAATGATGCTGCCAGGACTGATGGAGCTGAGAGTGTCAGTAGGCATTAGCCTTCACGGCCCAAAGCTGGTGGACGAGATCAGACTGCGCCCCTTGACCCAGTCCACCGCCAAGTTACTGACACAACAATCAAAACAGGCAGAGAGGAAAAGGGCAACGCAACAAAGGACTTTTTTTTTTTTTTTTTAAAGTTTATCCAACAAAGATAAGAAAAATATGACAACATCAAATGTTAATGTGGAGTAAGCCAAGAAAAAGATGAGGAGAAAACATACATAGAGACATCTTTGCATGCTAGTCAAATCACAGGAAATGCTTTAGAGTTTTTCTATTTTTTTTTTTCCCCCTGCTTGGTTCACTCTGATTCTTCGTCTCTCACTTCATTTAACTAAATTAATGAGCAGAGCGAGCCAGAACTCTGAAGATTAACTTCCTGGCCATTTTATTGGTGATTGATTTTTCATATTTCATTGTGCTCATGTAATTTGGCAATAAATAAATGCCTTTCTTACAGTGGTCTGTGAATGTTTTTTAATTTTAAACATTTTTTTTAAGCAAAGCCATTTAGGAAGCAAAACAAATAAGGAAGTCAAACGTCACAACAGTTGTGCGATCCGTAGGCTCCGGGATCCGAGCTTGTATAGGAATGTTCTCATGGCGCTCTTAGTCCACTGACACTGAGCGCAGTGGGATAGTGGCCTTGCAACATAGCGCTGGTGCAGTGAGAAACACCTACATCAGAGGGGACCTAAAGCTGTGTACACACGGTTCACCTCAGGACAAACGTGCTTATAGTACAACGTCAGTGATGGGCTCCCTCTGTTCTCTCTGCCTGTGATAGTGCGCTGGATGAGGTTCTATAGCATGCTGAGCGGTAAATCACACAGCCATGAAGGATAGAGTGTCATTGTCATGAAACTTGTTTGTACGCTGATGCTTTTATGCAAAAGTGTGTGGCTGGTAGAAAGTGCATGCTTAATTCTACTGATTTCTGAGAACTATCTAACTTAAATATTAATTTCAGGGAGCGTTGGGTGGATTTTTGGTAGGACATGTTGAGTTTATGGAGCAAGATATAAACTTCTATATATACATACCAGGTTATCCCCCATTGTTTTATAAGCCTGGCAGCCCACCATGCTTTACCAGTCCCCCCACCAGGCTAAGCGTAGCTTGTTTATATTTTTAGGAAAATAATAATAATAATAAATAAATAAAATATATATATATGTATATAAAAAATCGCTTAAGTTTTTTTTTTTTTTTAAGCCAGATGGCAAGCATCTCTGTTGCTCTGAGCATCTTACTAGCTCAGAGCAACAGGAATAGGCATATTTGTAGCCTCCCATCTTGTTCACCCCAATGTACAGGCACCAAGAGGATAGCCTCTCCCTCTGCCTACGGGTTTGGATCGGGCTCTGACTATTTGTGCTTACGTGCCAAACAACAGTTCAGATTGCCCACAGTTTTTGAAGTCCTTGGAGGGGGTACTGGAGAGTGCCCCTCCTGGGGACTGCCTTGCTATGCTGGAGTGGTTTTCTTCGTAGGGTGTCTGGGCTCTCTTAGAGATAGGGTGAGAAGCCCAGAAATACTGGAGTCATTGATGTATATACATATATACAGGGTTTCCCCCACTATATTATTAGCCCCCTGACCCCACCTACATCAAGATAGGAGTCAAGATTAAACCCCACCGTGTTGGCTCTGCTTGTGCAGCTCTATATGAACTGCAGGTACAACATGCAGTTGCGCTTGAAGAGGTACGCGTTGAGCAAACGGTGAGAATGATTTATCTTTGTGAACAAAGAATTATGTGCAATATTTACGCTGTCTGCACTGTAAAGTTTTTGTATGTGTTCTTATCATCTTTTAACACAAAAACACGGTGGTGACTACCAACCACCAGGCTTAGCAAGTTTTCTGGGGGAAACCCTACACACATTTCGTACTTTACAAGAACTCAATGCAGAAGTCCTGGGTTGTGCTGATTGATCCCCTCCATGGTAACAATTGCATAAAATAATTGTCAGACACCTCATAAGATTTTGTTTTTGCATTCTCATAATCTAATCCCTCAGAACAATCTATATTATGCCATTGGAAAGACAAATGTCACAAATGTCTGTTGTTATAGATTAGTTCTGGCTCCAAACATTTCTTTTCATTTCACCTGACAAAATAACACTTAAAGAGGTTGCACTGTTTTAGCATTGTTACCTTGCTGTAAAAAAGTTCTTAGGTTGAAATCCTGACCATTTTGTGTACAGTTTGTTTCCCTTGTGTCCTCAAATATGCCAGAGGCATGTCAGGTAATTTTTGTAGGACTGAGTCCTATTGATGGCCTGGTGACTTGTCAGCCACTAATCCCTCTTCAGCTGTGAGTGGCTAGAATCATTTATACCAAATGGATGGATGGATATTTTGTTGTTTTTTGGGTTGCCACCTCTCACTCTTATAGAGTGAGACTCAAACCACTCTCCCATTAAAGAGCTACTCCAAATAAGGAAAGCACCTCACCTCAATGTTTTTTGTTCCCCAAACTTCTATTTGTCAGTGTGTAAAATAAGCAAGACATTTTCTCTGATGCACTCATGTGCAAATGCCTGCAAACTTCCTCTCAAACGTCCTCAAACTTCCCCGTTTGTGTTCTACATTTCCTCTCACTCAAAAGTTGATTTAGCCTTGTTACTAATGAAACGGGTGACTATTTTCCACATCTGCATGCTTTCACAGGTTACGAGTAAGGCACCTTAAATGGATTTTAATATTCCAGGAGGATGATATCCACATGTGTTGCATCACAGTCATCAGTTAACGATGTTCAGAAGACGTCTTGTACCTCAAGCCTGTGTTAGAGAGCAAATAATGGCATGCAACGTTACAGTGTCATTAGTCACTGTAAAGTAAACCACAAAGCATTGAATATCCAGGTTGTTCAGCTCCAACTCCAAAAGTTGGAGAGCTGCACTCTGCGACTTCAAATGTACTTCCAGCTACAAAGTAATTTGTATGACAGTAGCAGTCCAGGTTGCACCGTGGTTCAACCATGAACCCAACTTGTGATCAGCAGGGTTCATTTATCGATGTCTTACTTCCGTCAGTAATACTAAAATCCTTTTAAAATAAGAAGGCATTTCAAGTCACAGCAGCCTCAGTTGTAAGCAAATTTGTCACAGGCTTATCAAGGCCTAATTACCAAAATGAGCTGGCGGATAACCTCACCCTCCCTCGTCCCCTTCCCTTGGTCCCTCTTCCTTCTCCCCCACAGCAGTGGTCAGCCTGTAAAACCGGGATGTGTTGTCACCTTTATGATATAAATACTAACACACCCTGGGCATAAGAAAGCTGTCAACAGAACATTTGTTTTCCATTTTTCACCACCCAAGGCACTTTAATTTGCAAAAGAAGAAAAAGAAGCAGACAAGGCGTTAAGAATGTGCCACAACACTAACTATTTTGCCCTTTGGTGAGCTCGGAGGATTAAACAGATGGGGCTCGAATTCATTCTGTTTTATCGAGTGCAACACGATGTTTGTTTGGCTTCCATTCAACCGGTTCTCACCTCAACACATAACTTGTGATTCCCGCATCGAGGCCAGAGGCACAAAACACACGAGTGTGCAATTTTAAACGAGAATCTGAAAACGTGCAGAGCGTTTATACTCAGCTATCTACGACATCTGTGAGAGCATCTTTAAGCATCTCTTTTTAATTCGTGCTCTGAACTTTGACTGGGCCATTCTAGCACTTGAATACGCTTTGATATAAACCATTTTATTGTGTCATGATAGCAGGTGAACCTCTGAAGTTTCTAACAGGTTTGCTTTTTGTTCCGATATTGTGCTGTATTTAGCTCCTTCCCATCAACTCTTACCAGCTTTCTCACAGCATGACACTACCACCACCATGTTTTGCAATGAAAATGGTGGGTTCATGATGATGTGCGGTGCTGGTTTCCCTCCACACCTGCCGTTTTGCATATAGGCCGCACAATGGCAGTTCCCACATGAATCATGCCCTGTTCAAGCCTCTTCTTTTGCCACTTCTCACTTGAGCAATTTTAAAAATTGCAGTTCGGTCCCACACAAAGCACAGAGTCCAGTCTCCTTGTTTAGTAGCAGCAAGCAGGAGATGCTATCACATTCGTAAAAGCAATTGAAAAAGTTGCGGAAACAACTTACAGATAAGTTATATGTTTTTTTATTTGATGCCAAGGTGGCTATTTTCTCATGACACCCTGTGCAACTTAAAAAAAAAACAAGGTCAAAAACCACCTCATGAGGTCACATACTGTGATCAGATTACACACTAATAGAGGTTTTTCTCCAGGTAAGTGACTTTTTGAGGCAGCTGCACTAGATTTTATTAAAGGGTATGAAAGTAAATTAGGCTTAACACAAATCCAATCAAGAAATTCCAGATATTTATTTTAAAAAAAATACAAGCAAACAAACAAAACACAAACCTTTCGCTTGTGTTGACGTATCCCTTGAAATGTACTTTTATTTGCATGTTGTGTTTTCTTTTTTGTGGGAAACAGACACACATTTGTGTTTCATTTTATGCCCACACAAACCGCAAACGTTTTTGCTGATTATAATTCACAAGTGCATGTCAAACGAACTGAAAGACAAGGACTCTGCCAGAGCTGCAAGATTTGACCCACGCATGCAAGTAAGCCGTAATGACCCAACTGCCCCCACCGTACCCCAGCCACCTCTTCCCCCCCCATCATAAATAGATCAAAGCACATCTGTTTTGGTGTCCAGCAGCCACACATCTATAATTGCAAACTGGCCTTAATGGCTCAGAGCAACCCATCAGACACTAAGCAGTTTGGACACAGGGGATACTAAAGCATATGAGCATGGTGGAACCAACAGTAATTGTTGGACAGGGAATTCTCTGGAGCCACAGCAGCGACCTGTCTGGTCTCCACTGGACTGAAATAGATATCACAACTTCAGCCTGGGGATGCTGGCCCGTAGGCGCTGAAGCTGACCACGCAGCTGGGATTGAGGATGTTCAGCGTCAGGAAGAGGGGTCAAAACTTAAAAGTCAGGAATGAGTTTCAGATTCAGGAAAACTCAAAGAAAAGTGAAAGCATGTGGGATGTTTTTAAACCGAACTGGTTTGCCAATGTTTCCGACTCCTAAGCACTTAAAAGTTTCTGTTTTGGGCAAAAGCGAAGAGCCGTAGCGGTTAATGATGTCAAATTAGCTGTAGGAGTATCTGAGCTGGTGTTGGTTGAACGGAGTGAAGCAGCGACTGACTGACGAGAGAAACCTCAAGTTGGCCACTTGTCACAGTGTGACACTGATTCGGCCTAATGAGCGTAGTGCTGTCACCGCACATCTGCCTCTCATTCACTTGTAGAATCTGGCAGACTCAAGGAAAAAGAAAAAAAAAAAAACAAACCTGCTGGAGTCGCTGCTCGATGCTGGAAGTTGAGACGCTGCCCACCTCCATGCTTGCCAGATTGGACAGAAACTCAGCAAATTGTAGTCTAACAAGAGAATCAAACTCAATGGCAACGGCTCTAAATTTTTGAGCTGAACCTTTTGTCTTAAAAACATAAGATGGACGTGGCAAATAAGGCAGGCTGAGGAAAGTTAAATGATACAGCACAAATGCACAATCCTGCAATCACTATAGAGGTCAGTTAATCACCTATTCATCTAATCCAGGTGTGTAGCAGCAGGGAAACACCTAAAACATGCAGGGCAGTGGGCAGTGAGGACCAGGGTTGGGGACCACTACTCTACATGATTAGAAGAAAAATAAAGCAACAAACAATTGTGTAGCATTGGAAACAGTAAGTTGAAGAACAGATTTCATTTTAGGATGTTTCAATTGTCGTTAATCAGAGGCAGTTTTAAACAAATGGGTTTTTAGGCTTGGTTTAAAGGAACTCATTGTTTGAGCAGTTCTGCAATTTTCTGGAGTTTTGTTCCAGATGGTGTACAGCACACCTGTACCAGATGACCTGAGAGGTCTGGAAGGTTGACGCAATGGCAGCAGGTATTTTGGTGCTAAGTGATTCATTGATTTATAAACCAACAAACGTATTTCAAAATCTATCCTCTGAGCCTCACGGGGAAGAAATCATTTTGACTAAAGATGAAGACATTACTTCTTTATTCCTTGAAATATACTTTAGGCGATAAAATGCCGACGTTGTAATTGTCCTTATATGTCCCTGATGGTTCGGGTCTGAGTCCATCACGACACCTGGATTTCAGGTTTGATCACTCGTTTCTACAGCTGTCATAGATGACGCAGTGTGCTGACTAAATCGTTCCTCTTTTGTTTCAATGACAGGTTAAGTTCGGTTTTGTTTCTGTTCAGCTGAAGAAAGTTATGGCACATTCACGCGTTGACTTGTTCTAAGCAGCTGTTCAACGCTCGAATGGGTTCACAGTCACTTGGTGATATCCTGTGTCATCTGCATAGGGGAAAACACCTGGTAACAGGGACGAGTTTACTACAAATCAAACGCAAGAAAAAATACAATTCAAGACTGAATGAAAATGAAATTCATAGACTTCCAGCAGGGACGCAAAGACATTTAAATGGCTTTTGGTTCTTTGGTGACATCCTAGATGAGTCAGCAATGTGCTCATGGAGTAAACTGGGTTGGCTTGTTCAATGATATTTTCACACAGGGGAATTTTTGATCATTTTCTATTTTCCTGTGCTTGATGATCTGTAACACTCAGGTGCAATAAAAAGGCAATAGCTGTATAAATCTTTCAATACATTTTCAAATCACTGTAAAAACAGCACTTTATTTAACAACCTTCGTATTACTCTTGAGTACCTGTTTCGCCAGCAATCAAAGCGAACACTGATGATCAGTCAAAATAACGTCCTAAAATAAATTTTCCTTTTGTGAAAAAAAAACAAAAAAGCAATGCTGCAATGTTTTTAACTAATACAGAAAATGTCTGGTTGAATAAAACAAGCGGGCAGGACTGTAAGCTCTGTTAAGGCTATGACGGTCAGATCATTTTGTCTGCCGGCGAAGACAGCAGTTCTCCCATCTGCCCCGACTCCGAAGGCGTCTTTGCAGACCGAGGAGCAGCTATGAAAAATTCCTCCTGGGCATCCTCCTGGAAACTAACACAAAGGTTTACTAAACATCATTGTGACGGTGGCACCAATTATTGTTAATATACATCAAATGAGCCCCGGCCCAGCGCACTAAACAGACTGATCAAACCGATGATGGCAACTGTCAGTCTGCTCCCCAGTGAAGAGAGCTGTTGAAATAATTAGTCTTTGCCCGGCGAATAAAACAATAATTCAACAGCAGACATGACATCCGAAATATGCGCACTGCCTCAGATGGCTAAAAAAAAACAAAACTGCCGAAGCACGTTGTGGTCTAAAACCTCATGTTTTTTTTAATTCCTTGGTAACTGAGAACATGGCCACTGCTGGGTTTTCTTTGGTGAAATTGATGACGGTGCAATACCAATGAAGAGGAACAAATACCAGCAGGAGGAACAGATATGTAAATTAGTTTTATATTTTTAAAGTCTGCTTTTAAAGATATGGTTTCTTTTTGGGATTTGTAGAAAATATGAATGGCAATATGTTTTGTTGCATTTTGATTATTTTTTTAAATTCACATTTAGAATTTACAAATCAAAGTCAGCTTTGCAGAAAAGCACAAACAGAAACCCAGGCCGAGCTGAGATTAAGGTCAAAATGTATAAAAGCTGTTAAAAATATTCGTCAAACAAAGGGCAGGAATATAACTAACATAAGGCTTTAAGCATTATGTCGATGCAAATCCTGAAGATGGTGCTGCTCAGTTGCCTCTCTGATCCTTATGAGGCTGTGAATAGTAAAGAAAAAACTATCTGACTGAAACAACCATGAAGTATTTTTTTTAAATCTGGAATACATTCTCTCTGCTGAACATGATTACACTGACCTGCTTTCACTATGACCACATGACAATAATGCTACATAACACATATGACAATAAGGAAAGGCTGTTTTTATTATTAAGAAAGCTAGTACTGTATTTTAATTTGTAATTTATTGAAGACGTACTGATATGCGTACAGCAATCTGGTAAAGACCTGTAAAAGGTCTTAAAATAAATTCAAATTTGATCACAGTCACACTGAAAAAACAAGAAAAACAAAAACTCAACTTGGATATATAAGAACATTCATTCAGTGAACACAAAATTCCAAGTCTGGCATTAATTGTTTTTTTTTTTTACTAAATCACAGGACCCACATCAATTGACACCCTTAACAAAATAATTGCTTTCTAAATCACACTTTATTGCTTTGTCCTAGTGTGTCGAGAAGGTTTTAAATAGTTATGCATTGCTTTCTGTTTTCCTTGGTATACATTTGATCTTACAAAAAAACAGAGAGCACACCATTTAAAAAGGCTGATATGTGTTGATTTCTCAAGAAATATTTAAAAGACAACATTCAACTTGACCATATCTACTGTAAGAGCAACAATAATAATAATAAAAAAAGGTTAGAACAACTGCAACTGTGATAATGAAGGCTGGTCAAGGATTCAACTTTAGCCACGAAGCCCAAAAGGAGGAAGTTACCAAATACACACACAAAATAAACTCAAAAGCTCAGGTAAAGAAACGGTTATCATTTTATGGCATGGCAAAATAACTTTGCTTCAAAGCTATTCTCATATCTTTACCAGAAAGGTCAGTAGACATGACAAACTGATGAATCTTGAATGTATCTACTGATACGCAAAAAATCTTGTAGAATGTAGAACATTTTTAGTTTACGTTTAGCAAACTTTGCATGTTTAAAAATGGCACTTTACGTGTCATGTTATGTTGAAGCAAGCAGACTTTTATAAGACTCGAACTTCTGTATTGTTTTTCCAATAGGTTCTTTTGAGAAGCAGAAGTGAAACAGAAAAAAAAGAAGAAGAAGAAGAAGAAGAAGCCGGATCCTCAAATTTCAGAGCTTTGTGAGTTTTTGTCCTAAAATGTAAAAGCTCTACACTGAATTCCAAAACTACTTTTCTGTTTCCCAACACCAACGCTAATTCGAGTTGAAAACCTGATGAGCTCATGTACCAAGAAGTTAGGAAATGTGATTTTCTGTGCATGTCGATAGGTGTGAAGTGGTGAGCAGTTGAAAGCTCTCCAGCCTCAGAAAGCTGGTGTGTGTTTTTAGCCACCAGCCCTTGGTGTCAACACCATGACATGCAAGATCAAGATTAGCTCAGGATGGGACTGGGAAGCATTATGGACACTTTTGGAAAAAAAAAAGTCTGGAGCAACAGGCTGTAGAAATAAAGCAACCTTCCTCTTTTATTTTTTATTTTTTATTTTTTTAATCTCGACCCAGGTGCTCAGGAAGGGGCTCGGAAAGTGTTTGGTGAGAAACAGCAAACAGCTCATCAGTGATTAGGGTGACGAACACGAAGCAAAGTGCGAACGTGAAGTATTCACGCGAGTGCGGTGGAACAGCAGACGGGGTCTGCGCAAGGCAGGCGGCGGCTGATGTGTAGGGGTGGTGGGGCGGGGTTGTGGTGATGATGAGACCAGACATGAGCCACATGAGGTCCCCTGACAACGCAGGAGTCCCCCTGCGGTATGTCCAACAGTCTGCGTGCGTGTGCACACGCGCGCGAGGGGACACGTCACGCTGAAACACACAAGCAAGCACGCAACTTATTTGCGTGAACAGACTGAACAGACAAATACGCACAACCACGAGTGGGAGCTGATGGATAAAAGTGAACCGAAGTATTGGAGCGGTTTGCTCAAACGTGGCTTGGTCTTCAGCACTCGTTGAATTCTTTTTCTGGTTTATAATGATCGCTCCCCCTCTAGCGGCTGTTTTTATCATTACAATTATTATGATGTCTGAGATTTTTTAAAACCCAAAATTCAGGTTCTGAGAAAATGTGGTCAACTAAATCTATTAAAAATAAAAAAAACAGGTATCTCGGTGTGCACACTGTATGTACTGAGTAGTTCATACAGTTTTTGCAGTATTTACTACAACAATACAACATGGCATGGAGATCACACTGTGGCGCTTCTGAGAAGTTGAGAAAGCCCAAGTTTGCTTTAACAGCACTCGTCACCTCATCTGCATTGTTGCTACCTCTAGTAGTGTGGGCAGATGCAAGGCTCTGTTGGAAAATAAAATCAGAATTTCCATAAGGATTTGTAAAAGACAGAAGCATGAAGTGCTCCAAAATAGCCCCATGAGCCCAGATGAAGTTGGCCCTCAGGAACCAACCTTTTCTGCAACCTTTCTGTTACAAACTGAAATAATAGACAGAAACCACCAAGCCACAGTTTAGTCTTTTTTCCCCTCTGCATAGGTAAGATGTTCCTCACATTTTCTTTGGCTGAGCACTGGTTTAATACAAGTGACGGCACAGTTGCAAATCATGTCCTTGTCACATCTGTGTGGGAAAATTCTTGAATAACTGTCTCCCAGACTCCTGAATAGGTTTTGCCTCACCCTTTTTTCCCCCCCTTCCATTAAATGCTCTCTTGTCTTATATTCTAAGAGCAGCCATTTTCTTTTGCAATGACCTATTGTGGATAGTATGCAGTTTAAACATTTCCAAAGCAGTTATTCATTTGATTTTTTTTCTTTTTTGATGTCTTGAAGTCCTAATCATCAAATCTAACAGAAACACACCCTTGTAAAACCATCGACATTTCATATTTTGAATGGAATTACAAAAATAAAATTTTTGATTAGATTCTAATTTTACTGAGCTACACATGCACTACACATTTCCTTCAGTACTGATTTTATTTTCCAGCTGCCTTGGCTAACGGGAGCAGCCAAGTTAGTGTGATAAACTGACCCCAAAGTTGGAGTGCACGTGTGGTGATAGGAGGGGTGGGGATGGCGTTGGGTGGATTTCTTACAGAATTCATTTTGGCAGCAAAAAAACACTCCAGATCTGGTTAGGCACCGGTTTGTGGAACCACGCTGGCTTTTCCACACATGTTGTGGACACCAGAAGTCATTCCCAGTTTGGCTCACCAACACACCACTGGTCTCCCTTCCAACATGAGGGTGCCTTTAAAGCGATATGCCTTCCGGGGTTGTCCTTCTATGGGCTTGAACTGCACCATTCACTATTGTATAACTCTCTTCAAATCAGTTTGTTCTACTCTACCCCTCTCCTCCCCCTCCACTATTTTTTTTTTTTTTTTAGCCCACCCCTGACTTAACATGCAGAAAAAGGTCACATTTCTGAGAAGTGACTTCCATGCGTGTTCCATGCTGGGTCGTCACTTTCAATTTCCTAAGACCTTTCATGTCACACAGCCATCAGCCCGGAAAACTCCAAAACACTTCACGACACGCTTCCTGAGGCAACTTCTCAGGAAGCAAAATTAAATCCCAAAAGTCATTCAAAGCAGCTTTGTACACTGCTGGATTAAGATCATAGATTCTGGCTGATTTTTCCAACTGAAGTCAGTTGCATAACTTTTTTACAGTTACCCCTGCAACTGCGGAGAGCGTGCACGAGGAGCAACAATTATCTCATTCTGTCCATGTCTTCATAGGACGCTGCAGCATTTAACACCGAGAGACCCTTGGGGACACCTGGTGGGGCCCCAACAGACGGCTGTCCTTTCCTTTTTCCACAGCACCGTTCACTTGGTATGAGATGTTTAACTCTGGGCACAGAATTAATGGAGCATGAAATGCAGGCCTTAAGTGCAGCAGGCTCCTAACCTGTGGGTGACACTGTCTGCATGGAGTGTTTAGCCGTGACCTAAGTGAGCTGTATTATAACTGCATTTGACTGGTGACAATTAGTGACCTTTCGCTGATCCAGCAGCCATCGTTTTAAATTACACTTGCGTGACGTTTTTCAGCGAGGACACGCGATGAGATGCAGCACCGAAGGCTTCTACTGTACTTCTAACTACTATTATTGGCTGGCAGGACAGGGGAGAGAGCGCACCGGGTCAAATGTGAGGAGAAAAGGTAGAAGTAGTAGCAGGAAAAAAAAGGCCACATGTGAAGAGGATTTGTCACAGTGCTGTCTGTCCTTGTCACATCTGTGAAAACGTACTTTTTTCCCTTACGTTTTCCTTGTTTTCCCTGTTTTGTCGCACTTGTGTGTTTTTAATATGAGACGAGAATGAGGTTAAGTACAAGATACATTTTTCAAGTGATGACTCCATTTATTAAAGTTAAGAAGAAATTCTTTTAAATCAGTCTTGAAAGGACCCGTTTTCTTCTTCATGTTGAACCATTAACTTTGATCTGAACTGAGGCGAATTAAGTCTGGAGATGCCTTGCACAGTAGAAGAGTCTCTTTGGCTGTCACAAAAGCATTGAAAAATCAATCTTACATTTTATAACTTTGCATTATCTGGTTTTAATAGGTTACCCAGAATTGTTTGGTTTAATGGGAAAGTACCTCAGGCAAGTACAGTAATAACATGATACAACTGGAGTTTTCCAGATGTGGCATTTTGAGTTACTTCTTATCTTTTCTGTTGTCCAGTCATAGTTTGACTTGTATTTTAAGTAATTTGCCTGTAACTTCTCCGTATTTTTAATAAGTTTACAATTCAGCTGCCAAGAGAGGCCCCACATTGCGGCCGCCTGACTTTCTTACACGAAGCGAACTTACACAACCGTATTTCAACATCTATCATTATTCTCAGAAATCAAAGCTACTTAATGGGAAAGTGAAAAAATGTGTCTCTTTTTTCACCTTCAGCGTATTCTCACATTTTGATTGTTGTGCCGGTGGTTCAGATGCCTGTGGAAATGTGACACTGACTGTTGGTGACTCATCCACACATCACAGAACGGCAACGGTTTTAGCTCTTTTACAGACACCAATAATGCTTCGGCTTCCTCTCGTATCTTCCACCAGCATCGCCAGGGAGCTGCCTGCGTTCAACCCAACTCTACAGCTCGCAAGCTCGAGAAACCTCAGTGACAGGAACTTAATATAAAACCTCACTATCTCTCCGTCTAACCTTTCTTCCCACCCTCCCCCCCTATAAAAATCTGCTACAACAACTGCTTTGTACTGCTGCAAAAATATGATATTTTTGTGTTAAACAGATGGACTTGTATTTTTGAAAAACCCATTGAGCTCAGCAGAGAATGCATATACCTCCTTTGCGGTGCTTTCCCAGTTCTTCACTGCAGAGGTCTCCACTAGTCTTATTGTGGGAGTTTCTACTTAGACAGTAATTTGGTTTATCGTGCTTTTTATTATATTCTTTATTTCTCCAGGTTTAGATCAGATTGAATATAAAATATGTTCTTCAAAGGAGAACTAACTGGAGGTTAGATGCAATACTGTGCCATCTCCATCATACAAAGCAGGTCTCTGCTTCTGTAGGTGCAACAGGCTAACTAATCTGTTAACTTATCTGTTAGGAAGGAAATGTAAAGAACATTCAAAGGTACCTTGTTGCATAAATGCGCTCAATGTTAATGGTGTCTTTACATCCAAGAAAACAAGTAGTCTTCTTGAATTTACTGATTTAGATAAACATTACATACATACTATTAAGAGGTACATGCTCCACAACGTACATAAAAGAAGAAGCACTGAGTTGTCAGACGTTCTAACTCTCTGACAACTCCAAGTTTCCTGATGTAAGTCACGTTGGTAAATCAACGTGACTGACATTTAGTATTTGTATTTACTAAATGCTAAAATAATGAAACAGAATCTTTAAACCTTATTTTAACTGCATATGTTTACATAACTTTTCTTAGTATTTGCTAAGTCTGTATTTACAGTGTGTAACTTGGACAAAACTTTCTGGATTTCCCCTCACAATACTTAATTACTTACTCCATACTTTTTATACTCTGAAATCTGTATCAGTTTTAGGATCCATCAAACTGTCTTGCTGTCTGCAGATTTACCCCAGTTACTCTGAAGATCATTGTCTACTTGGGAGACCTATTGGGTGCAGGTTAGTTGAAACTTTCCAAATAACGATCTATCACCATTATTTTATCTGTTTTTTGAAGTGCACCAATGACGCCTGGTACCAAACCAGCCTCATACTCCACAGGTCCACAGTGTTTTCAGGCTTGGATGCTTCAAAGTCATTATAATCCAATATCTTCAAAACAGGATGACTGTTATATTTATATTGAGGACTCGTGAACTGGCATGTTGGAGAAAAAAGCTTCAATCTGAGCCTTAGATGATGCAAAGAGAATATTTAGGGGGATATGAAGCAAGTTAAATTTAACTGTGAAATGCATTCAGACAATGAAAAGTTATAATCGCATGGATGTGTCAGATCTCTGCCATCTAGAATAAAACCAGAAACTGAAACTTTATCACTATTTGGTATCATGCTGATACAAAAAAAACATGTTCGTGAGGAAATATTTGGGGATCCTAGTAACGATACGCCACACGAACTACAGAGACTGAAACCGTCACTTGCCAGAGGAAGCACAGTCGCTCTGATATCTGATCAAACTGGTGCTTCTCAGCAGAGCTCCTCACCACATCCATGGCTTTAATCACTGTGTGACCTTCTCTGCAACCGCATTTCTGTCTTCTGCAAATACACATGCAGGTAATGTAAACATTTCTATTGTTGTCATATTGTGTCAACAGAGTCTTTAGCTGGGCTTCTAAAAACGCATCTGAATTACGAAGATAAATACTGAGTGAACAACAGTTAGTACAAAATCAAGAAGCGAAGTATACAGAAGCAGAAGAACATAACTGAATATTCATAAGGTTTAAGTGCATTTATAAGAGCAACTTTTGACAGTTTGAGGGTAAGGATTTAGAAACAAATAATTAGCATGTCAACAAGGGAAAACATCTGTGATTAATTGAAAAAAAGCCGATCATCAATTTCTTAATGATTTAAAAAAAATGGTGTCCATATTTCAGCAGACAAAAAAGACGAGAGTCAAACAGAAATTACTCAAAATATGGGTTAGGCGTCCAAACAAAGTTCATTCAGAGGTTAGACTGTGAAGTTGAGAACTTCTGTCTAAAACCTCAGAGCAGCATCCCAGACCAACAGTTGGCGTAAGTGAAAACCAAATAGGAGACCTCAACAATAGAATAGAACAGTTTTTGATACTCAGCTTACTTGTGGTGTTCTGAGTTATGTTAAAACCATCATCTTCCTTTATCAATTTAAATATTTAAAGGGGCAGTATTATGTATTTTCCATGTACATTGTGCCAACATGTACCATAATTATGATATCACAATTAAGTAACTATATTACCACCAATTCTAATAAAAATGCTGCTTGTATCAAACATAGCTTAAAAGAAATGTGACTTTGAAATTTGATCCCTTGGAATAAGCCTCTGTCTCTTTAAGAAGCTCCCACTCTTTCCGATGCTCCCCCTTCAGAAAGCCATCACAACAATCCTCCTCCAATATGCTGTGTACTATTGTTATTAGAAGCTTTGGACTGAGAAGTAATTCCTCTGATGAGTTCAGCAGACGCACAGTTCCAACAGGTGCTTGCTAATTGCTGCCACTAGTCTGGAGGAGCCGAGGGATGCTCTGTGAGGCAAAAATCATGGCTGGAGACTGCAGCTTCAAGGAGGAGGTGTGGGTAAATAGACTGACCAACCCCAAACTAAAATTTCAAAATGGCTGCCTTATATAATAAACAGAACTGATTCTATTTTGAACTTTTCCATCTCATTAAGGCTACCTCAGACACAGAGTGATGTAGAACCTCTGTTCCTTAACGTGCTTCTACTGTGTCCGAAAGTGCAAGGCAAAAAAAGACTTTTCTTAGCTCGTATTGCTAATTGCAGTTTGAATGACCAAAAATCCTTAGCCAATCCAACTGGTTGAACTGGAACAATTGTACTTATAATGTGGCTCACAGGGGTACTCCTGGTTTTTGCAACAACACAAAGACATAGACATGTGAAGTTAATGGTTCTCTCAACATATTCCCCTTGTGACGTGTGCACACATTTTGTACTGAGTGCCTTTTTGGCAGCTGTTGGGAATGTGAAATTCTGTAAAACGTTTTTTTAAGTAGATGTGTTGGACTTCCATAGAGTTCACATCTGTGTGTGTGGGGGTGCGTGTGTGCCCCGCCTGTAGCACCGAGGCAACCAACTTCTGTGGATAACGTGACAAAACTTGAAAGACTGGATGAAGAGAAGAGGTGGGATTTTAACACCTCATACATTTGGCACAGTTATAAAGGTGCTTCAAGCCTCTCAGCTCACAGTAAAAGCTGAACACAAAGCCTCAGCAGCACTGACAGTAAAGTACCTCCGCTGCTTTCCTGATCCTTGTAAGTATTGTGTGTTGATTTGATCTTAGTTGGTGGATTGCTCTTTTGTTTATTTGCTTCTGTCTATGAAAAGACGTGTTGTTAACTATGTGATTCTTTTTTTCTTGTCTAGGTTGAAATGGCTGCTGAGAACTTTACTGAAGCCCCTCCGAACGGCAGCAGCTGTGACGTCTTCGTCTACCAGAGGGCTGCAGTGGTCCTCTTCCCTATTTTCTACTCTGTCGTTTTCATCATCAGCGTGTGTGGGAACTGCCTGGTGCTCTGTGTCATCTGCCAGAGGAAGCAGAAGTTCAACTCCACGTCGATCTACTTGGTGAACCTCGCGCTGTCTGATGCTCTTTTCACGCTGGCGTTGCCAGGTAGAATCACCTACTACATCCGACACTTTGACTGGCCCTTCGGTGACCTCCTCTGCAGACTCACCACACTTCTCTTCTTTGCAAATACATATGCAGGTAACATGATGCTCCACACATTCTTATAACACAAGAGATGAGTTTATTTTTATGTTAAAGTGGCACGGTTATACAAGCAAATTAAAGGGAGTAGATTGTGAAATAGCTTCTGCAAGTGATTGTTTTTAATCCGATGCCAATCCTCTCCATTTCCAACAGGCATTGGGTTCATGACCTGCATCAGCCTGGACAGATACCTCGCTATGGTGCATCCTCACCGCCTGCAGTGCTTACGCAGCACAAAAGTCGTCCGCAGGGTCTGCTGCCTGGTCTGGTTCCTAGTATCTCTGCAGGTCTCCCCGCTGTTATTCCGCAGCATGCTGCACGTGAGGGGCGATAAACGGACCTGCATGGAGTACTTTAACTTCGAGGGCTCTCGCTACACCCCTTACCTCTTAATCCTGGCGTGCCTTCTCTCGTTTTGCTGCCCGCTCACGGTCATTATGGCATGCTACGCCAGGATCAATCTGAAACTGCGGGATGCGGCCAAGAAGAACTCTGTGACGGGTCGAACGAGCCGAAACCACAGGGCGAACACAATCATCCTCCTCATCCTCCTCACCTTTGTCCTCTGCTTCAGCCCGTACCACCTCAACATAATGCAGTTCATGTTCAGAAAGATCAGCCATCAGCCGACTTGTGAGGAACTCACAGCCTTTAAGATGTCCTTGCAGGTAAGATACATACTCTCTGTTGACGTCACACGTTCTTCTACTTTTTAAAAAAAAAAATTTCCTTCTTTTTTGTAACCAATTTTCACAATTAAATCCACAGATTACAGTCTCGTTAATGAACATCAACTGCTGCCTGGATCCTGTCATCTACTTCTTTGCCATAAAGACGTACAAGAAGCGAGTGATGAGCCTGTTTAAGGACTATTTGTATACTTCCGCCGCCTCCTCCAAAGTGACAGCCGAGAATAGCAGCAGCAACACCTGAGCCAAACCACAAAGAAAAATCTAGCTTAAGGGGTTATAAAAAGACCCGTTTTCTCTCAACTGATGAGATTGTTCCTGCAAATGACTCTTGAGTTTTTGGTGGCAGACTTTATGTTCAGGTGCAGCATGGATGGTTTCAGTTTAGCTGCATTACAAACTGCCTTTGAAATAATTATATGGATTATTGGAAGAGTCAAACATGTGATAAGTATGTTGTCTAAACTCCAGTTGTATATATTAGTATATATATGGGTGTGTATTTTTTTTCCTATTGTATTTGTTTCCTTTATACAAAAATTTATTACCACAAATGATTAACCATTAGTAGTAGTAATAGCAGAAAGATGTAGTACTATTTGTTTTCTGTGTTCGAAGTTCGACGAAGTGCAGAATGAATTAACTGTCATTTTATGCAATGATTATTACAATAATATGTTTTATTTTTGTTTTTTTTAATTATAGCAAGATTGTGATTGCTTGGTGTCTATAGAAGAAAGAATGCGGTAGAGTAAACTCTACTAAAATCAAGGACAATGTGCCTTGCAGCAGCTTACGCACGATGGCAAAGATCTAACAATATGCATGAAATTTGCCAAATTGAGAACATGTTGCATTTCTCTTTGCCACCCACATTTGCCTTCTGCGTAGGAGTACGTAGATGAAAATCACCACTTCCTCACCCACCTTTCCTGCTCCCCCACTCAGGGGCCTCATTCCTGCTGCCTTCCACATCTTGCGGTGAAGCTCTGGTTGTGGGTCGAGCAAACATGCGCAGGTGTACTCTTTGTATCGAGCAAGTTCCATGTTTAACCTTAACCTTTAGCACTTCCTGAGCTTTTGGAAAAGAAGCCCGATAGGTTTGCATAAAACTATTTGAAGAAATTGTGTAATACGCAACGATTGAAGTAGTTATTGTGCAATTATGTCACAAGGGGAAGACATGTGGGTTACTTACATTTTTAGACATGTTTATAAGTAATTACTAAACATTAAAAAAGACATGAATCAAAATGATGTGGTTTATTCAGATTTTTTATTCATTATGATTATACTCGGAAATTCTTTAGCAAAAAAGTTGTCATATATCAGCCTCTAAAATGGAAAAAATGGAAAAGTTATCTGCACATTGTAGATAGACCATGAAAGGGACAAAAAAAAACAGCTATGAATTCTTGCAATCTATCCAACAAATCAGGAAGTGAAATGTTCTATAAACTAAATAGAAAATCCTCATGTTCTGCTTTAGCAAGAACCAAACAACAACACATCACCTTCCAGCCGTAATACAGTTAGGACAAAAATAATTCATACCACAGGCAGATTTATTTTCTATTATCTTCTAATTTGACCAGATCTGATGGAAAATAATGGCACGTTTTGGCGTAACCTTCCCAGGATCATAACTCAAATTTCACAGAGAATTTTTTTTTTTTTTTCTCTGAAGCCAGTGTCAGGTTAAATTAATTAGCTCCCCTGGTAAAAAAAAAAAAAAAATGTAAAGGACCTTGAAAGAAGAAGGGATATTTCATTGCAATAGCATAATCAGATGCTGAAAGATGTAGAAATATCCAATAATCAATTAGAGGACATGTATTCTGTGGATGAAAAAAAATCCCACATTATAAAACTACAGTATTGTGCAAAATCACTGCATCGATATTCAGGGTTTCTACATCCTGAATATCGCCTGTCTTCAAATATACAAAAACTTAAACTGTTATTATTTATTCAACAAAAACGAGCAAACGTGGAAGAGATGTGTGTTGAAAACCCGAGTCCACCGTTGCAAGCTTCTTCCACAGGTTTTAACTGGTCAAGCAGTTTTCCAGTCTGGAGCCTCCGGCTCCCAATACGACCACAGGGAAGGAGGGCATCAGCATTGACTTCTGCTTTGGTTACCCATCAATCAGATTGGGGTTTGAGACACTCTGTGATGTGCGTCACGCTCATCGCCAGTGGCGGCTGAAACACAACAGATGAAAAAGAAAAGTCTCAAGATTTTGCAGTGGCCTAGTTAAAGATCACACCTCAGCCTGATTCTAAAGCCGTCTTTCAACGAAAACCCGCAAACTTCAAAGAACAGAAGACATGTTGAAAGGAAAAGTGGCCTACAAAATATACACATGACGTGAGACAAAAGATGGCATGGAGACAATGACTAATTTAAGCACTGTTATTGAAGGAGGCGGATATTCTATGGCTTTTGAGTCACTGGGTGTAGTTAGCTTTCCTTACATATTTTGGTCATCTTTCTTTCTTCCCTTCTTTCCTTCTTGGAGGATGTTTTTGTAAATTTAAGGTGAAATTAAAACTATGGTAGCCCCTGGTACAAATCAAACCATATGTTTAAAAAGGGACAGATTTGGTATTACAGTGACTGTTCAAACTTTTTAAAACAACATAACATCAAAAGTGCATATAGATGATGCATAGATGGTGGCGTAAGACAGGAATAACCCAATTCTGACCTGAATGTGATATGAGGTGACGCAGTTCAGAGACTATTGATCTTAGTTGGAGATCCAATTACACATTTATTGGTGACTAAGAAAGCTGTCAATGCTAAATAGCATAGTTTCATGCAACATTTTTACTGGCTATACTAAAATTAAAAAAAATAAATAAAAAGGTAGACATGGTCAAATAAAGCTGCATTTTTCATCTTGGATAATTAAATGAGTCAGTTTTATTACATCTGTTTGGAAAAAGGTTAACAACTTGTGTTAGATGAAACAGATGTGTTGCCTCATTTTAGAAATAGGTTTAGGTGAAATGTCATGTTAGCCTTTTGCCCCCATTCCATCCACTTACTCATATGTTTAGTGCATTGGCACGAATGTTGGCGGTGGGGTTTCTGAAATGACTTGTCTGATAATTTTCCGATAAATGCATCAACATTAGAGCTATCAGAATAACTAAAATAGGAAAAGCACGGGGTTGTAGAAATCCAAAATATTGCTAGCAGTTTTATTGAGCTTTAAGAAATAATAGAGGTTCATTTTGGGCTTTCCTGTTTGAACTCCCTGTTTAGGTTCAGTCCCCAGAAACAACTGGCATGATGGTGGACTACATACAGATGCTGACAGATGAATCTACTGCAGCTAATATATTTCCTGTTCATTATATTTCTATTACAAGCCAATTTCATCATTTCCAGGTATATCAACAGTTTATAATGTCACAAAAAACCTCTACTGCATTTATGATTTTTTTGTTTGTTTGTTTGTTTGTTTCACTCATGATTTAATTTATTCAACTTTAAAATCTATCTGAATCAACCTGACCCTGTCTGAAAAGCCAAGCCTCCTCCAAACCGTATAATTGTTTTTTGGATCTAACAACTGCAGTCAAAATTTTGCAACAACAAAAAGAGCAAAAAGTCTTTTACGTCAATGTGCAGAATGTTTGCCCACTCTTCCTAGCAGAATGGTTTTAATTCATCCATAATGAGGTTTTTTTTTGTGCATGGGTGATCTCTTCAAAGTCATACAACAGTATCTGATTCCCACCACTATACCCCCATCCCCCTCCACTTGTTGAACCAGACCATTGTGTAAAATCAAATCGATCTTCAGTTTAAGCTGAAGCTGGTGGCAGGATCGGAGCCTTCAGTATATTCTGTATTCAGCCAGGAAGTAGAATTCACTGTTACATCAATTACTGCAAATCATCTAGGTCATGAAGAAGTACGTAAACCCATCTCACATCATGACACTGTACCACCACAATGCTTGACTGTTGATGTGTTGTTGTTTTAGTCTCGCTGTAACAAGATGCACGTCGTTCTACTTCTGTTCCACCAGTTTTACACAATAGCTTCTGAAACGTTTCTCAGCATTACCGAGATGTGTGTCGGCAAACATGAAGCCGTCCTTACTGATCTCCTCGGTCAGCAGCTCTTATTATTGAATCATGAACACTGACCCTCATGGAGTCAACAGGTGTCTTCAGTGATTTAAATGTTCTGGTTCTCTGCATTTGCAGATGTTCTCGCTGGGACTTACTGATCATCAATTTGTTTTTGATCTGTCGTTTAATTTCCTTGGAGTGTTTCTTTTACCCGCTTCCTGTCATTAGGCAGTTTCTGTTTCAGTGTTTTCTACAGGTCTCACAATAAAGTGTTCATTGTGAAACTGAACTCAAAAAAATGCCTTCAGTCACTGCAAAGTAATTTTTTTTACTGGTGGGGCTGTCAGACATTTACATTGGAGTAGATTGGTTTCTATGTCTTTTTTCATTTGAAAACCACATTTTAAATTTATCCAGATTATCGCTATGGGATGTATGTTACAAAATCATAACTTTAACTAAAGGTAACAACAACTGTTATTTGTCTTTTTTGTGGAAGCTCTTCACGATAGTCAAACATTTTCTCAGGGCTACCACCTAAATAAATTAAATACATATTTTATCATCTGAAAAGTTGCACAATGATAGATTTGTTGTTGTTATATTCAAATGTTTCTTTTTTCACCTTAGTGATCATATTTTTGCATTTTGTCACCCTTTTGCATGACTGTACCACCACAGCGGTACACATATGTACATATACTGTGAATATGTCAAGTTATTTGCCACGCTAAAGCTGATTCGGTTTCAAACAGGAAACAGCCTTTTGAGGTCTCCGAACATTTCTTCGTGTTACAAATCTGTTTTACCTTGTTCAGGATTGTGTTAGGGACAGAGCGTGGTTCTAGTTCAGCTATGACTGTGCAGGAGGCCAGCACACGCGGTAAAGGTTGACAGTCAATCATAACGACGCACAAAACAAAACACAACAAAATCGCGTGCATAGATTTTCTCATAAATGTTCGCCACATGCATGTGTGACATGAGACACTGCTGCAAAATGAATGTCTTGATGAAGTAAGGTGTCTCCTCATGCTCATTATGGGGACGGATTTATGCAAAGTCAGTCTCGCAATGCAGTTGACCATGTTTTTAGGCCTTTTAAGAACTGATGTTAAAAAAAAACAAAAAAAAACTGAACTTTACTGCATAATTTGCATATGTAGTATGTTGCTGTTAATAAACTTGATCTGTTTGTTTTAAAGGACCTTTGTTGCGATTCACTGAACTCAGCATCGATTCAACTACAGTAACATGCTTTTACGTTATGAGAAGAAGACCCAGACATAAATATGACAAGGACAGAGAGAACATGTGAACACCTTAAAACAATGAGGCAACAACATCACAAATAGAAGTTCTTCTTACTTGCCTCTCAGGCAACTTACTTGCTTTTTCCTTTTTGTCCCTTTTCTTAAATGATGGCATGTAGAGCACGAGTTGGTTGCAAGCATCTTACTTATTGTACACAGTAGTCCAGATTTGTCAAACCCAAACATGATGCTAATTTCCGACATGTGGCTGTCTTATGTCCGATAGCTCCTTGCAGTGTTATCGTTTTCTCAAATGAACAACGCTACAGGTTGTGATGATGCGTCTGAATCTGCTGTTTGTGTCATGTCGTAGACTCTCAGTTCCACAAGTTTAATTTCAAAGATAAAATTAGTGATTTTGAAAGTGAAAAAACATTGCGTCTTTTTTTTCTGTGGTGATCGGAGAACATTGACACGCGCCGGATTATAAAGATGAAGAATTGGTGGTTAGAAGCAAGAACATCTTGGCCGACGCAGCAGATCAACGGCAGGATATGTTTGTTGGCACGTTGCACACAGTTGGGCAGCAGTATTGTGATTTGTGGTTCAGGAAACTGAGACAAATGAAAATAGAAGCAATTCTGCTGTGAATTTTTGAAAATGCTCACTCAAGGTGGCAAGGCACTTTAATAGATTTTAGTTAGATTTGCTTTAAATTACAAAAATGTGCTTTCAAATGAAATGCATTATTTTATTTTAATCCATTAGGTATAAAAATCTCAGAACTATCGTCCTGTCCCGGGTGTGTCTTTATATCAAACAGTGTCCTGAGACATGCACTAGTCCACCACTTAACCCTGCAAGAATAAGCAGGAGCATTTTAAAACTATTATTGGGCAAAAAAAGAGGAACATTTCAAACATCCGGCAGAAATCATAACCATACTGCGTGGAGGTGCGTCTTTATGAAAACTGACCACTCTCTATTGATGTCAAGATAAAACGAACCGTTTCTTTTATAAAATAATGACTTTCTAGCTGCAAACTGATTTAAAAGCACACAAAGTACAAACTATCCCATTGAACTTTGCTACCAGTTAATTTCTTAAAAGTTAATTTTGAAGAATGCATTTTTATTACATCAGTCATAATGAAATATTTAAGAAGAAAGTCAAGGTGACCCTAGCAGCACAAGATCCCATTTTTTTCAAGAGAACCTCACTAGATGCTGCTTTGTGGGATGTAACTACTTACAGAAATTAACAAACCTGGACAACAGATACATTTGCTTAGCACTATTACGAAAGCAACTGCTCTAAATTCAAACTATGATACCAAACAGATGATAAGAAATCTGCAATATGGCTCTGTATTTTCACTTTCTGTAATATTCTGTCTATAATATAACATCGTTACATTGTATAGGTATGAAACAGAAGAGATATAATTTTTGTACACAATCTAAATGATCTAAAATGAATAGATATCAACTCCACGATCAGACCAGAAAACTGCTGGGCCGGAAAAACTTGACTAAGTGTGAATTATCCCTTTAAATTCACTGAATGTTCTTATGTCGAGAGGTAGAGAACAAGAATAACACTGCTGCCATCCTGTGCCTTCCACATGTTACAACACAAGTGCTTACTGTACACACTGTACAGTGGATAACGAGCTGAACCCTCCGCAGACGCAGTACCTGTCACGACCCAGAGGAGAGCGCAGTACGTCTACAACACATGATTTAAAAATAATTACATTCTGTTAACAAAGAAGAAAACAGGATGTCTTCTGATAATTTCTCAAATGATGTTGTGTCAACACATCCTGTGCTGTCAGTGAAATTGGGTTCCGTCAAGCCGTGGCGTAACTGGGACATGCCTACCACTGTAAACAGCCTGCGGGCCAATGTAAAGTTTATTGTTTTTTTTTATTTATTTATATTTTTAGTGTCCATCATTCGACTCCAGGGAAAACAGATGTTTGAAGGTGTTAATATCAGTTTTATTAAACAGTTTCGATCGTTAGCTCTTTCCGGTTGAGATGGGAACTGGTAGGTGTAAATCTGCAAACCCTGATTGTATTTTTTTTTTCCCTTCTTCATAAAAGGAGAAGCAGTGAGCCTCAGGAAGCAGATTAAAGATCTGTACTCACTTGCATAAGTCTGGCTTTTTTTTTTTTTTTTTTTGAATTTATCGAATTACAGTAAACCGGTGTCATACTGACAAAGTATGACACTGGTTATGCATAGTAAAATATTGAAAATGTAAGTGATGTGATGTAAGTTTTGTAAAACAGTATTTTTTTCTCCTGTTTTTTTTTTTTTTTTTTTTTTTTTAAAGAAGAAGATCTTGTACCACAGATGTTTCCTGTTCTGTTGCAATCATATCTGAAAGCCACATTGTAAAAAAAAAAAAAAAACATCTTAGTAAAACATTTCAGAAAAAACCTGGTTTGGAAGGTTTTAGAAAAACCTTCCAACGGATTATCGTGGCCTTTATTTCCAAGCAGGTTTTCGAATATTTTAATTTTGGGTGATAGTACAACCTGTGAGAAAGCAGACAGGTTACTTTAAGTCATGGAATATTTCAGATATTTTTGTTTTTCTGTCTGATTTCTGTTTGTGACCATGCTGTTCTAAATTGAAGAGAGGAGAAGTCTGCAAAGGTGTACTGCTGGGCAGCAGGCTGCAGACGGCGTGGGGTCTCGAGTCAGTGCCCTAAGTCGTGCTGTTGCGCATACGGGATGGAGCTGAGATACCATGACATCCATACGCAATGCACAACTGTAGGTTTTTGCTCAGGAGGAAATCCTTTTTGAGGTGTTTTGCTCTCTCTCAAAGTTTCCCTTACCAAATGCAGGATGGGTAGATTGCAGACTATCATCAAATGGGCCTGAGGGTTGGTCGTCCTTTGAAGATAGATTTTATTTTTTTCCCTCCAACTTTAGTTCTAGCTCCTTTAGTAAAATGACTTACTATTAAGTCATTTTACTAAAAAAAAAGACATTTTACTAAAAAAAATAAAAATAAACCAGAACAAATATGTGTGACTATTTTTTAGTGCAACATCACTGTGTTGCACTAAAAACAACACAGTGATGTTTTTAACAGCGGTGGCTACATTTTTGTTTTTTGGGTTATCAGTCAGCGATGGGTGTGATCCCGCCGCCTGAGCCTCCGTGAGTCAGAACCACATGGCATGGCCATGAGGAAGTCAAATTGCTTCCTCTTGCTCACCACCAGAGTTGTTTTGAACAAAAGAAGTTTGTGGTCATTGCGTAGATACCATAAATGTTCATGTTGAATTACTCTACGCATGTTTCGAAAAATTCTCCAGTGTTTTTTTTTTTTTTGAAACATTTTTTTTTCTCACACCTGCACAGGTTATGTGGAAGGTGTATCTATCAAACTTTTTTTTTTTTTTTAGAAAAAGGAAAGACATTTGTGATATTCTTGTGCGACATGAACATGCCATTATTTTGCATATTTTGTTTTTGAGCACCTCTTCGCAGCGCCCACAAAAAGGGCGGGAGTGATTTCAAGGTGTTAAAACCACGCAAAGACACTTGTGCACAAGATGTGCTGGGTGAAAATGGCAAGGTAATAGTGTTTCTTTTACTGCTGAGCAAACAATTAAGAATATGTTTGATTATTAGTCTAAATCATCAAAAATATTCATTCAAATGTTTATTTATTAACATAATGTATTCACTAGTGACCAAAATAATCTCTGTCCAGAACTATTGAAGCAGAAGTTTTAGCGTTGAAGCCGAATTAATAAGAAATGAAATGCAACTTGTATCCCTTTTTTCGTCTAAATGTTTTTCTACAATTAGCTTTTGATGTTCTCAAGTTTCCTTGTTTCTGTTGATGGCGTTGATGAGTCGCAGACCTGACACTATGAAACGAAATCAATGTAAGTTAGAGCTGAACTAGTTTTAGAGGTGAAAGAAATGTTTTAATGTTATTCTGTATCTATAAACTTATCAAAGATATTAAGCCAGACCATTGAGAAATGATTGATTCCTGGAGATGTCTTTCTGTTTAAGTTGGATCTGATTTTATCCAATCATTAATATTTAGTGTTTGGGTATATAATGTGCCCGCTTGCCCCATTAAGTACGCCACATGATGAGTTTGGGTGACGGTGACGACGGTAGTTGAAGTTTGTCTTGCAACAGGTGGGTTCCCCACTTCTCAATCCATCTCTGTCATTGTGTCCTACAGCAAAGACCCTTCACCCACTTTGCCTGCTGGTGATGGTCAGAGGGCCCGGACATGTCGGTGCATGGCAGCCTCGCCTCTGTCAGACTGCCCCAGGACAGTTGTGACTACTATGCAGTAGCTTGCCACCATTAACATGTGGATGTATGTGTGAATGGGTGAACTTTAGGGACTTGATAAAGCACTAAACAAGCATGGGCAACTGTGCTTGTTTAGTGCACACTTGCTCACTGGCTAATAACCACCCCTCCCCCCCCTGCTAAGAAGAGCCAACAATAAAATGTCTTAAATATTTCTCTTGGTCTGGCTTTAACCAGAATGAATGGATTCGTTCACCTTCTCCGCTGCCATCGCCAAACTACAACTACAGACAAACTACAAATTCTAAAACGGTGCAGAAAATCAATGTTATTGTTCATAACTTTCCCCTTTGTTCGCTGTTATTCCTGAGACATTGAACTCCACTGAAGGGAAATGAGAATTGGAAGAACTTCCAAAGTGGTTGGAAGATCTTCCTTCTTTCACCAGGAAGCTCTTCAAGGTCAGGATAGCCTTGAAGAGCTTCCTGGCTAATTTGCACATCCAGCGGGTCACATTCTAGAACTTTATTAATGCCCTTAGTATCCTGTGCTCCGATTTATTCACAGCATCTTTGCTGTCCATTGCAGTCCTGTTACGTTCAGGATTCTTGGGTCTGTAGCCACATGCCTGGATTCCCCCCAGTCAGAGTCAGAGTTTCCTTTTATCATCTATGCCCTCCAATGGTGTCTCTTGTTGTTTCCAAGAAGTTCTAGCAGTTAATCTTTATAAGTTCTTCACACATGATTTTTCTGGCTTCCTTCACAAGCAGAGGTTTTTGGTTAACTGGTCTCTGTAAATTTACCTCAGAGTTTGTGCACGTAATGCTGATTGAAGTGTGCTTCCCTTCTAAAGGTCTTATGACCTGAAGGTAGGTTGGCATGTGCAGCTCTTTAGCTGCACATGCCACTTAACCTACAGCCAGCAGACGCTAGTGCTGCCACCGCTGTAATAATCCCCAATCATTTTGGACTTAGCTTCTGTTACCTCTTTGTGTCGATTCTTTTTTATGATATGAGTTCATTCCGTCTGTTAGTTCAGTTATTTCTCATTTCAGTTTTGGATTTGTTCTTTGCATTTAGTCTCAGCTGCAGCCAGTTCCTTGTAATTAGCTCATTTGTCATCTCCACTCGATGAACATGCACATTTATCAGCAGCTAAATATCTGTACTGCATTCACTTCAACAGGAATCTACTGTCAGAATAAGCTGCAGTATAAATCATGTGAATTTACAGTAAAATACTCTCTGTACTTTACTATTAATTTACAGGATCGCTTATTAGCGTGTACCAAAACAGAGGATTAAGTGTGTTTCAAGCTTGTTTTACCAAGAGCATCACATGATGTGTTCACTCAAAAATTGACTAAGCCGTGACATATAGAAGGGGAAATTAATTATTTCATAGGCATTCAGACAAAAGCTGATTTGTCTCTGATTATCCAGCTCAGCTCAAAACATCAAAATAAAGACAGCCTGCTTCTGAAGGGGGACTTCCCCATTTTCTCATGTGTCTAATCTAGAGCAATGCTGCATTTCAGGGTAGTGTGTTATCACACAGAATAATCTTGTGAAATCAACATATCGACGTAAAAGAACAAACTGTTCTAAAAGAACCCAGACATTACATTGAAAAAAGAGACAAAAAAGTAATAATTTGGACAGAGTCAGCAGCCTGACTGAAGCCACATCCCCCTCTCAGTGAACACATGGCACACCACACTGCCCGGTCGGATACCACGACTGTCTCTTCTCCAGACGTGGGTCGATGACTGACAACTTCTCGAAACCACGTAGAAGAAGAGTTAAGGCGTCACCGGGCTTTTTGTTCAGTCTCCTTCGGGTTTTTATCTATAAGGGAAGAGATAACGCCATTCTAAAACCTCGAAACTTCGCAAAAGTGAAAGAGGTGGCGAGAGAGAGAGAGAGAGAGAGAGAGAGAGAGAGATCTACTACAGGATATTTTGTCACTATGGTTACTGGCAGCAGATATCTATCTTGATTTCTGAATGTGGGTCTGTTTCCACGCCAGCCAGTGAGAGCTGCTGCACTGTTGGGCGACTAATCGACTAATCGAAGCTGATGAACTTCTCCATGTGATTTCAGCGCTTCTGGACGGCAGGAGTTTCCATCTGTGAGGTGAGCCTCGTGTCCAGATTCTTTATGGCTCGTATGGTTACCATGCAGTGAAAGTGAACCTTCTACTCATCAAATATCAGTTTCTTGCATTTCATTACAAATTAGCTCCTCATGAGACCCCTAAAGGAAACATAATTAATCTGCTTTTTTAACCTCTTTTTAGGGTGTATATTTTATTATTATTATTATTATTATTATTATTATTATTATTATTATTATTATTATTATTATAAGGAGTATTTGCGACTCTTTTGAGCCGCACCTTTCAAAGCGCTAAATCGGGCACATTATTCCAGCGCCATGCGCAGAACAATGCCACTGGGTTTTGCTGCTATTTATGGGACAGGAAGCGTGTTTCTGCACCAAACTATAAAGCAAAAGCGAATATCCTGGAGCCGATTGTTCGTTCTGGCCGAAACAATGCAACTTTCCATCGTCCAGGTTCTGTGCCACCACGCCGCGGGGAAGTGAACTTCCTCAGGCCCAAGGCTGTTTCACTTAACACCTCGTTGTTTTGCCAGGGTGTGGGGGATAACAATGTGGCAGCTGCATGCAGAATTATTGTAACAGTATTTTTTTACTTCCTTTGAGTCACTGTTTGCTGTTAATATATATATATATATATATATATATATATATATATATATATATATATATATAAACAACCATCAGCAACTAAGACTTGTTGTGTAAGTCAGTCGTGTTAATGACATGTTGACATGTTAATAAATGCATTAGATTAATGTGTGGCCATGTTCAGTCTGACACTCGCGGTTTTAGTCTAAGTTATTGCTACACTGTTGAAGATATATTACATAATAATAATAATTATTATTATAATAATGCTTGGAAACCTCTTCCTTTTCTTTCTGTACATTTCAGAGCGAACAGAGCTGTGCTTCCTCTTGTAAAATAAAATGAAATGCACTTCTGGGCTTTAAACAATTATGACAAGATTTTTATCTCACTTGATTTTTTTTTGTGTGTGTGTTTTAAAATGTAGTTTTATCTTCAACTTGTAAATGTTTAATGACTTTTCTTGGTAAAACGGTTAAAAAAATTAATTAAGAGTTGCTTTTTTCAAAAAGAGCCACAAGATGGAGCAATTTCCTAATAAAACAACGCAGAATTTGCCACACACTGTGTTTTTATCATGTTGGGTTGCCCTACATTAAGTTTAGTAGCTTTAAACTACTACTTTATCTGTTTCATTTAGTGTAACTCGTTGGGTACAATTTAAATCAAAATCCTAATTTATGTCTAACAGTTAATGAAACCCATTCTCTTGTTTCCAAAATAAGTCTCATTGTATCGCTTTTTGTTTTAGAAGAAGAAATTAACCCACACGACAACAGCAAGTGTCGTGTGTACATTCGTAGAAAATGTCATTTTCCAGTTGTTTGTCGGAAAAGGAAAAAATTTAAAAAAAAACCTTTGTGGCTTCTTGACTTCCTTTCTGAGAACAAAGGTGTTAAATGTGTAAATTTGCATGTATTCTAATGGAGGTCTTACAGGGCAAGAGTTTCATTCGTTCATGCATGCTCAGTAATGCTCTCTGATTTGGTTTCTTGTAGCATGAAGGTGAAAAAGAATAAAAACAAAACTTATTCTGACTTCTTAAAAATTTGACTTTGACAAACTCTTTGCTTCCTTTTTGCAGTAACCGGTTCCTGTGGCTTGCAGATGGGTTCTGCGTCTGCACCTGCAAGCATGGCCGTCATAACCAACAGCACATGTGACACCCTGTATGACCATAGGAAGTACACCCGGGTCCTCATACCTATTTTCTACTGTGTTGTTTTCATTGTTGGGTTACTTGGCAACGCCCTCGCCCTCCATGTTATCCGGATAAACCTGAAGAAAATTAACTCCACCACATTATACTCGCTCAACCTAGTCATCTCTGACATCCTCTTCACTCTCTCTTTGCCTCTGAGGATTGTATACTATGCCCAGGGTTTCCACTGGTCTCTAGGTGAGGTGCTCTGTAAGATATCAGGCTTTTTGTTCTACATCAACACCTACGCAGGGGTCAATTTCATGACTTGCCTCAGTGTGGACCGCTTCATCGCCGTGGTCTTGCCTCTTCGCTTTGGTAAATTCAGGAAAGTCAGTAACGTCCGCTACATCTGTCTTGGCGTGTGGATGCTGGTCCTGGCGCAGACCCTCCCCTTACTAGGAATGGACATGACAAATACGGAGCCTCAAAACTTCACCACCTGTATGGAATACCCCAACTTTGAAAAGGTGGATAATATTGCAACCATCCTGATTGGCGCAGTCTTTTTGGGCTTTATAATCCCTGTGGTAACCATACTGGTCTGCTACTCCTTCTTAAGCTCCAAGCTGCATCTCACAGCCAAGAAAAACCACCTGACAGAAAAATATGGCCGCAGTCGCAAGGCCATCGGTGTGATCTGCTGCGTATCTGTGGTGTTCATTATCTGCTACAGCCCCTACCACATCGACATCCTCCAGTACATGATCCGCAAGCTGGTCTCCAACCCTGACTGTGCGGACCTCACGGCCTTTCAAGTGTCGCTGCACATCACGGTCTGTCTGATGAACTTAAACGCCTGCTTGGATCCGTTCATTTACTTCTTCGCCTGCAAGGGATACAAGCGAAAACTCCTGAAGCTGCTGAAGAGGCAGGTCAGCATTTCCTTATCTAGTGCAGTCAGGACGTCGCCCGAAGGTTCCTCAAAGGATTTCATCGACGGGCACAAGATGCAACACAACAGCGAGAGGCTCATGGAAAGGAAATCGCATGAGCATGGCCAAAGTAGGGAACCGAGGCAAAATGACAGCAAATACAGAATGTCTGTAGACATGAACAGTACCTAAAATGCACCACTGATGGACAACAGGAGGCATCCAAACCTTTGTGAGACATACTCTTTTGTACATTTTTCAAGAACAATTACTGTGTGTTAATTTAAAACAGAATGTAAGATATTACACATTACTTAAACCAGCTTAAATATTTTTGCATCTATGTAAAGAAAGGAGGTCACCCCCCCCTCACCTCCCTTCAATAAAATCTGATTAGGGTGGAGAGAGTATGAAATATACTGTAGCTATCCTGTGTTTTTCTATAAGATTAGGGATTAATTTGACAATACATAAAATCCTGACACTAACTATTTATCATAGCAACCCAAAATCACAGTAGACCTTAACGCCAAAAGTGATTATTTGAATAATAAAATGCAATATTAATAATAAACCAAGCAGCAGAACAGGAAAGAAAGCTGTATTTAAGTTACTTTGAATGTGGCATGGTTTTGGCTTGAGTCTGGGTCATCTGGGTATTTTCAGAAACTACTGAACTAATGGGATTTTCGCTCACAGGGCTCTCTCTGTGGCTCACAGAAATTAATCCAAAAAACAGAAAAAACAACCAGTGAGAGGCTGTTTTGTGGGTGGAAGTGGGGTGTTGATGTCAAAGGAAAATGGCAGACTGGTTTAAGATATTAGGAAAGCAACAGCAGATCATAACCGCTCACAAGTGGAAATTTGGTCTGATTGCCAACATGCTATGGAAACCCCACCGGGTGCCACTCCTCGCAGCAAAAAACAGGAAGGCGAAGCCACAATTAAAAAAATAAATAAACTTAGCCAACACTGAGATTTTGGGATCCTCAGAGGTAAATTTTTGCCAACAAATTATGACACCGCAGATCAACAAATGTATTTGTATTATGATCATTGTTTAAATGTTACAGTGCACCCAAGTATTGTTGCTTACTATGTCCATTCCTCTATGACCAACGTGTACCCATGGTGCTCAATCCATGTCACAAAGCTCTCATCATCTCAAAGTGTCTTGAACTTTGAGGTGTTTTTAAAATGTGTTCACTATAATCCAGCGATCTCCATAGTCACCAGATCGCAAACAGGACAGGACAGGACAGGACACCGTTGGGATATGATGGGACATTTGCATAATGGATGCCACAAAGAAGAAGGGCAGTTTTGAAGGCAGAGGGACCTAAAAATGGTGGCAAGTTTCGTTAAGACTTTCACACAGAAAATCTTTTTACTGGAGCTTCGGGTCAGTTTCCACCTAAACCCAAAAATAGTACATTTTGAAAACCAATTTAATGCATACTGCCTTGAAAAACAGGGCATTGAAACATTTGTTTTCTCTCTTTGTAAAACTTGGAAACAGTCTTTAACTTGTAAATATATCTCTCTTCTTTTTTTGGAGATTTTCAGCAAAGACTCTGCCAGCGTTCCTCCATGTTCTATTCCCACTTAAAATACCACATGAGAAGAAATCTTTTGCCACTTTAACTGGTTCAGAAAAGTGACATTTTATTTACTTACCAATGATTATCTGGAATTTTTTTTAATGTTCCCCGTCCTTCATAAAGCAGAAGACAAAACCCTGAGGACTTACTCCATATACATGTAGAGAACAAGGTCTTACAAGTTTTTAATAATTATTTATATTGCTGTTGTCTCTGCCTTGTATAGCTTACTCTTCATTGAGAGGATAATGAAGGGCATACATGGCAATGCATAAAAATATGGAGTATTGAGGGGAAAAAATGTAATTATGATTTTTGTAACTAATGCACTCAAACAGTGTTTTTCTTTCTGTTCCTGATGGCCATTAATCAACAGGTGCATAGTCCATAGTTCATAAGGCAAGCTTTGGACAGCTTTTCCATTTTATTGGAACAAAAAATTATTTTTTAAAGTCTTTCTTATGCATAACCCTCACAGTCATCACCGTAAATGTCCCAGATTATTACTTGTTGATTCTGAGATGGTTCCTCTGAGCAGCAACATGTTGTTCCTTCAACCATTTATTTTTTGTTTTGTTTTGTTTTTGTTTTTTTTCAGACTATGTACCAATTTGAAGGGCTGGATTAATAAAAGAATAATTTCACAGAGGAACGTTAACATGCTCTCCAAGATGCTTAGAACACCAGAAAAACCAAGAAAGAGATATTTGTTATTTAAGTTAAATGTTATGTTTTATCCGTTTTATCATTTTGTACAAAAATAAAATGTATGTATAGATAATATTTCCAGGATATGTTAGTGTAATATTTGATTGTTACTGAAATAAAAGGAAGTTTTCTTAAAGTGCAAATGCCTGTTTCCCCTTTTTACCAACGGTAACAAAAAAGTAAATTAAAGGATTAATACCTACTTTTATGTGCGTCTAACACTGTTAAGCCGCACAAAAAAACCCCCCAAAAAACAGGATGTTGAAATCTGCCTCTATTTTTATCTTTGGTGTACCTCATGGATCTGTTGTCAGAGCTCGGTGTCTGAGACATATTATAGCAAATAATTTGATTCAGTCACTTTTTTTCCAGTTATTTGCATCTCTTGTTATTGAAGAATAGCCAGAGTATGTTGGTGTGACTTAATAGTTTGTCTGAAGTGAAAGAAACACATGTTTGTGGTTTCAAAAAGGCCAGATTTGAAAATTGCACCACTGTGCGAATACCAGTATCATAACAGCCAGATGTGTCATACCGCCACCCTCACCTGCACACAAATATAAAAACACATCTATTTTTATCTGTCTTTTAACTGTGGCTGATATATTTCTGATTCAAGGTCTGATGAATCTTTTTGTGCTTTCCATAGAAATCAGTCTTTATGCAACATGCCAGTTTTCTGTGCTTTTGCTGGTGGCTAAATGCTAACTGGTACCAATGTAGAAGTAAACAAAGTGTAAGTGTCTTAGAAAACTGCAAAATAAATGATTTTTGTGAGGACAGGGACCAGCTGTGACAATGCAATTTTCTAAAATAATAATAATAATAATAATAATAATAATAATAATAATAATAATAATAATAATTAATTAAGAAAATGCAAACCTCAAAATAAAATTATAGTCAAAAAGTGGAAAGCTAAGGACCATATCTCACCAATTCACACCTCAAAACTTTCAATCAATGCTGAAGCAAACGCTAGACCAGAAAAATGATGCAAAGAAAAGGCAAAGTTAAAAATAATCACAAATCAATGTTAGCCAATGAAAAGCTTCAACAAAACCTGCAGATTAAAATGTCCTAGACTAGAATGTCTGGTGTCTAGCTATTTCCTTTTTGGCCTGTTGCAATATGAGACTTGTGAAAAAAATGAACAAATTGTCACTTCCTCTTTTTTGTTAGGAACAAAGAAGTTTTCTCTTGTATCAATGTATTGCATGAGACAAGTCATGCCAACCTGAGGACCTGATATTACAAGGGGAACCATTTTACTTTAAATAATTACTTCAGGTATTTAAGGTTTTGCTAATGTGCATGTGTGTGTGTGTGTGTGTGTATGGGTGTGTGTGTGTGCGTGCGTGCGTGTGCATGCGTGCGTGTGCAAGAGCGTTAGGTTTTATGTGTGAACGATGAACATACTTGGAAAATAAAGCCTGATTGTGATACGTTTTATTTCAACACTATGTTAAACCATTTACCTAAGAAGTACATAAAATATAATTATGTCACACTACATTTGTATATATAAGAAGCTTTTAGAAATAATCTTTATAACAAATGCAAAAATCACTTGTGTTGTTGCCCTTTGAGCTTTTTCACATTTTGCTATAACCACAGACTTTTGTGTCTGAATTGAATTGACATTTCCTGTGACAGAGCAGCACATATTGACCATTCAGAAGGTAAACAATGCATGCGTTTCAGATTTTGTTTACATGAATAAAAGTCTGAAATGTGTGAGTTTAAAATAAGTAAAAAAAAAAAAAATAGTTTAAAATATTCTATTTTAAACTTATTTTAGTTTAAAGTTTAAAATATCTGAATCAACGCTTTTTGGTGGTTGTAGAAACCGGCCTTTGCTGCACGTCCAACTGCGCATCATTTGCGGCAGAACATGCCTCACCCAGTTTCACTCATTATCATATCTTTGCCCGAGTTCCTTGCTGCTAAGTCTCAGATGCATTCAGACTTTGACTGGGACAATTATTTTGCCTGCCCTGTGTTCAGATCCATCTTGGTATTAGCTCTAACCAGCTTCACTCCTTGTTCCACCATGTGGATAGTGTGTTTAGGATTATGTGAAGCATTTGTTTTTTTATTTTTCTTACCACATATTTAGTTAGTCAGGCTAGTTCTCGGATTATTGTTCTTCTTTTGCAGCCAGTCAGTTTAAGTGGAAGTTTTGCTTTTTGCTTGTGTTTGTTTTTTAATCATCATCATCAAATGTCTTGCTCAAGTACTCTTCCGTAGCTGTTCACCTTTTCCCTGATTTAACTCACTTGGTTTCAGTGTCACTGTTTGCCACTTCTCTGCGTTTACGCTGTGGGTTTTTATTGCTCCTCGCCGGTTTCATCAGTTTTATTGTCTTGTCTCTTGCCCTACTTGTCTCATGCCTTCCCTGTGAGTTTGTGTCAGACTTTTTATTCATTGCTTCATCACCTTGCTTGCAGTGGCTGCTTGAATTTCAAGTCACTTTATGGTTAAAAGAAACCCAGGTTCTTTTGCTTCACCTTGATTGGCTTGATTTTTAATTGCAGTGTTTCTGATCCATGGCACGTTCTTGTGCGTCTGTCCTGAATTGAATGAATTGAAGGAATGCTTACCTCATAAAGTCTGGTGAACTCCGAACTGTGCTTTTCTCTTTGAGCAAATATCAAACACTCCTACGTCTTTTAGTCAAAAAGAGAAAGAAACCAAAATGACTGCTTCACATCCACTTTCTTCTATAATCTCAAACATTTTTTCGGATAATTTCCAAGTATGCTCACCAGAGGGCATTTTTATACAAAAACGCACTTTAAACTTTATAGCACAGTAACTTACCGTTAATGAAATATTTATAACAACAAACATCAGTGTTGCGAGATGACAGTTTTGGTTCAGTGCTTGTCCGAAACTCCTGCTGTCTGGTTCTATGAACTCATAAGTCATGACATATTCAGCCTTCTGAGCCCTTCACAGAACAACAGGATTGATACTGAGACTAAATTGAACACAGATGAACTCCGTTTACTAATTAGGTGCCTTCCAGAGTCAATTAGTTGTGCACGATTTTTATTTCGGGGTATCAGAATAAAGAGAGATGAATACACAGCACACTTTTCAGACGCTGGTTTATAAAAATTTAGAAATTTAGAAAATATTTATTCTGTACTTTGTGTCACACACAACCCTGACAAGATACATTAAAGTTTTCCACAAGGTGTGTAAAAGTTCAAGGGGTGAGAATATGTTTGCAAGGCATTTTTTTTCATAGCCCCCAATATCATAAATAAACTCCCACAGGGTGAATACACAGAGCTGGAGATCACTGCCACGTCAGATGAGTAGTTCTCATATCAGCACTGACATCTGGTGAGTGACATTTACTACTGTGTATTTGCAAGAGCTCACTTGTTTCACAGGGAAAAAAAAGAAGAAGGAAAAAAAGAAAAACAAACCTGAGATTGTATCAGAGTTTGTGGTTGAACTGCACCAAAGAGAGAAGTTAAAACTTCACCACAGGTATCAAGAATTTTATTCTTTCCTCTAAACATAGATGCTCCAACCAAATGATCAGTTCCAAGAATTATTTTTATTCTTTGTTTTGCTCACTTCGTTTTCATGGAAACATGAGTGCAAAGATAGTATCACAGAGGAAACACTAGAAGGAGTAGATAGTAATCTGGTGGCAATTTACTGTCTCAAAAGTCAAGAAGCATTTCCTGTTACAGAATGACTTTCTGCTTATTATTTTGTTGTTTATTAAAACTTGTTTCTGCAGATTGTGAGCATTAAGAGATATTTTTATCTGAATGTTAAGATTTTATCCGATGTTAACAACATAGACAGAAGGCTGTTTGAGGGGGATAAAATGTTCCCGAGCCCCTTTTAAAAGAATCTCTTTTCATAAAAGATTAGATCAAACGTTGCAATCTAAAAGCCTTGACGTGAAACATGGTGTACTTTCATTTTTAACACCACTGTATTTCCAAGAACATTTTTTTGCAATGAACATAACCCCAACATGTGGACTTTGAAACAACACCAATCAAACATATGTTTAATTTATATATGTTTGATTGGCTATTAAAGCCATAATTAAGCTCTTAAGAACATTGATTCAGATTTTAAAAAAATTACTTTTATAAAATACAGAATCCAGGTGTCATTATGAGCACAAAAAAAACAAAAAACCTCTGACTCTCAACTTGTCTTCCATTTATCGAACTCCCAGTATTTTAACATGGTTACACAATCCATTTTTATGATATTGTTCCTTTACTGGGCCAACCGGACCAGTTATTATCTCCAAATGTGATTAATGGTGAGCAAGTGTGGTCCACGGGTGCATATTCCTACGTGTTTAATGTCTTAACCTCTTTGTAAGCTTGCTTTTATTCTTTATTTTTTCTGTTTGCTTTCATTCAAACGTGTCCCTTGCTGATAGTCTAGCTGCTTTGTTTGCAGTAAACACTGCATTTCACACATATAATTGCCATCTGCTTTATCGCCTTCTCTCTATCGCCTCGCCGTCTTTGGGGATTCGGTGAACCCGCTTGTTTTAAAGGAACAGCCTGAAACTATAAAGATGTATCAAAATATACCGGGATTTAAATGGTACGACAGCTGTTTTCCGTTTTCCGAAGCTGAAATATTTGGGCTCTTGGCAGAGGTGGCTCAAGGTTAAACGGGGCCTCCAGAAATTTTTATTTTCGGCCCCCTTTGAAATGTTTTCAAGCCCCATCATTTTTGAATTTGGCCCATCTTGATTAACAGCAACCAGTCAGCCAACACTTAATTAAAATGTGCCTTACAATGGCTCAGTTGGTTTGTATCTTCAATTACAAATATAACAATTAAGTTTAAGCACATACTCTTATTTTCTGTTTATATTTCATTTTAATATTACTTTTATAAAGCTGTCCCGACCGTAGAGGGAAAATATCTAACTTAATTCCCACCTTGTTCAGTAGCTCAATGGTGAAAACAAAATTTGAGGTCTGGTAATGTTTTCTATGTGCTGTTGATACGGTTCCATCAGTACTGCAACGCTACTTCTGCAGCCAAGTTAAAGAGAAAAAGTTCAGAGAAATTAAAAACTATGAAAATGCGTAGTTTCTTCAAACTTATACCAGAATGTGAATCTTAATGAGGTATGAGCTTTTTAACTCAGAAATACTGAACTATACCAGTGAGTTCAGTGCTCACTAATCTAAGAGAAAACTTAGATTTAGATTTGAAAAAAAAAAAAAAAAAAGCATGTTCTGGTTTATAATGAAGAGTTAATATATGACTAATCAATTGATCAATTGGCCAAAAATTCAGAGATAAAATCTTGAAAAAATATAAAAAGTTATTTGTCACTAATCTTTTTTTTTTTTTTTTTTTTACCAATAGTCACTGTGGGAATGAGAAAAAAAATTTCCCCAACCCACACAATATTCCTATTCTGATTATTAATTAAATGAACAAACCCCTTCATCAACAATATGTTGGTTCAAATACCAGGGAAGCAATGTAAATGTATTTTTTTTTCCCCCGGTGCTTTAAAAGTAAAAAACAGGTTCTATAAATGTTAAGTTCTGCTCCAAAGAATCTCTGTGCACAGCTAGACAATCAATTCAGGCATTTTAGATTTGAGATATTTCTGAGAAATATTTACTATCGACTTTTTACTACAGAACCGAATCAGAACCAACTTCCTACCCGCCCTCAGACTGTGGGCCCGGGCGATGAGCATGTTTTTTTTTTTTGGGGAGGGGGGGGTTTCCGTCTCATGGTTCAAATTATGAATAAGAAAGGGCAAAAATTATTCAAATTTCCCATTCCATCAGACTAGCCAATACATGATATCAGAGGAAAAAAAATACATATGTGACAAGGAGACAGAAGCTAATGAGCCACTAAGACAAAGAATAAATTCATTTCAGTCATTTATTAACTCAGCAGTTGCTACCTGGAGGCACTTTACAAACAAGTCAAATTCATTGCAAATTATTTATTTAATAACCATTAGACTCCCTCTAGAGATCAGAAGTTCAGGGAAGCATAACAGCTAAGAAAGTACTTTCTGTTCTTCAGGCAGAAATGGAAATATGTCACAAACTCTGCTGGAAGTTCACCATGAACTTTGAGGTTTTGTAACCTTAGTGTCACCTGAGCAAAGCACATTCCCTCCTACTGAGTCTGACGTAAAAAAAAAGGAAATGTCAATATGTGAAAGACAACCTAATTCTCACTGCAAGTACAGAGGTGGCTCTGTGATGGTGTGGGTCCGTTTCTCCGTTAACAGTCTTGGTCTTATCCATGGGGTAAATAAATGAAAATAGGTCGATATTAAGCTTTTTCCGAAGGATAAACTAAACATATGGCTAAATAAACAGAAATAATTCACCAATCAAAATCAACATTGATTATTTCTGTGATGACATGTGGTGGTGAAATGTTGAGGTGGACACAGTGGATCCAGGTTGTTGAGTAAATGACGGTTTAATGATGAAAAAACACATCTCCAGCATAGACAAACGACAGAACAGACGAGGACCCAAGAAGGAACAAGAGACACGGGTGGATTTAAATCCACAGAGGGTAATCAGGGAACACGAGACATAGCTGGGAGCAATCAAGGTGTAGACGGGAGAACACAGAGACTCAATTGCACACAGAAACCTAAATAAACACACAGAAAACCCAATTTCACCTTAATCCCAAAGAAAATCTGTTGGTTTGAGCTGAAGAGGAGTGCGCATGAGAGAGGACAGAGTATGATGGATAATCTCTGTTTGTACGGT
The DNA here is from genome assembly GCA_010277075.1 of Poeciliopsis retropinna. Classification (NCBI taxonomy): domain Eukaryota; kingdom Metazoa; phylum Chordata; class Actinopteri; order Cyprinodontiformes; family Poeciliidae; genus Poeciliopsis; species Poeciliopsis retropinna. The sequence goes on along the minus strand of VMRM01000012.1, from coordinate 15,462,013 downwards.
CCGATCCTTCAGAGAAACACAGAACATAGTAATAGTGTCAGAACATGGTCGTACGACCAGATAAAAGAAAATGGTGCCAACACTTTCCCCACCAACAATTGTGTTTTTTTTTTCTTAATACGTAATATTTCCCATATTGAATAAATGTTCTCCAACTAAAGATTAGATTTTTTGTATGTTTTTTTTTTTTTTTCTAAAAAAACATACAATAAATGAATTAATTTTTTGAGCACTGTAATTATAAACTCAACGAACATATTTACACAATAAAGAACATTCTAAGCAGTAGAAGTAAAGAAGGATTCAAAGAAACGAGAACGAGATCATCTCATTTTCAGGCAGGAAAATGTGTAATACTTCAAGTCAGCCTCTAGAGGACAGTGTACAACAGGTTTAAAAGGTGAGGATAAACGGAATAAAAACAAGCTTCCAGTAAACACCTGTATCTACCTTTACTGACAGAATAACTACATCTGCACGCGCACACACACACACACGCGCGGGCAGTATGTGAAGGATTTACAGGAGCATTTTGTGAGGAGTGGGAGACTTAGTGAGGCAACATGACAAGTATCAAAGAGAGGAAAACATCACACAGACTGTTGTCATAACAACATATTGCAATGAACGCCAAGCACCATCTGCTCCGAGATTTTGTTTTCTTTTTTTTTTTGAGACGCATCAAGAGGACGAGTCGACGGATAATTATTTCCCAGGAATAAGAATTAGACCGAACGGTACGAGCGCTGCTCTTGAAACTCAGCGACGAAAGTTTGTGTGCTTTGCGGTCTCAATTTTGAGAAGTTCCGGGTTGAAGAGTCTTGATTTCTGATGCAGCGTCGCATTGAGGTCAGACGCTACGGTGGCCGCGTGCGTAAAACAAACAAGAACAGGAAGTCGTTCTTAACTTGCACGGTTTATTTCACATGGACTAATAACGGGAATTGAAAGTAACTGTAAGAGTCGGGGGGTGGGGCTGAGGGAGAGAGAAGTTATTTTATTGCTCAATGTTCTTTTGGACCAAACGTCCTAATTTATGGCTGTTAGCCGTCGAAACTCAAATTAATCACGCGCATTAATCTGCATTCAATCCCGGCGCGGGCTGACCTTGAGCGTTTCACCTGGAGTATGCGCTCTGCATCCATTAAGGCGACGCGATATAAAAACCATCTCACAGCATCAGCGTGAAGTGTCTATTACCACCGTCTTATTTCCTGTTTATATGGCAACTGCCTCAACATCCTGTTTTTAATTACTTCTCTCCGGCAGCAGATGCTTCTCGCAGCAACCTGCTGTGGATTACTCCCCTGAGAACTAATGTGCTGTGACAGACCCCACTTTTCCAATCAATAACTCGCCCTAAATCTGCCATCTCTCTGCCTGCCAAACACACTCCCACTTCTAATGGCACATCATTTTCTTTAAGGGGGTGTAATTGCGTGCTGTGGAAAAGCTGCAGCCTCTCTATCTGTGTGAGTGTGTGTGGGGGTGTGTTGGTGTGTGTGTGTGTGTGTTTCTTCTTCTTTTTCTCTGTTCCGACCACGCTCGTACTGTAAAAGGGAATGTAAAAGTGCAGAGGCTAGAGCACACAGGAAGTGGAGGGGCTTTACACAGCATGCAGTCTCACCACCCCTACTATCACATCTGACAAATTCACTCACTTCCCTGTTTTGACTGTAAGAGTTGAGACATTTAGACAGAAAGAAGTCACTTTCGCTTCACAAACCTGTTGACGTGAACTTGTCAAGATGTTTGTTTGATTCACGCGGTAAGTTCAGGCTTTTTTTTTACCCAGGTGGCCTCGGTCTTGCTGATTTTGTCCACATTTAGGTTGATGATGGGGCAGATTAATGGCAGACGTACTTTATAGTACATCCTCAATGTGTCTCCTCTTGCAGATTTAAATTACATGTGGTTTTATGCGTACATCTATAATCCTCTCGCCTTTCCATCACTTGTTATTTAGTATCAGGCCATATAAATTGTGTAGTCCAATTCGAAAAGGGACCAAAGAGCGTAGAAAGAGGGGACAAAAAAAAGTAAAAGTTGTCTTAATCAACAAACTTTCCTGAGTCTTTATTATTCATAGCTTAAGCGAATCTGTGTGTGTTTATTTGTTTTCTTTGTATTTTTGGTTAATTTCTTTTCTAATTAAAATTTTGTTGTAGTTCGTGGTAGTTTTTTTTACAGTATATGAGAATAATTATAATCACTGACGGTCATGTTCCGCAAATCTAAAAAGAAAAAAAAACAACACCACAGAATTTTCATATTTAGGGGTGGCAACTTTCTATTTCAATCACTGTGGGATTTTTTTTTGTACTTTCTTTGTTCCTCCATAAGAGAAACACTGACTAAACTCTGAGAGAAAATTCTTATTAACTCTTTTTCTTTCAAATTTGTTTTGTAGATTTGACCAATTTGATATCTAACGCCAACATAAGTAAGTTGAAATCCCTTTTCTTCTTTTTTGTTTCAACTGGCATTTTAGTTAATTGTCTTAGTTGATGAAGCTGAAGTCTGTCTGAGGAAGGCCCTCTTGACATCATCCTAATAGCTGAACAAATTATCTGTCTGATTTAACGACAAAGATTATTATTAACATATTTATGTGAATGTACATTGTAAATAATCGGAATACTGCCCCAGTCCAAACTGATCTGAAGCTCTAAAATCAGCATTTTCTCATTTGAACCTGAGAAGAGTTTAACTACATGAGAAGTTCACTGCTCTCCTTTTTTTAAAAAACAGTGAGCTCAGTGTTTATTATTTATGAAGGTATCAGTTCACATAATCACAAACCAAAAAAAGTTCTGATCCACCTAAAATAAGATCTGGTTAATAATAAATTGCGGCTGCTTTTTATATATGCATATCATACTATACACTATTTGCTTGTTTATTAAAAAATAAACTTGCCACACCTCTGAATATTTTGTCTATATAGACATTTTTTCCCCTTCACTTCACAAGTTATAATGCTACAAGGCCTTTAGGGTTGAAAACAAAACCACTCTAATTTGTATACGTCACCTGTTCTTGGCGATATAAGTCAATATCAACAATGTTAGAATTAATAGGATTTTGGGTGTTTGAGGGGGAAAAACAATGACAATTAATATCAACAGAATCATAAGAGAGAAAGAAAGACACATGTGAAGTACAAAAACCTTAAAAATAGCTCCATTATTGTTCTGGTTTCTAGCACAGGCAGGTGCAAAGTAGGCATCTGTGTGTCTTCCTAGCATGGCTGAAGTAGAGCTAGGCTATAGATTCATCTGAAACATTTGCTGCCCATCTTACTCTTTTATCTCAGTCATACAGAATCATTTCTTTGGTTAGCAGAAACAGAATCAATTCAAAGCAAGATAGATGCCTTCATAGAGAGACTATTCTTTAACATTTCTGCATTTGCCCAAAAAAGCTGCATGTAGAGGGACATGTACAGGCTTGGTGTTTGCACCCTGTGTTTTCTGTTGCTACAAAAGTCCTGATCAGAAATTTCTTCTGAAATAAATACAGTCTGCTCTTAAAGGGATGGTCCAGATTTTTTGAAGCAAAGTTCTGTGTAACTATGGCCAATAACAATTCCTTACCAGTGCTAAAAAGACATAATTTTGCCTCAACAAAATCCTGGAGAGGATGTCAAACAGCTAGTCAACAGGGTCCTTAGCTTAGCTGATAATAGGCATTATAAAACAATTCAAGCCGAATAGAAATGCATCTGTGGGATTTAACTCTATATTGGGCATTTTCTGTTCTCTCAGCAGAACGACGCCATTACAGTGTTGCCGACTGTATTAATTTGCCCCAGTCAGCTGACATTGAGTCTACTGGGATAATGTCCAAACAGCTCTTGGTGGACTTGCAACAGACTGACCAGGCGGATTGATACAGTCGCCAGTGAAATAAAACTGATGCTGTTTGGCTGAGGAAACAGCAACATGCTTCACTACAGCCTCTTGCAAGCATGAACCTTCAATATGCACCAACTATTGTTTTATTTCAGAGACATGACCTGTTTTAGATTGATTTATATTGAAAAACATTTTTAAAATTGCCACACTCCCCTTGTCTAGGTGTCAGCTTATTAATATCACCAGACCTTTTTTTTTTTTTTTACTGTTATTTATTACTTCTCTAAATCCATAAAAGGTCATTGTTATTAAAACACATGGCTGATATAAATTTTTAGAATGTGTTGTTTTAGGTAGCTTTTGTTAAATGTTTAGTTTTTGCATTATTTTTCTAAAATATATAAAAGATTTGTTTACATTTTAATTTAAAGTTGACATACTTGTTGCGAGGTTCACAGCTATTTCCTCTTAGCTCCAAATCTGGCTTTCAAGCTAGATGTTAAAAGGTGCCATTTTTCTGGTGAAACCATATGACTGAATCTTTAAATTTAAAGGTATGTTGATGAAAATTAACATCTATATCTTCCTTTATTTTATTTTATTTTTTTTTAGCATGAATGTGGATCTAAACTCCTCCAACATGTCTGTGGATCCTTTGGCAATGAAGACGGAGCAGGGCCCAGTCGAGTATCGCATAGTCGGCCTGGTCTTCTACAGCTTCGTCTTCGTCATAGGAGTGATAGTGAACCTCACCGCCTTGTGGGTTTTCGCCCTGACCACCAAGAAGAGAAACTCGGTCACCACCTATATGATCAACGTGGCACTCGTGGACCTCACCTACATTTTCCTCCTGCCCTTCAGGATGGTTTACTTCCACCAGGACTACTGGCCCTTTGGAGACATTTTCTGCCGGATCACAGCAGCTCTAACCATCTTCTACCCCTGCATGGCCCTGTGGCTGTTCGCTCTGATCAGCACTGACCGCTACATGGCCATTGTTCAGCCAAAACACGGCAAGGAGCTGAGAAACGTCCCAAAGGCTGTGGTGGGCTCCTTGGGGGTGTGGATCATGACTCTGGGCAGCAGCGTACCCCTCCTCTTCTCTCAGGATGACCCCGATCGCATCTCCAATTACACTACCTGCATCAAGATGCAAGACATCATCTATATGCGCCGCGAGAACGCGGTCAACTTCGTTAGGCTCATCTTCTTCTTCCTGGTCCCCATCTGCATAATGATTGGCTGCTATGTCGTCATTGTGGACAACCTAATCCATGGACGCACCTCCAAACTGAAGCCAAAGGTGAAGGAGAAGTCCATCCGGATCATCATCACGCTCATCGTGCAGGTGCTGGTGTGCTTTGTGCCATTCCACATCTGTCTGGTGCTGCGCTTGTTGGGAAACGGCGAAGACGGCGGCTTCAACACATGGGCCGTCTTCACCACTTTCCTGATGAATCTGAGCACGGTCTTGGACATCATCTTGTACTACATCGTCTCCAAGCAGTTCCAGGACAGGGTGATCAGCGTGATCCTGTACAGGAACTACCTGCGCAGCGTCAGGCGAAAGAGCCGGCACACGCACACAGGAAGCGTCAAGTCGCTGAGCAACCTAACCAGTGCGATGATATGAAAGTCCGTGGCACGGATACTGTACCAACAATATGCACACTAGATGCATCACTGTGTACTGTTTATGTGTAATTACCTGAAGGATCAAGAAACTGCAATTAATTTTCCCGAGTGCAATTTACACTCACAGTATGGAAGTGCTGCTGTTGTGGCGAAAACATCTGTGTTCAGAGTTGATTGACTCACCCATGAGACTTGAGCTGTTTCCATGCCTTGTTTCTCTCTCCCTCTCTCTCTCTGCTAAAGAAAGCATATGCGGCACAGGTGTGACGTGTTCAGGTGAAAATGTAACTGTTTAAAACAAAGCATGCAGTAGTCTTGCACAAGCATCAGAAACCTCAAGAAAGCAGCATGAAGAGGGTCTGACATGCTCCACAGGAAGCAGCGGCGGGTTTGTTAAAGGTTGACACTCAGTTGATGCACCACATTTAACCGGTACTTCCTCTTCAGCCTCTCAGCTCTGCGAAGGAGGAGTGAGCCAATCTAAGCCATGAGTGATGCGTGATGTCACCTGTCTGCTTTGCAAATACACCGCACGTGTTTGACTTCTGCCATTTCATGTTTGTTGAGTTTAAGATCGACCACTCGAGACAGGAGCCAATTTCAACTCACAGCCCTGACAGTAAAGGTTGCTGCGAAGGTTGCTTTAAATGAACCGACCAGGTGATGGCAGCATGGCACAGCTTAGACGCTATCCACCTGCCAAAGAAACACACACACACACACACACACACACAGTGCTTTTAAAAACTTTTGCAGAGTTGACGGCAAAATAGTTTTGTCTCCACTGCGTCGCCGCAAAATATTTACCTTTCATTCATCTAGATTCATAAAAAAACATTAGTACATCGGTTTTCCAGTTAACAACAGTCATAGCGGCTTCCTCCACCAGGAATCTGACTAAAGCGTGTTTATGGTGCAATGTGAAAAGTATTGATTAGGTGTTAAATGATTTAGTTGCTTGGAGTGCATTTACAGTAACATGCTCGAGAGATGTCAGAGAGGCTATTTACAAGATTTACTGCAACCTTAACCTTTAAACAGAAAACCTATTTCAGCACATGGATGTTTCAGTTTCAGATTTCTGCAGCAGGTGAGAGAGGCGTTTTATTCAAAATGTCTCTCTCACGTAAAAATGCTGAAGTCGGAGCAGAACAGGGGCCTGAAGAGGCTTGTAGGCAACACCAAAATCAACGTTTTAAGTGTTAGGAGTTGTTGCACCAACTGCGAACATACAAGGAGTTCATCTCCTTGTATGTTTTGATCATCCAAAATATATGCTATATAAAAAAAAAAAACCATCAGAAAAGAATAACTCTCAGTATATACTCTGTATGAAAGTTGGTGACAATATATTTCTGAAATCAGTAAACCTACATTCATTTCCCACTCTTCTTAATAAGGTGCCTGACAAGGCATCAGCTGAACAAAAAGCATTATGAAAACCTGGTGGTCCAAATATTGTTTTCTGAAATCTTCTTGAGCTAAAACACAAGTATTGTCTTATTTTCAAAATAAAGTAAAGTTCTGACAACGGCACATTTTTTATTTGGACTATTTGTCATATTCTGCAAATAAATACTCAAACTGAAGTTCGACATATTTGAAATTTTTAGGGAAATGTCAGTAATTTGGAAACTAAAACATAATTTAGTTTAAAACGACAGAAGTGTGCATGATGAAATTTCAGAAAGTACCCCTGAACTTTACAAGCTGTACGAACAAAATAGAACATCTGAAAGCATAGCAAAACATGACTAAAGTAAAGTTTTTGAAACAAAGCAATAGAAGTTTAGAAAACAGCAAAACACAACTTTGAAAAACAAAAAAAAAAAAACACACACTAGAAATTTTCAGGAAACAATAGCATTTCCCAAACACTCTCAGTTAAATAGTTAACAATAACCTGAACAACACAGGATAACTTCAAACACCTTAAACACTGGCTGCAGGTCATTTTGTTCCTGTGCCTCTTCAGGCCCTCCCACCTTACACCCATGTGTTCACGCTGACCGAACATGTGCTTTCCATTACACATTTGTTCATTTGTTCATTTTGCTTAAGGGACAGTTTGGGGTTTTTTTTTAATGAAAGTTTGTGAAAATATTCTTGTAAATCCTCCCTAACTTACAATAAACATGTAACATGTGGCAGTGAGTTTAGAGAACAGTGAGATCAGAGGGAACGCTAACAACCAGTCAGAAAGACAGCATTACAAAAGTGGTCATTGAATGTCTTTATGAGAGTAATAAGGTGTTGTGTCCCATGAATATGAACTTTTTTTTTTTTTAGCTTAGGATATTTTAAATAGATAAATAAGACAAAATAACTCTGAGAATTGTTTTTGTTTTCAATAACGTTAAAGAATAGACCTTTAAAATGAGCCTTTAAGTAAGAAATCTGGTTAAATTTAAAAATTGCAGAGATGAGAACTGTGAAGGCACAACAGTGAAAAAAAAACAAAAAACAAAACAAAAAAACCTCAAACACCATCAGTACTCAGGAGCGACTGATCAGTGTGAAATAGTAAACAAAAACCAAAATACTGCTCAATCTGGTAAAAGATTATAGTTTAATGGGGGTTTTTTCTAAGTGTGTACGCCATTGTCTTTACAGTAGCTACACCCTGTCTGCATTCTCTAGGAAACGTTTGGCTGACTTTTACAGTAGTCACAGGTGAAGACGAGGCCGCTCTGACCGATATAAGGGGGTTAGATTTACATTGTGTTAAATAAGAGAAGGCAGACAGCGGATTTCCATTTCGCATGCAATATTGGCACCTGCACTCCATCATATGGTGATAGTTTTATTGGCTAGTGGACGACTGGTGGATTTATAGCTCAGGAGTCAAAGGTCGAAGGAAACATCAGAGGGTCGTCTATCTGTCCCACCTGTTAGACATAAAAGGGAGAAAAAAACATCCACGCTGCTCAAAGCAACTGGCATTTAAAACAATTAAGTTTCCTGTCAAGTCCCTGTGATGAATTATCCGGAAGCTTTACCCGCTGTAATTCTAAATCTTCCCAACAAGTGCCTTTGTTGTAGAGAAATTAATGAAAACAAGATTGTCTTTCATAGGAGCTGATCTCACAGCGCGACAGCCAGCTGCTCTTCTTTGGGAATAAAAAAAACAAAAAAAAAACAGTCAGCATTAAACACAGCTCACACAAAATACTTTTTTTTTTTTTTTCCTACCACTCGTGTGGAAAACAAATCAAGCGGCAGGCGCAGTGGCCATCTGTTTTGTTATTTGATATGTGTGAATACATGTTGTAATGACTTTGTTTGTGAATCGCTCTGCGCGGCGGAACACACGAGAGCTCTCGAAGTGCTGGAGTGTTCAAAGCTAATCATATAATTGGACACAATAGTCGATGACAAATGGAGACGCTCGGAGCCAGCCAGCTGGGGAAGTGAATATGTAATCATTGTAAAATCATATCATTTTTGCATATTTGAAGACAGCTTAATAGAGTTTGCGTGTCAGCGCACCATCAAATGATGATCAGAGGCAGTTCTGCCGCATTTGTTTCCCGAATCCGACTTTGTTAGGCTATTTATCTGGATCTTGATTAAAAGTGTTTTCACAAGAGTTTGCGTCTCCTGTGTTTATTTGTGCTCCGCTGTAGCCTGACTGTGGAAACAGACTTGGGACAAATGACCCCCTTTAGAGTTTCTGAAGACAGCCTCAAGAAGAGGTAAACAGCTCCCAGTGATTACTCCCCGCCCGCGGTATTTCTTTTCTCCTATTTACACATACAGCGCCTTGTGAAAGTATTCAAACTCGTTGAGCTTTTTCCCACTTTTTGACAGAACGCAACATCAAAATTCACTGTGTTTGAACAAGATTTTGCTCTACAGACCAACACAAGCCAGGAAGGAAATGAGACTTGACATCTGTTATGTTGAATAAAGTTTTCTAACATGCCTCTGTTTGCTAAATAAATAATGTCTGAATGTCTTTTATTCTGTGGCGTCAGAGTAAAGGGGCTGAATACAAATGCACTTTTAAATTTTTATTTATAAAACATTTAGGAAAACTACACATCCTCTTCCTTCTACTTCAAAACAAGACGTCCTACTTTAAGTTTCGTAACATCCTACTAAAATATGTTTATATTTGAAATGATGCAAAAATGTGAAAATGTTCATGAATGCTTTTGCAATACGCTTTTTTTTAACTGATTATTTGCACCAGCATCACCCTGATTATTATCAGTCAAACGGGATGTGAAACGCCTGCAACGGCGTTGTTAAACCCTTTACATCTTTTTACACCCAAACCGAAGCTCTCTGCCGTCCCGTTTGAAGCCCTGTTCCCCCCACCGTGTTCCCATACCATCACACTTCATGCTGTTCCCATTAGGGACCACAAGGACATGAAAGGGAGCCTATAATGTTATATAGATACAGTACATGTCCAGCCTCGTCTGGGTCCTCTCATCTACTGTATACGCGGCGTTGGCAGCCTGCAGCTGCCTGCATTTACATCATTTAGTGTTTCTCTCCAGGGTACTTTAATACGCCCAACCTCTCCCCTGGTAAACTTTACAATAGGATGTTGAAGGATACTCCTGGACTGCCATAGGAAATGAGAGGCACATGTGTGTGAATGTAGCTTTGCAGTAGTGTGACTCCCCGTCTAAACTCTCCCCAAGACACGCACGCACGCACGCACGCACGCACACGCCGTCTCTTGTGATGCCGAGCTTAAGGGCTCTGCAATGAGACTAATGGATTCCTTTTGTGGACAAAACTAGGTTAAGCACATGAGCTATTGTTTTTATCTGTGTTATCTGTTCACGGCGGTATCTTACAGGGGTGTTAAGTGTCCCTCCACTGCGCATATTCTTCAGAGGCAGTCTCCTTCCACTCTGCGTTGTGTCTCCTTTAAAAGGTGCTAATCTACATCAAGGGTTTTAAATGCAGCCAAACTGATTCTGGTTGACCCCGCATTCAGCAGAGGAGAGGAAAATAGAGGAAATGCATGGCCTGCGCCTCTTTTTCAGCAGATCCTTGTGCTGCTGATTCACACGCAGCCAGCCACCATTAGTACATATAAATAATGTAAGGCTCTCCTTTCTCTCTCTCTCTCTCTTTATCTGCGTGTGGGTGTGTGTGTGTGTCCCAGCCCTCCTCACTCAACTCTCTGCTCAACTAAGTGTCTGCATGGAAGCCTTGGCCTCCTCCTTGTCATGTTCTCCATAGATCAGATTTATTTTAAGTCTTTATAGCGGCACGTTCTCCGCAGCGTTGCGTTCCGACACACGTGGGGATGTTTTTAATTGTATCATGTGAAGTGGAGTAGGAGCTCCAGCGGGGGACCGTGTCAAGTTGTGTTAATATTTAATCCGCTCTCACTTTAGTTCCTCCATGATCCGCCGTACGGCGATGGGAGCCGGATGAGGACGCGACGTCGGCAGGACGGGCGAAGATGTGATTAGAGCCAACACGGCTATTAGAGGTGGTCCCTTTCAGGAAAGCCGGTGTCTCTCTTTAGTGGTGAGGCCACACGCCGATGTGGGGGGGAGGGCTGCGGGGGTACAATGGCTGCTGACTAACCTATGTGCTTACTTCAGCTGATGTTCACGTAAACAGAGACAGAGATGAAGCGTTGAGCGTGTGTCTGGGATAAATGTAAGCATACGGCTTTCAAGTTGGGGTTGAGTGTGTCTGCTTGCGTTTTGGAGGAAGAGAGGAAGGGAGGGGAGAAACAGGAATGGATGGAGGGACGAGGGAGGCCTTCTCGCGTCCTCTGTGTGCACGTCACGTCTGCTCTGCTGGAGCTCAATTACAGGACCGATACTCAGAGAGGAAACTTCATCATGTCGTACAGATGTCTTCACTAGAGGATGAAAAAAAAAAAAGGAGGAGGGGAGGAGGTGACGCATGTTGTCATTTAAAGTGACACGGTTGGTGTTTGTTGGAAACAAACAAAATGAGAAACAGTCGGACTGTTGGACTCACGACAAACACGCGAACGTAAGCGTGGAGCGGAAACCCACTTAGAAGGCTGGAGGCGAGTCGTCCTGATGGGCAGAGCAAAAACATCTTAACCAAAGCAGAAACGCTTTACAAACAATGAAGACAAGAAAGAAAAACTGCAAAACCTTCATACAGAAAAATGCTGAAAACATCAACTTAAATCTCAGTAGCAATAGAATCTAATTTAAAATTGTGAATGTAAAAAAAAAAAAAAAAAAGACGCTTGGTGAGAATCTTGAGAAAGTAAGATTAATCATTTCAAAATAGCTTGCAAAAAGTATAAAAGCAAATAGATAACAACAGAACAAAAAAAAAAATCCGAACAGTGGATCATAACAGAAACGGTTTGTACTATTTCAAACATCGCGTGAACAAACATCTCAAAAATGTAGCTGATCAATGATTGGGTTTGTGGCTTTGGGACCTCGGGGGTCAGTGTGTCCCACAAATAGGAGCCATTAACCGTTCTGCTGGCTGAATTAATCCGAAACAATAACTTGTAAACAATAATACTCTTTCAGTGAGCCATTCAGTTCCATCATAGTAAACATCTTTTATAACCCAGACAGCTCTATAAAGTGCTTTAGGCATCATTGGGCACAGACCATCATTAGTCAGTCGCTGTGTGTAGATCTGAATAAACCAGGCGGACGGTGATCTTGCGCAGACACCGGCCCGTATCTATTCTACGCTGTTTCATTTCGATCGTGACACAGGCGGCACGCACACTCCACCAACAATGGCCGTGTTTTGCTTTAATTTGATTAGGTTTTGTCTCAGCGAATGCCAAGTCCTGTTTTGCCTCAAGAACATATCTCTTAATCACGTTCCATCCAGGCTGTGTCTTTCATCTAAATCTCACAGCCGTGGCTCACACCCAACTTTATTTTGCTGAAAGGTAGGGGAAAAGAAAAAAAAAAAAAACGTGCGCACACACACACACGCACCCGCACCCCCCCCCACACACACACAAAACGACAGCACATCCAACAAGAGGGAATACAATGACAAAAGCCTACCTCTCATCTCTGTCACATAAAATGATGTTTTGTGTTTAGCCATGTGCACTATAAGACGTGTGCACGCACGTCTGCGTGTGTGTGTGTGTGTCTGCAGGGCTCAGATCCATGTTGTTTGGTTTGCTTCTCCATTAAGAGAGCTGTAAAGGAGAGGGAACAGATGGCTGCTGGCCCGCTCTGTCCTGCATCCTCTCACAACTGCCACACTTCCTGTGCGTCCATTAATCTTCCCTCACCAGTCCTGCAGCACAACTTTATTAAAACAACTCTGGAGAGAGGGAACAACAAGCCCGCGCAGCTGTCAGGAGCCAAAGACAGAACCATTCGTCCACAGAAGAACGGCCTCGGATTCCTGAGACGCATCTGTAAAACAGCTCGAGTGGAATCTGCCCGGCTTTCAGAGCACGCTCAGGTAGAACAGGCTCACCGTCGTGGCGGTGAATGTTCCTTTGGAAGCTGGTCCGTCCACAGACTCCGTACATTTGTTTGCCTGAGCTTAAACACGAGGAGGATCAATATCAATTGCTGGCAACTTAGTGTGAGTGATCAACACAAAGTGGTCCCTAATTCTGAATATAAAAGAAAACAGGACAAATGGTTTTTAATTATATTTTTCAAGTATGAAGTGAATTAGGCCTGTCTGTCTGAGACACATTGGAACTAAATTACATTTTCCTGGTATTCAGAATCGGACCGTTTCTGGAGACGCATGACATTTTCTGAGCATAATATCAGGCTTTTCTACCTTGTGGTTTCAGCTGTGTTAAACTTCTGTGTACACATTATAAATGCAAGCGCTGCGATTAGATAAATTTGACAATATTTGCAGAAAATGCTGGCGTTTCTAAGAATGTCTAAGGACTGCAATTCGATGTTGCGACTCCCACTGAAAGCTATAGCAAGAATAAAGACTTGGAGTTGTTTAAGTTTTCTCTTTTGCTGATTTCTTCCTGAATTGAAATCTCATTGACACTACCAGCATGTCACTCTGGAAACACCGTCTTCAAAGTGACAAATGATTGTGGGAGCATCATGCAAAAAAGCAGGACAATGCTGGAAAGATTCTTATTCGAGGCTGAAAAAGACTTGAAACAGGGGTCAAAGGTCACATTCCAGCAGGAAAATGACCCTAAATATACACCTCCATGTACAGTAGAATGAATTAGATGAAATGTTTTTGTGTTAGTGCACAGACCTGAATCCAACGGAGAATCCATGTAAGAAAGTGGCTGAATACTAAGGAATGACTAACTTGTCAGGCTGTTAATTAAATAATAATTTAATTATTTAATTAAATTATTAATTAAATAATTTAATTAAATAAATTATTTAATTTATTTAAATCATTTTAAATAAATTAAAATTTAATAATAATAATAATAATAATAATAATAATATAATATAATATATAATAATAATATTATTATTATTATAAATAAAATGGACGCCCTGTAATAGTTTCCTTATGATGCAGCCCTACTTTGTATTGGTCTATTCTATGAGTCACAGAAACTGACCGAACCCTAAAACACTAAGAAACAACAATTACTTTTTTAGTTAACTTGCCTTAAGTCAAATTTGAACAAACCTCCCTTGCAAAAAAAAAAAAAAAAGTGTCTGGATTCTGTAATCACACAAGGCCTTATTTTCCCTTCCTGCTCGATTGTTCTCGCAGGAGGAAATAAACTAGACTGTTTACTCTTCCTGTTGAAATTTACATGGAGTGTTCTGTCATGAGAAATACTCTTGGAACAAAGCTCTATTTGGTCCTGCACTCTGTGCCCATAACAGTCAGTGGGCAAATTGAAAAATCAATTTCAATTTAAATTATTGGAATAAAGAACTCTACAAGCCCGAGATGAAAAAAAAAAAAAAAAAAAAAGAGAAGAAGAAAAACTTCTTCTTCTAGATCCCCTTTAATTGGAAAGTCATTTCTTCAGGGTATTCTAATGGTTCTAAGAGAAGATTGCAAAATAAAGTTGATGAGCTGGTGGGGAGGGGGGAGGTTAATAGCATGTGGGTGTGTGTATGCGTATGTTTGTGTGTGTTGCACTGACCCTGTGTGTTTTATTTGCTCTTCCACGCAGCTCTCCATCTCCTTCCCCCCCTTCCCTCATGACAGAAGCACCAAATGAAGACTAATCCAGCGGGCTCACACACACTCAGACATACACTCCCTCACGCCTGTGGTCACTCTTTTTTTTTTTCATCCCTCTGCTATCTGAAGAGAGTGTCGGGGGCTCCTGGGTCAAACTAAATTAACCATCCAGCTCGCTCACAATTGTAAAAATGTAATTGACTTAATATATCCAGCCCTGGTGATTTGGATGCTTGCGCTGTGAGTGAGTCTGCATAAAACCGCTCAGACCACACTTGAAATGTAAAAAAAAAAAAAAGTCCGAGGTTGTTTTGATGGAACGGGGTCACAGAAATGTTTTGATTTGCTTCGAACTCCCAGTGGATTAAAAAGAAAAGACAACACGATGACTGCAAGGTGAGCGATGGTGAATACACTAATGATTCAGTCTAAAAAAGTTAAACGTTACTGTTAGTTTTTCAAATCATTCGGTGTGATTCGAAGCAGAAGTTTTTGGGAACTGCAGCTGGAACAAAACCAACTTTTCTCCAAATGTAGGTAAAAATATATCCACTTCTTCCAAACGGACTGAACTTTTCTGGTCCTGCTGGCAGCTCAAAGTGATTTTACACTATAAAACTCATTCATCACACTGAACTCACAACATTCACGCTCAGTCACCAATATGCAGATCGGAGGACAACTTGAGACGGAGTGTCTTCTTGCTGTAGGAGTCCCCACATTTTGTGGCGGACTCGGCTTTCCAACCGGAAAACGATAATTCTCCACCCTTGAGCCATCTCTGTGAGTTACGACTGGTTTAACAAAATGACAAATTTGACCAATTACTCTAAAATGATAAATCTCACATTTTGTTGGTTTAGTATTGTATACATTACCCGTGAATGAGTTTGAAGAGAAGGTTAGTCCTGATTTCTTCTTTCTTTTCAAGTCAGAATTGTTGACATCTCAGGTGTCACACCTGTTTCTTCAAATCCATTTCTCACCTGTGTGACTCGAACAGTTAAATCACTGTTTTACCAGCACAGAAAAGCTATAAACAGCCATCTCACCTTTTTTTTTTCTTTCCTTTTTTTACCTGAATAACATTCAAAACAAATTGCATTTTAAAGCTAATTCTGTCTTTCATGAAAAGTGACAGTGGCACACTGCGGGATGTCAACTAAATCAAGGTTAGTTTCGTTTTCCTCTAATGCCAAAACCGTCTCAGCCTGTTTTTTTTTCCCACATCAACTTGTTGCACTGAAACATTTCCATTAAATAAAACCTGTTGACATGGTGATCAGACACGACAGAGCTCCATGTCATTTTGAAAAGGTCTTATGAGAGAAACAGAGACGTTAAAGGGCGTTGGTCCCAAATGACACAAAAGGACGAGAGGATATGAAAATTTTTTTTGGACCAAAGGATTGAAAGGAGGGAAAAGCATAATTTAAAAAATATATATATATCTATATGTATATATATATATATATATATATATATATATATATATATATATATATATATATATATATATATAGAGAGAGAGAGAGAGAGAGAGAGAGAGAGAGAGAGAAAGAGAAAACAACTGAAATACATTCACTCTCTGGAGATAGAGAGAGAGAGAAAGAGGTGGGGGGAAGTGTGGGGGGGAGACGAGCAAGCGCCCAGCTCCATTTCCGCCTAAGAAGCGCAGAGTTAAAAGGTGGCCCCTGTACAAATGAAACTCAATTTCACGCCACATTATCCCTCCCTGTTCTCTTTCCTGGCTTTCATTTTCATTAAGACCAGAGACAATCATAAATTAATAATTACTGCCGAATGTCTAAGCGCAGGGCACAGTCCTGGCACCTCCTCTCGCCTCTGTGGTCTTCCATGTTCATGCTTGCAAAATGTTAATTTAGGTAATGTGGCCCAGCCCTTGTCAGATAAAAGTGTTTTGTAGTATTGCTAATAGATAATGGTCTATCTGATTAGGTGACATTAGTCCTATCTCTCAAACAATCACGCTGAACCGTCCTAATGTCTCTCCAAAGACTCGGGACAAAACCCAGCAATCAAGAGCCACCAAATGCTGCTTTCAGTAAAAAAAATAAATAAATAAATAAAAATTAAAAAAATACTCCGCTGCATATGAAGATGGGTAAGGAATTAGCTCAGCCAGGCTGTTGACATTATTCCGCTATATCCAGTTAAACCCGAGATTACTCATGCCTCTGGCAGATTTGGGTCTAAATTTGTTTTCATTCAGCCAAGAAGACAAGCATCTCTCAACGATAATAAAACAATGTTAAAGGAGTGTGGATTTAAAATAATAATAATAATAAAAAAGCTTTTGTTTACATTTTAATTTAAAAATTATACCTCAATCCACTTCTCATCAATTATTAGAAAACGCCGTTTAATATCACAGCAAACAAGCACTTCTTTTAACTGGTGATGTATATATTAATATTCAGAGTCTTAGAGATTAAAAGCCATCTCTACCGAAACCTAAAGCTTTTCTGAAGACAGCGTTTTATCAGAAACTTTATGCTCACAAACAGCTTTGGCCCCCTAGTGGCCTGGCTATTTACTCCCTGTGGTCCCTGCAGCATTAAATCCCAGTTTCTATTTGTTTCACATTGCTCTGATACAAGGTGTTTTAAGAGAGAGTGTTTCTGATGAGTCAGAAGAACTACCTCCTGCCTCCTGGAGTTTTTCCCGCTCCCCCAACAAATCTCCTCCATCTTTCCCACAGAGACAGTAGAGGTTTATGATATGGGCCAGCTGCTCGGGATGGCCTAAGGATCCAATAAAGGGAAGGGTGTGGCATGACCACCGGATATTAAAAAAAAAACATATATTTTTAAAGTTTGGTAATTGTGGGGTGAACAAATTGCCAATTCCCTTTATGCATGCGCTATCAAAAGGGCTCACAAGTTGAGTGCTTGCTGCCTCAGATACAATGACAGAGCTCACACACTTGCATTTTTGTCTTGCACAAAATCAGCTGGAGTGGCTTGTTCAGGGTGCCACTGATGCAGGAAACGCCTCCGCGCATTAATTATTTCTCTAAATCATTTGCCTGCATTGCTAAATAGTGGCCACGTGCCCACGTCACGTGTCCCAGTTTAAGAAGGTTTTTAAGACACCAATCAATTTTCTGTCAACAGAGATGCTACAAACATCCTCATCCACTGTGTCAGTGCCCTCACATATTGTTACAGTACACAAAAAATGACTTAAGTTTCAAACTTGAAAGATATTTTACGTTTTCTGGCTCTAAAATGTGACGCTACGTGCCGTTTAGTCTTAAATAAACCCTTGATCTTGTCAAACAGAGTAGGAAAACAACAAATTGTGCAGCGTGTGACATCAAGCAAAACACAAGAAGGCGGAATAATCACATCTGGACATGTAGTCTGTAGGAGTGCATCTCCACGCGAAGCCAAGTTTTTTAAAGTTCTGAATATGTAATCAGCAATGAGCCTTTCCACACAACGGCAAAAAAAAAAAAAAAAAAAAAAGTGCAAAGCAACACCACATCTATAATGCACATTTGGTATTTAAAGTCTCCGTGCCTCTTGGTCATATTTGTACTGAATTGAATTTATTACAAAATGTGCAGTGATATGAAACATGTAGCTGCGGGGCCTCCTTTTTCACGTGCCAGTGCAGGAAAGAGAAGAGAGGAGGAGGGAGGAAAAAAAAAAAAAGAAAAGGGCTTCAGATGGAGAAATAAACAGAATATGTGAGTAATAGCCCACTTCACACAGGCTCGTTGGAGGTGAGCGGACTAAATCTGTCGCTGCGCCGGAAAAGAAACGGGGCCATTAAATGAATGAGGTGGACGTCGCTCCTTGGTTTCTTTCACTCCAGAGTGAGCTAAAGTTTCGGGGGCCCGAGCTGCAAGCGCCAACCCGGGCCCCGCTGCTCGACGAGAAGTGGCGCTTCCCTCGTGATTGATCGCCTTCTGTGTGTCGTTTTGTTCTTTCAAGGTTGATTGAAACTTTAACCTCATTTTTAATGAACAAAAAAAAAAAAATAGAAGAAAAAAGCTTGAAATATTTCAGGCCTTGAATTTTTACAATGCAGCACTGAATTATGCAGCAATCAGTCAATTATTCATCTCTGTGGCCGTGTTATGGCCATGCTTTAAAAAGCATGCAAAATGGGAACGGGCCAGACATGCTGTGTCAACACATTTCACTCAGAAGTGCTTACAGCAGAAAATTTCTCTCTCAATGTCGATTTCATATTTCTTTTTTCTTCGTGTGTTTCTGGAGCGGTACCTGTTCTGTGGAATTCTCCCCATGGAAAGCCGTTGCGTCCCCCGGAGTAAAACCGAGGAACTTTGTGAATAACTAATCATTAAAAGGAAAAAAGAAAAATCTGCTGGTGGGGCCTGAAACACGACAAGAACTGAAACGGCTTAAGCGTGACCGTTGAGCGTAGTCAAAGAAGTTTATTACACGGTGGTAGATTAAAAAATGGGGCCACACGAGACAAAGTACATGTGATTTTTTTTTTAAATATCTATATTTATAGAGATTTTAATTATACCTGCAATTGCATACTTAATTCACAGTGAGCCAAGTGAGCGATCACTGAAATTGTTCCAGAAGTTGGGTTTTATCCTTCACCATTTTGAACCTTTTTGGGGGTTTGGGAATGCAGCATTTGTCCATGTTTGTTTTTTTCAATCAACCGTGTGTCAGTCAGTCCCCTCCACAGAGATGTTTCACTTTCACATTGAGAACATGCGGTTTAAAGTAATTTCCTATGCTCTGCCATAGCCTGCGATACGGAAATGTACAGTTACACATTTGTTCTTGGAGTGAATATCAAACCTGAGCGGAGCCACAACTGATGTCTTCGTTTTACTCACCTTGAGAATCTCACACTGGCTGACGACTTCAACAAATAATAATAATAATAATAATATTAATAAAAGCTAGAGGGAGTTTGTGATTACATTACACTAAAGGACCCACCGGTTAGCTTGCAGAAACAATAAACTTGGCAGTAGTATTGGAGTCACCAAGCATAGAGAAGGTGTTAAGTGAACCCCCTGCATTTGTGGCTCACTCTTTGCGGATTCGTCTGTTTGCTGATTTCTTTCCACAGCACATGTAAAACATCTGAAACAAAATGCAGCTTGGGAAACCAAAATAGGTTGATGCAATGCTACGTGACACACTATTAGCTGGCTTTTGAAAGCAACCAGTGGAGGAGCACCTTCTTTTGACGCTGATTGTTTGAACTCGTAAGAGCAGGGACAATGAATACAGTAGAGTATTAGCGTCTGTGTAGCGTTATGTTTCCCACTGTACGTATTAATGCATTTCATTGTATATTTGATGATGTTTAAACTATTGAAATGGTTGCGATCCATAATCCCCCATATCATGTAATTCCCCGTTCATCTCAAGCTTGTTACGCTACCTTCATCTTGATAATTTATCTGTTTGATCATCCTATTTTGAGATTGTGAGCAGAAAATTATTTTTCATCTCTTCCCGAGAACTGGAGCAACCCAGAAACTTGGAAACAAACAAAAAAAAATACATACAAGTCTTTGTGGTGTTGCTCCACTAGCAGTTTCTGTGTCCTTCAGGGATGTGGACAGGAAATTACTACTATGGACTATTGCAAATACGTAGACCATGTAAATGTAACAGCAGTTCAAAGGTTTCCAAGCAAAAACTGGTAAAGCATTTTCCAGCTGTAGCTTTTTTTTAATCTGCTTTATTTTCTCGCCTGAGAAACACTACTGTGACTTTTTGCTAAATGTACACGCTAAGAGTTGTCTATTGTGGGTAAGATACTAATAAGCTTATAGTCTTTTAATCTAAACCGACTTAAAAAGAAAAGTGTGAGAAAACAGTTACAAAAGCGAAGACCGCACGTTGTTCAGACCACAGGACAGAGAACGGAGGCTAAAAAAGAGAGAAAGTTATCTGCAAGTGTCTGAAAAACACAAAGATATTCACCTGATAATGTCGGGCCACCTTAGTCGCGTTGATCCACGCGTTTCTCAGTGAGCATCATCATCATTATCACGATGTAGACCTTAGGCAACACCATTGAACTCACATGGTTTATCATCAACATGTTAACTTTATTTGAATTTGAAGTACAATGAAAGAGATGATTCGAGAAGCTATATAAGTTATCAGTGACAACAGACTTAGACACTCCATTAAGAACAAAAAGGAACAAACACATCGTGAATGGGATACGCTTCCTTTCTTCCTCCTCCTCCTCCTCCTCCTCATCTTTTTGATTGTAACACATAAGGTCTAAATTGTTTAGCAGATAAAGGACTGACATCAGCTTATGACTAGAGAATATACACAGGTGTTGCAGCACCACAATTCAAAAGTCTTTAGGGAAAGGAAAGTATTCTTTTTTCTTTTCTTTTTTTTGTCATCAGGATATCCATGAAACACTAAAACAAAAATGTGTTAAACACCATGTAATAAAGTGGTATTCGCTTTTTAAAAAGTAGCGTCCTTAACTGATTGTATTCCAAGCTGGCACGTGATGATAATCAGACCAGATACTTACGAAAAAGAATTAAAAAAAATTTTAAAAAAAGGAAAAAAAACCCAAAGCAACAAGGGGTGCTGATTTTAAGTGTCTCATGACGACAATGTACAGGAAATTCTGAGAAATATGACCTTTGTTACGAAGATTACAGTATTATCAACAGCGAAAGTCTTCGTTTTTGAGACGGAAACGTCGTTAATCATGGTTTTTTAGAATTGTCCGGGCTTGGGCGAGTCGGCCCCGGGTTATTTGTTCAGCACAATATAGGATTTATTAAATATCATAATTCCAGGACAAACATTTACATGCCTGCATGCTTTCTCACCAGAAAATGGCAGCTATAGGAAAGGATGATGGCTCAGAGATAGAACGAAAACAAGAAAGGTTTATATAAATGGTGGTATTGTTTGCCTAATAGCTCTACTGCATACACAATACCTCTTAACGTTATATACACATACCTTACGAGTCCACTCGGGGTTCAGCAGAATGCGAGTCTTCCTATCTTTAACATTTAGCTCTTGTATATACAACGATGGTAAAAACGGAACTTGATTGTATTTTCATCTAATTTAGAAAACATGAAAATCAAACGTCGGTCTCCTTTCTTTTTGATGACCGCGTGGACAGATTCACATTTTTTTTAATCCCCCCCTTTTCTCCACAATGTTCCTGTTTTTTTTTGTTTTTTTTTTACTTTTTTTTCGTCTTTTTAGCTTCTCGGGATTTATTTTGAAATACAAAAACAAAACTTCAGTCGAATTTTCATTTCAAAGCTTTCTCGCTGGCTGAGATACAGTATAAAAAAATCTTCAGTGCTGTGAACTTATTAGGAGTTATTACCAACAATGCACCTTGGGTACATTTTTTGTTGTTTTTTTTTTTTTTTTTTTTTTCATTATAATTTTTTTTTTTAACTGTGCTCGGTTATATGTGTTTATCCTTCTTGTCGGCGAACCTGTCCCCGTCAAAACCTGCCTCGTCAAACTACTTCAGGTTTTCCTTCCACGATGAGAAAGACTTCTTCGTTGAACATTCAGACTCCTCCAGCGTTTGGGGTGGGGTGGGAGGGGGGTTGAACACAGCATTTCCACCTACGAGCAGCTTGAACTCTCTTCAACTAAATCGGCCTGGGTTAGAGGCTTCCCCGAAACCTTCATGGGTTTTTCTTTCAGTCCTTTTGTTTTGTTTTGTTTATTTATTTTTTTTTATAAAATCTTTCTGTCCTCCAGCTCTTCGTGGCCTTATCAGTACATCACTGCGGTTTTCAGGAACAGTCTTCCATCTGGAACAGAGAGCACACACACACACACGCACACCCCGGCACGCACACACACACACACACACACAGAGAGGAGGCAAAAAGATTAGCCAACAGCTAACAATCTGCTGACGCAAATGCACTGTTCAGGATGTGATTGTTGATGAAACGCAACTTTGAAATATTGCCCTCTAGTCTTTGGATTCAAACGGCATTACTGTGAATTCATAAGCTGATTTAGGGAGAAGATAAAGTTAGCAGCCATGGCAAATGTGATTAAATATCTTGTGGAGTAATTAACTTTATTGCTTTTAAATACATAAAAAAAAAAAGTAGAAATTAGAATTAGGTTGACTTCGGTCTGGATTAGGAACACAGTGACCATTCTATTCTTAGATAACGTTTCTTACTCTTTAAACTTCAAACTTCAATGTCCTTTACTGTGATCATTATGTGACAGGCCAACACAAGGTAGTGCATACTTTGGAAGCGAAAGGAGACGATGCATGGTTCTCAGAACATTTTAAACATAAATAACTGAAAAGTGCGGCATGCTTTTCTCTTCTAACCCTTTCTGACTTTTTGACTGTCGGCCAAAATGTTAAATTCTGATCTCATCTGGCCAGAAAACCTTGTTCTACACATTTGCTGTGTAATCTTTGGGATTTTTATTTTGATAGCGTTCTTCAACATTGAATTGTTTTCTTGACACTCTGCCAGACGTATGGAGTGTACAACTTTTTTTTTGTGCCTACAGGTTTTCAGCATAAATCTTTGCAGCCTCTCCAAAGTTAACACGGCCCTCTTGGTTGCTCTCCTGATCAGTTGCTATTCCTTTTAATGGTTTTGGGTAATGGATTTAACATTGTTCTCTGAGACGTCCCAAACTTTGTTTAATGTTTTGAGTCTAATTCATATTTCTTGGTTGGTTACCATGGATTTCATTTAGGGGTGTTAGTGTCAATAGGGACTAAGTAGAACTGTCTGCACACTTTTTAGATACTGATATGTGGAAACCATACATTTTTCCTTCCACTCCGTAATTATGCACTAGTTTATTTGTCACATAAAAAAAACAACACCAGCAGTTTTTTTGTATTGAGACAAAATGTGGAAAACTTCAAGAAGCATGAATGCGGTCGAAACCTGCTGCATTATCAAACATTGTTGGCCTTCAGCTCGGCCATGACGCCTCTTTTAAGCATAAGCCAGCTCTTAAGTCTCCTGCGTGGATGTAAATGTCTCCGTCATGTGATCTCTGAGCTCTGGCCCCTGCCAAGGGGACCGACTCTCTTCTCGCCCACGTGTTCGCCTGAGCGAGCAGCGCCGCCTTTTTTCCGAGACAGTAAAAAGAGATCTGTTAGGCGCAGCTCCGAAGCCTGTCTGACGTTTATTACCTTCACATTCACCCCCCTCCCCTCTCCTTTCCTCCCACCCATCCACCCTTTTTCTCTCTCTGCCGGAGAATGCTTACAGTTAATGCCTTTAAGAAGCGTCTCTGTGGCAAGCGGGCCTGAATTATTCAGCGTTAAAGAAAGAGGCACACAAAGACATTTAGCAGCCCTGCTTGTTGGACATGACACAAGCAGAACAGGACAGCAGGACACGGCCTTTGACTAGCCGGTTGTAACGTCTCGATGCATGGTAGATCCTGGCCTGGCTTTGGCCCGCTTAACCTGTCATGATGGGTTTTTATGTGTTTCACACAGACGGGGGGACAACAAAAGATTATCGTGAGTCTGACTGTGTACTCAACTCATAACAGGGGGTGTGTACCCATACCCACACACACGGGCTAATTACCCGGCACTGCCGTAGGTCTCCAAGGCATTGCTTCTGTTCGAGCAACAACCACCACCGAGTTCTGCGCAAAAGTCATTACGGCGTGAATGCGGCAGCACAGAGGGCGAAGCGCAAAAACAGGTAGCGGGAGGGGAGGAGAGGAGGAGGCGGGTGCAACGGGACGCACAACCCGACGCAGACAGGATGAAACGCCGCCTCGCTGGTTTGTCTCGCCTGCCTCCGCAGCAGCAATTCATAGGAGGGGTGTTAATGAAAACAAAGGCGATTTGATCGATTGATGGATGATGACATTTCATGCATTGCTGAGAGGATGTCACATGTCGGCACGTTTGACTTCCAGGAGCTCAGACCTGCGAACTCAATGAGCAGGTTTCGAAGCGAGCCGAGACGCCGTGACGTCCTCGCTCGCCTCGCAGGGCCCTCATTAAGACGCGGCGAAACTTCGTATTTTCACATTCGAATCGAGATGAAAAGTTCATTAAAGAGAATAAATATTTCATTAGGTGCTAAATAAAACAAGGGGAATTTTTTGGCTTCTCTCAGCACAAAATTCCTTTGAAAGATTAATTAATACATGTAAATTATGCAAATTATGCCCATGCAAATATTTTATGAAGACAATTAAGGGATCCATTAATTACAGTCTTTTTTGCTTCAGTGACATTCATTCATTTAATTTTAATTTCACTTTAACTGTTTTGATGTTTAATCTTGCAACAAAGAACTTTATCTGGCTGCGCGCAGGGTCGTGTAAACCCCGCCGAACGCATCGAGTGGGGAAGGTGGCGGGGCGGGGCGGCGGAGAGGGAGATGCGGGGGGAAGATACTGGTACGGTGCGCCCCGCGTTGCCAGGCGGCACCGGGGCGAGGCGCGGGCCCCCAGCAGCTCGCCTGCCTGCGAAAAGGGCCGCGCTCCCCTCCTTGGACCCGATTCAAAACACTGCAAAAAAGCAATTAATAAACACAGACTGTGTTAATATCGCAGAATTAGAGAAGTGTGACAAAAGACAAATAGAAATAATTAGTTCTCTAAAATTATGCCCTCATTATTATTTTTTTTTTTCTCCCTCCCCCTGTCTGCCTCCGTTCGCTTCCTCGAATTTGGAGTCGAGAACGCACCCACACATTTCTCTGCCTGCTTCGGCGCCGGTGATAGGCTTTTTTTTTTTTTTTTCCCCACTTCCCCCTCCTCTAGGTTTCTTCCTCCTCCTCTTTCTGCTTGTGTAATTTATCAACATCATTTTTTGCCATTTGAGGTTAATTATACAGCGAGGCTTGCGGAGCAGAGTAGAGGAGACATGGGTGGCAGACAAATGCTTCTCTAATTGAACAAAACACAGAAAAAAAAAAAAGTGTAGCCGCGTTATTCGGTTTCATTCCACTCTTTGAGGCAGTGATCAGAGTGATTGAGAGAGCCTGGAAAATTATAAGCTCTGTTGTCGCAGCCGCAACTGTTTTACAGGGCTTGAGTGTAAAAAATAAAAAAGCAAATAAATACCTCGCCGCGACCTCGGCTTGAAAAGCGGCTGCTGTTGCAGAACAGAAGATTAACGTGGTTAATTTCAAATATTCCACAAAGTATATGGAAGAAAAACAAACAAAACTGCTTGTGAACCACCTGACTACACTGAACATTCCTGGAAAGAACCAGGACGCCGAGAGCGTGGAAAAGGCCCAGAGAACCTTCAAGATCTGAAGACGATTTGTGTGGAAGAATGTCTCCAGAGAACCCCTGAGCAAGACATCAAGACTATTTTCTCCACACAAACGTTTTGAAGTTGTCATTACCAAAACGAGGCTTTGCTGTTTAGTCTTTAATCAGATTTCAGTGACTGTGTTCACTGAAATCCCTGTTTTGTTCTAGTTTGGCTTATTACACGTAACTTTTGTACAGAATAAATCTGCGTTGTTTTATGCCGTGATTTCATTTCAATAGACTGAAAAGAAATAGATTTAGTGACAAAAATCTCATTTGTCCTCCTTGTATGTTTAAATATTTCTTTTGTCAGTCAAAAGTCTTCATGAAGTTGTTACTTTTCCTCTACTGCTATTTCTGCTGCGTAGCGGCATTATTTTCTCAACAGCAGCCCCTTGTGTTCAAGAGAGTAACTCCATCGATTGTAATGTTGCGTTCACTCAAATCTGGGAAAGACCCGAAACATGAGTAAATTGTGTTCTAGTTGCACATTGGAAAGCCAATATGCAACTAGAACACCATTCTAATTGTACAACTTGCTCGCACACATTCATCGACGTTCTGGATTTAACTTGTTTTGGTGAGAAAAAAATACTTCAAATGTCTTTATTGACTGAGCTTCTGTAAGTTACTTAAGTCAAATCAACACAAGAATATGTTGCTGTTTTTACCACTCTTATAAAATTATCCTCTATGAGACAAGAAAAGGGAAGCAACATTTTCTAATTGCTAAAAGGATGCAAATATAAGGAAGCATCTTACTAAAAACACTAAAGCGATGAAGGCAAAAGGTCACACAAGAAGAAGAAGCAACTAAAGGAACTGGATATTTGGAAAGTGAACTGTGACAGAAACTTCCTCGCCTTTAAGGTGGGGGTGGGGGGGGGGAGATACCAATTAGACGGCCTAAGGAAATGCCCTAAATTACATGCAGTAATCATTCATCTCTAGTTTTTCATATCGGTTCAAGTAGACTAATCACACATTAAAGACTTAACTAAAATATTCTCTGCATGCAAAGTCAGAAACTCCCCCAACCTTATTTTTCGAAGCAAATTGCATGCGGCATCTTTCCCAGGGTAAATTGGGACCTCTCTCCTCACTGATAAGGGCAGTTCTGAGCAGCGCATTAAAGCGAGACGTTTGAGCAATAATGAGGATATTCAACCTTTTCACGAGGTGTCTCGGATCTGGGTAAACACAGATAGAAGGCGGTCCGACGGAGGTTATCACCGCGGTGGCCTTCCCTTAAACACAAACTGCACCCCCAAGCTAACAAACAAACAAATCATTAAAAATGTACAAGGCTTGTTCATAAAACGGATTGATTTGCTCCGATTATGAGTATCGAAGGAGGGGTTGCTCTGCTTTTTTTTCTTTTTTTTCTTTTTTTTGTGGCTTTATGAATCATTACAGCATCCTGAGCGGTAAATATGTAGCTTTATTGTGAGCGGTTGTTTGGTTTTACCTGCCATAGTACGTTGAGACCTGCCGCCGCTAAAAGTCAAGTAAAAGAATAATATTATTCTTGGGGAAAACCGATGATCTTGACCTAGTGCTGTGGCCCAGATGGTGGTGTATGTCTGAACAGCAGGCGCAGAAACACTAATGTTCATAAACTGAAGACGTGTGCGTGTGTTTGCGTGTGTGTGCAGCGGGAGAAGGAGGGGGTGGAAAAGGCAGAGAGAGAGGGGGAAAAAAAGAGAGCAAAAGTGAGGGAGAGAGATTTATTGTCTCATCTGAGCCCCTGTACCTTGTATTGTCCTTTCAGCATCTGTTCTTCCACTGCTGCGGTCACTCTCCATCTCAGGGGTCAGAGAGTCTGCGAGAGGAGAGGGATCACCGCCGTTAAACATGCCTGACATCCACCTATCAGAGCCGTGCTTTCACAGCATCATTCATCGCAAACTAGAGAGCGAGCCTTGCAGCCATGTCTCCGCTCAGTGTAACTATGTGCCTCTCCGTGCGATTATCTCCAGCGATCAAAAACTATACCTAAATCATTTTTTATTTTTTTATTTTTTTGGTTCCAATACCTCGGTACTGTACAGTGCTTCAGGCAGACTGATAAATCACTGAACTTCGCTTCAGCAGCCGATAATTTCCAAGTGCTCCTGAGACACGGTGGAGGTTTTTCTGAGTGCACGCCTTGTTTTAAGCAGCCCTTTACATTTGTTGGCACCTTTTGTAACATGACTTGTTATGAACATGAAAGAGTCTCGGTGAATATCTACGACTGTTGTCATGAAGTGTCATTCGGTAAACATTGACACTTTTGGTGCAAAGTTGACACTTTTAATGCAGGTTTTAGTACGACTTTGTGTTGTCATTATTTGCCAAATGACACTTTATGACAACAGTCGTAGACATTCATAAACACTCCCTTGTACTCTTGACAGGTGTTATGTCGTGTTTATGGTAGTGTCTCCCCTTCAAATGAAGTGTTGTCCAGTTTTTTTAATGTTGTCACCTGACTGTACTGACAACTGGTTAGTCGAAAGAGCCCATTCAAAGATGAGATGATTTCTGCTAAACGATCAAATCATGATCAAAACAGTTGGTAGTTTGACAATAGCAGGAGGGACTCAGTAATTAACGAAGTAAATACGTTCACTGTTTCTGTGCAGTGAACGTATTTAATTTAGTGCCTTGCAAAATGTTACTGTCTACTGACATTTTTGCCAGATGAAAGCTGCATACTTTAATGTACATTATTGGGATTTGTGTGTCAGGTCAAAATAAAGCAGAGCATTCCTCCAAAGTGGAATAAAGCAATGTCAGTCAAGGAGAACATTAACCAAAGAATCAGTGAAGAAAGCCCTGGTAGCTTTGGAGAAGCTGTAGGGATTTATAGTTTAGGTGAGAGAATCGGACAGGAAAAACATCTTTAACGGAAACACTGTCACTGTTTCAGTTTAGTATCGAATACAGATTTGCCTAGAACATGAACATACTCTTGGTTGTGTAAAAATAAGGTAAGTATTAGTGATAAACTCACAAGTAATCCTTCGTGAAACAGTGGTGAGCAGAAAAGAAATTTCACTGCAGTTTATAATGAGCACATATAATAGAACCGAGAAGGGGTTTTAGTCCAGAGAGGTCAAAACCAAACTTTCTGGACATAAACAATGCACATCGGCATGAACGCACCCTGCCTACTGTGACACATGGTGGTGGCAGCATCATCCTGCAGAGATGCTTCTCTTCAAGAGGGAGGGGGACGACGAATGGAGCTAAAAACAGAGCAGTCCTGGAAGAAAGCCTGGACTGCCAAAGCCAAATCGTCTGTAGCAAAGTCTTACCATTATGTGCCGCTTTATGTTGTTTATCCGTCACATAAAATCCCAATAAAACACACTGAACTTCGTGGGTGCAACGTGAGAAAATGTGAATAAGTTCAAGGCGTGTGGATGTTCTCTGCAAGGCGCTGCACAAACAGCAATACATTTGCGATACGTCGAATGGGCTAAACGTGATGTGTGGTGCTTTCTGACCGTTGAGGGAGCGCATGCTGTCCGAGGGCGATGGCTGCTTCAGAGTCTGCTCCACCTGCTCCCTCCTTTTTGACTCGTACTCCAGGGCTTCTTGCAGTTTCCTCTTGGCCTTCTTCTCCTTCTTCAGACGCTTCTGGATGATTGCTAGCAAAAAAAAAAAAAAGATCATGGTGACAATAAATGAGCTCTGGAAGCAAATTAGGCAAAGCATTTAAATTTTTTTTATTTTTAAACTTGATTATAAGCCAGTTCTGGCTGACAAAGATAATAGCCTGTTTTTTGGGTTTTTTTTTTTTTTTTTTGGTCTTTTAAATTTAGCACTCAATTATAGAAAAGCGAAAATCAATTAAACTTAAATATTTCATAATATATAAAGATTTAAATGGGAAAATCGGAGCAAATACTGACTTGCTAGAGGGAATTGAAGCTAATTGAAAAATTTATTGGGATATTTTTCATGAATTTCTCTCATTAAACATAAACGATCCGGTTAGCGTACGACTCTGATGCATTTTACATGAGGGTTAGTGCGAGTCTGGATGGGATGTGTATTTTCAATTATGTTAACAGACTACGAGCAGAAGGAAAGAAAGACGAAAAAAAAAAAAAAGCTATCAGTTTCACGTGTAACCAAAGAGGCTCGGAGTGGCTTATGAGTGTCTCCTGCAACACAGAGGGTGGTGTAAGTACATTCAGCTTAGCTCCTGTACCTAAATGGGTACAGGAGCTAACAGGGAGGATGGTATACCTCTATTCTTCTGCTCCATGGCGAGCTGCTTCTCCAGAGTCTCCCTGAGCTCTCTCTCTCGAAACAGCTCCATCTTCAGCTCCGTTTTCTCCAGCTGCACCTGCTTCTCCTGAGCCCGAGCATTGTCAATCGCCACTTTGAGCAGGCCCTGCACCAAATAGAAAGAAAGAAATGTACATATGTATATTATCAGGACAAAAAGACAACTGTCATAGGAGTGCCTGGGGATGTTTGACTCCCTTTGGTCAGAGCTGAGAAATGCAAGTGTGACAAAAGTTAGTGATTGTTTTTTTTTGTAAGTACAGCAAAAGGTTCTAACAACTATTAAATGATGGAACTGGATACAGATGGACATGACAAGATTTTAGCTTTGTGTTGATCTGTCACAAGACAGCCTGATGAAACAGACTGAAGTTTGTGTTTTTGTCGGGACAAGACGCAAATACTTTTGCAAGGCGCCATACTTGAACCAGTCAACAGTAAGAAAAATTGGATGGAAAGGAAAAAAAAAATTTCTAACAGTCAAACTGATTCTGTTTTAGACTTTTATGCAACTTCCTGTACAGGATTGCCTTAAACAAACTGGATTAATAAACAGTTTCATTCAGCTAAATAACATTCAAATCAGGCTCCTAACAGCCTTGTTTCAGGGATACTTTGGGTTTTCTGAAGTGAGGTTCTATTGAGTGTTTTTAAGTAGTCAGATGATAATTCTGACTGTACAAAAAAGAGTAAGAATAATCTCAGTTTGGAAAATCCGGGGGAAAATTCTCACAGAGAATCAAGCTAACAGTGGGCCCAGGCCTCTTGCAGCAAGTTCAATTTAAGACTTTCTAAGACCATTAGCTTGATAAATTAAGTTACCTACTAACCTATATTAAACTTACTTAAAAGTATATGTTATCTTAACATAGCTAAGCGTTTTTTGACTTGCATGTGAGTGCAGCGCTATTACACAATATTATTTTTTGAAAATTTGCACATTCTGTGAGCACAGGAGACTCCGAGTGCACTACCTGCGAACGTTTCAGATGTCATCGTCAAGCGTACTAATTTCCTACGTTTCCCGTGACAAATTCCTCCATTTCCCACAATCCAAATAGATACTAGCAAGCTTGTTGAGCTACTTGGGCGAGCGAAGTAAACCCAAGTGTTTGGTTAACCTTTATTTGAGTTTGGATCTGAGAATGGAGTTACATCGCAGGTTGAACTGAAGGCCGCTCGGAGACATCAAGGGATTTTTCCTGTTGTATTTCCAGCTAAGGAACTGCAAAGTCTGATGCTGGAGTAAATATAGAATACATCGTGACGAGATCTTGAGCAAAAACTACGACACATGTAGCAAATAAATGCCAACAATTTCTCAAAAAAAAAAAAAAAAAAAAAACAAACAAAGATTTTCTATGAAAGAAAACAATTAATGAACACAACCATCTTAGCAACTCAGAGCTAAGACCTATCTTGAAAAATCCGGAAATATATAATACTTGCGAAGACCTGAAATTTAGAAGATCAAATTTCCGAGTTTTTATTTAGAGCCTGCATAAACCCAAGATGAGTTTAAAATTAGATTTGAACAAGCACTGTCAATGACTAGCCAGTCTAAAGTAACTATGAAATAGATGTCTGGAGATGTTAAATTGTGCAGGTCAAGTCTAAAACCTTCATGCCAGGTTCAAGTAAATACCATTTTCTAAACTTTTACGCTCACTTTTCCATCTAAAAAATTCTCAAGTTCCTTCTACTTAATTCTTTTTCCGGAGAACTTGCAACAGGTCTTCAGTGACAATACCCCACGACACCTATGTGAACTGTACACTGTAAATTACTTACAAAGAGATATTTTGCTATCTGTTTAAAGCTTGACTGCTGAATCAAAGAAACCTTCCTCATCCTCCAGACTCAGGTTCCTGTGATTGCTCTCTGCTGCTGTCGAGCTTTACATGCCTCTACTTAGAAAGCTACCAGAAAGCCCAGTTGTTTCATACTCTTCCTTTAAGTAAAAACCCCACAGCAACATCACCAGTTTCATCACAATTATTCCCCATCCACATGCAATTACACCAAATGCACTGGACTATATCTTACTAATTGTTGTTTCTTCTAACCCCAATTTATATCAAGTTGCTTTATCTTAATTTTCCGCTTGGTTTATTGTGTTGATTTGTATATAAATATTCACTCTGAGGATCATTATCAAAGATGACTAAGAGGAGTGTTGGGAGCTCACGACGGGCTCGGTTGTGGCTCTCTAATTACCGCGCCGAGCCAAAGGAGAAGCGGGACTCTGATGCCAACCGAACAAGTGCAACGAGAAGGGCAGCAGGGTACACACATCATTACACCCAGAGAGAAGGCAAATACATTCATCTTTCTGATTGAGGGGCTTTGAGCTAAAGCCTAAACAGCACTCGGAGTGTGAGTGGATCTCCGCTCCCCGTTTGCTGAATGAAACCGGGGGAAGACGCTAATGACTTTTCAAGTCGGATATTTGCCCTCACACAGTCTCGAGCATGACGCCAGCTGGTGGAAAGCCTTCAGATGTGGACTAGATCTGGTGACCCGGTTGAGTCGACCAACCCAAATTGCAAACATTTCCAGTTTTTAAAATATAAATACAAAACCTGATTATAAAATAGTTGGCGATGGTAGGATTTTAAGCATTGAGCACCAAGAAACTCGTGGATGGATGGTTGGCTGGCTGAATCCAACTGTTAGATGGTCGAAAAAGGAATTGAAGGAATTTCCCTAAACTTCCCCAGACCTGCAAGTACGTGATTATTCTCTGTAAGCTGCTGCCATATCACCGTCGCTATATGTCCGCCAACTTTCCCATTGGATGCTTTTTACATGCAACTTTTGGATGCTTTTTACATGCAACTTTCTGCTTGGGCTGCTACCTTCTTAGCTATGTGATTATATATGTAGATATTGCATATAGATATCCCTGCGACAATCTGCAGGAATTTTGCTACATTTTTGTTCTCAGAGTCAGTAAAAAAAAACAACATATATATATATATATATATATATATATATATATATATATATATATATATATATATATATATATATATATATATATATATATATATATATATATATATAAAACCTGGCTTCTGGAAAAAAAAAAAAACAGAACTAAAGAGCAAAGTTCAGTCATCCAGTTTGAACATTTGTGATGTTCGACACTGCTGTTTTAATTTCTTGCACATATTTATGCATTTTCTTGTGTTTAATATTAATCGCAGTTATTCTTTTTAAGTCTTTGATGTATTTTGTTTACATTTTCCTCTAGATTATATTAAACTACAACAACAAAGCCTTTGGCGTAACATTAACGTGAACCAAAGAAAGAAGGACGAAGACACGGATTGCGACAAGATGATGTAAGGTTCCCCTCAGGGCCCCGACTCAGACCGGAGACAGTACCTGTATGTTGGTGAGAAGAGTCTCTATCGATGACAGGCCGTCTGGGAAGAGAAATGGCGACGGAAAACCCGGAGGCAGAGTCTGTCCGGCCAGTGACAACCTCTCGTAGCTGTCTCTCGCTGTTGGAGTGCACATGGAGTTGTCCTCTGCAACGAAAAGTGAGATCAAACATTTGCTCAGCCTGGGAACCCAAAAACAGTGTAAGCTGCTTTGGCCGTCGATGACGAGTGTCGTGGATGAAAAGTAGGAACGAACGGCGTTGTGCTGATCTGCAGGAGCCAATCCGAATGTTCCTCTCTTCTCAAAACATACATATATATATATATATATACATATATATTATATATATATATATATATATATATAATATATATATATATATATATATATATATATATATATATATATATATATATATATATATATATATATATATATATATATAATATATATATATATATATAAATATCTATTTATGAGTTCACTATATATATATATACATATATAATATATATATAACTTATCCTTATAGATATATAATATATATATATATATATATATATATATATATATATATATATATATATATATATGTATATATATATATATATACTACTCAAAAAAATAAAGGGAACACTCAAATAACACATCCTAGATGGACAGTTTGATTTCACAGAAGTTTGATTTACTTGGAGTTATATTGTGTTTAAGTGTTCCCTTTATTTTTTTGAGCAGTATATATATAACATGGAGATTCCTTTGTACTGTTTTTTTCTAAACCCCACCCCCTTTTTTTAGCATAAAGTATTAAACAATATCAAGCAAAAACATAAATCCAGCAGCAAGACCTATTTCAGAGATGTCATGCGGATTCCAAAAATGGAGTTGGGGGGCAGTACCGGCAGTTTGACCCCAGAGACTCGGGCTTGCTTTGTGCGCGCACGCTCGGGTGCCTGTCACACCTAAGATGACATCATCCTCCATTCATCACTGGCAGAGGGGTAGGGCCCTGCCATCTGCTGTCCAGCCTCTCCACCGAGGCCCGGTGGAGAGGAAGAGGAGCAGAGGGAGGGAGGGCGAGCAGGAGGCAGAGCAGGCAAACACATGTACAGCTTGCTTAAACTAAAACAGTATGTCAGACACTGACACATTAGATCTGACACATGTTTTCGTCCGGTGAGCTTTTACTATGCCAAGAGGATGGAAGTGCTACCATCCCGGTGAAAGACGGCTCTTATTGAACCCACTGCATGTCTGTACTATTAATTCTTTTGAAAGCTAATTGAATGCAAAGTTGCTTGGGTTGGGTTGTGGTGGTGGTTGGTGGGTGGAGGGGAATTTTAGATATGGAGTGAAAACCTGGCGGTTCCCGCTCTCATCCAGTATTCATATCTGTTTATGTGGCAGCCTGAATCTTGTACAAACAGCGAGCGGAGCTGAACAGCCCCCGCCGCTTCCCTCTCTCTCCCTCCTCCCATCAATATTCACCAGCGCCAGCCAAGTGCTGGGAACAGCTGGTCTTACATTAATTAGTTTAAAGTATTTATTTCACCCATCCTCAGAGCAGATTGAGCAAAAACATTGGAGATTATTTCAAGCATCTGCAAATGCCCTGGAAACATCCCGGCGCCAAAAGTCGAGTGTTCGGATTCACAGTTTAGGTTTGTAATTTGGAGAACACTTTTTTTTTCTCTCTTTCTCTCTCTGTGTGTGTGCGTGTATGTGAATGGGGAAGTTGGTAAAACACGCACCGCTGGTCCGTAGAGAGAGCAAACAACCTTTCTCCCTTTTTCAGATGGAGTTCACTACTGTTGATTAATTAGAATGGATGGTTGCCTAATGGATTAAAATTTGTTTATAATTTGACTTCATAAAAATAATGAATTGCCTACTTTTAAGAAGGCACTCCTGCGGTAATTTATTTCATCTGCTGCAGTCTTGTTTTTGTTTTTTCGTTTATTTTTTGTTTGTTTTTTTGTTTTTTTTCCTGAAGTGGGCGTCGAGATTCGTGAGATGCGAAATGCGCTCTCCACCTGCACAGCGGAGCAACATGAAAGTCCCATTTTATCTCAATAAATGTAACTAATCAAAGATCAGAAGCATTGCGCCTTGCTCCGGATCAGGTTAATACAGACGTACCGCGACTGCATTATATATATGCATGCATCACCCACCTCCAATAAAATCACCATAACAACTAGAGACGTTAGTAGACCTCAGGGAAAGGTCTGCTGTTCTGGCTTTGTAATTGATTTGTACTGTAGGCACTTTGTCCCTTATTTAGTGTTGGCATTAATCATAAATCATTGCTTTAACAAACTCCGGCTTCCCACTCAGCAGGCCTCGCCTCCCAACACAAACGTTGGATCACAGGGAATATTTGATGGCTTTGTTGCAGGGGGGAAACAACCTGTCATGCTCTGGGAAAAGCAAACAGCGCGTTGTGTTCGACAGACTCCCAGCCACCGAACAGCACCTCTTGTCAGATAACATTTCCACCAGGAGCGATGCATAAGTACCGGCGTTTGGGAGAGGAAAGAAATACGGAGCTAATTGGTGGCTAATTTAATCAATGCAATCAAACAGTGCTTAATGAAACTAAATGTAAATTTTAACAGAACAAGATCTGGATCTGCAGTTTCCAGGCAAGTCGAATGGCGCTGCGCCTCCCCCAACTCCTTACCCAACAGGCTCTCACACAACTCTAGGCTTTAATCATTCGCCACTATTAAGGTGTACTGAGATGTTAAAGACTTACGGTTTCAAAAACGAACATTTCACATAATTTCCCAACAGTTTAAGGTGATTTTCATGGCTATAAGAGCTTGAGGCAGCTCTGTATGGAGCACAAAGCAGCACACCGCTGCTTCTATTCCACATGTTGCACTGCAGGTCAGCTGGCTGACCGTCACTTTCCCCGCGTTCACAAGAAAAACAAAAGAAGCTCTTCAGCGATAATTCCATTTGATAAAAACACAGACAGTTGTGTTTTGGAAACTTGAGGAGAACCACTCATAACCACTCTTATTGAGATAATGGTGTTTGAAAACTATATTGGGTTAGCTACATGTGGAATATTTGTAAAGCGGCTGACTGCAGGCGGCCGGAGCAGACAGCCTGACTGATTTACCAGCTGACATCGTTAATATCAGTTTGTTAAGCTCGCAGTTTTACTTGGAAAAATATCAGAAACAAAAGAAAAGTATAATATTCTCACTTTAAAACTAACTCTGCTTTTTCTCCCCCCTTTTAAAATTTATGTTACAAGAAATAATATTTATTGCAGTTATAATCAAGCTATATTATTTTCTTCAGCAACTGGACTCATTATTGCATTTCTCATATAAACTCACGTCATTGCGTGAAGCTATAGGCTTTTGTCTAAAACTTTTGCTAAATATCAGGCATGAATATTATAAAGAGTATGAATTTGCACATTTATAATTCATAGAGCAAAAAATGAATCTTTTTTTTTTTTTTTTTTATTTAGATAAAAAACAGTCAGTTATTTGATTACCATCAGTTATTTAATACGGTTACACTGTTGTGTTTTATTCTCGGTCATCATGCTGTGCTGGCCCATGTCTATAGGTCCCCCTGACTCTCCTCCCTCCGCCTGGCTCTAAACCTTGGCATCCGTTTGCATGTTTGCTTCTCAGCATCGTTCCGCAATCATTGACTTCAACTTAATTACAGCGACAGGCGTTGGGAGTGATGGGGGGGGACGGTGGAGTAGAGTGGAGCGCTCTGTTTCCAGGTGATATTTCTGCGCCGGCAAGGCTCCCAGCAGCTGCTGCAAAACCCTCTGGTGCTTACCGTACGGTGAGGGTACAGATAGGGTCTCCCCATCTTCAGTTCCCTCCCCGCCCCACCCTGCGCCTTCTCACTATGAAATACTGCATAGAAAAAAAAACGAAAAAAAAAAAAACACTTGCGGGTCACCCCTTGTCACAAATAACATTTCATGCACAACTGTTTCTGTGGATAATAGGAGCCACAAATAAAAATGGGACGCTGTAAATACAATGCCTTCTGAATGAAATGCCATAATTTAAAACAACAGTACCCCCCGACTCCATCCTCCACCAACACTCTCTCCGTCCTCCGCCTCCACCCTGCTCTCAATAGCTGCAGAGGGAGTCCTTGACAGTGTGGTAGCAATGATGAATCACCTATCCAGTTAATTTTCTCACTCCTCATGTGTTGTGCTGCTAAAACAGGGGCTCAAGAATTGACTTGACAAAGTATGAATGTGAAAAAAATAAAATAAAATAAAAAAATGACTTGGAGGGATCTGGGCTTATCTCCAATTTACATGTTATTAGATTTGCGTTGCAAGAGGCATTTGGACCTGGCATAGAAAAAAGAAAAAAAAAGATGGAACCATGATAACCAGCGATAAGACATCGAAGAAAAAAAAAAAAATCCACACTCCAAAGCCTTTGAAATGTTTGACGGAAAAAAGTCACAGCGAGTGGAGGGGAAGTGGCCTGATTCGAAAATGTGACAGACACACATTGCAATCTGTTGTAAATCTAGAAGAAACCTTGGGAAATTTAGCTGCAATCTCTGGATAAATAGCTGTAATTGACCTTGGGAGTTGAAAATGTGCCATATGTTTCTGGTTCCTGTGTTTGAAACCGGCTCCCCCAGGATTTTTACGCCGAGTGCTCACACACATTCAGAGAGAGCTGCAGAAAATAGGAAGACAGGCAGAGAGGGGAGAACGGAGGGAGTGAGAGGTAGATGGTCGAAGATGGATGGATGGGTGAGGCTTAGTCTGGGATGGAGGAGGCTTTAACAAATGAGTGAAAGAAGGAGAGCGTTCTGCCGGCCAGTCAGTGTGATATATTGACAGGTGAAGCCTTTGTCCTTGTTCCTCCCAGCAGGGGAACTGAATGCTAAACCCGGATGTTGTCAGCAGAGCCCAACACGCGAAGCGCAGGCGTTCCGCTTTCACTGTGCAATTACATTTGATTTGACCTGCCATGGTGCGACGGAGAAACCGGCCTCGCCTTTTCAAGCGGAGTCGTTATGACCTCTCGGACGACTATTAGCAGCTAACGCAGCATTATTCCACCTGCACTTAAAAGCAACGGACTTGGAAAGAAATCTTGTCAAGGGAGATATCTGTCTTTGGCTACCAATGCACAGTTGCAGCAGGGTGGGATGAGAGGGAGGGGGAAGTAGTTGCATGCAATTTGAGCACTTGAAAAAAACATGAGCCTGAGCTGATCTTGCAGATGATGTGTCTGCACTCTGAAGAGTCTTTTAAGAAAAATGAGGGGAAGAAAATGGTTTGAGAAGTTCTGATTTAACTGGCGATTTAATTTTTTGCTGTATATATTCAGAAGATGACAATTTACTCAAGGTGGAACAAGATCTAAACTGTATTAAAATGCTTCAGTAATTTCTTTTTTTTTTCTTAAAAATGAAGTCTGTGGATACAAATGGGAATTTTGGAAATTGACAGTCATAATGTGGAGCACTGTCGAATCTGAGTATTTTATCTAATGAGAAAGGGTTTCTTCTTCTGTTAGACTACCTGGAACCACCATAAAAACCCTCCACAATGAGTAATTCCTTTCCTCCAGAATGCAAAGGTGGTCAGTATGAGTGAAATTTGTGCTTAGTGAAGACTTTTTGGAGCTGTATGCGCCGAGTAAGACTGTGCTGAACATAGTCACAATTCTGCTGTGCACCGTATACTGCTATTGGAACACAGTACAAGTGAATATATAGCTGGAAAGTATAAAATTTTAGAAAATATGATTTTTTCTTTTTCTCAAATTAAACCTATGATCTATCAGTACAAAACTATTTATAAAAATAAAAAAAAGATAGGTTTGGCTCAAAGAGCTTTATAAAGAGATCAATTTTAACAATGTAATTACTCCCCGAGAATTTGGATTGTATTTCTATTAAACTGAAATAATTTTAGATGATAACCTTGTGAATATCTAAATCTTTATCTTTTAAATGTGGATTTTGGAAAAATGCAAATGGAAAAGACGGAATTTGGGGAAAAGAAATATATATTTTTTCTTTTGTAAAACAAAAAAATATACAGAGCCCTTCTTGTTGTGCAACTGGTTTACTTAGCGGTAAAGTGAAACAAAAGGATTGTGACATGCTTATGGTTAGCAAGTCAATCACAAATTATTGCACAGATCAAATCTGCACTGAATATTTCTAAACAGGCTCGGGTAAGAAAACAGAGGTGGAGTTATCCTCACTTTTAAAATGCTTGTGCAGCAGCGCAGTAGGTACTGGTGAGAAAAAAAAATAAAACGTGACAAAGTGACTACAGAGAAAACGCCACAACTAGCTAAGTTAAGTTTTGACACTCAGGCAACCTTAAAATCTGCAATGTGGTTAGTTATGATGAGGTTTTAGCCAATTATTGAAAGCAAGTTGACGTGCCAGTTGTTGTTTAACTATATGAAAATAGTAATGGATAATGTCACTGGAGCATTCTTATTATCATTACATTCACCTTCCGTCTGTAAAAAAACAAACAAATAAGCAATATTTACTGAATGAATAGAGCTAATTTGCGTGTTCATCTTGCTCTTGTGAACCTATTTCGTCTTGCGAGCTGAACATATCGCGACATCCCCACTGTTTACTGAGGCACCGACTCTCGGCGCTGGCGTAGGTTGATTGGCGCAAGTCACATTTTTCTGCAGTGTGTGT
The DNA here is from genome assembly GCA_010277075.1 of Poeciliopsis retropinna. Classification (NCBI taxonomy): domain Eukaryota; kingdom Metazoa; phylum Chordata; class Actinopteri; order Cyprinodontiformes; family Poeciliidae; genus Poeciliopsis; species Poeciliopsis retropinna. The sequence goes on along the minus strand of VMRM01000012.1, from coordinate 15,421,776 downwards.
GCGTGCGTGTGGAAGCGAAGAAGAGAAGATGTAAGCAAACAAAGAGCCTCAATCATATACACATTCATTACACACACGCACTGCACACCACACTGATGTGCCCTCATCACATTTAAGCTAATTTCCTTTTCATCACGGAGAGAGGAAAATGAGTGTTTGCCCCATCCCTGCTGAGGGACAAAGTCAAGAGCCCCGGTCGGTTTGGGCTAGATTAACAGGTAACATTTGGCTCCCACTCTCTTATCACAGCATGAAAATCAAACCGCGTGTTTTTCCACTATCGCTCCCTCCGTCTCCCCCTCCCTAATGTTCCCTTCACTTAGAGATGAAATCGCTCGCTGCACAAACCCATTTTGGAGAGAGGAGAGAAGGTGAGTGGGATAATCAGGCTGGCCACTGGGCCGTGTTTCCTAAACGCTCTCCAAAAAACATTACTGTGCACAGGCATAAAATTAGCACCGGGGACCTTAAAATGTTGACATTTAGCATGACTTTTTGGAGAGTGACACCCTCATATTTTCTTGTAGGATATCATTAAATTTCAACTGCCCTATGGCTGCGCGTTTCCATTAATAACCAATTCAGTGTGTCACCTCTCCCTTTTTCTCTCACTCTCTCGCTTGCCACCTTCTCCTCTTTTTTTCTTTCACCCCCCGAAGTAATGAGTCCATTGCTTTGCCTTAATAAATTGAATCGTATTCTCAAGGCCGTATGAAGATGGAGCCACAGATGGACAGGCTGCATGGAGGGAAATAACCATAAATCCTTTACTGTCAGAGAGGCGGTGTGAGGTGACAAAAGCAGACAATCACAAACAGTGATCACACCGAGGAAGGTGGGTCCTCTCTGCTACAGCTGTCTCCTGCCGAACGGCTAAAATATGAAGCATTGCTTTAACTGATGAGCCCTGCTAATGATTACCTGTGAGAGCAATCAGAAGGTTGGCGGATAATTGTCAACAACTGCCTGCAAAGTTTATTAGCGCCTTCAAAGCAGGGTCTAGGAAAAGCTTGCGCAACGATTAGATCGCAGTTGTGTAACAATACCGGCGTAATTTTGCATGATGTTGGGTTCACAGCAAAGAGACTGAATAAAATTTTGAGGAAAACAAATTTTCTTGATCTTGGTTATTACACACAAAAAAACATTAAATTCTCCTTTTGTATATATTTAAGAAAAATAAAGGTTTTCTAATTCTCAAACGGTATTTTAATGAATCTACATTATGTGCAGAATTGTTTAGTTTGATCAGCCTGATGGCTTGAAAACTGAATCAAGAGATGATCAAATCTTACCCAAGAAATGTGAAATAGTCCTTTACTTTAGGACTAAGTAATCAAAATGTTGCTATTTAAAAATGTTGCTTGCCCCTTGACCCTTTGAACTCTTCATTAATGATTTAAATGGACCTAAAACAGACAATTCGTGTTTGTTTCTTCTATCTTGACAGGGGTAAAGAGGTCAGTCAGAATGAGGCTTTCAGAGCCTGCGCTGCTCATTTGCTATCCAGATAACGAGGGGCTCTGACTGCAGCTGTGGGAGGACGGGGCCACTGTGAGAGCGCCATAGTAAAACCTGCTGCTTGTTGGCAGGACAAACCAACAGGCAAATAAGAGCTCAAGTTAATGCAAAAAAAGTGACCAGAAAAAGTTGATAAAAAAATCTTTAGTAGTGACCTATATGAAAAATAGTTTCTTGAAAACCTTGAATAACGTCACAAAATAGTCACTAGATTCGTTAAATCCTTGAGATAAAAGGAAAAGGTCTTTAAATTGGCAACACGATTCTTTTCTCTTTTGCTAGACAATACGAGTCTCAGAAATACATAATTGAGTAGACACTTTCATGTCTGGATTTCATTTTATTGGCTTACACCTTCTTCTTCAGATGAAGTCACTCGCTGACCTCTGGTGAATAGCACTTTGCGAGACAGACTTCATCTTGACAACAAACATTGTGGCGCTTTAATACTGCAAGATCTCGTGCCACAAGCCTGAAATTGATGAAGAAACCTCTGGTATTGTATTTAATGTTGGTTTGGAATAGATTGGAAAAAAAAGAGAATAACGACCAGAAAATGAGGCAAGGGAGCAGAATCTGTGTTGACTCCTATTCAAGAGGAAGATATCTTGTCTTTTTATGCGGCCCATGTCATATTTATTGCATAAAGGTCAGAGTGTTCATTTGTTCAAAGTCAGCGTTTTGCCCGTCTCCTCTCCTCTCTTCTCGTGTAATAAATGCAGGGGGCTATGTCATTATCGGACCTCTGAGGATTACAGGCTTGGCTGACTGTGATGACTGCATAAAAGCATGCAGGACTTCTTTTTTTTTTTTTTTGTTTCTACCAGCGCACACCTTCAAATGAGCTCTTAATGGAGCAAGAGTGGAGACAGAACGGCGTGTTGCAGAGTGACGAGCGGAGTCGGAAGAAACGAGGCAGAGGGGAAGACGAAAGGGAATGGGGGGGAAAGCAGGAAGGTTCAGGTGAGAAGCCACACCGGGAGGAATCCATAAGCTTAAGCTTTCGGTCACCATAAGGAGGAATAAAATAAACTTTTGTCTCAGTGGAGAAAAAAAGAAAGAAAAAAAAAAGGCAAAGAGGCAGAATAGATTTCCCTAATTCACCTATCGACTAAGAGCCCAAACTGTCAAGAGGATAATACTTGGCGAAGGACATTATTGTGAGGCGCTTTGAAGGTGTTCAGATTGTCTCTGCATATTGACCCCCGTTGTCCAGCTCCGCTTATCGACAGCAGAATCGTTGAGATTAAACGGGCCTCGCCTATCGATTGGCTTTTTTGCCCGAGTCATTCCCATTTCAGAAGGGGATCATCTGTACTGTATACACCCCACCACCGAATCCACCGCCGCCACCCCCCGGCCCCCAACAGTAATCTTTCGTGACCCGCTAATCATCAAACCATTTACGTCCTCTCTCTTTGTTTCAGCTCTCCTTTGTTTAGCATTTACCAATTCATTACAGCAACTTCTCCCGCAGCTTAACTTAGACGGCGGCTGGGGAACCCTGCTTCCATCCGATAGCAGCGTGCTCTCCAGCGAGGATGTGCCACCGAAACGCATGCCCGACATAGCAGCGCACATGCCAATTACATATTGATAATTAAGCATTCAAACAAACAAACAAAGAGGAAAACCCCCCTTTCCCCCCCACCCACAATAATCATCAGGTTTTAATAGAACAAGTATGAGCTTGGTGTGCTTGGCCAGATAGCCTGCTGCTTGATCAGAGCTCTGTTGCGTTTTATTTTCTACTGGGATGAGGGAAGTGAAGGAGGATGATGGGAGGCAGAGGGAGATGGGTGGGGAGAAGGTGGTGGTGGTGGTTGGGGGGGGGGGGTACAGGCAGACACATTGGTGTCATTGCCTGGCATTGCAATCCTACAGGGAGAAGCTGTGCCGCGCTGTTGCTGCTGAACGAATGTCGACGAAGCCTGGCGCTAATCCAGCCTCGGATATGCTGAGCTGCTTTTTAAATGGAGATGAAAGGACAAAGGCGGAAATGGGGAAGTGTAAACTTTAAAAAGGCCCAGGCTTAAGGAGCCCCTCGCTCTGCAAACTGCCTGGCGTTAAAGCCAGTGCCCCCCCCCATTACCCTTACCCCTCCACCATCAAAAAAAAAAAAAAAAAAAAAGGAGGGAAAGAAAAAACTGATGCAAATCCATTAGCAGAGTCCTGTTTTCACAGTCATAAAAATACTTAAGAGGTTTAAAACGGGAGGGGGGAGGACGACGACGTGTTAAACGTGTGGAAATCTGTTTTGATAACATTATTCGTGACAGTGGCTTTGCGCAGCGTGAATTAATAACACTTCATTTGCAGACGGAAAGGAAGCCGGCGTGGTATTTCCAGTTAAAGAGATTAATTTTTAAAGACCTAATTGACAGGCTGGGGTTAGGCAGGATAAGCAACAGACTATAAGGCTGCAGCTGCAAAGTCAAGGTGACTGCAATACTCAGAAAGAGGGGAAAAAAGAAAGGCTTTCAACAAGCAGAATAGAGAGCAGCGAGGGAGGGAGTGAAGAGAATTAGTCTTCAAGCACTTTTTTTTCCCTCCCTCCACCCCCTATTCTTCCTCTCTTTATTAGGAATGATTTACTTTCTCTGTGAAAGGATATAAAAGCTCAAGTATAGTGCCGTAATTATCGCAGAGTGAAAATTTAAAGGTTTGACTCACAATGTCCTCAAGTTAGCCCGCAGACTTACCGGGCGATAAGAGCGTCTGCGTTCGGCGCTCGGCATCCAATCGGTTGTGTTTTATGGGGCTTTGCCGAGGAAGAGCACACACACACACACACACACAAAAAAAGCAAGTCTGTAAACATGATGGACTGTGGAGAACCGCTATACTAGGAGGCCCCTGTGTTTACCTTGGCAAGAGCCTGGCCCTGGCAATGTCGGGGCGGCGTCGCTTAATTACTGTTTACATGTAAATATTAAATTATACAAACAAGCCCGCCGAATGTCTCCGACAAAAAAAACTACAGAAATACAAATTCAGGGTCAACCTTATCTGTCTGCAACAGTTGCCGCGGCTGCGAGGAAGGGGATCGTTTTGAATCGCAAATTTGCCGCATTGTACATAATCTTCATAATTGCTAAATGCTGTTGTCCAAGGGCATTCAGGTAAATACATTGCCATCATCTGCATAATAGCAGATGCTCAGATATGTAAAAAAAAACAAAACAAAAAAAAAAACTCTTCTTGTGTTCTCAGGGAGAGAGGGGGGGAAAGGAAACACAAAGAATGCAGGGAGGCGTTTTGTTAAAAAAAAAAAAAAAAAAAAAAAAAACAAGATTCGACCGATGATCTTGAATGTCTCCAGTCAAGACAAGAGAGTTGATCCCTTTTGATTGCGGACCTGTGTTTTCCCTGACAGTCCGGGCTGGCAGCAGAGCACCGGTGCCTGCGGTGCATCTCTGGTATGGCTGAGTAAAGCACTTGTTCATTTGCAGTGAAGGGTAACATGAAACAGGCCTCAGCCCCTCTGATGGACAAGGAGATTTCACCTTCGCCAGTGAATGATAATGCATTATTAAATTTGCCTCTCTGCTCACTAGATACACTTAGCTGACCACAGCATATTTATCTCCCCATCCGAGGCTCACGTCTTGGCAGGAGAAAGCATTCTGTCACTTTTGAGGCATTTCAAAGATTAAAAAGAACCTCTCTCTTTTCAACGTCCCTAAAAGCATCCCCCCTCATTTTTTTTTTTCTTCAGTGAAATGTGATTAGTGGGAGATGGTGTCACGCAATGGAACATTCATGAGGGGGAGAACAAATATCCAAATGAACTCCCCATGTCCTCGAGGAATAGCCCCTCTCTGCACCATCAGCAATCTCTCTCTCTCTCTTTCTCTCTCTCATGCACGGTGCCGGGGTGGGGAGGGAAATTTGATTGATCCTCTATTGAATTATTTTTTTGCACTCTTTCATTTCAACAGGACGCACTGACAAGTTGTTTGATCATAAAGCATTATTGTCTGCCAAGTCACATTTCAGGGTAGTGATGGCTAATGATCTTGCCTCCTGACTTGGGGGAAAGTCAGGTAGTCAGCATGTGTTTGAAGCTCGCAAACGCCAAGGACATCAGGGAGGACTGAGCGAAAACAAGGCTACATTAAAGTCGGAAAAGATGAAGAGAAGGAGCTCCCGCCGAAACTCGTGGAACTTTTAATGATACTGCATGCAGGTGCCCGTCAATGTCAGGGAAATATTTACGCTGCAATATTGATGCAGAAAGTTTTACCTGGACCCCAAAAGTCTGCCCCTCACCCCTTCCGACCCTGCCTGTGACTGCATATGCAAAGAAGGAACAGAACAAAGACTACAAAGGCAGGAAATTGTCTTTCTTTTTTTGGTCTTTTTCATCTTTTCTTTTCCAACCATATACCCCTTTCTCTGCGCGAGCCCCGTCGGTGTTCGCGAGTCCTTTAATCAGAGCTGCACTTCGTCCAACAAACTGCATTCTGGGAACACGGCGGCATTAACGCTTATCAGCTGGGCATGTACAGGCAGGGGCAAATTACCGCCGTCCACTGCGGTTGCGGCGGCGCATCATGCATCAGAGGCTAAGAGCAGGTAGGTATGAAAGCATGCGCCGCCAGGTGACATAATACGCCGCAGCTTTCCATCCAGCAGGCTTTGGAGGACATTACGGATGCATCTCCTGTTGTGTCAACAAGTATATGTAACATTTACCAGGGAAGAGGCGATATCGTATTACCAATGATTCATCCGCTTTTAAAATATGGTTTACAGAATCAGCTTACATAACGTCGTCCCATCAGGCCTCTCAGCTCGGCGCTCCCACCTTGTGAAATGTTACAGCAGCTGAGTGGTTGTACCAACAGCAGTAGTGACTAAAAATGTGCCACAATTACAACTTAATGTCTGATTGTTTTTTGTTTTTTTTTTCTAACTGCATACATTTCAATACATTTTCAGGGTGAGATTACGCTACTGCACAAAAACAAACAAACAAAAAAGTAACTTATTTTAAGATTTGTTCACACATATTTACCAGGACTGCAAACAGGCATGCAACAAAGTGGCTGAAACTTCTGCACCCCAGCATGCATATAGTGCATATGGCTTGCGTTCTGAAACACATTTTCCCAGAGGAAATCCAACAATATTGAGTGTTTGATGTCCAAAGACTGAGTTTACAGCCAAAAAGGCTTCCGTACCTTTCAAATTTTCCCCTTGTTTGTCAGCTACCTGCTGTTTCACGAGACAGAGGCTTGTCGGAAGCTATCACCGCAGACTTGCTTTTTGAAGCAATTCAATTAGTCACATATGAGGCAACATTTAGCAGTCTGCTCGCCTTTCCTTTTTTCCTTTTTTTTTTCTTCCTTCCTCTCACACATCATCTTAGCTCTCTAGATTTCGGTTTCAGGCAAATTTTGGACAATTACTCGGACCCAAGTTCAAAGAAAAAAAAGACAAAAAAGAAGACACCATCTGGTTACTCCACATTGGGTGACACAAGTTTAGAAACTGTTTTTTTTTTTTTTGTTTTTGTTTAATATTTATTTCATTCAAAAACAAACAGCCTTTGTCCTTCATCAGCACAGACGACATGAAACAGAAGAGACGCGCTCACAGGATATGAGCGATGAGACATTATAGCGGCTGTCTCGGAGGTGTCTGGCTATTTAAATAGTCTCCATATGAGCCGAGGCTCTGCATCCTTCCTCCGCACCCACCGAACTCTCTTCTGAGAGTGCATTGTGAGAGATTAATTTAATGCTCTGCCAGGATCATAAAGATCAAACAAGTGGAGAGATATCATTAAACCACTGGAATGTTATCTCATTTATCTAAACAAACCGATGCGATGAACAAGCCTAATTAAAAAAGCTCACCATAAACAAAGCTGCGAACGGCGAGCCCCCCCCCTTTAACAATGCGGCACATTTATTTTATTAATCTAATGCATCGTGTATCATATCATTACAGTTCAATATTTCTATCATTAATTTTATTCCCTTCACTTAAAGCTTTTATTGGAATTACTTTGGTTATTAGTTGGTTCTAATGTATTGGTTACCTCTGTATCTTGCAGCTACAATCTCTCTTATCTCGCTGCATAAACCTGTGCATGTTATTCAAATTGCCTCATTTATTATGATAGCTTCCTCATGTAAATTGTGCTGACTGCTCGCCCTTGCACAGTCCTCATTAGACTAATGAAAACCTTCAAACGAAAAAACTAAACAACCTGCCAAATAAAGGTCCGGGGTTATTATGAAAATTACAACTGTTGGAGCCGGGAGAAGCTCTCTTCATTAATTCATGCTCAGCAAATTGGTAACTAATTTAGTTGCACTCCTCTGCATTAATGGGTTATTTTATAAAAATGTTTTTCCACAGCCGGAGACCTCTGGTGCGCACTCCGGAGAGCTCGGAATCCTAATCAAGTCCGGCGACATATTAGGAATTGACAATCTCAAAGATAGCGCCGCGTGTGTTTGCGAGTGGACGCGCCTGGGTCAACTAGCTGGAGCTGCCGGGGATTGAAGGGGTGACTTGCAGCTTTTTGTCTATTTTTTTTATTTTTTATTTTTCGTAGGATTGCAAAGAAATTACACTCATTTCATTATCAAGATACAGAGAACACACTTTGAGAAAGCATTCAGAGGATTCCAGGTACTTGGTTGAGGACTCTTCCCCTGGCTTTGTTTGCGTTACTCTTTTGTTCTTCTGAATTACCGCCCCCCCCACCCACACACACACCATCTCCCTTTTTTTTCACACTCATGCACACACAGTTAGGCGGTTTGTGACCTATAAATTCAGCTCATGATCCCGCTAATTATTACTATTCACGGCTTCACACCCCGCGTGTGAAGGTCTAACACAGATCTTCACGTCAGCCCAGCCATAGGGGAGCGTACAGTCCGATGATTTCCACAGTGGTTTTAATATCATTATCGGCAGCATCCCACCCTCCATCACGCAGAACAGCACAGCTAGTCAACAGGGAATACGGAAATCTATTATTTGCTTCATTTTGTGTTTAATCTACAATGCTTAGAAATGTTTTCTATCTGGAGGTTCTAATTGCTTTTTGACAAAATAATATTCAAAAAACAATTAAGTGAAAAAAAAAAGAAACACTTTTTTTCCACCTCCACGCTCAGTTAAATGAGTAAGTTGAATCAATGTTAGATACTAAGACTTTAACTAGGACTAAAGATTAAGATTGAGCATTTTGGCAACGCACACACACCAGGGGGATGTGCTATAAAACAAACAAAGGTTGCTGTGTTGACAGCAACCTCAGTGCCACTGTTAGGTACGGTGGATGATGTATGAGGCTGTGGGCCTTTTTCTCTTTCATATGCCATGGGAACCTTGTTAGAGAGGCTGGCGGCGTTAATTATTTTTTCATGTCATCCTTTACAGTCCTGTTTTTTTTTTTTAATTCTTACAAATAAAAGAAAACAATAGTCGAATGCTAAAATAATTGTTGACAAAAAGAGAATTCACAAACAATTTTGCCCTTGGCATTCAAGTGATAGACATTAGTTTCATTTTTCTGTGTTTATAACATTGAGGCGAGTTGTTTAGCAAAAACAAAACAACAAAAACACAAAGCAATAATGATATGGGTTTTATGTTTCTACTTTTGTGTTTGGGGAAACACCAGAAGAAATTATTCTGACAATCCAAATCAGCAGAATACACTCAGCCACAGATCAAAACAATTTTATCAATGTTCAGACCATTCAAGCTGATCTCTTTGTAAAAACTAACGTTTTACTTGTTTTGTTTTCTATGGAGAAGTTTAATAACTACTACAATCTTTCCATCAGCATATCTAACAACCGAAGTTGACCAATTAGCCCTAATAAAACTTAAAGAGAGTCATAATAGAGACATTTTCATCATCATACCACTTTCACAAAATGATTTGTGTTAACTTTTGGGGGTTAGTATCCATGTTTCTTTTCATGTTTGGACCAGGAGAGGAAGAGAACCAACAACATTTTTCTTTACGGGAGGTCCAGGCTGGGATTTTGAAAGCAGAACCTTCTGTCTTATATTATGCACACATGGCGGAGCTGTCCTGTGTAAATTAAAAGCAGTTATTTTTGTCGGTAAAAATTGAGCTTTTGGCAACAAATACCCCAGTGTGAAACAAAGAACGGATATGATGTGGTAAAGCGCCTCGTGTGTGGAGGACCTGTGATGCTGTGGGCCTCTTTCTCCTCCCAACACCCTGAAAAACCTGTTAAGAGGACATGGCATCTTGATGTCTTTGAAATAGACGGGAGACAGAGGCCTCTGCCAAAAACAAACAAACAAAAAAAACTGAAAATGGATTGTCTTGGGAGCTTTCATCAACAATAATGGCACTGAACATACTGCATGACTAAATCAAGTGGTTCACTGAACACAAAATCCACTTTGTCCATTTCAACTCCCACTTCTAATCCTTTGGAAAACCAGTGGGGTGTGCTGAAAAGGGAGTATTAAGAACTCTGAAATATCTAGAGATATTTTACATCTGCGATTTAGTCAGAAACAATTACTTAATGTAGACCACAGGTGTCAAACTGACACCTGGGTGTTTCTGCACGGAGTTTGCATGTTCTCCCTGTGCATGCGTGGGTTCTTTCCGGGTTCTCCGGCTTCCTTCCACAGTCCAAAAACATGACTGTCAGATTAATTGGTCTTTCTAAAGTCTCCCTAGGTGTGAGTGTGTGTGTGCATGGTTGTATGTCCTGTCTGTCTCTGTGTTTCCCTGCGACAGACTGGTGACCTGTCCAGGGTGACCTCGCCTCTTGCCCGAAACGTTCGCTGGAGATAGGCAACAGCACCCCTGGTGACCCCACTATGGACAAAGGTGAGCAGAAAATGGATGGATGGATGGAAGTACTTATTGAATGCTGCATTTATTTCAACAGTTTGTTTATGTTTTTTATCAACACATTCTGGCTCAACCGGCCCATTGAGAACATTCATGATCTTGATACGGTCCAAAATGAGTTTGACATCCCTCCTTCAGATCATACAATCTGACATTTGGGAACCACTAAAGCAGATGGCATTTCTCACAAAGTTCCACTCACCTTTGTCAGTGTGCATCCTTTTCACTTCATGGCTCATGTCGTGGGCCAGGTCTCCCTCTTTAGGCCCAGGGGCAATGTTGGGGGACAGGCCTAGAAGGGCTTGGTTCATCGAAAGCCCGTTGTGGTGCACTGCTGCAGAAGGATCGCCAAATTATTAGTTATTCGAAGTTACTAAATTATTAGTAACTTCTATAGACTTTCCTCTACTCTACAATCTAAAAAAAAAAAAAAGGAAGAAAAAAACAATAATACATTTGGTTATGTTGTTTGTTACGCAAAAAGCAAACTTACGTATTCTGTCTGAGGAGCTTTCTGTGTGGGCTGGGGAGCTGGACACGCTGCTGCTGCGGTGGGATGAAGGGTGGCTGCCGGGCCTCCTGTTGTCTTCTAAGGAGGGAGCAGGGGAGGGACTGTCCGGCACACGTTCCTGCAACCCCAGCAGCCACAAAACACACACAACCAAAATAAGCATCTGACGCAGATACAGAATTACACCACGAGAATAAAAGGTTCAAAGCTTCCGGAGTCATAAACAAACAAACCAAAAAAATAAATAAATAAATAAAATAAATAAATAAAAAGGGTGTCATTATTTTAAAAATGTACCTTTATAACAGAGGTGACCATTCTGGAAGGCAGACTCTGGCCCTGGGCAGCAGCAGCCATGTTTGCAATGGTGCTGAGATGGTTCATCTGGCTCATTGCCATGGTGACAGAGGCTGGGGGCAGGCTGACCGGGATCAGGGGGTGTGGCATCATCATGAAGGGGAGTTCCAGGCCTGAGACACATGAAGAGGAGGCTGTTGGTTACTCAATGATGCATATCATGAGTGAGATAGTCACAGGTGGAGAGTGGAGGGGGATCTTGTGGTGCTCTGGCAGGAAAAACTCCACCCTTGCTGGTAGTAATTAAGCTGTCAGCCCTGAGACGCTCTTTATAAGAAGTGTCCAGTAACACTAAAGCTTAACATGACCATCTGTTAGGAAATACAAGGAAAAGAGGCTGATGTCAACTGTTAAGTACGGCGGAGGATTTGTAATGCTGTGGGCCTGATTTACTTCTGAGGACCATGTTGGAGTGCATGTCATTGCAGTCTATTTTAAATAGCAATTGGACATAAACTCAACAGCTTAATACTACTGTTTATCAGGAAAAATGTGGAAAAGTTAAGAATGGTAGAGGATCTGTAATGATGCGGGCTTGAGAACCTTGTAAAAAAATGTCCAACGACTCCCGGTCTAAACATTACCATCTATTTGAAAAGTCTTGAAAAGAACATATGTCTACTGTTGAGTAAGGCGGAGGTTCTGTGATGGTGTGGGCCAGTTTGTTCCTCTAAAAACTGTTTGAACCCTCAGCCAATAACATCAAGGCCGTCCAATATAAAAAAAAAAAAAAGGGGGAATAAGTTCTGTTAATTGCAGTACTTCTTGTAAATCATGTTAACATAAAATATATAAATATTTTACTATAATGTATTAATAGCTACTGCTTCAATAATAATAAAGATAATGGGGGTGAGACTTCATAAACTATTATTAGCAGTAAAGATATATTAGTTATTCTACAATGAATTAAAAAAATGGGGGCACATTATGGAAATCGGCCCAATACTTACATGGGGAAAAAAAAATCCCTTTAAAAGCAAGGGCAATCTCTGAAGCCATTACCCAAATGACTAGTTAAATGTGCAAATGACAAACAAGTACTGTTAGACTACAGTGTGGCAATGACTTTAGGCCAATTATCCCCCTTACCAGAGAAACAGAAATAGACCAAAAAAGGGTGTGAGACCGTACAATGAAAGGATTTCCATTTTCTTTCATATGTGCACAAATGAATGCATTAAAACGCGCCAGATATCTTACAAATGTTTTAAATTATTCATCTGCCGCCTGGCATTTGTCGCCCTAATTGGGGAAAAACCGAAGACATTAGCCGCGTGAGAATGTAAAAAAATGTCTATTAAAGATACCATACGGGGGGTAAGGAGCTAGTCAAACAGCGGCCCTGTACTTGTGCTTGTGAGCGGCTTAATGAAAACAAGACGACTTTCAAAGGACGCGAGCGCAGACAGAAGGTCAAAGCTAGGTGTCTGTGCCTCCCCGCTCAACCAGCGCACCCCTCTTTCTCTCTCGCTCTCTCCGCTTCCTCTCCTCGGCTCTCCTCTGGGACTTTGAACTGAGCGGGATCAAAAGTGACTGGAAAACATTTTGGTCTCGTTCCTTCGCCACTCAGATGCTTCTCCTCAAAACTGCTTGAAAGAAAAAAAAAGAAGAAGAAGAAGAAGAAACAACTTCATAGACACTATTGGATCTGATTGAGCCTCTCCGTTGATTTTTTTGTTTTTTTCCACTCCTTTTTTCTCCCTTTCTTTGGCAGCCTGGTTCAAGGTAAAAAAAAAAAAAAAAGAAAAGAAAGAAAAACCAACAAGAAAGAGACAAAGTAAAGCAAATCTGCATGAAAGAAAGAAAGAAAAAAAAAAAAAAACACGACCGCGCCATCCACAAAACAACTCTGGTTCTTTTTTTTTGTACCAAACATCAGTAGCCAAAGGGCAAGGAGATCTGTATGGCGAAGCCTCTAAAGAGAAGGACACTGGTTTGAAAAATGAAAGGACCTGAGAAGTACTCCTCTCTGTCATTCCACCTCCTTCCAAAAGAAGCATTGATTTCCATAAGAAAGATAGCACGCAGTTTCTCAGTGGTGAGTATTCCCAGACAATATAAAGCAAAAGGGGGAGATTAAAGAAAGGCGGAAGCCAAGCTGCACCTTGTAGCGGCGCCTCCGCCGAAGCTCAGACTGAATCAATTACCACTCAGCAGGCTAAGCTCAATTAAAAAACACCACAGAGGGCCATGATTGCAGGGGTACTTACTGCGGGACAACATGGTAAGGTCTCGGCTACCTATCAGGCTTTCAAGGCCACTCAAGGGCCGGAGTGAAGAGACCTATTCTGCCTTTGAGGTGGACGTATTACACCCATTCAATCAGGCACTGTGACGCGCATTAGGAAAGATTTTCGCCATATTAAAAAAAGTAATGGAAAAGCCAGCGAAAAAAATCACACTAAGCCACTCTGTGTTTCTGCAATAACATTCCTGGACTTATCTCCGTGTTATTCCTTGTACTCGACGGCGTATGAAATCTCACGTCCCCACCTGAATGACGGCCTTTCAGGAGAAAACACTGGACTTGTGTTCGCGCCAAAGGAAGGGTATTAGTCTCGCTTTCACCGTCGGCCCGGCCCCTTTCTTGTCACCTTGTCCCAAAGTGGTGTTTCTCCCATAAAGACCTATTCAGGCCACAGTGAGGGAATGTGCCACAGACCTAACAAGGCTCCACCAAATCCCTTTGTTTGCGCCTGAAAGGAGCCAGGTGAGGAGGAGATTATTCAGGAAATGGGCCGGTTTTTGCCACGCAGCTAAGTGTCATTCACGTGTAATTTCTTTCTAGTTTGTGATGTAAGCTCAGGGGCACCGCCAGGAATCTTGGGCCCCATGACAAAAAAAAAAAAGAAAGAAAAAAAACTGGGTTATAAATTGACACTCTTACTTTTTTTCTCTCTCCCTATTTTCCTATATTTTTGAAAATCTACTTTATTATTTTTCTTGGCGGCGTAGAAAAATAATAAAGTTCTTCTACTGACTGCTGCTGAACATGTCAATCTCCAAGCAGGAACGAACCATTTCAATCAGATCCAGGAGGGATCAGTGCAAATATGGTTGTGTGCTTTTTGGTCTGGGAGGGGCAACATTAGATTTTACTGCTAAAAACTATTTTAGAAAACACAATATGATTAATTTTGTAATTGACAGTGCCCCCTTTTTTCCACTATTTAAAAAGATAAATAAATAAATTGCGGTTGGTCAGGGGCCTTTGGAATTGCCATAACTTTCCCCCCTTATTCGGTGGCCCTGTGTAAGCTCCAAACATTAATTAACTCTGGACTAACAAACAACATGTTTTTATTTGTCCTTTTTTCCTACTTAAAGAAACCAACAAAGTTTGAAGGGTTGATGCCCTGCAGTGGATGTTATTGGTACCGGTGACAACAGGAGCGTAAAAGTTAATTCATTCAGGGAGAAAAAGCTCCGGTAATTGTCCGATGGTAGAATTACTGGCACACCTTCCAAAATATATTTCTAAAAAAATAATAATAAGAAGAAGAAATGTAACCGAATAATTATTTTTGCATTATTTATCTTCATCTAAGCTAATCAAAGTGATCTAGAAATGTCAAAAAGAAAAAAAAAAAGAAAACACAATTGTTCTGTTGGGGACTAAAAATGCCATGAAAGCCTTTTTTTTTTTTTTTTCTTAGCTTAGGGTTAAATTAATCACACTGCCTTATATAGAGAAAAAGACGTGAAGGCATCCAAAGCCCACTGTTAGAAAACTGGAGTAAAAAAAAAAGCATGTCACCAACATGCTTATCAGGAAACATTCTTTTCTGTCTTACCATGAAATATGTAAACAGATTTTGCCCAACTCTACGAGAAAATTGAAGCCATGTGCTTTGGTCAGATGACAAAGCACATCGACAGAACTTTTCGGTAAACGCTCAAACTTGTTTTGGTGCAAAACAAACAGATGAGTACATGTAAAAGCATCCTTTTAAGTTTGGCACTGGATCTGTGATGCTGTGGGTCTGTTTGTCTCTGGGAATCCAGTCATGTTGCATCGAACCCTGAAAATTAAAATACCAGGATGCTTCCTAAAGAAATTTGAAGTCCTCTAACTCGAAACTGAAAATGGGTCGTTATCAGGTCTTACAGCAGGATGCTGATGGAAAAAAAAATTGGGACAAAGCAAGACAGAAATGACTCAACAGCCTCAGTGACCATAACTAAATCCTAATGAAAACCTGTTGGATGAACTGAAGAGAAAAGCATATGAGAGGACTCTAGACAATCTACAGATACTGAAGTTTGTATTTCCCAAACTCTTTGGTGTGAGATTATGCTACTGCAATGAAATATATGTTTATTTTAAAGCCTTTGAGGCGCCTTTACCAGGGCTTTCCAACAAGTGTATTTTAGCTGTGCTGATCTCACACATATAGAAGTTTAGACCTGATGAGGTGAATTCCTACAACAATCCCCCCCCCTTTCGCATTCGGCCCACCGTCTCTCCTGGAGGGCATAAACAATACATTTGGAGTAATTTACCCGAAGTAAGCCTGAGGGAGCCCGCAAAGGTGAACTCCTATTTACCATCATTAAAACTACAAATCGCTTAATACCAATATAAACAGCTCAGCTATTATGTTGTGGCGTGCTTTTGTGAGTTCACGCTCGGATGAGCAGAGATCCGAATCGCGGAGGATGAATTGGATGAATTAAAACAGCCCTCGGTAACAGCGTGATTAAAAAGCTGTTACATCAGGGCTTTTTCGGCAGTTCCAGTTGCTTAACGGAGTCGCATCAGAAAAAGGAAGAAAAAAAAAGAAAAAGGTTCAATGTGTTTTTTTTTTTTTTTTTTTTTATAGATTAAGGAAATAGTGGAATTTATTTTGAGGACAACACTTGAATTGACTTTTGCTGTGGTTAATCTCTTTATGAGAACACGACCTCAACCTGCTTGGCTATAAAAACCTACAGAGGGAAATAAGGGGAAGAAGAGCTAAGCCTTTGTCATTGAAAATAGTATGAGAAAGCAAGCACCCTCCCTCAACACCCCCACCCCGAACCTTAACTCTGCTGTGGACAGATTTCCCCTGACAAAAATTAAACTAGCTCCTACTTGGCACTTTATTATCTCTTCAACTGAATGATTTATTGTTTGTGGAGAGAAAGAAGCAAAGAGAGAGGAAGGGAAGATTACATTTCCACCTAAAGCTCAGGCCTGATCTTGTTTTTTTTTTCTTCTTTCTTTTCTTTTTTTTTCTGTCCAGGAAAAAAAAAAAAAGCTCCCGACAAACAATAATGTCAGCTGTAATTGATCGGAGGTCGCTGGCTGGGCCTGCAGTAAAAGCGCACTATTTAAGCGACAATCGGCCCCGCGCTCTTCAGACGCTGGCTAATGAAGCTGTCTGTCTGGGCTATTTACCTTCTCTTAAATGGAAGGGGAGAGATGTACTGTAAGAGACAGGGCTGGAGAGGATCTGCCTCTCGCTCCTGTGAAATAGGACCTGCACATGCCTCAGGAATGTATAATTGGTTGCCGCAGCCAAAGCCGGGGATTCGGTGCTAATTAAATGACTTGTTTAAAGCCTATCTGTCTTTGTTTGGGAGGCTCTGAGCTTCAGAACAATGCATTGTAAATGCTGTTGTCAAACAAACATTCCCGGTTATCCTTTGATTGGAATTGAACAAGACAAAGGGCTGATTTACTCAATGCTAAGCCTCTGGTTTTTCATGCTGTTGAATATAGTTTTCTTTTTTTTTTTTCCTTCTGATCTGTCAAAACCAACAGGAACAATCCAGTCAAGCAGCTAAATAGACCGACTCCCTGCACAATCCAGCCTTCTGCAGCAAAACAATCTGAGTTTTTCGGCTAATTGCTCTTGTAAAATGCCCCCATGTTGTGCTTGTGTTTCTCCTACAAAGGTGAGGTGGGGTTACGGAGTCTTTGTTGTGGTGGTGTTGAAGACTCAAGTACTCAATCGCAGCCAAAAAAGAAATGAATGGCTAATGATAAAGTTCTACAGAGCTTGGGGCGGCGTAGCTGTCGATTGGTTGCTGCAGTCCTGGATTTGATATGTCTTCCCTTCTTCTGTCTCTCCTAATTTCCTGTATGATTACTGTCAACACAGTAACCAGCGGCACAAAAATGTTTCAAACCCTTGACTGTAAGCGTGTGACAAGATGTGATATCAAAATGCCGAGATATTTCTCGCTAAAGTCACGTCTGTCTCACGACGTTCACTTGGTGTCTCAGCATAGCTTCGTCTGCTGAAGTCCGTGTTTCCAGACTCATATTTTAACACAAAAAAGGAAGTTGTTATTGAGGTGCTCTGCTTGTGTTATCAGACTGATTAGCAACGACAGCTCATTGAGGCGGTTGACAACTCTCGATTTCAACAATCAATCGAAAACTGTCCACAAATGTTTGTGGATTTCAACAGAAAAAAAGGGTCGGGGTCAATACGCCCTGTCTTCTTACCCCCGTCTTGTTCCCACGTGTCGCCATTTCCTCTCTTCCTACTTCCATTTTGTACCCATGCAGTCCACTTTGATTGGAATCCTATAGACAGTGTGGACAGATTTTAAAAAGTGAGAAAAAATATATATACTTGGAGCCTGAAAGTGCAGATGGGTTAATGTGACTTGTGCTCTGGGTTCACCACAAGTCACTCTTTTCCAGACTCAAATTTAGAACATTCCTAATATATAAACACCAAGACATATTTGTTATCAACTCATTAGGTGAATTTGCCTTCAAACTCAGCAGTGTGTCGAACAGCCATTTTGTTGTACTTTTGGCAAAAATGATAATTTAGATCACATTTCAAAATAAAATGTGTAGGAGCGCCTGTTCCTGGTTCAGTCGTCACAGATTCATCTATTTGTGGATTTTTCTGTGGAACATTGAGTCGATCGGGTGCTGCCCCCAAAAACTGAGATATGGAGAATCACACTGTGCATGTTAGCTCATGTTAACATATATTTGGTGTTTGAATTATTAAAATAGGAAGCATTTCTGGCTGCAAGTATTACATGATCTCAACTATTTATGAGTGGTTGTGGTCCCTAACCATCACAAATAAAAAGGTCCAACTGTATATTTTGCTTAATGGACTATCGTTTTGTGATTTGCGATCATTTTGTTGTTATTTATCAAAATTGCCATTTTAGTGCTTGGTTTGGTATAGACTCTTTTCCAAGGTTTGGATTTTTGAGTTAGTGTCAGTATTTCACTGTGGGTTTTCTGCCAGTAACTCAACAACAAAATAGTGCTATGTAATAAGAAATCAACTTTAATAAAAAAAAGACTTTGACTCACAGTGAAACAGAATCAAATTGACAAACCAAAAAAAATGTTTCCCATACCAAGTCTCCTTTTATCCAGATAGATAGATGGTACCTATCTGGAAGAAAAAGTTCCATGCTTTTTAAAATTAGTAATCTACACATATTAAGACTGGATAGGAAGCTGTGGTAGTATTAATATACTTCAATGATCAATATGACTAAGAAAATGCTTTATAAGTTCAGTGCGTTTCTTATTTACCTGGACTCAACTTTTGGACTCTAATGCTCTTTAAGACAGTTTTTGAGTTTCGAAATCTTCGGCCTACTTGTGAAAACAAAAACAACTTCTTGTGTTGTTCCCATGGAATAAACATCTAGTATCCTCTTGTCTCACATGAGTTGAATCCATCATCTGCACCTTAATCACCCATAATATCCATGTCCTCAAAAAATCTAAAGTGTGAGAGGTGGAGAGATTCCTGCACCCGATGAACCGACCGAACATGAGTCACCGCCTCCATAAGCATGCCGTAGAGTGAGGTAAAGACAACACAGGTGCCCAGAAACATACCTTCTCCAACAATCATACGAGGAGTACACACACAAATGCAAACAAGGAAGAAAAAAGAGAGAAAAAAAAAGCCAGACATACACAGATGGCAGTTTCAGTCAAGGCTGGTGAGTCCTGTTTCTCATTAAAACACAGAGGGGGGAGAAAAGGTATGGCGCTTTGATGTAGCCACCCACAGCCCTTCAGTGTCATTGAATGAAACTTTGAAGCTTTTCGTGTTTACACAGTTAATGTCGATAATAAAGCAAACATCTTGCCTTTGTTAAATACCTGCTCTCAGCTCGGCGCGGGTGTGCACGCTCCGCGCGACTTGAAACGGACGACATAAAAAGAACACATCATCGGCGCAACAAAGAGTGGTAAACATGAAAACACTCGAAAACAACGGCGGCGTATGGATGATTGCAGGCTAGGCATGGGAACACATGCGAGCAATATGCTTTACATTCAGAGGGCCGTGAGGATCGGAATGCACGTCGGCCTCGTCCGCGTCAACAAACGAAACGGCTTTTAATGTGAAAGGATGATAAAAACAAAACAAAACAAAAAAATACAATAAAATTAAAAAAAAAAAGATGCACTGATTTCATTCAGGTGGGCGAAGATTTCCTGCCAAGACACCTCGCGTAACGCGGCAGAAAGCATGATAAGAAAACATTTCTGATTTGATGAGGTAACATAATTGCTTCCCAATGCAAACCCACCAGAGTGTAACATGTGCTGGAAATTATCAAGGAGACAGACAGAGGTGTTTGTCCTTAAAGAGTATTAAACACACACACGCACACACACAAAAAAAAACCTAAACAAAACACAGAAAAAAATCCCACGGCAGGCAACTTTTATGGGATAATTTAAATCCTCTGCTCGGATGGCACGCATTCCTTATGAAAATTGAAAGATCAATCATCTCCGTGACAGATCTGTTGTGAAAGAAGTTCTTCCTGTCTTTTGAAGAGAAAATGCTAAACATGTTTGCTCCACCAGTCATCACCCCCTCCCTCGCACTGCCTCTCCTCGCCCGCCCTCCCTGCAAACATCCCCGTTTCAGCTGTCTATTTGTCTCTTTGCTGAAAATGTTAACGAACAGAGCAATAATCAGGCCATATGCTTGCATGTGGCAAATCTCATTACAGTAAATGACCTTTACCAACCAATGCCAACATTCTTGTGCTTGATAACGTAGAGCGGGGGGGGGCGAAGAATTGGGGTGCGGGGTGAGGGAAGGATGGCACACAATGGTGGGTTTAGTTAAACACACTCATGAGCGGGTTTGGATGTGCCCGAGAGAGCCAGGCCTTTCTGGACGCATGAGCCAAACAATGCTCGCCTTTCTAATTTGGGCTCGGAACCGGGCTCGCTTCGCAATTGTCTGGCGTCGCTCTCGACGACGGCGACGCGCTCGGGCATCCGTGCGAGAGGCCCGACACCCGAGCACTCGCAATAAGCCTCCGAGCACGGAAAAAGTACCGAAGCAGACGCGGGGGAGCAGAAGGAGAGCGGCGCTATTGCCAGCAGCTGTTACTACTGCGGGTGCAATATATTCAAGTCCAATCAATAAAGCTCCTGCAGACAGTGACACCCAAGCAGACAGAGGAATCATTTTCATCTGATACTTAGAAAAAGCTCCCCCCTTTTAAAAAGATTGCTTTCAGTCAATGACAACCAGTTGTCATTTGACTAAAGCCCCTGAAATGAAATATATTGACGAGTGCTATCAATCACGAGGCGCTCTGCCGTCACATCCTGTTAGCGGAGGAGGTCGGCTTGCACGTGGCCATCGGATGATCTGTTTTAATTAGAAGACCGGCATCGCCTCCTGCTACGTGGTTCAGAAAAAAATTAAAAGAAAAAAAAAGTAGCAATAATGTGGATATAGTCTGAAGTGAAAAGAGTCTGCTGACTCACCAGCGAGGCAATATTTGAACTGGGATGTTTGCCATTGAAGGAAATTTCCACAAGAAACACTGAAAACAACTTACAGTACATCTGTGAGCAGCAGTGGCGGCTCTTGCATGAACAGTGCCCTGGGCACGCCCCTTCGTGTGTGTGTGACAAGAATGAGTTCAAATTTCCACACTATTTCAAATTAAATTCTGACTCAATATTGTTTTGTTTGCACAAAGACAGTAGTCTCTCCAATAAATGGTAGAGAATAAGTCACTTCAGCTTTGACCAAACCAAGTTTTAGATTTTGAACTTGAAATCGATGTGGAGACAAAGCACTTCTAAATCAAAAAGGTGAACTGCTTTGGGTCGTTGAGTCTGTAATACTTGTATACATAGTGAGCAGTGAGTATACCTCATGAACCTGCTCTTGGGCTGGTACACCAATGTTAAGAATAAAATATGTACTGATGTATTAATTACTTTTTAAATCTAATAAATTAAAACATACTTGGCTAGGTTACATTATGAAAGTATGGAAAAGGTTTAAAAAGTTTTGTTTACAAAAAAAAAAAAAGCTAAATATTTTACACCATACAATAGAGACACCAGAAAACGTACAAGGTGGAGCAGTATTCTTCTGCTATGTGGAACATGGAGAACAGCAGCAGTACCCCTCCCCACCTGTTGCTGTACACTGCCAGGGAGCTGGAAAAAAGAAGACTTCTACACTAGACATATTGTTTATCCATATTATTGATTTTGGATGATATATTGGGTAATGATAAACTTTACTTGAAAACTATTACTAGAGTTATCAGCTGTTCAAATTCCAGAATTGCATAGTGTGGCAAAGATAATATTATCCAAGTAATAATCAGTTTCTTCAGTGCCTTTTAGCAGAGAAGGAAAAGTTGTTGCTTTTCTATTTTAAGAAGAATAAAACGTGGTGTCAAACATTTTTGTTAAATTGTTTTCGTGGAAATACAATATCGTGAAACAACTGCGATTTTACCAAAGGTTGTCACACAATGAGAACCTCATACCGACCCACGTCTAAAACAAATTGTATAAAGGTATTTAGTTATCATCATCCAATAAGACCTCAGCTATTGAACAACTTTGATTGGTTGGACCCATTTCAGCCATTGGATATTTCTCTTCAAAACCAGACATTTATGTTATCTTGTTCAATTATGTTCAATTGTGCACATAATTATTGATTAAGCAACTTTCTTTTAAGTTGAAACAGTGAATGTTCTTTAATTTTGAACTTGCTTACCCCCTGCATCTGGATTTGATAGAATTGGACTTGGTAACGTTAAAGATGTCTGGATTCACTACAGCTGAATGGTTTAAGTATCCTAATTCAGAAAGAACGAGAAAAGCAAAACAAGCCTTTCATTTCAGGCAGAACGGAACAGAGTATTTCCATCACACTAACGCTCGTTTGATTCTCCACCCTCATTGCTGCACGAGCGGACGTGTTTTCCGGTGTAATCACGGGAATGGAGAAAGTCATTTTCTTGTTGTCATCACAACGTCATCAGCGATATTGTGTACGCCTGGATATCATTCCTCCATGCTAATGCATCCCTCTTATGCATAATCAGAGTCGAATGGAAACACATGATATCCAGGCTGCGATGCGGCCGAGGACACGCGTGGACAAACCCCCCGCACCCCCCAAAAAAACGCTCCGGTTCCACGCAGACGCACGCCACGTACACTCCACGTTCCCTCCCGACCTGCGAAAGCCCATCATCGCTGAAAGGTTGAATGTCATTTATTACACGTATCACATTTACACCAAGTGACATTGTCTTTTCAAATTGCGTTGATCTCTTCACTTTCAAAGGTCAGCCCCTCGCCAGGCTAAATTCAACCTGACAGAGAATAGTGAGGAGGGGACAGCCGAACACATGCATCACTCCCGCATCAAAGCGCTCCAAATTAATCTTTCCAATTAACGGAGAACGAGTCTTAATGCTGATGAAGGCCGACAACTAGACTGGTCAGTTGTTTTTATTTTTTATTTTTTTATTTTATTTTTTACCTAGCTCTGCTCCTGGTGTTTGGAGCTAACCACAAGAGACAATCAAACAAATATTTCTCTGCCTCTCTTGGTACATCTCATCCCTGCAACCCTGCCGCCACTCGAATATGACAAAACTTGATATGGATCATTACAGAAATAATGTTTAATCAATCCCCCGTCCACCTCCTCCTCACCACCACTACCACCACCATCACCCGTTATTGTAATCTATTTTTGCAGTTGTGTGCGTTTGTGTGTTCTTGCAGTTACATCGGTGCGCCTCGCTATTTCCCAATCATGCATATTCAAGTGGAATACGCTGATGCTTAACAGCCGACGCAACAGGAATTAGAACGAGGACATTAGACTTCATTAAAGGGAGAAATGATTATCAGGTTTATCTTTTGAAATGTCTATTAAAACGTGTGCGCCGCTCCTTCACTTATCTGTCACCTGGCTCCCATGAGCCTGGCACACTAATAGAGAGATGGTGAGGGCCAAAGCCCAAGAGGAAGACAGAGAGCCATCAAGCTCTTCACTCAGACTGGAAGGCTTCCTGTCTGCTCTGCCACTCTATATCCAGCTCGGTGTGTCTGACTCGGTTACCCCCACTAGTCTCCATTTCCCCCAACAGCGGCAGCTTGAAAAGACCCGATTTTGTCCTGCAAAGCCGCCTCTGTTGAAAGAAGAGCTGAAAAAAGTGAGCCTCTGTTCGCATGAATTAGGCAAGAGCACGTTCTGATGCGTTCAAAGACATTATTTCCAGGTTCCCCACATTTTTTATGTCAAAATGACATACTTTTTAGACTTTAAATATGGATGTGTGGATAAATGGATGTACAATAATTGGGACTTAGACAATGGGAAATATTGAAATAGGTTTTTTTTTTATTTACTCATAGCAAATTCCACACTTTTCCAGACTAAGTAGGAACTATGGGATTCTCCGCAGCCTGTGGCAACAATCTCTTCTCTCCAAGAGCTTTGTCTGACAAAAGCTCCCATAAGAGCGCCAGAGAGGAAGATGGATGAAGTTGCCCCCAGACACTCATATCAGGTCAGTGTGTGTTTTATCCCCCAATGGTTAGGGTTAGGATTGATTAGGAGGGTGATACCAGATTTGAGCCCGAGGGCCGCGTGTTATGTCAGGAGGAACAGGAAGTGGCAGCCTTCCTTCCTCCCATCGTGGCCCACATTCAGCAAGAGCCCAGGCCACCAGCGCCAGTGTAAGCTAGCAGGTTTTCTTGGAGCGTGCCGCAGTTAGCTCGTCGGATATGTCCTTCCACCCTGAGAGCTTTATTATTAGAAAGGACATAAACAGACTAATTAAATCGCAGCAGTGGAGCCGGGGCTGACAGCTGGCGCTAAGACTGTGACCGAACAGATCCCTATCAAAGAGCAGGGAGTCTCTGTGTGCTCTGCCATTGTGGGCCTTTGTCTGTTCACAGGCTTTACTTTGACTTACATTGCTTTGGCAGCTCCACAGTAGAAGTATTCACACCCCTTAATCTTTTTTTTTTTTTTTTTTCTCATAATGGCCTGTTACAACAAAGATCGGTGTGTTTTGGGGGGATTTTATGACACACAACTCCAAAAATTAACGCATAACTGTGAAGTGGAATGAAACAGGCAGTCTTGCTTTGTAGCATTCCCACAGCATCACTCTGCCACCACCACAATGCAGTTCTGGGTTCATGTGCTCAGCGAGACATGTTAGTTTTCCAATGTTGACTGCATTAGACTGAAAAAGTTCTCATCTGACCAGACCACCACGTTTTACCTGCGTCCCATAACTTATATATATATGTATATATAAATATATTTGTCTTAAAACTCCTCCATAAAAGCCAGATTTGTGAAGCACCTAAAACCAGATTCTCCCACCTGAGCTGCGTCTCCCTGCAGCCCCTCCACAGTTAACATGGGCTTCTCTAGTACGTCAATGAGTAATAATCTCCTGACAGAACATGTGAGTTTAGGTGGGCGATCATGTCTTAGAAAGTTCTAAAATTAGGATTGTTTTACAACCTAAACCTGTTTTAAATTTTTTCCAAAAATTGACTCCTGACCGGCCTGGTGAGAAATTAATTGAATTACACACAGCTTGCTTACTTACTTACTCGAAGACTTCTGAGGAAGGACTGCAAATTTTGCTACACCTTCCAATTCACAATTATGTGCCTTTATACGTTACATAAAGTTGTAATACAGCACAATTATTTCCTATGGCTGCAACCTGAAAAAAATGCAAATAACTTCCTGGGATGTGAATACTTTCGCAAGGCATTGTGATAAGTGATAATAATCTTGTCATCCTAATTTCCTTCACACATATCCTAATGTCTTATAAAGCAGTCCAAAGCAAAGCATCCAGACTCACTTGTAAGGTTTCGAATGTTACAAATGCTTTCCAGCAGAGCGGTAAACACAGCAGTAATTAGCGCACGGTATCCAAGCTGACTTCCGCCAGCTCCGCAACACGGTCAAGCACAGACCCCATATAGAGAGGAGCCTAGTTATGCATTGATCTCAGAAAATTAAGGCTAACTAGCCCAGATTGCGGCATCTTGATGTACCTTCTGGATGAGCCGTGTGCTCTGCCCGTATTGTTAGCACGGTAAACAGGACGGTTTTGAATCAAATGAATACACGCTGAATAATTAATGCGCCGTAAAGCCTTATCGCTACCCGTGTGCACAAAACGTAAAAGCACCGATGATGAGAAAATATGGTTTTAACGAGTCAATAATGGTGAGTGCAACAAGAACGGCCTAATCAATGAGGCTGCAGCGTTTGCAAACAAGGACTTGAATTATAACGCCAATAATTGATCTCTTCCATTTCCCCCATTTCTTCCCCCACCCCCACTCTCTCTCATTTGTGTGATGTCATTGTTTATCGACTGCTCAGTGCCAATGAGGGATGATGGGAAGTTTCAGAGTTTGTTTTTGCTCTGACTTTTGCTCCACCCTGTCTTCCCTTTCCCCCATCCCCAGCTCTTCCCCACCCTAACACCCCCGCTCCACATTCCCTCCTTCCCTTTCTCCATTTGTAAATTTGCAAGCTGTAGCACCAGCTTAACCAAAAAGGATTAAGTCCCATACCCAACTGAGAACACAGATAATGCTCAGTAATTGGTAAAAAATGAAGATGAATGGGACAGCTAGATAAGGACCAATTAGCTGCTGGGAGTGTACAGCTGTGGTCTCCTCACAGAGCACTCTCAGGGGCCAAGGCCCGCTCTTTTTGTAGCAATGTGTGCACACAGGCAAGCAAAAAGAAAGAAAAAAAAACACCCACGCATTGGAAACACCTAAGCATGAGGGTAGGTCTTGCAGGAAATTTGCCTGATGGCCCACAGAAACAAAAATGATCATCTCACACCTTCCCAGCAACTCTCCAGCACCCATTCGGCTTCAGCCCACTTCCACATTTCAAAAACTAAAAGGGTCCTAAAAGTTTCGTTAAAAAAAAAAAAAAAAAAAGTGGTTCCGGAACCAGACAGCAAAATCGGTGAAAGAAAATCGGCGACTGTTGTGCCTTCTCTTCCTGCGGTGTTGTCTTTCGGTGACTTGTTTGGTCGGCATGTTGTGGCATCATCTGGCTGATGACAGCGGAATTCCCATATCTAATTACAAACAGGATTTCAGCTCCATTAGTGCTGTGTGGCGGGGCATCAGATGAGTGGCAGGGCAGCACCCAGTGGCCAAAGATGGACGCGGGGTGTTAGACAGAGACGTAAGTGAGACACGGCCGAGAAAGTGGCCTAAAAACGAGGCGCGTCTTATCTTTCCCGTCTCCGCCTTTCTCCAGGTCAAGAGAAAAGCACTTTATTTTTCTTGTGCACTCTGGAAAACAAAAGCAATTCCTTCCCTTGAAATTGGCAGGTGTTTGTTAGCAGGCAGCTGACAATATTTTTGCTGCCAGTAATGAAGGTTGTGGCCGGGGTCAATGCGTTGGGAGGGGACGGCGCGGGCGGTTTATCCCCCTCAAGGCTGAGCGCCACACGTGTTTTCACTCGGTCTGTGATCTGTAATTGTGGCATTTCCTGAGAGGCGCAGGAACAATCCACATTGTGCTTTGAGACGGCTCCCTACTGCACAACTAAAGACTGCGAGGGGAAAGAAGAAAAAAAAATAATCAAAGACGGACCCCTCCACCCCTCTAATTCCATCTCCCTTCATAATTATTTGTCGTTTCCACTTCTTTATCCATCATTTCTTTCCCATGCCCAATTTTTTTTCTGTCTCTGGTTTAATATTTTGGCAAAGGGTTGAAGTTTTTTCCCCTCATAATTAATAACATTGATGCAAACAGGAATGTCTAATTGTAATGAATATTTAATGGGAGAGAGAAACATTAGCCTGTTCAATTTACATCAACACAAAGACGGCAGTGGGCAATCCAACTCCACAAACAGCACAGAGTGTCCTTCACTGGCTGGCTCTCTTTAAGCGCTTCACAATAAAAAATAAAATAAAATAATAATAATTAAAAAGAAGGGACTCTGCTTCAGACAAACACCAAGACAAAGCACCTGTATTTCTGCCTCTTTTTTTTTTTTTTTATCCTCAGTCGGTTTATGTAGTGGTTGTTCCTGATTAAATGGATCCACGTCCTGAGTGGCATTATCAGAGACGCACACATTAACATATCAATTCCTATCTTTGGTCGTCCCATGATTTGTTTAAGCAAACATGTCTGTTCTGTGTGGCTGGGAGCTGCTTGATTATAATATGTCAGTCGGTCTCCTAGGAGACGCTTGTGGTCGGAGTCGGACTTTAAAACAGCGCACGGAAATTCCCAAGTCAGCAGCACTGTGAGCAACAGTTAGACTGCTCTTAAAACAAAACTGCAGCCAAAAGCACTTTCCCTTCCTACCCACACCGTGTCACTAAAGGGATCCATATATTTGGACTGCTTTTTAATAATGATGGAGATTAACTAGATTTGTAGATTTTATGCTTTGTCGGCTCTGACTGTTGACTAATTTATTTTTTCCTAAGTAGGTCACGCTGACGACAACTATCTTTAAGGTGGAAGTTGACACCGAAGGAAGAAGTATTAAAATTAACTGTTTTCTGAAGAGCCTCAACGCTCCTAGAAAGGAAACAATTTTCCAAAAATGCATTCAGGGACGCCTACAAACACAAACACTCACTGATGTTTAAACTAAGGCTGTGGAAGACAAGAAGCTATATATTTGCCATAGTTTGATTATAAAATAATGATAGTTTGATCAACATGCTTTATGATCAGCATGTCTGCAACTTTCCCTGAGCCTTAGCAGCCAAGTCAATGAGATCTATATGAGTAGAGGTCATTAAATGCAACAAAAGTCCTTCAAAGTAGTAAAATATATTATTAATAGGTAGTTTCAATGCACAGGACCTAAAATGTTATGGTCTACCAAATGTGGCACCCAAGAAGTCAGGACTGCAAAACTGCAGATGCTGAAATTGTGATGCCGATTAGCGTTATATTGTATGGGTGTTACAAGAGCTGACTTTGCAACTTGAGCTAAACATGCTCAAACCTAAAATAAGATCTTAAACAGTTAAAAATGTAACTAATGAAATCCTCCTTAACTGTTGAGCTGTGTAACACAGTTTGCCCTCTCTCTCCTTCACACACGATGCGACGTCGCCTCTGGTCCAACTATGAATAAATATGACTGTTAACGCAGGCTGCACAAGTCTCCTTTAAAACTTTAAATAATTCTATTTAGGATTTAACAATCCAACACATAACAGTGTAATTTGTTTTGGATCCAAATAATTTTGAACCATATCAGGATGTGGTTCCCTGCTTCACTCAGGGGTGTGCAAAATACAAAAAATTAAAAATAAAAGAAAGAAAGAAAATGTATGCTACAATCTGTAAAAGAGAAAATTTGATTCTCTGTTACTTTAACAGTTGGGTTTTATTTCAACAGATAACTTACATAACCTCTTAAGCTGAAGGACTTAATGCTGTATATTATTAATGAGGCAGATAGGTCCACAACTTTGTGTCATTTTGGAAAAAAATTTACTACGTACATTTTACCTCACATGACAAATGTTAAATTTGTTTTTATTTATTTTAAAAGACAAATTGGATTTGGAGTAGGTCAAAGCTTTACTAGATCGGTAGTGCGGAAACAGGACTCTGATGAGTGCTTTAGATAATTGAACATAGTAGATATTCACATTTTCGCTCATAAATCAGGTTAAACTGAGCCTGATGTTTATTTATTTATTTTTTTAAAGTAAAGTTACAAAATTCTTCCATCAAACGCATTAGAGTCAGAGGGGGTGTAAAAAGAAAAGAAGAAGAAAAAAGAAGACGGCGTGCTGCTTCCTTCGTTTCATGACTCCACAGTGCAGAACCAGGGCCATATATCTCCAGCGTATTATCAGGATGACTCCTGCTGGCCACCCTGTCACAGGAGAGTGCTTGATATAAACAAGAGATTGCTGCGACACCCAGTAATCAATATTAGGATGGTTTCAGTACCAAACATCATTTGTCTCTCCGAACATTCCTTTGACCAAACGGAGCATTAATTCAAATCATAAATCTGAGCTGATTTAAATCCGAGGAGAGACGGAGAGGCGGGGGTTTTGGGAGGGAAGTGGGGGCGGAGGGGGGTATAGAGGGAGTCTCTCCCCTTCTACATTCCCCCCTCCTCCTCATCCCTCCCCGATTTCTGACTGCCTGCCCCTAATGATTTATTTTCTACATTTCTGCGAGCGAGAGATTTGTCCATACTCACTGACAGGTCACCTTCAAACGCCAGTGGCAGACTGTTCATCACCATGCAGACGAGCATCTCATCGCTGCGAGTAAATATTAAAGGAAAAGAATCCAATTGATTGTGGATGGGCCTGAGAGGCGTCACTGCCATATATTTCACTCAGAGAGCTAATGCCGCGGCCCACACCTAGAAGCACTCCCTCCTTTTCTTTTCTTTTCTTTTTTTTTTTTTTTTTTTTACCCAGAATTATGATTCTTCCGGAGAGCCTTGTGTGGCTGACTGCGCGACTCAAGGTTACAATTTAAATTGTAAAAAGATAAAACAGTTTCTTATTAGCTCCATTGCCACAGCCTTGCTGTTTGGTGCTCACATTTATCTTTATTTCCGTGACCTCGGAGGCTCATATTCTCCCAATTTTTTTTTTTTTTTTTTCTCCTCGTGCCTTTTACACACTCCATTCTCTTGGAGTGATGACCTCACGCTTTATGCATTTTGCATTGTTAAATCGGCTTTGAAACACATCCTGTTTTCATCTCCCGCGCCACAATCTCCACTGTGTCAAGTGTTACTTTAGAAACGGGGCTGTTTATTACAGTAAGTGAACGGAAACCTCGATTTAGCGTCCCATGCTGCAGGGATTTCATCTGGTTTATAGTTCTGAAAAGGCCTTGTGAATCTGCCCCAGCGTACATTATCAGTCTCTTTAATTCACTAAGTGGTTGCGTGTGATATTACAGAACTCCTTCTGCTTTTTAGGGCTAATAATTAATTGAAACGGCACATTGTGAAAAACCAGAGCTTTCACAGCAATTCAATTAGATCATGTTAAAAAGCTCATAGCTGGGGTAAACTGTGCTCACAGCTTCACTCTGCAATTAGGCCCTTTTTTTGTTATTTTCTTTTTTTTTCCTTTCAACGTTACAGACTTCAAGAGAAAACAAGACTCCCACTCGCACCGAACATAGAGGCTTCACTGCATGCAAACACATCGAACTCGGCAGCTTACCGTGTCATAAACAACGGGAAAAAACAGGGGGGGATTGGGATGAACCATGCAAATCTTTGGTTTTAAGTTGAGCTGTATGCGTAAGGCCACTTAGGCTTTGCAGGATTCTGACTGAAACTTGACCACTGGAAGAAGTTAAAGGTTCAGGTCGGTGCATAAGCGGAGATTTTTCTTTTGCATTCCTTGCTTCTCGGCATATTTAAAATAAAAGATTTTCAAAAATATTCCTACTTTTCCATGCACACATTTCTAGGTTTTCAGTTGTTGAACACATTATCTCTCCAGTCTTGAGACACACTTGCTGATTTATTCAGATTTTTACTATCAAGTCTGTTCTGCTCATTGTGTTGAACTGCGATATGTATAAAATCACATGTGAAAATATGTTTTAATGTAAGAATCTAGTGTGCCACATGTTGACCACTGAAATCAAGACATGCTGTAGGGCTCCTGAGAGAAGAAGTAGTTTTGAATCTAACAGGCGTTAAAGATTTATTCACATCTATTCCTATTCAAAGTCCCCAAAACTTTATCTGATTTTTGCAAACCTCAAAAAATCAAAGAAAATGCAGTTTTACAATCCATTTATTGACTGAAAATGACTTGAGTTTCTTAGTTTTGGATGCAAATAGTGATAGGGGGGGGGGGGGGGGATAAAACTCAAAAGCAAAACGATCGTCAGGATCTCACCTGCTGACGAAAGACAGTCGATGGGAAATTGGCCAATTTGGATCAGTCACTGCCAGACTGATTGGTGCACATTATCCTGAAGTTGAGCCTCTTATTTTGGTAATGTTTGTATTTCGCTTCCTTTTGCATCTGAAAAACTGATCGCCTCTTTTCCAAGCTCTATAAAATCAAACGTTTTCCAAATCTCTTCGAGATGGTCAAACACAAATTTTTAAACTCGTATGCAATACCTTTATCCTGTTGGTGAAAATGTCCAAAAACAGGAACGTCAGTGGTTTGTTTCGTCTTCTAATCTGGACCCAGTTTAAAATAAGTGTTTAGTTTAAAACCTAAACACAAGTAGTTGCCAGAAAATGGACTGGCACACTACTTGTGTGTTGAATCAAAACATTCAACAAGCTGGACATAAAAAAAAGTTTTGATGTGGTGCTTTACAATGTGCTTTACAATTTACCTTGTGCTTTTCAGCAACTGAGATTTTTATTTCATCTATTTATTTTTGCTCTAATATGAGAAAACAGTCACAGTGTCTGAAAAACTCAAAAACTTTCCTCCATAGTTTTTTTTTACATGTGGACTAAAAAAAAAAATCAACTAAAATTCTTTCAATATTTGAAACATATATACAGATATAAAGATATGTTTACAGATCTATATATGTAAAATTTCACAGAATTTTTACAGTAACTATTATGTTTGGACAGAAACAGTAACAATAAATGGCAAGCTGAAAAAAAACCTGAAATGTTATTTTTATAGTAAAGTAACTCTTAGACAAGCAACAAGTCGTAGTATTAGATCAGGTCATCTGCATTATTTTCTATTCTGATAACATGTATGTAGATTATTCTTTACTAAACGACCCTACGACAGAAGTAAGTTGTTTAGAATGTGTTTGTGTACGTACAGTTCTATTAAAATGCTCTGCAGCACGCGTCTGTCATCCATTAATGCGACTGCAGATTTGTCTGTGACAGTGCATGTGTGCGCTTAAAGGGCATCCTCACCGACGCCGGAGCTGAGGTCGCCATTCTCTCCGTCAGCCCCGTGGTGGTTGGCGTTGCCGTGGTAGCCGCTCATCGCCTCCAGCTTGATCTTCTTGACCTTCATGGCCTCCGCGATGGCTGCGTTGGCAGCTGCTGCCGCGGCCGCTGTCAGGCCTGGAGAGAGGAGGCAGACGAGACAGAGAGCTTTACGGACCTGCCGCACCGTCTGCGAGAGGCACCCGCGGGACAGCGAATCCAAACGACAAACGCGTGAAACTGACTCAAACCGTAATGAGGAGGAATGCTAAATAATTTCATGCACGGCGCTGAACGAGCTCCTGCAAAAATGCCCGCATTGGTGTTTCATCTTCTGACAGGGGAGATCTTCCTAGCAGGTTATCATGCTGATGAGATGAATCCCTGTGTGTGTGTTTGGCGGCATATGATTTTTATGAATGTTTCCAGGACTCCAGCAGTCCCCGCCGCTGTACTGATGTATTTGTTCCCTGATAGGAACCGATGCAGTCTGTATAATAGCGCACGATGCAAGCGATTGGCGCGCGCGGCTTGTAATATGCAACGTGTTTGTGTATAAAATACTGTTTGACACAAGAGGGAAGAGAAAGCTAGAGAGGCTCAAGCAACACAGACAATGATTCTTGTTGATGACAACTTAAGTCGCGTTCAAGTGATCTAATCAACATATTTATAGCTGATGTTTAAACAAACTCAAGCTAAGAACAGTGCAGCAGGCACTTGGGATTTTTCTTTTTTTTTTTTAATGATAGTTTAGTTTTAAGTGAGCAATTTTTCATAAAGCCTTTAAAAAGACATTTAGAATGGGATCTGGTAAAAAGAGAAACGATGCCTTGCAGAATTTAGTGTAAATGTAAAAATAAAACACAGACAACCCAAGTAAAGTAAATGATGGCACTTTCATTCAAAAATGCACATTTTTGAAAAATGTCAGACAAAGATGGCTTTTGGGGAAAAAAAGCTAAACCTTGGGATGTGGTTGGAGAAGTTTCCAGTTCTTCATCGTCTCAAGAACCTCAAAAGTTTCCATCCCATCCCACCTTAAGGTTTTTGGTTCCTTTAATGAGATGCAAGAATAAAACCCTTACATATTTCTCTGGCTGTATGAAGTGTAAAAGTGGCACAGTGCTGCTGTGCATTGACTGGTAGCTGGCTGAAAGAAGGTCCCTACCACTTCTTTTTTGGTGACAAAAAAGGACAAATTTAGCTGTTTTAAAAAATCGTTCTGGTCACAAAAAAAGCCCAAATAGCAATGCTGTGCAAGTATATCATCCCCACTATCACCGTTTTTTCAGGTAACACTTTGTTAAAGTACAATGATTAGCAGGCTGTCTGTTAGGCAGTTAAATGCAGGCTAGCTAGCTAAGAGCAAAAAATATTTCACCAAAGATTATACCTTTTTTTGGCTAACTTTTACATGCAAGAGAAACTGATGGAGAACCAGAAGCACAGGGCTATTATTATTTTCGATGTGTTTTCTGCAGCAGTTGAAGCCAGTTTTTCTACTTGAACTAAAAGTAGTTAAGATCATTACATTTCCGTATTTAGTATTTGTGGTAATTTAGCAATATTTCAGTCTCTTCTCACCACTTCAACGTTTGCCGTGAAAATTAGCATTCTGGGTAAACAGTTTCTCAAGAGTTTTTCTCTTTTTTGTGTGCGTGAAAACTCGACGAAAACTCATCCCGTTCCACCGTAGCTCAAAGAACCCTGTAAACCAATTACCTCACATCGGTTTGTATGCATATCACTTGAAAAATTTCTGACAAAATGCCAAATAGCTCAGAGAATTTTGCATGCATCTGCTCACGCCAAAGGCTGCTGTTCCTCCTGAGTAGACTAAATGAATATTGACATCACACTTTAAATAATCATTCACATTTCCACCGCGATCCCCCAAATACGCTGCAGAATAGCAAATTGTGACACGGTTGTCCAACATCAATCAAAATGAACCGGCTATGATTGATATAGTGAGAGTGGGATTATAGACGCACGTATGCCTGGCACACTGCAGAGATCATAAAGCACTGGTTTGTCATTGTGGTAGTTCCGGGGTTCTGGTGTATCGAACGTGACTCAAATCTTTATTCATGAGGCTGGTTTCAAACAGCAGGGACTGATATAGTGTTAAAGCTCCTCCAGGCCCGGTGAGTCTCAGGAGAGTCCTGCAACTCTTCTTGCCAACACCGGCAAGGAAATCAAAGATGCAGAGCAAAAAAAGAAAAAAAAAAAAAAAGGAAAAAAGAAAACAAGATATGTACCTATTACTGTTATAACTCATACACACAATGCCGTATATCACCTGCCCTCCTTTTACACGGGCTGTTTGTAGTTGATATGCGGGTTTGCCTTACGTTTTTGACGCAGAACAAAGCCGCGTCGGCGTTTATCGTCGCTAAGCTGTCACGTCTCAGTGATGGGACTCGACGCAGCTATTAGCAATGCATTCGAGAGGAGACACGAGTACAGGGAGAGGTGGAAATCGTACATGTGGCTCTAATAGATGCAAACACACAGTGGGGAAAAAAAACAAAAAAAACATGCAAGCTGGAGCCTGGACGGCCTCTTTTCTCATCCGCAGCCCAGATGGTGAGAGTCACTCTGAGCCGCTGACATGGAGGTGCATATAATTTAAAGCCTTGTTTGCATCTTAAAATACATCAGTACCATATTGACGTACAGTATACATCATGTCAGCCTGGGCCCTCTCGTTTGCAATGGACCCTGGCTCGCTGTTCCATATGCATAAGCAAAGCAAGACGAAGGGGTTGGTGGTGGGGGCGGAGGGAGTTGGACGCCATCGCCTCATAAGAAGGTGATACTTCTTCACATAATGAATGTGGCCTCTGCCCAGCCTGAAGGTCAGCCTTCATTTGTGTATAATGGGCAAGAGTCAACTGTTTTCCAAATGAGACGTATGCAGAACAGACTGCCGAGTAAATATTGAAATCACCTCTGGGCTGTTTGTGTGATAAATTCCCCCCACAAATCAGGTGCCGCTCACGGGGAGTGCCGCAGTGGAGCTCACCGATGCTCTCTAACTTGTGAGGAGAAGAGCCACAGTTTATAGCGACACAATCAGCCTGTCCTCTGAGGTGGACCAGATTAACTGCAGGAGCCATCATGAAGTGAAAAAAAGGGAAATAGGACCATTTAGGAGAACAAAGGTGTGGCGATACATCCAGTTCACAAAACAATAAGATTCTAACAATATTGGGCTCACAAGAACAAAATGAAATTCTTTGGGAATTCTAACAATTCCTCTGATTAAATTGGTCTCTACACACAGCTATGCCATAAAATTAGACATATCCCTTGCAGATTTAGATGTGAAATCATTTAGCTCTTCTCTGTAGCCATTCTGACCACTCAAAATGAATGACGCCACACTGCCACATTCCCCCAGCGCTGCTCAGAAACACAGAAACATTCAATTCAAGGAATTGTTTGCTTGCATGACAGGAATCAAACTCTTTTGATGATTGCTGTCCAGCTTTTTGAAGGTTTTCACTTGTGTTTTGAAGATTTACTTTTAGTGATGACATGGTGTAGTAATCAGATTAAAGTCAGGACTTTTGCTGGGGGACTCAAACATTAACGCTGCTTTCAATCTGAAGAAATGGTGGTCAAATGAAAAGATTATATTGGACCTAAATTTTCCAGGGTTATAGATCATTTTAAGCTTAACTATACATTGTAAAAGCAATAAACCACTATTGTAAAGAATCTCAGACAACTGCAGAGTAGTCCAGTCCAGTTTTTAAGCTCGTCCTATGAAAAAAAAAGTCCTGAAACTAGTGCTTAAAAATACTTCCTTTTTCTGTTTTCACAAATACAATAAGGATATTTGCAAAAATACCCTTATTGTATATAAAGACATAAAAAAAAAATTAAATATTCCAGCAGTTGAACCCTAATAAAACTTACAGAAGCCATTGCTAACTTAAGTGACTGTGTATTATTGCTAGAATGCTTTCAGTAACGAGAGGAGCCGCTACACAATATTTTTTTGGAAGGAGTAAACCGTTTTTTTTTTGTTTGTTTGTTTTTTCTTAATCTGCAATCAATTTTTAATATTTCAGTTCAATTCAAAATAAAAATGTTTGTCTGATTCTGAGGGGGCCCTAATGTCAAAACGCATCTTTATGCTTTCACAAAATGTGTAAAGGCCTAAAGGAAAAAGTCTAAAGCAAAGAGTGTTTTCAAGAATCTCTGCTCAGTTTACAGTTTGGTCTGATCATTTTGGATTTTGAACTAGAAGAAATCATAAAGAATTTGCACTGATTTTAAAAGAAACTGTTAAATGCCTTGTTAGTTTAGTGCTGACAGGTTAGCATAATGTTGTTAGCAGCTAGCAGCTAGCCAGTCAAGTTTAAGTCAAGTTTCTTTTTTTTTTGTGTGTGTGCAACACACTTCAGCAACATAATACAGTAATACTACTATTACTACTACTACTAATAATAATAATAATAATAATACAGCATCTTTTTTTATCTTTTTTCTTTCTGCTTAAGGTAAGTGTGGCTCATGATCTTAGCTTAGATTTACTTTACCAGACGAAGTCAAATGTTGATAACAACCAAATAGTGATTCATATCGTAGACTTAAGTTTGATGAGAAATATTCTACTGTGAGATCCTGTAGCACACCTAAAGGGAGGGTGCTGATCGAACGTGTAAATCAAAAGCCAATAAATTGATTCGTACTACTGTGAAATGAACTGGGTGATCACTTTTCCCCTTTCTCCACTTGTCATTCAGATCCAACCCTCGCCCTGCCTTTGACTGAGTGACACAATCTGTGAATGGAAATCTTTTGTTTTGAGGATTGTTTCATTTCATCATATCGATTGTCATATCCACATAAATGTGGAGGTGGGGGATGCCGGTGCCCACCAACAGGTCTATTAGCCACCAGGAGCCTGAGCGTCAACAAGGCCAGTCCCGCCCGGTGCTAATCTGCATTCATTACTATGCAAACAAAACAATCCGGCATCATATATTCTTTCAAAGTCACCTTTAGATTCAGACACTTTTCTGATACCAGAGCACAGAGGAGGGAGAATCCTCCGGAGCGCAAAACAAACAGCACATCATGTAGAGAAGCCACACCAAAAAAAAAAAAAAAAAAGGTTTCAAACAAACAGAGAATAGCATGGCACTGTCACACGGGGAGCACAAAACAGCAAATAAGGGAGACAAGGTCTGATGGTAGCCCTTGGAGCAGCTGTCATATTAAATAATAATGAAGGATCTATTAATATGCAAAGGAAGCAGCAGCCGACTGGCTTAACGCTGTCATGCCTCTGCATATTGTCAGGATCTTCATCATTAATTAACATGCTAGCTGCCCCATACCTGCGCCAATGTCAGAACATTCTTACAACAAACACCCCAATGCCTGTGCCCTCCGCAACTAACTCGGATAATTAAATTAAAATCAGATTAACTTCATGTCGGTTCCCCCACAAAAAACAAACAAAAAAAACCCAACAACTTTCTCTAACACTTGATAAAATAATAACAACCAAAGCTTATCTGCTGCGACTCCACTGTTAAAGTAAAAACAATGGAAATGGGATTTATTTATCGGGGCATAAAAAGGGATTGAGACACTCTGTGTCAACGAGCACGGCCGCCTAATTTTATGCATGGACTGGCGAAGGCGATGACAAACCGGGGACGGGAACGACGCCGCTCTTAGGTACACTAAACCACTTGAACTATGCGATCCGCATCATGATGAATTTAGTATCAATTACAGGGTGGGCTAACCTTACGACAGGCGGCGGGACTGAAAGAGGAGGGGCAGAGACACAAAGAAGTGACAGTAAATTACCTGCTGCACGCTGGAAACTATTTTAAACCTGATCGGAGCACTGGCGGATTATGATCTGCTCAGCAGCTCAAAGTGACATGCTAATTGTACACTGGGAACATATAAATATTACAATATGGCTCATCCTACAGCAGTAGCTCTCTGTAGTCGGTAAAAAGCGATAGAAAACATTTAATAGTATTGTTTTTTTAAATCAGTAAGGTACATATATATACATAGTTTTATATTTTCAAACACATTGTAGTACCAGATATAGAATAACCTGAGTAAATACAAAAGATAGATAAATGCAGCTTTCCCATGATGCTTTTCCCTAAAAAAAAAAAAAAAACAAAAAAAACACACAATCCAAACCTACCTGGCCGTAGGTGAAAAAGTAATAGAACCTTAAAACACCTTTGTCAGCAACAATTGCCATCAGGCGTTTGTGATGACTGGCAGTGAGTCTTACACATCAGAGTGAAGAAACGTGTCATTGGAGACTTATTTCAGTCGAGCCACTCTGGAGGGCAGATTAGGACGATTGATCTACTTAAGGTCACGCTACAACATCTAATTGGGATTTATGTCTGGACTTTGAGTAGGCCACTGCAAGCCTAGTCACTTTGCTTTTTTTTTTTTTTTATTCTCTCCGTAAGTCGCTGGAGTTCTCCAGCCTCAGAAGTAGCTTTACAACGCATTTTCCAAACCAACAGATATTCGTTAGATGTTTTAGCCTACTTCATGTTGTGAGACAGGTTCTCTTAAGGTGTTTTTATTTTAATTATACATGACAAAGTCAGGTCTGATTAGTAAAAACCCCAA
Organism: Poeciliopsis retropinna; assembly: GCA_010277075.1. Taxonomy (NCBI): domain Eukaryota; kingdom Metazoa; phylum Chordata; class Actinopteri; order Cyprinodontiformes; family Poeciliidae; genus Poeciliopsis; species Poeciliopsis retropinna. Next base: position 15,382,663 of record VMRM01000012.1, on the reverse strand, counting down.
AAACATGATCAACAACAAAAATGTTGTTCATTACAGTTAATTCATAGTTTAACAAGGAGGGGAGTTTAGTTTCTCACATGCGGTCAGATTCATTTATTTTCTTAAATGAATCATTGTTTAAAAACCACGTTTGTGTTAACTCTGATGTTTGTCGTGTGTCTAAATTACTTTCTTATAAGTGCATCAAAAAGGCAACAACGGGAGAAATCTGCAAGGGGGCAAATATTTTATTTTATTTTATTTTTTTTGCAGGACATTGTAGGTGACATTCATTTCTCTAATGGTAAATGCAGTGCTCTTGCCTTATTCAAAAGGCTGAAGCCATATCTGGGACATAAATGAATTACACTGAAGTTGCTGCTTAAGTAGAGGCCAGAGTGTGAGTGGAACCCCATCCACCCTCCCTCTTCACTCAAAAGGAGATGTCATCTCAGTGTGGTGTCAGTCCACAGCAAATAATCCGATTTGGGGGGTGAGCAGGGGGGTGGGGGGGGTCAATCTGCCTGTAATGCATCAGCAACTGGAAAGGCTCCCAGCGTATCTGTCTCGCCGCCCCCAAACCCTGCGGACCACGAGCGCGAGCATTCGAGGGATCGCGTCGTGTGTGAGTCGTGTGGTTTTTGCAAACATGTGAAAGTGCTTCCTTAAGTGGAAATCCAAAGAAAATGGAGTTGGTGTCAAGGACGGAGATACACATGTTAACAATATGCTGCACATCGCCTCTCGTAGATCCTGTTGACTGCAGAGACGACATATTTGCGCGGCTCACATGTTGATGCTAATCCGGTGTGATTTGAATAAGTGTCCAACGCTTGGCCATGTTTCAAAGAAAGTTATCTTCAAACAGTTTGCATGGAGCAATCTCAGCAAATTAAGGACTATTACTTGAATGGCTTTTATGAATCGAGTCATAAAGTCAAACATTTTGCTCTATTTGAGCTACGTTCAGGCGCGTGTTGATGACGATTGGCTGGAAAAGCACAACGACTGGATGTACCGGTTTTTTATCTGACTTTTCGTTCTATGTGACAGGGAAGAAATTACATTTATCTGTGACTTAATAATGGACATTATCTTTCTGTTGTTATAGAAAGATAATGAACACTGGTGATCTTGGAACAATCACCAATGTTTTGACCTAAATTTAATTTCAATGTGTGGCCTCAACCACTGAAAAGATTAAAAGATAAATGTGACACTGGACTAGAATGTAACTACACCAGCAGCCACATTTGTTGGCTGCTGGTGTAGTAATTCCTGTTTTCTGCTCTAGGTGATACAGCCAATAAGTGACAAGGAAAATGAAACAGGCTTCTGGATTGGCTGCTTTGCCAATGCCAGCCAATAGGGTATCAAGCTGCTCTGCGTCTAGGTATTATTTATCCAAATGTTACTTTCCACTGAAAGATCCATGAATAGATGAAATACTGAACCAACCTTTGGGATTCCACTGTATTTTTTAGGAAACGATTTTCCCCATGCTGGATAAATATACTCATATTAAAGGTTGTTTTGTTCTCAGATGTTCTAAGTGAGATTATGTTCTTCCAATGGACGACAAATCTATTCTCAAGCTGTTCATATACCTTCGGGTTTCAATAGAAATAAACGGAGCTGTGTTTACGATACTCTCTCATTATCGTGAGTGAAAACATTTGGACGCAACACGATAATCAGCGACTACTTACAATATGCTACGTGCCAGTCACTTTCTGTGAAGCTTTTTGTCTAAATGTATAACTTTTTTTTTCAAAGACAAAATTTATCTTAAAAACCTGTAACTTCTTGGGAGCTTTATCTTTGATAGCATCATCAAAAACAATATATTTTTTTTATTATTAAAAATGATTAAAAAGTGCTGGGAAAATTCTGTCACAGCCCAGCAGGGAAGCTTAAGGGAAGTTATGAGAAGAACCTCAGTTACTTTATCTGTGCCCCCTGAATATCCCGACTAAATGTCAAGATCACACAGTCCCTCTGGACCTAAAGGGGAAGATATCAAAAGGCTCCTTTTGTTGCTTCATGTTCTACTAAATAACCCGTCTTTCTCATCACTCTCCGTCTGTCTGTCTGTCTCATGTTTTTTCGCTTCGGCCTTTAAGTTCGCCTTTCATTGTGTGGCCACCTCACCCCGCTCTTTAAGTTCAAAGCTGCGGCCACGGCTGTGAGACTCTGCTGTATTTGAACACATCGATTAGCTGCAGCTTATTATTTGCCCTACAGATGCTTTCGCCACACTGTAGACCGGTGCTTCTCAATGCCAGTCCTCAGCCCCCCCCGCCCTCCCCCCCACTGCTCTGCATGTTTTAGATGTGCCTCTATTCCAGAACAGCCGATTCAAATGATTGCATGACCATCAAGTACTGCAGAAGCCTGTTAATCACTCACAGGTTCAATCCAGGTGTGTGGCACCAGGGAAACACCTATACCATGCAGGGCAGGGGGGCCAGAGGACTGGAATTGAGAAACACTGTTGTAGACTAACAGAAAAGTATATCCCGACAAAGCTGCTAATGTCAATACAAATCTGTTAGTGAAAGGTTCTCTGAAATAAATAAAAACTCTGCTCCAGTGGTTTGATCTGCCACAGTTTTCTACTTGGCTAAACACGGCATGTGCCCCACACCAAGACGGCACAGCAAAAGTTGCCTTGGACAGCACAGTATCATTAAAGACATATCAGGAAGGACAGGAAAATATGCAAATCAGAGCACTTAGAGCCACCAACATCAAAGCGCCCACAAACGAAGCCAGCCACAAATAGAACAAAAGCATTAGTTGCAATAAGACTTGGCCTCGGGGCGAAGCCAGGGCACAAACGCTTGTTGTTGATTCTTGTGGCGATAAGGCTTGCTTTAGCATCACCACTGCCTATGTACATATACCAGTGGAGTGGATTTAATCGCACTAATTAGAATGCACTCAAGGCAAAATGCAACATCTACTGGAATAATCTGAGAGAAAAGATCTCCAGTCCAATTTATTCTCCTGCTCTTGGTTTCCGGAGGGGAGGGTTGAGCGGAGGATCTGTTTTTGGTAAAACGAGTGAGCGGCTGGTGTCTGGTGGTTGGGTGCATGTGTCACTTTGGACTGGTTGCCATTTCGAGGACAAGCTGCAGGGAGGCCACTCATAGGGAGGCAGTGTGCTTGTGTGCGTGCATGCGTGCGTGTGTGTGTGTGTATGTGTAATAAAAAAAAGAAAGAGAAGTCGCCCAGACAGAGTGAATAAGAGCCTTAGCAACAGCAACATACAACTGGATACGGTGCTGGTTACCAGTGTGAAGGTTTCATTAAGCTCTGGTTTCAAATCCACTAAAATTATCCATAATATTGTTCCTACAATTTAAAGTCATTTAAACGAAATGAGCTTAGGCATTCTTGCTTTAACAATGCAACAAAGAATAGCTGGAGCCCGCTGACACTGTTTGTCAGCTGGCTGAAAGGAGCTTCCAATGCTTTTTCCTCTAGTTTGAACAAAGTTGGAAATACAGAAGTGCCAAGCAGGACACTACAGGACGACCACCGAAGCAGAAAACCTGACTAAATTTCCTCAAATAGGCCTGTGTTGATCTATGTGGAGAAGATTTTTATTTTTTTATTATTTAGCAAGCACATTTGCTTGGAAACTACTACCAAATTTAGCACGACTTTATACTGAGTCTATGAATAAAAACCAAAATATTAAAAAAAGAAAAAAAACAAATGCTACATATGGACAATCAGCATCAAGACATTCAAAGGTTTCAAAAAGTTTCCAAACTACAGAGAAAGTGATCAGAGTCTCTCGTTTTTGTTATGCTGCATAGATTGAGGCCCAAATGTTGCTGTGCACTGGTTGTGCTATTTCTGGTCACAGAAATCAATCATATCTTGTTATATTTTTTAGAATATATATGTTTTTTTCTTGTAAAAAAAACATATATACTGTGATACCGTGCTATTTTTAACCCAAGGTGCCATGAGAATATCATCATATTTTAACACAACCTGACTACAAACTTGCAAACGAAGCAAATATCCTGACTAATTACCCAACTAATATCAACTCAGTATATGCTCTGTTTGGAAGTGATAGCGCTCAAGGTGTCATTTTCTGCACAATAAGCACTTGATACCTACAAAATGTTGTGCTGTTTTTTTTTTCCCCCACGTTTTGCAAAAGATACATGGATCAAAATAAAAATAGCATCAAATATGATGTTGAAAGGCTGCATGATGGTCCAGTTGCTAGCACCGTAGGGTTCTGTGCACAGAACCCTACGATCAAATAATCAGCTATTATTGACAATTCCCTGGACTCAACTTAAGAGGGAAGGAGATTGGGCTTTTCCTGTTGTTGCTTCTACTCTATGGAACAATTTACCTTTCCAGATTAGATCTGCCAACAGCCTGGATCATTTTAAAACGCTTCCCAAAATTCATTTTTATTCTTTGGCATTTATTTAAGGTAGTGTTTGGTACTCTGTTTTTATTAATTTGTGTTATTGTTGTTCTTGTACAGCACTTTGGTGCCGTTTTACACCTGTTTTTAAAGTGCTATATAAATAAACTTGACACTGACATTGACACCTCGCAGTAAGAAGATCCTTGGTTTGAATTGTAGCTGGAGGTCTTTCTGCATGGAGTTTGAATATAAGGTTCATAACATTAGGTTATGATCACTAAAATAGCACGTAGGAATACGAATGTGTGTTGATTATGAGGTTAACATCACATAATCAATATTTTGGGTTATATTTTGCAGCAAAAACAGGAATGAGTAGGACAACTGTCGCATTTCAAATGTAAATAAAAGCAATTATATGGTGTTTAGTGATCAGTTTTTATTCAAGCGACATAGGTTTTGATTTCGAAAACCTATGTTTTCGAAATCAAAAGTCAGTTTTTCGAGTCAGTTTTAACTCTGAGTCATAATACCGGCCCACGCCCGCATATGGGAGCAGCAGAGATCCGAAGCGTACCTGTGGGAGGGATCATGCCAGGGGACATGAGTCCAGGCACCGAGTGGGGCATGATGTGGGGGTTCTCCGGCGACGTCACACTCTGGGTCCTCTTCGGAGGCCGTCCGGGTCTGGAGCTGCAGACAGAGGAGAGAAAAGTTCAACTTGTGAGAGACGAAGAAGAGGAGGTCGGGGGTGGGGTAGTGGTGGTGGTGGTGGGTGGGGGTGGGGGGGGGTAGTGTTAACATTTGCAGCTTACCGGAATGCAATTCCATTCCAAAGAGCTAACATGTACTGTAAATAAATTTCTTTTCAAGGACAGTTGCTTTCTGCAGCTCAACATAATAGACTTCCATAACTAATTAGATTACACGCTGAATTCATTTCCTTTATTGAAGATCAACCACTTTTTGATGCATAATTCATAACCTTCACCTCGTTACCTGTTCCCCCATATTAATATCCCCACACTATTTGAATTGCCTCGTTTGCATATGCTAAAATCCAGCGCTCGGCCCTCGGCCTGGAAATTACATGTTAACTTGTTATAATTATTGCAGTCAGGCCACTATTGATTTATGAGACTTTTAAAAACCAAATATGTGTAGTTCTGGTAATGAATGATATTTTAAGGTTCTTCAGGAAATTAAAAGGCAATGGCTGCCTTAGGAAATGTTCTGCTTGCTTGATTTAATGCGTGCCTTAGCTGGAAGGTGGTGTGACAGAGTGATTCAGACCTGTTGGACGGTTCTGATGGGGGAGTTTTATTACACCAAACGAGGGGCACAGATCCAGCCGTGATAAATGACTGTGCCACCTCGCTGTGGAGAAGAAAAAGGCCTTCAAAGCAGATACACCCTTGACTTTCTTCACATCTTACTCATTCGCTTATTAATACAGCTTCGAGTTTCAATCAATACCTACTTTGCTGGCTTATAGTTGCAAAGAAAAGCCTACAGGGTAAAGGAAAAAAAAACGCACACACACACACACACACACACACACACTGGGGCCATGTGAGGGACTGAGATCGTGTAGAGGCGTATTCTTTATGAAGCACTGGCTGTGCGTCTCAGCTGAAGATGAATTATGGTGACTTGACACAGGTGACATATTGGCTTCATACATTATTTCGCATAGTAGTCCATTTCAAGCTTTTGCGAGAGACAAAGTTCCGTCTTAAATGACTTGAGTCTATCTTTAAAACACAATATGATCTCTGTATCATGCTGTAAATAGCCAAAGTGGTCAAACAAGAAGAAGAGGGTTTTTTTTTTGTTGTTGTTTTTATTTAGCGGATTTCAACTTTAACATACCAGAACTATGCATTTTGTCTTCTTCAATTGCAAAAAAGATTTTACCTGGATTTTTTTTAAAAGTGAAATGACACATCGAATGCAGGGGTCTTCAAAGTGTGACCACTGTGCCTTTTTTAAATTGTTTGTGGCTCTCAACTGCAGTTGATAAAAATTGATTAGTGCAAAATTATTGCAAAAAATGGAAATCTTCCTTTAATGGAAAATGGCAGCCACAACACATGAACATTAGCCAGGCTTTTAGCTTTCTCTTTCATTTCACAATTAACAGAACCAGGTCAATCTGGAAACCTGGGTGAACCCATAATTCATCTTCAGCTAATGCAACTATTTACAAATCTGCTTTTACTTAATTTACTACACATGCTAAAGAGTAGCAACCGTCATCAACAAAACAGTGACCAAAATCCTGTCCTCATTTTCATCCTGTCCTGATGAAAATATTTCTTTTTCTAGTTTCTTTTTAATCTAAGCCCATAAGAATTGCAAATGGTCTATGTTTCAGTTGGGCCAACATACAAAATTAATTATTTATTTAAATTTTTAATTGTAGCGTCTCTGTTGAGTTAATCTGCTGTGTCCTTTAGCCACCACAAGGGTGGGCTGAGTCCTCAGCAGCCCCTAGCCCCATGCTAACGCAAGTATTTACATGTTTTGCAGCTTATCTGTCCAGTGACCATTGCTGGAAAGTTTAACACATCTGCTCTGATAATAACTGACCCCAGCAGATGTGTCCGTCTGTCAGAATTGCTCCTCCGCCCTCCCTTCTTTCGATTTACAAAAAAAAGAAATAAAAAATACAAGTTGGGTTTTCCAATCCAACAAAAATGAGCTCCTCTTATCTAACTGTAAACTGTTATTCCAGACTTTATCAGCCAGTACAATATATGAGGCTGTTTGTGTTACAGTACATTTCCCTACATTTCCCAAAGGCGGTATCTGAAGACAGACGCAGTGGCTTTAGTAGCAGCCTTAGTGGTTGAATTTATTCAGCCATGTCTTGTGAGGTTTATTTACCTCACCAGTGCTAATAGAGTGCACTCACGCTGTCTGTCTGAATATGCTGACTCTTTCATATACACACTGGCTCTGGAGGTTTTAGGGCTAAAAGCAGACTTTCACCCAACTGTGTCCCCTTTTGGAGGGGAAACATAAGAGACAGAAAGAAGTATCAAGAGGGGGAGCGAATGACAGTAAAGGGAGGAGGGCAGCTGGGGAGACAGAAGGGAGGAGAAGGGGAGAGAAAGAGAAATGAGCACTCGTTCATCCTACGAAGGTCTGGAAACGGTATTCCTATTCCTATAGAAGCACCTCTTTGATCTTATGAGAGGGCAAAATCGCAGACAGTTTTGCTGTCATCACTTTCACTTGTACTCTGGCTGAATTATTTATAAAAGAACTCAATAGAGGGTATAGGAGGGGCAAAACGCTTTTTCACTAACAATACTAAAGGCAAAGAAAAAAAAAAAAAAAAAAACGCTCTCAAATGGACAAAAAGAGATGTCACATCAACCTTAGATCATGTCAAAGCTCCGTCACAAAGCCCCAGTTAAGTACACCTAATGTTTAGATAGTCTGCCAGAGAATATGTCCGTGTGTTTAAAGGGGGATAGCATTTCAACCACTCTCTCCAAACAAATAACACTGGCCGGCCATAAAAGCAGTACAGAAACTGAAACGCTTTGAACTGAGGAACCTCCATGCAACAGGAAGTGCTCTCAGGAATAATATCACTGTCTCCTTTCCTTACAGCTGAGCGGGCGTCTGTATTTGCAGAAATAGCAAACAATTTGTTGAAGAAGGGAGACAGAATAATACTTACTGATTTGTTTAATATTTCAATCTTCCAGTCTCCCAGTTCCTAAACAAAGGCAAGACATTTGAGTATATATTTTTTATATATGTTTTCCTTTATTAGCTGTGCCAAACTTTTGATGTGAGACTGGTGCTGGTTCGCGTCGCTTTAGTTTTAAATCTGATGAAAAAAAACAAATTCTATATGGGGTTCTTCAAGGCTCCGTGCTCAGGTCACTTTTATTCTATACATGCTCAATCAAGCTCAGGGTAATATCTGAGCTTGATATTAGTTCAGATAATATCAGTTTCAACTCATTGGCATGAGTTTAGTCTCATGCCAATGGTACTAAACTTTATATCAATGTGTCAACTTATGACCACAGTGCTGTCTAGCTGCAAAATCAGTGTTTCCGATATAAATGAATGGAAGAGGACACATTTTTTGCCAGATTACAGATTTTACCAAATATTAATTCTGTTCAATTCAACATTTTTTTAAAAGTAGGAGAATTAGGACACCTCTAACTCTTTAAAACCGAGAAACTAGCATGTGCTCCTAAAATGCTGCTGCAAGAGTCCAGAGACAGGATCACACCAGTCCTTATAGTATTGGACTGGCTTCCTGTTGGTGAAAAAATAGATTTTTAAACCTTATTAATAGTCTGTAAAGTACTGAATTTTAATAAGCTTAAATACAAATCAGAGTTGCTTCATTCACAAGTGAGCTATTCTGTCAAAGTTCTCAGAAGCAAAGCAAAACAAGCTTGAGCATTTAGCATTTATGCTCCCCAGCTCTGGAAGCAACTTAATAAAAAAAAAAAAAAAAACAACTTAGATGTGAAGAACCTGTTGGCACTATTAAACCAGGAGTAAAATCCTTACAGTTTTCTGAAGTCACATAAGTCTGTCAGTTAACGTTTGTTTTATTTGAGCTATTTGTCTATAACAAATGCCTAAATGCTACTGTTATTCTTTGAATGTCTTTAATGTTTTTTTCTTTCTTTTTTCTGTAAAACACTATGTTAACTCATATGTGAATTGTGCTAAAAACATTACAGCAGCCTTGCTTAAGTCACGCAATTCACTGTACTGTCCAAAAACAGCCCAACCACAGCTACGCAAGCTAACGCCTGAAGAGATGGCGGACAGTGGGAGCCATCCAGGCTAATGTGCTGGGTCCAGAGAGGAACTCAACCTGGCCTAAAACAAAACAGCCAGGCTATTTATCAAGCAGCAGATGCTGATTCCTTAAATAGCCTGGCACAGAAACTGCTCCAAACTAGGCCATTATTGCAGAAAAAAAGATAGCACAACTGGATTTATCACTGGGATTTTGGTTCCTTTCCTATCTGCTGCTTTACTTTCTAATCTTTTTAGCCTGTTTTAAAATGTTTCACCAAAAAAAAAAAAAAAAAAGAAACTGTCTACATTTCACTTTGGGCTTGTTCAGACAATAATATTTCTGTTCCGGGGGATCAGTCACGGAAGAATTTCATTTCATCTTTTATTTATATTTATACTAAAGATATTTGGGCCCCTCATATCTCTGGCTTCAATTAAGGAAACAAAATAGGCCCCCGCCAGCTTTGGGCCGGGGCCACAAATATGTTACACATCCATTCTCTGCCTTTCTTGTTTTGCTGCTATGGTGAAAAGAAAATAGCGGTGAACTTTCCCTGAACCAGACTTCCTTTAATGGCCCCGGCCGTGTGTTGACCCAGCAGAGTCGGCTGGAACCTGATACTATCCAGCTCACTACGCCCGCACGGGCAATCAGATTACACGGGGCCCAACAATACACTCCACACGAGTCCAATTTCAAGCGCTACAATGCAATGCAATAAAAGCGCGATAATTGAATTCACGTTCTCACCCCCGTTTACAGGAAGCCGACACAATGCGATGGGCATAACAAGAGAGGGCGATAACGCATTAGACATCGGGATAGTTCTGATCTCTTGGTGGGATTCTGATAACTCACTTTTGGTCGTCCTTTTTTCTGTTGTTTTTTTTTTTTTTTTTTCCGACGACGGAAGTACCGACTGAGCTCTTATTACCCAGAACGCCGTTAATGCAGTGATTATGATCTGTTATAAATCAATTGAAACCACAAAAGTAATGTTAAGCCCAAGTGAGCACACTCCCTTAGTGGATTTGGTTACACAGAAAGAAAGAAAGGAAGAAAGAAAGAGGGAAAAAAAAAAAAAAAGAATCATCTGCTCTTCCCATCTTGGGATATCTTCAGGAATTCAGCCCGATAATGTCCTCTGTGGCTCCGGCTTGCGGAGAAAGAGCATAATATTATTTCCCGGTGGTTATGATTGAACCATTAACCTTTTATCTCGGTCTTTTGTTTGACGTTTCTAAAAAGGTAAGGATGGAGATATTTATTCCATTTCCGCCCAGCTGGCCAAAACAAGCGGGTGAATCATTCGTCTGGGGCGTGGGTAAACAAAAGGCCTCCTTAGGTCTCTGCCAATCAGGCCTTATAAAATATTAACCCAATGTCATTGCCCTTTTAAAAATCTCTCACCTAGAATTTCCTAATTGTTCCTTTTTCTTTATCTCTGCAGTGCAGAGAGTAAATAAATTAACAAAATAGCTTTTAACGCCCCGGGTAACCTTTTAACTGAAGGATTATCTGGGGTTTATTTTTCATTTCTCTCGCCGCGATAGCCGAGCATGCCCCATTGATTGGTTTGCTGGGGTGGTGACCAGCCATGAAAACAAGGTCTTATTGATAAAACAAAGCAGCTTCTTACCTTTTAAGTGCCAGGTCAGGCAGAATTTCAGCAACCCCCCATCTCAATATCCCCATGTCTCCCGCCACACCACCACCTCCCCTCCTTGCACCTTCCAAGACCATCAGGGGCCTGAATATGCTGAGCTGATGGTTTCTTCTTCTCCTTCTTTTTTTTTTTTTTTTGTTCCAATCAAATAGTTTAAAAATATGCACACATCTCCCCCAAGAGGTTAACTATGTTTGTTGAAAGATGAGGATAACATGTCTGTGGTGTTTTCCTGCAAATTTTAAATCCCAACAGGTATGATAAGAGCTTTGATTGAAAGGAGGAGATGAAATGCTTTAATTCTAAGAGCAGAGAAAAAAAAAATAATTAAAGGAGTTGGCAAGTAAAATTAATCATGTACAAGCTTTAATCCAAAAATAGATTTGAACTAGAATGGCAAGAAGGTGGGAAAAAATGAATAAATACAAATTTCCCAATGTGAATTTATGATGATAACATATATGTCCAATTAATTATTATCTGATTAGAATGTGCTCTTTGCTCTTCGGTTCCCAACATCATCAGCCACAGTAAAATCAGGTATGGGAGATATATTAACGATGGCTATGCAAGCTATGCAATTCCTATTATTTCTTTTGATTAATTTATTATATATTTTTTTTCTTCTAGTTAATTATGTTTGCGATATTTTGAGAATAAAAATAATCAGTGATGGACATACAAAAATGCCAAAATGTTTCTCACACCAGCAAGTAGCTACATCAACACAACTTTTCCTGGTGAAAATCGTACTTATTATTATGGATCCTGGACTGAAGAGCAATTGCTTTCCACACTGAAACAATGTTTGAGACTCTTATTTTGAAATGATAAAACAAGTAGCTCTTTAGTTGTGTGTTGACTGAGTCAAATACTGAAGAAAGCTCATTGGGCTGACTGGCAGCAACTGCTTTGATTCGGGTAACTTCAAACCTCCACTTGTGTGAGTTTTGGTCAAACATCTGTGAATAGATGAAAACTTGAGATACCTTCTAAAAATGTTTAGAGCTACTTATTTTGTTCAAACACCAAATATGGCTTATTATGCATTAATATGCGTTGTGGAAACACTGTTGGCACTACTGCAGAAGCTAACATCCACCATCTTCCTTATCGCTGCTATTGGGGTTACAGCCAATCAGTGACCAAAAAAAAGAAATGAATGGAGCACTAAGATTGGCTGATTTGGAAACTCCAGCCAATACCTATGCTCTACGAAAATGGCTGCATGTCTGCAAATACAAAACCGCGTTAACAAGATTTGAGCATTTTTAGAGTTATTTATGCCCGTATATAAGAAAAATACCAACATATAAAATTGACGATAAAGTCAAGTTTTTGGTATGTTGACTGAAACTATTATATGTTGCGAGCTTGAAGCAAAACTGAAATATTACTCAACCATTACGGACTCCTCAAAAAACTAAAAATGGAGTTTGTCTTGTGAAAGCTTAATCATATTTTGTGAAAAGAAAAAGAAAATGCTCCTAATTATGTTTCCATCAACACAGTTTCATGTTTCACCTAATATTGCTCTATGAAATGAATGTACCGATAAGCTCTAGAGTGAGAGAAGTTATATGTCAAACATTATCTCCTGCTCAATGTCCCGTATGTGTGTTTTCATTTTGTTCTTATCCAGATTTGCTGCCAGTCAATAATTACAAATGACATTTATTTTTTATCTTTTTCTAATGATTTACAAACCAAACAACTGATTGATTGTTAAAAGAAGTGCCTGCTTTATTATAAAAGTAATTATTGGCTTACTTAAAGCTGTGACAGTTTGCAACAGTTTGACAAAACAGCATCAGGAACGAGGAGCAGAGTATTCATTGCCTTCACTCGAAAAGTGGGTGAAAAAAGATGATTTATATTTCCTGCTGACCTTGGCAGTCTATTCGTTGTGACGATCATAATCTCAGAGTCACAGTGTGATACATGAGAATGAATTCACTCATCCATCTTTTTCATGCATCCATCTATCCTTTCCCTGATCTTGTATCTGTATTTGCATTGAACCTATTCTTGGATTATCTCAATCAGTTTTCCCCCCTCGCACCTGTCAGACACTGCCTCGCACAGGTAGCCACAGTCCGCTTATCTGATCTAGATAGCTGGATTACAGCGAGTTGGTGAGTGCAGCGGGGAGGGGGAGGAAAGAAAAACACACTTTTATTTATTAGAGTTAGGCAACAGCTGCATCCGCCTACAAACTGGGAACCTTTGTTGCGGAACAATATATCACAGATCAAATGGTGTGAAATCAAAGGAGGGAGAGAGTTAGCATCAATCCGCCACTAAAACCCCCCTTTTAAACTGCTGTCTGTTCTCTGATCCCTGGGTGGACTAATGTGCAGGGTTGGGATCAGCAGCAGTCAGGAGAGAGTGGGTGCCTTCCTGGTGCCTTTGTCTGGCCTCGGCGGTCATTAGAGCCATGCTGGGTCACGCCATCGCCGTGCCTGACGGGGCGCAGGAGCCCGCTGCGCCGCCTGCACGTTGGCCTTGCTAAAGGACGGCGATCAGGATTCCTACGCGCGATGAAAGTGTGGATCTTTACATCTTCTGAAGATGGAAAAAGAAAACTGAGCACAGAAAAACAATCTTTTTAGACTTTGTATTTTATTATCCATAAATTCTATATCATATTTTATCTATTTGTTCATCAATTTGTCATTGTATCAATCTAACTTTTTCCATCCATCTTTCAATCTATTTCTGTCTAGAATCTAACCATTCATCCTTTGCATATCAGGTTCCATGCGTTCATCCTTCCAATGTTTGTCTGAAATCCGTCCGTCTATCCATCCATCTATTTCCCCATCCATTATTTGTCTAACATCCATTCATCCAGCCAATCCTACAACATTTGATTTTATCAGGTTCAAAAATGAAATTCTGACCAGTGTAAAAACATGTGCTGTGTATTTGTAGTCGGTGTATTTATACCTTGACAGAAGGGACCGGAATTTACTTCTGCATAACGGCGGAAGTGGGACTTGATAGATGTGAATGAACCCTGGATAAAAAACCTCCTACAAGCAACTGTGTCCTGTAATCGCATTCTGTTAGATATTTGAAGCCTGTCAGGTGTGAAATAGAATATTGAAACGATCTAAAGCACGATAAACTGCCGATTATTCCCGTGCATCATTAATGTTAAAAGCTGATTCCATAATTGTACGTCCCATAACTACAGAGACTCAGATTGTTCAGTATCACATCAACAGACCTGATAATGAGTAAGCATCCTTCCTACATCGTGGCGCCTGATGAGGAAAGCCTAATTGGTTGACTTTTCCATGCCTAATGGATGATTCTCTTAATTAAAAAGATACTGTACCAAATGTTAGAAATCAGATAGCGCTTAAAGTAAATGCGCTTAATCAAATGTACGAGAATGAACAGTTCCAGGAAAGCCGAAACGAGATTGGTCGATATGATTTTCGTGCCAGTATTTATCAATTGTGAGAGCCTTTGGTTAGTAAAAAAAAAAAAAAAAAAAAAAGAAAACAGAGTGGGGTCTTATCTTCAAACTGCGAGGAGAAAATTTCATCTAAACGCTCGCGCTGATCTCTCTCTTTTTTTTTTCTTTTTTTTCCATGAACTGCGATGCATATGAAACAAGTCTTCAAAACAAGGCTTTAAAAAACTTACCCAGTCAGGGTGCCTTTGAGGATATTTAATTAAAATCTAATCCTGCATTCATTAAGGCTCACATAAATTAAGCTGTCATTCATAAGATTTATGGATTCTCATTTGCATATTGCATACAATTCATCAATTACTCAAGTATGAAAGGAGCGCATTTCCCTTGGAGCTGCCTGCTAGCCTGCCAACATTTGAAATGAGAGAAAGAGCACAACTGTCAGGCATTCACTGCAAACTTTTCCCCACAATGTCTGTGCACTGATTAATCTCATTTCCTAGGCATCCCTTACAAGATTGTACACAGTCCAGCTGCACTTTTCAATTATTTCTCCTGTCCTCCCTACTAACTTTGAAAGCAGGACGGGCTAAACGTGCACTGGGGCTACTTTAGTCTTTATGTATATAACATGTCCTTTTTTCGCCGGGGTAATCATAAATTACAGCTGGGGGGAAGAGTGGGAAGGGTGTTTTAGAGATCCTAATGGAAGAGAACTGTAGTAATTCTATTGCAAATCCCATCAGGCAAATATTCTGCATCCTATAATAGCATATTTCCTGTCACATTTAGCGAAGAATACCTCCAGCAGGCATTCTGACAGAGGGAGAAGGCAGAAAAAAAAAAAAAAGACAAGTGGGGGCAGAGGGTGGCTGGGTGACAGTGGGCAGGAAGAAAACAAAAGAGAGGGGGAGAATCTTAGAGGTAAAAACACACACATAAAAAAAAGAAAAAGACTCCCTCTTTGGACACTAGGCTATGGGAAACCCAGTGTGGAGTAAGTGCTTAAACCAAGCGGTGCGTGAACGCATCTGAGATAAAAGGTCAGGCGAAAAAACAAACAGACCACTCGTGAGGACGAATGGAATTAATTGACTCATTAATATGCATGGCTAATAAAGCCCAAAATCCTAAAACAAAAATCATTGTCAACCATTCCCTTTTAATGGCTCTTATTTTCAGCTTGAGAAGAGCCGGTCTACAGGGTGTATCAATCTTAGGAGGGGTGGGGTTCCTCTGGCAAAACAGGCTTCGGGGGGCAACCTCCGTGTTGTGCGCTCATGTCCTCCCCAGCAGACAAAGGCAGAGTTGTTCTGGTGGAGGGATTAATTGAGAATTAATCCCGCTTTCTGGCAGTGGAACAGACCAGCAGTTAGGAGTGAAAGTCATCCTGAAGGGTAGTTAATTGGTTCCCCCCATCGCAAAAGCTTTGGAGAACAGAAATCAAGCTGCAGTTTTCATTAATCCTCCCTATTGTTTTGAGAAACTGTTGTAGAGAGTGACTTCAGATGGAGTCAACAGTTAAGGCTTTTAATTTGCTTTTAATTCTGCCAGCGGGGCGACAATTAACAAACCCCAAAGAACAATAGCTTGGAAAATTATGCGTTCGATTGACTCCAAATGACTCTGGCATCAAAAACCGATAAGCAATTATTATACTGTACTCTACAGACGGTAAGTACCTCAAACATGCTTGAACCACCAGTTGTCTCAATTCCTCTCCCTTCATCTTTCCACAGGTGCTTAAAAAAACTATACCTCTTTCCTTATTTGTCACATTCCAACCGAAAACTTCAGTGTATTTTAATGGGATTTAGATGACAAAGTAGAGGACGGTTTTCTTTCGTTAACACATAAAAGCATAATAAATTATTTGTTTTCAGCCCTGTTTGCTCTGAAACCTTAAATATAGTAAAAATTCAGTGCAACCACTTGTCCTCAGAATTTATTTCAGTAGTAAATTATACTTTTTTTACATATGAAAAATTTTCCTTTGGGATTACTAAAGTACTTTTGAATTTTGAGTGCATCTCTGTGTAATTTGGATTTGTCTCTTAAAGGTTTGCTCATCTGTGGACTGAAACCTTTGCCCGTTCGTCTAAGCAGCATAGATACACCTCAATTCGATTAGATCGAGGTCATCCGCGGACATCAACTTTCAATTCATTTCGATTCTCAATTGAACTGGCTTTGAGTAGGACATTTTATTTCATATTTTATTCCATTCCAAATCCGATTCAATAGAATGTCGATTGTGAACCTACGCCCCAGTCTAAAATCTGCTGCAGCATGTAGTAGCTTTTCTTCCACTATTGCTTTGTGTTTAGCTTCACCCATCTTCCTATTAACTGTGAGTAGCTTCCCTGTACCTGCTGTATAGAGAATTAAAAAGTCTTGCAATGGCAATAAAATAGGTAAATAATAGAATATTAGTAGTGACATAAGCCTATTTTTGGTTTTCCTCTCTTTCTCACCTGTGTTTCCAACATTCTGTGACTTTTAGCATTTGCTGTCATTTGTATTCGGTGTGATCACCTGCTGCTGTGTGACTTTGTCCAACTTTGTAAATATTGCATTAGAACTTAAACTGCTAATTCATGAAATTAGGAATATACCAGCCACCAATTATTGCACTCTATACAACCCTTTGATGCTGCACACACATTGACATTGCAATGATTAAACATTTGTGATATTGTGCAGCTGTAGTTCTCACAGCCTTTTTTTTGTGACTTTCTTCAGTCAAAGGCTTAATCAGATCCTCTGTAATCTCCGGTTACAGACAGTGATGGCATAGTTACTTTAAAAAAGTAACTTTAATCAGATTACTGCTTGAAAAAGTAACTTGGATTACTGATTACTTGATTTGGATAGTAACTAGGTTACATTAAAAGTAACTTTTTCGGTTACTTTCAGCAGCTGCTAACAACAACAACACTCCGCCTCCTGTGAAAATGACATTGATCTTTGGCAAAACTTAATTGCAAGTTATTTTATAATAATTACATCAACAATGTGCCTCCATTTATATGGTTGAACTGAAGGGGAGATTGTTAAATGGGTACAACAGTACAAAAAAACAAAACTTTAGTAATATGTGGGTGTTTTTGTGTTTCTTTTGTCTGGAAAACTATAAATAGGAATTACAAAAGAAAATAGTAACGCAAAGTGATTTCGATAAGTAACTGTAGTCTCACTGCTGGATTTGAAATAGCAAGACGTTAGATTACTCGTTACTGAAAAAAGTGGTTTGACGTCAGTAACACCTATGTAACATGTTACTGACATCACTGGTTACAGACCGTTACTGGAGATCATCCATTATGTACTTTTTTATTACTTTCTAATACCATATTTATTTCTCTCTCCTATTACTAAGTTTTAGATTTGCACCACCAGACCGCTGGATGTGATTAGTTTCAGGTCCAAATGGACACAAAAGACAGAAAGAGAGGATGATATAATGATAAGACAAGGAGACACAGCAACTAACAGCAGACATGGAGGAGGAAGAACGTGCAGAGGAAAAGAGAGTGAAGATAGTGCAAGAAAAAGAGGGAGGAGAGACAGAGAAAACACACACACACACAGTTCACAAACAGACTCCAAGTTCAAGCAAAACAGGAAGAGTGCGGTGATTAGCATTAATTGCACTGAGGATTGGAATCCTGTGTGAAACATTAAACAAAATTTATCTACTGTTTATTCATTTTCCGGTTTTTCTTTTTTCAATAATTAATTGAATGTAAATACTTTGAGAAGTCCAAAATTATCTGGAGAGGAAAAGAAATGTTTACACAATCAGGGAAAATGTTCCCGTCCTCCGTCTCTCTCTCTTCTGTGTACACGGAAAGGTTAGGGGCTCGGGCCTGTTCCTTGCCGATTCCCCACCAGAAGCAAGTGCTGGTTCCCCCGAGTGCCGACCGCTGGGACAGTGTTTGCATATTTAAATACAAGCCACCCTGTTTATGCAGCCGAGTTCTCTCTCCAAACCCCCCACCCCCTTGATCAATTTGGCCAGCTGTGCCTTCAAATGTCTTTTTATTGTTTTCAGCCCCCCGCCCCCCAACAATATCGAGACAAACCGGGCAGAGTCTGACGTGTGAGCGCACACACTTCACAGAAAAAGAAAGAGAGAGAGAAAGAGAAATGAGTTCAGAGGGAGCCCCCAGCCTGCGCGGCGTTCCCAGACGGGCATTTGTACTGAGTTAAAGACAAATCAAAGCCCGACGTCTCAATGAGACGCGGAAGAATCGGATTCCGTCTGCGTGCGTCCCTGTGATCCTTCCGGAAGCTTCTCCGAGAGAGGAAATAACAAGGACTCAAACACGAGTCCCCGCCCCTGAAGCGGGGGCCAGACTGAAGGTGGCAGCTACAAGCTTTAAGTGTCACGTCGGTGATTGGCACGGGGAGCAAACATAGACAATCGCTCCCGACAAGCTGCTAGGCGTTTCGCAAATAACTCTGTTCGGATGAGACGAGGCGCTCTCCGAGACTTTGCGTTTCTCTTAAAAGCAAAAACTCCATTTAAGCCTGGCAGGCGAGCAAACAGGCCCACTCAGCAGATAGCTGGGAAGCTGCCGGGTGTGCTTGCAGCTTGATGGTATAATTCTTAATGTACGTCTTGACGAGACATAAATCTTGGCCAAGCATCAGCTCACCTGAATTCTTTTCTCTGCCTCTCTCTTTCTCCCTCTCTCTCGTGATGAATTGTCTGCTACATCTCGGAGACTAAAACCCTTCAACCTCTTCAAACCCGGGTTTCTAATAACGCGTAGGTGCTGGGGAGAGGTGACAGCATGATGAATATCACAACAGACAGCTCCAATATGGGACAATTTTACCAGATCGATATCTCACTGCAATATCAGAGAAAAGGAGCTGATATTAGTCTACACAGTGTATTACAGATGGGGTACATTTCTTCTCTGTGCACTCCCTGTGAACCTAGGCTATATTTCATCCGTGTCGCCGATGGTTTACACGCTCACAAATGCTGTGGAAAGTAATCACGCCGCGGCAGCCACGCCAGATGCATCTGCTTAGAATTATCCATATGTGTGATGCGCCTATAAGCCCCCTTGTTCAACACGCCGATGGACTTGCAAATAAACTGTGAATCACTTTAGAGGATGTTACAGGCCATTATTTCTGGCGAGACCAAATGTTTTGTCACGTTCTAATGGAGAGATCACAGGCGGGATGTGGGAGATGCGGCTTTTTAGAGGAAAGCCTAGGAGAAAGGAAAAAAGAAAAGCCAGTTGCTCGTTTTCAAACGCTTTAATTTGCAAAAAAAAGCTTCCGTTGCGTGAACACAGCAGATGTCGGTGCATTTGTCACTGAGCTGGCGACGGTTTTAAATCAGGTCTTGTTTTATTTAAATCCAATTTCAGTTGCAACTTTCCGACATTGAGCTGAAGGCCAACAGAGAATGTGTACTTGATCCTCAGGGTGGTGAGAGCGGATAGGTAACTATTTGTGGGGCAAGCTTTAAAAATGAAGAAAATAAAGATTACAAACAGAATTTTAAGTATTTTTCTCAGTTTAAAAATACCACAACCTGAAAAAGTGTTGTCAACTTTGAGCGAATCCAAAGTTCGTTTGCTGTTTTCTTCCATAGAAAGGACTGCTTTGCTGAATGTTTAATTTTGTTAAAAGGTAGTCCTTTTTCTACCCTGATGCCACATCCTTGTTCAGACATGTTTGGTGTAAGTGATATCTATTCATAGAAATATAGAAATATGTAAAAAAAAAAACATTGCATTTTACCAATAAAAAATATTTTGCTGCCACAACAAGCCCCTGAATTGTCTTACATCAACAAACATTAAACAAAAACTACAAAAATATTATATTTAAATATATTTTATTGCTGTAGTTATTCTTGTGTGAGCCCATTTATCACAGGAAAAGGTTAGTTTGCTTACAAGACATATTTGGAAATGTTCCTCACATCAACTAAAATAGTCAATAAGTTGACTATTTTAAGTCCACTTAAAATAGTAGAAAGTAGATAGATAAGTCCACCCCACTTTCAGTACCACTTATTCAGTCATTGAGGGGCTGGTGTCTCCAGTGGGCAGTGGGTGAAAGGTGGGGAACACCCCAAACAGTCAGGAGTTCACCGTAGGGTCAGTTAAATCATGTTTTACATTCTGAAAGAATTTCTGAGTCTAAACGAGTCTAAACATGACGTCGTTTTCCTCCAGATTGCCATAGCAATCGCACCTATGACTTCTACTGTGTTTACCAGGTTTTATGACTAATGTATCCTGGGACAACACATTCTGATGTAAACATGTTCCATTAAATTAGCTCCAAACTCAAAAACATTTTCAAAATCTGCAAAATTGCTGAAAATTATTTTAAAGTGAAGGCAAGTTTGTTTTTTTGTTTTTTTAAATCAGCCCGGTCGTATACACGTGATTATGTCCACACGTGTGATTAGAGGTGTGAGTTTAATTTGCGGTGAGACTAAATTATGGTTCAGGGGACTCATCACAGTCCAAACATTTGTTGAGGCCTAGATGAAGAAATCAATCACGAGTGGTCGCTGACAAATTAACCGACGCCGCTCTCTTTGTCGGCTGTGCGCCGAACGCCGCGGTCAGGTAATGTGCTCATGAAGAAATGGAATGAGACATCTTCTACTTCCAAGGGAGATAGATGCGTACAGGAGGAGAGGGAGAGAAGGAAGGGGTGAACAAAAGAGTGAAGGAGGGGAGTGCAAAAGCTGCTAACGCTTAATATCTTCCCTCTCCAGGGGGCCGGGGCAGAAGGCCCCACTGCTGTCAGCTGCAATAGGACCGGTCTTTTTGTGAGTGCCCAAGGTTCGTTAAGGGCTATTAATGGAACACAGCCTCCCTTGTGCGGGGAACTTGTCAGTGTTTCATTAGAGACTGATAAACATATAATGCAAAAGTGTCAAGCAGAGTGTGTAAGAGAAAAGGGATTTTGGGATTGAAGTGCCACAGTCATTCCATCGCTTTTACACTGACAATAACTCAGAGTCAATAAAAGGAGGTGGTGTGGGATTGATGAGCAGCGGACACATCTGGATCTGCTGAGTCTGTTTTCTCGCAAAAGAACATATTTAACTGGATTTTTTTCTTCTTCTTTTTTTTTTTTCTTTTTTTTATCAGTCCTCATCTTGCTGAGATAAGACAAGATGGCATATCTTTGTTGTTAACTTCCAGCAGCAAAGTCCCCAAAAAAGTAAAAGGAAAAAGAAATGTATCATATTCAATTAAAGTTCTTCGTTTTTTTTTTTTTTTTTTTCCCCGCCACTGCTGAACAAATCTGCCCACAGCTGGGACTCTGGGTCTAGTTCACAAAGTCCTTTTGATCATGTTGCACCAGTAAGAGAGTTTGGAGGCCTATGGAGTACGGGACCAAGCTGATCTTATTATGATAATTGGGATACATCAACTTCAGATGGCACTAATGGAGTGAGATTCCACTGATCAAGAGCGCCTATTTGACTGTAGAAGTTCACTTTTTTTTTTTTTTTTTTTTTTTTTTGAGAGGCAGACATTATGCAACGCTCGGGTTGCGTTCCCAGCAGGCAGCATGCAGAGACCGCCGGCACAACCAAGAGTACGCTTTTAAGCTTTGGTGTTCAGGAGCGTTGTAACGCGGCGTGACATTCGATGGCGACAAGAAGTGCTAGTCCGGTGGAGCTGAAATCTCTTTCCCAGAAGAGTGAATAATTGGTTACCCTGACCATTAATCAGTTGATTTTCTTTCCTTTCTTTCTTCTTTTTTAACCTCCACTCTTCAACTGAGAAATATCCCAAGGTTCAATAATTAAAAACGTGTCAGGTGAAAGTCCAGCGTGCTTCCTTACACTGTAAGTTCTCACATTCCCCGCTTTGTTCATCTTATTAACCTCCTCTCAGCTCACCGCGCCTTTAAATGAAATCTTTAGCCCCTTACATGTGAAATTAAAACTGCCCTCCCTTGAGCGCTTTTAATTATTCTTCTTCAGGAGAAAACTTCCACTTTTTGTCAAGGCGGCCTTCTTTCTTTCCTTTTTTTTTTCTTTTCTTTCTTTCTTTCTTCCTTCCCAGTCGCCCTCTCCTCACTCCCACTCACTGCCCAGGTCTGTCATGCTTCACTCCTCCCTCCAGCCCGGTGCTCTCTCCCCACCTTTTTTTTTTCCCCTTCCTTTTCTCTTCTTCTGCAGGTCTGTTTAATTCTCACCTTGCTCTGCCCTTGTCATCAAGTCATTGAAGCACAAAGCCAGCAGCAAGGGAGTGTTTACTCATTTCCCCACTACATTACCTCTCCTATTAATCACTGCATGGAAACTTCTGGACACTGAAGCTTCTCTGCAGCCGCTACCCCAGCTGCCCTCTCTACTAACAGGGCAGGCGTTCGCTGGTGCTCGTGGAGCACACGACTTGTTTCTTTAAGGAAGCCCCATCAAGCTGAAGAGGTGACTTGAAAGACTTAAAACAGGTCAGGACTGGTGTACGATTTTAAACATTTGATGACGTTGAGCAAAACGACAATATTTACAGAACATTTTCAAACAAGAACGACCCAAATGAAACAATCATTTATGTTATAAGCAGAAATGCAATACCACCAAAGCTAAACTGATTTCAGAAATAGATTATCAAAATTGGGCTAGATGTTCAGGTGACTAGCCTGCTTTTAGTTGCTTAACACAGAAGTAATTAGATGATTTTCTGCTCCATCTTCCCTGACCAGTACACTCCAAAAGTTAGATTTTTCTCTCACCCGTAAATGCATCATAACTCAACACCAACAGATCAAATAACAACTCTGCTCATTGTGGAAGCTTCAACAGAAGAAAATGTTTTCTATTTCAGTAAGAGTGAGACGTCAACAAGTGTGAGAGAGCAAGGAACTCAGAAAATAACAGGAAGGCTGAATGTATTGCCGCAAAATTTTATGTTTCGTTCTTTTGAATTCCCAACCTCAGTTTGATACAGACCATTTTGGAAATGTCAGATTTAGAGTCATTATCCATATGGAGAGTGCTTCTATGGTAAATATAGGTCAAAGTAATTATGATTTCACTATATGTTACTCACTTTGATAAGTGTGGTGGGTGGCATGATCTTTGGGGGTTTTTGTAACAGACAATATTTTTATTGTTTTGTTTTGCAAGCCTAAGTGTGTTAGGAAGGGATGGGGAAGCACTGTGTTCTTTATGCAGCATACAGTGAGAAAAACTCCTATCACCTTCACCAGCACTATATCAATGCGACTAGAAACACTGATGGAATCTTTTTTTTTTTTTTTGCATTTTTGAAACCTACACGCTTTAAATCCTTGATACACTCTGATACCTGCTAACTGGCCTGTGCATAGTTCAAAATGTTAATGTGAATTTGCAGTGGGAGAAATTATATGTTAGTTGAAAATAAACAGAAATGGCACTCTTAAAAGATAAAAGTTCAGGTAAACAGGACTTGTATGACATTAAAATGCAAAGTACATTATAGGCAGACAGGATGAGCAGAGGTTAGTGCCTCTAATTAATCTAATTTAATTGCATGTAAATTGTGTTTTAAATGCAGATGAGGAAAAAAGCTGCTTTTGATGAGAAGAACACACCCTCTGGTTACTCTTCACTTGTTCTATTTGTGAAATGGGAAAAATTAAGAAATGTCCATCACTCTCATCTAAGATCACTCTCATAGCAAAGAAAAAGGGGCCCATTACTCTCATATATATATATATATATATATACCTGATAAACAAGGCAAAGCTGCTCCAATGGATTCTTATGAAATTCAATTAACACACCAAATGCTTTTCCTTTTTCTTCTCCTGCCCTAATTCCCACATTCCCCGCTGCAATGGCTGCATTCCCGGCGATTATGCTCTCCGCTTGGAGTGCGCCATAAATTCACAGGTCTGAGGAAAAAAAAGGCTGTAACGAGAGCTCCTTAAATATGGGAAGGAGACGTTTGAGAAGATGGATCGCCGTAGGCTAGTGGTCGAGCAGCAGTGGGCAGGGGGAACATGTTTGTGAAACACATGCCCCTCGCTGCTATACTGCTCCTAATGAGGCTATGGACATAAGCAACATTATCATTAATGATTGAATGCACCCCTTCTCCCCCCTTTTTTCCGGCTTTCTTTTCCTGTATTTTATTTTACCCCTGTCCTTTTGCAATTACAGCTTTACTGGATGGCCCAAGGCGAGCCGCATGCCGCATGTGTGCAGCCTACGTATAGCAAAGAAAAAGGGACCCAAAATATTTGAAATGCAAATAATTGAGTAATGTAAATAGTTTTGTGAGAGTTTACTCAACGAACAATGGCCCCTTATGAGACTGAAGTAGAACAGAGTGAGAGGGAACAGGACTGCCGGTGTGGGGAACCGGAGCGGTGGGGGTTGGAGGGATGATCCAACACAATGTGGCCCTTCTCCTAAAGCAACTTGTTATCAGGCGCTGCGCAGAGGCCCCCCATTCAATCTGCATTTAAATACATTTCAGTCCACTCACTCATTTGCATTCATTTCTCCCATTATATCTGAAAATGGCCAAATGTCTCGGCAGCACAATGCGGCAGCCTATCACGAGCCAGGGGAAGCCCACACCTGATGCCAATTTAGCCGGCCTGGATCTATTCAGCGCCGTGTCCCGATCTGACAACTCCGGCTCATCCACATCCAGGAGACTTTTCAATTGGATCTGCTTCTGGTGACAAAATTGTTTTGCTCACTGAGGTCCCCCCACCCCCTGCCTCCACCCACTCTCGTCCCCTAAAATCTTTCCCTCTTTTCCATCTCATGGTAACTCCCTCTCTCTGTGCATTTCTGCCTGCTTGGGAGCCATGGGAAAAGGGGCGGCAAATGATTCTCAGTGGCTTCTGATTTCCACTATTTGTTCAGCATTAGGCCCACTTATCTCTGAAAGAAAAAGCAACATGTGGAGAGAAAGTGACAGGCAGAAACTCAGCCTCGCTAGCAGGCCCATTGTGCGCTGAAGATCCGCATTCAAACACGAGGGGCCCTCAAAAGTCTTTCTCCCTCCCAGTCTACCCAACTCCCCGTCTCGCTCGCTATAAAACGCACACATACTTGTGCGCAGACCTCTGTCACAGTCAATTACTGCTGCTAATCTGTCCCGCAACGGAGAGTAAATATTTCATTACTTTTTCAAATAAACAGTTGGTCTGAGCTCATGAAGTGTCATCTATTCTGTGAAAGGAGCTGTGAAGCTCACATTCAATTATACCGTAAAACCGCCGAGCGTCTGAAGTTGACGCTTTTGTGCCCAGAGCATGCTAGTAAAAATCACTGGACTCGGTGGCAACATCTTGAGATGAAAAGCCGACACGAGAGCATTTGCACTACACCGCCTTTTCTTCTGCCCCAAACAAAACTCTAGGAGCACAAACTTCTTCTCCACACAATGCACTGCAGAACCGTTTTCTTTAGCTGAGAGAGAGCGAGTAAGATCATTTCACTTAGCAGCAACATCTTGAGGGGAATAGCTGACTCAATAGCCCAGCGTTTACACTGTGCTTTGCTTTTTAGCGTTTACCCACTATTTTTTGCCCCCAAAGAGAACAGAAGGAGGGTGATCTTCTTCTCCCCATAACACGCACAAAAGGGCAAAGACAGTAACAGCTCAATAATTTTCACATTGAGAGCAACATCTTGCGATAAAAAGCTGACCAGAGAGTCCGGAATATATACTGCTCAAAAAAATAAAGGAAACACTCAAATAACACATCCTAGATGGACAGTTTGATTTCACAGAAGTTTGATTTACTTTGAGTTATATTGTGTTGTTTAAGTGTTCCCTTTATTTTTTTGAGCAGTATATATTGGCCAACCGTTTCCAAATTAAATTCCAGAAAAGAGGTCTTATTTTCCCCCCAAATGCTCAAGTTTTAAAAGCTGAAAGTGGGGCTTTTTGTCTGTTCTGAGAAATGATGGCAATATTTTGAAATGAAGACCTGCTTCAAGAACCCACAATCAACACTATGCAACTTTGGTTCAGCCCCAAAGAAAACTCAGGGAGTACTGTCTTCTTCTCACGACAATGCGCTCAGTTTAAAAACTCAAAGCATACAGTTGTTGGCCAAGAGAAAGACACTAGCAGCAACAGTTTGTCTTGAAAAGCTGATTTGAAAACCCAGCATTGATGCCACACTATGTCCCCAAAGAGATTCTTGGAGCACGGTCAAGTTTTCAACTCAACCCTCTCACTTTAAATGCACAACAAGAGGATTTTTTGTGCTGAGCGCTTTATCAGTAAAGTCAATAAACTCAGGGGTAACATCTTGGGAAGAAAATCTGACTCTTGAGAGACTATAGCATTTGAGCTAAACTACCTGTTCTTTGGCCACCAAAAAAAAAAAAAAAAAAAAAAAAAAAACACCCTTCATGTTCTCTTGTCCTGACTACATTCCCACTGTCATCCAGGGAGCTCAGTGCAGACACACAAAACTGTTTTCTCGGTAACATGCTAACTAAGTGGTGTTGTGTGAGATTAGCAGATGAAATAATGCGAGTAGCAGGGAGGGTTGGGGCACTGGCAGGGGGCTGACAGAGAGATCCCAGAGTCTACTGCTCATTAATCACTGCAGCGTCTTTGACCTTTCATTTGCCAAGGGCGCAAGGAGAGCAGGAGGAGGAGGAGGAAGAGGGCTACCCAGGAAAAGAAGGGGAAAAAAAAACGCTAGAGAAGAAGCACAAATGTGACCAGCCAAGAAACGGAGATACGTCGGAGTCCGGAGAAGACGCCATGACACTTTCCTAATGAAGAGTGAAATTAATCAGCTTCACGGACTGTTGGATGAATCAGGCATTTCCTGGCCCTCAGGTGGTATCAGCTGCTCTGCTTTGCTTTGCCAAGCTTGATAGAGACCGATAGGCCCCACTCCCATTTACACATGTTATTAAAAGATTTACAAAGATGTCTGCCTTGCTCCCTCCCTCGCTTCACACTGGTCTGATCTTTGGGAACCAGGTGCTGGAAATGGCAGCAGGGTGCGACATTAGCATAAGGTACATTTTTAGAATCTAGATGTGTGACTCCTTTGTTACATTGCCTCACAAAAGTTTCCCTATCACAGGCACATTTTCACAACTTCTTAGGGTGAAAGCACAAATGCATTTTGTTCATAGTTATCTAACAATGCATGATGCCAAACCTACAAACCTATGTCCACACACCTTAAACTTAAAGGACAGCAGCATCCAAGAGGCTCATGGTAACTCTGGAGGAGCTGCAGCTCAGGCGGGAACATGTTTTGACGGGACAACGACTGCTTGTACATTCTGCAGAACAGGAATTTATGGAAGAAAGACCCATAAGAATTTTCCACCATGAGACTGACTTTTCTTTAACTGGGACACAGAATATGGTCAGAGTTGTTAAGAAGACAAGTGGAAGTAAACACAGGGAAAATCTAGAGGAACACCTGTTCAGAGTATGTGGCAGATGTTCTCCAGGAAAGTTCTGAATAACAGAGAGGAGACAGAAACAAGCAACCTTGATGGCTAAGGGGCTAAGGCAGACAACATGAGTATCCGATGGTCTCTGCTCAAAAAGGAGGGGGAAAAAAAAGTTTTCCGGCTTTAACAGATTGATGGCGGATCGGCTTTAAACACTTGTGTTGATTGAGAAACTCGCTGCTTTAATGAGATAATGAAGTGTCAGCGTTTCGCAATGAGAGTGCTATGGAAACACTCCAGTCGATCTAATTAAGGTATAAATAAGCTTGAGAGAAAACAAATGATAACATGCGCTAATCAGATGAATATGTTGCCTCTTAAAAAAAATAAACAAATGACAGGAAAGAAGTGATACGAGAATATAAACACGGCGAGCCGTTAGGATTCTATATATAAGTTTATTTTTAACTCAAAGTGATGTTCAAGGTTAATCTAATCAGACCAATTGCACCTCTGAAGAGCCTGCTCCAGTTTAATTGGCTATTTTTATTGCCTCGGCGAGATTTTAATTGAAACCAAAGGGGATCTAACAACAACTGTGACATGTTGATGTCTGGGGGATAGTTATAAATATGCGACAAAATATGTGCATTATTAATGTGATTTCTTAATGCATTATTGTAATGCGTCTCCCGGAAACACAGATATTTCACTTCAACGCAACTCAATTCATCCTGAATATGTCAGCAAAATAATAAGGAAGCAATTTTCTTCGACTTCAGGCTAATTTGGAGATTTCAATCAATACCAACCCCGGATAAATCCCACGTCTCGATGACGTTTTTTTTTTTTTAAGACTCGAATTTATGCGGTTTGTGCATTTGCGACGTTGATTACGGCGTTAACTCGGGTGTCATCTTATTCTGAGCTTTGCTTCAGATTAGGCGAGTCGAGAATAGTGTTACTCCCTGCGCTGGAAAAGCGATGAGACCATAAAAAAAGGAGCCATTGATCCAAGTGAAGAGATTACATTGTGTCTGACACAGGCATGAACATTAGCATGAAACTGCTGGATCAAATTCTGCACGGCAGCAGAAGCCATTGATGATATCGATCAGAATCAAAGCTTACTACGATTATACATCAGCTGCTATTTAAAAGAGAGAGAAAAAAGAAGCGCTTCCTTTCTTCATGGCTGCTTGCAGATATTTTCTCTACATGTTTCTGAATGGGCTCTTCAGGTTTTTTTGGGGTTTTTTTCCCCCCCATTTGGCAGTACTGTGATGTTAGAGATAGAAGGTTTATTAATTGCAGGCCTGCTTCCTGCTGACAGATCCAGAGAGAGTTTAGAGGCGCACAGGATTCAACTCTGCAGGAGTGTGTGTTTTTGTTTTCTCTCTCTCTCTTTTTGTCCTCTGCAGAATGACATTTACTTTTAAATGGTTCCTTTAAAAATCAGGCCTATTTTTTTCCAGACCGAACATGACAAAGGTTAGGGTAAAAAAAACAAAAAAGAAAAGGCTTCGGTGAAATGAAGGAACCTGAGAGGGCCCGTCGTTCCTCAGCCAGAGTGGAAAACACCACCTACTCAAGCCTGACATCTGTATAAAAACAAAAATAATCTGCTGTCAGCAGAATGTTCAGTGACTCCTATCACCCGGGCGCTGATAAAGACTCCGGGCCGTGTAAGGACTGCGCTGTTATGCGAAGGGGCTCAGCGGATCGGAATGCATGCTAATTGCTGTCAGAAGTATGCGGTGAGCCTTCCGATTTCTGGCATTGCTCCACACCTTTGTGAAGGATATGATAGAAGGGCTCTGGCTAAACAAAGATTACTGAACACTGCACACTGCCTCTAATGCCAGGTTGACGGTCACATGCAATCAATCCAGAGGTCAGTAGTGCGTCCGTGTCCTTCCAAATAAAGAAATCAGGTCATGGATATTTTGCACCTTGCAGAAGTATTCTTGTCTGTTTCCCCATTCTGACTCTTTACACCATGAACCTGCTAAGTGTTTAAATAGGAAGCAACTGGATTTCTTCAGTTTAAGCACTTAGGATAGTCATGGGTGACTGACAATCTACATCGTTGTAGTCCTCCGAGTTAAATGTTCTTTTTGGGGATTCTATGTGATAAACCGAAAGAAGTAGGGTGTCATCATCAAATAAAAGTGAAAATACATCGCTTTCAAAATTCTTTTACAAATGCAAATCTGAAAGAGGTGACATGCCTTTTGTACTAATCGCCTCTGAGTTGACACTTTGCAGAATCACCTTTTTCTGTCGTAACTTCTAGTCTTTTGGGCTACATTCGCTGCCAGTTGTTCACTAGAAGAAAATCTTTCGGAACCACTACCATAGGCAATCATAAAAAAAAATTACCACCACCCCACTGTAGCTCTGGCTATATGGCCGTTGTCCTTCTGGGAAGCTAAACCTCAGTCTGCAGGAATCCTAAGACTTCCACAACCTTTAACCTCTTCTTTCAGGTGATTTAAAATCCCCCTGTATCCAACTCCATCCAACTTCTGACCAGCTTCCCTGCTCCCGCTGAACAAAAACATCCCCAGATATGCTAACTCATCTTTTTTAAAGTTGGATCACCTGTTGTTTTTCTTTTTTTTCTCTTTTGGATTTTACTTTTTATGCGTCAAAAGTAAAGAGGACTTAATACAAATGCAGATCGTACTTTGTAACTCATTCCACTTCACAGTTAGGTGC
Source organism: Poeciliopsis retropinna (assembly GCA_010277075.1). Lineage (NCBI taxonomy): Eukaryota > Metazoa > Chordata > Actinopteri > Cyprinodontiformes > Poeciliidae > Poeciliopsis > Poeciliopsis retropinna. The sequence continues at coordinate 15,352,280 of VMRM01000012.1, read as the reverse complement.
TACTTTGTGTTGGCCAGCCACATAAAATCCCAATAAGAACACAGACTTGTGGTTGTGAGGTTACAGAAGGTGGGACAAAATACTCTTACAAGGCAATGTATGGTTATTCAGTCAGAAGCGCCTGTTTCCTTTGAAGAAAGCAAGATAAAAGTAGGAAATAAACACTTTGCATCTTTGATCAGATCATGCTGTCGATGTGATTAGAAGGGAGACTTTAACATGTCCTTTTTAAGAAAAATACATAGAAGGACAAATTGGAAATGGTAGCGTTTCATGCAACACAGGCTGCAAAAAAAAAAAGAAATATATAAAACAAAATCTATTCATCATGTCTGGTTTAATCCAGTGTGCCAGTAAAACCTGATGCTCTAAACAGGAGCAAACCTCCCCTTTTAAATAATTGATATTTTCTGATTAAATGTGGCAGTTTGGAGATAATGAATTCTTTATAGTGTGCCTTGAGCAACTCAACAGCTTTGCCCTGCGTGACAGCTTTATGAGGCCGCCTTTTTTGCCCAAATTTTGAAAGTTTAACCTATGTAGATCAATGTGCTTCCTTAAAAGAGTTTAATAAATTAAAGTGCAGGGGGCTTTTCTTTTTTCTTTTTTTTTTCTTTTTCTCTCAGCGAGCAGAAAAAGCTGATGAGACAGGTTTAGTTTAATCTCAGGCAATAGAAGTCATTAACCATTCTCCCAGGAATTAAAATATAGCTTGCCCTTTTCTTCTCTCACTTATCATTAGCATCACTTTAATCTCCCCGCGTTTCACACTGCTATTTTAATCATTACTTACTGCCTTTTGACAACTGAGGAACATGGCTTCGCCCCGTTCAGGCAATATCCTGATTTTAGCTGACAAAATGTAGGACATCATTTAAAAATATCTAAATTTCCTCTTCCGTCTTTTTTGTTCTCCCACTCTTTACACCCCCAGAATGTCTGGCTATTTATATCAAAGACGGCATAAAAGACGGTGGGGGAGATTGACTGGACGACATTCAAAATGTCATTCGGGTTTGCTGCAGGGTTAACAAAATCTGAAGCGCAGTTTATTTGTCCGAGCCCTGTTGTTTTTCTTTTTGCTAATAGATAGTGAATTTCACATATTGTCCTATGTGGGTCACGGTGAGTATTGGGGTTGGGGTTTATTTGCCTGCCCTTGAATCAATGAGCATTTGCAACAGAAACTATGTATCTCCAGAGTAGAATATAAATAAAGTATTATGGCCAGTCTCCCAATGACAATGACAGATGTAGGGCAGACTTTCTTTCTGTCTCTTTTTTTTTTTTTTTTTTTTACTTTTGTTTCATTAATGTTACTTGTACCAGGAAAACGGAACAATAGGAGTGGATTTGGAGCATGATTAATCCGGTGACGAAGAAGAAAAAGGTCATTGGCCTTCAACTGATGGCTCCATATGGATCTGAAGTTTGGCATTGTGTGAAACTTCCAGTTCTGCTCTTACACCGTTCATACATCAACGAGGCCCCGGAGTGCCAAAGCATTCCCACGATTCCGCTTCCAAGTTTATGCAAATAGACACATTTTTGCATCATTACATTTCATTTTACTGATTTAACAGTAATCCATCTAAAGCTAGTGTAGTTCTCGCCTAAAATACATGAAATTGAACTAATCTGCTTTTCCCTCAGTGACTCTCTTCCTTCGCCGCCTTTCTTTTTCTAAAACTGTGCCAAGATTAAAGGCATTACCAAAGAACAGAAACCTCAAGTCCTTTAGATTAGTGTTCAATTACTTAATCCTTTAATAGAATGTGAGTTTTGCCCAAAACAACAAAACCCCTCAAATACGCGCTGTTACCGCTGTCAAAAGCAACACGCTAATTAAGTCTAACAGTTACAAGAAGGTTAGAGCGTTCAGATTCTAGTCTTTTGCAAGGGAGGGAAGAAAGATCATGCAAATCAAGAAGTCAACTCATTGCAGTTATTCAAATAAAAAAAGAGACTTTTATTTTTGTTAATTTTATTGTTTCTGCCTTTCAGCGAATGAAAGGACCAAAATGCTACTTCTTTAGCTACTAGAATATTCTTCACACTATTAAGAGTGAGGCCATGTTATGGCTTACACAATAATGAGGAAGATTATTGTATTTACAGACATGCGAAGTGACAGTCTTCAAAAGGGTGGTAAGCCACAAAAGATTATCGTTCCAGGAAGTGGCTGTACACAGGGTGCCATATCCAAGCATAATAAAGGAAAGTTAAGTGGAAGCAAGAGCTGTGGTAGAAAATGGTGCACAAACACTTGGTTTAACAGCAGCTTTAAGAGTATGATGAAACAAGGTTCTATCAGATTTTTTTGATACACAGTCTTGACTTCTTGCGTAAAGCAACCACTAAACCAAAGGAAACGTTAGCCCGGCTCTACGCTGCATGCGGCTCTGCTGTGCTGCGAATGATATAGCAGCATTCCTGCATTTCTCAGGATGCTAGACTTCCCACTAAAGTACAGGATAATAAGGATGAGTGGTTTGAAAATGAGTTTTTCTTCGTCCAATGCTCTAGCTCACATTGTCTGCCTCCACCGACGCTCCTACTACAACTTGACATGGTTTCAAAATATAAATCATGTTTTGTTTGTCCATTTTAACAGCTTATCCATACAAATGAAGTCATATACTGTTTAACGTAGCTAGAATTTTGAGAAAATGCAGTATGTATTTGGTTAATTATTTTGAAAATATGGCTGCTGTGTGTATGCAATGTGAGTTTTACTCATTGAACAGCATTACCGAAAGAAGTTAGCTTTTTGATGGCATCATAGAACACCTGTATTTTTCTAATGAGACAGATGAGTAAAGATTTTTTTTTATTCCATTGAGGTAAATAGAGCTGTTGTTTTGCTAGCCCCGTCTCTGAGCGAATACGGACACGAAACCACCACCTTCCCTCCATTCATCATCTACTCAAACCCCCGCGCCTTTCCCCAACCGCAATTTATTATTTACTTATTTTTTTGTAAAAAAAATATATATATATATCAACGGCGAGCTTGCTCACTAAACGCTTGGAAGCAGTTTATGAACGTTTCAACAATAAAATCCCCTCGCCTGACATCAAAAAGGCAGCTCGGTTCATTTCTGATCCCGATCCAAGTTCAAAGGCGAAGTTAAAGTGATACTTCAAAGAAGCGTGTAATCAAAGACACGCAGCTGTTAAAACAATCTTTTGTTAGCTCATTGTCTTCAGAACAGACTCTTCACAAAATCCCCAAATGAAGGGAAGCAGAATCAAATAAGATACATTCAGACGCTCTGAGTGGGAGGCCTCGGTGTCATGCTAGAACGACTGCAACACTAAAGATTTACTACTATTTACAGCAGCTGAAGCAGTACAATACGGTTCGGTATCCTGCCTGGGGAAAACTGAACAAAAACGGAACTACCGCGGCCCTTTTAAATATGCCAAGGGCTTCAGGCACATTAGAATATGCCCCAGACAAAAGTGAGGCATTTTGACAAATTAAGTGCCTGGTTATGAAGGCTGCATTGTTATATTTGATGCCGTATCCTTGCTCGCGAACCGCAAGGCTCCATCGCTGTCTGTAAGTAGTATAATATCCCCTCGGTCGCTCCGCCGCGGCCTGCTGCACTGTGTCATTTGATTTCCTCCACAAGGGCAAGTTGCAGCTGTATTAACAAGTCCCTATCACTACTTGATGCGGTTGAATTTAATGCAAAGACCATCCAAAAGGTGGGACAAAGAAAAAGAGCAAGGGGAGGGAAAAACGTGAGTGGGAGAGAAAGAGCTTTGCCAGTCCATTGGCTTGGCTTAATTTTTTAATATGCGTTAGCACCTAGCTTTAATCCGACTCTAATGTACACCGTCAGGGGTTACTGTTGAGATAGAGAAAGGGGCTGTCAATCAAGGCTTGGCCAAATTATACCCAGACTCCATTAGGTTTAAAATAGAGCAATGAGGTCTAGCGTGAGTCAATCAAATCATTTAAGGATGGCTGTTATGGTTATTACGTTCTACTTGTTATGGAACCCGCTCTTACCTTTATTACCATCAACGGCGAGTGAAAGCGAACGGTCCCTGAAATGCACATGTTCTGTTCGCGTTACGACGGTGTTGTTAATTTTCCTGCAACTCTGTGTCACGTTGAACATTGTGCAAAAAAAAAAGTGAAAAAAAAAAGTGAAATAAAGTTTAATAGATGAACTGAATGTCAACAGTTAAAAATCAAAAGGCATGATGTATTCAGGAGGTGTTTTTTTTTTTGTTTTTTTTTACCGTTCAGATGAAAATATACAGACCAAGAATAAAGTGGTTAGTTTAAAATAAAAAATAAAAAAAATACAGGGACGCAACATATGGAAAATATCAAATCAAACGGTAAAATTTCATGAACTCATGTCAATGTCAGAATTGGTCATATTAAATACATTTCATTATACATTTTGTGAGTCTTGTTTTTACCTCAACAAGATTCACAAGACTTATTTGCTTAAAATAACCTTTAACCAAACAATATGCCCCCATTTCTGCTTTAAAACTGTAATCCTAAATGTTGTGTTTCCATTAGCTATAAGCAGAAAGTCATCATAAATAACAGACATAAAAACTTTAAAACTTAAATGTACATGTCAATTTATAAAATGAGATTCATTGAATTAAATAAACCTTTCAGTTACACTCCTTTTTTATTAGATATTGTTTGTGGACATACATCGCTCCTCTATAATTCATTTAGGTTTTTTAGATAGTTGGGACTCCACCACACACTTTTTGTAGCAATGAACAAGTCTCTGCCATACATCTGGCTGCAAACTTCTTTAAGGGTTGAGGTTGGTCCTTTGTTAAGGTCATTGCAGAGACATAATTTTGCTGTCTTTATCCATTCTGAAGCAAGTTTTGATGTCTGTTTGGGAACCATTTGGAGCAATTAACTGCCGCAAGGGTTTCTGAACCAGTCTCTCTGCCACAGATGAAAGGAGATTGGGTAGAATGATTAGGGATATCTCAAGAACCACCCAGGCTCTTGAGAACTTAAAGCTGGTGGTACACCAGTGCAACCAGTCACAGTGAAGCACGTTTTACATCATCGCATGTTGAGAGGGTGAAGACTGAGAAAGAAGATCCTGATGCTAAACCTATACAACATATGTATATATATAATCCGTCGAATCAAAAAGTTTGGGCTCTTGTCATTGTGGCTGAATAGCCACAATGATACAGTATGATGAAGTACTTTTACGTGACTGGCAAGCACAGTAGTGGCGGCATCATGCTGTGGATCGGTTTTGTTGCCAGTAGTATATGATGGCGGAAACTCAAGACACAATCAGTTGTACAAATGACCCAAAACACACGTCCAAAATAGGCTAACAGGTTAGCTTCTGGAACAGGGAAAAAAAATGTATTATTTAGAGAATATTGGTGTGATTTCTAAAAGTTTGAGCAGGGAAGCAGAACTCTTTAAATAAACTCTGCCTATTCGGCCAAGAATAAGGGTCAAGTATTCAGAAAGAATTTCATCAAAAGCTGAAAAGTGTGTGATTCAGAAGCAACTTTCTAAAAGACTTTTGGGTTTGAGTGTATTTGAGTCGTTCATATGATTTTCATCCTGAGTACAGAAGAAAAAATACATTAGAATAAAATAGAATATTTGCTATCATCGTTTTGTAAGGAGGCACAAGAAGATTAAAGGTGCTCGCACCAAGCCTTCATGTACCACTAAAATAACACAAGAAGGTAACAAGGAGATGATTTTATATATGTATATTTTTTAAAAAATCATTCAAAATATTTGGGAATAATCAAAGGAAGCAAACTAATGTCTCATGAGGGTATTAAATTTAGCAAGTGTGATATGGTGTGCTACTAACCTGTAAGTCAGCAGATCGAAGTATGATTGAAGACCACCAGAGCATGTAAAAAGAGAAAAGAGAGGAAACACGAGAAACAAAGTCAGAAAATTGTGTCATATAATACAACCTTTACACCTTTACATATTTTATTCATAAAACAAAAATGTCACGTTTAATTCCCAGAAATAAAAAACCTCCCCAAAAAATCATTGTTTGGTGCTTTCTGGGCACATGCGAGTTGGACGAATGTCGCGGCATAATAAAACAAGTTGCGGGTGCATCTGTTCCGCGAGATCTCCAAAAAGTTTTTGAGCCAAGTGACAATATGCGTAAAATGGGAACACTGTTGTGAAAGATTTCCATTTGGACTGTTTGTAAACATGGCATGTGCTGTGGAAGTGCCAGGTTGCTCTTAACAACCCCGCTTCCAACAAACAGAAAAGTAGGGAGGAAGACAAATTGCCAAAAACGACATTATCATCTCCGTATGTGTCGCAAGGAAAGTGGATCTGCATCAAGAAAACGGAGCGAACCCATGTGTGTGTGTGAATGTGAGGCGGTGTTTGAGCTTGTGTGCGCACGCGTGTGTGTGTGTGTTAGCGGGTCTGTGCGTGTCTGACCCGCTCCATCTGGAGGATTCAAACACTTGGGGGCTGTCACACAATAGGGATACGAAAGCCTGCTGAAGGATAACAAATGACTTCATGGCAGAACAGCCATTGAAATTCTTTCAGTACGTGGCATTAAAAACAACTGAACAAATAGAGATAAGAAGGTTGGTAGGATTTGAAATGAGATTTTTTTTTTTCCTCCCCTCTCCCTTCCTCTCTCCCTCAGCTTAAAAGCTAAACAAAACAAATGGAGCTTATTACTGCAGATTACCTTACACTGGACAGATTCACCGCATGAGGCCTAGTGTAAACAATGTCTTTCTCTCCGTGTTCTAACTATGTGCCATTTATAACAGTGAGCAATCATATCCACGGTACACACACACACACACAGAGATAAAGCAAAACATATCCTGGCCTGCAGTTTCAAAAATGTAATTGTTTAAGGGACTGTTTCCATGTGAGTTGCCATAGCAAACACTGATAAACCAATTACAGCCTGCTATATTGCTGCTTATTCTGCCGCTGCATCAACAGCGGCTGCCACTGGAGACTGATTGTTTGCGTGAGTCAGGGGAAAAGCTGAGCCCTTCCATCCCTCTAACGCTGTCACTCACAGGGTGCCGGGACGTGAAGTCGACATCAACGACAACTAAACGCTCTTTTGGATTTCTGTTTATTAAGTTACATTTTTTTGTGCTCTAAATCTATCATCTACCAACCCCAGTCACGTACGCTAATGTCCAGTGACAAAAACTAAGAGAAAGTGCCAGCTAATTCCAGCTTCCAATCCTCTCTTGAGTAAACATTATTAGGTTTGACGGATTGGTCAAGGAGGTGTTGAGTATTAAACAACACAGCTGCACTTTAAAAGAGTTTTTTTTTTAAGTTTCCATATGAGAAACGGACTTTGATTGAACTGGACAATAATTAAGATCAAACTGGGCTGTATTCACAGGTAAGCCCAAAGTTATCCTTACTCCTAGCAGATTTGGAGTTTATTTTTCAAACATGTTTTTTTCCCTGACTAATAGTACTTGTAACAGCCCAAACAAAGTTTTGACTAGAGTCTTATAGAGAAGCTGTGAAGGCAAGGAGGCTTTCTTATCTCAAGGACAAGAGGAAGTAAAATGGATAAAAAAAAAAAAAATTAAATGTAAACATGTAAAAAGCTGGTCTTTTATAAACAGTTTGACTGATTTAATTTGAATTAAGTCTTCTCCATTAATTATTATAAAGAGGCATTTTTGTTTGGTTAAAATCTAAATAAACAAGAGAGGGTTTTTATGTTAAATACAAACAAACTTTTTGGTTTAAGTAATCTAATCCAATCTGTGCCAGGAGTCCAGATAATTTCACGCTGAACTACAGATGCATCTAAAACATTCTCATGTTTGGATTGCACTGAAAGGAATGGAACTTTTTGGAGCGAAATTTGGACAAAATTCAATGCTGTGTACTTGAAAATGAATTTGAGCTGGCACTGTGATCGCATTCAAAGATTAAACGAGAGGAACTGGGGTTCTGACTGGGGCTGCAGAAACCTATTTTCTGCAACGTAGAAATTATTGCATGTGGTTCATTCTGTGTGCGAAAAGCGCAAAAGGGAGCAATACTTTCAGCAAACGACAGGAATCCTTGAGTATAAGGATCTACATTCTTTAGAATGAACACGGAGTGTGTATTTAGTAAAAATACTAAGTGCTTATTTAAGACATTTAAAATAGCTTCAGATGTCAACACCATTATATGCATTTAGTCTTTCTTAAATAATAATAAAACCCCATTTTACAAAATCAAGCACCTTGGTTTTTCTGTGTCCTAAGTCGTTCTTGTGTCCTCTAATAGTAATAAACATAAAAACCAAGCCCAACTTCATATGAGCAACCTCCTGCTGGTAGATATTTATTTTGGTCATATAACCTCCCTGCTATAAAATAGATTGTAAGCGTTTTGTGGTTTATATTTCATTAAATCATGGGCTGGCATAACATGTAGGAGGTGTGCAAAAAAAATACACATGGTATGTAAAAGCAGACCCGTGACAGATGGCTCCATTTCCCTCTCACAAAGAGAAGAACAAGAGCAAAACTAAAATTTTAGTTGGCGAAGGAGATGAGCAACCGGGCTCCATCTTTTGTCGTTTGCCGAGTCAGAGAGACAATCAGTAACACATTTTCTTGCTCTAATATATTAATTCAAGCAGTGGCTGCAATCTACTTTTAGACTGACAAAGATATGCTTTTGTCCACCACAGTTCTTTTTGTCTGTGTAGTAGAGAGGAGGTCTCGGTGGACACAGTTCATTTTCTTTTCACGTTTGTTGAATTTTCAAAACTTCTACATCATGTCAAGGTTTCTGAACATTATCAATGTCCAAAGTATAAACTTTTAAACTGGAATTTATATAGACTTCTGGGTTATTATTGCAAATAATAAACAAAAAAAAAAGTCCAGTCAAAACTGGGAATAGTTGTCCAACACTTTGCAAACGTTTTTATATTTTTACTCTGTTAGCAAAAGTTTAGAAACTCAGACCTGAGTTTGCTTGTCTAAAACAAGTTTTAGTGCTTGTTTGATGTATAGTTTTCAAACCACAGACAAATCCAGTTTACCGCTCTAAGAAGGTCTCTAGGTCTACAAGAAATTTAAATAAGTGTTCATCTGTTCAAAATTCAATACTATAATTTTTTCTATCTGCTTTTGGTTCCTATGTGACCTGCTTTTTTAAGTTTGTATTTTTTTTTCTATTCTTTTAAAAACATTTAAGTGAAAAGTTCTAATTAAAAATGTAATTTGGTTTTATCTGCCCCTGTAAAAGCCAATCAATTTGACAACAAAAAAAGTTTAACAAGGTTTTTGACAAAAGTCAAGTTTATGTGTGGCAACTGAAATATAATGAATGCGAATCATTTACAAATTAGTTTGAAATTATTTATTGATTAAGGATACCGATTTGTTAAATCTTTTAAACAGCAAAATGAACATTAAAAGTTTGGAAGATTGACTGCAGCGACCAAAGATAATGATCAGGTCTGACCTTCCCTTCATCCAGGATTTATACAGCTCTGGGGTCAGGAAAAGGGCAGCTAAAATCTCTGCAGACACCACACATCCTGGACACAGATTGCTGTGACTTTTACTGTCCGGTCAGTATTACAGTGTAAAAAACAAACAAACAAAAAAAAAAAAAAAAAAAAAAAACCCAGCCACCTCATAGTCAGTTTCTTCCCTTCGCACAGCTTCAGTGAGAAGTTATTTTTTTCTCCATGGTCACACACTTGTTGATTGATCCCATCCTCAAGATGGTTGTAAAAGTGTCAACACTGATACAAAAATACCATCAGTGGATTATTTTCAGAATTGTTTTTTTTCTTTTTCCTTTTTCACAAATAGCAGATATCCAACATTAAAATGGTCAAGAAGAGTGTAGTATAAAAATACCTGTTCATTTTGGGCACAAGAGGAAGCAAACACTCAGCCAGCCCGCAAAAAAAAAAAAAAAAAAACCTGAGCCGAATTTATCAAGTGACCTAGTCGGCCTAACAATCAGGCGTTAAAGAGAACAAAAGCCCATTCCAAATAAATTCCCACTGTATTTGTGCTGGGATTTGATTTACTGGCCTGTGGGGAGGCACCATTTGCTAGCACAAGAAGAGGCGGAGAGAGGTAGGTGGTGTCTGACAGCCGAGTGTGTCTGAGTGTGTGTTTATGTGCATGCGTGCAAAAGGGGGCTGTTCACCAGGGGACGCTGGTTGGGGGTGGAGTGGTGGCGGCGGTGGTGGTGGAGGGAGTGCTCATGTGCCAGAAGTGTTTATTGTGTCATGGTGATTTATTGAGTGAGCTTCATTTCACTGAATGTTCTCAGATATTTATTTCCCTAAAGGCCCCACAAAGATATGAACAGGCCTGCATCCACATATGTCATCATTGCCCATTTTACAGCGTCAGGAGATTTCTCTCAAAGTAAGAGAAGGTGGAGGAGCAGGCGGTGGGGGGCGGTGTAGGAAAGAAGAGAAAGAGGCAGAGGGGGGAAACAGCTAGTGGCGATCAGGGCACCTCTCCATCAAAGCCCTGTAAACAATGGTACCTCAGCAACACAGAGAAATGGCATTTCGGAATATGGCTGACGAATTCTCGCCGTTCATCCCGCCTCCTCTCTCTCGCTCAGCTCTGCGCTGCCAAACACATACTTACAGAACATACATAATTTAAAACTAGACTTTGAAGGCCTACTCAGCAATGTAAAAGAACTACTTTGAGGTCCAAGTTGTTGCTGTAATGTGAATTCTTGCTCCTTAAGGAGAACTCAAGACTCCATTAAAGGCAGTTTTAAAGTGACAGAAAACAAAACTATCGTCAGAAAGTTTATGATTCATGAGCCGTAGGAAGGCGGCGGTTCTTGCTGCGATAAAAAATGGAACTAGTGGATAGCGTGCGTGGAGAGCAGGTAAGCCCATGCTCATTTTGAGCTTCTCATAAGATGGACAGATGGTTGAAAACCATGTGTAAGAACAGCTATATTTACTTATAGTGTAAAGCAAAAAAGGCTCCTGCTTCAACTTCTGCTTGGTTTTACCTGACTGTCCCCCTCCCACCGTTCCACCAGGAAGTGTTTCGGAAATGTACGATCTGGATGATTCTTATTCTGCGGGGGTAGCGAGTGGGTGAGGCGGCCAGATGGTAGGAGTCTTTGATTCTCCAGATGGCTGTTCTGTGTGGTGCTCAGTGACACTGGGCAGGCTCATTGACATGCTGCCGCCCTCCCCTCCATCTCTTCGCCTCCTCTTCCTTCACCTCCCTCCTCCAGCATAGACAGTGTTACGAAGATGGATACCGGCCCCCTGGCCTTTAGCTGCAGACCCTGAGAGGATGGGACAGGCCTTTCCATTTAGCCCAACAAAGAGAAACATCAGTGTTTGGGATCATATCGACGACCCCCATTTGCCACTGTCAAATCTAAGTGCATTCTCCATGAGAGTAAAAGTTGAGGGAGCACTGATGTAAAGCCAATTGTGGCATGTCCATTTGGGGTCTACAAGTCCAAGGTAAAATCGACGAATGTTGAATTAAACCAAGTCTGTATGAAAATAACAGAATGAAACGATAGAGGGCCCTGTTATCTGAAAGTACATATGGTTTAAGGAAAATACTACTTATTAGTAATAGTACTTATTGGCCATAATATAGTGTGTAATCCAAGCAAAATTATTTCCCACAAAGGTGAAGTTTGTTCAGGCAAGAGGTGGGGAAAGTGATTCCAAAGGAAGTCTTATTTTGAGGGTGAAAAGGAAGTAGTTCTTAACTTACCCTGCTATGTGACATAATTCGCTAGTAAAGATGGTTGCAAAAGCAGTGAGGAAGCCTTTACCACCTTTAAAAGTTTGTCCCACAACTTTTCTGGTCATCGGAAGAAGACAAAATAGTGACTGATCTTGTCGTACAAGATCGTGTGATATTAAAACTTCACACTGTTCCTCGGTGAGGTGGCTGCCGTCTCGCGAGCATTAGTCAGATGCAGTCATCATGCCTTCACCTGATGAAGTTGTAAGAGAAGATGCCCCACTACTGATTTTAGGCAGCAATTTGGGATTTGAGTCGAACAACAAATGCCAACCAAGTGACAGACAAGACAAGTAACACGTAAAGCACTGCGAGCTTTTCAGACGCTGAAGAGGCCAGACATCACTATAGCAACCAATAACAACCAATGACTGGATGTGAATCCAGTCAAAATGTATCAAAATCTTATCTAAAGTTGGCATCTGACCATAGCCTCCTTCCCTCTCAAAACTAAAGGAATATTTCACAGTTTCAGATTAATTATCTTTAGTCCAATATTTAAAGTAATAATGAAACCTCAATTAAAGGCAGTTACTGGCATCAAATTATGCAAAGATTTTAAGAAGTGACTGTTTTTAACCCCCTAAACGTTTCCCTTGTAGTGTCTCTACAATTTAGTGATGCAATAAGAGAATACTAGAACAGTGAGCAGAGGCTTAAGTTCACCTTAAGTTCAGAAGTCCTGAGCAAAGCAGTCCTGGGTTAAATCCCCATCCATTCATTGCACACTTTCCATTTTTTTGTATGTTCCTGTCTACAAAAGCTGTCAAAATAAAGGCCACTAATGCCCCAAAGAACCTTTAATAAATAAGTAGGCGTACAATAACAGAAGCTCTGTAATTCTTACTTGTATGGAATACTCCGAAAGACTCAGAAGGCTTTTTTTTTAAATCAATGTTTTACAAAATTGTTAAAAAGAAAATACTCCTCAATTATTGCTCTTGTTTTTAATTATTACTTAATTATTTTTTATGAACTTTTAGGTTAAGTGGTCAAGTTCACAAGTAAATACAGAGCAGTTGCCCAAATCAAAAGTGTTAAAATGACCAGCGTTTTTTTTTTCTTTCTAGAAGTATGGTCCATAGAGCAACACAGAGCCATCTTTTCTCCCACCTGCTGCCAGTCAACTGGCTGACAGATGACTGATCCAGTTTTACTTTCTCCGCCTGTTATATCAAGAGATGAAGTTCATGAGCTTTTTTATTTCGTAATAACCATGTAACATTCCCATTTTGCTTGAAGTTTTGCATGACAGTCCAACACAGACCATAGCATCATTATCAAGTCATTTTGTCAGTGTGTCTGTTATTATATTAGGCTCTGACTGCTGACAGAAAGAAAATTGTCATCTTGACCCTCATCATTATTTTTATAGAGGGTGGTAGGGGGGGGGAGACACACCCAAGCCATACTCACAGGTGAAAATGAATCTACATTCATGCACATCTAAATTAGCCAGTTAAGCAAATCTTGGCCTAATTTGAATGGGACCAGCTAAGACGGTGTTTCTGCAAATCAGCCGAGCTCCGGCATTAAACACTCCCCACTTTTATTCCCTGACCCCTGATGCACCTCTCCTTTCGGGGTCATATCATCATTACCATAGTGCAAGCTCAGAGACTGCGTTTCTGTGTGCCTTAATTAATGTGTGTTTATAGGGGGGTGGGGTGGGCACAGGAGTGAGTGCACTTAATGAAACATTGCTACAGTAGCCTCCGGGGCCCAGAAGAGACAGCTTCTCTATTGTGGTGCTGATTCGAACGGGCTGTAAACACTTAATTGATCTGAGGAGCATATTTCGCTGCACATTCCAGGGAATTCTTGTTCGGATTGGGACTGTTCATGATTACTTTTTAACTTCTCTTTCAGGGAGTCGGAAGAAAAATAAGGCTGTCTGGAGTCTGTTTATTTCTGCAAAGAGACTCTTAATTAATGATAATCTGAAGTGAAAACAGAAAAGAAAAAGGGTTAAAATCATACATCTTTTAGGCAATGTTTATGTGCTGGCATGTCTGTGGCTGTGCGTGTGTGAGGGCGATGCCACTGAAAATGATCTCTGGATGTTGTGATGTCACGTCTGGGAGTCTTGGGGGGGGGGGGGGGGGGGCGAAGAAGAGGGGGATACTGGTGCTATAAAAAGGACTGGAGGTCCCTCTCTTGTGGCGGATTGCTTTGCTCTCGCAAAGAATGATCCAGTGTTGGTGTGTGAGCGACTGTGGGGGTGTGTGTGTGTGTGTGTGTGTGCGCACTGGGGCCGATGACAGAGGCCATGGCCTCCACACCCGGGGGACCGCCAATGAGAAAGAAGCATTTCCTCTAACATTCCATGGGTCACAAAAACAATTTGCCCAGAGAAAAGTGGCTAAACAGCCACAATGCAGCTCAGTGGAACAGGGGAGGAAAAGGCTAAAATTAAATTCCACGTTTGCCTTTGCCGGCCAACTTTGATGGGAGAAACACACCAATAGTTGACAATTAAGTAGACAAGGCACATCCGCATTTAGGAAAAAAAAACAAAAAAAAACAAAGGACTCCCTGTATAATTACTGAGTTTGCTCTGTGTGTCCTCACACTGTTGTGCAATGGAAGAAACAAATCCATTCTTCACGCTTGGATTGCTTTGTGATTACTGTTAATGGAGAATACCAAATGATTCCCTTCTTCATTACCCGGACACATGAAACATGTCTGCAGCAAAAATATTAACAATGTGACTGACCGGTCGCCCCGTTGGAAGCAGGAACTACTCATAATCTGTCCACTTCTGTTGGCTGTTTCCTCTAACTGCAAGCGCAGACCATCAATAGCCAGCTCACACACACACGCACACACACACACACACACACATGCACAAGAGATGATCTGTTGTCAGACCATGAAGATCGTACAAACTTTCTCTGAAACTGAAACTTCATGATTCTGTTCATGTAGTTGCAATACTACTGCTGAACCTTGTGATAACAATGCTGTCTACCATTAATCCCAATCTTGGAATAACTTGAAATATAAAAGCCGACTAAAGATTGCAAATAAATTGTGCCATCCCAGCAGGCAATTGCAATATTGTACATCATCAGCCGCATAGCATATTTGCCTATGTCATATTTTGACGTTCTCAGAAAACAACGAAAAACACGAATGAAATACGGGGAAAGAAAATCTGCATTTAGGACTGCAGCAAGTGTTTTGATAAGGTGAAAACATAGGCAATTAGGCAGGGTGCCATAGCGGAGTAAGGAGATCAATATTAGGCAGATGTCTCAATATGACTCAATACAATTGTAATTCAAAACAATGTGCAGGTCTTAAAGAAAGATTTAAAAATAAATAAATAAATAAATACATCAAATGATTAAATACTTATTCATTAAAGATTTTTAAAACAATTTAAGGCAACACAAACTTTTATATAGAAAAATAATCTTACATTGATCATTGAAGATAATCAATATAGGAGAATTTCTTGGTCAATTTCTTGGTTATTCGTGCAGAATAATAAACCTGACGTTTTGTTAGAGTGACGGGTGTCGCATCTTTGTCTTTCTCGTAAGGCTGAGGAAAGTGTCATATTGAGCCACCTGACTAGAACTGCTCTGACTCTGGGCCCTCCACTACTTTCTCCAGCACCATGCCTGTCATCTAGTGCAACCCGGAGTTAGAGGTTCTACCATGTGGAAGGCATAGGTGATAGGGACACACGACTGGATTGCTGCTGAGGCACGCAGACCACGTTCTCATCCTTTCTCACAACCCACATGGGGCGACTTCTGGGACGAGCACAGAGAACAGAGCGGACATTCCTCAAAATACCCCCGATCTAGGACAACTGAAACAGAGACAATGACAAGTGGATGGTGCAGTTTTACTAGGACACTAATCTAAGGACAGGGAAAAAATAAATAAGAAGTCTTGTCATATGACCGTGAAAGACTGCTATGGGACGCACGTTCACAGAAACAGCACGGCTATGGTTTTTTTTTTTTTTCCCCCTTTCAACTCACCGAGACAAAAGTTGGTTTGAGAGCGCTGCCAGCCTGTCCTCTCGCTGGCGGAGTATTAAAAATGTGTTTAGCGGCAGTCTTAAGAGGAGTTGATTGAGGGTGGAGGATTCTCCCTGAACACAGTGCTTTCCCTTGGAGAGTGAGGCCAGGTGGTTAATAGGGGTCAGAGCCAGGGCTGAAGTGTAAATTGGCAGGGGTGCATCAATTAGAGGGTGGCAGAGGCTAGGATAAGGATAAGGAGAGAAGAGCTAGATGGAGCAGGAGACAAGCATATAATCTTTATCACCGCTGCAAAATGCAGCCGGAGGTCTGTAAGGCAGGGGGGAAAAAAGGGAAAAGCTGCAAATCTGCACAAATTAATAAGGAAGGCTTTATGTTTGCATGTAGAATGAATTAGAATAATCTCTGTGTCAAAATAGGCATTTTGTCTAGCTTTGTATGTTGATTTGTATGTTCTAAGGCAAACAAATGGTGCATATTATTAGAAAAGAAGACATAGAATGCGATGTGATAGCAGTGTATATAAAGCTACCAATGCACCTAAGTATGTTGTAGGTGCATGCATCTGCTCCTGCATGACTTCCTTAAGAGGATTCCTGGTGGTATTATATTTTTGAACAGCGACATCTATTGTTTAGGAGTGTAACTGCAGTGGGAGGAGGACAAATTAAACAAGGATGTAAATGTGAGACTGTCGCTTTAGAAAAAAAAAAAGAGTGAGTTTAAAATATGTGAGAAGAAAGTGCACCAGGTTGGATGTTGTCAAAATTTGCAAAAATAATTGTGAAGCATATTTTTTTCTTATTTAGTTTGTTTTTGAGCTTTCAGTATTGCACAGATATGTTCGAGCTTTTTTCTTTGAGAACAAAATGCTTCCTTTTGTTGTTAAATCACTTGCAGTAGAATAGAAATCATCGTTTTCAAAACTATGGTGAGAGTTTGAAAAGGTGTTGAGAAAAGGTGGTGAACTTCGAATGCAAGCTGTAGACAATAGCAAAGCAGGAAGAATATCTTTCTATTCATTATGTTCTAAAATGGAGATTTTCATGTTCTCAATTAGAAAGGATTTGCTTAGTAATTAAGCTGAGTGAGGAGGCTAACAATTATTAGCAATATAAGCTAACAACATTTTATTTGTCTGTGGGATCCATTAAAGGAGGTTGTAAAGTACCATATAGACATTTACATGAGATAAGAATCATAAAAAAGGCAAATAAACAGGTTTTTACATTAGCTGACTTTCATAAGGTAGCCATATTGGATTTATAGGTGAAAACTGACTTTTCTACATAAAATTCTGACTTCAGAGAATATTTCTTTTCCCCACTTTGAAACTTGCAAATTCTGATTTCACAGTAAAAAATTAATGGCAACATTTTCAATGTATTATGTTTAACTGGAGGAGAAGCAGTCCAGCAGGAAACCTGGCTATTTCAAGTCTTAAAAAAAACAACTGACATGTTGCTGAAACTAGAGAATCACTTCCATCACTATTTAAAGGTAACACAGAATTAAAACCGCAATTTGCAAGTAAAATAGGTCATATCTGTTTATCTGACTACAGGCAGAACAGATAGCCTGACTAAATCAGTTTGTTATACTTGTGTTACTCTATAAAGACCAGGTAGGTAGTTATAATATTGTGAACAATACAAACTGAAAAAATATATATATTTATAAATATTCTGTGGTTTTGCTCATATTAAAATTCAAATTCTAATCAACATTTACATCAATTTAACAGCAGTAAAAATAATTCTGTTGTGCTTTAAATAAAAGCAGTAAAATCATTTTATACTATTTAGTAAAACATTTCTAACACTACAGCACCTAAGAGCTGTAGTGTTAACACAAGAATCTGGAAGACAATAAAAATACAGTTATGTTGCTTTTTTCTAAAAAAACCAAAAAGTATATTAAAGGAGAAGGAAACTAAACCCGCAAGGAGATAAATGTGCATCAGCATTTGTCAAAGTACACAAAAAGAAAATGTTAGCCTTTAATCCAACTTGGTTTTTATTTAGCACAAAAGCAACAACACGGATCCCTCTTTCCATATGCAGGAGTTATTCAGCAGAGATGTTTCATTATTCCGTGCTCACCTATCCAAGTGATCCAGATGATTTGAGCAGTGAGCATTGGAGCAGACGGCCACTACAGAGCTTACATTTGCAATCTTATACCGTTTAAGTGTATATTGGGAAAAAAGACAATCTCGCTTATTGAACACATTCACCCTGGAGGGCAAACTGCTACGGTAATGAACACCACACTCTCAGAGAATTACAGTGTCCTTTATCCTGCTGTAGTGGAGGATGAAAAAGGATCTGGCGGACACATACACTCAGGCACACAGAATTAGGTGGAGGGGCAGAGGGGAAGAAGGAGGAGGAAAAGAAAAAGAGAGCAAACACGCATTTGGAGACCCCGTAAAACCTGTAAACAAAATCTGTGGAGCAGATAAATTATATATAAAAAAGAAAAGAAAAAAAAAAAAAAGAACCAGCACAATGCAATTAAAGCCAAATTCAATTTGAGCACACACTGTCTATCTGTCACGGTGAAACAAAAGCCGAGAACCTCCATTATTACCAAATCCCTGCTCCCGTTAATTTGCTTTGCCGGGAGATTTTTCGTTTGAGGAAGCGAGCCGTAGTTAAATGCCAGGGCTGCTCACTCAGGGCGACGTCCTCTGAAAACAGCCTCCAGATGCTCCCAATCAGCCTTCATCAAACTGCCACCTCTTTCTCCACAATAAGGATCGCTTTTTTTTCCCCCCTCCCTCAATTTCTCCTTCTGATCTTAACAAGATTTCTTTTTTTTTTTTTTTCTTTTTTAGTTCACGATGAACAAAAACAAGCATATCTCAGGAGGAAGGCACAAAAATCTCCCAATGGAGCAATGAAAGTGAGATATTAAACAACAAAACATTTTTTATTGGAGTGTGCTTTTTAGAAAAAAAAAAAGGGGGGGGAATGCTATTTTTCAAGTCAGAATGGCTCTTAAACAGGTGGGGGAATATCAGTTGCATACGATGGAGCCACCGTGCACATCTGAGATCTTTAGTCAAGGTCCAGCGCTTTTGGCGAATTGTGTGCTCTTCCTTGGTCGTGGTGAAACAGAAGCGCTCCTCTTTTTAATCCTGTTTGGCCACTTTAAGGAGGACATATGAGAGATCCGTACCCCCAGAATCTGAGAGCGGCGTTCAAGGGACTGAGCTCTCATCGCTTTATGCCAGAAAGAGAAAAACGAAAACAAAAAACAACAAAAAACCCCCCCGTCATCTTCAAAGGTGGGAGAGTGTGTCAATTTAAAATCAGAACAGTATCTGCCATCTTTATGCCTCTCAAGCTACAATGCATCTCCGCTGATTAAAGCACATCAAAGAAGGCTCTCGTTCATTCCTCAGAGCAATGAGGGGAGATTTTAATTGCGAAATGTTAAACCTCACAATTAAAAGGCTTTCTACTAAGAGCTAACCCAAACATGGCCATTAAGGACGCCATACAAATTAGCCTTAACGCGAAGGAGGCTAAGGGACAGGGGACAGTGCTGAGAGGGAGTGCTGCGTAAATGATAATCTTCCATCAGAATCATCTCAAGGCACCAACAATGCTATTAGAGAGCGAGGATACAGCTGGAGATGGGATTTTCAGAATCTCTGGACAAGCCTGCTAATGAAGGGATAAACCCCATCACCCCCTTTACTCCCCCCACCAAAAAAGGAGAGATTGCATTTTCTAACACCAACACATTTTGATACGGTTTGATATGCAGCTCCATCCACAATTACTGGAAACACTGCCACAAAAAATAAAAACGCATGTGGTGGCAAGATAACTTTGTGTTGTAGTCCAGCCTGGTCTGTCAGAGTAATCAGTGCTCTGACTGTAGATATGGGGTAAGCTTAGATGGGAAACTGACTGCAGTCGTAAAGAACCACAACAGTCCACCAGTGGCCAAAATCCACAAATACCCGCGACTTCCTCTAAAAACGCTATTTTGATCATTCAAACACCAGCTATAGCTCAACATGCACAGGAGAGAACATCTTGGCACAACCGCAGAAGCTAACATCCATCTTGATCATACACCAAACCAACGCCTAGGAAAACAAAAGCCACTCCTGGACTGACTGTTTGGGAAAAGCCACCCATCATTGCATCTACGGCGTGCAAACCACAGCACTCATTGGTGCGGAACATACTTCAACAGTAATAGCAAAAATAAATATCTGCTAAATTTAGCGGTTGCTTTCAAGTTGCTACTATACCTAGCTATAGGTATAGCCATATCCTAGCATATAGTGACAGCAACATAAAGCAAATACAGTCATAACCATTATTGAAGAATTCATTAATTTAACAAACTAAAATTCACAAAGTGAAGCATGTTTTATAGATTAATTAGAGAGACTTATTTAAAGCCTTTGTAATTGTGATGAGTTTACATTTACAACTAATAAAAATACAACATTTAAGATTAGTAATGTCCATCAAAAATTACACATTTTTACTACTGAATGAATATAATGTTTGGCATAAATGAGCCTCGTCTGAACATATATTCTAATTTACTAAACACTTTGCTACTCAAAGCTTGCTACTTTTAGTATTGAGGTGTTTACCAAATCAAGTCAGAGTAAAAACAGCAGATGTGAAAGGCTTTATACATACACACACACCTCTGTTGTACATTGAGTGTATGACAGAAAAGTGTTTTTAACCCTCAGTATTTAACATTTAACCGTGGTATCATGGAACGTGTTGGATTTGTAAATGTCGGCAGCCATTTGGAAATCTCAAGGTTAAGATAAAGATCTACGGGTTCTGTGGTGGCGCAGGGGTTAAGCACAACCCACATAAGGAGGCCTTAGTAGTCACAGGTTCGATTCCCGGCCTGGTGACCTTTGCCGCATGTCTTTCCTCTCTCACTTTACTGTCTATGTTCTTTCAAATAAGGGCCACCAGAGTCAAGAAAAAGTTAAATTCTCCAGCACAGTTACCAATGCTAACCAGGCTAATTGTGCTTTTTGCAGTACATGGTACCTATAATACTTTAAAATGGCAACTCTGAAGTTTTTTGGGGTATTTTTGTAATTAAACCTTGTTTCATAGAGACCTGTGTCATACACAGTGTGACGTCGCCTCTGCTTCTAAAATGAATAACTCCAGACTGTGGAGCATATCTGAGATGCCCAAGAAAGCTAAAAAGAAACATGTTAATTATAGCTCTTGGCTGCAATCAGTATGAGGAGGTCAAAGCTTTACAAAACACAAAATCACCTTTATATCTCTGATTTGAGCATTTTTAGTCATATCTGTACCCAGGGGAAACAGAAAGTCATTGATCACTAGTTAAATGTTTCTACAGAGGTAAAAAAAAAAAAAAAAATGCTTCATTTATCTTATAAAGATTATCTCTTATTTACCAGACTGTAAAATAATTACTCACATTCAAGGTTGTAAATTTCTCAATTTATCAGTGAGACTTTTCCACAATAACAGAGGAATTTATTTTTAAGGCTTTCCACATGCCTACTGCAGGTTTGCCTGTAATAGCGGAGGGTGCCGTATTCATTAACAAACAAGCACATACGGTATGAAACAATTAAAATAATTACCAGACACGAATTTACAGATGCAGACAAGCGCAAAACCACACACATTTCCACACAGACACACACACACGCACATACCACTGAGGTGTCGGTGTGTCAGAGAGAGCTGTGGCTGCCATGATAAGAGGCTGACAATGATACTGTACAGCTATTAGGCTGGAAATAACCAGCCAACACAAACAGTTGTCAGGCGAGCCCATTGTCAAGCCGGTGGATTTACGGTGGAGCTTAAAGAATTTAGCAAAGTGCACCGACTTTGTAGATACTTTCCTGAGCTTTTTCAAAACTTGGTCTCCTTCAAAATGCCGGAGTGTTAATAAAGCAAAATAAACACTGTGGCGAGGTGTGACACTAAGTGAATGCATAAAGCATGCAGACATGCATGCCTTCTTGTAGCAAGCACAAATCCACCTTTTCTTCTTCTTTTTTTTAACAACCCCTTAGAGTAACAACACTGTCTAATTAAAATTCACATTTCAACCACAAAAAGAGAAAACAAGCCATCTTTGAACAATCCCGTCTGTCCCACGCCCTGGTCGTGAAATTCCAGATAAACACGCTGATACTCGGAGAGCGCTGCCACATTAATTAAAAGCCCTGATAGACGCGGCTTCCATCTAACAGACCTATCAGGAATTAAATTTGTATCAGCAGCAGAAAGAGCAGTAGAGGGGGTCCCTCAGGGGGATTAATGAAACAGACTTTCATAGCGGAGGCATCAGAGCCCCTGGGCCGAGGGGAGGGGGACGGGAAGAAAAGGGCCAGCCGCAGGATGTCATGTGTGAGACTGCCGCGTCGCTGACCTCTCATTTCATACTTTAATAAAGTCGCACCCAGGTGTCCTTGATGCCTTCCCGTTGCCCGGGGCTGTGGGAAAAGCCAAACAGGAGGCGGCCATAACATAATTCTGAAGGCCCACCCCTCCCCTGTCCGCGCAATGTAGTGTTCTATACATCCACGAGCGCGCCGGCATGCAACGCAGACGTCCGGCTTTTATCTCGATGGTACAGATTGGAGGCCTTTCTGTCGAGATGAAACAATGCTCCGGTTGGGAAACGTTAGGTCTGTTGCCTCACTGGCATATTTAGCTCGAGAAGTACACTTGTGCAATCCAAAAGTAGCAATGTTTCATCAGTCTTTTTGAACCAGACCTCAAAGCTGCTCCGTGGAGAGCAGCGTTTCTGTCGTGTCACTTTCGGCTTCAATGATTTACTATCGTGTGCAGTTGGTTACAGGAAATTGGAACAGTGCTGACTTGCTTTTGAATTGTGGTCGAGACAGTTTTCTGTTGAAAAACAGAAGCATATTATCTCGACGGGGGGAGGCAGCAGATTTAGAGATGTACAGTATGCAATATGTTATCGCGACGCTGTCGGCCCAGACAGCTGCTATCTGTCATAAACTCCGGCTATTGTTGGCCACACAACGCAGCAACATGTGACCTAATCTAGATGAGCAGCCGCTGAGCAAATACTGAGTGGAATCGTGTCATTTTTAATAAAGCTGTTTTATGGACTCCAGTCAACAGAAGCCAGAGGAACAGGGTGAAACTTCCTTGTGCAAATGATACGGCAGCAGGAGTTTCATAACTTCCTCTGCTCAGACAAGCCTGTGGCAAGTCTCCCAGCAGAGAAGAGCAGAGCAGTAAAAGAGAATAACCCGGGCCTTATCGAGATTTCACAGAGGCATTTCTTTAATTAGTTGGAATATTTCTTGCTTAGATAATGTCGGCTGATTGATAACATGTTGCCACGTGGAACGGAGAGGGGGCAACCCTGTGCCTCCCCGATTCGCAGGAAACGGCCGATCGAATAGATTTCACTTGTTTTGAATGCATATTTACAAAAGGTGTCAAATAACTGAGGGCAGAAACTTTCCCCCGCCGCTTTATCGCCAACGTCTAACCGTTATCTCGTCGCAGTGTTTGTTAAAATCAGCCGGGGAAAGAAGGGCTATCTCTGAGACATTAATTGTGCAAACAAGCTTTCTGCACTCGGACAGGCCCCCCGACCCCCACCCCACCTTCGCCTCTCTTAACCCAGACTGGTGATGGAGCAGTGATGGAAAAATAATTAGCGTTGCCGAGGAAAAGTTTCCCCTCTTTGAGATGCTCGCTCTGACGCGCGGGGGCCCCGGCCCCAAAAACAATGTTGATCAAAGCACATAAACATCTGGCGCAGCGAGACTCCTGCCCCTGGGACAAAAGATATCTATTTATATTTCTCCAAGATTAGCACTAAAGATAACCTTTCTCTGCGCATAACAGAGCGCTTAGGATGCGGTAACACTCACCCGCAGTCTACCTGCGTACCCCGCACCCCCTTCACCCACCTGTCTCTCCTCTAATCTTTGTTTTTTCCACAGACTCACTCCCACATTTACACATTCTCAGGCTTTTGTACTCCTGTCGCCTCTCCCTAACCACCTATCTCAGCCCCCCCCCCCCCACTCCTCCCTCCTGTGCACACCTTTTCTCTTCACGGGGCAGCAGGTGTTGAGTGCTTGTGTTTATTCCCCCTCCCTCCTACCATTCCCACTCACTGGGCTGTGCTCTTTCCCTTTCCCTCTTCTTTTTTTTCCCCTTTCCTTTCTGCAAGTGTCTCTCTGTCTCTTTCTCTCTCTGGCAGCTGCTAGGAGGAGGGAGGAGGCTATAACAGCTGCACATGAGGGTGGGTGGAAAAAAAAAAAAACGCACACTAGGAAAACAGCTCCAATCCCCTCAGGGTTGTCAGCTCCAATCCAGCCCCCCAAGAAACCCCCCCCCCCACTCACCACCACCACACCACAACCTCTTGCGCTTTTTAACCAGGCAAACTGAGGGAAAAACTGTTGCAGTCTGGAGGCCTTTCCTATCAGCTCTACCTGAGTGACGAGTCTTAGCTCTCCGACGGACTCTGCTAGGTGAGTGCTGGCATAAGATCCTCACAGTATAATAATAACATAGTAGCTTCACGGTGTTTACACAACAATATAAAACAAAAATACATAGTATTATCTAATTGTGTTTATTTAGCAGCAAGAAAATTCATACTACTGCTAAAATAGCAGCGATCAAGAAATTCTTGTAATAAACAATAATATTGTTGTGTTGAGGCTATTTTCAAGTGATGTAGTGGCATAATGATGAAAGTTTGACTTTCAAAGATCAATACACTTTAACATTATACGCCGAAATATTCCAAACAACCCAAAACAATAATAAAAGAAAGAAAGCCGACACCGCTAAATCAAAAGAAATAAATTTATTATGAAGTCTCTGAAAACAAAATTGGCCTTTTGAAAATATTAACCATCAGAATGGACATTATCAAATTAATTTTAATTCATCATATGACTAATTCATTTATTGTTTATCACAACAGGCAATACATAAACTCTCAAAATTTGTAACATTTTTTCTTAAGTGGACAGAACACAATAACTTGTCACAGTTTTGATCTTTATAGAGTCTGACAGCAGAGACACCAAGAGAAAAGACAGGGTGACTCAAATCGTCCTGATCAAAACTTGGCTGATCAGAACCTCATCGATCTGATGGTTTTCCGACTGGGTCACACACTGCAGCTCACACCGACAACAACTCTTTGATGCCGAAGTTATTATTGAAGGAAGAATACCATTTCTTATTTGATTTTGATAGAAAAAAGAAAAAAATAACATTTTTCTACTCTATTCTTTCTAGACTAACACTAACTACAAATAGCCACTCTGCACTCAAGACATGTAAGTATAGTCTTAAAACTTAATAAGTGGGATGGGCGGAGTTTCACTAGTTTGATCACTGTGGCTGTCTGTGTTTTCCATGGCAAAAAAATTCACAAACAGATATTTTTGTTAAAGTGTAGCGGCCTTCTTTCATCCAGCAGCGGGCAGCAACAGGTGGGGGAGGTAGACAGCTGCACTACCCTATAAGGTCACACACATCACATTAAAAGGGATGTAAACTGTAGGAACTGTTTGATGACTGATTATTAGTTGGTTTTGACACTGTAACTTTTTAAAACCTTGGCATTCACTGAACACCAGTAAACCAGTCCATGGCTGGTGAAGAGCTAATGCTCTCAGTGGATCTCCATCTAGCAGTGTGACTTTAGAAGTGTCCACTTAAATCCACTTCCTACCACTGAATCATTCCCCCGTTTGTAAAACATGTCACTTGCAAATGGAAATTTAGCTCCAGGTGCTTACATCTGTTCGAGGAAAACACAAAGCGTCGGAAACCACCAGGTTGGCTTTTTTTCTTTTCCTTTTTTTTCATCCTCCTCAAAGTCTGGGCTGTCTGGGTGCGTGTGAGTGTGTGTCTGCGTGTGTGTGTCGTTTTCACAAACAGCATCAAAATACATGAGATCAGCTCTCAGGGCTTTGTTCGGCCCTGGCAAGGTTAGGCCAGCCTCATTCCAAATTTCCTGAGGGGGAACAGAGAGAAAAACGATTCCGCGCAGATAAATCACTCGCACAGATCAAAAGACAAATCAACGGCAAAGACGAGAAGATGCTGACTCGCGGAGAACAATGGAGACAGTGGAGACAGTCGTAAGATCAACCAGCGCCGCTCAATCAAAACCTCCGAAGCCGGGGGTCTGGGCAAACTCTGCCTGAGCACTGGGGCTGGAAAGAGAGCAGATCTTGGTGGCACTGCTGAGGAGTTCTGAGATTTTTTTTGTTTGTTTGTTTGTTTCAGAGGCGTACAAATAGGATTGAGTTTCTGTCTCTGCAAACTCATCTTCCAGGCCTTGATTTAAGAGCAGTGCCCAGAGACTAGGAGATGCTCCTGTTTTGAAAAGAAAAATGGGAGGAGAAGGAATGAGACGGGGGGGCGGGGGGGGTAAACTATTTGATATAAAGCAGCAGCATGGGTGTGTGTGCACGTTAGTGCGTGTGTGTGTGTGGCTGAAATATGTGTTGAGCCAAACTCTCCAGAAGAAGTCCTGTCCCATGCAGCCCTTCACGCACCATAGCCTGCGCTCTTCCATTAACTTCTTCAGTACAAGCAATAAATAAACACAGAATCCACAACTCTTTACCATCCACTCATCACTGCTCAGAGTGAAAGTGTCACACAATGGGGAAAAAAAAAAAAAAAAGAGCCCTCTGGGATGCAAGACAGGAAGCAGAAGCACCCTCGCTAATATCGCCTTTTGATCAAACCGCTTCAGAGATATCAGAGGACACACTTTCCACCGACTCTACAAAAAAAAAAGAAAAAAAAAAACACCATCCGGGGGTCGTGCAAAAAAAGCGCCTTGTGACTTTGCTTTAAAGTGTATTCCATAATGGAGAGGACGAAATTATGTTCAAAAACACAGCTCACCAAGCAGCACTGACAGCCACCATTTGATCCCCCCCTCCTCCTCTGAGATTCCTGTACGATAACGCATCAATTTAGATTAAGGTGATATGAAAGAGAAATGTAAAGTAAGGCTTCAAGAGGGAGGAGCCGGTGCATTTGAGATGAATAAAGAGATATTAAAATTAACGTGTCCCGCTTCGGCATACTTACAACTGACCGTGGAAGTGTTTTCAAGAGGAGAATATTTAAAAACTAAGATTCGAGCGCAGATGATGTTAAAGATAACATAGTTGAAATCAGACACTTACATACATTGACACACATTTAGTTTTGTTTTGTTTTGTTTGTTATCTCACTGTCTGACTTGAAATCAGACTAAAGGTTTCTTGCTTTAGGGTCAAGTTGTGACATTTTTGGAGTTTCATTGTAACTTTCTTCAAATTAAGCCATTTGTCCATGAGTGGATATTCAAACTGACTTGCAGTAATGGCTTCTTCTTTGCTGAGTGGTCTTGCAGTCCACATTTCTACAAGACTAATTTCATTGGTCTGCTGGGTTTTTTTCCACACATTTCATGTTCATCTTTGGGACACCGAACTCTTTCCTTCCTTAACAGTATGAACAGATGAATGTGGCATCTTCAGGCATCTGGAAATTGTACCCAAAGATGAACCAAGTCAACAATTCTCTTTCTGTATCCTTTCTAAAGTTTTTTTTTCAATTTTTACACAAGAAAGCACTGTGTTGTCTTAAGATTTTGTCTATGGGTGTGCCTCTAGTTTGCCAAAATATTGTGAACTGACCTATTAGAAGCTTACAAAGCGATGACATCATCATCTGGGCTTTTTCGTTAATTGTTTAAAGGCATAATGATAATCTGAGTCTGAAGAACATTAATGATTCTCTCAAGGACTGTCCATTTAATTATTCCTCTATTTAATAAAAACACAAAAAGATTTGATAATCCTAGCTAACCTAAAACAACATTGTGAGTTCATATGTCTTAAATGTGAGTGAGGAAGACAGCACATGTTACTACGGTCAATATACACATCTGGTTTCAGCACTGTGAGATCTGCTGAACAATATCCCTCCAGCATCTTGACATGAGGCTTTATTCAAATATAGAGGGTGATGGATAGAGAGCCTGATGAGGTCAGAGGTGTTTCCCTAATTGATTTGGACAGAGAAGGTGAAAGCTGGATTCAGGTGTCCCAAAGAAGATTAGGGCAAAACCATGGAGGCCGTATCTCTCCAAACAAGTACGGTTTGATAGCGCTGCTCTGGCCTGGAACGGAGGGAAAAAACAAGCCCCGCTGCCACAACAAAGACAGGAAATTCAGCATAGATTCCTACTTCTCTCTTTTCTTTTGCCTCTCTATACCTAACAATGCTGGTAATGGAGAGAGAACAGTGCCCGGAGCTGGCAGAGACACCTGCGACATATTTTCTCCCCCCCACCCTCTGATCACCACCACTCCTCCTCCTCTCCCCTGCTTCCTCCCTCCCACTCTTCCCACCCCCTCGACATTAAAGTCCTTCACAGAAATCAGAATTTAATAAATCACCCCAGAGCCTGACAGAGTTTATCTCTGGGGGTCGCCTCCACTGTGCAGAGACCCACAGACAGACAAAGCGAGGCCCGATAAGATGTGAAATTAAATACAGTTAGCAGTTTGAGACAAAGGAGGGAGAGTGTCAAACCGAGCTTTGTACGCCGTAAACTGCTGCCTGTATAGTCAGTACAAACACACACACACACGCACACGTACATGCATTCCAAGCACTCACAAACGCCAAAGACAAGGCAGGGTGATTCATTTCAGGTTTCCTCTCACATTTAGCCTCATTTGCATCCTCCACTGTCAACATATCGCCTCTCCCAGATATGTTCAAGAGCTCTCACTAAACGTCTAGGGGATGACATCCTTTTTCTTTTCTTTTCATTTTTTATTTTATTTTTTTTTACCCGGATGCGCCATTATTAATCACCGGCTCCACTCCTATGCGGACTCATCTCCATCACGGATCAAACGCTATCTTCCCGTGTTTCCTTTCATTCAGCAGATATCCCTGACACCAGTCATCGCCGCAGCTAAGGGAGACTTATGGGAGCGCGTCAGGGCTCCGACGACTTTATGAATGCCATACATAAGCGTTTAGCACAGAGAGGATATAAATGTGAGGATTTGCTCAGATCCGTCTGCTAACCTCCCGCCTGTGCCGTACGGGACATGATACGGGCCCTGTTCGCACTAACCCAGATATTTGGCAAAGCAGGAGAACTTTCCTGCTCCGTTTATGTCAACCGACCAGAGTTTTCTGTGACAAAAGTAAGTTTGCAAAAAAAGCTTTTTGGAGTGGAGCATTTCCTTTAAACTTCTAAAGTAAGATTGACTAGCGCATGGAATCTAACAAATTCTACCTAACCGGATGATCAGAGACTGAAAAATCTGCCTTTCTTAAATATAGTGCCAACAACAATGTTATACGCTATATTTGACGTGTTATCTCTGCTGTCCAAGAGAAAGACTTTCAACAATAAGCAGGAAACTTCACTACATTACAGCAAAGTACCTTAGTTTTGTGTTGAGTCACAGTCAAGTAAAGGAGCCTGCGTTCAACAATTGACACTGGAGAAAATATCTCAGAAATGCATTTCTTTGCAACTGTAGCTATACAGTGTGACCATCATGCTACTTCAAGGCAATTTTTCAAGTGTGTGTAACATTTTGTAACAAATATTACTTCTGTTTTAATTTTAAACCTTACATGTGCTTCTAAAAATGAACATTCTTTCTGACTCATCTGCACAGGTGAGAACCACTCAGGGTTATAACAACGAGGCCAAAAATAAGGCAAAAAAACTTTGTCTTTGCACCTTGGTGCTTTTTCACCCAAAAAGCAGTTGGGAATCAAAAAAAAGTAGGCATAACCCAGGTGTGACAGTCTTTGCTTTGTATTATATTTCCATGCTTAAAGTGAGTTGGCATTCTTTCAGCTATCAGCAGTGCGCAGCAATAAGTTGCACTTCTTCTCTCCGTCCCTCCGACATTTTCCTGTCTTACTATGCAGATGGTTTTAAACCATTGGAACAGTGCGATGGAACATCCAGAGCTTTTCAGAGTCTCATATGTGTTTGAAAATGATCCCTGTGGGCTCACAATCAGCCAACTGGGTGGATCTGCTGATCAAGCGGATCAATACAGCCTGCAGACTCAACCAATGTAACATCAGCATAGGAAAGGAAATGGAAAGAGTTGCCATTTAATATCTGCTAACAAATGGTTGCATTCAACTGACACAAACATTTTGCGTTTGAGTATTTCTGAAATGTTTCCGTAGTGAAGTAGGAGCATAAATACAAGTTATGGTATTGGATACATTTCTTTGTGTATTTGTTTTCTTTTGCTAATATTTGACTTTACTATTTTCTTATGCGTATTACTAAAAAGTTGGTGATGTCCTCTGGAGGCCATGTCTCCCAACTCTAGCAGAGAACACACTTACAGAAGTTGCTATAGAACAATTAGTGGCACTTTGAAAAATGAAACATGCTCTGTGTTATGAAGGGGCATGATGGCAATGCCTCCATATGAGTGCACAGTAATATTCTTTTCAATTAACTGAGGTCTACAGTTCACATCAGGATATGGCCGACCTCAGCTTTTTAAAGCTGTTTTCCTTTTTTTTTTTTTCCTTCCCTCCTCACTCTGTAGTTAAGAGAAAGCACAGTCAGGTTTCCAGGAAGACGTAGCGCTGGTCACTTAATGGGCTTAGCCTGGTCGGCGGACCTGACCTTTCGCTTTAACAATGCCGAGGCCAGCGAGGCTCGCGGCCTGCTCTGGGAACACGGTGACCCCTGGGTGAAGCCTAATCTAACTCCGACGTTGTTCTCCCTCTCTCTCCGCTGTCCAGACAGACAGCCTTCATCCACAGCCTCCCTCTGTTGCTCCGACTGATGCCTTCCTGCTGAGACAACAGTGCCAAGGAGCTGTCAACAGGCCGGTGCTCAGCGGGCCCCGACAGGGTCTCACACGCAGAGCCCCTCGGGGTCCGCGCAGGCACTGACACTCTGCGCTCGGGCTTTGAGTGCCCCCCCAGAAGAATGTCGAGAATGACAGGAATGTCGGGTGCCACCGAGAATCACGATAACGTTCTACCATCTAAGAGCATGATTAGCGCATTCTGTCGTCAGTCCGTCTTGGATGAGAAAGGGGGAAAAAAAAAAAAAAGAAAAGAGGTTTGCTGGATACTTTGGGCTTGTCAGTGCTCTGCAGTAGCTTGTCATTTTAAATAACTTGATGCTGCACCTCCCACATCACACATATAACCATCAGCTACACTCTGTGCCAGTTAGCCATACTGACAGACATTGACTACTTATTATTAGTATGTGCGTGTGTGCATTTGAGCTTCAAAACTTAAGCTGACCGTTTCAAACATTTCCCAGTTCTATTCAAAGAGCCTGCACATTCATTTCATCTGCTGCTCTTTGCTTTGCCTTTTCTCATTGTGCATTCTGAAAGGCCATTTGGATAACAGCATCAGCTGGAAATAACACTGGTCCACATAGCATGACAATAGAAGCAAACGCTGTGTTAAAAAAGATTTCTATGGCTTGTCTGAAAGTGAGAACAAGGAGAGCAAACAGAACCCTAACCGAGTGTTTACACTGCAAGAGAACATACAGACCGGGCATGAAAACCTCATGCTACGCTAGTTTTAGCTCAGCTAAACAGAAAGAGAGTTCCAGGTTTTCTCTGTAGCTTCTTAGGGGGCGACATCGTGCTGGTTTGCATCCTGTCTACTCAGACATGGAGAAGAAGAAAAAAACCTGAATTGAAGGGAATGATTTCACACTAGAATATCAAGAATAGTGTTTGTGTCTGTGGTGTTGTTGGTAGATAAATAATCTATACTGGTAAAACCGCAACATTTTTAAAATACGCCTCATTGTTTTTCCTATACTGTTGCATATTTGGTGCCACCGTCTGACTGGGTCTCCTAATGTTCCTGCTGGCGCGTCCCGTAAAAGCGCTACCGAAAAAAAAAAAAATCACAGAGCTTAATGAGCGGGTACCAACGATGAAATTCACTGGGACGAATGACTTCGGCATTACGGTTTGTGCCAGAGTGAGAAATCTAGTCACTCCAGTCTAATTTTCTGACATCTGAATAAAAATACTTAGTAAGACAGTAGTGAAAAAATATGATCGAATTTCTTAGCGATTTCTACTTTTTTAAAAGCTGTTACCTGAATCTGGCCTACCCCTACTACAGACACATTCACATGGCTCACCACAACCTTGCATCCCGAAAACAAGATTTACTTTTCCATCAAAGAAGTTTATTCATCTCTGAATGTTTTTATTTATTTTTTCCTCCTGATCAAATGATGTCCTGTGAAAGGTTGCTCTTTCTTCTCCCTTGCAAGTAAACCATACAAAGCAGTGTTTGATCTCCGAAATCCGATCTGTATTTCTAGTATTGTCTCCAGTCCTTACTGTGGCATCTTAAAGGTCAGGAGTGAAAGGCCATTTGATAACTACAGAAAGACCTTTCGGCTTTATTACGCTGCCTTTCATCTCCTTTCCTGCCGAGGTTAAAACAAAGCACGGCATCTTTTTGAAAAAGAAGGGATAAAATGGATCACTTTGGAGCCTCGAGCATTTTTTTGTCACTAGGGGAAGTCTGGCACCCAGTGCAGGAGGGAAAACTCTAGTGGGATGCATTTCTGGAAGAGACGATTCTTCCCAAGCAGAATTAGCATATGTCCTCTCAACCTTCCACCAAACCTCTCAAAGAGACCCTGAAATCCTATTGAGATATTATTACCACTCAAACAAGGCATTATTAGAGACATCTAAAGCAGGTGTGCGCACACTAATACGGGCACACATACACGCGCACCCGTGCACACAATCACAGCTCAATGACACCCACCTCCCTCTGAATATTCCTTTCTTTTTAATGGTAACCTTGGGAGACGGGGCCGCACCGGCGAGACACTTAACAGCCACTAGTCTGAGAAAAATGTTTTTGATATGCTCGTGTCATTTAATCATCCGCCGTTCTGCCGAGGCCGGGCAGGACAATTTTGCAGGATATTAACTCCAAACTAAACCCCTGGCTTGTATCATTTGTGGGGCCAGTCAAGCAGGAGTCCCAGGAGGAGCGGAGACTTCCTCCTCACAGTCGTAGTAATCTAAGCTTGACTGGCTTGCGCACACACAACTAATCGTCAGGTAGACTGAACTGTAGAGAAATAAAGGAATCGGCAAACGTGTGGCACAAATGAAGACGGTAAATGGGGATTTGGGATGCTGGCGAAAAACAAGCCAAAAAATAGATAAAAATACACACAGGCGACAAGCTGCAAGGCAATACTTCCACACCAAAGTTGGAGATGTGAAGAGCATTTGCGCAGATGTCATCTTAGCATGATCCCTTTGGACAGCCCGCATTGCTTAATGGGGTGGGAAATTCATTTCTTTGTTTCTGCTGTAAGAGATGCTGCACGATGTGATTCTGTGCAAAATATATAAAGCTATTACAAGAAAAGTGCTCCACTCTCTGACAGTTGGAGATGGAGCAGAGGTGGACAGGAGAAGGAGAAAAGTGTCTTGTGCCATGGATGCTCTCTCTATTCTTCAGCAGGCAGGAGCGTCACATGTACACAGACAAAGCGAGAAGAAAGCTAAGGCAACTGATGAAAACCATTTTTTGTTCCTTCACAAAGAACTAGGTCACCCTCTCATAATTGTCAATCATGCAATAAATCTCTCTGTGGCACAAATGAATACAGCATTGGGAATGAGACAAAGCTTATTGGCATGCTATGTCAGCTTGACTCAATTCATCCTCCTTTTCACACAAGACCATTCATATGTGAAGTTGTGCGAAGGGGTCTCCCTCTCTCTCTCTGCCTCACTCACACACACACACACACACACACACGGACGCATAGAGCTTCTTTCTCCAAACCAAAGGCATGTCGTTACACCCAACATGTAAGTTGGATGGGGGTTAATGTCTGTTGACAAACCATGTTTTTTCCCTATAGAGGAGAACAGGTTTTTTTTGTTGTTGGTTTTTTTTTGGGCACAATTTAAGAATAGTAAGAATTAAGCGTAGGCTGTTTACTATATTGAGGAAAAACAAAGTTTCAAAAACCACAAAACTTTTCCATCATACAGTTCTTATGGTTTAGATTATTTGATCTTGTTCCCCAAGAGGTTCACAGAGTGACTGCAGTTTTTGAGCCACACTGTCCGGCACTGCCGCACTTCTCCAAACTGTAGCGACAGACTGCTGGTCAGCCGGCTGCATTTTCCATGGGATCACAAGAAAGGCTGAGACAAAGATTTAAAACTATAACACATCTTTTATTAAGAAAAGACTGTTTCAAAGTTACAGCTGGTAAGGCATCAACAACAAGTCTGTTAAGCTGCAGACTGCAGGCCGGCTACACAAGCAGATAGCCTGACTAAACAACCAGCTAATGAACCTATTTCTTATACTTGTGTTTTCCTATCAAAACAAGAAAATATAATGCCCAATAAGCACACTACTGCTAAATTTAAATGTTTTGGAACTTGTCAACAACGTTTGGGCCAAAAATACACCAGTTCCAGTCAGAAGACGATGTCTTGGTGCCTTCCTATTGTTCCACTTCAGTTATTCACTCACTTGTGTAACAAAGTTTACGTCTTCTTCCTGAAGTAGGCATTGTTGTTAGCACAACCTATGAGTTATGTTTTTTGCATGGTGCATTCAGTGTTTGGAAAAAGATGTGATATTTGAGTTTTTGACCAATCAGTATCAGTAAAGTTGAAAATCTGCCAATTCCAGTCACCCACCAAACTCTCTGTGCATCCCTCTTTACTATGCAGGTTTTGGGTTTTAAATATGAGCAATCAGATTGTACAGTTATGCATTTTGATTTTCATACAATGAGAATCCCATAGTAGCCCTGGCCTAGTTGTAAAATGACTAACTATTGAAGACATAAGCAATGCATAGGCCAAGTAAAGCATTTACCAGTTGAAAATATGACTCCAAACTGCTCAGATCAGGCATACCTGGTGTACAGTACAGTGCTCTGCTTTTCCTGCAGCCTGATTGGCTGCGAGCGTCAGATTGACACAGCACTACACGGGGCTCTATCCGCGGAGGGTTTGTGTCACATCTCCGAGGACCCAACTGTCACTCTTTAAGAGGAGGGTAATAATAGCCAGGCGCCACAGCGAGTGGTGGCACAGGCGATTTTAGAGAAACATCAGGGAGACGGTGACATTTGAGTCTACGAGGAGAGAAACCCAAGCGCTGCAACCAATAAAGACTCCCGCCGATATTCTCACTTGGCTCGCCCGGAGAGACGCACGCAGAGGCAGAGAACGGGAAAGAGAGGGGGTGAAAGGCATAGGGAGATGTCAGTGTTAGATGAAAATGTGTTGACCTGGTGATATTGATACCCTGCGCTCATAACCTCTACAGGTGTGCGGAGCCATCAAGAAGCAGCTCTGTGTGTGACTTTCATTGGATAAAAAGCAAGAACCGCAGACCTTCAGATGAAGCAAGCGTCAACGCTTAACTTTAAACTGCAAGCAAATAAAAATCTGACAGCAAATATCAAACCAAATATGTCGGACTTTCTAATATAAACGGCACAGACGGAGGCTTTTCAAGGCCGACACAAAGTTCCAGCTTTCTTTCAAGTGTGACCTGATTTTTTTTCACCTTAGTTTAAGGACTGTACCGTACAAAGAGAAGAAAAATGTTCTACAGGTTATTTGATAGTGGTGGTTGTTCAAAAAACACAATACAAAAAATGGAAGAATAACTCATCTTTGAGTTTTTCATTAGATAAAAAACTGCGCCAAAGTACAAGATGTCGGTTAATACATTTCTAGACAAAGATTTGTACAAATTTTTGCATTTCATTCAACTTGAGGATGAAATGCAAAAATCTGCGTATTTGACCCATTCGCTTATCAGAGCATAAAGGGAAAAATTGGACAATTGCAGCCTCCACTTGATTGATCGGTACCTCTCTACTCTTTGGCATAATTCCATCAGATTTTATTCTGGTATTTTTTCATTTAGAAAAAAACAGCAAAATTCACCAACGACCTCAGGATTAATGACTTAGTTTTGATTGATTTTTAACTTGCAAAATGATTTTTTTTTTTTTTTTTTTTTTTTTACTTGTATGAAAGACAGATCTGGAGCAATCTGACAATCAGAGTCAGACTTCAAACAGTGCTGTAAGACATGTTGTCTAGATATGACCTATTTATGTATCTAATGAAGACTATCACTCACAGATATGCCATGTCTGGCAGCATTCAGAATTAGAACATGAGCACTTAACAAATATCAGTTACGACCATGATCACGCTTCCCTTCCTGATCAGAAGTCTTATTCTTTTTTCTTCTGCGATGGTCTGCATTTAAACTTTATGACCATAGGGCTGTTTTTTTTATTTTCAGTTCACTCATCTGATGAAACGGACGGAGCAAAAGACTTTGAACTGCCACAGAAAGTACTGTGAGTCTCAAGTGTCATTAGCTTCAGGGCTTTTTTTATTTATTTATTTTTTTTGTTCTAGCTAGCACCAGGTAAAGATTAGATAACGATCAGCGCTTTAATAGATACCGTTGGAGCTGTTCCCGCGCTGTGCCCAACATCTGAAGTTAAGAGAAGAAGAAATAGTCGCTTTCTGTGCTCTGATGTCACACTGAACCCGGCGAGGAGAGCCTCTTGGCCCCCCAGTTGGGGTACAGTGAGTCTGTGCTGAGTCAGATCCAACCACCGTTTAAGACATGTCCAACAATAGCGGCGATAACTTGACTTTGACAGAAAACGATCAGCCTTCATAATTATTTGCAGTGTAAGACTACTTTAAAAAAAAAAAAAAAAAACATCTTTTCTCACTCTGAAAATCTTGTTGAAGTGAAAATAAGATTTATTTTTCTACTTGTTGAAAACATTGTGAATTAATACTCTGACTGTAGATATGTGCAAGTTTAAGCCAGCACCTGTTTGCTTATGATTTCCTCCTGTAGGAACTTTGTTCCATGTCATCTAGTCTTTCCCATTTTGAAGAGTGACAGAGAAATAGGCCTGCTTGTCATATGTTGCAAAGTCAACTAAGTAAAACAACTAAGTAAAATTTTCTAAACACTTCAATCAAATTAAAAACACTAAAGTAAACCAAAAGATAAATTAAAAAATAATAAAATAAACATTCATTGTTTTATTAAAGGCAATTTAAGGAACCCGATAATTTTATTATATGATATTTTGTACAAGTTAAAGATTGAATTTAAGCTTAGCATTGCATTACTGCTATAAAACCTAAATTTATTTGAAGGTTTGCCAGGAATGCTAATAAATGTTTAGATTGCTGCATAAAAATCTGATATTTTATCACGTTAAATTCATTCTGTTTTAAGTCATGCACGCATATAAACAAAATCTAACCCTTGTCAAAATCAAATTTAAGCCAAAAGTTTAACTCCTAGGTTTATCAAGCAATCCCTTATTTTTGTTCTATTATTAATATTTTATTGTTTCACTTTTGAAACAAATGAAAGAAAAACCTGGATGACATGGTGGGATTTGGTTAGCTGACAATCCAAGAGTGCAAAGGGGTTTTTGTTGGATGACATTCCTTTCTTGGCATGCTTTAATTATTAAGAGGGACTCCTTTTGTATTGAGCAAAGAGCTCCAAAAACATTGACACTGGAGGAATAACATCTGCATGTTTACTCAGGAGAAGATTCATCCCTGATAGGCCTGGCGAAAACGACGAGGGGGAGAAAAAAACAAGGAGAGGAAATTTGTGGAATCCCATCTGAGATTGCTTCCCTGATGGATTCCTTTTCCTGTCAGCTCAGACGAGAAATGAAGCTGGGGAAAATTAACTCCTGATACAGCCACGCTGAATTAGACAGAGAAGGGAAGAGAGAAGGAGGGCGGGGAGGTAAAAGAAAAAAAAAAAACTCAACGCACTTTTTAAGGATTCCAGCCTTGTCATTTTCAATTTTCTGCTCTTTGGACATGCTTGTATTCAGATTCCCCAACATCTATTCGCCATATCAATCCTAATTAGACAATCTGGGCCCACGAAGGATGGGAGCGGAGTTATTTGCATAATTTAATCATAAATACTCAGTGATACATATTTCCAAATGCATTTGTACAATTATCTTTTCATCCTTGGGGCAAAAAGTATTAATATGATTAGGCAATAATTCTTAAAAAAAAAAAAAAAAAAAAGAGGAAGAAGAAAAAAGATGGGGGGAAAAATAGAAAACCAGCAAGTATGCAGTCTTTTCTTTTTCTTTTTTTTTTTTTAAACTCCAGCTCTGGGCTATATGAAAAATTAATTAATTTCTGAGGAAAATCAATTTCTCCATGTGACCATATTAGACAGAGCCCAGCAAGGGCCGGCATTCCTTCTCCAATCAGGAAATCTCATCTGCTCCCTCTAACTTCTGTCAGTAGCGTTTAACATCCTGGTACAAGCGGCGGCGACTTCCGCCAGTGCTCCCTAAATGTGCAGTAATGTGAAGGGGACCTATAAGGAAAGACTCGAAGTAGATGAGAAAAATCACTCTTTAGCATCTAATAGTTGGATTAGTCATACTGGGTAGTCAGCCGGCATGGGAGAACTTAGCCAAAGTAGTTTCAAAGTGCAGATCAGGACTTTAAAGCTACAAGACACACAAAAGTCATCCGATTCAAATCTCTGGTCTATTGGTTGTAACTCTACTTTCACAAAAGTATCCAAATATAAGCAGGTGGGTGAGGCACCTAAAGACTGAAAACATTGCCTGTTCTTAGTTTTGGTGCTCGAGATTATTGGAAGGAAAATCAGGCTGTTGTTTTTTGGGGTTTTTTCCCCTCATCTTTTGCTCTGCCGATGACCGATCAGAGCCGATAATGGGGAAATTGGCCAATCCCAACCTCTGATTGATCGGTGCATCTCTGTTTAAAACCATTTGATTTCGCGAGAGGAATTAAATGGCAATTCAATCACAGCTGCGGATCCAGTAAAGGCATGCAAATAAGACAGGAGCACGGACAGCTAATGCATCCACAAGGCAAATTAACAATACGGGGCCTCTTTGCCATGCAAATAGCCTCCAAATCCACAAACGACATTAGACAGTGTCAAACAAAGCCTCTCTAACAAGTGAAATCTGGGGTTTTTAAAAGAGTCTTGGCTCGGCTTCATTTAAAGCTACAGAAATATGATCCTGAAAGAAAGAAAAGCCAAAAAAGGGGAGAGTGTGTTTGGTTAAACAAGCTGCTTTGTGGACGTTTTCCCAAAAAAAAAAGAACAGTTTTAATTTGCTCTTTTTCCAGCTCAGTGAGTGTCAACTCAATAAAGCAATTCTGATTTTCAAGGAGGCTATTTGTTTGCACAAAAATAAATAAAAAAAAACAAAAACCCAAACACCTTGCCACCATCTGCCAACTGCACAGTTGACTTGAGCACATGTACTGTACCTAATCAAATTTAGCAGATCCCCACTGAAGGATTAAAATGTGAGAAAAGAAGAAAAAAAAAAAACTTAAAATGCTGGGGCTTTTTTCCCTCTTTCTCTCTCTCTCTTTACTCCAATAAAGAAAAAGACGATATGAGAGCCAATTTGGCTTTTAGAGAAAGTACTTCAACAGATTTGGATTTTAAACAGCTTTGTATACCATTATCTCTCGCTCTGTCTCTTTTTTTTATTCTATCTTTATCTGTCTCTCTCACCCCCTCCACTGCTCCTCCCTCCTTCTCCTTCTCTAATCAGGCATCTGTCACTCTCTTTTTGAAGTTATTATCGCCCGAGCCTCCCTCTTGGATGTGGTTGCCCGGTGACGGGGGGTATCTTAGCACCCACTCTGACTGGGAATGATTTGAATGGAATCCAGAAATCTCCCCTGAGTACCTGTAAACACATCCGCGCCTTGTAGAAAACAAATATATTATAAGAGAGCTCAGCAGAGAGAAGAAGAGAGGAGAGGAGAGAGGAAGAGGAGAGAGACAAGCTGGCACCCTCGGTGGCAGCTCACACTGAGCGCTAAACAAAACAATTACCGTCATTTGCAAATATGTGTGTTTAGGCATAAACACTGCTGAAGTAGGAACAAGAGAGGTGAGCGCTCTCGCTACACTTCCCAGTCACATCAGCATCAATTATATATTTATATCAGTGCGTTAAAATAAAAAAATGAAAGAAAAGCAAAAACGTCGTTTTCACTGCGACCTGACAGAAACGAGCTGAGGAAAATCTGTTTAAGTAAGGCGTGGAAGTGAAAAAAGCCGGGACCGTTTCCCCAGTGGCGGGACACCGTCTAGGGCGTGCGGTTAACCTTCAAGGGGTAGACAATGATTGTCAATTAAAACGGCTGCCCCGTCATCGGATAGCCACACACACACACACAAACACATGCGCTCAAAAAAAAAAAGGAGACCAATGAGAGATATGCGATATCTCCGCGCCGCCCCCGTGTTATAATAACCTTTCTGAGAGTTCAAGTGTCACGCAGCAATAAGAACCTCTTTTTTTTTTTTTTTACATCCCACCGCGGGGAAAATGAAAAGGGAAAACAAGTAGCTGGAACACGGGGGGCTCCTGCAGGGGCTCTTGGAGGGGCCACAGTCATATAATGTAAAGAGGGGAGATTACTGAACCCGGATCAGTGTGGAACACTGGTAATCTGGCACAAGAGCCCTTCAGAAAATAAAGAGGTTAATAGTCACTATATTTCTGCTTTTTTTTTTTTTTTTTTAAGATTAGCTGTAATGACCTGTAACTGAGCTCAGACAGTTCAAACACACATTTTCTTTTTCAGGGTTTCAGCTGGAATGGGCCGCTGTGAGGAGAGCAGGAATACCACAATTTCACCATATTTGCACAAATCAAGAGCAGAACTTTCCAACAAGTTTTCATCAGTTTTATTTCAAACAAAGACGCTGCACTCACCACTGCTGCTGCTCAAATAAAATGACAATAATTACTCCGATTACTGTATACAGTAATGTTAGATTGCATTTACTTATCACAATCTTCATTTTGACACATATAATTAGGCAAAAATGTAGAATGGACACCTGCTAGAAACTTTATTTTTTTAAATTTTTTAAAAAGTTTTTCAGGTGCTTAATGTGGACATTATTACATGTTTTTGCTGTTCTGTTCTTTACAAGATGAAACAAATAAAACAACAGAGATGCACAAAGAAATCAGCTGGAATCAGTTCTCGGTTCGAGCAGGTCGGACTGCTGACTGAAAA
Organism: Poeciliopsis retropinna; assembly: GCA_010277075.1. Lineage (NCBI taxonomy): Eukaryota > Metazoa > Chordata > Actinopteri > Cyprinodontiformes > Poeciliidae > Poeciliopsis > Poeciliopsis retropinna. The sequence goes on along the minus strand of VMRM01000012.1, from coordinate 15,311,279 downwards.
GCCATTGAATCCCTGAACGCAGCTAAGCGCTAACAGGTAGAGGTCGTACCAGCACTCTTCAGTGTAGATGGTACACTGATGGAATCTGACTCTTCCCTCTTTGAAGAGGGAAGAGTCAGATTAACTGTGCTTCGAACATTTGATGTTTTTGCTGCTCTCCACAGATAATTAGGTTTAAAGCAAGTATAAGCAAATTATATCAGCTGGTTTATTACTTGTGCTGTCTGCACATGTAGCCGTCCAGCAGTCAACTCACATTTTAACGCGATTACTGGCCATGTTTTCATGATCAGAAATGTTTCAAGAAGCCAAATTTGTTATTTTTGTTAAAAAAGGTCAAATGTTGAGGATTTGTTTGAGCCAGCTGGTTAGCAGTGCACAGCAACAGGCGTGAGAGCAGAAAGCACAACGTTAGGAAATATTCCCTCTCTCCTGCTCTTTCTCTGTCATCACTCTGTGGCAAAAATGTTTTGCTTCTTAAATAATAATTACATTTAAATTATTTAAGCAGATGAAGACAGAGCAGAAAAAATACTGCTATGATTAGTAGCAGTATCATAGCGGGCACTTTTAAAGCCTTTCCATGGTCAGAAAGGCTTTAAAAGAGCCAAATTTTATTGTGAGAGGAGAAATTTTATTTCAGCCAACTGACCAGCAGTGTGCAGGAGCAGCAGGACACTTCAGAGCAAGCTCCAATGGAACCAGCAAGTTCTCTGGTGTCTTATTATACTGATTTTTATTTATTTATTTATTCATTCATTCATTTATTTTATTTTTAACTTGGTGTACTTGGTTAACTTTTTAAAAGTTTTGAATCAGGTAAAAACTTAAGTTGCTTAAACAAACCAAAATACACACACACACTAAAAAAAGAATTCCAGCGAACAATACACTCTTTAAATGTGTTTAAACAGCGAGCATAGGGAACAACTTGGCTTGTTTGTGTCCACATCAAAACTGAAATAGCAGGCTGCAGTGGAGCTCTGTGATGCTATTCACATTCACACAGTGTGCACCAAAAAAAAAAAAAAAGAGAGAGAGACCGGTGTTGTTTTAGCACAATAGGCCGCCAGAAGGAGGGGGATAACTGCATGTGAAATAGTAAGAGCCATTGTATAGGAGCATTATTCACTTCATTGTTATCACTGTGCCACTGTATAAAAAAAGAGCAGTGACACTGTGTGTAATAGAGGGAGTGTGTGTGTGTGTGGGGGGGTGAAAAGCTAAACTATCCCAGGCAGCAGGCTGTTGTTGTTGTAACCCGAGCGGGGTAAACCCGTGAACTTGGATACTTTTCCCTTTCTATCTGACTGTAAGTTGGTGGAAATAGAGGGAACTTGTTTTCACCTCCGGGGTCAGTGGGGTGTGGGTGTTTTGTTTGTTTTTTTTTGGGAGGGGGAGGGTTTGCAACCTGTGTGCTGTTTACTCAAAGTGATCATTTTGTCAGCAGCTGTATCAGCGGGGCGAGACGGAGCGAGAGGCGGCACATCCCCGCAAATAAAATCAACTCTTTCCCAAGCAACAGAAGAAGCCTTTTATCCCCGCGGATGCCTCGGTCCGTTCCATGATGTAATTCTCCAAATGGGGCAGGCAGGCGGGCAGGCGGGCAGGCAGACCCGGGTCTGAGTGATTGATTTCAGCCCAGCGCCGGGAGAACCTGGCTGCTTTCAGAGACAATTACAGTCCTGTCCATGTGCCCGTAATAGCCCAGCACTTTAGCGTCATTAAAGCGACGCGAGGCACTGCATTATCCTTTAACCCCATCGCTGGTCGTCCCTCTTCCCTCCCCGCACGGCCCCACCATTGACAACCCGGAGTTCAGCTGCATACTTTGTCACCTGAAGCTCCACGCCGAGCTTCAGAGGAGGATCTGTACAGTAGATAAAGTGGGGGGGGGGAGGGGAGTGATGGGGTGTTCAGGTCCCTTGATGCTTCATGTAAATGATGCTTAAGCACCAGAGTGCACAGGTGAGCTGTTGAGACAATTGCTGCTAAAACGGGAATGTGAAGCTTGCAGCAGAGAGCTGCACGGAGGTGTGTGAGGCCCACAGGTGCAAAAACACAGGGTACAGGTTATTCTAAATGTTTAAATGCAGCAGCAACACAATCGTTAGTGTGTGACGTGGAAAAATGGCTAATTTGACAAGATCACTCTGAAAATTTCTTTTAAAAAAAAGTACCGTCTGAGCCATCGGGATATTTGCATGTAAATTCTGCACAGCTCAACTTACTTCGTTATTTTTTTTCCCCCACATTAACTCGCCTGGTTAATTCTGCTGCAAAAACAGAAACTGCACATTTCTAAACTAGATGTGCACTAATCAGGCTTTCCTTGGCCGATTCCAGACAAGATTTTTTTTTCTTATTCTTTCCTACTGTAATAAAATAAAAAAAAGAATGAAAATGTCCTTCAGATTCTATGAGGAATGTAACGGTTTTCAATTTAGTAGAAAATGAAGGAATAACAAGATCATCCCCGCACACGCATGGAAACATCTATCTGTGACATTTATCTGAAACTGGAAATAGTGCACCGCCTCGCCTGCTGCTGATTGATGCATTTACAGACAGAGAATAGGAGGAGTTATCAGTTTTAATGCATTAAGTCAACAAGCGAAATATTTTACAGCCTTTGAGCTACTCGACTCGTGCTTCTCTGTTCTAAACCGAGACTCAAAGTGACTTTAACTGCTTTTATTTTGCCGTTCCCGCCTCACTTGTGGGGAGGCTTTCCATCATATTTGCATTTCCAGCTCATCTCTGAATGCAAGAGGGAGCGATCAATACAGAATCAATCACAGTGACAGGTGAGAGGGTAAATTTGACCAGGCTCCACCGTCCTGGGAGACTTGAGCGATGCATCACAGATGAAGAGCAACAGGACAATAAAAAATGGCTTTTAATCCAGTATTGATCTGTGCTTAAATCAGTCAGTTTTCAAAAACAGATCAAGGTTATTTTGCTTGATTTGTTGCAATGCATTCATTTGTTCAAACTATTTTTGTTATTTTTGTTATTATTATTATTATTATTATTATTATTATTATTATTATTATTATTATTCTGTCACACTCAATGATGTTTAATTGAAGTAGGATTATTTGCATCAATAAACAACAGCTTTTTGATAAACTCTTGATTTAATAGGAGTGTAAAGTTTTATTTTGTTGCTACCAAAATGTAAGACAAAGTAATATGACAGAATTGTTTTTTCTCTCTCTCTCTCTATTTGTTTACATTCAGCAAATTTTAATTATTCTAACCGAAACCTTAATCCCACAAATGTAATGACGTTAAAGGACACCTAGACTAGTTATATTTCGGTCATTAAGATATATTTTCTTACAAAATAATAGGAGTTGCGCAAATCTAAAGGGAGAACTTGACATTTCAAAAGATTGCTAAATGTTTTAACATTTTCGACAAAGTGGGTAGAGTTGGATCTGCAGTTTATTCAACGCACCGCTGTTATCGATTTACTGGCTCAGCAGCAGACAGGCTGTATCCATCATGTCACAGCTTTTGCGTTGCACGTGTTAAAAACTTTCACTTAACTTTTTAACTGCCGAGGCGCACATAGGATCCTACGATCGCACTTTTTCTCACACACACACACCCCCACACAGACATACATACACACCCTCCCCCACAACCCGACATTTCAATTTTGACATGCATCCACGATCATACTCAAACCTTTCACACGTATACACAGAAATCGTCTAAAAGCAACATGAAAAACGCCGAATCCAGTTTTTTTTTTTTTTTTGCATTGAGGTTGGAGGTGGGGAAGAAAAAAAAGACCGTTTTTCCCCCCCTCTCGCATGCATGCATGCCGCTGCGCCTTTACGCACGGCTCGCTTGCTGGCGAGGAGGATCGCGCGCACAGCGGAGCCCCGCACTCACCTCGCGTTGGTGCAGTCGTTGTAGAGCGTCTCGAAGTCCTTCCTGGAGATGAGCTTGCAGCGGTTCACCCCGGGCTGGATGGCGCCGAGCCCGCGGAGGATGCGGACCTGCTCCACGTTGCACACGACCGGCGTGATCTCCAGCCGCTTCAGCTTGGTGTAGACCGTGTGCAGCCCGCCGACCAGGTGCTTCAGGAACAGGTCGAACGCCTGCGGGAGGCAGATGAGCTCGCAGCCGTCCACGGTGAACGACGCCACCTTGGCGCCGCGCAGCTCGACCATCTTGCACTCGTTGTTCTGCGGGATGTTCTCGACGGGCGACGGGGTCGAGTAGACGGGCTTGCTCGGGGGCAGCGCCGCGGTCGGGGTCGGGATGCCCGGGCTGCTGGTGGCGAGCAGCTCCGATCTGAACAGGTTCTGGCCGGGTCCCGTCGGCGGCACCAGGGACGGGGACGGGGACGAAGTTGTCGACGGCGGGGACGCGGTGGCGGAGGAAGCGGAGATCGGAGGCGGCGGGACGAGCGGAGTTGGTGGGATCAGAGCAGCCGGTACGGCCATGGTCAACCTAACGAGAGGAAGAGGGGGGCAACCAAAAAAAAAAAAAAAAAAGGAAAGCAGCCCGAAGTTCAAAGTAGAAAAGCCAGCCTGCCGAGAGACACCCTTAAATGAAAGAATCCTTCAGAGTTTTAGCTCCTCAGTTAAGTTGGGAAGTAGAAAAGAAAAGAAAAAAAAAAAAAAAAAAAAAAAAGAGCAAGAGCGAAAAAAGGCGTGCTGAGTGAAATTTTTTCTCTCGTTTTTTTTTTTTTTTTTTTCTGAGAGGGGACAATGATCAAAGATAGGAGGAGGAATGACAGGAGGAAAATGAGCTGAAAAGTGCAGCACCGCTCTGTGGATGAGTTGTTGTTGTCACACGGTACAGAGAGGGAGGAGCTAGGGGACAGTGGGAGCCTTTGAAGAACATAAAACTAACTGTTCTCTCTGCCTTACTGAAATGTTTCAGCTCCGCTTTAATAACTCATTAACTCCGCACACCGAACAGGGACTTTTTTTTTTTTGATCAGATGGAGATGTTTTTCCCCTGCTTCTTTCTTTGCGGCTGCAACAAAATAGTGGCCCTTGACTAAAGATTCTGCAAAGTTTTATCAAATTTAATATGAAGGTTGAGAATGTGACCTTTTCATTTTTTTTCATTATTTTTATTTTTTAACAATTCATGATGTCATAGTTATCCTTTTTTATGACCATCCTGAAGGAGTCACTGATAACATTCCTCATTTAATTAGCCTGGGCTTTTATTGTTTTGACAGCCATTGTGCCTTTTTCTGTGGAGAAGCAGCAAAACAAAGTAAAGAATCAACATAAAGCTGTTTTTTTTCTTTGCACAAAATGTCAAAACTGTTCACACCCCTGTAAAAATGCTATTTTTTGGGGTTTTTTTTTTTACTTTTTTCCACCTTTACATACTACATACAATTCAGCTGAAAAAAAGAATGACAAATCTGTTCAGGGGAAGATGAGAAACGATAAAAACTGCTGTGATGTGACCTTATTGTATGCCTCACACTCTTAAACTATATAAAAACACATTTTCATTTAAATTAAGCAATCTGTCTTCTGAAGTTGACACATGCCATCAATTTTTGTAAATCTGTCCAATCTGAAATAAAGTTCAGCTCTCCAACACTCGGACATTTGGTCATTTGCAGACTGTAATTAAGGCCATAGTTATTCTATTGTACTAAGGTATCAATAGTAGTAAGAATATATAAAACAAATATGCTGTATTTTACCTGAATGTGTGGCTCTGGATAGAGATTTCTCTGTCTTTGGAGAATCTATTGGACAAAAGTGGCACTGAAGCAATCTGAGTGTTTTCTATAAATTCATGAATATAAAAAATGGAAACTTTAAGAGACTGCAGGAATGTCAAAACTCAAAAGAACACCATACTCACAGTGAAACATGGTGGTGGCAGAATCATGACTTCGGGATATTTTTTTTTTCTTCCAGTGGAAGTGGGGATTTAAGGTGAATGACATTATGAACAGATCCAAAATCTTGAGGTGTAACATAAAAAGCTTAGGTTTAAGAAGGATTTATGTTTTTTAGCCCCATACCGAGGCAAACCGTACATCAAAATTACAAAAATAACGACTAAATAAGCCGAAAATTTAACTTTTGAAATGGCCTAGTCAAAATCCAGAGGAAAATCTGTCTGATCAACTTTGAGTCTAATCTGGCTAATTAGACTCAAAGATCCCTTAACAAAGTACTAGTGAGTGTAACCTGATTGTTGCACTCTTTCCCAAAAAGACCCTGTAAGTTTTTTTTCTGTTGCTTTGTGCAGAATAAATGTCCCTAATTCAACAGTGATGCATGTGTGCACTTCAGAGATCTGCTTTGTATAAAATACAAGTAAGTTTTGTGCATGATAGAAACATATTCTCAAGTGACTAATTGTTAGCTGATGCAAACATGAGATCACTAATTAAACATGGACTTCAAGGCTTCGTTTCCAGAAGATTGTTTCATTAAAGCGCCGCGCTGAGCATGGAGAGGCAACGTTCCCGTCAGCCTCTGAAAGATTTAAATTCACATAATAAGAGTTGTAATATAGTGGAGGAATTAAAGCTGAGCAGATGGATTTATAAGGGGAGGAGACTTAACATTTTAAGAGACAGGAAACACCAACTCGGTGTTTCGGGGGAATTTGAATCTCCTAAAAAAAAAAAATTAATAATTTCCGTTCTTAATCAACCCGATGAAGCTGAGTTTTGAACCAAACTTTGAAATCATAGAAGAGTATATAAAGATTTAGACAGGAAAATGGGGTGCCCCATAATGGAACAGGTTCAGATCTCTGTATAGTTAAAGGTCTTATAGCAGCTCTCAGTGTCACTTTGACAAACAGTTATCCTAGGCTTCATTTTTCAGAGCTCCGTGTTTAAATCGTCTTTCAGTAAGACGCATCAGACAGGTATATAGCCCCCGACTCTAATTACTCTCATTTGTTCACTTACATTTAGTGAGTACATCTGTTTTCAAATACTTCAACTAACAGGTGTTTCATATCAGGAGGAGTGAGTTTGGTCCAGATAACGTTCTTCTTCTCCCTTTTCCCTGTGTCCAGCGAAACCTTAAGATAAGCAGGGTGTAATTTAAAAAAAAAATAAATAAAAATTATCATTCAGAGAAGAAGGGAGCTTGTAGTGTAAAATCAATAGCTGCTTAAAATTCATTGCCAGGCAATCCGGTTGCCCTTTATGTTGCTAACCTTTCACTTAAATATGCACCATATTAAGATTTCATTATATACAATGAATGTCACAACGGTTTGCCCACTATTTCTCCTGTTTGCGTGGGTCAGCTGCAAATCTTTGCACTTGTAAAGTCTGAGAAATGACAACTGTGGACAATTATGCGGCACTTTAGCAACATAATAGGGATGAGAAGGCAACACAGGACATATATGTGATGTTTCAGATGCAAAGGGCTTCAAGAATACTGAGTGGGTCAGTTGGAAAGTTCCCCTTGGAAAAACATGGCGGTGGCAGCATCATGCCGTGAAGATCGATCAGAGTAGACGGGAAAAGTAGGTGGAAAGTCATTAAGGTAGGACATTCTGTACATAGATGGCGACATGGGAAGAAAATTGTTTTAGTCCGCTTTGCAATAATCTGCTACTTTGTGTCGGTTTATTAAAAACCTCAATGAAACATTATGTGGTTTTAATGTAAGAGAATGTGGAAAACTTTAATGAAAGCAACTAGGCCTGTCACAATAAACAATAAATCAATAAATCGTATGATAAATTAAAACAAGTTCAATAATTCTCATTTGCATGATTTATCGTTTTTCCCTTTCTACCAAAAACTGGATGATAAAAGTCTTCAATATGGTGTTTTGGTCTTAACTAGCACATTTTTTAGGACAATTATGTTTACACTGACTTCATAATTTATTTTATTTTATTTTATTTTTTTTGTAAGGTGTTTATTTTTTGGGTCTTTAAAATGTCTTCCAGTTGCAGTTTTAAATGTTCATTCAAATTTAAAGTTTATCATTCATCTTTGAGAATGTGTTCTTGCATTATTATGCTGTTACCATTATATTGCTTAAAAATTGTCTGAAAGCAACAATATTATCGTTTGTCGCAATAACTTCTAGAACAATTTATCGTCCAGTAAAATCTGTTATTGCGACTGGCCTAAAAGCAAGAAAATGTCTGAATCCAGGTGGGTAAACACACCATAACACAACACAGTTTACACACTGCTAGCACATTTTTCACCATCATACTGTGCTGGTATAATTAAACCAAGCTATTGCTGCATGACAAAAAAAAAAAAAATCTTACACAGAAACCTATATTGCAAACAGAACCAGCCTAGTGAGACAACTTTAACTATAAAGTTAAAAAAAAAGCAGTTCACACAGTTTTTTTTTTCCAGAAGTACAGTACATGTGGATGAGATTGCAGTAAACAAATGACCATGTCAGACTGTAATCACCCTGCGTGATGAATGAGCACTAGAAAAGTGTTTGAAAATATATGGATATGGGACAGGACTTGTATATGATCAATGACACAGTATATTGTTTGATGTAATAATTTATTCACCCCATAAAGCTTTGATAAAACAATGTTGAAAAGCAATTTAAATTGAATTCATTTAAATGTCAATTCTCATGGTTAGGATTTTTCTATAATTGGCTATTTAATTAAAATAATTTTCATAGTCATTAATACAGCCGGCAACTTGTAGCGCCCTGACGTGTTTTAATTACATGGTATTAACAAAATTGATATGCTTTAGAAAGCATGGTGAATAAGAAATAATTAGACCAATCATACATCATCCTCTTATGGACATTAAGTGTATCACAATATAATTGATGAACTTAAAAAACGAGGGAGATAAATAACTTTAATTGTGCCGAGTTGGTGTACAGAGCTTGGAACAAAGAATCCTACTCACGATGTATTATATTTCAGAGGCAATTCATTATCTGTACCATCACTTAGCTCTCGATGCCCAGCACTCTCCCCTAACCTATGATTACATGACATTTGAAAGCAGTGATACTAAGTAGTCTTTTAAATTGTCCTTTTACCCCGCCTGCATAAATCTTTCAAAAAAAAAAAGGCCCTTCTCTGGACGGACAAAGAGAAAGCGGCGGAGATAAAAATCATTTAAATGCTCAGAATAAAGCCCTTATTGATCATGAATATTTGTTTGTCCAAGGTTACACCGCCGTGACCCTGTCTCTCCTCAGACAACGGCCAACACAAACATGCCACCTGGGTTGAAAGGGGAGATGACAGAAAGCACTCCGAAGGTGGAGGGAGTGAGTGGGGCGGTGGTGGGGGGGGATTTTATCCCACACAACAGGTTTCTATCTGCAATCTTAAGTTACGGAGCATTTAGTAACTGAATCTGTCACCTTTTGTTGCCAGCAAAACAGGACAGGTTGAATCCGCTGCGGCAGATTTGTTCATTTTCAACAAAAAGTTTAACTTTGGTATTTATTTTGCTCTTGTTTTAGGCAGACCCTTTATTTTTTATTAACAATAGTAACAAATGTGTGACTTCACTCCAAAAGTAAGATCATATCTCAGCCATTAATATCTGCTAATTTTTATAATTATGTACTGCAGGTAATAAAATTCATTTTCTGAGAAGATTTTTAATTGTACGGCTATAAAGACGGGATGTTTAATACGGAGATGTTTATGGCCATGTTACGTACGAGATTGCTGACTTGACAGTTGTCTGGCAGACCGTCATTGACACCCTGCGCAGGCAGGAGAGGCCACAAAAGGTCATAGCTAAAGAAGCCGTTCGCAAAGTGCCAGATCCAAACATAATAATTAGATCTGCGTGATATTAGATTGCATGAAAATAACGGTGAATTTTGTGATGGTGTGAGACTTGCGATGAACAAAACAGTTCATTAATGTTGATATCATTCTGATTTGAGTTTATTGCGACTCAAATCACTGTAGATATCCAGTTAATAGAAACATAAAGGGAAATTCATTGTTTCAGTCTCAAAATGGTCAAAATGATTGAGAAAGTTCCGTCTACCCTGTGTCGACAAAGAAACAACTCTGTTTTAGTTTCCTTAATGACATCACCAGATCATCTTGACGCTCTCCAAAAACCATTTTCTGCAGCATTAAAACAAAAAGCATTGTCAAATAAATTATTAGCTCTGGAAGCTTGAAGACATTGTACTTATATAATTAGCTCATATTTATTGCCTTCCAGTATTGTGTGCAGTGATAGTGCGACAACAATAAATTTCATTGTGCGGCCCTAATATTAATGGAGAGTTTAGTGGGAGGAAAAAAAAAAAGTTTGATCGAAGGATTGCTAATGTAGAAATGTCAACCCATGGAAATAAATTTCCATATACCGGACACTGTATGCACTCAGTAACTGATCGGAGATACTTTTGCATCAATGAGGCATGGGATGGAGGCAATCAGCCTTTGGCTCTCCTGAGGAAACCCATGTTGCTGTAAATGCTTGAGATAGACCCTCTCATCTTCATGTTGACAACACTCCACAGAGTTAAGTAGAGTGAAAACAATAGTTCAGATCTCATTGGTTTTGGACAGATCTATGTCTGTGTGTGATGACCCCTGAAGGTATGAATCCAATAAAGGCCTTCCAAGTTTCCCCCCAAACTGTCTCAAAGCTGTGCATCTTGTTCAACCACACTTTTTCCCTCCATTCAACTTTCCGTTCACATGCCTTGAGAGACTATTCTGCAAGCTGCCGGCTTATTTAGCAGTGACCTTTTGTGGCTTGCCCTTCTTGCGGAGGATCTCCCTGCTGGAAAACGATCGAGTCAGCAGTCTTCCCAGTGATCCTGTTGGCCACAAAATGGCCCCATACATAAACAGATCACTCTGTGTGTAATGAATGCATTCATAAGTTTTCATTTGTATTCCAATTGTTCTGTTCTCGTTGGTTTTGGACAGATCTTGAGCTTAATGACAAAACGACACGTGTCGGTCAGCTTGAACCGAATTCATTTCCCGAAGAGTTTAGTAGGTTAGCCGGACGACCCACTTCCTCCAGCGTTTCGCTTGACGACGCCCTGCCTCCAATATACTGGGCTGCGAGGAGAAAACTGAGAGATTTGTGGATATCTAAATTGCTAAAACAGAAACCTGTATAAACAGCGGTAATTACCGGCCCATTGACAGTCTCTCAGTGTTGTGCTCATTCTGCCACAGCCGCAGTGATTAAAATGAATCCTCATCGACTTCTCCATTAAAGCGCTGGCAGGAGCGATCCCGTGACCTTTCCCCATTGATTGAACATAACAATCACAATTCAATTGTAATGCAAAGAGAACATTTGTTATAATGTACATGAGATGCATGAGCCATTTCCTGGGAGCGGAGAAGGGTAATCAATGGAGTGACTCTTGGCGTGATGCAAGGAGAATGAGGCTGTTTGCAGGCCCTAATTCATACAGCCTGCAGTGTATGATGGAAAGCAATGATATGCATGTAAACACCCTGATTTCTCTCTGCTTGTCGTTCAATAGGATAACAAAAGGCTTGACTTATGTATCTGTAAAGTCCAACAGCCCCGAGCTGCCATTGCTGGTTATAATATACATTTATGGTTTAAAAAAAAAAAAAGAAAAGAAAAAACAAAATTATTGAGGAACCACTATATCGTGCTGAAAAATGTAGAAGAATCTGAATGTTAAAAGTGCAGGGACAAAATTTAGGGTTTCCCCAGTGTATCATCAGCCTAGTGGACCACCAGGCTTTACTTCTGCCCCAACCAGACTAAGTATTGCTTATTTTTTAAAAATGTTTGCACTTTTTAGGACTTTGGTATTCAGGTATTAATCTTCCAATAAAACATAATTATCAAGTGATATTTTCAATTTTCATGTCAACTTTAAACATTTTTAACTCAAAAACACAACGGGCCGGTGGATGAATGAATGCCGTAGCGCCCGACCCTCCAGGCTTAGCAAGTTTTCTGGGGGAAACCTTGAAATCAAATGTTCAATGTTTTAAGATTATACTCCACTAACAATCACCATACATGCAACACATTTTTTTGATATTCTAGTTGACCAAGAATTCCAGAAACATCCAATTTGTGATTTCCTATTTCCCTATTTGACAAGGACCAAAACAATCTCCAAAAGTTCTCTGTTCACTGTAACACACTTTTGTTGACATTCTACTGATTTATGTAGCTGGAACTCATCAAAACAGAAATTTATGCCCCATCCCCCAAAGAACAACAACATTCTATTTAAATGAGATGAAAACACAGGGCAAACATCAGCATGAAGGCAAGCATTTCTTCCAGCTGCCGGGAGGAAAGGACATGCGATAGCGATGCTTTGTGCACGTGGGATACAACAGTCTGTCAGTAATGGGGCTCTATAGCTAAGATTACCTCACCTATGCATTGGTTACATTAAATATGGCTGGCGCTTTACATGTACACACACAGCCTGACTCACCTATGATTCAATGTGAGACCAAAGTTTGGATCATATATCATGTCACATAGAGATATTGCCAGTAAGGTAAGAGCAGGAACTGTTTTAGCCCTATCTGACACGATTCTAATAACAGCTGTAACAATAATTAAAGAAGAACTATGTACCAGCACATAAAACCATTAGCTGATCAAGCAAGCAGTCACATACCTACAAATATGGCAGATGTGATGTTATGTGGTACGTTAGAGGAAAGCAAGGACAAGCTTGTAAAAACATAATAACTAATGATTAGCCAAATACAAGCAAAGGAAGTGACAACTTGCACAATCCATGTTGCACAGAGGAGGGGGAAGAAAGAAAGAAAGAAAAAAAAAAAGCCAGACAGACACAGCAGCTCCACTCCTTTCAATATGGAGCTTAAAAGCTGCACTCCATCACGTCTTTCAAAAACTGTCTTATGAAGGGTGCATGCGAGTGATGTCCTTAAGGGATTTCTTTTTTAGAAATGGGAGATTATAGTTTACACGGACATTAAACAGATTAAACCAGCCGGCTCTCTAAAGGCAGTTTATCTAATGGAGAAAATGTGGTATGCTAATTGAGAAATTCTGATGGTAAAATTATATTTAAACCCCTCTCTCTCTCTCCTCATTCTCTCTCTCTCCTCTCCTTCTCTCCTGCCCCTTTCCTACTAGAAGATTCAGACTTTGGCTTGATGAAATCAAAAGACTAATCATGGCCATAAGCTGCGAGACATTAGCCGAGTGAAAACGGTGTTTGCCATGCTAAAAGGTAATTGTCTCGGAAAACTCCATCGATGACAGATTCAATTCCATTCGGTAAATGTTTAATAAATGCTGTACAAACAGGCGAGCCTATCTGGCAGGGCTTAGAAAACAAAGGGAAACTTTAATTGCTTTAATCATCCCGAGCTTTGACGTTGTTATTGGCCTTAAAAATAGCAGTTAACAGAAACTGTCCCGCGCAGGAAATTGAACCACATTTGGAGAAAGATCCACAATTAAGATAGAGGGCATCCCGAGCAGCCAGAGCCCCGGCGAACTGTTGTGGCTGGGAAAAAACATTCCCAGTCATACAAAGCTATTCAATTAACAGAAGGACCCAAGGAAAACAGCACTCCCCTGTTATGTATCACTTACTTTAATCAGATTGAAAGCAATTGTGCTCATTTTGGAAAAAAAATAAAATAAAAAAGTAAAAAAAAAAAAAAAAATCCCGTAATACAAACACGTTAATTAACAGATAGAAAAGTGGAAAGATCTATTTTTCATTAGTGGGGTGAAATAATGTTCGCCTTTAACATCAAGGAAAATCAACTGCCTGCTGCCGTTAAACCAGTCAGCGGTGTAAATTCCCTGCCAGCATTTTTATTTAAAACCTCATTAATGTGTTTCAAGCCCAGCATTGCTGCAACTTTAATCTGCACTAAAAGGAAATAATGCGTTTCCTGCTTTATTTACCAGCCTTACTTAACAAGTGTTCCTGTACAATTAGAATTGTTAATAGATCTGGAAACAAAAGGACTTTGAAGGTGGGAAAGTGCTGACATTATTTCACAAGGGTGGGGGGAAACACACACTCTGGAGAGGAGAAAAAAAAAAAAAGAGATCTGCTGTAAATGTAGTTTCCTGGAACACAGGGGTACTGCAATGTTGGTCCCACTCATTAGAAAAGCCACGCAGAGGACATAAATCAAGCCCCCCGTAAAACATTTCATTGCCACACAACACTAAATTACACACTTGCCGGTTTGCCACACTGATTGTGTTTAAACATTGTAATTTTACTGTATTCCCATTAAATCCATGCCGAGCTTTACAATCCATAAACCGGGTATCTGTAATAAACGTTTATAAATGTCAGAATTTGCATTTGGAGAGGAGGGGGGGGAAAAAATAAATAAACCACCCGGCTACATTTTTTTGCAAATATCAATCTATGAACCTTTCAACATTTCATCAAACAAAATGCTAATTGTACCTTTAGGAATTTAGGAGACAAGTGACAAGAAATGAGATGCAATGTCCTTTGGAATTAGGATATCAGCTAAACTGGAATAAATTAAAGGTGAGGGCAAAGTAAAGTGGAGGAGGACTGTTTGGGCTGAGAACAAAAGACAATGACAGGATATACACAAAAATAAAAGCTCAATATAAAGCTAATATGAAGCTTGAATGTTGAACAATAAAAAAACGAGTTTAGCATTTTACCATACTATATTTTCATTCAAAATGTAGAACTGATAGGCTAGGGTTATCAAGTCAAAATGGATTTCTGTCAACTAAAACTGGTGAGGACTGGGAGCTATAACTGCTTATTTACTCATTAAAAGATTGTAAGTTTAGGAAGATAATTCATGCTAAAAAGCTAATTGAGGTTATTAACAGAACCGATGGTAATTCAGCTGAAAGCGGGAAAGCAGAAATGCAATATTTCTATTGCAAACACAATAAAAATATTGCTATTACTATTAAACCCTAGTACACGTTTTCCTCAATTCAGATATTTAGTTTGTTGCAGTAAACCTGAAGCTAAAGCACATCAGTAGCACAGGAGGTACAACTAAATAAAGAGTGGCACTTAATTTTTCACGCATCCATATGAACTCTAACATCAGTGTTATAAGGGTCATGATTCGACAATGAGGAAAAGACAGAGCGACAACTGCGTCTTGGGCGTGTTTCAAGGCTAAAAACGGCAAAAAGAATCCGCATTTACCAAAAAGCAGACTTGTGGAAATTCTATGGATTGGCGAGAAAAAGTTTTACTTTTTAAAAGGGGAGCATCCTGGTATATCTGGCATAAAAACCAAACCAGCATTTGAGAAAAGCGACATCCTTTAGTCAAATATGGCGGTGTCAACGTGATCCTTGCTCTAACTGGTGACACCATTCATTCGAATCTCTAACACAACATCCTAACGGAGAATCATCACCTCAAGCACGGCTTGGTTAAGCTGCAGGAAAATGATCCAAAGCAGTAAAAAAAAAATCTCCAGTTGAGATGCTGTGGCCTGACCTTACACAGTCGGTTCATGCTCTAAAACGTTTTAATGTGGCCGATTTAAAATAATTCCCCAAAGAAGAGCGGGCCAAAAGTTCTCCACAGAGTTGTAAAAGACTCAATGCAAACACTGAAGGCAGTTTCTCCCTCCATGGGTGGCACCATCCACTTTTAGGTTTAGATGGTGATTACTTTTTTTCCCCTGACACATGAAATCATCTTTTAAAAACAGCTTTTTGCATTTAGTCTGCTTACCACTGACATATATTAAAATTAGTTAATGATCTTAAACAACTATGGCAGACAAAACACCCAAAAATAAAAGAGAAAATCTTTGAAATACCAGAAAGTAAAATGTAACGAGCATAGCTTATATGTATGGTTCCAATTGAATTCTATCAAAACCCACAGTTTTACTGCAAACACTTTATGTTTAAAGTAAAGCAAAATAAATTATTTCTGTCTAAATGTGATCTTGTAGTGATTGCCAAGAACTACAATTGCATTTCCCTCCGCAGCACAAAAACGAACGCATCTTTCTAACACCCTTAGCAGTTATTTAATACATCAGAAAGTCTTGACAGGGCAGCACACTGTGTTATAATATCTCTCAGTTAGCAGCAGGTC
The DNA here is from genome assembly GCA_010277075.1 of Poeciliopsis retropinna. Classification (NCBI taxonomy): domain Eukaryota; kingdom Metazoa; phylum Chordata; class Actinopteri; order Cyprinodontiformes; family Poeciliidae; genus Poeciliopsis; species Poeciliopsis retropinna. The sequence goes on along the minus strand of VMRM01000012.1, from coordinate 15,295,230 downwards.
ACGACGCTCGGCTGACTTTATAAACTATGAATCAAACAACAATGATTATTCATGTCATTCCTCAAAGGTCCTTGAGAGGATCTTGATGCAGCAGTGATTCAACCTTTCGTATTAATTCAAGCTTGGCTGAGATCGGACCATCTGGGCCCTTGTATTCCATGATTAATGCCAAAGTGTTGATTCATATTTGCAACTGGGGGTTTAATAAACAAGGATTTCGGAACTAAATGGCACATACAAATGCTGGGGATGAACTCATTCACAGCATCTCATTTGTGTTCTTAGTAATAAAGCCAACGCATAATTGCTCCCCTACAATCATCTTCACATTCACAAATATTGGGATTTTGTGATTAACATAATGCGTTTCTTCCACAGAGGAAATAATCCAACAACTGTAAGAAGCCTTCAGACATATGTACATAAGATTCTTTATTTGGTCCAAATTAACTTACCACTGCTACACCATGATTAGGGCTGGCAGAGGCAAAAAAATAAATAAATTACTGTTCATCATTGTCCAGATTAGGCGTCAACAAACTTTTCCCTTTTAAAGTAATGTTGTTTGCTAAACACTAAGGCTTAGCAAACAAAATTAACTTTGTAATCCTTCTCCCACTGACATTCTTTTAGACTGTTTCAATGTCACAGCTCTTGGTGCAAACTTCACAGAGGAAGGTATTAGTGCGGCTGAGTGTGTTACAATGTGACACCGAGGCAGCACGCAACAGTGACCTCTACAGGAGCAAAGATAGACATCAGCCGAGGTCCTGATGGTCACTGAGGAGAAGTTAAAATCTTTCTACGCGGTTTGTTTGTGGGAAGACTACGACATAAATGAACGTGTGAAAATTCACATTTAAATTAGCTCAATTTTAATGGCCAATTCAAAAGTGGGAGGATAAACTCTAGACATTTATGATCTTATACTGTCTTGTAAAGGTATCCATGTCCCATACATTTTGATGTGGGAATTGTATGTGATAAACATGTACATGAAACATGGTTTTCAATTTGTTCCATTTGTTCTACAAGTTAAAGTCTGGCTCCACATAAAAACTCTGTGGATCCACCTTTTGCTGCAATTATAACTCCGACTCATGAGGGAGTAACAATTTGCACATCAAAACACACACAAAAATATGCTGCTGATTCTTTTTTTTTTTTTTTTGATTGAGTAAAGAACGTCTAAAGGCATCAATTTTCAAGTTTTGCCAAAGATTCTCATCTGTGTCAAGTTCTGGACTTTGACTAGGTTTTTCTAACACATGAATATGCTTGATTTAAATCAGATTTTTATTGCTCTGGTTATATCTCTGGGCTTGTTGTTCTGCTGGAAGGTGAACCTCTACCACATTGTCAAGTTTTTGTTGTTTTATTTTGCTTCCTTTAACACATTTTCCAGTTATCCATCTTCCCAATCAACTCTGATCATCTTCCCTGTCCCTGCTCAAGATAAGCACCCCCACAGCATGATACAGCCACAACCATGTTTCACAGTGGAGATGGTGTGTTCAAGGTGATGCATGCTCTCTCTCTCTCCAAGACAAAACCAGAAGGTGGTGGTCATGCTGCTATAAGTTTTTGGCCTAACACAAAGAAGAAGAAGAAGAAGACCTCGATGCCTTACCATATACATGTTTCGAGTCATTTTTGCTTTATCAGCCAACACTGAGGTAAAGACAACAGGTAAAAAAATTATCCAACAAGTCCTATTTCAGTTCTGTAAGGTTATTTTGCACATGCAAAGGTGGGTGAGTGAACGACTTAAATAATAATCTAGCTTCAAGAAAATGCTTCAAAAATAAATGTTAGCATAAAAAGAAGCTTAAATGTAAATACCACAGTTACCCCACTGGGATTTGTACACATAAAAATTAAGCATAACTACCTTCACTTATTTACCTGTGATTTGACAATCATGCAGTGTCATCATGACAAAAAAAATGGCATGTTTACTACCAGTTACCTTTGCGTTTCATTCAACTCGACATGAGTTCGGCTGCAGGCCTTGATCCATCTCTGGAATTATTCCACACTTCCTTTGGGTTTTGGAAATGACATGAACTGTATTTCTACCTTTAAGTGCTCCGATTGCATGTTCCTCCACTGACATCGTTAGACAATGACTTCCTATTAGTTTGTTAGAACTCTCTATGACCGAAGCGAGTTGACGAAACCGCTAATGTTCAGGTTCAATTCCTCCAGATAAGGCGCGTGTACTTCGGAACAAATAGCGACCGCCGATTGGTCAGTTACTGACAAACCCGCCAGAATGATTGAAAGGTGTCGTCACGTCAATTACCAAGGTACAAACTTTAAAAAAAAAAAAAAAAAGTGCATTCATTTCTCTTTGTGTCAAAATCTAGAAAAGGTGAAGGACTATGCAAGCTTTCATTGGGCACTGTACACATTTACCTGTGTGCAAATTATTGGTGTAATTTTAAAACTTGCGTCGCACACATGGGCACCTTAAAGAAGATGAAAATGGGTGACGTAAAATGTAAAAGAACTCTGCTTTCCATCTCATTCCAAGAACAGAGCGAACCAGTGTCTTTGGTATCATGGAGGAGAAAATGGGCTGGTGCCAAGCCACAGAGACTACAGCCAAATGCAGGATCAGAGCAAAGGAATGAATGATGCTCAGATAAGGGACAAAGTAAAAAGAGGGCAGACCAAACAGGAAAACTAAGACGGGAGAATGTGCGGGGCGTTGCCTGTCCAAGCATGAGAACGTGGAGATATGAACTTGTTGCATTCCTCTTGGGTTTTGGTGTGTTTCTGCTGCAAAAGTATCACAGAAAAGCAATTTATGTATTTTATTTAACCAGGTTAGTCCTCTTGAGATAAGAGATCTCTTTCAGAAGATGTTAAACGCATAACTTATTTCAGGAATAACAAAATATTTAAGCTCTACACAATCCTTAACTTACTTACTTGATGTCTGTTTCAACATTTTAGGAAAGTCTGCTGAGCTTGTGAGTCATTTAGCTGAGATATTAATAATAGTAATAAAAAAAAACACTCCACTTCATCCTGGGAAAATGCTGCGTCCTGTGAGGCAGCATTATGCTGTGGAAAGGTTTTTCTTTAGAACCAATGTGTCCTATACATTACAAAGTAAAAGTGGAAGAAAACCTGTCAGAGGAAAAAAAAAAAAAAAGAATAAATCTTGAAACTGGTTTGGAGATTCTTTGAGCAGAACAATCCTGCATGTTCATGTGTTAGAGTGGACCAGTCAAATCTAAATCTAAAACTAGACTTTTTTGCAGATCTTAAAATTTGCTGTTCGTGAATCCCCATCCAGTCAGCCTCAGCTTGAGCCGTTTTGTTAGAAAAAATGAGTTTGGACTCTCGCTGTGTGGATTTGTAGCTGTAATTGTGCTACTTTGTGTTTGTATCACATAAATCTCCGTAAAATATCCTGTCTTTGTCACATAATAAAATGTGAAAAAGTTCAAAGAGCAGGAATATTTTTTTTTTTTGCAAGACACTGTAGCACCAATGGCACAATTGTAAAGCTTAAAATGCAAAATTAGTGGCAGCGAACAATGAGAAAAGGGGGGGGGAAAGGGAACTTGTGGGCCAATCTGCCTCCTTTCCCACACAAGAAACCAGGACGACACAGGCAGTGTTGAATCCCCCCCCTTTTCCTCCTTACCCAAGTTCTCCTTTATATATTCAAATTCACTTCAGCAGCATAAAATTCTCCCAAGAGACAGCATTGTCCTCCTGCTTGTCCCTTGGGCTTCCCTTCTCTCAGTAACATCTCTTCACGCCACACAATTTAGCCCTATACCTAGAAGACAGGCTCTTTTTCCTCCTCCAACCCACACACAACACCCTCTTTATAAATAGTTCAGTGCAATTTAATGAAATTAATCAAAACGTCTTTAAAGGCAAGCGCTGAATACATGGTGGTGGGTTTCAAACACAGTGCACATTATTCAAGTTTTCAGTGTGAAACAACTGCAGTGAATAGCTCTGAAAAACCCAGAGTAACAATCTCGGTCGTGTGATTATGTGTGAAAACAAAGGTGCACCCACGTTTTCTACCCCCTCCCTCCGTATCTTATTGCCTTCGGGAAAATTTGGAATGGCAAATTTGACACCGATGGCTGAGTTGCAATTGCAGTTACGAATGTATGAACACTATAGTTTTATAAGCGCGCGGTCCAAATGTTTCAAAAAGCGCATAGAGGTCTGCTCTGATGAACTTGAATGTGTGATTCTTGGTGCAGAAAGTAAGCATAATGCCAACTCTATAGCGAGGAGGCTTTACTGAGTGAAATGAAAAGCCTAAGGCATTAATACAATAACACAAGAGAGGAACGGAAAGATAAAAAAAAAAAAAAACAGCGCTAAATGAGTTGTTCAGTGGTGGAATAAAGAGTGTTCTTTATGTTTTCGAGAAGTATTTTGTACAGTGCCTTGTGAAAGTTCTTGTGAAAGTTCTGAAACTTTTTCAAATTGACACATATATATTTTTATATACACACATACATAAAATGTGGTAAACAAATAATTATTACCATGTATTTAGTTCCATCGATGCTCCTATCTGCTCTGACCACCTTAAATGTCCTACTTATGAAGAGCACCCCACAGCATGATGCTGCCATTTAAGTACATAAATGATGTACCCCACCCCCATTTATGGGGTACGTCATAAATGATGTACTTAAATGATGTTTAAGTACATCATTTATTTGTACTTAAATGATGTTACATTTTTAATGCTTCTAGTTGAAAATACAGCAAGAGTTTACTCAACATGAATATATTGCTTATCCTTCATAAAATACTATTGTATTTGTTTGTATGCTGTAATCTGCTGTTTGTCATTTTAAGGCTATTCTAGTTTAATCATGTTTAATCATTTTACACCTTCTTTTTAAGACACTCTGTAAAAGGTGGTATAGCAATAAAATGTTCTTCATAAACTTGTGTTTTGCTGGCGCCCCCTGAATATGGCTGCATCGCTAATGTAGGTCAGTTGCAATATAAGGTATTTATTAGCACATCTAAGAGTTCATTTCTCATTAACCCAGTGTCACATGGTATGACGAGAACTGTTAACACGTTCCTTTGCTGTTTGAACACTTAAAAAGTTTTGAAATTTTCATTCCCAACTTGCATTGCTAATCGCAGTTTGCACCAAAACAAATGTGAAAATGAAAGAGGCGGAATACAAATGGATGCCATTGTTCTCAGATTTTTTTATTTGGGAAAAAAAAATGCTAAAAGTTTTTTTTTTTTTTCTCTCATAATTATGTGTTATTTTGTGTTAGTTTATCATATATAAAAATTGCAATAAAATAAATTGAAGTTTATTGTTGCGGTATTGTGACAAAGTGTAGAAAAGATCAAGGTATTTGAGCACTTTTGCAATGCGCTGTAGTTTCCAATTGTTGGGGGAAAGGCAGATGAATGGAAAACTGCAGAGAGGACTGATATTGTGAGTTCTGCCAAAAGGGTTTTAACCAAAGAGATGGGGGGGAGGAGGAGAAAAAAATCATTATCACATGAAACCACTTTTGTGTGACTGAATTTATCACACTCTAAATATCCCAATATTATCATATCTATTCACTGCTGGCATGATGCAAATAGGCTCAATGACATGCTTGCCGCTACAAAACTCTCCCACAGGGTTCTAATAAAACAGAACAATTTCCCCACTCTCCATTCTCCCTCGGAAACGGAGCAGTCTGCGAGGCCCTGTGATCTGCCGCAGACAAAATGAGACGCAGCAGCTACAACAGAACTGAGACGCGGGCAGAGTATTCCCCCGCGCTCCCTGAATAGATAATGCTTCCCTTCACATTCCTTTTATTCTTTCAAAAAGCAACGCATCAGAGGCCAAATATTAATTCTTCTCGTCATATGGAGGAGCTACACAAGTGGCATACTAGGATGGGGCCTTTTTGAATGATTAAGGGAACACATAAAGGGTTTCTTGTGGCGCTTTGAACTTTCCGCGGAGTTCTGAGCACCCTCGACCTATTCCCTCGCTCTGCAGGAGACTTGATGTTAAAAGACAACATTAATGAAAGCTCTGTAACAGGTAGAGACAGAGGGATTAATGCAGTCTAAACACAGGAAGCCTCTCACAACTAGCTCCGGCCAGCAGGTAAATAGAGAAACACTTTTCCTCACTTTGCCTCCTTCCTCCCTCCATGAATCTTCTTTAAAGAAATGCCAATAGATCTGATTGCCTAATTCTCTATTCCCTCCTTCCCCAGGCCCATAAAGATGCATGCATAGATGGAGGGTGGGGGGGGGAACACTTCAAGGAATGACATTGACTGGGGAAGTGCTGACTTGCACCGCTGTTTGTCTTTTGATGTGAGAGATCAAATCAATGTACACGCCATTCTCGGAGCAAAGCGCAGGCAGATTAGCATTAGCCTGAAGGTGCCTGCTCGGCCTCAATCATTAGCATTTACATGTGACTCTCCAAATAAGCAGCATTTACTTGATAGGTGCAAAAAAAGCAAGCATATCATTTGGGCTGGAGGAAAGTGTAACGGCTGTCATAATGAGACCTTAGCCAGACACAGGCATTTTTTAAAACAGTTTGAGCTGCGTTATTTGTCACTGGTGTTGTGTGCAACGGTGCCTTCACATGGAAAATACAATGATGAGATCTCCTGAGTGCTTAAGTCAGATGGATTGAACGCTCTTGGGGCGCTGATAAAGGTTGATTTCGGGTTGGACCAACATTATTGTGGCAAAACTAATGCAGAATAATTATCATATTTTGCCTTGTCAAAAGCCAGAACGATGACACATTTAATGCTCGGTGTGCAAGAAACACAAACAATAAGCCTTGGTGCTTGGTACCTTTGTGGATGTAGGTGATTTAACTTGAACTTTTTCCTTGTACAAAATGTTAGCAGTCCTCTATGTCCTGACCATATGTAAGGACGTACCACCAGGGGGATAGAGTAGTTAATGCAAGGTCAACATTCACACTTTGACAAAATAGAATACGTACACAATGAAAAGCTACTTATTTCTTGACGTTGGGGTAAGAAATGACGAGTGTTGAATGGACGAACTGAAACTGAGTCTAAAAAGTGAAACCTTACATGGCTGTAGCCAGTCAGGATTTGGAGGCTCCCATATTGTTTTCATGAATGCATGGTTTACAAACATATTATTTTGCAGATTTTCTAACAGCTCACTCTGATGATAACATATTTTAATTTATTACATTTTCAAGTAAATAGCTGGTATAGTTAAAATGATTCATAGCTCCACCTTTAACCTAATCCTATTATATGGAGAAAAATATTACAGGAAATTATGCTGTTTTTATTTGGATCTGCATTTACAATAACAAACATGAAGGTCACAATTGAAAACATTTTTTCACGTAAACCTCATATCAATTTGTTGCGCATTTCATAAAAGTAAATTGTATGGATAGGGCACCAAAATGGGCTCAAGCCCCGGGCCCACATTCTTCTAAATGCGGCCATGTTTGTTTTGAGCTTTGAGACTATCTTGTGTTTTCTCACAAAATAACAAAAACACAATGGTGAAACAAAAAAAAAAAATCTATTAAGAGGTGAAAGTTATTAGATTAAAGGGCAAAAAGATCTTGACTGGGCATTTCTGGTACATTTTAATTCATACTGTTTGCCTGTAACTTCATGCTAATGATCAAAGTTGCAGGGGGGGTGGGGGGGATTCTCCTGAGTGCAAGTTATGAAGATGAGATGAGGAGAGAGAGGGAACGGGTTAGAGAGAGAAACGGCTTTGCTGCCCTGCTTTGAACACTTTTACACTTTCCAACAAGCTTTGTTTTTTAATTGGCTGAAATTAATCTTAGGGATGTAGATGCCTGATTTGCATTCATTAAAACCCAACCAAAAGAAAGTCATGCTTAATTCCAATCAAATTTGCTTAATTATGCATGGCGAGATATTCCCAAATGAGCTGTGGATTTTTGTTCGAGTCCTTCTTTTTTTTTTTTTTTCTTTTTTTTTTTTGTTTCCGATAGCAAATAAAATGTAATGAAGCTGTCTTTTTGTGTTTCGCTGAATGTTGAAGAGCACATGAGGAGCACCTTGAGCCCGGGCTGAGACAATATTACTGCTAAAGTAATTATAAAGAATCTGCATTTTTCATTGTTAATTGTGGATGTCAGCGTCATTAATTTTAATTTACGGCAGGCAATAAAATTAAGAATAGTTTGTGCTGATGTTTTAAATCATGCCTGTGAAGGGGACACATAATGCAACTTAAATCTCGAGCAGATATTGATTGGGGCCGATGGTCTTTTCTATGAATCTTAAGCAGGCAGTCGCTGAGAATCTGCTTGAGACTTCACTTTTACGAGTTAACTCCGGCAGCAGATAGCGCGGGCGCAATACAATTAAAGAACTGTCAGTTTATGCGCACACGCGTCCGTGCGCGTCTGCACGCGTCTGCACGCGCACTTAATCACTTAACTGCCTCACAACAGAAAGATGTTGAACAAGATAACAGCCATCAGAAAGGAGCAAAATGCAATAACAACACCATCTAACTAGGGCTAAGTTCTTCATGAGGAATTCTGAATTGGTCGACTTTTTCCTTTCTCTCAGTAAAAGTCCTTTTGACAGTCGTATTAATTAGATTGTCGGACATTGTCAGGGTGTTTGCACAGACAGACTCAAAGCAGAATGGAGGAGTTGGAGGTATGCGGTCTGCAGGGGATGACATTATGTGTTTCTGCTCCGACACTTGATTTATAGCTTCATTTGGACCGTGCCTGTACAAAACACATCCTGCTGCTGCGGGAGCTTTAGTGCATTGTAGTTTGAAAACAAAGGAAGAATAAAATTGATCTTTCTGGACACACACAAAATCAATGAATGGCTATTTCCTGTTCCACGGTGTGTTAGTCCGACTGACTTGCTCAATCCTTGAACTTTCTGTGTGTCCTCGTCGCTGGAGAGGAAAGGTCCTCGGATTTCAGAGAGAAACTCCCGATGATGTCATTTCAGATTAGTTGGACTCCTCCGACTCCCCTCGCCTTGACCCTGAAAAGACAATATTGGAAGCCCCTCAGGTTTGAGCGAAATGCACACAGTCCTTGACTGCCTGAATTCCTCCCACTCACCTTTTATTCCAAAGGATGTGTTTGTACCTGTTGTACAATGTGTTCTCCTGCAAGGTGATTATGTTTCCAGTGCAGAATGGCTCTACAACGATGTTCAATTGTTCTCCTTCAAGCTGGCTGTTAGCCAACGACTCCTTCATGACACATGGAGCTGGTACTATCAGCCCCCACCTCTTCTTCCTGCCCGCTTTCCTGTTGGTGACTGAAGCAAGTCACTCTAATGCAACAATGATGGTGATTTCACTCTGCTTATCGAAGCGAGTAAGTACTTAAGCAGCTGCTTGTACTTTGATCCAATTTACTTCCCGAATGTGTGCTTCCTCAGGCGAGGTAAACAGGCCTGCCTAAGTTGTCGTTAGTTCAAAGCCAAGGCAAATAGTTCACATGATTATTGTTTGTGCTGTTTTCATGGAGCTCTGTTAACAGAGGTGAGTTAATGCAGACGACAGGCCGTCTAAATTTAAAGCGTATTGCACAGATCAGCTTGCACACTGCGGCGGCAGCGGTTCTAATTCAATATTGTCATCGGAGCTTTGAACACAAACGCCATACGCCGAATCCCCCAACCTTTAACATCGCTGTGCGCTCGACTCATCCCCAAGGACAGGACAGATAAAAGATGATCAGTAAGAAAATTGATAGCACTGATTTAATAAACATCCTCGAAATGATCTCGATGACCTGCAGGTAGCGCTGCAAGTCTCTCGTACTTTGCCTGGGTTAAAGAATCAAGTAAGATGATTCATTTGAGTGACTGAGGTAGTTGAGTTTGATGGATCATTCCTAAAAGCATCATTGCTAATCTTCAGCTCCTCTTTTTTAGGTTATTCACAGATCAGTGAGTTTTCCGGCTAATCCTGCACCTGACGCCGCTCTTGTCTGTGTACATGGTATTCATCATGCGCTGACAGGGAGAGTCCTTCAGACGACAAATAACCTTCAGAGGGAAGAGGCAGGCGAAGCAGTAGGTGTGCAGTTATTTTGGATACATTTCACAGCGGAGTGGGAAAAGCTGCACAGGGAGATGTATGGTGTCCTTGCTGGATGCGCAGAGATGGACCCCTCCGCGTTTCCTAGCATAATCATTCTGAGCCTCAGCCATGCCTTCGACAACTCAATCAGACAACCCTCTACCTGTAAAGTGGCTGGGTTGATTTGATTGCCATTTTTATTGGATCCCGGTCACATAAATCAAACCAATGGGGACGGCTGTACAGACGTGACCACTCGTCATTCGCCAGTAGCCTTGGAAACATTGTTTCGGGGAGCCCGCGTGGCTGTCACCGGAGGTAAATCAGGGGATCTGAAGTTTCTTTCCTCCAACACAAGAGCACAGAGTTAAATCATCTTGAAAATTGATGTCACTGCGCGCAAGTGTTTTCACCTATCCCTTAGATAGAGTCCCATCAACTGGTGACAATGTCAGCACTTTCACCCTTCCCTCAAAGAAAGGATGTTTCTTGTCTTCGGGCATAAAGGCCTGTGGTGCCAGATAAGAGCTGTCCCGAGTTTTTCTATACTTTCTGGAAGCGGACCGTCTTAATTCTTAAAGATATAACCGCTTTGCTGCTTCTCCAATCAGCTTGAATATCAATCATTTTCCATCCCGGTTAAGTCCTGCTCAGGGTCACTTGTGCCAGCTGTTTAAAGGAGAAGAGGCAGAATACACCCAGGACTGGTTTCATCTGTCCATCCTCACCGTTTACGCTTATTTGTAGATTTTATGTTGTAAGATTGATAACTGCTATAAATTTAAAGTGGATGTCATAATTTAAACATAAAGAAATGTAATCATGTCATCTTTGGTTTTCATAGATGTGCATTAACAGTGGCTGAAATCAAATCAGACAGAGCATTTCTAATATACAACCGTTAAACAAGATACTTGGGCCTCTTTGACCTGTCGGAGCTTGTACAAAAAAAGAAAAGTAGGACACCATTGTGTGTGGTAAACTCTGCAAACGTGTCTTTTAGCGTGAATACATTGTTCACTGCCAAGCACTGGTGAGCATTTTGATTCAGTGCGAAGTGATTAAGTATATCATGTCTACCAGCGCTTACAGTGGGACTATATTAGATTAAATACAGGTAGCTAATTTCCTCCTCTGCATGGGTGAGTGGGAGTATGAATGAAAGTGATGTAAAATTAATTTAGACCTCTAAAATTTTGATCGCGGTGAGGCTATTTTGGCTCTCATCATGACAAGTAATAGCGGGCTGTTGCTTTGCAACCCCGCTATATTAACCATGTTTGCCTATAGGGCTTTCAGGATCAATTTCATTCAGCATAAATATCGCTTGATCTGTGAAACAAATTAGAAATAATAAAAGCCATAAATGGGCCCAAGCTCTATTGAGATGTCCCTTCCAGCCATGTGTCAGGACTGAAGACATTAATGATACACGGAGGAGAGAAAATTACCATCTAGGATACGTCCGAACCAGTAAACTGGTAAACAAGCTGGCCGTTAGGAGTAGGGATGATTTGAATCAACAAGGGTGAACAGATATGGATACTCGACGCATTAGTGTTAATAGGAATAGATTATGGAGGGATTTCGTGGAGTGACCTTCAGTGCACTAATTGAAATAGTATTCCGAGTCAGCAGTGGAGTAATCAACTTAAACACAGAATCATAAATCATCATGAATAGCGCTGTCACAACCAAGCCATTAGCCTCGTGTTTTTTCCCCCAGCAACCTCATGAAAATATCTGCCACAACGATCTGTAGGTTAATAGGAACAGAAATGGCATTTAGAGTCTATTTGGATCAAATGTACTGCGAGCTTGAAAGTAGAACTTTGCTAATTTGCAGGTAATGTGAATTGATGGAGTAAGGCTTGGAGATAGTTCAGGCAATGAGTCAACACAATATGTAACTCTGTTGGAAAAACGCGAGGGCTTGATAAAGCCTCGATCACAATACGGCTTTGTGACAAGTCCTCAGCTCTTTCTGTGACCAGGGGACCCAGCAGCAGCCAGATATGTTATCAGGCAGGGGTTAGGTAATCATGTCGGCTTACTGTGACCTTTGCCTTTTGTTATTAATTACAGCTGACAAAAAATGCAATAAATCCTGGGACCAAAGAGCTGTACTTGTTTCCTCCGAGGATGTGTAGGGAACGTCTATTGTGATCACTGCACACTTCCTGACATAAACATGCTTGGGTGCGTAATAATGTTCATCTGTCAGTAGCATGTAAAGCAGTTTGAATTGCCCCGATACTGAAAATTATGCTGCACAAATAAAATTGCCTTGCCTAAGTAGAGTGGATCTCAGAAGTGTATATGCCCTGTAATGTTTACATGATGTAACAAAAAACCAGTATTGTAATTGTGCACACTCTTTCATTAAAAAACAACAACAACAAAAAAAACCACTTTGTTTCAGCTTCAGAAAATAGTTTTTGTTTTTGCCAGGAGTTTGTGAGCATCCCACACATCGACTGTGACTGCAGGATAACTGATACTGTAGCTAGAAATTGCAGTGGTGACATCAGTGACAATTACTCTAAAACTACACATGAAGTGTGGACATTTAAGACTGTTAACGCCCAGCCACCTTTAAAAATATCAAAATGTATCAATACCACCAAAAATTGCATTCAAACACTCCTTACAATTGCAAATATTGCACATTTATATCGCAATGACTGATTATGATGTAATCCAAACTACTTTGACAAAAGTTTTCCAAATTTATCATAATGTAAAGACATTTCATGCCTACAACCTTCTTCAAGTGGCTCTACAGATTTAGTAAAACCAAAAAAGCAAAAATCTACTAATCCTGACATCAGATCCATCTGAAGAAACGTTACCCCACAGCTCCACCACCATCTTTCACTGTGGGTATCGTGTTTTATTTCTGTGATGCTCAGTGGTGTTTTTTGTTCTAAAATACCTTTTGATAACTTTGGTTTCATCAGACCATAACACGGTCTTCCACAAGGGTTCCGGAGATTTTGTTCAGATCAGGAAAAGTCAAACTTGTCCTTTCCAGGACAGTGCGAGCTCAACATTGAAAGTTTGTGGCTGACTAATGGTGGAGAAGCAGCCTAGTACTACAGGAAAACAGCTTCTCCAGCGCCAATAGTGGCCATGCTTACTAGCCTGCACATTCACGACAAGCTTTGCTGTGGATTAGGAGCCATAGTGCAGCAGAGTCAAAGGGGGAGGGTGTGAGATGCACAAACACAAGCCTGATTGACAGTGGTAAGACCCTCCTCCCAGCTCTCGTTAATCATTTCTGAAGGGAGAGTGGTGAATTTCTGCAGCTGGTACACTGGAAGGAACCATGGGAGCTCTATTTATTTTATTTTATTTTTTTATTTTTTTCACAGATTATGTGTCTCATGTTAAACTGTCAGGATAGTAACAGTTTTTTTTTTTTTAAAGGTTTTATCAGCTGTAGTGGCCATTGTTTGAGAGAGGTCAGACAGGAAAACGGTTTTTGAGAGAGAGGGCAGACATGCGGCAAAGGTCATCAGGCCGGGACTCGAACCCATGACAGCCGTGTAGAGGCCTGAGGCCTCCGTATATAGTTCATGTGCTTTATCTCTTTGCCGCTGCAGTGGCCTCATAACGACAGCTTTAATAAACGTGTCAAAAAACTTTTTTTGTTTCATAAAAGTTACCTATTGCAGCTTTAAGGGTGTGTTTACTTCTGCTACCAATTTATATTTTGACCTCCCCTTTGCTTTGTTTTTTGTTTTCTTTTTTCAGACTAATTTTAATCAAAATATATTAATGGTGTCATTTTAGCAGTGTTTAGTAACTATTATTTTGATCATTTCTAAAAATTATTTTATACAACAAAATCTTGGCATTTTGAACGGAGGGTTGAACACTTTCAGGATACCACTTACAATCTTCAGCAGACATGATCCTCATAATGAACGTTTTTGTTCCTATTATCACTTAATGCCACGTCTATTTCAAACATCGACACAAAGTGCTTTGTCAAACTTAACAACATCTATATTAATATCAACAAGTGTTCTCACGGTAAATAGCTTTTTAATTGCATCTAAAGTGAGCGAATTAGATACTAAACAGTCGCTTAGCGTCAGTAAAACGTCTTTCACACAACAATACACAGCAAACTTGTCAGAAATGCTGATAAGAGGGCCGATCCTGAGCGCTTACACTGCATTAATCAAATAGAAGGTCTAATTAAAAGCGCTTTAAACAAAGATTTTTTTCTAAATGTTGCTCAGGTATGGCAATAATTTTTGATCAGCCAAGCCTGGAAGACAAATAATTAGAACTGCCACGGCGGCCTGATGAGTGATGTCAGCATCTCCGAGTGACCTTCCCCTACTAATTAATTTTCATTCCAGGGGAAAAAAGGCCCTGTTGTTGCACATTATTAATTGAGTTCATGAAAAGATGCACCTGATTAATTTTTGTTGATAATACTTGTCATTCTGGCCGCCGTTTGCAATCATTTTATGGGTTTTCATCTTAGTGTTTTTCAAAGTTAATCTAAGTCATCTTTGCTGGAGATTAATTTATCCAAAGTAGAGCTGCCCTGTGCCCAGAAGACAGCAGTGTTTCACTATATCTCACTTAGATACCTGCTAAACACATATTTCCTCTTTCACTCACTATTTTTTCTGTGCTGTTTTTTTAAATCTTTTTTTTTTTTATCACATTTATTGAGCAGACACTGTCAATCTGCTGAAGAATATTTAACTTGAACAATTAATGAATAACTTTTCCTATTACACCACTTGTGACTGTATGGGTATTGCATATCAACACTTATAAGCACTGACGTTACTTATAGCATAAAATAAGTAAATAAATTATATTCAGTTCAGGCTGCCATTAGCTAAAAACAGTCCTTTGCCAAACATAAACTAACAGTTTTCTTGTATTGTGGTAAAAAGGTGGTTCTGCAATGTATCGAAACACAAATGCACTCTAAACGTTTTACATTCGTTTTTGTGACAAATTATTGAAAGAGTGCACCATTTCCCTTTGACTTCATAGTTATGCACAACTTTATGCTGATCTTTAAAATTTCGCTGAAATGTGTGGTTTTAATCTGGCGGAACAGGAAATACGGTATTCTGTAAATGAATATTCCCGTCAGAGGACTTGACAAACTTCATCCAAACTTTCAGAAAGTTTCAGAGCCAACACTGTTTAATGGGTCAGTGTGCCTCTCATATCCTAAGTGTTGTGCTGATGATGTTGTTTTCCGGGTGAAAACCAAGACATCGTTTCATCAAGTAACAAGCACCGTCCTACCTCTCAGCGGCCTTGTCGTGTTATTTTTGGATGTTCAAATATATGCACAGCTTCGTGAGTAGAGAGTTTGTGCTGGGAGAGCTCTGTACACAGCGCACCGTGTTGACTGCACTGTAAATTTATTGCATCTACTCCCATTAAGCCGGTATAATAAGCCACATGTCAGGTTTAAACATGAACACATACGGTATTGGTAATCTAATTTGATTTTCTTTTCACAGCTTTAGTTCCAACACATTGTAAGCAAAAGAGCAGGAAAAACAAAATGCTTTACAAACTTGCCCATCATTATAGAAATGACTTGGCAGAAAGGTAAAATAAAAAAAAATGAGTGCAATTCAATTGAATAACTGAATAAACAACTGAATAAATAAGATGCAGTTGTCAGCGGCAACGTGAGTGAGAAATGAACAAATTCATACACGCCAGCAGGATTAGATAGCATGCTGTAAATATAAAGCCGTAGCTCATTGCCCTTCACTATAAATCTGTCGGTGTTACATCGTCTTCATTTTGTGGTCACTGTGACACATTATGTGATAAAGTCCAATTTTATAATCACTACTTTCAGCCAGCGTTGGCTTTCCGTGGTTCAACAAAAACCTACATCTGTTAAAGTGCTCGTATAAAATAAATGACACTTTCAGCATATTTACCAGCCACTTTGTTAGGTACATCTGTTCAGTTGCTTGAATCAGTCAATCACTTAGCAGTAACTCTGTGCATGTGGGCATGTGGGTGAGGTGAAAACGACCTGCTGAAGTTCAGAGCAAAGAAGAACGGGAACTGCAGTGACTCTGTGACATAATTCACACCAGATACGCCGGTTTGAGTATTTCCGGAACTGCTGATCTATCGGTATAATCAATCACAATCAGTGGTATGATAACAAAAAAATATCGCCTGGTACAAAGAGTCTCAGTTTCAGGTGCAACATTCAGATGGTATAGTGATAAAGTGGTGTAACATGGCACGCCTAACATTGCATGACTCCATTTTGCCTTGAAACAATGATTTGATGATAGAATATTTCTATGGCACCCTTCTGGCCACTCAGTACAAATTCAGCGACATTTAAACTCTGCAGCCCTCACAAGTATCATTGCTGACGACATCCGTCCGTTTCATTTGAGACGCAATGAGTTGCTACTCTTTCAGCCAAATAAATGTTTTAGATTTTGAGCCCAAATGTGTGAGTTTGTGAAAAATAAACTTATGACAGTAAGTTGTGTTAACTTGTTTTGTTAATTTTGTCAGAACTCCAAGAGTGGAATAAACTAGAGTTTTTAGGTTAGCACTTAAAAAAAGTTGAAAGAAGAAAAAGACAGGAGTGGGAATTATTTCCCCGAATGCCTAGCATCTTGTTGTGGCCTGAGATGGAAGTGCGTTGCATTGATCTGACTCTTGAAATTGTTCAATTTAATGCAACCGACCGTTGCAGAGCCTGAGGATAATGTTCTGCTCACACTAAATGTTTTTGAGCAGAATTCATTGTGATGTTTCATAAAATTTGTTATCAGCTCAGAAATGTTGTTCATGCCATTTGGAACAAGAATTTAAATTACTCTAAAGTAAAATAAGTAGTTACTTTAATTTAATATCCTGATCGAAAATAATAGAAAAATGTGTAAAAAATAGAGAAAACTTCCCTCTTTAACTAGGTGAGGGAAGTTTGGGGTTTTTTATGTATTGTGAAATAATTATTTGGTTTAAATTGCAGCATTAAGTTAAAACTCATAATTCAAGATTAATGAACTTTAAAAAAAAAAAAACTGTTCAGATAATTTGAAAAATTAAGTTAAACCATCTTCAATCGTTTTACACGTCATACCTGAATAAACATGTTATTTGAGTCACTAGTGATATCGATGGTTAGAGCTGATTTTCCAATCACATTCACTTAGCTGGAATTGGATCCAAAGTAGTTCATCCAATAGACCAATAATCCCAACCAGCTAAGGTTGAAAAGAATGGTCATATGGCAAGAATCCAACATCTTAATGGTCCAGTTCTAGATTGAACATCAAACTGTAATTTTGCAAGATAAATTTATCAAACATAGTCTATAGCATGTCTCAAATAAAATAAGACCTTCTAGAAAAGTCACTTTAGTTCTTTATGTAAGACTGATGTGTTGTCTCTCATAATGTCATCCACATTCCTGAACCGTAGCCAGGTCAGCCTCAATGGGTTTAAATGCAACAAAAAAGAAAAAAAAAAAGGGCAAAAATGTCAGAAAGCAAAATAAAATGTTTCTCAGCTAAAATGTTTCTGACACAAATTCAAAAATCGACTGTGACGAAAAGATCCTTAGAGATGAAAGGAACACGATTGCTTGTTTGGTTGTTTTCAAAAGTCCAGTGCAATAGATTTTCCACCGTGGTTCACATGTCTTTTCGAATGCACAAACATGTTGGCACAAATGAAACTCTGAAGGGGTGGCGAATTCCACCAACGCATAAAATGTAATTTGGAAGAACTGAGTTCAGGCCCAACAGGAAATTTGACTTCTGCTGCTCTAACTGAGATAGCATTGTTTCACTCCATGATTAGTCTGGTCCCTGGCACGTTTTAACTCTTTTTTTTTTTTTTTATCGTGTTGATGTTGTTGATTTAACATGAGGTGTGCACATAATTGTTTTGAGTGGATGAATATGCATTGTTGTAATTATTGCTGGTCTGAGCTGTTGGCCAGGAAACTCTTACAAAACAAAACACTTTTGATATGCTATTTAGGTGCCATTCCATAAAATATCAAGACTGCTTGTGATAAAGAAAAAAAAGGTAAATTATAAATTAATACAGTAAAATAAATAATGATTTAAAAAAAAACTTTTTTTGCAATTACGGACTGGGTTTTGTTGTTATATGACATAAAATCTCATTTAATTAAATCACTGTAAAATTCTTCAAGCTTTATGTAACTTTAGACAATATTAATTATAATACTTCTAATAATCTTCTCAGTTTTTCCTTTCACTTATTCCCCCTGTGTGTTTCAATAAATACTTTTGTTTTGTTTTTTTTAGGAATCTGTGACTTCAGGAAGTCTCTGAAAACAACCGTTTTCCACAAATTACAACTGTTTACGTGCAGCTTTGTAAGGCGTCACCTTCACATAATTTATCGAGCTTATGTTTTGTGTCGCCGTCTCACATTTTCATGTATTAAAAATACAGAATCCCTTTTCCCTGACAGTGCAGGGTTATTTCATTCATCTGTCACTAAACGGGGAAAAAAAAAAAAAAAAAAAAACACCTTTACAGCCCCACAGTGGCCTGCTTTCCTGTGATAAGCTGCAAACAGAGAGGAGTCTGAAAAACCATTTAGAATTAATAATACCAAAAGCGGCCTTGTTAATGAAAATTTGTAATTGATCTGAAGAGGCACGCAGTCATCTCTGAAACGCGGGATGTCACCGAGCCGGTATAAATGCAGCCTTTAATGGACACAGTGACAGCGCCGCAGCATTGTTCTTGACAGTAGAGTTTCATGTGAATGGCGTCGCCTGTCATTGTTGTGAAACTATTAATAGATCTGTAATTATGGTGGAGGGAAATGTTGATCTCCTTTTTTTTTTTTTTTTTTTTTTTTTTTGTTCCTCCGTGGTATTTGATATGCTCAGCACAACGAGGAGAAGAATTAGTACTAATAAACAGGTCTCATGATTCCGTGTTTAATTGGAGGATCATTATGTCTCTTCCAGAGAGATGCCCACAGCTAAAGCCTTTAACAGCACTATTTCACACAAGACACAAAAGGCCTTAATGAATACTCCTGTGACTTCACAGTATCTCTCACAAAGGAAATCACATATACTGTTTTTTTTTTTTCTCTTTTTTTTTTTGTCTTACATATGCTGTAATTGTTGGACTGAGGTTCTGGATCGTCCCCGCTTCTTTTGGAAATCATGCTAATTACACTGGGGTTGGATGTTAAGCTGAAACGCGCTTATTTAATGGTGTGTTAGAAACTTAAAATGGCTGTGGTATGATGATGCAGCCTTCCACACTGCCAACCCTGATAAGATGTGTGAAAATCTTGTGGGGTTCTCTACCAGTGGATTTTGGGATTTCCTTTTTTAAATCTGTCTCACCATCATCTTCACTGCCTTATCAGCTCTGGTTGTTTTAAGCTGTGTAAATATTACTCTGACTGTATAGACAAATTTAGTAGAGATGCACCGATTGAATCTTATCTGACTGATACAGATGTATCAGTTTTCTGGAGTTCTGACCTTCTGATTTTCCGGAAAACTAAAAAAAAAAAAAAAAAAGAAAAACAGTACTGCAAGTTTCTTGATAAAGGCTTTAGTGAAGAATTATGAGATTCTCCTAATATACGCATGAGCACATATGAATCTTTAACCTTGTTCTGAGTTTTATTCAACTCAAAAAGGGGCATCGAAGGATGAGCTGCTGGTTGATGAGGTGTAACCTGAACACAGGAGGGTTTCTCTGTTTTGATACAAATAATGTTTTGCACTTAAACCTGCTGCTAATCAATCAGGGAATATAAATGTTACGGTTGCCTTTTCCTGACTTATGAAATGATATGTATTTGCCTCACTTAAACGCAATGTTCTCTCGTCTATTCAATTTTGAAGAGTGGCTAAGAGAATTGGACTAAAACGATATTTGCCACCCCTTATACAACTAGTGGGCTGTCTGGTCGGGCACTAGAACTGCATCAGTTAGATTTGTGGTATAGAAATGATGGGAAAAGATTTACCAATAGTTGTAGCTTTGCAAAAACTCTGAACAAGTCACACACACACACACACAAAAAAAGATGAAATTCTCTTATTTTTGGATGATAGTGATTCTTCATTTTATTCATAAGCTTAGTTTGAACCATGTATGAAATAAAGTACAGTAAAAATATAATAGCAATTCAGAGTTTGTAGGAGCCCTGGAGATATGCTGAAAAAAAGAAAGTATTTTAAAAAATTTATTAACTCTAAAAAATCATCCATTTTAAATGAGTAGCTAGTTTTCTATTTCCTGATGTATGAAGATTAATATGCCTTACTTTGTTTGAAAAGGCTTGTTCTCTTTTTTTTTTTCTCTCATTTTGTGCGGAAGCTAAGAGAAGCTGATCTCTGTGTCATATCATACTTATGCCTAAAGGAATATGACATGACATATGGACTGCTAATTTAAATGTCCAAGAAACTTGGTTAAACTTGAGAAAATATACATAAATTATGTAATAAGGTATTTATACCACAGGGAATGTTTTGAGTCACAATTATCTCTAAACCACTGATTATGGAATAAGATTAGTAGTGGTTGAATTTTTCTCATTTTTTTTATTTTAAGAGTTTTCTACTAATAAAAATTGAATTTGCAATTGTTGAAGGGTTCTCTTTTTTTCCACACACATTTTTTACCAAGAAATGCTGAAAACTACATTCTGTGCTCGAACAGGGCTACTAAACAAGAACAAGGAATCAGTTCAAATGAGTTCTTTTACAAAGTGCACAGATGCGCGTGTCGAGCAAATATAATGCAAGTGTCGGGAATGTGCTTGAATCTCTCGGCGCCATTTGTCCCCATCAGTGTCGCTGATGGAGTCATTAGAGGGCTCAGGCAGCGCGGCTCTGGAGTCTCTCTCTTGCAAAATAGCTCTGCTGGATCGGTGAACAACCTTCGCGTGGTTCTGTGGCCGCACGGCACTTCAGCTGAGCTAATAGGTCACGGCTGCACAGACGGGTCGACAGAAGAATGAGGGTTAACAGTGGTTAATGCTGTAAAAGGATTGGACTTATCCAGAGTTCCCAGTGAGGGGGGTGGAAAATAGGACTTTTTAATTTGCGCCACATTGCTTGTCATTTTTATTTATGTATTTCTGCTGAGTTTGAAACAATTACATACTTCTTCCACTGCCGTCTCTTTTCCATTCTCATGCAGAAATAAAAGAAAGCAAGCCTCCTTTTTAGCGGTTTCTGAACAAAGTGATCGCTCCTCAACAGCCGGGATGCCAAAAGTGCTGAAATCGTGTAAATGACGAGCCGAGGGATCGGCGGGGGTCTTTGCACGTCGTCCTCGGTGGCTTTAAGTGAAAAGGTGAGAGAGGTCAGCTCAATCTGCATATAATTTGGGGTCACATTTGAAGTCCGGGTTTTAAGCCTCTTTAATGAAAGGCACCTATGAATAAATGTAATCTTTGCTCTCGCATTTGGTTTGAGCTTAGAGCGAAGAAAAAGTCTCGACGTATGCATTTTTACTTATCAATATGCTTTGTGAATGATCGTTTGCTTTCACGGTTTGATAAGACACTAAGTAAATAAAAAAATAGTCATTTATTTAATATCAATTAAGAAGGTTTTCTAGCTTTTATGGGGTGGGGGGGGGTTGGGCGGAGGCGGGGGATAAATAAAAGAATGTAAAAAGTTTAGCTACAATTGGGGAAACTTATTTGTTGAGCAAGAAGAAAGGAAATGGAAACAAGAAGACGAGGGCAGACTGTCAAAGGATTGAACGGCATTCATCTGCTAACCTGTTCAAGGTGTGCCTGGTTGATGTCCTCCTCTGTGGTGGGGAACATATGTCCACAGCAGCTGTGCCACCATGAATAGGCTGTGATTGTGTGCTAGCTAACTGCATTCCTGGGAGCCAGGCCAAGTCTGAGTGGAGTGAGCTGTCCCATTTTTGATACCAGCGTTCCACCTGATTTTCATGTCTCTCTCTTTTTTTCTTTTTTTTTTTTTGTCCACAGAAATAGCGGACATTCGCTCAGGCCAAAATGTGCTGCACCTGACTTGGAAGATCCGGTGTTTCTCAGAACAAGGATGCTAAAAAGATGATTGCGTGACATATCAGATGAAGCCGCGCGAGAGCGGATTTGTCCAGCTGCGTTTTTGTGTCTTCTCTCTGTGATGCGCTTTTCCAAAAAGCTGAAGTGCAGCTAACCCTCCTCCAAACACTTGAAAATTAATGGACTGTTTGTCTTTTTTAAGGTAATTTTCAGCTGAGAAGTAGCTGTTTCTATTCAGACGTGAAAATATCTTTACAGTACGACTGTTTTAGCTCATAAGTTCTATGCTGATTTTGCTTAAACAGAGATACAGTAAAGTGATATTGTATTATCAGTTAAGATACAACTTGACAAATTTTGTAGCAAGGTAAAACATGATAACACAATGTGTGAAAGCAGCCAGTAATGTGATACAATAGAAAGAGATAAAATGCACTACAATATGGTAAACAAAAGGTACAAAAACACACAATGGGATGCAGTACGGTGTCATGTGATACCCTGTAATTTGATACTGTAAACTGTGACGTGCTGTGATGTGTAATAACATCATTTATTACGGTGCAGAGTGATGTGGTGGTGCAATATAACGCGATACCACATATCACAGGCACATTGTCAGCTTATGCTTCAGGCCGGCTGCAGATGAGTGGATTGATAAAAGAATGGAGAGAAATTAATATTTGCCCTCTTGACTGTCAAAGCCTTTTCAAAGTGTTAACTTTTAATTTCCATAACTGTTTAGTCCGTATTTGCTTCATTAATAAATGATTTAATTGTATTTAAAGTTGATCATATTAGGGAAGAAACTTCTTTTTTTCTTTCTTTTTTTTTTACTTAGGTCTCAAAATGAAATTATATATCGTATTTCTGAGTTTGGGTTAGGGAAAAGTTTCTAATGGTGGTTGTAATAAAATGGATACTTTTCCCCTAAAGACACATTTTTATTATGGTTTCATTCAACAACAGCTGGTGAAAACTTTTACTGCATCAGGCAGTTCATCAAGGAACCGGTGCCATTTTAAAAAAATAATAACATAACAAAGCCATTAAATATACCACTTTAGCCGACTGAATCCAATAACTGGAAAGCCAGCCATGGGAAAACAAAATACTACAGCCATTGACACCACTGGTAAAGATTTGTAAACTCTTCACTGCAGGAAAGCCTTATGTTGGTCCAGTCCAGTCCAGTTTGTCACAGTTTCAGTGAATTGGAAACATTTAACTACTGATACAAGCAGAGATTTAGGTCTTCTTAAACAAGTTATGCATTTATATTTTTCACAGGATTGTAGAGATTTTGTCACAACTGCAGAAAACATTAAACTTTTTAAAAGCATTTTCATTTCGGAAGCTGAAAATCTGTGAAATGTCCCGGCGGTGAAACAAAATGAGTCAAAACTCTTTGTTTTGAACTTACTTGAGTTAATTACACGAAATAATTGCAAAAATAGAAGGAGAAAAGCGATCCCGCCGATTGTTTTCAGGTCGGACGTTTGTCTCCGGGAGAATAAACCGAGGCACCTGTAATTGCTATCAGACAGTTGCACAGGAAAACGGGAGCGCTGCGGAGGCGCTGTAAGAGCAAACATTAAACGACGTTTGCGAAATGGAAAAAGCGTCCTCTCTGGGCTTTTGTGGGCTGATGTCTGATCACAAACAAACAATAGACATCTGCAATATTTCTCCGTCCTATCACCAGACTCCATCCCACGAGGAACAAGGTCAACAGAGGAGCTCCAAATGGGATGGTGATCCCAAAAATAACAATTCCCCCCACACCACCACCACCCGCTCCCCACCTCTCTCTTAAAACACAATCACACAATCAAAGCCTTACTGCCTTTCCCTCATTGTTTAATTTCTGCCGGTTATCTTTGATATCTCTGCGGCTGTTCTTATCTTTGACCTTCAGCTTGTTGCTTTGTCCCCCCCGCACCTCCCTCACACACACCGCACCCCACACCACACACACACCCACGCACGCACTCACCACCCCTCACCCGTCAACCCACCTGCCTGCCCCCACCCCCCCAGCCTGGCGCTCCGCGACCTTCAGAGGGGTGTCATTACTCCCCTGACCCATTTGACGATCCCCTCATGTGGAATGTGCATATGCCGAATCGGCGTGGATCGGCGCAGTATGGGGTGAGGTGAAGTACTTACAGAAATATGACTTGACACGCTTTATCAAATGGGGAAAGATGAAGACGAAACAGCTGCTGGTGCTGTCGTAAGCAATCTGGCCGTGATTGAATAAAAGTGTCAGGAAAAGGGCCGCTTGATGGTCTTTTGTTCTCCCCCATCCAGCTTGATGTTAGTTTGAGCTGTCAGGAGGGAATCACAGCTGGGTGATTTATCAATACTTGGAGTGACCTTGTAGCCGCACCGCTGTGTGTGTGCTTGTAGGCGTGTGTGTGTGTGGAAGTAAGTAAGCCAGTAAGTGTGCGGTTTTATTTTTTTTTGAACATGCTTGAATCCATGTGTGGCTTTCATGTATTAAAAAGACACAAAGTGGAATATTTTGAAAATAGTTGGCATACGCAGACAAAGACTTGGCTTGACTTAGAACAGAATTCTCTCTTCTCTTAAACGCGGTACAGTAAGTGAATTGTTCTGCCAACACGATAAGGGTATTTTTCTCAACTTCAGAGCGAATGTTTGGTAGAAGTACGTCTCTTTTAACTAACTCTTCTTTTGAAAATGTTCTTTTACTCTCTTTATTGCTTCATCCCCTCCCCCCCTTGTCCCCTCTTCTCCAACCTGTTCACACTAGCTCTTTCACCTCACTACTTTGTTTGAGATGTACTTTTCATTGATATGGACAGCCTGTTTTCACAGCAGCCATTGGCTGTCTCTGTTGTGATTAAGCAGATGTTTTATTGCGGACTGGAACAGTCATTACTGCCATAAACCCATCTGTGGGATTGCTTTTTATGCAAATTCACAAAGCATGTGCATAAATAAAGTTCTAATTAATACCTTTCTGGAAAACCTCGGCGCTCTTTGATTCCTAAGCGTTCTTAATTGTGCACAGACAGGTAGAAGGTACAAACCCATGACTGCAGTATGGAGAGGGTTTCCTCTTGTTCTCCCTTCTAAAAATAACATAAAATACGTGCTTATATTTAAAATGCACGTTGCATTTATACATCATAACAGGTGCATCTGTACACATTAACAACATTGTGAAAATGTACTCTATATTTAGAGTACATTTAAATATATATATATATATATATATTCTCACTACTAGAACTGAATCACTGAAATTAATTAACTTTTTTTTTTGTTGTTACAATATTCTAATATATTTAGATGCACCTGTACATGTTAATTATTAACAAACCCTCGGTAAAGAAGGAGCAGCCAAGGATTACAATCATGCAAAGTTGCAGCGAGCAGCACTTTGCGGCTCCCGCTGCAGGTTACTGGGGAAATAAAACAAAATCTGCTGCTACCGGTTGATTGGGAACTACTGAAGAGTAAAGTTTCCCCGAGAACATTAAGGCTGCTTTATAGATCCCTTTGTTGTGAGGGTGCCAATGGAAGCTCATTAATTTCCCCAGGTTTTTAATGGGGAGTGTTGAACATGTGGCAAAGCTTGTCTTGGTGAGTTGCTCTCCTGCTGCTGAGAGGATGCTAGACTTGTTAATTGTAAAGGCGTCCCTTTGCTAAGCAATCAGACACATTTTATTGTTTGGAAACTGGACAAAACAATTTATTTAAACCTGATTAACTGTATTCCTGATGTCAGTTTGGAAATGATTTATTTTTTTTGTTTTGTTTTGTTTTGTTTTGTCTTTGCTGGGTGATTTTCTTAATGACATTTGGATTTCCCCGTTCCGTCGTTTTCACCATAACAAATAAAAGCATGCGTGCGATACTGGAAAATACAAAAGACAGCTCAGTAGCATTCAGAATGGATTAATGTCGCTTTCTTAGTCAAAAAAAAAAAAGAAAAAAAAAAGAAGAAAGGAAATTCCTGAAGTGCTTTGTTTTATGATTAAAGGAAGGTTGTGAGCCGTGAGGAAAATGGAGAAGGTGCTGTCTGAAAATGGCTTCGGAAAGCCGCTTTAAATCTAGATATGACATTCGTTTCGTTGAAGTCGGGGAGGAGAGCTGGCTCTCAAGACTAGTTTTCAAAAAACGCTGTTCACTGGGAAACAACAAATCCTTTCAAGTTGACTCACTAGATGGCAGCATCACTTTTTACACACATTAACACCAGGTTTCACAATCGCTGTCCTTTTAATCATGAGGTAACACCAGTGAGATATCCACGCTTTTATTTGAGTGAGTGGTAGAGAATAATTGTACACTCTGGTGGAAAAAAAAGAAATATATATATATATATATATATATATATATATATATATATATATATATATATATATATATATATATATATATATATATGTGTGTGTGTGTGTGAATCTGTGAAAAGAAAGAAAGGAAGAAAAAAAGAAAGAAAGTTGTAACTTTCCATTTAAACTCAGGTATTGATTTGTCTGTCGGAAGGTGAAGCAAAGAAAGCTGAATAAGAAAAGGAAGGTTTAGCAACTTGATGCGGCTTCTCTATAAATCCAGGCAATGAATGCTAAAATCTATTTGGAATCTATTAAATCAAGTGGAATCTCAATTCAACTTGAAGAATTAGCTCTACGACTGGGTTTGGTGGGTCTTCTGATCACGGTAAAATATTTTTATTGACTTTTGAACTATTTTTTTTACAATGTGGAAAAATATCCTTGATGACCGGAACCACCGTGTCAATTCAAACCCTCGGTTTGAATTAACAAGCATATGCAAGGTTCAATGCTTTAAGTAGAGTTCAGAGTTCACAGTGAAGGTTGTTTCGTTTACTCCGAGTGCTTCAGGGACACTTGTAAAAGGCGAAACACTGATTCACGCTGTCAGACAAAATTTAAATATAGAGAGTAAATTCAGTTCCACAAAACGGACAATTCGTTCCTTTTACTAGTTTCTCCACTTAGACCTTTACAATATTAGCATCTTGTGATATTTTAGCGTTTAGAGGAGTAATGAACTCTGCTAAAGCATTTTTAATGTAGAAACTTACTTCACACTTAAATAAAAATAACATCAACATCATGGTGTTTTACACATATATATATATATATATATATATATATATATATATATATATATATATGGCGCAACAAACAAATGGTCATTAGTCTCCGCAATGCCCTGTGAAAACTATACAATTATGCCATAATCGAAATAAACAGAATAAAGAAAACTGCTAGTGTTTCTGTTTGAAATGTATAAATTAGATCCGTGTTATTAAATTACATTGAGGAATCAGAATATTAAAACTGAAAGTATAAGTTTGGGTTTGTTTTTTAAGGCACAGCCAAGCAGAACTTGATTCAGAGTAAAGACCACAAACACGGGCCACCAGTGGTAACCCTAACATCTCAGTGTGATTAGGAAACAAAAGGTTGTCAGTTCAAGTCCGGCTTCTATCATATGTCAGTGTGACCCTGGGCAAGGTCCTTAACCACAAGTTGATCTGCATGTTGCTGTAAAGGTGTGTGTGAATGGATGAATGCGGCTTTCGTGTAAAGTTGTCATCAAGCTCTATTTAAGTTCAGTCCATTTACCACTTTAAGTTGTCCAGGCTTCATTGTTTGTGTGTTATAGATTTAACACATCCATTTTCATGATTTACTTGTCATTCAAAAATGTTAATTAGTATGACCATATGAATTTTTTTCTTTCACCCAGTAATTAGTTGCTTCACATTATTTACAAAGAAAATAGCAATAAATGGATTCTTGTAGACGGTTTATTTCTCTGACTGCTTCATGGCGGTCGTGTCTAATTTGCAATTACTTTATATATATATATATATATATTATAGACTCTGAGGAGTAGCGAGGAAAGTCACCAGATTTAATTAGTTGTGCTCACTAAATAAAAATTAAATAAGATATACTTGGAGTATATTTACTAAAATGTGTTTGCAGCTGTGTGATTCCAGCAGAAGAGATTAAACTTAGGCAATTTAAAAAAAAAGACATAAATGGCTATGAAGTGTTTCTCAAAATCAATTGGATTAAATATGTTTTGTTGGTTTTTGAAAACTGTTGCAAACTGACTTAAAGCAACTTCCAAAGTATGTTTATTGTTAATAATTGTAAACACAAAATTGAAGCTTTGAGATTTAGATTCTTTCTGAATAGTCATGCACTCTCGAAGGCTAAGTAACGAGTATGAAGTACGCCACATTTTATTAGCTTATTCAATTGAATCAATTACTTGTTTTGTTGTTGTGTTTGCGATTTTTATCAAAAACACGTCTCTCTCGTAAATGAGATCCTGGATCTCAATGAGACAAGTTGTATAAATAAAAAGATCAAATAAAAAATGAATCCAAAACATTCACCTGGATCTGTTAAACCCCTCAATGATCGCGTCATGGCTCAGAAACACACACTCACCCATTGGGAAAAAAACACAAATTTTTTAATCTTAAATGCAGGCAGGAGAGGTCAATTACGTGCACAAGTCCATGAGAACTCTCTCAAATGGATGAAGCTCATCACCGAGGATTAAAACAACTTGTAAGTGTGACACATCCACAATTTGTAAATAAAAAAATAAATTGGGAAATGAAATAAAAACCTAAAGACAGAAGAGCTGCCTTCATGTGCACCGTGCACAAACGCAAATCACATTAACGGAGCACCAAATCAAAACATCCCATAGGTTCTGCTACGTTTTCTTTCAGCTGGTGAGATCTAGCAACTTCTAGCATAATGAATTTAGCAGGGATCCCTTTACCACACAGTCCATCAGGTCCGCCATCTCGGAGATTAAATTATGTCTGTAAGCATTAAAGCTTTGATGCTGTATTTGGGCAGCACGCGTGCATCCATTTGCAAAATTCCTTATAACAAAATTAAAAACATGGACACCTTATAGAAAATGCATTGGCACCAGCAGCACTTAAAGCCAGCCTCTCCAAACAGGCTGCTGACTAATGCATTTCTAATCATTTCTCTGATCAATGTTAGCCACTGTGCAATAAGATTAATCAGCCATATGCAAAGCTGGGATCACCTTGAACGGGGCAAGATAAAAGTTGGAAAAAAAAAAAAAAGAAAAGAAAGAAAAACAGGAGATAAAAGGAATGAAAGAAGGCGCCTCGCTCTTATGTATGATAAGCACACCATGCAGAAGAGAGAGACACACCTGCATTATTCAGCTTTTCCACGGTTTTATATGGTGTTTCTGCGGTATTACGCCGTTGTGCTTCCCCTCAGCTGTGCTTTGGCATCTGTGCATGGCCATCTCGCCGCTGAATAGCCGCCTGATTATTCCAAATCGGAGGGAATATTCAGACAAGGCTGATAATGCGTTCTTCCATATGATTCTCCGGAGCTGGGACAGCTGTTCACCGGCTTTCAGTGCCACGCTCAGAAAGGGACAGATTTCTCCGCTCTATTAACGGGACCCCGTTAGAAAAATCGGGGGGGGGGAGCAGTGCTAGCACCAAGGCGCCACTAATAAGTTTGCCACCCCATGAACAGACCGTCTTGTGTGTCGAATGTTTTCATGCATTCATTTAAGAGAGGGGGGGGGGGGGGGGATAACAAGGTTTGCTGAGTTGCTACAGTAGTTTGTGTATTTGAGATCTGGTGCCTCTTTTCAAATGTCTTCTGGGTCCTCGCCTCAAATGACATCAGACCAACATATTAGTGTAAAAAAAATTAGAAGTGTTAACATATTTTGAATTCACCGAGACTGAGAAAGCATGCTGTTACAAAGAGTGCTGGTTCTTGCATGAATGCCACCCTGGACGAGCTCCCCGTTTTGCAACTAATTTAGAGAAATAAAACTTCTAAAAGTTTTATATCTGTGATTAAATTTGCCTTTGATTATTATTTTTATTATTAGGATTTTTGTTGTTGTTGTTGTTGTTGTGCTATTTGGAAGGAAGTTGAAAAATGAGGCGATAAGGCCGTTTGTCCCAGAAAGAATCTGATCCGTCACGTCTACATTACGTGACGCAAAAGCATTTTGAGCTGTTTTCACGTTTCTTCACATCACAGCCACAAACTTCACTGGATTTAATGGAGAATTTGTGTGACAAGCCAACATAAAATAGTGCACAGCTTGTGATTGGAATCATTGTGGCAAAACTCAGGCTCAAACCACCCAAGCCCTCTACCTAAACCGACAGGCTGGGAAAGGAGAGGACTAAACAGAGAAGTAGCTACGAGACCCAATGTGACTCTGGAGGAGCTGCAGAGATCCACAGCTCAGGTGGAAGAGTCTGTCAACGCCCCGACCCTGAAATACTGACAAAAAGACAATATCTCATTGTTGTGAGATATTCATGAGATAGTGACTTAAAGTTTTAGCGAACATGTGGAAGAAGGTGAGCTGGTCAGAGGAAATCAAAATATGACACCTGTACAGCATGGAAAAGGCCATATGTGGTAAGAAGACCTTCCAGCCAATGGAGAGGTTTGGTCAAAGCACATTTGTCCAGATTTAACTTCAGCTGGCTTAGATCAGAGTTTGCATGTGAAAGGCTGGTAGAGATACCCCAAAAGTCAAGCAATGGGTGGGTGCTGATGCCACACTTTTAAAACATTTTTGTAAAACACTGCAGTGTATTCTCCTGTAAGACCCTGTAGCCGATAAATAGCTACACTTTAACCAAAAGAAATTTGTAGGAGAGATCAATGTTTAACCCAATGATCAATGGCCGCACAGGATCTTGGCAGTACCGTGAGCAAACTGAGGCACACAAAGCGCGCTCTATCCCTGCGTTTACATTTGCGGACAATAACTGTCAGTACGTTTGTCACTTTATGGCCATCGGAATTAAACAGATTACAAGCAGACCAATTCCACAAACCAGGGCGACAACATGATAAAAGTTTAACGACAAGAATTTGTCAGCCGCAGCCGACAGGAGGAATTACTGGAGATCAGCGTCTCTTTTGTTCATCTTGCTCTCGCCCCTCGACCATCTGAGAGCGCCGAGCGGTGCTGCTGCTGTGTGGGGAGCCTTGTAAAGTTTCAACTGGGCAGATGAATTCTTCCAGACCTCCTCTTCCCCAACACCCCCCCTCTAGCCTCCCCTTCTCTCCCGAGAACAACGGGGAGCTTGTTCTGACCAAGGACGCACCTGTAAGGTGCGGGCCCTCGCCAGGGCTTACCTCAGTGGCCCCTGCTTCTGTACTCAAAAGCCAATTATTCCCTCCAGAGAAGATATTGCACTGTCAACTTCAAACAGAGGACATTCTTTAGGCAGATTAGACCCAAAATTATGTTTTATTATTTCGGGCCCCAACGAATGAATTGGACTATTTGGGGTCGTCTTTGTGGTGAAATCCAAGACAGTTTTAAACAGCGGAGGTATGTTTGGAGTCAGGGGGTAATACTCTGCTGTCGTTATGAAAGGGCAACGGAGAGGATCAGATTAGAGGCCGAACAGCGAGAGTCTTTCAAAGCGGCTCCGTATCATCTCCCGTCTTCTTGTCCCTGCCTGTAGAGAGGTTAAATTAAATGGCTGTAATAAATGTTTTGGTGCCGCTGATGCGGTATGGCCGGCTACCAAAAGAAAAGAAAAAAAAAACAAACCGCTGCGCGGAGAGAGACGGCACGGTGGAAAGATCAGAGACGGGAACAAATGGCGGGTAGGGAGAACTATGTCAGCACATTACCAGCATTAGAAACGGACTTGTTTTCACTTAAACCTCAATTATGATGCCGGCTCCAAAAACAATTATATTGATGAATGCTTTCTAAGTTACTGTAATTAAATTATTCCATTTAATTAACAGATTATATTGAATTTCTCCCCAGAGGACGGCATTAGCCTCATCTGCTGCTTTACAAACAGGAGTGCTCTAATGTTGTGTGCAATTGAAATGATTACTAATGCCTAATGAAACGGTGTCGGATCAGATAAATACTGAGAGCCAAGCTTGTAACTCAGCAAGAAAAACAAACAAACAAACAAACAAACAACAACAAAAAAAAAAAACTTGAGACAAAAAAACTATAAAGTCACAGAAGAAATCACTGAATGGGATTTTTTTTTTTCCTTCCCAAGGGCAGGCTTTGTAAAACTGACATCAAATGAATTATAATGCTGAGTGCCTACTTGATGTTTTACAGAGAACACAGAAAGCCAGATGAAATATGCATTAAGCAGGTTTCAAAACATAATTGTCCTTGGATCAACCTGTAAGTGCTGATGTGAATGTATATTGAAAATGAGCGCTTTAAAATGAATTTGTTTGACTCGCGGAGGCACATTAGTTTTGAAGGGAGCTTATATAAAACGGCATCATGTGCACACTTAGTAGTTATAGAAGGTAATTATACTCAATATAAAACAGGGAAGCACATGTAACAGTTCTGGTTCACTGTGTGCAGAAGGAAGAGTTGGAACTGCATAAAGCGAGTCAGCAGTAGCTGACTATTGCCCTCTGCTGGAGGAGGAAAGAAGCTGCAGGAAGAGTGATAATACTGAACAATAGGAGGGAGTTCTTTATTTTATTTTTTGTTACAAAAAACTTACCCTAGCCCTAACCCTTAGCCCCAAACAAAACCTAACCCCAACCCTAACCCTAATATTCATCCATAGCATAAAAAAGAAGATAAAAACAGATAAAGTGTAAAGTGAGGAGCAGAGTCATTACAGCATAAACAAACAAGACAAAAATATTTTTGAGCTTTCTTCTTATAATTAAGCTCAAATTAGTAGATTTAGAAACAAAATTAATTTCCTCAAACCAGGATCTTTGTTCCACGTAAATGGAATATATTTGTAGAAGAAAAGTAAATTGTGAAATTTAGAAAAAAATATAATAATAATCTTAAAAAATCATTATCAAAAAAAAAAAAAAAAAATTAAAGCACTTCTCAGTAATTAATAAAAAAAATAAAGACTTATCTCAAATACAAAAGTTTGTCAGGTTCATTCATATTTACTTTAAAGCAATATCTTCTGAAGGATAAATTTGATTTGGAAAGGATTTTTCCCATCATTTAATCTGTATCTCTCACAGATTCATCATGTCAAGTTGCTGTCCATATTACAAAATTTTTGAGATAACAATATCAAATTATCTTTAAAGAAAATCTGGGGAAATGATGAATTTGCTTCATCATTATTTATTTAACTCATATTTTATGCTAGTTTCGTGTCCAGTTTGTGATTTTTAATAACATTTTTCATTTCATTAAAATAAGGATGTATATTTTTTCATCTATTTTCTTCACTCATATTATTCATGTCTAGTTGTACTTCCTTTTGTTTTTAACTTTTTTATTTCTTTATTAGTTATCAGTGTTCTTGTTTACTTTCTTATTTTTTCAGTAATGTTTCTTTCTGTTTTTCTTCTTTCTTTCTTTCTTTCTTCTTATTTTTCTTCCTTTCTTTCTTTTTTTCTTCTTTCTTTTTTCCTTTCTTTCTTTCTCTTCTTTCTTTTTCTTTTCTTTCTTTCTTTTTTTCTTTTTTCTTTCTTTTTCTTTTTTCTTTCTTTCTTCTTTCTTTCTTTTCTTTTCTTTCTTTCTTCTCTTTTCTTCTTCTTTCTTTTCTCTTTCTTCTTTCTTTTTTCTTCTTTTTCCTCCTCAAGTCCCTCGTTCACTCAATAAGCCACTTAAAGAATCAGTATTTCCGTCCTCTCAGTAAATTATGTTTTATTTTTTTCACCAATATAGATGAAAAAAATCTACACACGCTCTATTGATTTTGTTGTTGTTGTTGCTGCTTTTGCTTTTCTAACTGTCTCCTCTTAGAAGAAACAGCAGAAGCAGCAGCTTCCTGTCCTGCTGGTCGTGTTTATTGTCCAATCCCCTTCTGGCCCGGCCATATTAGTCCATGTGAGAGGAGAGACACTGTGATGCTGTAAGCACATACCGAGCATTCTCCCTCCTCTGCTGTGCAGTTGTTGGGCATATTGTGAGATTTTAATACGCGGGGCAGATATGGAGAAGGGCTCGAGTCACATTCGCCGTACAGGAAAGAGCGGTGGCCAAGAATGACAGTTGCTTCTCCTGGAGTTGAGACGATCGTGGACTTAAATTGCACTCTGAAAGGTCAACACATGACGGGGCGATCAGTCAGCTTCTAACACGGACATCTGAACTCGAGGGGATGTTTTTTTTTCCTTGCAAATTGCTTTTTTACTCCATTATGAAAAAATATGAACATACAGTATAAACATTTTGTTTAAGGAGACGCAGCTTCACAATGTAGAGCACTGACACATCTGAATTTTTAAGCAAACATCACCGGAACGTGCAAGTTCGATGACGTATGTTTGCATCCAAACAGCACAAATGCATCAGCATAGAAAGTAGGAAAGCTAATAAATTGAATTAGAGTGAGCCATTAAAGGGATTATTGGCACCCTACAGTTCGTCTAAGGCAACCCAAACAATGTGTTCATTTTACGTTATACAAATAACCAAGGAACAAACAAAAAGATAAAAAACTGCTATTATTCAAAGGCCGTACACGTTGTGAAAGCAGCAGAGATGTGGAAACGCCTGCGTTAGCAGCCTGGGAGTTTCAGAGTCACAATAAAACTGTCCGGTGCGTTGCCAAGTAGAAACCAAAGGAGAGAAACTTGTGAATGTTGCCAATTGTGAGGAAGAAAGGAAGATAAAAGGAAATAGCAGCAGATAAGACATGTGAGAAGCTTCAGCCTGAACAGAGTGTTGCTTTTTATTGCAATCTAACACTTCGGATTGAACCAAGCAGGAGTCTGTGGGTGAAGGCCAAATACTGGGTAGAAATATTTATGTTGTTTTACGAAGCAGTCTTTTGGTGAGGAATTTCAGTGGATGCAATAAGCTGGCACGCAGATGCAATGGTCCATTTGAGAATAAAAACACTTTACGTATGCATGTGAAAGAAATGATAAAACAAAACAGATTGTGAGATTTTAAAGAGTGAAACAACACGAAGCAATTAACTGAAAATGCGGTGGGCAGTGATAAACTGAGCAGAAAGTTCCGGACTTGAATTTTAGGATTCTGAAAACTGTGGGGCTTAAAAACAACAAAGCTTGCCCATTTTTCACTCCTGGGGGCAAATATCAATCAGACCAGATTAAAGTCGACAGAACAGGGTCCAGTCGTGGGGGGGGAGTTTCATAAAGTGACACATTTCTGACACTGAAGCTTTTCAAGACTGTGTTGAAAAGAATAACCCACTAGATGAATTTTAGTTAAAATTATTCTTTTGATTTGTTTTTTTTACTTCAAATTGAATTAAATTAATTTATTTATTTTAAAAAGAACAATTTTACAAATATATATCTAATAGGAAATTAATGGACAAACAATTCATTTTGAGAAACTCATTTGATGTTCAACATATAGATGCACCAATCAGAGATTTCTGATGACCAGTTTTTGTAAAGCTTTGACATGATGATACCAATTTCAAGAACAGGGAAATATATAATTTTTTTGCCTGAGGCAGACAGGACAAGAACAATAACAGGAGATTCTGCACTTAGCAATAACTTACACCACTTTTTTTAAAAAAGCTCACCACTTTACTCTATCCAGAGAAACTCCTTCTAGCCTATAAATTATGGAGTACATATACTTATTACAGGAGCATCTAGTTTATATATTCAGGAATTAGAACAAACTCGGAATCCAGAGAAACTCTTCTTAGCTTATTTAGAAAAACTACTCCTTACCCACAACATTAATGTGTATATATCACACTTCTCTACTAATGTAATATCTACATTAGTAGAGAAACCCCTACTAATGTATATATCACAGACTACTTATTCTCAAACATGGGGTTACACATTTTTGTTTTTCTTCTTTTGCTCTTTACTTTGGTAATTCATGTAAAGAACTTTGAATTGCCTTGTTGCTGAGAATGTGCTATATAAATTAAGTCACCTTGCCTTACTTTACCTTGCCTACTTGTTTGACACTGCACAAGAAAAGAGTTTTTCCTGGAATATGCATCCAGAAAAAGCTGCAAATACCCATTAGCCAAACCGTTGTTGAGCAGGTTCCTCTTCCGCCTTTCTAGCTTCATCAAATCTAGCTGGCTCGCTTTGAGTCTGAACAAATGTAACGTCCACACCAAAGAGTGTTTTAGGTAGCAACTTGGTATCTCATGGTGCATTTAGTGACTGGGACAAGATTTTGACTTCTCTGCCTGCTGATATCTGGTCATCTCCATGTGACATCATACAAAATAATGCCTATGCATATTGACCAATCATTTGAGTGAAGCATGACAATGTCTAGAGCATGAGCGTAATAGCCTGTGCTAGTCATGTAGCAGACAAAAGGCTAATCTGTCTCAGGTGAACCAGTGTGAACTAAAGACACTAACACCATCCACTGACAAGGACATAAATACACACAAATAATGTTACCATCTTATCGTTTCGTCCTGTCGGAGATGAATGTCAGATACTTATTTCTAAAATATCTGGTCAAATTATATTCTGTGATGTTTCTTAGCATAACCACAGCATCTGGGTTAAAGTAGTAGTGAAAACTTTGGTTTCAGAAAGAGACGAAGCTGAAATTACAGCAGGTGTCAGACTGTAAGGCTGCCAGGTGCACAGAACCTTTTAAATGACTACAAAAAAAAAATGTCACTTGTGTTGTTGGGTGATGTCAAAAAGGTCCAGAACCATAATTACAACACACAAAAAGGTGCACTTAGTTCTGATATTATTTTGTCCTCGTTCGTTTCAGTGTTTCATAAATGTTGTTTTACTGCAACCTTTGGCATTTTAACATTTTCTGACTGTTTGTCAGTGCTTACAAATAACTGTTGTTATTACTTGAGCAACACTTTAGATGCTTCATAAAGGCTTGTTTGTAGCAGGAAGGAGTGAAAATAAGTAAAAAACAGAAACTGGAACTGTTGTTTCACACGTGAAAATAAACTAGATTTTAAAGTCATAAAAATACCAGATCTGATTAGTTGGGAAAAAGAAAAAAAAAACTTGTTGATCTGAAAAGCAACATCATATAAAAAGCAATCGTGAATAGACTCATCCCCAAGCAGTTCCAGGATAAAACTGAGCACTTAGTTTAATTCTGATTTTTATTTTCCCACTGCCTGTTTTGTACAATTGACCTTAAATAACTCCAGCGATGCTGATATCTGAAACATGTTCATTCAAGCCCGCAGTGGGTGCAGTTACAGTGATTTAATAAGAGGACAAGAACTGCCCGGAGGCACATGTGGTTAAGTGCAGCAGTATAAATGTCTCATGAAAAAGATCTTACACACACACACACACACACACACACCGGGTTTTCATGTGTACCCAATCAATGAAACCTGGCTCAGTCTCATTCTTCTGTCACTGGGACACACCGTTCCAGATTGTTACACTAACATCTGCTGACACACTGTGCACTTTTTTGGGGGGGGAAAAAACATTAAGGACCGCAAGTCAATTCTGTTTTGTTATGATGTTTCAAAGTTTCAAAACCCGTGTCAGTGGGATCCAAATAGGAACAGAGGCTCATTATTGAGAAACAGAAAACTCTATGAGGAGAATTTCTTCAAACCAGTCAGTAAAAGCTGAGTGCATCAGGTGCTGTTCAGCGGGACTTATTTAAAGACAATCTTCCAACAACTGCAGACGCATATCAGATCGAATCATAACTCCCAAATGTGAGAATGAAACACAGAGTATTTGCATGAGAGCTTTGCTGCAGGCTCAGGAATGCTGGCATCAAGTATGCAGCCATGACAGACAGCTGCACCGCTGTGGCGTTTTTAACATGCCAGACCAGGGATCCGAGGCTTGCTGGATCATCAAAAAGAAGATCTGAAAATGAGCCAAAAAGAAAAGAAAAGTGTAGGTGAACACCCTTTAACCTCTATAAGAGTGTTGCTCTACTATTCTAATAGCAGGTAATGTGGACAAGAACACGAAGAAGCAAAGAGTGAAACTACCAGCTCCTACTGAAACAGAGGCACTAAAAGTGTGAATCTAAACAAGTGTTAGTGAGTCTTGTGGAAGAGAGGAATCACATTTTCTTTCTGATATTGGTGAAACAGCTCTCTGAGAAAGAGACAAAAAAAAAAAAACAAATTCTAAACTTTCTTTCTTATAACTTTCTTATAAATATTTCTGAATTATGCATATGTCTGTATGTATGTATAATTCTCAAGTGGATTTAGATCTGCACTTTGACTAGGCCATGAGTATGCCATACCAAAACGCCCGCATTGTACCTATGGCTGTATGGGTGTCTGTTGTCCTTCTGGATGGAGGACCTCTGCCTCACTCTCAAGTTGTTTTTTGGCACCCCCAAACAGTTTGTTGTTTTCAGGATTGCTCTGCATTTAATTCCATCCATTCTCCTATCAACTTTGATCGTCTTCTCATTTATGCAGCAGAATAGCATTCCCACAGCATGATGCTGCCACTGTCATGCTTCATGATGTGGAAGATGTTCATGTGAAGTGTCACTTCTCCACCACAATATGTGTTTTTATTTAATTTTTTTATTGCAAAGAGACTATCTATCTATCTATCTATCTATCTATCTATCTATCTATCTATCTATCTATCTATCTATCTATCTATCTATCTATCTATCTATCTATCTATCTATCTATCTATCTATCTATCTATCTATCTATCTATCTATCTATCTATCTATCTATCTATCTATCTATTTTAATTCTTAGTATTATTGGTGAGAAACACAAATACATTGTCAGAGAGTGAAAACAGCCTTTTTTCAAACTAAAAATAATTTTGTCTGTGTGGATATTTAAGGTCTAAACTTTCCCATTTAAACGAGGGGCCAAATTTAGAAAACCACATTTACTGTGGATATTGAACCATAAGAATATGTTTAAAAAACTAAATAAAATACATAACTTTTCTTGTGTGTGCCTTATTTCTTGATCTTGATTTATTTCTTGATCACAAACAAACAACCCTGAGTCGGATAGATTCATCATAAACTAAAAAAAAATTAAAATTAAAATTAAATTAAATCCCAACCCCAAGTTTATTCCTCCTCTTAATCACCAAACAGCAGCATTCATTACTCTCCGTGTGCTCAGTACCGCCTAGTTGTCCTGTTTATTTTGCTCGCTTCGGCGCCGCCCTGCAGACGCGCTGATATTACGCCGTTGCGTAATTTGACAAGCCAGAGCAAAAACCAGAGGAGGATGAACGTTTGACAGCTGGGTCGCCGGGATTGTTTCCGAAGCAACGACAATTCCGATTAATCCGGGCATTTTTATTTATTGTTATTTTATTTTATCTTGTTTTATTTATTTTTGTTACTATATCGAACGAGTATAAGGCTATCTACGCTTTTAATGGCCGCAACTGTGACGAATTCGCTTTGGGTTGCTCCGGGGCAGGACGCGCAGTTTCTCCACAAAAACCAACCAGCTGCGCCGCTGACATCATCCGACGGTCTGAGAGGTGAGGATCATGGAGAAGTGCTGTGCAACGCCATCCTGGGAATTTCACCTTTCCCAGATTATAATCTGGTAGGGTTGGTTTTATTATTTGTTTTGCACTCTAGGCATCACTGTCTCGCTATTGTTATTATTATTATTATATATATATATATTGATATCATTTAATTTTCTGTTGCCTGCAGATTTTGTGTGAGGAACAGATTTGTTTTCATTTCAATTAAGGGTCTGATCCTAACATTGATGGCCGCTGTGAGAAGAATGGGCGAATAAAGACAAATTTAAGATCGCTGATGCTGACATTCATTGTGGTGTGTTTGGGGATGAATGGGCTGTGCACCCGTCCCTGAAACTTGTGCTGCACAGTACCGTGGAGCAACTGGATGTTCTAATTTCAGCTGGGCATTTGGAAAGAGCTCACATGCAGCCCGAAGCCTTTGCACAGAGCTGCTTGTAAACCGGAGCTGTAGGTTCGGCTGATTTTCTGTTGTGTTGGTGCATATGCATCCCCAAAGTGGAACTACAGTCC
Source organism: Poeciliopsis retropinna (assembly GCA_010277075.1). NCBI lineage: Eukaryota > Metazoa > Chordata > Actinopteri > Cyprinodontiformes > Poeciliidae > Poeciliopsis > Poeciliopsis retropinna. Next base: position 15,255,109 of record VMRM01000012.1, on the reverse strand, counting down.
AGAGTGACATGTGGTGCAACCGTGATGCAAAGTCCAAGACAGGAAAAAACAAAACAAAACAAAATATTGGCCTCATCAACAGAGGAGCAATTAAAAAACAAACAAAAAAAAACTCTTAATACCAATTTTGAGACTTAAGTCACATTAGGAGCTTGATTCAATTTCTTCACTCTTGAAACTGAAAATGCCAATCCAAACATGAACCAGGCCAAAAACTACGTTAAGTTACGTTAGATTCCACGTATTCGGTTAGGTTTGAGCCCAAAGAATGGGTTGAAGTGACCAATTTTTATCACTTATTGGATCGTTGAGAGTTTGTTGAAATGGGGTTCTGTGAATAGCTTAACAACAGTTGCTATCTTATCTGAGGTACAGAGCTCTCTTGCCATCTCAATTTAGCATAAATACTGTTCAGTTGGTCCATAAGGCCGAAGGTAAGAGGGGCAAAGACCAAACTTGACTTCTACCATCTAAAAAACCTCTTGGTGGTTTATGGAGATTCAATTTAACCAACCTATAAGCTGCAGTTACATTTGCATTCAATTGAGATTTACACAGGAAATGCAGGTAAGAAGCGATGTGCCACTGACTTCTTCCTGTGTGAAATGTGTTTTACCGAACACTTAAAGCCTTTTCAATCAGAGAACCTACCAAAGTTACAATTGACCTGGAGGGCTAAATAAGTGACATAAATGGAGCTAGAGTAAAAGATTTGTAATTTTGGTTTAAATCTGCCTAAAACATTATTAGGGTACAAACAAATAAAGTCGTGAGTTTAATTTTGTCTAATACATTTGCTATTTAATACCAAAATAAACAAACAAAAAAATTGAATAGCAAATTCTATAATTGATAAATAAAACACTAGAGGTGCACTGATCAGACTCAGTCTATTACCAGGTTTGACCTGCCAGTATATATTTTTTTCTTCCTGATTCTACTGTGTGTTAATGAACTATCCAGCATTCAAAACATTTATTATCTTATTTTATTTTTATTTTAATCTGTCATTATTTTTTAGATTTTTGTTAAACTTAAAAAACAAAACGGTTCAAGTTTGTTTATCCATTCTGGTATCTGCTGACTTGGGCTTTGGCTCAATGTTTCTGTTCGCCAGTTCGACAAAATGTCCCCAAGGCATTTCGAGTTGTCATGTTGCAGACAGTTCCTTTTCATACCTGAAAAAGTCTGGTAGGAAACAACCGACACTGCAAACATATAAAATGGGAAAGGAATGAAATGACCAGCACCTGCCACTGTCTAGCTTGATGGCTACAGAAAAGCTGGACACTGTGTCCCCTCTGGACACACATCCCAGATAAAATTACTAACTGAATCTTCTTCCCACAATGACAACTTCTCCACCGAAGAGTGTTGTGGTTAGCGTGAGCTAGTTATGGTTAAGTTGCAATATTGGAAAATGGTCAGAGCAGGTCAGGATGGATAGATAAAATATTACCTATCCATATTGATTTAATGACCAGTTCTTTGGTGAAAGTGTGAATGTCAACCATGGCCAGCAGGAGCCTGTGCTAACTACTTAATAGATCAAATCTGCTGTGAATCAAAGTCTTTAACACTTTGTGAACATTGTTATTTCACAAGCTTACTATTTTCTATTTGATCCTGTGGAAAGTTAAGTGAGACTAGGTCATATATTTCTAAATGGCTGCCTGATCCAGTCTTTCTTTGAAAAACTGGATCACAATTTTTGGTTCAGTGTTTGCTTAAAAGTGTCATCTGAAGTTTTAGATGAAAACTTTAGATGAAGTTGATGAAGCATCAACTCAAATGATAAGCCTTTCATTTGAGTTGTGAAGGTAATTGTGCAGTTTTTGTGTTATTTATGAAGTAATTTCCCTTTTGTTCTTTCTACCAGGGTAAAACTGAGATGGACACCTACCTACTCCATGATGTAGTAAATTCAAAAATGTTTGACAAGGATAGTGCTCCCATGCTGGAGTCACTTTTCCCCGAAGACTTCGGCTCTTCTTACAGCGTCAACATGAGCCTGCTCCTTCCCGATGCCGCCTACTTGCAACCCGGCCCCTGCCGGACTGTGAGGCAAATCAAAGCGGAGCCACCACAGTCCCTGATGCACTCGGCCTGCCAGGGTAATGGAGCACCAACGACCCTCCCAGAGTACTCGGGGATGTTTAAAGCAGCTGACACTCCTGGTGGTAGCTTTTTCATCAAGCAGGAAGTGCCAGAATTCCAAGAAATTCCCCAGTTTCAGATGTTGAACACTGACTTAGAGCAGAACTCTTTCCCCATCACCCCACTAAGTCTTCCAATCGGGAATCCCCACGTGGGGCAACTACCAAACGCTTCACAGACTGAATGTTTTCCATTCAACCAGCACTCCGGCCATCAGTTTAGATCAACCTATCTGCCGCCGTCTCCTCCAAATTCTCAGCCTCCGAGTCCAGACACGGGCAAGGAGGTTCTTCATAACATCTCCCCTCCTCCTTCCTACGAAGCCAGCGTTGCCTGTAAGACAACTCTCCAGAGCCACACTGACCCCAGACAGACTTCCAGCGATCCTTCGATTCAAAGCCACGACCAGACTTACGTTCCTGCGTTCACTCAACGTCCACTTGGTGGACCGGTTCAGGACTCCAGCCCGGCACCGTCTCAGACGACACCAAGCGTCGGACCTCTGTCTCCGGAGTTGGCGCAGTCGGCTCCAGCCAAATATAACCGGAGGAATAACCCCGATCTGGAAAGACGCAGGATTCACCACTGCGATGTTCCAGGTGCGACTCCAAGTCCCTGCGACTGGCAGTTGAGATAAAAGTTGATAAATCGTATGCCTAAAAGATGATCTGCTTCTTTCTCTTAAGGTTGCAAGAAAGTATATACAAAGTCGTCTCATCTAAAGGCTCATCTACGAACCCACACAGGTAAACTTCTTGAAGTTGCACATCTTATTTTGGGGGGTGAACATGAGGATGTTGCCAGGCAGAGAAGTTTTCTTGGCTTGCATATTCGTTCTGTCTGGCCCGCATCTCGCTGCTGTCAAATCACATAAACTCTTCAGCTCTCGTAAAGCGGGAGAAGGGGCGGGGGGATGGTTGGGTAGAAACATGCAGTGATTTATGGCCTGCAGATGAGCCATGCTATCCATTTTTTTCCCCCTCCTTTTTCAAACTCTTTTATTAGATGTGAGCTCTCAGCAAGACTCTTAGATGATGTCCTTGAGGGAAAACGGATGGGGTGTAGGTCCACAAAAAAAAAAAAAAAAAAAAAAAAGCTTGTGGGTGTCCGCTTTAGCTTTACTTTGTGATTTCTGCCCGGCGCAGGTGAGAAGCCGTACCAGTGCTCCTGGGAGGGATGCGAGTGGAGCTTCGCCCGCTCCGATGAGCTGACGCGGCACTTCAGGAAACACACCGGGGTGAAGCCCTTCCAGTGCGGCGTGTGCAGCCGCTGTTTCTCCCGCTCCGACCATCTGGCCCTGCACACCAAGAGACACCAGAGCTAAGGGACCCCTCAGCTGTATCTGTCCAGTCTTTGTAGCTTTTCCTTAAAATGGACAAAATACTGGGGGAAAAAAAAAAAAAAAAAAAAAAAAAGACTGCAATTTATTCCATTTACTCTCAAAGGATACAGTTTGCTGTTCTGAGCTGCCGCTAAATGTTTTTTATTGTTATTATTATTGTAAAAACATTTAAATCTGATTGTTGCCTTACTTTCTCATCGACATGAGATATTTGCAGATGTATCAACTCGAATCTATTTTACCAAATTTGTCCTTTTTTCGAGCCTTTTTTTGATAACACGCCACATGAGAACGTTTGACAATTTTTATATCTGAAATGTCGACTGCGGAGATCCTGTCAGCATTGTGCGAGTTTATTTATGAAATGCAAAAACTGAAAGGAAAAGGATGTCGTTTGAGCGTGCAGGTCAAAGCGTGATCGTGTGTGCGAACTGCAGGAGAGCATCGGGAAAAGCTGCACCTTTAAGATGAAAATAGGAGATAGAAAGTATTCTGGCGTAGAGCACAGTTTGTGTCATGCGGTCAGGGCGTTGCTTTTGAAACTGCCAGGTTTATGATACTTGTAATTGAAAGAGCACTGTTTATGTTTTTATTCTCCTTTTTCTGCAATAAAAAGATTGTTTGATTTTTAGATGGCAATTGCTTCATTTAGAAAGCGCAATGATTACAAGGGGGAAATATTAACCCTGTTGCAGATTTGTTTTGCTTTTTGGTCATCAGACACGTTTTAACGTGAGATGAAGATGAGCTAAGTCAATACAAAAGGGCATTTGTCAAATGATGTGCTGGTTTTTATCCATCTATCCGTTGTTTGTAGCTGTTTATTCAAACAGGGTTATGCTACCAATCTCTATGGGTCATTGGGTGAGAGACATAGTGCCTCCTATTCAGTTCATCACAGCGCAGCACATAAACACACACACACACGCGCACACAAAACAACCAACCCACACATGCCCACACACACTTCTAAGGATAATTTAAAGTATGTAATTAACCCAACATTTATATTTTTTGGCTGAGTGAAAGCTGGAGTACCCAGAGAGAACCTATGTATACTAGAGCAGAAAATGCAAACTCCATACAGAAAGAACTGAACGGTTTAGTGTTTTGTTGCTGCATTTTCTTGGTTTAATTTGACTAGCCTCAACCAATGCTGATTGCTGCCTAACCTGTAGAATCGAGAAATCAAGTCTGACAGCAAGAAGTCGGCAAAAAGAAAATAAATGAATAAATCTCAAAAGGCGTGACAGCATTCTGCAAAGACATCTAAGAACAGATGAGAAACAAAGTCATTAGCATAAAATCAACCTGGAACAAGGTTGCAAAGCTTTTTCTAAGATGTTCTGAGTTTGGTTAACCTCAGTCAGAGCCATTATCTGCAAATGAGGAAAATGTGAAACAGTGGTGGATCTGTTTCAGGACTGAAATGCCCCCGAGTGCTCATCAGCGATTCATCCAGATCACCAAAGAGCCCAGAGCAACAACTATAGCTCTGCACATGTCACTCACCAGAAGGTCAGTTCAAAATTAAACAATAAGAAGAAATGTATAAGCAAAGAAAAAAGAAAAAAAAAGCTATTAATGAGTCCTTTTTGTTTGTCTCTTTTTATTCTCATTGATTATTTTTTTATTGTAGATCATTGTGTAATGCAATGAAAGAAGCAATTCTTGATGTTTGTTTTTACTTAAGACAGCAATGTCAAAAATTACAAAGTTTTTAAAAGCTCTTGCCCCAGCAGCATAGTAGCTTTACATTCAAAGCCAGAAGAACAAAGTAAACATTTAGGGTTTTTTTCTCAGAAACTAAATTAAGCAGTCAAGCATTATCTCTATGTCAGATATTTGCAGATGCTTAATAATTATTTTGCTCCTCAGCACATTTTAGAATTAGGAAAATCCAACCTTGCCACCTGCCACATTCGCAATCAAAATTAAGCCAAAATGCAAATGCAGAGTGTAAAAACTACAGTCACACCAGGATTCAGTATTCTGTGGAGCTTTTCTTAGCAGCAGCCAATTGAAATATTTTCTTTGACCTTATTTCAGGTTTACATCGTAGCAGAGGATTTTATGTTTGTGGTTAATTAATTCTCCCAGGGCATTTTCTTTTAGATTTAGCAATAGTCTTTGTCACAGTCGTAATTTGGAAATCCATCCTGATTTCAGCTTTAGTCGGCCAAGTCTAAACATGATTTGTCGTTTTCACTAAAAGATGAAGTCAAACAGGAATTAAATCAGGGGTCTTTTAAATCTTTGGGGAATCTGAGCTTTGACTGCGTCGTCATGACGAAGCACGATGGAAAATGTTTCTCTTTTCAGCTGTTTCCATTTCAGTCATGAATTGCCTGGCGTTACTGTCCTGTTACAGCATCCGGTTTTTTGGGGGGGAGGCTCCAGCTGTCGCGCAGATAGCATCACTGATCTTTTAAACACTTGCTACATTGAGGAATTAATATCAGGGTCAACGACTGTGAGTTGCCTTTGGCTGCAAGACAAGTCAAATCTCGATACGCCGTGATTGTTCATCAGCCGTTTTGCTTACCTGATCTGATAAAAGAGTCCAGCGGTTACGTTTATGGTGCATGAGAACAGAGCAACACCTCACTGGGTTTTTACCTAGAATTCCATTGAGTAAAAAAGAAAGCACACACCATCCTCCTGTCTGATCAAGTCTTTTTAGTTTGACCTGGAATTCCATAATTAGTCCTGGAGGTACACCATCATTAGAACCAGTTTTAGTGTAATTGTGACAAACAAAACAAGATGTTCTTGTCTTTATTTACAGTTTGCAGAGTGTACGTTTGTGACATGAGTCACAGAGAAGGTGCCGACAAAGGGTGCCAAGAGAGTCCGCCGAAACCGCAGAAGGTGCCTGAGCTTGTTCCCGAGAGCAAAGGAGGTTACCTGCATGTAGGAACTACCAAATGTACTCTCATTTATTTTTTTTACCCTTTACATTCAAAGTGACAAATCTCAAAGGTGATATTAGACGGATGAAGAAAAGAAAAAAATCGTAGTGGAGCGGGAACAGCTTGTAATCACATGGATTCTTTAGCAGCTGATGAAAACATTCATCCAGACCCAGTTATGACGGAACACTGTACATGATGTTCAGCGGGTTTCCTCTAAACTGTAGCCTGTTCTTAGAAACTGCATTGGCTTCATGCTGTGTCGGAGCATACCAGAGCTTAAAATACCACTCTCTGTTGGTTGCCGGATTATAGCAACAAAGCGATGTGGTTTTATTTCGAGAGATGTGATGTTTTACGAGGAAATTTGAATTAAATCAAGCGTAAGAATGTGACTTTCTGACGTGTTTTGGACAAATGCTTAAAAACCTTAAAGAGTACCAGACCTCAGCTATGGTTTAAAATGGTTCTGTTCAGGCCTGCAGTGGCAGAGCCAAGCAGGATCATGGGTAATGGTGGACTGATTTTCTTCTGCCAATTTCAATACTGAAATTTAAAATGCAGTATTTTGCATGATGACTGATATATTTAATTTAGCTGTTTAGTTGTGTTTTTTTTTTTGTTTTTGTTTTTTTTTTTAGCATTTTTAATTGTTCATTTTTTCCAACTGTGATTGGAGCTTCTTTCAGATGAGACTTGAAGTGGTGAGCTGAATTGAGCTGACCAGCAGCTTCACGCGCAGACTCCGAATTAAGGTGCTTCTTTGTCGGTGGGACTAATATTTACACGTAAATTTGACATTTATTTTTTCCCTGCTGCTACAGAACCATTAATAGGAGGAGGTGAGTTGGACCGGGCCCACATAGACCTGTTTAGCAGGTCTACCTGTGCAATTAACAAGTATAGGTCCCCGTGCAAAGCCAAGTGTAAAAATATTCTGAGAACAGACGAGACAAACACACTGTACAGTGCAGAGCGTTTTCTTATATTTGACGTAAAGCGAACAAAGCATTACATGATGTTCTAGCTCTGGTTTCCTGTCTCAGGACAATGTACAGTAAGTTGATGAAACATGTAAACAAGCAAGTCCTTAAAAAAAAAAAAAGTAGGTCCTAGCATGGCTTATTCCAAGTCTGGAATTAAAATTAAACTCAGATTGTTGAATGTTGTGAACTGTGGAGAGGGCAGCTATGTTTTCGCACAGGGTCAGATTTTTTTCTTTAAATACTTTTCTTCTCCTAAATACCAAAGTGATCATTTCAAAACAGTTTTTTTAATTTTACTTCTGGTATAAAAAAAAAATGAAAAAAAAACTCTGAAGATGTGAAACATCTAAATGAACTAAATGAAATGGGGGGGAAAAAAATCTGTCGGGGGGGGGGAATGCTTTTTCACAACACTGTTAATGTAAACTTTGCTGCTGTCTTTGTGGATTTTCTGTGGATTTAAGCTGCTTGTCTCCGTCAGCTGGCTCAGAGGTGGCCCTGCAGCACCAGCGTCCAGCTAGCTGCGCTCCACACCATTGGTTTCCCCCAAATCCAGATTAGGTTTCCGAATGCCGGCGTGAGCACGCTTCTCAGATGTCACTCGAATGTGTCACCGAAACCACATTCCATCCATCCCAATCATAGATAGCAAAGGCGCTCCATCCCAGTAGTGTTACATACAAAATGCAACTTTATTAACCTTCATGCCTCCATTCATTTCAATATACATGTATATGTTTGAACTTATCTTAATTTCACAGCTCCATCCATTTGAAAAAAAACAAAAAAAAAAAAAACAAAAAAAAAAGTACAAGAAAAAAAACAAAAGGCAAAAAACACTGACTTGTTACTCAAACAACTTTTGGAGAAAATAAAACTGTAACAGGAAAAAAAGAGAAAACAGAAGGACACCTGTTTTTAAAATGATTCTTTTTAAAAATACCAGGGTTAAAAATGTATTTTTTCCCCCATTAGCAGAATCTCCCTTTTGAAGCGTAATCACATTTTTTTTTTTTTTCTTTTGTCCTCACGGTAAGAATGAAAAGATCTGAATATATTTACACAACACTCACTTTACATAAATACAGGAACAACAATTACTGTACGTAATATTAGCAAACTTGAAACATAGGCATTGGCTTCACTACTTAAGTTTTCAAAACCAGAAGAGAGAGAGAGAGAGAAAAAAAAAATTCCAAAATCAGATGTTACACAGAAATTAAAATATATATATATATATATTTTTTTTTTTATCTGATCGAACGTCTCAAATCATTAACAAAGGCATAAACTACCAAACTGTGGATTTGATTCCTCGTGGCCTAATTTGAAATCACCGTGCTGAAGCTGAAACTTCCAGAGGCCTTCGTAACTCAGGTTTACCCCCCTTACCGAGGAGGACTTATTGCAGCCAAAGTAATGACGTGTGCTTCAAACCGGTGAGCGCGTTGCGGTGGGACGCTGAGTTTGACACCGTGATATAAGGCTCAGTGCGAAGAGATGGTTCAATGTTAGAGGTCCTACTTGCATATTGTTGTCTGTGCTTTATTATTATTGGTATTATTATTATTATTATTATTATTCCCAAATAACATCCATAATAAAAAGAAATCATTATTTCCCCTTTTGAAAAGTAGCAATTGAAGAACACATGTTGGAATCGAAACATTGCACAGGGCAGGAGATATTACAAGATTGTGATATGAGGCACTATTTATCATTATTGCATAACTTTGACCCTGGTTACCGTAACAAAATTATGCTTCAAAATGAGGAAAGAGATGCGGTGTGTAGAGAGGGGGGAGTGGGGGAATACGATAACACCCTGTCTCCATGGAGACGTCACCTTCAAGTCTAATTGAATTGTTTAAACACTGGTGTATTAAGGCATCCAACGTCGTTTGTAGATATACTGAATAAAGAGCACATGTTTTGTTGATATGTGATTGATTTGTCTTTTTTTTTTTTCTTTCATTATTGTCGTTCAGGTACAGCTGAAACCAGATGTTTACATACACTATTAAAAAGAGACACAAGCCCTTTTTCTCCTCACCCTCTGTGATTTGGACAGGCAAAACTTGACTTGTTTTAGGACAGTCAGTGTTACCAGAATTATTTCCATTTCCTAAATTCCAGAATAATGTTTTATTATTATTATTATTATTTAAATTCTGAGATTTTCATGCACTAAAACAATGCTGCTTCCACGTGTGCCATCATGGACAAATCAAATGAAATCAGCCAAATCTTGTGACAACTAGTCTTGTATCAAACTAGGCTGAAAGGCCACTCAGATTGCTGTCAAATAAAGGCCACGCGTGCCAAAAAATAATTCTTAACAAAAACAACAACAATTGAAATGATTTAAGTGTTTGACCACAATGGTTACTGTCATATTTTCTGGAAAGGTTTATGGGACTGACAGCATCATGTTGCGGGTTTGTTTAGCTGCAGGAAGGATCGGTGCACTTCACAAAGCAGATGTGCGGAAGTAACTGCAGATATCAGCCTCAAAGTTTAAAGCTCGGGTACGAACGTGTCCTCCAGATGGATGATCATCCTAAGCGTCCCACCAGATTAGCTACGATGCGACTCAAAATCAGCAAAGTCAATGTTCTGGAGTATCACAGTGACATAATCCTGACCACAGTCCCATGGGATGTTTGGGAAGAGCTGAAACGTTGTGTGTGTGTGTGTTGACCCAATCAGAACAGTTCTGTCAGGAATGGGACAAAATTCCAGCAGAATAAGCTTCTGGAGAGATATCAAAAATTGAGTGAGTTTCTAATTTATTGTCATTATAAAAAAATATGTAATAACGATCTCATTATTCTGGCATTTAGTAAATAAAATAATATAATAATAATAATAATAATAATAATAATAATAATGTTAACCCTAACTGACCTAAAACAGGAAACATTTGATCATATTTAATATCAGAAAGTGAGTAAAAATATGCGTATGTATGCGTAAATACCTGGTTTCTACTGTAAAATAGCAAAATACCAACACAGGCATTCAAGTACCTTAATACGGTCAGTGTATATAAATAATTTGTTGTTTCTAGCAAACACTGGTGCAGCCTTACAAAATAAAACAATAGTCATTTGATCATGAACTTGTTGAACCCCGAACCAGAACAGTAATAATAATAATAATAGTAAAGAAAAAGCTGTTATATAACATCACATAATGATCATTTACATGATGAACACCTTTCGCCCATTCTCGCTGTATATCAAATTAGATAAATTACGGTCTCAGAAAAAAGACTTTACGCATATAAATGTATCTCCTGCGTCTACGAATCAAAAGCCCTATTTCTCCGTTGTATGTACAGGTTGTAGAACTTTGTAATAGCTTTGTATCTTCACTATCACATATATTACAACATTTCAAAAGATCCAAGAAACAGTATTTTTTCTTTTTTTTTTTTTTTACATAAGAGAAAGAGTTACAAGCCGTCACATGAAAGTGCCCCTCAATCACACATACACACACACAAAAAAATGTCCTAATACATTATACGGATGATAAAATATGACGAATATTTGTTTATAAATTGACATCTGAAATAAAATTATCTGAAAATCATCTCAATAAACAAAGAAGGTGCTAATATGTTTTTTTTTTTTTTTGTTTGTTTTTTTTTGCCAAAACGATAATACAACTGGGTGTAATGACATGTGCACAAACGATATACATAAATAATGGTAACATACGAGAGGGCCGCACGAACTCTGCACGTGTGAAAAACTGTTCCCTGGATTTGGCTTCTTTACTAAAAGTGAGAGCTTTTGACGTGTGTGCGCGCGTGTGTGTTAGTGTAAAAAGCATATGGGTTTCAAGATACCTTAATCAAAAAAAAAAAAAAAAAGGTTGCTGTGTCTTTTTACTGGCTTCTGCCCAATAACTGCATTTGGCAGCACTATATCGCATAACATCGGTTGGCTCGGTACCTAAAGCCTGAAGCTTTTAAACGGCATCAAGAGCGCTGGAAAGAGTTGCAAAAGAAAGAAAAAAAAAAAAAAAGACATTTGCCTTCAGGACTATAAAAATATACTTTTAATTGAATTCCCTGATTGAGGTCAAGTGTGATGTTTTCTGAGACATTTCTGCCAGTAACTGAATCTAAAGTCTTAATCTTCTGTGATATAATGTTACAATTTCATAATAATATCTGTATTATGTGCGGTGCTTTGCAAAAGTTTTCAGACTCCTTGAACTTGTTCACATTTCACCATGTTACAACCATCAACTTTAATGTGGTTTTATGGGGCTTTTCATAGCAGTGCATGGTTGTGGAGTGGGAACAAAAAGAGATGCGCTTATTTCTTTCAGTCCCCCTTTACTGTGATACCTCTAAATGAAAAAATAGTGAATTTATAAGCTTTTAAAAGAAGTCCACCTGGATTTCAGGATGCATGCTGCTGTTCTACGTTTAAAGTACAGGGGTGCTGAAGACGTACGTGCTCCGCACTTTTCAGATTTTCACTCATTTGCATTGGAAATAGAAATGTATTAGTGTCCTCCCACTTGACAGCTACACACTACTGCTATAGGTCTACCACATAAAATCCCAGGATCATAACGTTTATGTTTGTCATGGTAGCACGACGTATGTCAAGTAGTTCAAGGACGAACAGTTTTGCAAAGCGGCGTATGTATGTAACTAGGTGTGCAACGCCTGCATTTTAATCACCAAACTTCTGGTGATAGCCCACAAAACCGCCCAAAGTGAGGTGAGAACATTTCAAGTGATGCTTATGAAAATTTAAAAAAAACAAAAAAAAAAAACCCAAAACGAAAACAAACAAACAATAAAAGAAACCCAAACAAAAAAAAAGAAAATGCTGCGGAGTGAATGACCAGCTGGGAGACCTCACATCGCGACTTGAAGCTGCTTCAGAAACAGAGCGAGGCTGACCTCGACCCTTTGTCTCTGCTTTTGGACATCAACAAACACTTTGATCAGAATGTATTGCTCTTCTGTGTGTGCAGGTTTGTCTCCGTAAAGTCTTCAGCTGGTGTCAGCGACAGCCTGAGTTCGAGGGCTGCCGTGCCGTACAAAGACCACCACACAAAACTCCTTGTTTTGGCTCAATTTCAGAGGAGAAAAAAAAAATGAGTCGACTGATGAGTACAGGTAGATGTTGACAGAATGAAAGTCTCTAAGGTGCCTCTGTTGGGTTTTTCTTTTTTTTCTTTTATTTTTCCCACATACTCTCCTCTGATTGTTTCAAGATTCACTGTACATGAGGGGGGAGGGGAGGTTGTCGTATTTGTCAGAATCAAACATAAGCGATAAGCAGGTACTTTAAAAAAAAAAAAAAAGCAAGATTCAATAAAGAAAACATTTTCATACTGAAAGTTTGTATATATTTATATATTTATATATATATTCTTTAAGATTGCACTTTACTGATTGCTAATCACAGCTCAAAATCCACATAAGATTTGTTTGAAGAGAATGCTTGAAAGAGGCTCAAAATAAAGAAAAGCACTGATGAAGAATGGGGTTTGTCTGAAGTCCAGGTGATAACGTGGGGCTTCTTTGCTGGTGTGATGATGATTTGGTGTGTCCAGTTCCTGCAGCCAATGGCTGAGTGAGCGGGTAAAAATGAATCCATCCTTTTGAAGTTGTTTGCACTTGCTGGCTTCGGGTAAAAAAGGTGAAAGTCCAACCCTCATTCAACTTCTCGAAGAGAACGCCTCAGATGTGACGGTCCAAGTCCAAGTAAACCTTCCGTGATCAAACACCGCCCTCTGCTGGTCAACTCAGGGGAAGGCGATACAAAAAAAAAAAAACAATACTGTCTGTAAATCCAACTCCGGCCAAGTCTCTTCCTGTTAAAATCCACACCAGGTCGAACTTCCTGCTCTGACTTCAAAGGGGTCTTTCACATTATGAACGCTGGAAAAGCAGCTGTAATGTAAAGTGAGTAAAATCCAAATTTATAGAGTGCCACTTCATTCTAAAAAAAAAAAAAAAAAAAAAAAAAAAAAATCAAAGCTAAACATCAACAAACAGTGCTGTTAAAAGCAGTTCCCCATCATCATCCGATGACAGAGAAAGATCCCGCCATCGCTTCCTTCCCATCCAGAGAGGATCCGGAAGTCACCCTGTTTTCTGCTCCGACCGTCCATCCAGCTTCTCCATCTCCACTTTGCATGTTGTGCGCGTGTGTATGCGTGAATAAGTTTGGGCATCCAGGCCAGCTGAAAAACATTCAGAGGGAGATCCCGCTCCCGTGGCTGCCTGCGTGCGTCTGCGTGCGTGTGTGCGTGTGTGTGGCTGCGTCTGCTCTGCTGACACCTTCTCTTCGTCGCTCCCGTTGTGCTTCACACCAGCATGTGTCTCCGCCGATGCAGGGCTAAGTGGTCGGATCTGGAGAAGCTGCGGTCACAGTCTGCGCATTTGAAGGGCTTCACGCCCGTGTGCTTCCTGTAATGCCTCGTCAGCTCGTCGGAGCGTGCGAACTTCCAGGTGCAGCCGTCCCAGGTGCATTTGTATGGCTTTTCCCCTGCAGAAGGACAACAGCAGACCCATGGGTCACATCTTCTAGACCATCACAGATAATACAACTGATCCACTAATCTGCTAAATAGTGTATCAGTTTCCATTTTTTCCCTGCGCGGACTTTCACGGGCCGGATACGGGTCATTTTTAAAGTAAATGTTTCCATGAGAGTTTGCATCTAGCAAAGATGTTAGAAAAATGTGTCAAGCTATTCTTGATCACGTAAAAACAAATTAAAAATACACTCTTGTTACCAAAGAGAAAAACAACTGGTGTGTGAGATTTCTGAAAATGCTTTTTCTTTATTTTTTTTTTTTAAAGCTTCCAGCTACTTGAATAATTTATGAGGATAGCTTCCTCTGACCCACTTTCTGTAGAAGTTGTTACAACTGGATAATAAATAACTTCCCAACAGTTTAAATAAAGACTGTTTAAAAAAAAAAAAAAACAATAAAAAAAACAGAGTATAAATCTTTGGTTGAATATACCTGGAGTGTCTCATTCCACCATAATCTGTAGCCTCATAGTTAAGATGTGTACAAATACTTAAAATAAATATATTCTTTATTGCTTTACCATCATCTTCCACTGAAACTTTCGATAAATCCAACTTCTAATTTGAGAATTTATTCCGTAAGGAAAAGTCCAACAAAAACAAATATGCCTGAAGTGTTTTTATTTTCATCTTTACTTTACTTTTTGAGTGTGAGGAAGTTTTGCTTAGTAATCAGTAATCTCCTGTTAATTCGGGGGCACATTTATCTTGGCCATAAATTTGAGACACAGTTCTTTTTTTTTTTTTTTTTTTTTTTTTTTTTTATGATATACCCTTCCTGATAACGGGCTAGTAGAGTCACTAGCAGAAAAAAGATGGAGAAGACAGCAGATGAGTTTTGTAAAAACAAGGAAGGACAAGGAGAAAGACCAAATATAAAGTCCAAATCCTGAAGATAAATTCCAGATACTTGAAAAAACAAACTTAAAATCACTAAGTTCTATTATAAACAAACCAATTCAACACTGCCTTTAAGATCTCTAGTTTTTTTTATTTAAGATTTCAACTTTAAACATTGTATGACCTTTTGCCTTTTTTATCAAAATGCTGACATTTTTTCTCAACCTTTTGATTTCATTCTCCATATTTGTCAATAAATGTCTAAATGGAATGGAAAAAATAAGAACTTCTCTTTAAACATTAAAACATCTGTTTTAATGTCCACAAGCGTCATTAAACCTCAAAAAATCTCAGCTTCGCTAGCTTCTAATAGGGTCTCAGGCTCTTGTTGCTCCGACCAACAAATCCACCATAAATCGCCTTCAGAAAACATTCATCTCAACCATATTTAGACCTGAAGAAAAACAACAATATTACGTAAAACGACATCTTCAGACACAGTGAACTGACCTGTGTGTGTCCTCCGGTGTGCTTTTAAATGTGAGCTTTTGGTGTACACTTTATTGCAACCCTCAAAGTCACATCTGTGGATTCTTCGCTTCTTCGAGTCAGGTGACTCTGACCTCCGGGGGCGCCGGATGCTGTCAATACTGAACGGCGACATGGAGCTGCAAGACACAAGGCCCAAAAGACGTCAGCGTGAAGAAATGGGAAGTTGTGACAATGACGGCAAAATCCGATACACTGGCAACGTGTCCTGATAACAGTGACATTAATTCCACTGGCTGTCCTCTGTTAGGTGCTGAGGACTGGAAACTTAGTTGCTCAAACGATGACCGAAGCGACAGAATGTGGGTACAATGTTGCTATTGTTGACAGAAAACTGAGCTTGACACATTCTGCTTGAAAGATTCTGCATAACTTACAGTGATGAAGATTGTCAGAATGTATACAAATACTGTGTACAATTATTCAAATGCGACCTTTCCGTCTTCTTTCAGTCGGTTGCACTCTTTTCTTTTTTTGATCCGACTAAAGTGCTTTTTTCTCTTTTCTTTGTTCGTCTTTCCACAGCACAGATTGATGAATGTTTCCAGCTGCTTCTTTCATGGTTCTCAGGTAATCTCTTTAACAGCTTCAGTAGACATGTGTCAGTTTGGAGGTTTTGAAAGGTAAAAAAAAAAATTGGACATTATATTCTAAACTCCCTATTTCTAAACAAATATTTCTAACTTAAACCGGCCCATTCCAAGTTTTGCTCATGCCAGGCTCACATTTTGACCATTGCACAGAATGAATATTCATACAGTGAATCCCAAATGTATCCATACCGCTGGAGGATTTTGGCTTAAAGTTAATTTTCCATTTTCTCAACCCATTTCCTCGGACTGGAAGTAACATCAACATTTTTGGAGGAGCCAAGCCAGAGTCCTGAGAAACTTTGAACAAGAAAAGCGTGTTCAAAGTGACAGTCTGACCTTTTACGTATTATTCAAAATATAAGTAACAGAGCAATACTGAATCTGTATGTGAAAGACGTTATGAGTTCAGGTAACTTTGTGGGTTTTGCTGATGTTTTTTAAGTGTATTCTAATTATTTATTTACATAAAAACTGCATTCACCAAGCAAACTTGTATTTATAGAATTATTTTTTTTATTTTCTTACGTATTGTATTCTTTTGAATATGCATGCTAAGATTGACCTTTTTCTAAAAAAAATTTTTTAAAAAGAAAAAAAGTACAAATAAGAGTAATAAGTTATTAAAACAATATATGCGTTTTATTTTAATTATTTTCATTCTGCTTGTGCAATCTTGTCTACCATAAAATTATTTATATAGAAAACATCGATACTGAGGAAATCTGTACATTTTATGCCACAGAGCAGCAGAAAGGTCACTTTTCCAGCAGGTGGCAGTGCAGCTCTATAGAAGAGTATCTGTGCAGCGGCAGCTGAGCAGAGAGGCATTTTGGATCATCAGAACTTGCGAAATAAAACTATTTTTTTTCTTCTTAGTCTTATGCAGTTATTACAATAATTCCTCAGTTAGCTCATGACACTAAATTAAGCGCTGATTTTATGATTCCTCGAGGCCAAAAATGGAAAACCCCAGGGAGCCAGTAAATAGAGTTGGAGCAAAGTTTTAGTCTAACTGTCCTCTTTTATTATTTGCAGGCCTCATCAGAACTCGCCTGAAACAATAAAGTTAGAAGAAGAAGAACCCAGGGGTTGTAATAGTGCGGACTTCATGCCTCGCCCCAGACCGTTGACTGTAGAACAGGGAGCACCTTTCATGAAACGATAAACACATGACTGCATCACACACCCAGCCCAGTGCCCAGAGGCAGGAGACACGCTACGCAGAAACAACAAGAGGATCTCTGTTTACGTAAGAGGAGGAGTAATATCTGTGAAATATATTTAATGGGGCTCTCAGAGCAGCGGTGGAGTTTGCCGCGCTGCTTTTACGGAGGGAAAGGTGAAGGGGTCAGGGAGTGAGGCGGGGGGGGGGGAGCTGTGGGTGTTTTAGAAGAAGAACAGCTCTGATCATGTTAAAGGGATTTGAAAGAGGAGCAGAGGCTGCCAGACAGGCCCTCCTGTGAACTGTCTCCGCCACACACAACCCACTTCCTGTCTCGCTGTCTTTCACCAAAAGCATGAGCTGTCAAACACAGGCTCGGGCGTACTGAACAACCTTACAGAGAGAGAAACACACACAGAAAGACAGAATTACAAAAGATGTACCGCACACACACACGCACGCACCCACCCCCACACGCACACACACACACACGCACATGATTACAAATCACCTGTTAATGTTGGCTTCCTACCAACCAGAAGCCGTACAGGAAATGAGCACACGGGTCAGATATGAAGCGAACTCATACTTCCCTCTCCCTTTCTTGCTCTGTTGCTCTCCCCCAACTCGCAAACAGCACAACAACCGGATGTAAAGATTTTACTTTTGGACAAACCACATGAATTTATTATGTTTTTCTTAAGCCATTTAGTTAAATAACTCATACACTTACATTGGCTTGCAGAAGTAATCATACACTTTGAAACACTTACACATTCTTCCACTTTACCATCACAAACTTTAGAGTTTTCTTTGGGACTTTATGTGATAGAAAAGCGTAAAGCAGCGGTTAACTGTGAAGTAAAAGAAAACTTATGCATTATATGTTATATGTTGTGTTCAGCCCCTTTAATCTGATGTCTTTAAATGAGAACCAGTGCATAAAATTGCCTGCAGAAGTCACCAAAATAGATCGTATTCTTATGGGCACAGAAGGACAACTAAGCAGGCACTTCAGAAGTTTAAGAACAGTTTAAAGTTTGTCATAAGCATGAAGGGAGCGCAGCTTACGTGGATGAAGGAGCTCTGATCAGATGCAAAATGTTCTGTGTTGCAACACTCATAAAGCCGCTCACCCTGAACGCACCATCCCAGGTGTGGGGAAATGGTGGTAGCGTCATGCTATGGGGTTGCTTTGTTTCGGTGGGGAGAGGGAAGCTGATCGGACGTGAAAATGTGTTAAATGCAAAACATTCCTGGGAAAAAACATGTTAGCGCCACAAATGACCCTAAGCATACAGTCCGATCTACAACCAGAAGACTTCAATCAAGTAATATTTATGTGTCAAAAAAGACCCGAGACGATGACAAGACTTGAAAATGAATCTTTACGGATTCTCAAGCAATTTTAATAGAAAGATAATGTGAAAAGCTGGTAGAGACATACCCAACAGACTTGCAGCCGCATCTGAAGGTACTGGCACAAGGAAGTTTTAACACATGGATTTTTTTATTTCTTTGCACAAAATGTGAAAAAATATGCTCGTCCTTTCCCCTTCCTCTTCTCAATGTGCTACATGATCAAATTTAAATGAGTTCAAAAGGTATGAATAGTTTTTGCAAGGGACTGCAGGCCACCATCTAAAGTGTTTGGGACTGTATGAGAAAATGTGTCTGCCAAGGAAAAGTGAAGCAGAGCGCCAGGATTTACAATGGAAACACTCTGGGCTCAGACACCGAACAGATGAGGCAGATGTTTACATTCTGACTTCATCCTGACTGTAACGTCGTGATTATAATATCATCCCGAAAAGTCTAAATCTTTCTATTCTGGTTGCTCTGTCTTACAACAAGCAGATACATCAACTAATGAGCAATTTTTCTGCAGCTGATTCTGTCATCACTGAAGATGAAGCTCATGTTTGCTCATTTTGGGTATTAATGAAAATTTGTAAAATACTTCAGTCCTTGCAGACACAACAGCTGCTTTGCAACAGCACTTAATATAACTGAATAAGCAATGGTAGTGAAAAAAAAGGGGCTTTTTTTTTTTTTTTTCTTTTACAAACTCGACAACTTCCCAATTTCTGTTTCACATTATAAAAAGTAAAATATTTTAATAGCTTAGCATTATTGTTGGCCAGACAAGAACGTGCTCTGCTTGATGGAAAAACAAAGACGTTAGACGTTGAGCAATACAACAGAAAAAAAAAAAAAATAGATGAGGATGGTTTGTTTTTCTCTTTTATGGCCTCATTTAAGAATTTTTAAAGCAAAATTTCACAATCTCAGATTACGTCATTACACATTTTGGGAATTTTAATGACTGAATAACCATTCAGTAATAAGATAGTAATGATTTAGTAAAAGCAGGGGCTCAGGTCAAAAAGCCAAACTGAGCAGCAGGGATGTACAGTGCCTCAGCTCTGTGCTCACTGCAGGAGTTTAGAAGCACGTCTGACAACCATTGACACTCACCACAAGTTGACGCTGCAATCACGATAAGCTGCGCTGCTTAAACAAACAACGTCTTCAAAAGGAGTCAACTGATGACTTTACATCTGTGGTGAACAAATTCCTGCCTTATGGGCCGGTGTCCTTCGGCTTTTAGATCCAACGCACCTGGTAGTGCAATTCGTGGACGAAAAACAGAAGGTCATGACAAAACTGAAGCATTACACATGGACCGTGTAGGAAGAGCATTAACCTTTCCAGACCAAACAGAGAGCCGGCGATACAGCCAAATTTGCCATACCGTAATTCTGCCGCCACACTCTGAAAAATTCAAAAGGATTCCAGGCAATATTTGGATTATTACAGTAATGTCACCTCTGCTGCAGCAGGGAGTGAAATTAATCTGAGGTGCGCTCTTTTAATAGACAGTAAATTGATAAAATAACTTGGTATACATTGAAAGTACCAGTTGTTATGGATAAATGGGTAAATATATTTAAAGAACTGTACAATTAAAATAAGCAAAAATATCTGGGCAGAGAGTTGCAGTTTAGATCATAAAGGGTGAATCAGAGAAGTGGCGAAGGGGAACTCTGGATGAGCTAGAGAAATCTACAGCTCATGTAGGAGAATCTGTCAACTATTGTTGCTACTAGTTCAATCTGCAAATATGGCCTAAAAGAAAACAAGTCCAGTTTACACTTTGTCAAAAGCCATTTAGAAGAATATGGATCAGATGAGCCTAATTTGTAACTTTTTAGCCTACATTCAAAACTCTGTGGTTGAGGGGAAATCTAAAACCAGACTCTGAACACACCATCTTCATGGTAGTGGAAGCATCATGCTGCATGGACGATTTCCTACATCAGCAACTGGTCAGAGTTGATGGAAAGATGCATGGAGATAAACAAACGCCAATCATGCAGGAAAAGCTTAACAGTTATCCACTTTGTTTTGGTCTAAATCATAAGATTTCCAGCAAAACACAGGGAGGTTTGTGGCTGGAAGATGAAAAAAATATGGCAAAGTTCAAGGGGTGTTAATACTTTGGCAAGAATAAGTTGCATATAATTGTCTTTCTATTTCCGTCTCAAACTCTAGTTAAATTGCAGCTCTTTTGGAACATGAATTTGATTTATTTTCTTATGAGATTCCAAAGGCAAACTCTCGCTGTTTCCAAACTTGTGTCAGAGTAACATTTTTGGTTGAATGAATGTGTCTGTTTGCATCGCTCAAAGCAGAAGAGGGAGAAATAGGAAGTGCAGATGAAACTGATTTCAAACAGAACTGACCTCTGCTTTAGTTCATCTGCTTCTCCAACTTTCCCCCTCCCCTCCACCCTCTCATCTCCTCACCTGCCACCTGAATACTCACAACCCAAACACGGCGCCTATTTTTCAGGATTTTCATGGGCAGCTGAGGTCAAAACAGCTCTGACACACAAACTGCATTTCAAACAGAGTTGTGGATTTATCAGGAAAACAGGAAAAAGGAGCGTCTGACTCGATGTGAGCCATGGGAGACAGGCCACCCAGCATTCCCGTACCTGTCGGACGACACTACCCCACGTCTCAACAGTCCACCTGCTCTGTTGCGTGGCCACTGGGTCCTTGGGGACCGGCCAGGCTTCAGCAGAGGCTACTCCTCCCAAACGCACACGTACGCAGTCGCACACTTCTCTCTCTCCTTCTTCCTCTTTCACCCTCGCTCTTCCACAATAGCCCATCCAGCCGTCCCCAAGGAAACGCATGAATATGGAGGAGGCTGCCCTAGAAGAGCATGATCCACTCACACACACCGTAACGCTCTCCTTTCACTCAGTTATTTATTTATGGATACCTGGATTGGAAGCTGCAGGCACTCCCATCCTCCACCCTCACACCTCTCCTCCCTGACGCACTCTGAGCGGGCCACTTGTGTAAATGCAGGGGCCAAATTAAAGCATAAAAAAAAAAAATAGAAAAGCTATAAAAGTGTGGAAAACAGGAAACATAGCGACACGGCGGCGTAATATTCCGGCTTCGGTTGCTGTGAAGATGTCCAGGGAGCTCGTGTGGCGTGTCAAAACGCAGCGCACACTCTCTCCTTTCCTGTCACCAGGCCGGCGTGTAACTCAAGAACGCCACAGACTGCTTTGTTTTTCGCAGACAAACACGCGAGTCTGTGTTCCTGTTGACAATGGCCAACCACCCCCTGGAACCAGCTGTTCCGTCCACCGTGCAGAGACACATGCACTCAAACGGTACAGAACACACATATGCCGGGGATTAATACTTACAAGTGTGCGCACATACTTTTTAGCCCCCCCACACACGCATACACACAGCATGCACACAGTTTCCACACAGCTTGCACTTTGCACATAGAGAAGTGAGTGTGTGGGCAGGCCCTGGCAGGGTATTGCTTTTCCAGGGTGGTGATTTATCTCCATAGTGAAAGCTTGGGCAGTGCAAGGTTGGATTCTGCCAACCTCTGTTGTCCTCTGACCAAACCAGTGCCCACGTGTGGCACTCTGGGGCACGCCTGTCCCTTTCAATAACCTGCACTGAAACCCGAATCCTAGAGTGAGTCCCTGCATGCATCGGAGAAATGGCAACCTGTACTTCTGAGCAAAGTGACCCTGCTATTTATTTTTTAAAAGCCTAATGTGTCGCACAAAAGCTAATTTGGTTTAATTAGTGTACGTTTTAATAGAGCTAGTGTACAAACAAATGTCGACCCTGAAAGCTGGAGCATTACCACGAAAAAACAAGCCAAGCTGGGCTTCAGCCTTGCTAATGATGTTGCATCATTAGTCGAATTTTCACTCCCTCCTCCAATAATTTCCTTATGGTTAATCTACGAAAATGCTCCTGGAGTTTGACTAGGTTGGAAGTTTTGACTGCTCAGGCTTTCTGGGCAGCAGCGACGGCGGCGGATGGCGGGATTGAGCCAAGTGCGTCTGAATGCCTCTGATTTCCTGCTTTGGATCAGAATATTATAAGCTGTCATCCACTGGAGAGGAAGTCTTTTCATTTCGACACAGATGGACTGGCACCGCAGGAGCTGATGTCTGCAGGCCGAACAGGGCACAAAGTATGTATGAGCCATATGTACTCAGTTTTATAGATTCACACCCACACAGAAGCGTCGGAAAGTAGAGGAGCACTTGAGCAGCAGGTCGTGGAGTCAAAGCTCCGACTGCAGGTTATCAAGGAAAACATTTAAGCTACTGAGGTACCTCTTTATGTACATATTGTTGGTTTTAAGTGTGCCATACATGTTTGACATGTATTAGTGTATAACCTTTTAGTCTTCTTGAAAATATTTCTTTTTTGCGCAAGTCAAATGCTCAACAACTCTACGGAAATTCAAGTTTTTGTGTCCTGCGAAGATAAAATTATAAAAAAATAAATAAATCCTGTTGGAAAAAACTGTCTCTTTATTCTAGAGATGCAACCATAAATTGTTTGGTGATCAAAATGAGCTTCTGGATGCTCAGAAACTCAGTCTATTCTGATCAGTGAATACCGTAAACTCAGTGCCACGAGGTAGCACAACACTTTTGAGTGTGGCTGCTGGTACTGAATGAAGAAAACTCAAAGATAGCTCTTTTTGGTTCCGTTTGAGAAAATTATTTTAAAATTATGTTAAACACAAGCACGAAGCCTGTAATTTAACAAGAAGTCGGACATTATCGAAAGATATGTTAGCTGTTCATTCAGGCTGCTACAACAGACATAGACTTTGACTGGTGATGGTCATTACATACACAGGACTTCTTTAGCGACAACAGGAAGCCAAGCGAATCAGCTAGTTGGTAGGATTTTGACTAAAAATAGAAACTTGACCTGGAGGGGAATTCAACATACCTGGAAGGTTAACCGTGTTAAAGTAGGAGTATTTCTATCATTAACAATCTTTTTGGAAATCATAAAGCTATCAAACGGAGAATAGTGTTTGTATTTAGTGAAGCTAACCATGCTGCTTGTGGTTCCAGCTAACACAGCGTGCTGATAAACTATTTAAAAGGTCTACATTCAATACTTTTGATGTTTTTTTAGATATAGTGAAATCTTGACTCGTGAAGTCAAAATTTCAGATATCATGATATTTTGTAACAAATATCCAATAACATAATAAACTATTTGAAGACCCAAAACACAAAAAAGGTGATTTTTGTTGCAGCTTGTTGCACATTAATCTGAGTTGTTGTCTGTGTTGTACATGGTTATATATTTGTAATTTAAGTGAGCTTTTACCAGATTAAACAAGAAGACGTGCACGTCTTAAAAAAAAAAAAAAAAAACTTGCGGCAGATTTTAAATGGTTGTCATTTATCTGAATGACAACCATTTAAAATCTGCCGCAAGTTTTTTATCAGTGTGATCTCTACTTGTCTGTAGTGCTGTAAACCGAGGCTAATTACTGAAGACTAATGTCGTTGTTTGAGTCTATCACCATTTACAAAACACACACCCCAGCAGAAGAGATCTGAGGAGTCAAACGTCTGACCAGGTTGTACCAGGATCTGTAATTATCTAGTACAAAATCAGTCTCCACACATTGCACGTCAAGTCAAAATTTCTGAAGCAAAAGTTGGGCCATTGTGAAAAGGTTTGCAAAAAACTAAGTACACCCTAAAACTTGAGATAAAGAAAACACATGAAACCCTAGAATTTACATAGGGTGTGCTCTCTTTTGAATTGTGAAGCCCGGTGAAATGACTCTCTTATTTCTCTGATCTATTTCTCTCACACTTGATGCCACACATTCTAGGAATGTGATGTGAAGAAACACCAGCTTCAAAAGAAAGAAACCATGACGCAATAGACTCCCTGTGCAACAATGTTGTTGTTGTTATTGAAGTTGGAAAAAACTATTGTTAGAATGGACAACCAGCGAGAGAGTGTCAAAGTTCACCTTAAAGGCCAGAGTTAAAAACGTAATTTGAAAGAAATGTGGAGTAGAAGTCACAAAGGAAAATGAAACTGTTCATTGCTCATGTTCATTTTATGTCAAACACCAGAAGGCACGACTTGTTTGATTAAAAAAGGTAAAAACAAAATTACATTTGACACCAATACATTTTTAGGATACTCGATGAAAGCCGCTAACAAATCTGTAAGCCCCTCTATATGATGTTAAAATGGTTTCATTAGAAGCATTTTTAATAACTTTTGGTTGCTAAGAAACTGTGAGGGATGTGATGCACCTCTTTCGCAAAGACAGTTGAAAACAGGGTCATAACAACAGGCAAGCCTGAGCAGGTTCGTTCCGAGGTCACCACTATCTTGGCTTAACTTCCTTTGTGGCTGTTTGCTCTTTTGCCCGCTCTCTTCCTTCCACAAAAAAAAAAAAAAAAAAAAAAACCTGCTAAACTGACTTCACCTTCGGTTTTTGCAGAGCTCTGCATGGCACACATGAAACAAGGCAGCGATACTCACTCTTGCACAGCCCGGGCTATAGACAGCGCCGTGGAGCCGGTCTCGTTAACACTGTCCAGGGTCACGTTCGGCAGGTCATCGTCGTCGCTGTCACTTTTGATCTGCCTCGGTGACAGGCCGTTGGGGTCTGTGTGTACTGCAGGGACACGGACACACACACAGGAGTCAGACATGACACTGGAGCTGTAAACTTAGAAGCCGGATCACATCGTCTGTGCTGAAAAGCATTACTAAGTGTAATGAAATAATTCAATTTCTTTCAGTTTAAACACACTGAGTCTTTTTTTATCACTGTCAAAATGTATACTCATATAGAATGTGTATTCCTTTTGCAGAGCCACTGTGTCCTCAGCCCTGGTATATTTCCAGCGCCCAACTTGTGGACAGAGCAGCCAACCATGACACTAAACCCAGCGGCTGCACACTCACAGAATAAAGGGAGCGCATGAAAAAAATACACACACACACGCACACATATAATCTATACTAGCCTAAATCCTGGGAGATAGGGTGGAGCACTATTTGGCTGTTAGTGCAGTTGTGGAAACATTAAACGAATCTGTCATTGTGCCAGCGCAAAAATGTAATAAATCTAACAAGAAAATGCAAGCATGGCTCATCATTCTACTGAGTGCCTGCCCTTGCAAAAATGTTCATACCCATTGAAAATTATGAGGTTATCACATTACATCATAATATTTCAATATTACATCATAATATTTAGTCAAAGCCTCAGGCTTAATAGAGAACACTAGAAAACAAGCAGCATCATGAAGACCAAGAAAAGCAGCAAACAGGTATGTTTGCTGTCCGCCCACTTCTATGGGTGGAAGAAGTCCAATTTGCAACCTTGTAGGGTGTAAAAATAAGATGTGGACAGTGCTTTGATCACATCTGACTAAAGAAATTTACTTTTTACCTAAGACAACAGGCATAGGTAAAAACATCATTATGCTTCCAGCAGTGAAACATAATGATGGTATGCTGTGAGCAATCTTTTTATGCAGGGACAGAAAAACTGCCCAGAGATGATGGAGATATCCAGTCAGAATCACTAATGACCTAAAACACACAGCTGGAAGTAAAATTCAACGATTTTTAATAAAGTGGTCATATCTTAGAACAGACCCATAGCAGAGGTGCATTAGAAAGACTTGGAAAAACTATGCTCACAAACTCTCTCGGATCAAATTAAACACAGTTTGAGAAAAATGGCAAAAGTTTTAGTCTGTATGGAAACAACCACAACAAATTCGTGTTTGTTGTCTGTGCCACAAACACAAATTTGTCTGTCTGTTGCACAAATTAAGAAAAACTTGCATCTGTAATTTCAACAAATGGTGGCATTAAGAATTTCAGAATTTTGCACTAATGTTGGTTTGCCACACAAAAGCCAATTAAACTGTGACAAAATGTGAAAACATTCACGCAGTATTAATGCTTTTTCAAGTAACTGTACTACTGAGAGAAATACACATCTATCTAATTTACTAGACTCTAAGTAGTAAGTCACTGCAGTATGACTTTTTGAATCTGAAACTTAAAATGATTAAACGTCTGCAAAATCTGAAATTAAACTTGCAGAGCTACATGAAAAAGTTACATCCTTGTGCCAAGTTGTCCTTGACGAGAAATTCAGATTCTTCGCCAAAGCTCACGGAGATACTGTCCCTTCTGTCTCCATGGACACAAGCAGAGAACATCCTGGAGTACTCCAGGAATCATTGTCAGAAAAAAAAAAAAAAAAAAAAAAAAAAACAACATAAATGCAGACGTGCTGGGGAGTACTTGTCAAAGGAAAGGTGCTAAAATCTTCAGGATTGGAGCAATTTCACAATTAAGCTGGAAAAAAATCAATCCTGAAATAACATGGCATAAGATTTTATCTCTAGAGATAAAACACCCAGCAGACAAGAGCATATATGGTGATACGTATACAGTGCTGTTCACTAATGTCTAGCTGCTGTGAAGCTTTGGGCTTTTATAAGCTATCAGGACTTCACCTCCTCTGCCCTCTCAGCTGAGACTGTGGCCATAATGGTTCATAATAATGGTCTTGAGTTAGGAGCAGACATGGTGTTATTATTGAAGGGGCTGGGGAGAAGTGGGTGGTGGTAAGGGGGGGAGCGCACAAAAAATAATGCTCAACTCTGCTGGACTTTTGCTTTTAAAGGTTTTGTGCTCTTGTCACGGATGAAGACATGCAGAGTGGTCAGCGGCCCCGTCAAAAACCTGTAATTAGTTCGAAATGCATCACTTGGAAGGGGGGAGAGCGAAGGGTGAGGGTGGGAGTGGGTGTGAGTGGGGGTCATTCTGAACGACGGACACAAAGGAGGAGTGGTGGAGAGGTGGGCAGAGCACCGGATTTCTTTCTTTCGCTCCTGTTGTTTCCAGTCAAGCCCTGTTTCCATGGAAACCTCCTGCCGGAGACAGGGAGACAGCAGTGAAAGAAAAGGGTACCCACCCTCACTGAAAGAGGGTGGCCAACCTGCGCTGTGTGCGTCTGCACAGGAGAGTGTGTGTGTACGCGCATGTGTATGTGTGCGTCTGTGTTGAGAACTTAAAGAGAACAATGCTGACTTTAAAGTTCTCCTAAGCAGGATTTGTTTATTCATACGATGTTTAGATTGTAAAAAAAAAAAAACTACAATCTAAAATATTATTTAGGAGTGACGAGGCCAAGTTGACAGCAAATCAAAAAAGCACTAAAACTGAGTCAATATATAAAGTATACAAGAAGAACTTTAAATAATTAAATACAATTAATAAAACCAAAGAGAAAAACACTTGTGAGTCAAGATCAATTATTGGAAAACTCATCAGTTAAAACTTTTATATTCCAAGTAACATTGATGCTTACAGTTCTTCGAGTGCTCTCACAGACACAAGTTGATTCATATGCTGCTGATTTTGGAGTACATTTCACAAGTGTGAGCCAGAAAGTTACAATTCTTTTTTCCGCAAATCAATAGAAGAATATTAGTATGATTAACTGTTTATGTCAATGAATTTGATGAGCAGTTTTAGCACAAGATATTGTTTATGATGGGTCAGATGCAGAGAATGGATTTACGAATCAGTGTGCTAATACAAAGGAGACTTATCAACACTCAAACACATTGATGAGTCCATTCATATACATATACATGTATATATGTGTGTATGAACATATACAGTGTAATATGATGAAGCGTTTATATTAACTAAAGCTGCATAGTCAATGAAAGATGAGGAAGTTGCTGATACTCTTGGTTTGAAAAAAGACCAGATTCAGTCAGTTAGATGACAGGAGCTTGTACCAACTGTTTGATTTCTGACTCATTCTGCAAAGGACAGCAACAGAAGAAATCTTCAGCGACCTCAGTTATAAAAATATCTATTTAGATTGTTTTTTTACCTTCAAAATGAATTTGGAGTTTCACAAAGTTTTACTGGATATTACAGTAATGTTTAAGGTAGGACATGATGCCTGGTAAAGAGGCGATTTGACAGAATGCATCAGGGGGTAGTTTTGCATGAAAAGGAAAATTAGCAGTCACTAATATAGAATTCAAATCCTTTATATACAAGTGGCCCCAAGACCCATCCTTGAGGAACACCCCAACTTTATTCAGAGATGCACCTGGTTTACACAGACATATTTTTGTTAGAAAGATACCAAGATTGATTGTGTTTGCAATTTTTTCAGTAAACTGGCATTAGGCTTAAGATGCAGAAACATGGAAAGCATTTCTAATGCATTAACATTTATTATCCATCCAAATATTGTCCATTCCCAGTCGCTTGTCCTTGTAGGGTTGCATGGTTGCTGGAGCCTATTTCCAGCAGTCATTAGGCGAAAGGCAGGGTGCACCCAACATCGGTCAGCAGTTCATCACAGTATTATCCAATGTGCTGTTGGATATTTCACTTTTTCAACATTAAGTCTTATTATGTAAAAATAGCTAAATGGTTTAATTGTCTTGCTGGCCTACTACACCAACCACACCCGAGACGCAGCACTGATTTCCCCCCCTATTTCCTTGTTTGGTCCTATTAGAAGCGGCGCTGAGCCGTGTATGCATGTGTGTGGGTGTGCATGCATGTGTTTGTTTTAATGCCACACATCTTCAATATCCATCAACATCCACACCCTTTTGTCCAAGTTTTGTTTTTTCTATCCTTTCCTCCGTCTTTTTTTTCCCCCTCTGCTCTCCATGGGAGCAGATAGACAGCATTTAAAACGCCCATCTCTGAGGACCACCCCACCCAAGCAGCCAAGTGTCTGTCTGAGCACATGCTCTAATTACACATCTTTGTTGTTTTGCCTGTATGTACAGAACATACTGTACATGGGCGTGAGTGCAAGTCTAAATGCGTCTATCCATTTTCTGCAGGGAGTGACTAGGAGTGACCTCTTTTGCAACCAGAAGCTGCCCTGTGTACGGCGCGGACTTGGACAGAAACACCTCCTGTAGGCTTTCTTCCAGCGGCTGGCAGTAAAACCACACCCAAAGAGAAAAACCAACAACACAGTCGAGGCTGTGCCACAGAAGTCTAATACTCGCACTATCTGAGATATCTGCTTTTCAGAGGAGGAGAAGAAACCGGTGTAGCAGGCTATTTAAGATAGAAAAAAAAGTTAAATCCATAAACCTTATCTTTGCTTGGAAGGTGCAACATTTTTCCATCCGAGGGCATTTCTGAAAGTGTAGCGGTGTTCACATAACTGAATCTGCAAGTAAATTGACTGCAGAAAATCAGAGAAGAAGTGAAACCTCTGCACACCTCAGATTAGGATATTCAGATTAACAACCCACTATTTGCTGTGACCTTTTCTTGATAGCTTTCTGACCCACAATCAATATAAATAATGTACATGCAAGATGTATTGTCTATCAGAATAACAGTTCACAACACAGGTGCACCTCACAATCTCATGGAAAATATTTTTTCCAAAATTTAACTCAAAAACCACAGCTACCTTTGGTTCACATTTAACTCCTCTTTTCTTTATCTGCAATCCTTTTTCCTTCCACAAAGCTTTCCTTTAATATGCTTGGCTTTAATGGAGTCAATGTCTTGTCAAAAAAAACGCCCTTTTCTGACCTGCAATAGCAAATGAAAACATGTGGAGTTTGCTAAACTCTGTTGGAACTTTCATTGGGACAGTATGTCTTGGGAAGATGGGACTAAAAATAATAAATTTTTTCAACATTAAATGCTCCAGGAAGGTCTGCTATAAAACAAAGGATGAACATGTGGAAAAAAAAAAACATCTCTGGATTATTTCAAGTATGGCAAAGGATCTGTGATCCTGTGGGCCTGTTTATATCAGAGCGCAATTTACTGAACTGAAATTAAAATATGGTGGATTTAAAAGGATTTTTAAAAAATACAGTGTGGGCTTGTGCTACTGCAAGAATGCATTAATTTATTTTAAAGCTCTTGACACATTTTGCCACAAGCACTTTTATATACGGTCGACGCTGTCTCTTCTGGATATTTTGCAAATTGTGTAGTCACTTTGAAAGCTGCTGGTTGAAGCTTTTGCAAAAAAAAAAAAAAAAAAACTAGGACTTTTTTATGCAAAAGTCTTGAGTGAGTCACCATTTCTTTTTTTATTTGCGTCCATGAGGTGAGATTTTATTGTAACAATTCAAAATTCTCTGTAATAACGTTGCTTTAAATTTTGCGATTGAGGGGAAAAAGCAGCCAAGGTTGAACCACGTGCTTTGAAAGCCCTTAAAAAAGCTTGAAGAAACTGGTCGAGACTCAACCTATATTGACTCAGTGCTAAAAGTTTACAAGGATGTTTGCTTCTTGGAAACAAAGTGGAAAGAAATTAGGGATGCTTTAAAATTTCTACACTGCACTGCATTAATGTTTTACCAAGTCAATAAATATTTAATAATCAGGTAGCAGAACAAAATCTGAAACTCTTTTTTTTTTTCTTTTCTGGGATCTCTGATTACATAACTGCAAGAAAACTACAGTGATTTTTCTTTTTTCTTATACTCTAAAAAGAACAAAGTCTTCCTCATGAATATGTAATAAATCCTAAGAGCATGGTCTCACCTTTGCCCTGGCTTTTGGCCTCTTCCAGTAGAGGTAGCATGATAGCGTTGTTGAGGCTGGAGGGCGATCGCACTGCAGTGGTGTACATGAGGGGCAGTGACTGCACCACAACTGGGATGCGGTGAACATGGCCAGCCAGCTTCCCGGCTCCCTGCAGGCACAGGGGGCTGGACGGAGGCGGCGGCACGGACTGCAGGATGTGCAAATACGGCTGACCTCTGACCCCGCTTCCGGGAGCTACGAGGGGGCCCGGCGTGAGCACCGAGGAAGCCGAGGTGATAACCGACGGAGAAGACGAAGAGGACGAGGAGGACGACAACGAAGACGGGGAGAAGGCGGATCTGTGGGGGGGCGACGAGGAGGAGGTTATGCTAGCGGTGGTGGTAGACAAGGAGGAAGGGCGAGGCTTGTTGATTGACAGGTCCACAGGTTCTGTCTGCGTGTGAAAGTGGAGGTCATGGGCGAGCAGATCCTCGGGGGGTTCCGACTTTACTCTGCTGAGGAAGAAGGGGATGCCATCCATCGCAGAGTAAGGGCGAACTTTAGGTGACTGTGGGAGTAAAAACAAAAAGGACATTAAGAGTTTTGTTATTTCAGAGCCGTAAAAATGCATTAACCTGTGACACACAGGAGGGAAAAAACAAACAAGTGAAACTGTCGGCATAAAAAGCCAGCTGAAATCTAATCTCTCACCCATCGGTGAGGCCAAAAAAGGTGCACATTAACGAATTAGGGTCAAAGATAATTGTTTCTGCCAATATTCCCTCTCCAGAAATAATTACTAAGCATGTTAGCGATGTCAGAAGAGGGATATGCGGTGACATTTATATAGAAAGGAGCAGCATTAACTCAAGCAAGATAAAATGCAAGAGCAAAGATAGTGTCGCTCACGCTCGCCTCCTCGAGTCTTTCTTTTCTCTTGGCGTGGGCCGAGCTCTCTCCCTCTTCCTCCTGTTTTCCATGACTCCCACTCAAATGCAGCTCTCTTGGCTACCCACGTATCTCTCCTAAATCTCCCCTTTTCGACTGTGGAAAAACATCATATGGGCTCAATTTCCTGACCGTCTCTTTGTGTCTCTCAGGCGAAGGGCCTCCAAAGGCCGAGGCTGGTGGCTCGAAGGAGCCATCAGCACATCTCTGACTTAACACTGAGCAGATTGGGACATGGCAGCTTTGGGGAACGGTTTTAATCCCAGTGCAATGCCCACTGTGATTTTATTTGTTCCTATAAAATTCCAGACGTTTTAGGCCTCCTTTTGCATCACAGTTTTTGGTAAGAAAATGCATTCATTTCCTCCAAGTATGATGCGACTAATAGTCTTGAGTCACATTGTTCGATATAGACATATGTGACATCTTAAACTAAAAAACTTTTCAAAAATTATCACAGCAGCATAATCTTTGCCTTGAGTATTGTGAGCCTGTTCTTTCTTTTTAGACTCACGCTTCTTTCTTTGTAGATAATGTTATGACTTATTCTTGTGGTGAATTACACATCCTTCTGATAGCGTTGCTGGATGTGTCTGCATTTTTTATTCATTACTCTATTGGACAACGATTGACATTTTTCTAAATTTTACCATCTTAAAATCACAAACTTTAATGTATTTTATAGGGATTTTATATGATACTAGAAGGGAAAAAAAGGCATCTTTGAGATTTATTTTTTCTTTTTACAAATTAACATCTAATAAGGGTGGTTTACAGCAGAAGTGTTTTGGGGAAAGTCTACACTGCTACTGTGCATCAGGAAATTAAAACCTTTGCAGATTGTTGTTAGCTCAACAAATCAAGCTCAGTGGTCTGCAACAGTTTTCGAGTCAACAAGGCAGTTCAAAGTGCTTCATATCATAAAACATCATATAGTTGTCAACTATGAAACAAGCAATACACATTACATTTTGTCAAATGCCATCACCAGTGGCATTTGATGTTGTTAATATGAGTTAGGTCCTTGATTGAATGTGCTTTGATTTTTAAACACTTTAGTTCTGGGTGTATATTTAAGGTCATTTTCCTGCAGATTTTTATATTTCAGTCACTTTTCAGCCGGAAGGAATTGCTGGAGCTTCTTGCTGCATAACTTGTCTGAAGTTGTAAAACAAATGGTGCCCTCTGAAATCTGCCCTCCGATAGCCTCAGGACCTTTGTGGGGTTCAGCTCAGGGCCACTGCTGTCAGGTCGAGATTCAGAGTACATGACAGTCTGGTTCATATTTACCACCCACAATGCACTTTCTAAATGGGCCCATATTTACTTGACTTTATGTTGGGCTATTCTGCAAGAAGCACAACATAAACAATGTAAAACTTAAAATCAGACAGTATCGCTCTTCTTCTCCTATGCAGAACTTCTCTCTTAGCAG
This sequence comes from Poeciliopsis retropinna, assembly GCA_010277075.1. Taxonomy (NCBI): domain Eukaryota; kingdom Metazoa; phylum Chordata; class Actinopteri; order Cyprinodontiformes; family Poeciliidae; genus Poeciliopsis; species Poeciliopsis retropinna. The sequence goes on along the minus strand of VMRM01000012.1, from coordinate 15,221,688 downwards.
TGCAGTTCAGTCAGAGGCTCCTCCGAAGGAGTTGACCATTTATAGCCAATAGTTATTAAGTTATAATGGGTGGAGCAGATTCTTCCTTTGAGAGGTCGCTCTCAGAAAAACAAAACATCAATGAAGGTTTGAGTGAGAGAACAAACCCCCTTTTAATAAGGCACTCCTAATAATTAGGTCAACATCAGATACAAGACTAAATTGCAATAGGACGAATTTGTAAATGCTTAGGATGGAAAAATCACAGCAACAGCACAGCTGCTATAATTAAGCTTTGGAAATCATCTAAAACTCCAGGCAGTTCTTAAACAAGCAATTTGTGTAACTGAGGCCACTAAAATAAATAAAAACAAAAGGAAACAGGGTTTTGAGTTATTGGTTCAGTCACACAGGAATATAATGAGAGACAGTTGGCAGCCTTACAGATTCAGGCATATTACAACCCAACTTGCTGTAGGTCACTCTACAAATGAACTTTCTTCATGCTTACTTTAGAAAAACTGTAATGAATATACTCTCTGAATACTGTGCATATGTCACAAGACTATCGGGCTGTTTTGAAATATTTACTAATTTATAGGAAGTTATTGCAACATTATATCAGCATTTTCACTGTACTGTGGAAAAATTACAATCCTCACTAGAATTGCACAGAGTCATTAATCTCACATGCAAAAACTTTGAAAAATCCAGCCTGTAATTTGAGTGCAGTTATCTAATGGGGAGAAAAATGCAACTTTAAGAAATAACAGTTTATGCAAACACTGGCACCAAAAACAATATTCAAATAAGATAAATAAACTAAAGGATTTTATTCAATTTGTGCCATTTTCATTTTCCTTTCAGTCATCACTGATTCCCTGCTTCCCCACGTTCCAAGTATAACATGAGGTCCATATCTTTCAACCACTTTTCAAAATGGAAAAGTTCAGAAAACATGCTCTTCACATAAAGCATATGATCTTCATAAGTCAGTATATGACTATAAGCAAATCAATAAACTGGTTTGTATCTACTGTCAGAGCAATAGTAATACCATTTAAAACAACTAAAATTGTTGTTTTAGATCTGGATGAGGACCCAGGCTGGTCTGGCCATCCACATACAGTGATGACGATGGTAAGGTGGCAAAAAAATCTGCAAAAGTCATTACAATAGAAATGCTGCAATGGTCTTGGTAGCACCAAGTTTCTGCAATGACAGTTAATTTCAATGCTTTCGTTTCAAATTGGTTAACGACTTGAATCAGACAGTTAATCACCTTGACTGGCTTTAACTGTTGAACAGCTGGTCAGCAAACATTTTACACAGGATTATCTTTTCCCAGTCAATTAACACATTATTTGGCCGCTAACAGGAAGCCCCGACAGCAAGACTCCTCATTACGGACACCACTACTGAGTAAAAAGGATACGAAGTTGGCTATTTTCAACAGTGCGGAGGTTTCTTTAAATTAAGTCAGAGGTAACAATACTTCTGTAAGAGAGACCAAGACATTTAGCAGATAACAGGAAGGCTGAATGTAATTTATCCTGTCTACATCCTGTCTGAATGTAGACAGGATAAAGCTAAAGTTACTTAGCTTTATCCTGTCTACCTGTCAGGAAACATGCTACATTTGGAAATGGTGACTACTTTTTGAATTAGGGTATAGATCTGCATAACCTTGGGAATATAAATAATGGTTGTTGTTTTAGTAATGCTAACTATGCTAAGAGTATCTGTAAGAGTCTCATAAAGCCTATTATAAAGGCCCGTCTCTCACACACAGTGTAACATTGTCTCTGCTTCTAAAATAATAAACAACAGGAAAATTCAAAAAATAACCACTTGAATGCTATTCCCACAAGTTCTTAGATCATAGCTCTTAAAAAAGCCAGAGCCAGATAAAACCGGTCTAAGTAAGTCAAAGCTTTACAAAAACCACAAATTACAAATTAGTCACATATCTGTGATCAGTGCATCCCTACTTTTGTTCACTTCCTTCCTACGAGGAACTACAACTGATTTCAGTTTGCCATTAATAACATTATGGTATTAATGTTGTGTTTTTGGGATTATGTTGCTTGTTTTACAATACAAATACAAATTGACAGGGTCAACTCCAACAAATTTCCAAGGTAATCTTCCCAGGCGGTGAATCTTCTTAGGCTACTGTATGCCATGTAGTCTTAACTGTGTTGGGGATAAAGCTGCTTCACCTAGACAAAATAGTGAAAGAAAGTAGGCCGTATTTGTTAATCATAAACTAAAATGAGAAGGGGAAAAAAAACATTCATGGTTTAGGACCATAAATGGACATATTGGGCTAGGCTGAGTTTGCCTTATATAAAGTGAAGCAGTGAAAGAGAAAAAAAAAATCAATGCAACCGTAACTCTGTGTAAGTGAAATCAAGCAAATAACATGCAAGTTAAAATTCAACTGGGTTCTCTGAAAAAGTCCATCCTGTTTCCCAATGGGGCTCTACCGTGACTAACAAAGTCTGGCTGTTTATTTCTTTCGTTTACTACTTATTCTCGAGGTTTAGAGTAACTTCTGCTGTTATGAAAGATTGAACAACAGTGAGTACTGCGAGTATTTTCCATGTCACTTACATAGGGTATGTAAACAATGGCATTGCTGTGTTGCACAAACCAGAAACTGGTGCTTTTTGGGGCTTGGTTCACAAACAACTCTTAACCGACAGAAATGGAAAAACTGAAGCCACCTCCAGTCTCGATTTGACAGATGCAAAACACACACAAGTGCAAAGCTTGGCCCTGCACACACGCTGACACACACATAAAGATACGCCCGACCTGCCCGTCTGCCTCTGTCCTCACGCATTGTCTTTATTAGGGGATACCGGTTAGCCAGGCAGATTTTCCAGCCCCTTGCAGGCGAATCATCTAACGAGGCAGACCATTTCCAGCAAAGGCTTGGCCCCGTGCCACTCAAATGAAGACCACATTTTTGCAGCAGTCTGAACTGTCTGTGTCTGCCATCTAAAGGGGAAGCTCAGTCTGTTAGGGCGAGATTGGATCTCGGAGCACTTCAAAGCTGTGTGGGCTGCGGCGCTCACATCCTGTCTGTGACTGACATCACTACAAGGAGAATGACTTCAAACCCCAGGTATTAGGTACCAATGCAGGAGCACAGCTCTCAAAGCCTTGAGCCACAGCTGAGAGCAGGACACCCAGGAAAGCAACCACCTGCTGCACCCTTTTCTCAACTTCTAAGATGTGAGGAGGCAGAGGAATTTCTTATCAACAATAGGGACCCCTACAGCCAAACAATTTTCCTCCAAATCCGCGATAATCCGAGGGATTATCAGAAGACGGCATTCATCTATCGCTACAATATTCTTCCATAGAAATCTGTTGGTTATAAATCAAGAGTAAAAATATAATTTATATACCTGGTGATGGACTTGCGACCTGTCCAGAGTGTACCTCGCCTGTCGCCCAAAGACTCCTGGAGACAGGCAGCAGCCTCTATCTCCAAATTGATATTTTATGAAGGTAAATCAATCAAGTCTGAACGCTAATTTATCACTATTACAAATATTAAGTGGTCTGCACCCACTGAACACAGCTGTGGCAGCAACACAGAGCCACACAGGCCTGGTTACCAAGCAACAGCTTCACAATAACAAGACCACTTCATTTCTAGGTATGTCAGAGCAGAGAGCATGGAAACTGTACAGTATGTGAGCCATAAAAGCAAAGCTAAATGCAGTACATGCTGAGAAATAACACAATATGTACACTGGCAGCTGAAAACCTGTGATAGAATTTCTGCATAATATACCCATCAGCAAATTTTCTTTGTTCTCCATCCCAGTGGTTCCCTAATTTAGGGTTGCCCCCTCCCCATATGGATCCTCAGACACTTTAATATTATTGCTAAGAGCATATTTTGTCATAATTATTGCAAGAGATAAAAAGAGAAACCCTAGGTGGCTAAAACTAGATTGATGGTTGTGGTTGTGGAGTCTGTTAGTCTTGTCATTGTTTCCTCACTTAATTAGCTCAGTATCATGTTTCTATCCTTGAACCAGTGATAGTTGGGGTCACAAATCTACCATTGCTATTTTATGAGGAAAAAAGCAGAAACTAATGTTGGCAATGTAAGTATTTGGAATGATTTAGATGGCCATTTCAATATGAACTTTCTATTAGTAAGATACCAAATTGGTTTTGTTGAGAGAGTGGGGGAATCTAAGAAAGTCTTAGCATCACTAGCAGCTAATATTAAATGTTAGGACCAACATGGAGAGAACACTTAAAGTGGAAGCTCAGAATATTTTTAGGTTGAAACATTTTCAGGAGTTACCATTGTACCAGTAGATAACTTACAAGATGTCTTAAACCAGTGAAAATCCAGAGTTTCAAGAAGATTACTTGCACGGGAACTAAAGATAGTAGGTGGTGTGACACCAGTCAGTGGTGTGACACCAGTCGGAAACACATACTAAAAAGAGAACTTAGAAAGTGTTTTAAAATTACTTAAAGTACTATATTGTTTACATCTATATTCCTAAACCAGACATCTACTTTCACCGGATATGCTTTACATTTTCTTTCCCCATTGAACGTTCATTGGAAGATTACTAGTGGTGTCATTCCTCCTACCTTAATTTCCTGTTTAAATAATCAGAATGTTTTTTATTAATAACCACCCAATGTAAACCTGATGGCAGTAAAAAGGTTCAGGGAGTCTGTTTTGGGCCTGGTGTCAGACTAGCTATTAGGGTCAGCTTCCAAATCCAACCAATCTGGATCTAAAAAAAAAAAAATGCCAAGAGACAGAGGGTAGGTTGTAGCTTACATAACATAACCGCATTTTAAAAAAACCTTAATTATCTTTTTCATATGTATTCGTGGCAGGGCAGAAGCAAACAAAGTTTTCTAGAGAACATCATTGTTGTCCATTTGTAGTTTTTGGAAAATCAGACAAGAACTCCCAGGCAATGCTGGAAGAATTTTCTGGACAGATGAGTACCTAATAAAACTTTTATTGTTTAAGACACGTTAGTTTTGCAAAAGTACATGGTTGGTATTGTGGTTGGCATTTTATTTGCTGCATATCCTCCAGAAAGTTTTGGTAGAGCAAAACTGCAGCACTATCTGACTCTAGTTAAGAAGTTTGTAATACAGCAAGACAACATCTGTGTTTCCATTAGGAATGTGTGCAAACCTTTGTAGATATTCCACTAATGTCAAATTGCTGTGTGTCCATTAAATAAGAAACACCATTAAAATCACATGTGAATAAGCTTGTTCACACAATATGTCAGTAAAAAGCATGCTGCGCTATCATTCTCCTACCACCTCCTGTTGTCTTCTTTATTTTTTCCGCCAGTAGTAATATCTGGTTGTTAATCACATGAAGCATAACGCAAAAAAGTGTTGAAATTGCAGTTTTATGAGATACACTAATTTCAATACAGCTGAAAAACGACCTCATCCTAATGCAAAAAATTAGGGTATTTTCAAAAATCGCCTTACTTCTATTAACAGTTTATTTTTGTAACTCCAATTTGCACAATTTTACGGTCGAAGGAAATGCAGCCGTTGACCCTAACACAATACCATAAATGTTTTGAAATTACCAGTAAGGATACCCAAACTTAGTCCCACAGAAATGCTGGGGAGTAAGTTGATGTGAGCAATTCGTGTTATGACTGGAAGGGTGTCTGCATGGATGAATGAGCTCAAATTCTTTCAAGCTGATACCCAGGACTGATCAACAGTTACAGGAAACATTTAGGTGGAGTAAATTGTGCATAAGGGAGATGGAAATGGAAAAAGCCTTCTTCAGGCCGTCGGTTTTGCGTTACTGACTTATTTTACTATCTATGCATAGATCTTGCTTAAAATTCTGAAGTTTGACATGTAGGGATTATAGAGAATGTGTAGAATATTCACAAACTTCATCACTGTCATCACTTGGAAGGCTTGTAGTGAAAGGAACCATCTCTGGGGGACAAATTTGTATTGGGTAATAATGGCGCTGATAGAGAGATAGATTTCTTTAAGTAATATACGTCCAAGTCCAACAGCAAATAGATATCTAAACATTCCTTTAAAAAGAAAGAAGTAGAACATGTAAGGTTTGTGTGCAATTCCATGTAAGAAACAAATATTATTCATATGTTTGTAAGAGAGCCTGGCAAAAGAGGAATGAAGAAAAACTGAACGACGTAAAGATACAGGAACAAACAAAGCCAGATAAGATTTGGAGTTTCCCATGCTAACCCTCCTCCCCAGAGCAGTGACTACATCTGTGCACTGATCCCCCACCCTAACCCCCCCTGCTTGCATGGACTCTGTTGGCCCCAGTCACCTCCCAAAAAGACCCCACTGCATTCCTGCTCCAGCTGTGGCTCTCCTCCTCTCCCCATGGTTCGTCTCTCTTCCCTCTGCCTACCACCATGCTCCCCAACCACTCCTCGTAGCCCCCAAACTCACTAGCTCAGGCCTGGGAGTGATTATCAGCCCACTGCCAGGAGGAGGAAGAGAAGAAAAGGAAAGCAGAGAAGAAGAAGAACAAGAAGAAGAAGAAAAAAAGGAAAAAGAGGAATTGTCTGGAAAATAACTGCTCTCTTACCCCTTGTTCCGATTCCAGGGGCTCGGCTTTGACTCGGACTGCAGGCATTCCGTCAAGCATTAACATCCTGTTTCTTAGGCTGCCTGTGAAGGAACACAGAGGAGGTGTAAGACGGGTGTTTTGGCGTGACTAAGCAGGTCCCACACTCAGTTATTCACACATGGACATCTACAATGTAGTGTCTGCACCCAATGGGAAATGGGTACGTTTTTAAATGAATTCGGGTTGAAAGTCATTACACCAAAGATGAGTACAAACTGTGGAAAGCCGGTACGTACGCAGCGGGGCATTCTTAATGTCCTTGTTTGCTGGTGTGGGGCTTATGCAATAACACTGATTACAAACCTCTCAAGACATTTTTGGAATACAAACTGATGCACTGACATCATCTAAAAAACAACAGAATCAGAGCCCACTAAGTTAAAGAAAATAATGAAACTACATACAATGAAAACTTTCCTTTGTAAAACTCATGAGCATAATACACACAATCACAATATTTGCACATCACTTCATCCCTTCTGCCTAGTCACGTTATTTAAAGCAGGCAGCCCAACCCGCCTCCTCAGTTCCACGCTGCGGCTTTAAGAGGGATATTCAGATGGAGCCAATGACAACAATGCGTGCGCCGTATCCCCTCAGCTGGAGCCGACCTGAGGTAACCCTCCCTCTTATTATTTTAGCAGCGCTACACGGAGGAATGCAAGAAAGACAAATAGACTCTAAACATCTCTATCACTCTCTGCTGCTGGCACCACCAGACAGAGTTTGCGTCTCAGCCTTTGGAATAAGAAGCAAACGAGATCACTACGACCACGAATGTAAAACTAGTGATAGACTGTTTAAGCTGTTTGTATGCAGCGGGTTGCATTGGAGATTTTTGTATGTTACACTTCTGGCGTTTTGTTGAGATTTCAAGTAGAAGACCAACATAAATGACTCCAGAATGGTGAAGAGGAAGGAAAGTGATAAATGCTTTCAAGCATTCTCAGACTCTAACTCTGCACTCTACGGTGTCTCAGACTGAACACTGATTAATTGTGTCTGAGGGGTTTACAACTTAGCTCCATCTAAGCCTGTCACGATAACAATTTGATCAATTTTTTCATTAGTTATTGTGATAAACAATTTTGTTGTTTGGAGACCCGTTTTCAAGTAATATAATGGCATAAAACTATAAGTACATCCTGTCAAAAACTAAGTTAAAGTAAATTTCTAACAAACAATTTAACATTAAAACAGGAGGACATTTTAAACACCCAAAATAAATAAACAAAGCACCAGAAATGATAAATAAAAATGGATACTGAACTAAACAAAATTGCCTTTCAAAAATTGGGCTAGTAGAGATCAATGCACCAGACTGAAGCCCTTTGTCATCCAGTCTATGACAGAAAGAGATACAAGAACAACAAACAATCACACAAATTGAAATGATTGAGTTTACTTTATCATGCAGTGAATTGACGCATTGCTTATTGCGACAAACTGAGCCCCATCTATCTTCCTCTGACCATATTCTCACTCCCCGCAGAATTAAAGCATCTTCTTCATCTGCTGACATACACCGGACAGCACCTCTTATAACTTAACATCTCACATTTTTTAAATTTCTGGTATTCTTTTACATTTTCAAAGTCATTCCTTGCCATCAAAGACACCCCAAAGAACTGTTGCAGCAAAAAAAATAAAAAAAATCAAGAGCCACAGATTGTTCCTTTTCTTCTCAGATTTTCAAGCTGGAGGCTAATCCTGACCATTTGTGCGTGAGGGGAGGTAGAGAAAGAGGGCGGATTTACTCCCTCAATCTGCAGCACCTTCCTCCCCCTGCCCCTTCAAACCCCCACCAGAGCTGGCCTCTCACATCTAACTCCCTCAGGTACCCTGGCTGTGCCGCTATTGTGTTGTTGTCCAGGATGTCCTTCGGCTTCAGGTCTTGGTAGGCCCAGATAGCGTTGCCATAGTAACAGTTGGCGGGTGGAGCAGCAGCCTGAGTCCAGCCTTAAGCCATGTGTTGAGGAGAAAATAAAAAGGGGGAGTGCGTTCAGGCAGGCGGAAAGTGGGATTTGTTTTTCTCCGATTAAAAGTGTTTTTCACTTTTAAAAGAACATGCATTGTTTTGTTTTGTTTTTCTATAAGGGAAACTTCACAAAACTTATTTTCAAGAGCAGAAAAAAGTTTTTGCTTTTATGTCAGCGCTGTATGTTCAACCTATTTTGTCAAATCACCAATGCTCATTTCCTGAAAGCAACATGTTTTCCATTAGCGCCTGAAAGTCCAGTTAATCCAGTGGCGTTGAAGCACCTTCCTAATGAACTGGCCTGCAGAGGGCCATTCATAGGAAATCAATGGCAGTTGCATAGCTCTGCTTGTGACTGCAAAGAGCTAACAGCAGTAAAGAGAAACCCAACACTGCGTAACGAGGTAACAGAGGAGGCCCGAATATTTTGAAATCAACAGCTTTTGCACTTGTAAAAGAATTTTTTCTGCCTTCAGAGAATCCCAAATCACATAGACTGAAATAGCAAAATGACTGAAATGGATACAATTCTACAGAACGACAAACCAGTGCATGTCCAGTGTTATATATCACATTTTTCTGTGTGTGCTAGTGGCAGGCTCAGGCAACCACCAGTGAGTTGTCCATCAGCGATGTGAGGCACTGTGTGTGGGAGATAGAGAGTTGGGGTTGGGGGGAAGGCAGCAGGAAACAGGGTAGATTAAGATCACCTTTCCATTTGCTCCACTCCAAAATGAAATGGCCATCCCAGGTGTGTGTGGGGGGAGTCGGTGGAGAGAGAAGGGCAGTGAAGTGTTGAGGCATCTCATTTCTCCCTCCAGCAAACCTTGCTCTCCCCTCAAATATAGTTTAAAGGGAAAAATGAAGTTAAAGGTAGCAGGTGAGGCTCAGTGGCGATGTCAGCTGCAAAATTGCTCCACACAAGGAGGTTTTTTTAAGTCTTTCTGCTAAAGTTAGTGACATTGCAGGCTGATGCCTCGAATCAGGCTGGGACGATAAAGGCATTTTTAGGTCAGTAGTGTTGGAAGTCACTGGTAGAAATAATGATTGTATCATTTCTATATGCGCAACTTTGAAGGCTGTGAGCAATATTTTTAAATCTTAACAAAATCTGGTGCTTTTTTTTTTTTCACAATTCAGGTAAATTTTGCCCTTTACACCAGTGTCGCTAGTACAACAGAGACTGTGTTGGATGCTGATGCTGCTCTCTGACTATCTGTGTCATGTGACCTCCTCTACCTGCTATGCTAACCACAGAAATGTCTATGTAGGAGACAGACGGCAGCTGAACGCCACTAAATAGTTTTCAGCAAAGCGCCTTATATAAGGCAGGATTATAAGTTTTCTGTTAGTTTGCCCAGAATTAACAGGAATCACATTAAAATAAATCAACGGTGATTTGCCAAGATCCAAATCACCTGCAGCATAAGAAAACATTAACAATGAGACGTGTTTTAAGGAAGCCACTGGAAAATGTCTGGTGAAAGAACACCACCCTCATCAAGAGCACCACTTCTTTCCACGATATGCATGTTCTGTACGCCTCAAGGTCAGCAAAAAGTTTCTGACATACAATTGGGAATTGTTGTTTGCCCACCTGTAATATGCTCCTCATCTTCCTCATGTGGTAGCAATCTCTTAACCATAATGACCTGTAAGGCTCAGTGTGCTAAAAAGTGCATTAGGACAGTCTATGGTGGTCAGATGATTCACCAGTGTCCGTCTGATGTAAGTACATCAATTAGCAAAGTGTAATTCAGACAGTAGCAATCATAGTATAGGAGGTGGAAAAAGATGTCTGCTTCTATTCAGTCATGCTTATCCTGTGCATGCAGTGCTGTGAATGAATTCTGTGGGTTTATTCACAACCCTTTGACTCTGCTATCCTAGCTGCATAATCTGAAAGTGTACTCATCCCATGGTTTCTAGAGATCTATGTGGATAACATGACTGGATCCATAATGGAAGGTTGTATGTGTAGTGCACACCTGTGATCCAACACGAGCTGCTGAAATGTTTTGTATTCTTCTGTTGATTTAAACAGCCAGCGGATGAGCTGGTGTGTTATCATTACCTGATATGCAGGGCTGCATATCTCTGACTCTAATAATATAGCTGACACTAGAATAGGATGAATACAAGTGTGCACGCGTGTTGGCGTTGTTATCATAAAGTATGAGTTTTGGCTGCTTAGTGATTTGTTCACTTCCACTGACAGAACAAGAAACAGAAAAGAGTTTATATAAGCAACTAACCAGATGAAAAGAGCTTGTGCAGCGGTGGTGAACATCACTGTTTGTTCATGCAAGCATGATCCTGCTTTAGGATGTTCACATGTAAAAGAAATGAAACTCACTTTTGCCAAAATAAAAGTAGAGCTTAAACAACCTCTTGAAACCAGACTTTAGTAACTGGCTGCACTCTAAAGTCTCTGCTTCCCCTCTTATCTCTAGCTCTCATGTGAATGTACTTATGCACAGAAATGGCACAAACCCGGCGCAACAGAAGGGTCCCCGCCAATGCTTTGTTCCCATGTTGAGTGCCCACAGCAACCGCTTGCATCTGTGTCACAGAGGCCGGACCTGCTGCCACAAGCTGGGGCGGAAGAGAGGATGGGAAAGGGTGGGCCGCAGCGAGTTCAGGGCGACACATGAGTACGAATTAGGGAAGGTGATAGGAAAAGGAGCGAGCGAGGGTGGGGGCTGTGTTGAAGAGTTGCTGGCAAGAGTGGTGTACGGGGGGAGCAATCAAGGAGAGTTGAAAGGGCTCGGAGGGGGCCGGTTCAGCAGGAGGAGGGGGTAGGAGTCAAAGAAGTGAGAGTGGGTAGAGAGGGGATATGGAGCTGAGCCAAAGCCTGGTTGAGTACAAAGCATACAGTGCAAGAATGTCAACAGACTCCCCCCCCCTCAATCCCTTTCTGGTCCCCTAACAAAAAGAAAGAGAAAAGGCTGCAAATGAAAACTAATTCATCTGAAAAAAATTAGAAGAAACCATTATACAGAGTTTCTAATGCTATTGCACAAAAACCAGAGTTGTTGGGTGATATGAGATGAGCATTTCCTGTGTTGTGCTTGAACTGTCTGTTGCTGGCCTCTTTGCAGCAGCTCACTTCCCTCTTCTGAGCCCCTGGACACCCCGGTGTGACACATTGGCCTGATAACTGGCCTAGCTCACCCGCACACTACTCTACTTCTTCTCTTTTCAGTTGCTGAGCGCATGAACTTTGAGAAAAGCTGAGTACATTCACAATTACACAAAGGAAAGTGAAGACAATAGTGAATGGCATTTTTGTCGATACTGTAAGCTACGGTTTTAATAAATGTAATTAACCTGATTTTTGTCTCGAAAGCAACAGGACGACAAAAACATCTGCTTTTCAATCTGATCATGGTTCATGTTTACCTGCTGCCCCACGTATCTCACCCTGCTATTCAAATACTGGAGTTCCCTGCAGAGTTAAAGCTTAAAGAATAACTTCACTGAGGCAAAAACTGGTACTTGGTTTGGTCAAAGGTTCAGCATACTTCAGTCTTGAACCTGCTCTTCCCCGCATTGCAAAGCCAAAGGCTTTATTACATCACATAAATAAAACATTTGTTCTGGTACAAACTGTCTTGGTCTGAAAGGTTCTAGTTTGTTTCTCTTGTCTTGTTTTCTGACTTCAGACTGTCACCTGTATGTTTTGATCTCCTCATGTCTATTGCTCCTGTTTCTCTTTTTGTCTTGCATAAGCTTTATGTTGCCCAATGCCATTTTTAGATGTTTGCTTATGTTCAGATTTTGCTTTAATTGATCTCTTGTTGAGCTTTAGCTTTTAGAAATCTCTTTAAATCATAGTTTCGTCACCAAAAGGGGTAAAAATTGTTGTACAGTTTAACAATCGGTTTAATTTGTGTACAAAAAAATTTAGGTATAAAAGGTATAAGACAAATAGTCCGAGGCAAAAATATTCATGGGACTTTAACTTTTGCTTATTTTATTCCACAACAACCAGAAACATGTCTTTAAAAAGTTTTGCTGTAATAAGCAAACTCAAAGTAGTGCCTAATTGTTAGAAGGAAAGAAAATGATAAATTATTTCTTACAAAATAAAATCTGAAATACTGTGGTGGGTTATTGCATTCACCCACCCTAAATAAAAAGCAGTGAAACTATGTGCCTTTAGAAGTGACCAAACCTCAAAAAGAGATTGTATCTCTGTGTAATTTAATCTCCAACTGTTTTCTGAAGGCTTCAAAGATTTTGTCAGAGAACATCAGTGAGGAAGCGCCTTCCTGAAGACAAAGGCACACACAGACAGATCAGGAATAAAGTTGTGCAGGCAAAGTCATCAACTAACCTCATGGTGGGTCTTTTGATGAATCAATAACATTTGCATTTTAGAAGTGTGGCCGAAAAAAAACCTACAGATTGTCGAGTATCGGGTGCCTCAGCTGCTTCTATTCAGCTGAGACAGAGAGCCAAGTGGATGGATAATTAATACAGGATCATTATGGCAGAAACACAGTCAGAGGCAAAAACTTGAAATTAGGGTGGAGGTTCTCTTTTCAGCAGGAAAAGAGATGTAAACATATAGCCAGAGCTGCAACATAATGGTACCAATTAAAGAATACACCATGAGTTAGAATATCCTAGTCAAAGTCCAGGCCTAAATCCATGAGTATTTTGTGCAATGCTGGTAAAGACATATGTCAAAGGAATTGCAGCAGTACTTGCAGCAGGAGGTGGTTGCACAATAAACTAAATCATAGGGACTGAAGACAAAAGCACAATACATTTACAGATTTGTATTTCTGAAAATTGTACAAGCTTTTGGTTAGATTGACATTTGTGATTGTAATATGACATACTGAAACAGGTTAAGGTGTGTGGTTACTTTTCAAAGGCACTACAAGGGGTATTATGTCAAGTTTAAAATATGTCTGACTTTAATGTTCTTTCTCTAAGACCCTTCAGAAGCAGCAAGAAGAGACTGAAGAACCTTGCTTTGTTTTAACCTTTTGCATTAAACCCCAATTATGCAAGGAGCAGCTATTTCCTGTGACACAACTAATAGGTTTCTTTGCACTTCCACATCATGGCAATCAGTGTTTTATATTTCACATTCACATCAAAGCAATTTGACAGCAACTTATATGAAATATGTCTCCAGCAGTCAGGGACCATCACGAGGGATCATAATGTGACATGTAAACTTTTCTCCAGGGGTACAGAAAGTGTTCTCGGCATTTGTTTTCACACGCTGAGTACAGTAGTACTCCCCATAATGAGATACGTGACCTTTATGTGAAACTGACGGAGTTCCCCTTTTATGGCTTTCCAGCCAAAGACAGACAATACCAGGTAAACACCACTGTTACTCTCGCCTCTGTGACAATAAGCGTTTTCCCATCTAGATGTACTGACATTGACATAATCTCTTTCTCTCTCTTTTTTTTTTTTTGTATAACTCCTGGCACTCTGTGAATGGTCTCATAATTTCCATTTCATAAGTTGTATTTTCCTTGGCAAGAGCAACAAGATAGTCTTTCAGATGCTTTTGGGAGACTTCTGAACAGGACTCGAGAGAGCAGAATCCCTCTACTTATAAAAGCGAGGACTTCTCTATCAGATGACAAGCCCAATGGCATCAAATTGCAGCTTATGTGCACTGCACTGTTAAAAAAACAGGAGGGACAGAACACTTCCCTTTAGGGATAAAACCCCCTTAAATATGCACTCAGCTGATGCTTTTACCTCAAAACACTCTAGACATTTCCTCAGAGAATAGCTGCAGTCCAGAAAGGACAAACTTTCTGCATGAACACAGCTATTAATAGAGAGAACACACTCATCATGTGTTGGGTAATTTAGACCTACAAAGCCTAATCTGTGGACAATTTGGGTAAAAAAAAAGAAAAAGTTTGGGGAAATTGTAAAAAAAGTAGTTAGGTAAGCAGATGAAGCTTTTCTTGACGATTGCCTCAATTTGCTATTTAAACAGACTGAAACTTTTTGCATAATCATTGGAATAATTTTCAGTAAAGTGTAAAAAACTAAGGGTTAGTACGTCTGGTCTCATTCTTTTGCTATGCCTTGATGGCACCGATTTCTAGGTTTCTCTGAGGTCTAACTTTCCACGTTTCAGCACCTGTTGCTGCCTATTCAACTTCAGCTGTTTGGAAATATTTCTAGTCAAGAAAAACATCAGCAGTGGCGGTCTGGAAAAGGTGCACCACACATTACTCCTTCTGAAATAATGATGTTTTAAAGATGCAAGCTGCATGTTTGTTAAACAGATGACTCCAGGCTAGCTACTGATTACATAAAACTTTTTACACTTAATGGTATCCTTCAGCACAGAGCAGGAAAAAGTATGTCACTTTACGAGACAAACATCCAGTTTATATACAAAAATATATTCCACATTGCAGTATTGCATGGTCAGATAAATTTAAAAAATGCAACAAAATAGATTCTTCCAGCAGGTCATGCCCTCTATAACCAATCCAGGACGTTGTTGGGTCAAGCGCTGCATCGACTAAATGCATGTCAGAAAATCCCAAGTGTATGAAAAGACTAAGCATTTGTTAAAGCAGAGACACCGCACAAAATAGACCGAGACAGATCCAAAGATGAGCTAAGGCTGTGGATGGCTGAAGGCAGAATGGTGAAAAAAAATGAGCATTGATTTTATTGATCCCTCTGTCAGAGTATGCATCAACTTCCATTTCGATAAAGTTCATCCTTGAGAAAACCTCTGACTATGTCACAGACCTGTTCAAACTGTAGCTTGAAGTTTTACTGAGCAAAAGTTATAATCATAACAAAATCCGTCTTCTAGGCCTTGAAGCTCAACTGAACTAATCATCATCTTATACCAACAGAAAAGTGGTGATACCTCAGCAAGTATGGCAAAAGCCAACAGCAGCAGGGCTTTAAATGGCTGGAATCATTTTTATCAGAGCTACAGAGTTTTCTTTATCATAAGACAGGCCACCAACTAAACAGGTCTTATCTTAACCCACTTTGACTTGAATACTGGCTTACTCCAAACATTGTTGCAGTTTTATTGACACTGAAACAAACACATTTTTTTAAACTTGATTTTCTAGAAAATACCTGGATTTTTAAAAATATTTTCTAAAGACAGACTACCAGATGTGTAACCAAACATGTGGTGCTTCACATGTCTTCAACATAGAACCGTAAAGCTCTTGCTTCAGTCAAATACAGCATCTCGTCCAACACAGAACTGGTGTAATCTGAGGAATAAGATGGAGTGTCGTCGTTTACTTCTTTCTTCAGAATGACACAATGGGAGTAACTTTCAAAAAAAAAAAAGCTATTACAAAAAATCTTATAACAAAGTGATGAATTGTGTTTGAGCCACCGAGCTCTGAGAATCTCAGAACAAAGCAGTTCCATTTATAGAGCTGATACTCATGTAAATTCACAGATAACACACAAAACACACACACACACACACGTATACACAGTAAGGCCCACGGAAGTTCCCATATTCTGGTGGATTGCCCTTGGGCCTGTGCTATTTCTGCCGGGGGCAGGGGGATCCTGTGTCAGTAATCCTGTCAGGATGAGGGGGATGAGGTCGCCGGATGCAGCTCAAGTCCACTGCCTTCATCCTCGTAACACATATGCACAGTCAAACACACACAGACAGAACAATATTAAGGAACCTGTCGCAGAGTAATGTGTACAGCTCATTACCTGAGACAGTTTTTCAGACAACAAGAAAAACAAAAAGAAAAAAAAACTTTTGTGGTGTGGTTTTATTATTTTTTTTCTTTCCGCTTGAAAAATGAGTTCTTCTTTTCCCCGTCTCTTTGACATTGTGAAAGGTCCCCACCTCCACCATTACAATCTTCTGCCTCTTGTGAAACTGTGGGAAATGAAGAAGCTGTTTATTCTGAGAGGAAACACTCAAAGTGAAAAGAAGAGTCGGTCACTGTCTGGTTTGTCTGTCTCAGTCTGTGTGTCAAACGCACTTCTTACAAAGCTGACTTCCTGAGCTGCTGCTCCGTTCTACAATCTGGCACAAACATGCATACACACATAATCACGCACGCACACATCCAGACACATGCATACACTCGCTTGCAAACCTTGTGACCTCTTCCTGCACTCACGATAAACCATATTTATCTAAGATTTGGAGACAGACTCACACATTCACACCAACATCCCCCCTCTGTATTGCAGTTCTGTCCATGAAAGAATATGGATGCCCATTCAACACAAACAGCCACCCACACACACCTACCGTGCACGCACACGAACTGCGCGCAAACACACACGCATGTACACTCCTCCACAGTGCTCCAGAGAGAGGTAAACAGAAGAGTCTGACATCCTCTTGCATCATGTGCCTCAAATGCAGCAGAGAAGCAGCTAAACAAGCTGTGACTGTGACAGCTCTAAAGTGAGGTGGCTTTTCTCTAGCAAGCCTCGGCTTCCGAGTCAAAGCAATTTGCGACACCGTTCCAGACCGTCTACGGTCAATTGGCTACAATTTTGATGTAAGCACGAGAAAGAATGAGTTAAATGTTTAGCATGGTTACAGTTGGGAAAAAAGCACAATTGGACGCAGCTAAACACTTCATAGAGAGACAATTTTGTGAAAGGTCCACTTGCATAGTCTGATGACCTCTAAGAAACACAACACACACACACTGACCTCATCTCAGTAAATGCTGTAGAGTTAGAGGCTGTGTGTCTAAAAAAGCCTCTGACACAAAAACCTCACTCCTAAAAAAGGAAGAGGACGCAGGGACATATACACTAAGTCCTAAAATCTAGATCTTTTGCCACCTGATCTTACAATAATAAAATGTAAATTAATGTCTCTCTTTCAGATTTTATCAGCTTGCTCTCAGCATACGACACTGCCTCTTGAAGTGTTTATAAGTTTTTGTTAGGTGTTCCTTAAGCTTGACTTCTTGTTTCAACATGCACATGCATCAACATTTCCATGTTGATGCATGTTACTGTCCCTTTCAAATAGCTCCTTACAACTTTGTGTTTACGCTGAATTAAACTTAGACGCCTTACCGAAACTTCGATTAGCTCACTTTAAGTCTTGTTACCATGACGTGACTTGGCCACGGCATGGTGTTTTCACTAATCAGAGAAAGTTCACAAGGTGCTGACTGGTTGTAAAGTTAAAAACATCCCCATTTTACTTGCTGTCCTATTGACTTGCTAATTGCTAGCTACTAACAATGCTGAAGACATCTGCCTCCAAGCTTCCTGTCAGTGCTATACTGAAGGATTTAGTCGCTGCTTAGACATATCAAATCTGAAGTAGATTACTTTTAGCTACTCAGTTTTTAAAATACTGCCTCATCCTTTGAGCTTTACTTTTTCCCACAAAAAAGTAATGCAGAAATATTGTCCGGTCTTATAAAATGGATGCATGGACAAACTCCTATTAAAGCCATGTAAAAGTAATGATATATGCAGAGTACATGGTTGCCGCATTTTTCAGAAAGATACTCTATTCCTCTTTCATCTTTATAATGATGTTTTCAGACTATTGAGGTAAGTTGTGCACAAGAGACAGGGAGAAAAAGGTTAGTTGCAGTGGATCAATAAGAAATGCACTCAGTGACTCAGTACGAGTCTTTTATTTACCCTCAGTTCACAGGTCCCCAACCGAGGTGCCTGCAGTACAGTACTTAACAGTCTCAAACTTATACAGCAGCATCGTAGGTAGAATTCTATGTAATGTATTAATACTGATAAAAAAAAAAACATTAACCCAAGTTGGAAAAGCACCAAAACCAAAGCAGTATTAAATATTGACAGAGCATTTTATGACGCAAACATAGCTGCATCTTTAGTACCCTCCCTGCAGAGCACCCCTTCGTCCCCTACCTCCCTAGTAGGGTATGTCTGTTGCCCTACTAGAGGATTCTTAGAGCAGGTTTTAGTCTTTTATTCCCCTCAGGCTCTGATCCTGTATGTGTGCTTTCTTGCGCTCAACCATCTATGGCTGACTGCGATCTCCCATCCCCCCCCCACCGAACATACGTTCCGCGCTTATATAGAACTCACAATACCTGGTCGTCTGCATGCATCACAGCACATGTGCATCCAAAAGCACTCTCAAAGATCGACCTAGATGTTCTACATTAACTGTACAATGCAGGCGTGAGCAGACACCAATACCCTGACTCATCTACAGAGAAAAAAAATATATCAACTCTTTTATTTCCCTTTTTCCTTTATCTTTTTTTTCTCTCTCTCTCTCTCTCACTTTGTATCTCTGGTGATATAAACAGTGGTGAACGTGAAGGCGCACAGCAAGCTCAGGGGCGTTTTAGAGTTCAACAGCCTCGCAGACTCCTCTAGATGCGACATCACATCCTATCTAACCTTACTTTGTGCTGACACAACCAAATCCATTCCAACATGCTGCACATGGAAATGGACAATAACGAACCAACCAAAACATTCCAGCACACTGACACTTATTGCACCGAGTGTATGCAGTTATTTTCGCTCAGCAAGTTTTTCCCTTCAGTTTGACCCGTGCCAGAGCTCCAAAGCCACTTCACGAAAGCCAGCAGCTACGTTTACCTCCATTACTCATCCGCTCACGCCTTCACTTCGATTATTTTTTTCTCTCTCTCTCTCGCTTTTCAAGCCAGCACTGTAGCACATTGATACCAGGTTGAAAAAAGGTGCGAGATGGACGATGTTGCTCATAGTCTGCACCTACGTTTGCCTCCACTGCTACAAGTCAAAGACCTAGTGGAAATCTCTAGTGCATCGTTTCATCTGACCTGCAGAAACCTAAGACTAAAGGAAAACTGTGCTGCCTCCTTACGCAGGTCTGCAAAAGCCATCTGTACTGAGGCTAAAGAGAGGAAGCTCCCCAAAGGTTCTAGGGGAAGCTGTTTTAGTAAAACGATCCACAACACTCTGGAAATACTGAGGTTCACTGGTCTTCCACAACTTCTTCTTCTTCTTTGGCTTTCTGTCTTTTCTCCTTCCGTTTGTTATCCAACCATATTTGGTCAAAGTAAAACTCCACACCATGTAGAGGGAGGAAACGTCACTGCAGATAGAAGGCCCTTCAGCTGGCATACCTTTCCATCTGAGCCATGAAAACATGTAAAGCAACTTTAAATCAGAGTCTAGAGGCAAGATCTCTGCAAAGTGAGTCACTTCCTAAAAGATCTGACAGTGCAGCCCTGGAGAAGGTGTCGTAATGAAAACAAAAAGAATAAATGTATCAATGTTTTGGGATTTTAGATAGATAGATAGATAGATAGATAGATAGATAGATAGATAGATAGATAGATAGATAGATAGATAGATAGATAGATAGATAGATAGATAGATAGATAGATAGATAGATAGATAGATAGATAGATAGATAGATAGATAGATAGATAGATAGATAGATAGATAGATAGATAGATAGATAGATAGATAGATAGATAGATAGATAGATAGATAGATAGATAGATAGATAGATAGATAGGGTTTTACATATTTTCACTACTATTTGACATCACTTGCTGTTGCGCAACACCTTCTGCACTTTGTCTCTGTATCTCACAGTCCCTAAAAACGCACGCTCCAGAACATTGTGGACAGCCTTAACTTAATTTGGTAAACAAACGTGGACTGGAGACCCGGGTCAAAGGTTGTATCCACAAGAGACAACACCGAGGGAGGGAACACTTTGTCTTTTCCTGACATGATGAAATAACAGCTCAGGGACTTTCAATTTGTAAGGCACAAACAATATTAAATCTTACTGTACCCTGTGGAAATTTTAAATAAGCACAGGTAAATTGATTATCATTTCATATGCTACTGAGTAAAGCGGAGACATCCTCTCCATCTTTGTTATATTTTTACTCAGAAAATGAATGTTCAGGCCAGGGTCAACCAATGCTGGGAGAATTATTAAATATTTTACAATTTTATCAACACTTTGTATGAATTGTAATTAAATTTTATTGATATGTGTGCTAAATCTGTCACCTGTCATATCTGAATGATTTCTGTATGGTACTTCTTCTAAATGGGTCCCTAAACTGTAAATGATAAACCTTTGCTCTTTTTATTTCACTCCACTTTTTTCTTTCTCCTTGTCTTATAGTTAGACATGAATCCAGCCATGTCCTGTAATACACTGCACTCTATCTGCAGTCAATGCAGATACGCTCCATAACACCCCCTTGGATCAATGAGCAGTCACTCAATATGTCAGTAGTTAACCCAGCTGATTAGGGGGTAATTCTGGAAATTCAATCCCCATGAATATGAAATGGCCCCTATATGTTGTTGGCATGAGCAAACCGCAGCATCTTCCTTGAAATATTCAGTCAGCAGGAGCTCAACTTGCGTTTTGTGAACTGCGACAAACAGAGAATGCCTTCAGTGAAGGAATCTCACCCACTAATTAAACATCCGAGGCAAAACAGAGTTGATGGACTGATAAAGTCTATCTGTTAGACTGGCTTTTACAACTGGCACACACACCCCCCCACACACACACACGCACACCCACCCCCACACACACACACACACACACACCTGTAGAGATTTCTATCATGTTGTTCTTGAACAGCTAACTAGTTGCGACTGTGGGAAAAAACTATAAACATGTGCGAACCATCATGCTGTTGACTGAAATCAGCGTATTTATTCACATATATTCATCAGGTGAAAACTATTGTAATGTGGGTTTAGGGAGTAATAGGAAGTCTGGAAACGTTGCCATGTGCATTAAAGATGAAATATTTGTAAACTGTTGACAGGGTCTGTAAAAGACGCTATAAATATCTTGACACATTAGCACACAATAAAATTGTTCATGGTATTATATTAAAAGTTTATTTCCTTGATACAAAATGTGTATATGACTCTTGGGAGCACCTACACAATTCATTAACTAGCACCTCTTTCAAGCACCATAATATACAGCAAGTTCTCAAGTTGACTGAGTGTATTAATGTTACTGCTGACTTTGGACCAGTTGCTGCATAGACACAGAAGAAAGGATGCTCACACCTGCTATCAAAGAAGTCAAACTGAAAGTAATTACGCTCATAAAAACAACCTTATATTTTACAAGTTCACATCAAATTTGGCATCAAATAAGACTGCAGATCCTACACCAACACATAGATTTTTAATTGGAATTTGGCAAACATGTTTAATTGAATCTACTGATATGAAAATGACAGAAACAAGTAACAGTGTGGTCAACTGTTTGATTTTGGAAAAGATGCCCTGAGCAAAAACTGAAACTGATATGCTTAGAAAATAATGTAATGGAAGTAACAGATGAGAGTTTCACAGTGAATTGCAGTTCCTAACATTATTTTCTTTTCAAACGAACTCATTATTGAACACATACAACTTATCTGAAACAGTTCTGAGCTGTTTTTGTTGTTTGCAGCTGTCACACTAGAGTCAGATGAAACTTATGCCTCTGCAAATACTACTAATTGATAGCTGAGTTAATGGCTCAGCCTTCTGAGAAACAATTATTATAAGCTAAACAGTTTTCGTCTTTACCACAGCAGATGTGCCAGTGATGTTCTCAGCCTTGAAAGCTGTCCAGCTTTGTCGCCTCAGAATGAAAGAATCCTTTGAATAAACAGAAGATCTCTATTGGAAGCTTGATTTTTCTGAAACACCGTTCAATCGGCCAATTTTTACTTGAATAAATCAACTAGAGGTTGATTTATTGTTGGGTTTTTTTGTTTTCTTTGAATACTTCAACATTAGCTAAAACAATGTGATCCTAATACCAAAACACAGTTCCGTTCCTTTTCATGTTTTTGAAAACAGAAAAAAAGGTTTTATGAATCTCAAACTTTGATTTTTTTTTTTTTTTTTTTTTTTTAGAAAACTTTAAACAAAGAATTTTAGATTTTTTTTCTAGAGGTAATCAGATGAAGCATAGATTATTGCCTATTGGAAGCGCCGAGACCAACATTAACTTTTGCTGCATTTGTTAGTCCGCTGCTGAATTATTGCACTGGTCAAGCATAGAGATGCAGAGACTGATTTTCAGCTTGAGCTGCCCTGATCAGTGACCCACTGTTCAGAATGTGTTTATGACCAGTGAATGCACCAGAGAAGCACTACCAGGTCACAGCAACAGCAACGCTAATTGGTGCAAAAGTGTTTTCTGCAAAAACAAAAGACTCAACTGTAGCTATTTTTATCATTTGAGCTTACTTAACACTTGTGTCTTGACTGTTGTAAATGTTCATTTTTTTAAGAACAGGTACTTAAAACATGGCCACAGAGACAATTTAAAAGTGGTGGAATCTTGTCAGATGCTAAAGCTGTTATCATAACTCATGCAAACTATCTCCTTTCTTATTTCAAAATAAGAGTCTAAAACTTAGATACAGGGTGTCAAGCTTAACACCCTGACCTGCATACATTAGGCTCGTAATACTAGCTTGTACATGTTCCACCTGAGGAAGTCACATGATGACAGCAACTGGACAGAGCTTTACAGGACGGACTTCGCTTTGATGAGAAATATTGTGCCCGTGCCATGAGATCTTGGTAGAAACCCCCAGTTACAACTGGAAACCAGCACACGTTTGGTGTTTAAACCCATCATTAAACACTAAATTCCCATGGTCCCCTTTTGAGTTTAATGAGGGACGTACTCTTTGTCGCAACTACTTCATGTTTAGTTGTATTCAACACTAAAACATCCATAAAGGACTCTGCAGGCCATTTATTAAATTTTATGAGTTTTTTTTTAATTGCTCAAATAAAACCAGGTTTACGTCGAGAAGACTTGCAAAGATTGGATGTGTGTGTTATTAAAGTTGACAAAAAGAAAATTTAAATTGGCATGTCAAACCTCAAAACTAGAGGTCCTTGGTGACTAGGCATGAGTTGGTTTCTGGTATCAAATTGTTAGTTTCACATACGCCAACATTTTCTACTGCTCGAAGTCCTTTTTACATAGATTATCTGGGAAAGTACACAGAAATATGGGAGCTTACAAGAGGTGTGGAGTAACACAGCATTCATTCACCGCGTGTCACTGTACACTGCTGATCAGGTGGCTGACAGATTTTCTCGAGAAAGACCAATTTGTTGAGGTTAGTACCAATATACTGTTAAACCAATACAGCAACGTTATCATACCATGAGAATCTTGTGGCTTAGCATTTGCTAATGAAAGCCTGGTTGGGACAATTCTTTACTATGATAATCCTTTGACAAGAAAAAATGGTCAGTGTTGCACCAACCAATAAATGATGTTGACAGCTGACAATTTAATATTTCCCCTATATGTGTTTATTACTACAGCAAAACAAACAAACAGAAGTAAACTCTTGCTGATGTGACAATCAGCAGTTCAAAATATTGGAGCAATGCATTCATTCTCTAACTTCTTAGTGATGATATCAGCATGTTTATTCATGCGCAAGAAGACGGCCCCTTTGTGAATGGGTTCAAGTGAGACTTTAAATGGGCGTTAATCTCCCTCCCTGAACATCCAAGAGCTACGGGGGGTCTGATCCACTTCTGCACACACACACACGCTCCCCTGTTGTGGAGATAGAAGAATAGATATATATCTCTTACTAAGTGTACGGGGAAAATTTACTCAGACTCTTGAATCGACCAGGATCATTTATGGGTACTCGACACTGGCAGATGGAAGATTTTAGCCTCCACTGAAAACACACACACAGCTATGCACAGTGCATTGACAAATTGACTTTCTATGAATGCGAGAACAGTGGAGCACAAACACCCGACAGCTGACGCGCAGATAAAGACAAGTCAGGGCCTCTCTGCATCGCATGGGTAAAGTCACAGAGGTCATAGCTTAGTTTCCACATCAAACCCAGGAGCAGAGGCCAGAGTTTCGGCCCCCTCCAACCTTCCTCTCTCCTACCCACCCACTCTCCTCTGCCCACCCACCCCCTTCACACAAACACACACAACCCACACTCTCCTCCACCTCCTCTTCTGCCTCCTCCCTCTCTGGATGTACAAATGCCTTTGCTGTCAGCTCTGCCCTGGACCCCTGTAATTGAAAATAACAGCTAAGGGCCAGCCCACGGCCACTCTCCCCTGCCCGGTGGCTCTCTGCCGTGGTGACAGCCACCCATCAATACCAATGACTATTGCCCTGGAAGTGAGAGCGCTGCTGATGACATCCAAGACACCACCCCTGCAACACTCCCCCACACACACTAATACACACACAATACACACACACACACACACACATGCACGCACACCAGCGTCCTTCCTCTGCTACCCGAGCCTTCTAATGTTTAACCCGTTGCTAACATTTGGGTTCAGGCAAACAAGCCGGGTCTCTCACACACCCAGAGAAATTGCACACTCAGGCATTAACAACTTTAAGAGATGCAAACAACAGCAGTAAACTTTTTTTGCGCTCCCATCAAGACACTGAGCCAATGTTACTGTACTACAGTGGAGCACCGCTGAGCTGATCCGGACTCAAGAGAGGCAGGAGATCTGAACCACAACCAGCCCCGGCACAGCTGAAGTCCGGATGCTTCTCTTGTTCACTCTCGAGTGTAATCACTTTTCTGTTTCCTCTACTTATGACAGCCCATGAACACACACTCACAATGGAGGTTTCATGCCCAGTGACCATCACTCAGGGAAGCGGGGGAGTCTGTTGTTTCCCCCGACCCCAACACTGACGGACACCAAACACAATGCCATAGGTGATCTGAGATGTCATCCGTTTTGACAGAGCAATGACAGCTGAGTGAGGTGCGCTGATCTCACAACCACAAAGCACAACAACGTGACGAATGAAACACGACACACAATGTGAGCGGAGGACGAGAAAAACGCACATACCTTGTCAAAAGCTGCAGAGCCGTGGAGACTAGGAGACTGTTTTCCTTTCCACAGTCCTCTCTGTCTCGTCTCCTCCTCTCCCTTTCCTCTTCTCTCCTCTCACTCTGCGTGAATGTGCGGAGTGTTAGTGTGTGTGCGTGTAGATGTGTATGTGTGTGTGAGCGGCTCCCTCCCCTTCCCTTCTGCCTCTCAGCTGCTCGGCTCGGGCAGTTCTCAGGAAATGAATGGGAGCGCACAGAGAACTGTTGTACTTGCAAATGACTTACCCCGAGTCACATGATCCGCTAAATGTAGGGTGGGCCGGTGGGTGGAGGCTTCATAAACGAAAAGGGAAGACAATATACTCTAAGCTTGAACAGCGTGCATCGAATTACATGGGGCCCCTCCGAGGAGGTTTCCGACGCGTCCGTTCTCAGCCAGCCCGGACTCCCTCAGTGTGCCCTGGGCTGCGCCGCTGCGCCTCCCCGTTTAAAGGGGACGGAGAGGAAGGGGAAGCAAATACGCTCAAGTTATTACCGTAACTGTTTGGCTGCTCTTCTTAAACTTTCTTAAGACAATTTATGATGCCTGAGCTTCAGTAACAATGAATTAACAGTAACTTTGATGTATGAATATATTTTTCAAATACAATAACCTGATGTCATAATTTGTTTGTCACCTTAAAAATGCCGTTATGTTGCATTAAAATTCATTTAAAATTCCCTCTTCCTACCACTCTGCCCAAAAAACAACCATATTAAAAAAAATAAAAGCTGCTTGTCGTATTGTTATCTGTATTTGTTTACATTTTTAGCTATAATTGATTTCAAGCAAGTCTGCTTTATGAACTGGTAAATCAAAAGTTTTGAACAGGTGAAAAGAAACTCCCACTGCAAGGATTAGCTCAAACCTGACAGATATAGGGGTATTTTGAATTTAAACAAATATTTTCTTAATTATTTTTTTTCCCTTTATTTGCATAATAAACGCAACTGAATATGTAGAAAAATCTTTTTCGGCAAAGTTCAGAGAAAGGAAAACGTTATGTTAACACAGAAATTTAAGTTCTCAAGTTTCAAGGAGAAAAAATAAATTAACTTGATAGCAAGGCCCTTGAATGGAAAATATCTATCTATCTAACTTTTACTTACTCGCTTTCATGTAACATGTACAACAGCTAGTCACTAGCGGAACAAGTCAGAGTCGGGGCGGGGCTAATGACCGTGTCCAGTTTGTTCACACAAAGATGTTCTTCCAGGCGGCTCCAATGTAAACCTTAACTATAAACGCCATACGGCTGTATTGACTCAAAAACGCTCAACCCGAACTGTTAAAGCGACTATAACTCAGCCTTAAGTCCCTGACATCACCGCTGTACCACCGACAGAGAGAAAAGGGGATGTTAGCGAGGCGGCTGGGCCGATACAGTTTACAATCATCCATCCATCCATTTTCTGTCACCCTTGTCCCTATTGGGGTCGGGAGTTGCTGGTGCCGATCTCCATCTGCGTTCCGGGCGAGAGGCGGGGTTCACCCTGGACAGGTCGCCAGTCTGTCGCAGGGCCAGTTTACAATCATTCTACAGTTAACTCACTTTGTGAATAATGTCAGAGTTGCTACCTGTAACTAGTCTGGCTCCTTCGCTGCCAGTTTTGGCGGGTCTGAATCACTGCCAACAAAAAGTCGAGGAACAAAATATGCGTCCAGTTTTTGGCTTTTCCTTGCTCTATTTTTTCCATCCTTTTCACTTTTTTGTTAACTTAGTCCGTAAAAATGCTCTAGCTAGTTTGCCACCTGTTGCCAAGTGACCGATGATGACGTTGGTGGACGGTTGGTTACAAGCTTTACCCAGAATATACTTGGAGACAATATGGACGATCCACTTGTAAATTTGTGTGTCATAAAGGTAAATGTAAGAGTGAACGTCAAGCCAGTTGTGTAGCACAACAATATATTCAATATTTTACACCCACTATGTCACTAAAATCAGTCGGTCTTGTAAAGTTTTTAGCAACCATGAGTCAACAATAACTGGGGTGACCAAATATATAATCTACCACTTTCTCCTGTTTGGAGATATATTTCCTTCCAGCATTGGGATCCAATCTCTGTGAATAAAATCTTTAGTGAAAGCTGAGATTTACTTATAGTTTTTCTTGATTGTTTTGATGCAGTTGTCACCTCATCAGACTCCACATTTTCAAGACAGTTAACACAGGCCTAAAATGTGGCCAAAGTGACACGTTTTTTTCTCTTTTTTTGGTAAAGATACTAATAAGTGCTAGAACATTTAAAAAAAAAAGAAGCAAATACTGCCTTCAAACAGCACACCTGGCAACCTGTATGAACTCTTCCAATCAATCATTACATAATGGACAACAAAACATAGCACTCGCTTATCAGTCAGTGTAGCCCAGAAGTGTGGGAGAGCTTACTCACCGTCAATTTTGTCTCCGGCTTGAGGCTGGGTGAAGTTGACTAAATATTCGCAGTTACTTTTTGCGGTTTATTTTTTGTAACTCAATGCCCTGCAGAGCTGTAGCAACCCCCACGGGTGGAAACACTTCCCACACTCTGAAAAGCCCTGGTGTAGTCCATTACGTCGCTTTCATGCGAGTAACATTTGTTATCTTTCTACACAGGCTGTGTCAAATAATCTCTCTTGAAGAGAATTTGATCCAAAATCAAAAATGTTTTGTTTCAAATTTTATTGTATGACTTTTTTTTTTTTTTTTTTAATTGTGAATGAAGGCTGAAATACTGCAATTGCAGAAAATACTAAAAATATGTAAACCGAAAATAAAAGTAGAGAATAACAAATAAAAAATAAAAAGGTTATTGCAGTAAAAATAATTCCCTCTATTGAGTCTTGTTTGCTTCGGATCCATGCTGATAAAGAGCAACATATACAATGCAACTTAGTGGATCCCAGTTAAGCAGGTCAAAGCAATCAAGAAAAAACTGTATGTGGAATGATTATAATAATTCAGCACTGGCTGTATTTCATTTTGATTGACTTAACTTAAGTAATTTACGATGTCAGGAAACTGCAGGGAATTTTATGAAAGCAAGCGATGCGTGTCCAAAAGATTAATTTGCTGGAAGGAACAAGAAACTGCTACTATTATGAGCAGAAAGGACTAAATGTTGAGGGGGTTGAATGCACAGTAATAAGAATTTTAATTCCGCAACAAAGCGGTAGGAAAAAGTTGTAATTTGATTTAGGTATGTTGGAGAAGGGATGCATATGAACACTGCTCTTTTAGGCTGAACTTTAGACACCTCTGATGTAAACCAATAAACACAGTACAGAGCACAGGTACATAAACCAAACCACAAAACATAAAAACCACCAAAACCAAAATAATTCAAATGCAAAACAATGAAACCCACTGACCACAACAGCTTTTCTACAAAAATACACTTTGTTTCAAGAAGATTTTCACAAGTAACCCTCCGGACTCCTGACAACGTTCTTATTCTTATTCTAATCAGCTGAGTCTTTCCTTCACTTACTTTCTTTAAAAACTTCATACATCCATTCCCAGGAGATGTTCATCCACCAATGATAATTTTACAATGTTCCCAATTCATGTTTTTTTCTGTTTTTATTTAATTTATTTCTATTTTATGTATAACTGCCATTCTAAAACAACACTTCCTTGTTGGATCGCAGCTGTGACTGTTCGACTGTTCAGTCAGCAAAACTAGAAAACAAAAAAGGGGACGTTTTAGCTACACTTGCCAACTAAGTCCTTTTGCTGAAAATAGTGCAGACACAAGCTTTTAATTTGTGCTTTTGCCATTAGTCCAGCAGGATATTGAGCCTGCTAGCAGGCCTCGAGATGGTAAACTTTCTTACTGCAGCTATGATCTCAAATCTGGTCAAAACTCGCTCCAATGAGTTGCAAAACCAAGGGAGCATGGTGTGACACCTACCCATATGCAATAAAGGGGCTGCTTTCAACTGGAACACAATTAAACTGCATGAGACTTCATGTCCAAAACCTCTGATTTCCAAGGTAAATGAAACTTACCTTGGATAAAAAACCCCAAAGGTAATATTTCAAAGAAAAAAATTGCAATTTCTACGGTTTAGTAAGTATTATTATTTTGTAAGAAACATCTTTACGAGTAATTTTATTTGACAGAAAAGAAAAAAAAAAAAAACAAAGAAAATCTTCACACTTATGTATAAGTTAAAAAAAACAATGTTAAACATTGGTGCAACCTGTTAATTTTTTTATCATTTTGATTAAGAAACTGCCCCAGATAAGCTTTCAATAAGTGATGGATTACTTGTCCTGTCAAAGTTTGTGGTCCTTGTAACAAACTCAAGAAGAAGAAATAGAAAAAAGAAAAAAAAATCTTACCACATACTGTTTATGTATGCAATGCAAGACCATTTTTGAACCAAAAATTTTACTTGTCTCACTGGAGTTGCAGTTTCTGCTCCTGCAATCAAATGGCACATTTCTGCCTGCTGTGTGTAACTGCCTGCATGATCAAAAACACCCAGGAATATTTCCCCCCATAATGACAGTTTCGAAATTTTCTTCTGTGAAATCCCTGAGCTGCAGTTCCGTTGTCAGTTTTCCTCCTGGTGTTGCTGGCCTTAATGAAAGGCTTCTCTGTGGTATGTGGGACCGAAGCTTCCGACGCTCAGACCCACTCCCCAGGGAGCTCTAATTAAGGTAAAGGAAGCGGGACTTATCTGCATGGCTGATGGCACTCATACCACTTTAAATTGGTGCTAGCCTCAGAATTTAAGGAGTCAGTTATGATAGCGAGAGCAACAAAGGACACACAAAAAAAACTGTCCAAATAGTGCAGTAGAGTGAGCCTTTTCCAACTTGTGTCCTCTGCTTCACCTGAAAAACTACAAGTTTTTTATTTGTCATCAGTACAGGATGAAATCACAGTACGAATGTGAGAGGATGGAAAGCGCTGTATAATGAAGTTGGAATTTTTACAGGTACAACAATTTTTATCGTTTTCACGATCTGACGATGAGGTGCTTTCAGTTTACTGACAACAGCCACCGGATTTAAAAAGACAATGTCTAGGGGCCTTTGGAAGAGAGGGAGGTCCACAGCTTCACAGCTCCCCCCACTATGCTACACCTCAAGTCCTACGTAAAAATGGGCATGATGGGCTTTTTCATCCCTGACACTACACTGGAGTACTCAGTCTCATCTACCCAATGCACATAGCTCCAACTAGATGTCCTTGTAGGATTTAATAAACTTCACACAGTTCATCATAAAAGTTATTTAATTTGCTTTTGAGAGTAATAACATGTTTTGGTTTGAACTCAGTTAAATGGAGTCAGCCATATTGTAAAGCATCACACTGTCTCCGCATGCTTTCCTTCCTCTCATATTGCAAAAGCATCCATACCGTTTCAAAACTTAAAAATAGAAATAAAATGGTTATTCTTTAAAATAAATAGTAAGACATTCTTTTTTTTTTCACACTTTTTACTAGTAAGAGCGGCAAGAGAAGTTCATGAACCCCAGACAGTGGTTTTATGGGTGAAATTTATGTAGCAGTTTAATTGTATCAACATAATGCAACTCGGGGATCTACAGGAAAAAAGCAAATGAAACAATGGCAGCTCTAGGTCATCCCAGCATCAACACACACCCAGCCTGAAATGAAACACAAATATAGTGTAGATGTACAGTAGATATTTCTGCACCTCTTTGCTGATCCATAACCTGAATGTCAAACAAACAAGGCACAGAGACACATCTCACACTCAAGCAGGCACACACACACACACACACACACACACACACACACACGTAAATCCAAACAGGTGTAGCAAAAATAAAAATAGCAACAAAGATTGAATGAAAAAAAAACAAAAAAAACACCATCAATAAGAATAAAAAAAATATATATAAACATAAATACATAAAAACCCAGGAGCATACAAAAAATCATTACAAAAATAAATAAGGAAATGAAATTATATTGTTCTACCAAATCTGCCAACAAATCCATTTGATGCATAGTCAGAATTGTGCGAAAGGTTTGTTGGGGACTCCAAACGAGCCTTTAGCGTCAACATCTTATGATGTTGACACTATGTATGTCTATGTTGATTTGCTCCAAGCCAGTAGATAGAAACACACCTAATTTACTTTTTTTTTTGCAGCCTTTTACAAATTTACTTAAAATGTACAAGATATTTAGACTAATGGACACATTAACTCAGTAAGGAACAGTGTTATCTGTTGTCTGGTGACATACAATTATATTAAACTTATGGTAAAAAAATATTGTAACCCTAATCTGAGCTGGGGAGAAGCATGAAGATATTGAATAAAAGATGCACGAAAAAGGAGCCTTGAGGAACCCCACATTTAATCCTTGTTTGTTTAGATTAACGCATATTAACACAAACTTGCCAGTCTGTCAAGTAAGGTTTGAAAATGTTTTCCCACAATAGAAGGCAATCCTAACCTCTGTGTCAGACTTGCAATTATTACTGTTATTATGAGCCTTAAGTTTTATTATTGTGACCTTAGAGATAAATCCCAGAGAAACTTTTAAACTGGCGTGACGAGAGGGCTGGCTATAAAGGTTGAGTGTGTGATGGAACGCTAATGTAACATCAGTTTCATGGATGATCTCTGTAATGACAATTTGAGGAGTTCTTTTAAATAAAGTCCGGGGGCCTATTGAAGGGAGGGAGGCAAAGTTGAGTAAAAACGGATGCCTCAAGATGGAAGAAGGAAGATTGTTAGCTGGAGAACGAGATGGGGGTAGGCTTGACGGTGACAGAAAACGGCAGAGGATGATAGGAAATGTTCTCACAGACAAAGGGGGAAGGGTCACAGTGAAGATAGAGAAAGCAAGTCACAAAGGAAGGTATATGTGAAGGGGTCAGGTGTGGAAAACTGCACTTCAGCCTGTCGCCGGGATTATTCAACACCTGACAACCGAACACATCTCCCAGGCGGGTTGCAAATGTGCCACCCTTGGGTGGGAGTAGTTCAAAGAAGGCGTGGGTGCCTGGGAGATGGTTTGTTGGAGGAGCATAATAGGCTGTAAGACATCAGGAAGAGCTTTATGATTACACCCCTCTCCCTTGCATCATCTGACCCAATCTCATCAAATTATTGTAGCACCATTCATCATTTAGTCACACGCTGTGAAATCTATGCTGAGGAGGCGAGCATCTCACTGCTGCAAAGGAAGCTGGGAATTAATGTGAGTGTGTGTTGCCCAATTCAGAAAACACTTTTTGTCCTCCCTCTGGGGATTCTGCTTCAAATAACACATTTCATGTCCTTTTCTTATTCTTTTGGTATAGGTTCTTTTCCATTTAAGTGATAGGCCAACTAAATCACAATTCACTTTGAAATGTTTTCTTCCAGTGCAACTGACAGAACATGAATGAAACGCACAAGGAGTGGCCATGAAAGAACTCAAAGTAGAAAAATTAACTCGAAGCCTTGAAATTTGTACGAACAAGAACGTATTATTACATGTTTGAATTTTCAGACAAAAATGGAAATTTGTGGGCAATGGAGTGTGCAACCCTGGAGCTTTTCTTTATGCCCAACAACAGCCTTGCTATTCTCAGATTGTGAATTGCAACACAAGATGAAAAACTTGTAATTTCACCATTAAAAATCAAGGTTTTTCTATTTACTTTCAGTTAATGTTGGAGATATAATATGGACTTCCAGCTGCCAGGGGTGAAACACAATCAATTCCTCCAATTAAAAGCTTTGCAAATCGCAAAACGGAGCAATAGTGCACAGTTAATTGCATTAAGGTATAAACTGTCCGCTAATCCCTCATGCTTAACATGCATATGATGACAGTGGGAAGGAAAAATACCATTTAACAACAAGAAATCTCCACCAGAATCTTTGTGTGAGCGACCACCGACTAACACCAACTGGGCATTTTAGACAACAGACTGGACATGAAAAACACAAAAGGACTAGTTCGTGCAAAGATTTAATTTCATCAGCAGCTCCTTTAGTAGAATAAGTTGCATTAATAGCTCTTTCAAGTGCTTTTACTAGAATGGAGACAGGGTTAAACACTGAAAAATTGGACCAAGTCATATAGAAAGAAGACGTGGCATGATAGGAAAGAACAGCTCAGCCGATAGTCCCCTCCAGGAAGTTTTTACAGCTAAACAAAACATTAAGCCAGGAGTAAACGCCGGGAAAAGAAAACAACACAGAACACAAAGTTAATGTTAGCAATAACTACAGACATTGCATAATTGGAGAATTTAAGGAAGGTGGAGAGAGAGAAAAGTTGCTCTTCAGGAGATTAAACTTATAGCAGCATTACTATAGAGATAGTTTAGGATAACATAAGCCACGCTCACGTTCTCCTGGGCTTATTGCACCACGTTGGAAAGTTGGAGATAGAAAAGAAAATGCCTGCACCCGTTACCCTCACAACCTTCAGACAAACAGGGCAGACAGACAGACATATGACAGTCTTACTCCAATAGTAGTAACTGAAAACTATGTAAATGTCACAACATCGCTGAGTATTGTTGCTGGCCATGTCCATCCCTTAACGACCATGTCTCCAGATGGCCTATTCCAGAAAATCAATGATATCGTCAAAACGATATCAAAAAAATATTGTTTCGTCGATATTTTGAGCGTCAAAACGATCAAAATATCTCAAAATGGTGTCTTGAACATGATGGCAGGTGTACTGTACTCTTATCACCTCAGTTTGACACCCCTAGTTTAAAGGGTTTGGCACAGAAAATTTCCACATCAGAACACATTATAGGTATTGCAGCAGATCCATCACTTTGTACATCCAGCTAGATTCAGGGATGTTGCTATGGTGCTGTCCAAATCAAAAACATCCTTGGGGTGAGATTGAAAATCAGGACATATATATGGATCAGCAACAATTCTTGTGGGTTATGAGTACCCAAGTACAGAAATGGCAATATCTGAGTTATCTCTGCAAAACATTTCCCAATACATCATGGTACCTTATACTTTTGGTAAAATGCAGCCTAGTGACATATACCATATTTTTGGGACTGCACCTTGGTCCAGAGCACTGGTGGCGTTCATCAAAAAATGCGACATAAACAGATGGAAAAGAACATTTATAATATGCACTGAGGATAAATCACATGTATTTAAAAATTGTTAAATTTGAAAGTGGACTTTGTCCATGTTAATGATGTGATCTGGTTATACATTGTGGCTTTTCAACAAATTCATGGACCTAATGACTTTGGATTGGAAGTCTGGAGTTTCTGATGCACCGTACTGAAACTAAAAGGATGGTCAGGAATGTCTCCACTCCACAAGCAAAGTGTGCAGCGGAGCGGAGACACACGTGATAAATCCGGGGTGACAGAGAGGCAGTTGCGTTGCATGAATTCCTGTCTGTAAAGTATTTTATATTCATCTTCTTCACAACTACCATGGCATGGAGTCATGACTGCATCATTCAGAAGCCTCAAAAGGTGTTCCAGCCTTTTCGAAAGGTAGTCCTAACAGACATAGCTATCTACACAGGGTAGGAAAATCTGACGAGGTCACAGAGATTGTGAGAACACCAGCAGTACTTTCTTTAAGTAAGCTGTGGCCATCTTGCTTTCAACCCACGATTAGCATTCCTCTTGGCTGCAGACAGTAATGTTTAATCCTTGATTCATGTCTGTCAGTATGAATTAATATTTTGCGCATTAGTATTTTTAAAACGGTATTTCTATAACATTATTTTTAAACTGAAAGTAAGCATGTATTAGGAGACCTACATGAGTTCTACAGCGTTTTTCCAGCAATGTTAGCTCAAAAACCCCTTTCTTAAGATCAGACAACATGAGAACTGTTCACTGGTTCAACTTTTTTTTTTTTCTTTGTTGGACTACGTTTGGTAACATCTGACAGCTGACGTCTTGGAACATCACTGAAGAGCTGCAGCTGTGAAGATGTGTTGACCCAGGCATCAACGCATGATACACTGTCCATGTCCTTCACACATTGATTAATACACATATTTCCATGTGATTTCAATCAAGGGATCAACAACTGTAATTGTGCTTTAATATATTTTTCTTTTATGTCGTTCCCATTTGATCTGGAGTTTCTAATGAGGGCCCGCCTTGTCTCACATCATGTAACACCTGTGTTCTTGAGATAATTCCTTGTAATTTTCAGAATATGTTTCAGCAGATGGTTGAATTTCCATCGTGAATCACAACAACTGAGAGTCTAAGCATAAAAATAAACCCAATGCTTTTAAATGAAACTATATACACAACAGCGTACCATCCAAGTGTGATGTAATTGGCTCAAGCTCATGCTTTCACATTAGGTACATCAATCCACACAGAAGCATTGTCTTTATAATAATAATGTATGAATATTATAAGATAACAAAAAAAGCAGTAAGATGTTTGAATTGCATGTTTCACCCTCTTTGTTTAGGCATAGTACTCTTAGAATGTATTTGTTTACAAAAGATATCATTGCAAAATCTATACCTAATGTTATTGTTGACAATATTTATTCAAACAGATATCTCAAGTATACAGCATCCTCTACTACCACTCTGTTAAAATATGTACCCAAGTCGATTTGGTCACCTTGATTTTACTCAGGTTAAATCCATGTGTATTTTTCTTTTCTGTAAGTGTACTAATATAAAAATTTCTAATAACAATACATTTTTTTAGTATATAAATAAAAACACTTTGATTAGCTGACAACCTGTCCAGTGTGTACCCCATCTCTCACCCGTTGGGTACTAGAGACCACCAGCATGCCACTCCTCTAGGGATAATAATGTAATATACTTGTTACATCTGTTTTATGGTATAGTTTATTTTGTAAATAGAAACATATCATTGAGTCAAAGGGGAAACAAAATCGAAACCACTTTAAAGAAGTGAGACATCTAACTCGAAAATTTCTGTAGGATGAAATAAAACATTGTTACTTGAGGGAAAACTTTCAATAATGGTAAAATTTCATATTTAATTTTTTTGTTTTGTTTTCATATCTAATATGATTAACATAATGATGTATTATGCAGCTATATTTTGACTTTTTAGTCACAATTTGACATTTGACAGGAATCGGTGTCTTGTCTCTCTTTTCAACATTTCTCTGTATAATTGTTTTATTTGTTGTTCAAACTTTGTTTTATGTAAAATGTTTGGGTTTTTTTTTCCATAAATGTTGTTGTGAATCCCAAGGTTTGTTTTATTTTTTTATTGTTTGATCTTTCACATTTTCCACCTTAGCACTTTAGATAAATGAAGGACAGAGAGAAAAACATTGTTGAAAATAAATTAGCTGAGAAGAAAACATTAGAAAAAGGAGAATGTTGAAAAATCCAGGACAATACAGAGATATGGAGCATTCGGACATCTGCTCGCTCTGGGGCCTTCCCTGGTCTGCTGGTTATGCATGCATGCAAGTGTGTGTTTGTGCGTGTACGTGCGTATGTGTGTCTGCTGTTTGTGTGCGTGTGTTTGTCCAGGCGTTTGCACACCTGCACAGACTGAGTGGGTTGGCTCAGTGGGCTGGCGTGGAGCTCCGTGGATCCCCCTCCAGGCCAGTTCTCTGTCAGCCCCTGCCAAGGTCAGCTGTCTGCCAGTAGGTGGGTGGGGGTGGGCGGTGGTTGCCAGTGGGGTGTAGAGCACAGGGGGGTGCTTCAGCAGCATGGCCTCCGGGGTCTCAGCACAAGGTGTCCAACAGCGACCGCAAACCTCCAGAATCCACTCCAGCGCGGAGAAAAAGTGGAAAACCAGCAATCGTTTATAGACTCATTTTAAAAATGCAAAGAGAAACACTTTGGATTACTTGATAAAGTAACTTCCAGAGATTAGGGGTATGAAAGGGAAAGCCAGGAAGGTAACATGGAGACCTGTGTGTTCACTCTGTATTATGTCCATTCCACAGCTATCTGTTACCTGGATCACCTTACTGGGTAGCTGAACCCACAGTGGGACCTGAGCTCATGAAGCCATACCTGACACACACACCTACTTTTTCACATGTTACCACAGCCACAAGCTTTAATGTTTCGATTTTTGTCACAATCACAAATAGAGTGGAGTAAAGGAAAGTGATTCAAACTGTTTTAAAAATAACCATTTGTTGTAAAACAGAAATTGAAAGAAGGAAGTCCTGTTTGCTGTCATGTAGGGAACACAAGTAACATATCAAGTCAATACGCTGGTCAAACGTGCCTAGGGAAAAAAACATGGTTGGTCTGCTTTAAAAATGATATAAAGCTCTGTAAAAAATTAAGAGACCCCCTGCACTGAAACCCATTGAAAACCTCCTGGTTATTCCACCAAATATTGACTTCTGAACTCTTCCTGAGTGAAGACATCAATATTGTTCTTTCTGAATGAATATTATCTTGTTTTCTTTGCATTACTTGAGGTCTGAAAGCACTTCATCTTTTTCACTATTTTGACCATTTCTCATTTTCTGCAAATAAATAAAAACGTTTTGCTTGGAATTTCGGAGACATGTTGTCAGTAGTTCATAGAATAAAACAACAGTGTTAATTTTACTCAAACATATATCTGTAAAAAGTAAAATCAGTAAAACTGATAATTTTATGTGGTCTCTTAATGTTTTGCCAGAGCTGTATGTGGAGGAAAACAAACAGCACATCTCTCACAATAATGAAAATTGTGGTGTCATTAAGCTGTGGTGACATTTTTCTTCAGTTGCATCAGAGAAGCTGGTATAAGAGCTGATCATCATCATCATCATCATCATCATCATCATCATCATCATCATCATCATCATCATCATCATCATCATCACAGTCTTGAACAAAAAAAAATGCTAGAGGCTACAAAAGACTTGAGACCAGAGAAAAGGTTCAGCTTCCTTCTTTAAACATAATGGCGGTAGAACTATAATGGATCAAAATACATAATAAATATGTATTATTATGACCCAGAGTTCAGGTCACGATTCAATAAAAAAATCAGTTGCAAGAATTGCAAAACTGTTGTTCACAGATGCTCTCTATCCAAGCTGACAGAGCTTGAGCTATTTAAAAAAAACGAATGGGGAAATCTTTGTAGTCTCTAGACCAGCAAAGCTGGATGAACATTCAAATATGACTTTTCCGGCTTGATCGTTCTAAACAAAGTTTTAATGTCTTCATTGTCGTCGGTGAATAGCCTGCTCATACAGAAATGGAAACCACCTGAATTGCATGGCAGCACAAAAGCAATTACCCACCGCCACTCCTCCGCAAACCCCCCCACCGCTGTCAAACCTGTCATTAACCCCAGTGTGCGTGGATGTGAGAGTGTGTAACTAGCCACCAGAGTCCTCGCTGTTACTGGTTGGTTGCTGTTTTCTCAGCCTCCAGCTTTTTAGTTTTGTTGCAGAGGGACCTTGTGTTGTCCCCCTTGGCGGCTGGACCCCTCCCACTTCACCTCCTATACACTCCCCCCACCAATCACCTCACCTCCACCCCCTCCCCTTCCAGGCGTTGGGGAGAGAGAGAACAGCCAGTGCTCTCCAAACGCAAGGACAGAAGCTGCCAGCAGGTAGCCATGGCAACAGTTTCTCTCTCGCCCGCCACTTCCCCGCTCGGTAAAAGCGAGTGTGGAGAATCGCAGGGCCCCTCTCCTCCTTTTTTTTTTTCTTTTCCTGCGCTCCCTCACAGCCCAAATTAGACGGGTCACAGTGTTTTTCTGGCACCCGTTTAAGTAATCATAGAGATGGATGTGCATAAAGAGAGATGGAAGAAGAAAGAGGTGAGGCGGGGGCAAGCCAAGGAAACAGAATGGGGGTGTTAATCAAAAAGAGGCAGATTGCTGCACAACAAATGATTTTCTTTGCAGGCATAAGGCTCTGGTGGGTTGTAGACAAGGATGCTTGAGATATGTGCCAGCCATGGTGTGGAACTTATCAATCTACTGTGAGAGCAAGGAAGAAGTATGAGTAATTTCAACAGCTGAGTCTTGATGAGAGGATGGAAATGTCTGGCAAACACATCAGTTCTTTGTTCCAAGCTAAATGGGATTTTAAAGGTTCATTTCTAGATTTATCTTTGCAGAGGAATACCAGCACTTTGTGGCTGCTTAGGGCCCCCACCTGGCTTACAAGTCCCAAGAGAACAACAATGTAGCAGCTTCACAAACACACGGGTTGCGCACACACAGGAAAAACTTTAAAAGTTCCATAGTTGTATTAACAGAGTCCTCATTTAAAGCTGATTTTATCATTTCTGTTGCTAGTGAGGAAAATTTCTGATTCCTCGATTGTTGACTAAGAGTAAAACCTGACACCAGACAAAACATTTGTTATGCCGTTGCAATAAATGGACTCTGAAAAAGACAAACCTTTATAATATAATTTGATATTTATCTGAAAGGCCAATAGAATCGTTGTTTTTCTGTGCCTGGTTTAGGTTAATCGTTATGAAACCTCAATTCAGCATAATGTGTCCCATGTTTTTTTTTTTTATTTTGAAGAAAAAAAATCTAACTTTATTTTGAAGGGATAACTTCGAAGGGCTCTCACTGACTTAGCTAAATGACGAACACAGAACCTACATTTTTGATAGTCCAAGTTATGTCATATCAATATTTAGTGTTGAAAAACATCTGGGAGTTTTATTTTGACTTATGTGCATAACTGATGTGGAAACTACTTTGCAACAATTTAACAAATTAAATATTGAAGCTTTTATGTAAAAGACTGTCTGCAAATTTTATTTAAAATTATAATTTCTAACCCTGAATTATTTAGTAACAGTCATTTAACAATGAGTTTGGAATTATATAATTTTCATGTGTAGCAAATGGTTACAAATTTGTTAGGTAACTGGTTAACTGTAAAGCAAATTGTGTTAAATGGAAAACACAAACATGATCAATACATGAAAATGATCTAATTTAACCTTCTAGTTTGATATTTAGCAGCTAAAACAATAGCACAAAGTACACAAGAAAAGTCTCTCTATTACTCTTTAATTCTTATTTTCTGATCCATTGCCCCTGATATTCAGCTAATGGTTTTAGATTTTTTTTCTTTTTTTTTTTTTGGATCGGCACATTGACTTGTGCACCAGCCTCACGTAGATCTTGTCCTCCTGAACCTTTGCGTGTGCAGGAAGAGGTGCTAATATCAAGAGCAAGAACTTGTATGGCAGGAAACCCTGAAATGTTTTCCTTTCATCAGCTGCTGCCACGGGCTCGCTCAAGTTTATTAGGATTCCGGCTTTTTGAAAATAATTCAACCCTGCTTATTTTCTACTTGATTTACTTTGCGCGAGCCTCCCCTCATCAGCGCTGGAGTCCTGAAATTACTCCAAAATAAATTGGTTCCCTTTCTCTGCCATATGTTGGTCTCGGAGAAAAACTGTAAGAACACAGTCACGGGATTACATCACTGCTTAACAATTTCTATTTTTACTCTGGCTGAAAGTTTTTCTTACTTCCAGGAATTTCCTAAACAGGTTAAAGATGAAAGATCAAGCACAGCGCTGCAAACAAAATATTAAATTAAAGTGTAGTCATACACGCAGGGTCAAAACAGGAGTAAAATATTCTACTGAGATGTTTGGAGAGCACATTCAAAAGGATTAGAAGTCCTTGTAAGGGAAGACTTGTTCCAGGTCTCAGACTGGTGCATGTTGTGTTGTTGCTGGTGGAGCTCTCATATACTGACATACTGCAGATCTAGACAATATGTGTATTGAAACATTGGTGTGTTGAACCTTTTGTGTTTCTACTTCTTCAAACTCACGATTGAGGGTTTTTGTTGTTTCTTTTTCCACTTTAAACCTTGTACACAGTATCTCTTCACTCTTATCAGCATACTTTGTGAAGATGAGGGGGGAAAGTTACTGCTTAGGGTTTTGGAATTCACATTAGAGTCCATGTCTTAACCACCTGCTTGACCATTTTGACATTTTTTTCTTTTCTTTTGATGGAATCTGTTGGTGAAGTAAACCAGTCTATACTGCAGCCACACACCTCCACAGCATGATGCTGCCAAGGCTGCTGCTTCACAGCTGGCGTCGGGCTCTCAGACTTACCAGCTTAACCCTTTCTTCTCTGGAAGGTCACGCTGGCCAAATGCTACAATTTAAAGATGGGGTATTATGTATTTTCCAGGCATATGGCGCCATTTTAGAGCACAATCAAGTAACTATGTTATAAAAATGCTGTATATACAGTGTCAAGCCTAAAAGAAATTTGGCATTGCAATTTGACATCTTGAAATTGGCCTCTATCTCTTTAAGAAGGTCCTACTCATTCAGACACCAAAAACAATACTTCTAATCTCTATTACTATTAACTTAATATTAACTTCTGTTAATAATACTGTTAATACTTGTTTACATTTGATTGGACAAATGAATGTAGCATCTTAAGGTATCTCGGAAATATACCTAAGGATAAAACAGACCAGTGGAGGCCACAATTAACTTCCTGATATCTTGATTGATTTCCTTTTATTCTTTTATGATGTCACATAAGTTTGACTGAAATGTTTTAAATTGGCCTATCAGAAGCTTATAAAGCCATGATGTCATTTGGGTTTTCTCAAATTGCTTTAAGGTACGATCAACTTTTTGTATGTCAAATTTTGAACTTGAAGCAAGTAATAAAGAAATATCTAAAAAAAAAAAAAAAAAAAAGGTGAGAAATCTGTGAGTACATCCATCCACCCATCCATTCATCCATCCATCAATTATCCTACACGCTTATTCCTCATGGAGTCGCCAGGGGTGCTCATGCCCTTTTCCAGTGGTCAGTGGGTGAGAGGCATGGTACAATCTGAACAGGTCAAGCTGAGCACCTATGAAGTATTAAAAAATAAATTTCTTTTTTTTCCATAAGATGTATGTAAATGTATGTTTTCGTATACATTGAAATAAATTATATAATTACCACAAAAAAAAAAAAAAAAAAAAATGGAGACTTGCTGACTCGAGCAACTTCACAGTTTACTTCTGGTAATGATGCACAAGAGGTCACTAACATGATGATGATCAGGTTCTGCCATGAATCTCTTTCATAAAAACAGCTATATGCGCTCTCTGTGGGCGTGTGTGTGTTTGTGTGTGTGGCTGTGAATATGGATGTGTGCACATTCACAAGCTTGCTTGACTTCCCCACATTGATACCAGATGGCCCTTCCCATCATGGCCAATAGAGGAATTCAGTTGGCAGGACCCCTTCTATTTCATGGTCAGTGTGCGTGTGTGTGCGTGTGTGTGTGTGTGTGTGTCTCCCTGTAGCCTTTCCACCACACACTGACCTATTTGTATTCTGGGCAGAGCAGATGAGGCTCCAGGCCCACTGCTCTGCTCCCCTCTAGCCGGTCCCCTCGGGAGGGCATCTGTGGATCTGCGCTGGGCAGATAGGGGCTGACCCATCGTGGCAGCACTTTAAAGACCACCTCGCTGGTCCGAGGAGAGTCAGCATGTTTGGAACTGGGTGTGGAGGGCCTCTGTGCTTCTGAGATGTCTCTCTTTGTATTTCTTTGAGCCGAGCAGTGTTGCTTCTGTTTTTGATGACAAAGGAAATCTCCTGAGTCCTGTATGAAACAGGAAAAGTCCTATCAAGGCTTGATAACGGCTTCCGATTGGAAAGGAGAGGTTCCTTAATAGGCTTTAAAAATATAAACTAATAGCTGAAGGGCTGACAGACATGTTGTGTCTGTCCATATAGCTCTGACTGGTTGTTCAGAAGGGACTGATATGTGGTCAGCCGTACGTGTTGTGTGCGTGTGTCCGTCTGTGTGTCTCAATTCAAATTGAAATGGGCCCATTTGAAACCACCCAAGCGTCTCTGATAGCCCCCACTTATTTTTAACCCACATCCATTCACCCTGCAAACATTATTTGTTCATTTGCGGCCACACACATATGTCGTGAAATCCAAACCCAAAGATGCGTATGTGTGCGTGCGTGCGTGTGTGTATGGAGACGTGCTATGAGGAAGAGGTTGCCGAGCCATAAAGGAATGCAGGGCGGTATAATCACAGCATCATCAGCTCTGTCCTCTGAGAGAGAGGGCCAATAATGCCCCTCTAATTGAATAACTTATCCACAGCTATTTCCCAGGGGGGCCGAGCTGCAAGGCACTGTCGCGGAGAGGGAGAAGGGTGGGGGAAGATGGTGTTGAGCAGAGCAAGCAGCATCTTCCAAGTGGAGGTGGAGGTGAGCAAACGCACATAATCACTCGGTACAGGGCAAACGCTCTCAAGCCAGGATCTTTTTTTTAGTTCTTTTTATGAACACAGGAACCAAATAAATGGCTGTGCAAGAACAGAAACTCATCAGTCTAATAAAGCCCATCGTTCTGTCTTTGTTGCAAGGATTTTGTCTTATGTAATCCAAAAAAGGCGTCCAGTATTCCCCAGGCTGAATGTGAAGATAAATCCCCTTTAAGACCCCCCAAAATCTGGCTCCTACTTAATCCCTATTGGAGCACTGCAGGGGTAACTATACATTCTGTTTCTTATTTTTCCCATCATTCATCTCCTTCAAAGAGAAACACAATGCAAGTACATTCTGTAAAACATGGACAAATCTGGGTTAATTTATTAAACCAGCATTGGGTGAAGTAAAGACCGATTCATTCCTAGGTTGAATTAACATGATGGGGTTGGGTTAAGGGT
This sequence comes from Poeciliopsis retropinna, assembly GCA_010277075.1. NCBI lineage: Eukaryota > Metazoa > Chordata > Actinopteri > Cyprinodontiformes > Poeciliidae > Poeciliopsis > Poeciliopsis retropinna. The sequence goes on along the minus strand of VMRM01000012.1, from coordinate 15,177,602 downwards.
TTCACCCAGATTAGTGGAATAGGTTTTCAAAGTGAAAAATAGGTTTAAGTGATTAATGTCTAACACTCAAGCCACCAAGGACAGGGTTAAAAAAATAACTCATGACTTTAATCAGTGATTTATGTTAAATTTTCCTGTTCATACCCCATTTATTACCTGTTTACTGCCCTAAAGAAACCACTTTAAGGATTTGTATTTAAGATTTTACCTTTCAGATTATCTTCTCGTTTGCATACACAATTCAAGTACATTCTCTAAAAGCTCAAGTATTTTAACAATGACAGTAAACACTGTCACAAAAAAGGTTTAAGGTTTTAATCCACACGTATAATTATGCTTCCTTGAACAAGTTAGGACATGCCTATAAGCCTATATTTTTGTGCAAAATCATTCTTAGATAATGAGATTTCAGTCTGCTCAGTTCTGCCTACTTTGAGCTGCTTTCAGAATTAGCTGTTTTGGGACTTCTTGATCACTTTAAATCCAAATTAGCTGCCGCTGGCCACGCCTCCTGCCCCCAAGTCCACATTTACAATCACATGTGTAAATGGTGGCAAACAGATGCACAGTTATGCAACTGTACATGTTTGAAAAGCATAAGAACCTCGTGCACAACCAATAAGAATGCACCAAGTGGTTTATGAATGGAAGGTTAACAACAAAACATTTGTATTTTCGAGTAGCCATACCACAGTGCATACAACGGTAAAACCAACTGACCAAACATCCTGTGGCTCAGCTTTGGTTGCTAGGTAACAGGTTAGGCTTTGCTGGGGTTGCTAGGTGAACCTGCTGATTTGTGACGCTACAGTCCAGAGGTTTTTCAAACGGGTCATTTTCACCAATAAAGATTAACTTATTGCCAAAAGTCAAACCTGCTGGCTTTTGGCACCGAGGTTGTTTTTTACAGGTAGTAGAGACCCAAATTGAACTACAAAAATAACCCCAACTCCTACCCTAAAAATGTTAATTTTGTATTAAAGGTCCCCTTTAAGATCGTAGTATTTTAAGATCCAACAGAACACAGGTGTCAAATTCATTTTGATTTCAGCCCACATCTACATCATGACTGTCCTCAAAGGGTCAGTTGTGGCAAAATGCATTAACAAAACTACTAATTAAGAAATGCAGATTTAAAAATTATTTAGACTTTTAGTGAAATGAATTACCTATTACCTTTATAGTCAATCCTAAACATGTGCTAAACATGTTTGCTATGGCAGTCAAAATATACTGTAGAACATGACTGAATTTTTGGTAAATTGGTACAAACTACTCATCTGTTGGAAAGTTAAACTCATTTGTTGCAACATTTCACATCATTCCCAAGGCAGTCCAAGTAGCAAACAAGAATGGAGTCTGACTGATAGGAACATACTCACCACCAATAATGAATATGTCAAAGGAGCAAAAAAAAAAAATCTGAAAATAATATTGTCGACTAACACTTAAATTTAAATAACAAAATGTATACTTTTGCAAACATTTTCATAAAATACTTCCTGTCTATACTGACTTTATGTCCAGTTCTTTGATCAAAGTGTGAATGTAGACCATAACTAGCAATAGGTTGGGCTAATGTAATCCTGAATGTACAAATGTATTCTCTCCTGTAAAATTAAGTAATTTAAACAGCTCACTGACATTAACATGACTGTACAGCATATCATTACCATCCTAACATTTCCTCTCTGAGCGCCATGAAAGAAGTTCAAAAAAGCCGCCTGTAAGGAATCAGACACATTTCTCACCCAGTGTTTAAACAGCATGAACCCAACATATGTGTTAAAGTAATAAACACATATGTTGTTGATATTGTTGAGTCTTGATTATTGCGTTTCTATGATGCTCCAGCCACAGTGAGATGTTCAGGTCAACTCCAGGGATTTTGACAGTCATATCATGAACAATAACCCATGTCATCAGTACATGGTGCCAGATACTTCTACCTTATGTTCTATGACAGTCTTTCCTCATCTAACTGACCGATCTCCTCTCTGCTGAGCTGTGCCTCATCAGCAGGCATGATCTCTACTCTAGTCAATACCTTTATGCCCACAAGCTCACCAAAAGTCAATAGAATTTTTATTAGGAAACAATAATGGGGGTGTTGGGGTGCATATGAGGTGTAGAAAGAGAGAAGGTGAGGTGTGTGGAGAGGTAGTACATTGATTTACCCTTCATAGTTCGGTGCACTACATTTACCCAGCAGAGTGCTCAAATTAGTGCCCTCCAGCTCTCTCCCAATTAGTTTCCACAGAGACGAGGTGTAAAGCCAGTCACTGGCCTCATTACCTCTCCTCTCTCCTCCACATACTGCCCCCCTCTAAACACACCCCTCACTTTCTCACTGACTAACCCTGCCTTCTACTCTCTATTTCACTGTCGGTTTCTTTTTTTTGTTTTGTTTTTTTTTTTCCCTCTCTACTTCAGCCTCTCTCATCTTTTTTTCCTCCCCTGTTTCAGTGCTCAGTCCCAAGCCTTTATTTGTGCTCCCTCACTCTGGTCTCTCCATTTCAGCATCTGTGTATTTTCCTCCTGTTTAAAGTGCCAAACAGTCTGAGGAGAGTGCATTCATCTCCGGGAGCATGGTGTGGGTTTGGCTGAAAGACTCAGCACACCTGATGAAGAATAGATGATGTTGTTCTTTTGTCCCCGCAGCTCTCTAAAGCTCCATAGCAAAGGGAAGTCAATGATACTGCAAAAACCCTTCAGCTAATGCAAAAATCCTTTCAGTGTGTGTTCCCTTTAGACCTTTGGGCACAAAATTGATCTGAACAAACCTTAATAACTTTAATTTAAGCATACAGCTTCTCCTGAAGCCCACCCTTAAAATTATGTGGATCAGTTTTACCTAAGTGCTCATTGTGTGTATTTACATAAGCAAGCACACCTGGTTCTTGTACAAAATGCCAAAAGGATTAACACTGTACTGTAAAAAATAAAATAAAATAAAAGGTATCTAACAAGGCTATAAGGATCAGTATCAAAATAACTTTTATTTTGGCCAATAATGTGTACACAAATGAGGAATCTGACTTCAGCTCACAAGTGTTCACAGTGTACAGACGTTAAGTATGAATGCATTAACTGATGAGGAAATAAAATAGGGACAGAGGAACAATATATGCATATATTTACAGCCATATTTCTTTATGGATATAGAAAACAGAAAAATGCTTCTCTAAAACTTTTTTTTCTCTGTCTCTACATCCATCATCCTCCAAGGAACAATTGTAATGCCTTGTCATATAAAGGCACCCTTCACACATTTATAAGGATGCGTGAAGTGTGTGCGTGTGTGTGTATCCTGATCCTCTGATTGCAGGGTTTGACCGGCAGGTGTGTCCTCGCAGCTGGAGCTCGTCAAGCCCAATCAGGAGGAGCTTAAAGAGGAGGGAATTACCTGAGGCAGATGCCAGATTGTTTTGCTCCATGAGTGGTAATCAGACCAACAACTTCTCAGCTCCTACACTCTGTGATGTCCCATGCTCATCTCTTGTTGTCTCTGCACACTAAAAGCACAGGTTCCCAGTTCAAGCTCAGTTCCTGGCTCGTGTTGTTCGGCCTCTCTGCTGTCAGAGTTTGTTAAAGAGCCCAACTTCAGACATCCTCTGTGAATCTGCACACCTCTGCTCCTGGATCATGCTGTCAGACCCCCATATAGCCATCCAACGTTACTCGCCTCCTTGTCCACCCTCTGACACTCCACCGCCTCTCACCTCTCCACCTGAAAGAAAGGGCAAAGAAATCATTACCAACAAGCACCACTCACCACCCCCTGCTGAACTCAAGTCTCTGTAGGTATACTCACCGTCCTTCCTTGGAACTCCGTCTCTCCAGCAGTAAGCTAACTGTCTCACCCAGATATCATTTCCATCATAGCTGAACCATATCCCACCTTTTTTCTTTTTTTTTTTTTTTATGTTGGCTCTCCTCCTCAGTGCCACCTCAAATTTATCTTGTGAATCTGGAAGAACCATGTATTCACTCATGTTGTGTCAAACTTCTCTTTGATGTTCATAATTGTCTACAAGAAGGTCTCAAACAAAAATGTGTATTCACACCAAATCCATGCAAACTAATTGGTGCTGTCTCTCTTTGGAACTGTTAGGTAGCAACACCTTAAAACCATTACCAGGTGAATACTAACAATGTCATGGCATCTGTTTTAGTTTTTCTATATGAAGCTATTAATGTGCAGTAATATATTTAGTAGATTAAAAAAAAAAAAAACTGGCAAGCATTAACACACTCACTGGCCTCTTCAATGGTACACTGAGGCAGAACTGCCTTTTATTCTTCGTGGCATAGAGTATACAAAGTGTTGTAAGCTTTCCTTACAATTTGGCCCAACAAATACAATTATGCGTATTTGTCACAAATATGCACAATTTGGACACGTGCTGTGCACACCCTACCTAGAGATACGATGGCCGCAGGCTGCAGTGTGATAGGATGACAGGTCTAGGGGAGTATGTGTGAGTCTATGATTCAAAACTGCTCTGGAAAACCTTGTGATGTATAAAATGGATGGTTGTGAGATAGTTTAGGTGGTCAACTTGAGCTCCACATCGGCTCCACAAATGGTCTACCTCACCCACATCAGACATAGACAGACATGTCAGACATGCTGAAAGAGTGCTGGCATCAAAGCCAAACAAAAGATGTACATAAGCCTAATATTAACAAGTTGTCTGACTGAACTAATGTGTGCATCTCCTTTTTTAACAGGCTGCTTATCGCTGCATGCAGAGAAATATTCTGGAATGGTTCACGGTTATTAAAAAAGTACTTGGATATTTCACTGATTTAAATTAAATCTTAATGAGGAAATGCGAGATGCGAAGGTGCTCTCTGGTTACTCCGTCTTCCTCTCACAATCAGAATCTAAATTAGTGTGTTATCACAGCAAATGACTGCAGAAAGTATTAACACTGACCACGTGTGGTACTGATGAAATATGCATCAGTACACACATGCCCAGAACTCTACTCCTATCCATCTCCATCAGTGTTGGACTCTTATCTAAATACACAAGTGGCGCAGATGTCAACAAACTCTTATGAAGAAAATGGTCAGTCAAATATGCCAAAAAATTGTATTTTTGCTTTAAGATTGTTAGTGGACATTTAAGTGCCATAATTAAAAATGTGTTCTAGATTTTCCCTTTAAATGCAGTTTGATATTTTAAGCTACAGCTTCTTTTCCCAATACTGGCAAACAGAAATGCTACACGAAAATAAAGGAAGACGTCTCTGTTTAAAATAGACAGAGCGCTCACAGTAACGCAACCTTGGCCACAGAACAGAGAAATTTTGCCTACAGGAAAGCAAACACCTTTTCCTCTCACATCACACCTCCAGCATTTTCTTCCCAGTTCCCTCCCCTTCCTCCACCCCTCCTCTTACACGATGACCCTGAGAGAATCTAGGTGAGGTGTCAGCTCGATGAGCCGCCTGCAAACAAAAGCCATGCTGTCCACCCCAGACCCAGATGTTCCTAACTGACCGCCCTCCACACACACCTCCAGTGGATTTGGTAGAATGTAACCGCTCCACAAACTCCCCTTACACTCTCCAAACATGCTGTCTGTTTGCGTTGTTCTCTACTAATCTGTACAGTTCCGCATGATTGTCCAAATCAAAGCCTGGTGCACAGCAACAATCAACAGTTTAGTGCTTGCAGCACATACTCTTGCATTCGTTCCCTTCCTTTTGCTATCACTTCCTCTCCAGACCCCCGGTTGGTTGTTTCTGGTTAATAATGTAGCGCGTCTCAGTGTCTGATGTTGCAATGGGTTGCCGTGGCACCACAAAGAGGCTGTCTACCTTTCCGGTAGAGACGCGGTGACCGGTTGCCAAGGAGTTGATTTCAGGAAGGAGGCGTGGAAGAGGGAGGGAGGGTAATTTAAAGGTCTGGCAGAGATAAAGTAAAGGGACAAAGACACACACAGAGAGAGCGAGAGACTGGAAAATAAAATGTAATTCACCAAAGGAAGCAGGTCCATCTTTCAGGCGTTTGCCACAATGTTCATACTTCATTCATGATGGTAAAATTAAGGTAATGATAACCTGAATAATTACAAAAAGCAGTTTTCAAAAGGTGGTTAATTTTGTTGAAGGGCAGGCGGACTATCCAAAGCCACAGTTACCATAGTAGTAGAATAAAGAAATAACCTAAATTGAACCTGTACGACAATATGAAGTTGACTGAAAGCAATGCAAAATGTATAAATGTAAAGGAAATTATGACCAGATGAGAAGCAGAGTCACGTGTGTCTATCTGTGGGAGAAAGAGATTACACATGCTCAAACCACAGAGAGAGATATTCTCCACAAATGAAGGAAACAAGAAAAAAAAGAGACACAGTGAGCATAAATTACTACATGAATTACTCCAAGAACATCTAAAGCCCTCACTGGGCTCAGATGATTAAACAATATGAAATAGACTGAGCAAAAACTCCATGCACGGCAGAGTGCCACAGTAATAAGCCCTGGGGATCAAATAAAACACAAAGGTCCATCTCACATTAAAAAAAAAACAAAACAAAAAAAAAACATGATGAAGGCCAGAAGAACTTTGGGAAAATATTCTGATTTTTAAAGACACAAGAGGAATGTTTTAAATTTTTATAGTGTTATATCTGGCATTAACAAAACCACAGCAGAAAAAATGGATCATGACAGTCGAACATGGTAGTGGTAGTGTCATGCTCTGGGCCTGTGTTACTGCTTCAGAACCTAGATAGCATAGCGTATTTGGTGGAACCATAGAGTTTCAATGGTCTTCATTGCAAACTCCCTTATGTTACGAGGGCAAGTTCTATTTCACACCAAGATATGAGATATCTTTTAACTTTTGTGTGCATATTTGTTTTCTTATAAGAAGCGAAAGCCATTAAATCGTTGCGGTGTAACTCGCAGATTGTGTTGTGGGTGGAAAATGCCATTCACAGGCTCCACGGCGCATATTTATGTCATTAGAAGAGCAGGCAAGGACTCTGAGGGAAGTGATGGGTTTTTGCTGTTCGTCAGTGTTTGGGTTAAAGGTATTTCCCTGCGAACCAAAAGGTTTATGGTGATGCAAACATATAAATTTCCATATAGAGAATATCACAAGCGCTTAAAAAAAAAAGCTGACTCTCTGCCTTCAAGCCTTCGCACAATTTTTTATTTTTTTAATTTTTTTTTTGCGGTAGTTAATCTGATTCCATTGCAGGCAGGGTTGTGTCAGAGATGTCTCTTTTTTACCAGAGAGCTGCTCCTACATCAATGAGATTGTCTTTATCTGCCTGCTTGCAGCTTGGGCTCAGATTCTGCCCTCTATATACGGGTGCCGGGTTTGTGGGAGGCATGTGGGCGAAGGTGCGTGGCATCCGGCCTAATGCACAGCCTGGAGAGAAATACTAACACTTCATATTCACTGTGACTTCAACACCGCCACAGTTGAGGCTCTCACATTTGGATGGAGATTTTCACTGAATGAGTCACAGGTTTGAAAGATATTCCACGGGACATGGTCTGCTAATTTTGCTGCGGTGTGAAATGAAAAGAGTCGAGTGAATGCCGGTGGCAGGCGTCCGTGGAGGCACCGTCGGCTCCACGGCTGCAGGACATGCTCCGAGTCGCCTTGCTTGATGACACAGAGCAGGTTTGCAGAGAGTCGCTCGCCTTCACAAGCGCTCCTCCTCAGAACCCAGGAACGCCTTTTGTGTTTGACTCAGGATATTCCCCGCTGCACCGCATTCCACTGTTGCTCCGTTATTCTGGACCGGGTCCCTTGGCCTTCCTGCCAAAGCCCTCTCATAAACACACATCCTACCCAGGAGTCCTCGCTCCGCAGGGGGCATTCCAGAGGTGTTCATTTTTCCGAGCTTTTCCTCTATGTTCAAAACACGTCCAAGCACAAAACGGTGCCAAGCAGTCGGGATTCGAATCCTGGACCTAAGGATAGAAAATGAAAACTTAGCTCTCCCTCAAAAAGCTCAACAGATCTTCAGAAGCTCCACGTCTTCTGCTCTGTTGCAGACTCAATTTTGAGGGGGAGGGGATCTGTTATAAAACTGGCAACATTTTTCTTATACAAATCAGAAAAAAAAAGTGTAGAGATAAGCACTTCTTGTTTACAGGACAGGCCAAACATTCCAAATACGTGTTTGTCTCTTTATGGGAACTCTCCCTGTTTTGCATGCTCTTGTTGCAATTACCTCACTGAAGAATGCAGGCATCCCCATCCTGGAAAGAAGCTATAATTTTTCTTTTGTCCCTTGCAGGGTTGTTTACATGCCCCAGTGCAATTATGGGAACTAACAAAGAACATTTGCTGAAGTGCTTCAGTTTAAGAGTTTGTTTAAAAAAAGAAAAGGAAACAAAAAAAAAAAAGAAAAAATGTCCAAAAATGTTGTTCAGTGTCAGACTTCTGTATTTGTTTGTTCACGTTTGCCATCAGTTGTTTGGAATCTGATGAAGCTGAAAGAAAGGACATATTTACTTGCTGGATTTTGCTGATCTTTCTCATTTGCATCCTTAATCTGAAGCCTCAGCTTGTGGAGAGGCTACAGACGATTAAAAGAACTAACTGTTCTAACAGTTCCATAGCAATATCTGCATATCGAGGTACAATAAATATAGTCATCCATCACTGGGCAGAATGACATTACTAAAACACGATGATAACCAGAAAATTTGAAAAGCTTTTACGAGGCTGAAGGGGATTGATGTTTTGTATGTGACGACAACAGTCTTCTGTGTTCTCCATCTGTCTGGCTACGAAGTACGGACAGATGACTGACGACTTTTCCACCGGCGGAAACATTCAGGCCTGGCCTGAAACTTTATGGGACAATAAGTTATGATTATGTATTTGTAGCGTAAAAAACAACTTTGCGCATCACTGAAAGAACACAGTGTCCACGGTGAAACATGGTGGTGGCACTATGTTTCATTGATTTGTTTGTTCTTCAGTTGTCAGTAAAAAAAAAATCTTGAAATTATTTATGGTCTAATTTTATTTTATTATTATTTTTTTTTTGCATCCCAAAAAAACCTGGAATTTAAACAGCTATGTGTATTTTTTAGAGAGCCACTGGATCTGCTGTAAAATAACACATCGTCGTTTCTAAGCATTACATTTTTGAAAAAATTCACCAAATATATCAGACTGAATTCAAGCCTTTGCGTTTTCTTTGTCTTCCTAAAGTTGTTGCATTTTGTTTTATGATGCAGATCGTGATCTGGACTGTCACTGGTTATGCAATCACAATATTTCAATATCTTGCCAACTGAAGCAAAACATCTATTTCTTTTTGTTTTTTTTCCATTATTATTATTTCAATAAAATACTGCTCATAGATGATAAAGATGAGTTTCCAGGCTGTGCACACACACACCAGCAGTAAACTGTAGCTCTCGCAGAAATTCAGGGACATCAATTCTGATTATTTTTGTAAAAAAAAAAAAAAAATCCCTTTCCTAATTAATTATAAAATAAATAACTTTTGGGGCTGGATTTGCTGACAGTTGGAAGAATCACTGAATGGGATTTTAAAAACTTCATTTAAAATGTAATACTTTTCAGAACTTAAAAATTGCACCAAGAGCCAGTGTGAGACTGATGATTTGATCAAAAGTTTCCAAGTTTGCTAAATTTGTTGTTATATCAATGAAGCCAAGTTGATGTATTCAATTATTCATAATGTTCCCTGGGCATTTTTCAGGTCTGAAGGTGGAATGCCTGAAAATTGGAAAAATCATGCTGGCTTTTTTTTCTTTCTTCCTTTTTTTTCTTCTTTTTTTTTTCTTTTAACAGTAAAAACTAAAATAGATTACAGATAAATTGAGAACTTACCACCTCTCTGACTTCTTAGAGCTTCTTAAAAACAGAGTGCTGTAGATACTTCTATATACAGGAAATTATCATCTTTTAGCATCTCATGTGGTTTCATTTTATTAAACTGTCTGAAAACTTCAGAGATTGCTGGAAAGGAGACGACCACGAGATCAAATAAATATGCTCTCTTTTTCTTGAATATCATAAACTTCTAACTCTGGCTTCAGAGTTAGTGGCTTCAGGACGAGGGCAAGATTCAGAGGCCCTGAACTATACCTCGGGATCTAAACAATCTGAACTACTTGGACAAAGAAAATTATTTTTGATGGAAGCCTTGCAGCCTTGGAACAAAGAAACGGCTAAGTGTTTAGATTTAAGATCTTGAAATCTGGCTGAGCAAGATAGAAATGTTTTGACAGAGGAGACGTTCTGAATCCATAAACCGAAACTCCTGACAATGTTAACTCCATATATGGCCTCTGTGATGGATTGAAAACATTTCTCAGACTGTACCCCTCCTGTTACCCACTGACTGCTGGGATAGGCTCCAGTTCTCCTCCAACATCGACAGCTATAAAGTGAATAGGTGAGACCTTATTGAAGACTGTAATATCATTTAATTTCAGGGCTTTTAATTGTTGAGTTGAACAGTTCTGCAGAATACTCTTACAATATGAAACTGCATTGAATTTAAATTTGAAACGCAATTGGACGCAGACTTGGAATTTGTAGTGGATTTTCTCCAGGCCATGCGCAGGATATGTTTGACAGTACTTAGTGGACTGATCAAAGCCCAGAACAATGGGAAAGTCTCAGTGATGAGCTAAGAAGGAAAATTCTGGGATTACACAATTTTGGGAAGCCTCAGAGTCATTTGTAAACAATCGCAGATTCCAGAATAATCAGTTTAAACAACGGGTACATTCGGCTGAAACCAGATTTTCACATAAATTGCCCTTTTATTTGCTAAATGGCAGAATAACAAAGGGTTTGTTTTTATTACTGCCTTCCTAGTCAGAAGTTCACATCAATACGATCACTATGGCTTTAGAGTTCAAAGCATTAAAACAATCTTATTTCCTAACATTTGAGTGGAATCAACACCCACCTATTTATGCATTTCAAGACAACACCTTGGTCACACCACTTTTTTTATGCGACGTGTTGAGAAAGTCAAATCAAATCTGGCAATCTGATTCATCACTAACGATTCGTTCAAACGTTTGTTTGAACGTTCATTCATCTCGGGGAATGTCCCAGAGATGGAGGTATTTTGATGCAAAGGGTGCAAATGAACCCCAGAACAAAAGCAAAAAGACTTTAGGAAGATGCTGTTGGAAGCTGGTAAGAGACTGTCATTTTCCACAGAACCAGAACCAACACAGTCATCTACCAACATGGGGTGAAAGGTCACTCCTCGAGGAAGAAGCTTCAACTCCAAACAAAAATTGTTTGGACTGAAGTGGAAACTTTCAAAATGAAGAACTCCATAGGAACTGTATAAATGGAGGCGATAGCATTGTGCTTTTGCTGCCAGTAGAGCTACTATGTAGCGGAAAAAAGAAAAAAGGCGAAACTGTAGAGAATCAGGACTCTACTAAGTTTCTACATCTTCACCTCAATTTAGCTGAAACTTGAATACAACTGGGGTTTTATTTTGTCAGTGGAATAATCTGAAACACACATCAAATCTGGTTTTGGACAAAAAAAAAGAGAGAGAGACATTAGGCTGCTTAAAAGGCCTCACCCCCAAAAATGTATTAAAACTTGCAAGGTTGTTGCCAACGAGCCAAAAAGTTTAATTGAGCTCTGCTAAAAATAGAAGACAATTAGTCAGATTTTAAGCCAGAGTTATTGGCAGAAATTAGTGTGTGGCTAAAAGTGTGTGGTCGATGTGAAACCTGCTTAGCCACCTTGTACCAAATATACATTTATTTGAGCCTGTATATAACATTTGGACTCTGTGTGAATTTTAAAAAGCTTGCAATATTTCAAACTTGTAAAATTGTTGTGAGAATTTTAAAATGAGTCTTCAAAGCCCCAAAATGTCATGACATTAACACCCCATTATGAGGATATGGAAAATTCTGACTAGAAATTTAGTTGTTCCATTCCCTGAAGCTGATCTGTGGGGAGTAAAGCTGAGAGAAGGTTTTTACAAAATTAACATTCTTTTGACTCCCAGATCCAAGAGGCAGAGACAGAAAATGCCCTGTAATATTGTTTCACTGCGAGCTCTCTGCTACATTTATAAGCTGTGTTCCTTTCCTTGATAGAGTTCAGCCACACACATGTGACTTTGATTGAGAACATTTGTGGAAGCAGTTTTTTTTATTTTTTATTTTTATTGTTTCTTCAGAGCCCCCAACTTGTGAGATGTTGTGCTGTAACAGTTCTTCATGCTGTTGCCTCCTGTTTCGTGTTAGTTTTACACTGTCATCTCCCATTACTCATGAAGTCTGCCAGCACTTGTTGCTTCTCCCTATCGCTTATAGACATTTGAGATATCTGGTCTCCGCTAACAGCCCAGACAGTGAGAACTACTAAAATCCTCCTCATTTTGATTTATTTACTAGCCCTCACCCAACTGGTTTTGTGTAACAGTCGATGACAAAAATGTCATCATAGTAAATTAAATGAAATTTATTTATTTATTTTTTTCCCTTTTTAGCAAAGTTCATTCTTTACACTGTGTTTGCGCTTTCTCCTCCACATCTGTGATGACTGCCTGTATCTTCTGACAAGCTCTTCAGGTCTTCCCACGTGAACCCTGCACGTGAATTATTCATCGCGATCACCTAGCCTCCTCGCAGTCTCCGTCTCGGCGTTTCTTGTTGCTGCAAGATACGGGGACGCACTCGGTCACAGAGGCAGCCGGGGAGGTAAAGGCGGGGAGGAGCAGCCCCTGTGTACAGCCTGACTGGAGCCAGAAGAGGCCAAGGAACAGCAGTGTTCATTAAAGTTGGCCCAAACGCACAGGCATAGGAGAGGATAACAAGACCCTGGGGTGGCTGGTTTTGGGCCCTCTGCCCTCAAAGGGCATAAATGTATTCCAATTCATCCAGACAAATCAAAAAGTCCACTGTGTCAGCAGAAAGACACACACCCACACACCCTTTTCAGGTGCAAACCTTTCTTTCTGTTATAGTTCTGCAGTCATAAATATAAAACAATTAAAGAGAAATTCCAACTTCTTTAGATTTTTTTGAAATATTTGTAACTTTCAGGTTGATATGATAGTAAGCATGCATGATTAATTAATTATAGTGTACACACACAAAAAAAGGAGTCATGTAACACCATCTTAACGTTGTTGTTTTTCCCCTCTACATTTGTTTTTAAAATGAAGATACAACACAGACCTTTTAATGCACGAGAAACAGCCTCTCCAAAGGTAACAACTGATCTGCCATGTGATACACCCCGAGATCATCTGCATGCTATATCGCTTTTAATATTCAGAAAAACAGAAAGAAGAAGAAAAAAACCCGACAACTCAATATTTGACATGTTGGAGGTTCCGGGCAAAGAAATCCAAACTTTTCTTTGCACAAAACTAGTTTCTAAGCAACCAGCAGAGAGTGCAGAAACTCACCAGACCTGTGAAAGAAAGAAAGAAAGATGCTGATAGGCAAATTTGCCACTTTTTGAGAGAGCAATTGCTTTCTTTTCCCCCTCCACACATTTATAGTGCAAGGCTGGGAGAAAAGACCGCTGGCTTTAGTCACTTACTCAGAAACAAGGAAAAGTTTAGTTTTGTTTTGTTAGTTTTAGTAGTTTCTTATGAAAATATCTAGAAAAAAAGACCTTAACTCTGGTCTGGTTCTTCAACGCTCCTGCTTTGTACTCATGTATCCGTTCTCCATACTGTCACTGAAGAAAGCTGAGGTGTGCTGAAAACAACAACAAGTTGTAGGTGTCTGCCGTGGAAAAAAGACAAAAGTGACCATGGGATTAATCTGTGGAGGGGTGGAAGCGATCATCGCCTTCTCGTTGCTGTCCCTTCATTCTTCATTGGTTTTCATGCTCCTTCCTCTTTGTGGTGAACTCTGCTGTGGTTGTGTGATCTCTGTTTCTTTGGAACTTGCAGCTGCTCAGCTTTTCATTTCAATGAACAGTGGCTTTGTTAAAAGTAGATGTACTTTTGTGTGTTTTGAGAAATAACCACTTATTGAAGTCTGATATTAGCTTTTTTTTTTTTTCTGGTCTTTCCTAGACATCATGGTTTATTCCAGGTGAATTGGTGAAATTCGCATCATATCCTACCGATAAAAATGTATTTGTTCAATAAGTTATTTTCTATATGTCTTAAATATATGGGGAAACAGAAAATATGTTTGTTTTTTTGGTTTTGACTCCTTGGTCAGCAATGGCTGTCCAGTATCCATGGTAACCAACTATCCCATCCATCACATCTACTACATGTTCAGGAAGAATATACAACTTAAATATTCACCAGCCTTCAACTGGTGACAACAATGACATCAATGATAGTTTTACATCCCTGTGAAGAAAATTTAACTCACTCTTTTAGGCAACTTTGAATTGCTTTTGTTCAACCCCAAATGTGTGGCTGTATACCCCAGGTTTCTTTTTCCGTAAAAACAGAAAAAGATGTACACCTTTTTCTGTTTAGAAACAGAAAAAGGTTTCTAAAAACAGAAACCTGTGAACTGACAGAACTAACATTCTGTCAGTTCACAGAATGTTTTCAGAGATCAGCAACTCAGACTGCCTGACTGAGTTGCTGGGCTACTCATTGATGCACTCAGAGTAATTTTGGCAGGCCATCCACGCCCAAAAAATGCTTACACAATTTGTTGTGCTTACACAAAGGTTCACTTGAGTCCCAAAGCCTGACAAATACCCTTTTTTAAAAACCTTTCCTGGCAGATTCATGTCTTTAAAGAAACTTATGACAGGAAATTTATATTTTATAGAAATCCGTATGTATTGCGATATGATAACCATAACACATTTTTTAGTTAAATAAATAACATCATATTCTATTAATACACCCTCACTAGTTCTTCATGTCAATTTAGGTTAGTGACCTACAAATCTCTCTGCAATTTCATTGCAAACACTAAAACGCATCACAAAGGCATTTATTTTCCTCACAATAGTTCATTTAAAGAGATTTAAATCCAGCATATGGACGCTGGCTGTCGAGTCACTCTAACGTCTGCAAGACAGAGTTAGGGACAGGCATTTAAAAGGAGCATAACGAACCGAACGACTCCCAGAGGAGGCTCCCCTGACCGAGTTTATGGATCTCTGAGTTGTCTCTGCTCGAACTGCAAAGAGCTGCTGTTCTCCCTTGTTTGCCTGCCTGGCCTGTTGGACCCCCATACCACAGCTTTCCAGAAAGACCCCCAAGCGATCTTGCATTCAGCCAGGCTGAGCAGCAAGCTGAAATTAAAGCTGTTTCCCTGTGGTTAGTTAAATAGTTGGACAGTGAGAGCATGGGGTGGCCCTGAGTCAAGGCTGAGGCTGTCTGGGCTTGGGAGTGGAAATATCAAAAAAGGCAATGAATCGGGTAGGGGGTGGGGGGAGATGGGAAACATGCAAAGTGAGGTAGACGAAGAAACTAATATAGCTGCCTGGTCAATGGGTTTTGTTTTGAGAAATGACACAAAGTCGCTGGGTGGATGTTATATTTGCGTCATTTCTTAAGCGCATGATAATAACATAGCACAATGGGAAGGAATGCATAACATGAGATGACAATACATCCACTCAACAACGCAGTCAGATATTACAAGCAGTTTTGCAAATGTATTTTATGCTTCGCCTCCAGAAGCCTTGAAAATAAAATCCACGAGCCAAAATGTGTGATAGGTGGTTATCTTTTTCACAAGACTCTAAATTTAGCCGGTAGTAACAGAAGTGAAGCTGCTGATAACTTTGTTGTTTCTCCGTAAGGTGGCCTGAGGCTGGGATTCAACAGAGTTTAAGGTGTTTATTGTATTATGTAACCGTTCAGCACAAATCTGGCCTGAGGAGCAAGAGGTGGGTCTACAATGTCCCTCTGCCCCCGTTTCCCCCTCCACGACTTTCTGGATTTGACCACAAGTCCAGCCAACATTCTTCATGCTTCTGCTCGGTTTGTTTTGAGGAGATCTGTGTACCTTTTCACGAAACATTAAGATACGGATCAAACCATGTGGACCTTGTCAGCGACAGCTTTCCTGACATACGATCATGCCCTCTAGGAAACACGCTGAGGCCATCATGCCTGATTGTTATCACAATATTCCTCGTGCTTTTATTCTCTATTTTTATGCTTTCTGGACGACGTACAAAAGACTTTTTTTTTTTCTTTTTTTTTTCCCTCCCCCTGGTGTTTCCAGGCTGAAGCAAACTGGCTGTATATAATGACTGGAAGAGAGAGGAGAAAAATTCCTGGGCCAAGTTTAAATCCGTGGGGGTTCAAGCAGCGAACGGATCACTCCTGCAGCAACAGTAGCCAAGACATCTGTGTGACAAGAAGGGAGAGATGTCTGCAACCAGAGCACCGGGATTGGGAAAACCAGGATTAACTGGTAACATCGCATACTGCAGACCATGTCTCCTCCTGTTATCCCAACAGTCAGATTTGAAATGCACATGTACAATTAAACAACCAGGCACATATGAATGTAGAGGTGGACAGGAGTGTGCAAGTATAATCCAGAACAGTGCAGTAAGGGGTGCACTCAGTGGTAGAATATCCTCCCCAGTACTGAACTAATGCACTCAGTGTGGAGGCTCTCATTATCCACTATCCACTGGTTTTCCATTCATTGGGGTCTCTGTGCTCATCCTTCTTGCCTGAGGGCAAAAGGATGATGATGGGGATGACATGAGCACAGGGCTTTAAGTGTTTCACTGTATTATAGTTTACACCTCTGCAATACTGCTGCAAAGTAGAAAGATAATTTCATCACTGCAACATGACGATGTCCATCGATGTCAAGCTACCTTCCGGAGTAAGTAAACAATGACTTGAGATGGAGCATGTACGACTACTAAAATATTAATTTACAGCAGCAAATCGACTGGTGGCCCCCCTTGGCCAAATCTGAGTCATGAGTTTGCTTTGACAGACAGGCAAGGGAGTAAACCGTATACGTCAACCATAATCTGAAACTGAAATACGTTGTAAATAAGAATAAAGAAGTCCGACGTAGCTCACCCAATCAGTGTGTCGCTCACTCATATCACCTGATCTGGCATGACTCAGAAACTAGAACATACTAGAGATATGAAGTGACACAGGAAGTTTGTCAGGGCACCGTCCACTAGGAGCTAAAGGACGCAGCATCCTGACTCAACAATATAGTCATACAAAAAATAAGCAACGACCATTATATCTCATCATGAGACGCAAAAAATGTTGGTGCTACAGGACATTGGAATAGCAGGATTTTTAAAAATTTCTTAGGATCTAAGTCTTTCTTAAAAGTCTTAGGATTGTTAGTGTAGGTTTACTGTTTTCTGCTAACTGCCAAGATTTTAGCAAGAAACCTAATGTGCTGGTGAAAATCTGAAACCCTGTCTTTACAGATCCAAACTAGATATGGTCACAAGTCCAGGGCAACTGGAGACAAGCAAATTGATCATTTTTCTGGGATTGGGTCGTGAGCTAATCAGGCACAGTACAGAAACCCAGAATATCTCTAAGCAGAGACACTACCCAACTCATTTTACGAGTCCCAAGAAACTCCCAGGAGTGTCAGGTCGAGAAAACCTCCAAAGGGATGTGCCCTGAAGGTATCGCAATTAAGTGCCTGAACCACCCTCTCTGGATGACAGAACTCTGACTCCAGCAAACATGCAAAGAAAACTTTCCTCGTTCACTTGCATCTGGGAGCTTGTTCTTTTGGTCATGATCCCTATTTGGTGACAAAATTTAAGGGTTGGGACGTAGAAAGAACAATAAGTACAGAGCTCTTTCTTCACCACAGCAGACTGAAGCACTGCCCTCATTACTGAAGATGAGGAGCCAATCCATCTATTCCTTTCTCGCTGCATCTTACCATCAATCATGAACAAGAAACCACTAAACATAATCTCTTCTACTTGAGGCAGTGACATGAAATGAAATTAACTGAACTGAAATGAAACCCATTATTTCTTTGACTTGGCCAGTGTAATCCAAACCATTTTATTGAAACTCTGGCTAACCGTGGTGCCATGCGGTAGGTTTAAGTTCTTTACAGTTTGATAGGTTTTCCATGTCTTTAGCCCAATCCATCTTCTCATCAATTGTTACCCCCATCACTGCTGCTGCAGATTTACAGATAAAGTCACAATAAAACGATTTCTTTTTAAAAAAAAATAATAATCATTAGATATTATTATGTTTTACCAAAATGAAAGATCAGCAGAAATCGAATGCCTGAAACCAGAGGCCAAAATTTTCAAAAGTTTGCAAATTCTGTTGAATTCTCTAAATTACAGAAGCTTCACAACAAGACTCTGATCGGCACTTATGTTTTTAGATTTATAGCACATGCATGTGCTCATGGCAGTAAGTGTTGCACCAGGGTCAAGGAATAGAAGCTTGTGTTCTCAAACATGTGACCTCCAGCGTCCCGAACGTCACCTCCACCCAGCCACACCCCCTGGTACACACACAGACAGACACACACGCGCATGCACGTCTTCCAACCTAGACAGGCCAGGTTGCCAGAGCTACACAAACTCCCACCCATTAGCGGCAGGATTCCAGGATAACCATGGAAACCGGTCTCTCACCCCCGGGGAGACGAGCAGCAGAACTGAAAGGCTCCATTCAATTTCCACATCCCAGTACAGCACACACAAAAGAACACACATGCACTCTCTTTTTTTTTTTTCACACAGTAACACACACCCACAGACGAGCAAACACACGCACACACACACACACACACACACACACAAACAGTCGTGGACACGTCCTACCCACTTGCTCTAACAGCCTCGCAGTCACTCCAGCCTTCTCTGCCTGCCTCCACTGGGGTGAGTGGGAGCTTGTTAGAGAGACCGCGCACTGCATCCTCTCACCCACGGTCCTTGGCTGCACACACGCAGCCCACCAGTGAAACATTAATTACACCTCACTCATTGTGATTAGACACACTTTTAGTGGGAGACGACAGACTTTATTGTGTGCTCGGGGATCATCCTTTCCCTTCCCCCGAAGGCAGGAAGCATCTTATCAAGAAGCCACAGAGAGTCGCATCAAATGACTGCGTCCCGCACGCACACTCTTGTCTGCCACTCACTTCACATGGCAGATATGAAGAGGTGAGGCGGCTTGTCGTTTATAGAAATGTTCGCCGACGCCTCTTCTGCGCGCGGGCATTGAAATTAAACTAAGAGAGGAGCCGTGTCACATTCAGGAACATCTCCTAATGCGATGTAAAGAGAGGAGATGCGGATATGCGATGGCAGGTGAAAGGATCCACCAGGCTGCCGAGAGTGCAGTCTGCCCAAGACTTAAAAAGCAGGATGTACTCAGTGGGTTTAACTAAGAAGAGTGAAAAGGTTAATGAAGCACAGTGGGAAATCAGCCTTAAGGTGTCACAAAGAGAAGATCAGAGGAGATGGACAGAGAGTTACAGAGATAGAGGAGAAGAGGAGGAAGCAGGCTTTGAGAGAGGAGAAAAATTAACCCTACAGAATTTGTTTTATTTTTGATTAACTTTGGCTTTGTGTATGACTCACATTCATAATGCATTTTGTATTTTGTATTTTTTTTTGTATTGCAGCTTGATTTCTGTTTTATAGTGTCCACTAGATCAAGTTTTTTTTTTTTTTCATTTAATGAAACCATTTTGCATGTGCTATCAAAAACACATTTGTAATGTTTTATTAAAAAACATAAAAATATTAAAATTTAGAAAAAAGATTGAAATGTTGAAATATTTCGTACGTATGTGAGGACTAAAATTAGCAATGGCATTCATACAAGAGGAAAAAAAATGGGAGGAGTATGTCACACAATATTTCTATGACAATCTTCAGAAAGATTGTTTTAAGGAAGCTAGGTGTAGCATTTTATTAACCAAAAAGAAAAAAAATATAAGAACTGAGGTTGTTGCTTGTATTTTGTTTTGGTGGTGATTTAGAAGCAAAGACTGATCACTAAAAATGCAGTTTAACATTTAAAATTAATGATATTTGTAGTTAATTGAGGCATTCTTTAAATAACAAAAAATGTCTTGATACAGCCCATTTCACTTGCATGCTTGCGTTACTTAAGAGACCCAAATGGTAAAATTTGTCAACAAATTCAGCTCAAAGTAAGAAAAAATTATCTGAATTGGTGTTGCTGCCATTTTCTGGCACACCAAGGCTTTGATTACCTGCAACCTGTCCACTCCTGAAAAAGAAAAGCATAAAATAAATTTAATAATCCAATTTTAAGACACGAATAGAAAAAAAATGACTTTTTGTTTTTGTTTAAATAATAGACGTAAATTGCTTTACTGGCATTTAAGGGGTTATAAAAATAAGTAGACACCCGAAGGTATCTTTTGAAAGGAGAGGACTAATGTAAGAGATGGTGTTCCTAAAACAAAGATCATAAAAACCTATAAAATATTTTTTTTTTTTTTTGTCCAAAGTACAAGGTGAAACTTCGCATGAAGGATTAAGGAAATAATTTCAGAAAGAAGACTGTCAAAAAAAAAAAAAAGCACAAAAATGGCTTACAATCTGTTCTGA
Source organism: Poeciliopsis retropinna (assembly GCA_010277075.1). NCBI lineage: Eukaryota > Metazoa > Chordata > Actinopteri > Cyprinodontiformes > Poeciliidae > Poeciliopsis > Poeciliopsis retropinna. Next base: position 15,157,070 of record VMRM01000012.1, on the reverse strand, counting down.
AACACACTCTTGATGATCTCCTTGATCCCATCGGTAACCCACACAGACCATTAAGATATGAACCCTGTTTAATTCAATTTGGAAAAAAAAATCTATTCAAGAAAACTGATTGGCAGGAATGCGTCATTCCACCTTCCCCGCCGACGCAGTGCAGGTTGTTTTCTGGTATCCTAGTGACAAGAGGAGCGGAGGTGAAGATTTGAGTCTGAACATGTATGGATGGACAGGTGGGAGAGCTGACAGAGAAGTGAGTTGAAAAGATGAATAAATGGGAAAAAACAAAGGGTGTGGTGTTGTTTTGAGAAGAGATGTAGGCGGGAGGCAGAGAAGCAGGGCAATCTGGAGCGAGGCATGGACGGAGGAAGAGGCGAGGGAGGCTGGCATTAATGATGGGTGCGCCCGAGGCCACACAAGTACAGCTGTCTCCTCTCCCAACTTCAGCAATGTCAGATTGGTATAATAAAGCTCGGTGCGCTGGTCTGTGCTGGCGGCTGGGTGGCTTGGGATGGAGGAAAAAAACATAAACAAACCCAATCATTTTCACATCCAGCTTAGATTCGTGAACAAATCCACAATACAGTGACCGCAAACATCTGTGAGTCTTATTTTTATTTCATTTTACTAAGTAGTGCACACTTGTAAAGTGGAAGAAAAAAATTATGCATGGCCTCCATTAACTTCTATGAATGAAAATCTGAAAAGTGTGGCATGCTTTTAAATTCAGCCTCCCTGAATTGGGATTGTTTAGAGCCACCATTTGCTGCAGGGAAACCTTGAAGTCCAAAGAATGTAGCTAAATGCATACACCATTGTCACCACATTCGCTGCACCGCTTGGAGAAAATTCCCTCAACATGGTGCTGCCTGCACCATGCTTAACTATAGCAATGCTATTTGGAGTCTGATTTGAATTGAACGAGTCTGTTCAAACTCGTTTGAACAGTTTGAACAGAAAGAAGTTCAAATACTTTTGAATTTCTTTCAACAAAGAATTTATCATTGACAACCTTCTATTGAAATTAGTGGAGGCCTTTGTGTCCTCTCAGCAGAGAAGCCAGTGTGCCGTGTGTTTTAGCATTTGTACCCACTCGGTTCACTAGAACTTTCAGCAAAGGACAGGATGCAGCCCAGAGTTTTGTGACAGTGCGTGCCGACATTGATCGTACAAATAATAAAGGATGGCACCATCAGGTTTAGCAAATGCAGGATTAGATCATGAGCAGAAACAAAAGAGAGACTAATTTTAATAAACACAGAGTGGGGCGACCCAATGGCGTTACTAATTGGATTAGTTTTCTCTCCAAGACCACAATGAAACAAAAACTATGTTACAAGTCATCTTGTTCTTCCTTTTCACTTCTTTTCTTTTGCATGTAATGTGTTCAAATCAGTGCAACTGTTCGATAATAGTTGTTGAGTGGGCCAATTCTCTCACCATCTTAGAACTGGATCTTTACGACTCCTCCAAAGTTACCATGGGAGCTTTTTCTCTGATTAATGCTCTCCTTCCCAACATTTCAGCTTAGTCGGATGGAGACTTTTCTTTTTTTGATAGGTTTACAGTTGTGACACATTTTCAATTGTCAGGTTCTGGATGTTGAAAACTTGGGGAACCTATTGTGCAACCTAATCCTACTGCAAACTTTCCCACTTTATTCCTGGCCTGTCTCCTGTGCTTCTTATTGGTCTTCATGGTTACGTTTGTCACTAGCAAAACTCTGAGACCTCCACAGATCTGACATGGTTGTTGTATTTGTGTTGAATACACATTGTGACAAAGCGGTTCAGTTTGTGGTTACCACTTGTCCTTTATTCTTATTTCTGATTTATTTAATCTTCCAATAGTTGGTTCACAATGCTTTAAATAAAACATTGCTGTTGCAACTTTGCTTCACTCACAATCCTGGGTTTGTTTGTGGTAGTATTGCGCAGTTTACATCTATATGTATGTTTTAGTTAAAGCAAACACCTGCGGACTATTGAATGAATATGAATGTTTCTTTTGTTTCAAGGCACAATTTTTTTGTTTTTCTTTTTTACTCAACATTATTTGTCCCGTTAGATGCTACAGGCTGAGCAGCTGTATGGGAGGGTCCAGTCCAGTGTTTCCTGCTTAAATGGCTCCATGATGTCACTGATCGGATCCCTGGGTTCTACCAAATAGAGGGTTTTATTTTTTTGTATTTAAAGCAACCTTTTGAGTTGTATTCCATGTTTTATTTTGCTGAACGTTAAGTTATGTAGATTTGTTTGTGCGTGAGATTAATAATCTTGTTCTTGTTTCTCTGTTTGTATTTTGTTGTTTGGTTTGAGCTGTTGTATTATGGTATGGTCTAATGAAGAGTAAGTGTGTGGCTGATTTGGTATAAGACCAGTAAGATTTCAGATGCTCCAGATGGATGTCAGAGCCTTAAAAAAAAAAAAAAAGCAAAATAATAAAATTTACCATAAGAACCTGGAACTGGTGGCTGATGCTGTTTTTTGACCATTTGACCACATTACCTCACACACATGCACATTTTTTTTTTCAGATTTTGATTAGTTAAAAAGCATGTCCAACCACTTCATTATGCACTCCTTTATGGTGGCCGGTCACATAAAATCCCATTAAAATATGGAAACATCATGCTTGTAAAAGTACAACCGTGATGTTTGTACCTTTAAAAAAAATGTATGAAAAATCTGAAGGTGTGCGAATACTTGAAGAAGATACTGTCTGCTCTCACAGATAACTGCAGCTAAGACTGACTGATGCTCTGAATTGCTGCCACCTCTGTTAGAACAGAACCACTTGCTTTGGTGGAGTTTCCCTTGGCTGACGTCAGAGAGCGTCCAGCGTGCACTGAGTCAGACAAAGATGAGCTCTGCCCACCACCTTGTCTTTGTGTCGTTTGTCGTTGTCCTTTATGGCCTTATAAAAAGGTACAAACATGATGTCAGATGTTCCAAACTCAAGTCACACCCAGTCACTTATCATTACGCCATACACCCAAATCCTGCAGGGCCTGACCATGGACACACAAGCAAATAGAGTCAATCTAAGGACTGCCTCTGTTGCCTGTACTTGATCTTTACATGCACTTTTATTTGATGGACCAATGTGGGAGGATAGCTGCTTGTCTGACTCACTCCATGTCTGCCTGACCAACCCTCCCTCCTGGCCACTACTTCAGTGTTGTGTCTTTCTCCTCCTTTTGTTTTGTTTTTTTTTTCTCTCTTTTTTTCTGATCACTGCTGTGGTGATGTGGTCCAGGCATGTAGCCACTGGATAATCTGATTAGAGCAGACTCAGGCATAAAGTCTCCACTCTGATCACTTCAGTCACCTGGGACTTTGGTCGCATTTGTTTGGGAGGGGATCCCCATGTGGGGGAAACATATACGCTTGTGAGATCTTCTGACATGTTAGTTCTGGTTTGTGAACTTCGCCTTCTTTTAACCCTGCTTTAAAGTACACTGTGCATTCGCTTTGGCTTTTTTTTTTTAATACATATTTTGTCATGTAACAATGACAAATTCATGGCTGTGAACTGAAAGAAAACATTGAGCTCTGAACATCTCTTAGAGCACTGTCAAACCCATCATATGATGAAATAGCACAACTACAAACCTACCTAGAAATGCATAGGTAGGCGCTCTTCCTCCTACAAAACATAAACATTACTTTAGATGTAATTGGTCTCTCCAAATGGCTCTAGGGTGTTTGTGAATGGTCGTTTTTCTTGTGTGTCTCCTGTGATGAACTGGCGACTCTCGCCCAGTCACTGGAGGAAATGGGACAATGAAATCTGTTGGCCAAAATTTCTTGTGCACTCTTTAAAGCCTAGCCCTTATGGCCATGTGAAAAGTGGTTTGCAGTTTGTCAGAAGCCACACAGAGGAAGGAGGTGCAGAGACTAAAATGCTACTTTTTTACTCACATAGAAAACACAACATGGCGGAAGACCAGCATTGAACATCACCCAGAAAGCTCATCATCCTGTGGGAGAGTTCATAATTAAAAACAGCCTTATATGTACAGCCAGAGCCACGTTGGATCAAAATGTAATCATTTGGTAGAATGGCCTAGTCTCTGAACACACTTAAATCCAATTGAGAATCTTTTCAAGAGTGTAAAATTGATATTTGGGCATACCCTGAAAGACTTGCAGCATAGGGTTCTACAAACAATTGACTTAGTGGGGCTCCACAATTACTCACCACAGTGTGCTGGTCTGTCACATAAAACTATAACTACATTAGAGTTAGTCGCTGTAGTGTGCCCCAACATGAAAACTTTCTAAGAGAAAAAAAAACAAAAAACTTTCGCAAGGCACTGTATGGGAAAAGAGGGAGCAGAGGGGGGTCAGCTTTCCTGTTAGAGATTAAGTTGCATCCTTATGGACTGTACAAACATGTAAATCTGTGATTCCCTTACATCGGAGGATACAAAGTGTGTTCTTCAGGCCTCCAGAGGCTCCACAGATGTACAAAGCTTTTCATTAGGTAAGCCAGGCGTTATTCCCCAGCATGTTCTGCAAATGTCCCCGGGGGGTTTTGTTGAGAGTGTGTGTTGTCAGACCGCTGAGAGGAAAAAGGTGGAGAGGGGAAGAGTGGCTCTTGTCAGGAAAGAGACGAGGAAGGCTTAGACATGACAGACATCTCATTAATCACAAGACTCTCCAGGCAGTATTTACGGCCCCACACCTCCTCTCTGTGGAGGAAACCAAAGGACTGGTCTGGATTGGCAATCGGAAGAGCACACGTGTTGGTTTAGTGCCCTGTTTCTTCGGTGGCTTCATTATTGCCCTTTTCCCTCTGTCATTCCAGGCTGTGGTCGTGCACCATCATCCCCTCTGGCAGCTCCATCCGTGACAGGTACAGACAGAGAGAAACACTCTGTAGGAAGCAAATCTGTCACTGTGCTAACTAAAACATGTCAGAGGGAAAGTGCTGCGTGTCTAAGAGCAGCGGTACCCTTGCTGCATGGATGGCTGGTTGGAATTCAGGCTGTTACAGCCAAGTGTTTATTTCACAGCTTCAGAAGAGGAGTAGACAATGAAAGAGCTCTAGAAGAGATGGAGCAGCCGGTTGAATTGGAGAACGAAAGATTTGGGGGGAGAAGAAATCAAGGCACAGCTGAACTGTACGGCACAGTCTGCCTGTCTGCGTGTGTGTGCGTGTGTGTGTGTGTGTTCCTGTCCTCAGGGAAGCCTGCTTCTCTCTCTAGGCCAGACAGAGCTCACCTGAGGCTCTCCTCCACCCTGGCAGCTGTTTCACTCACTAACTACCTTCAAATCTCACCCCCAGTCTCCATCAGTCATACCAACTCCTGATCGCTTGTGTCTACAAGCCTGGAACCTCTCAGCCAGGCCCACTGACATGTAGTGGTGTAGTGTTTGAGCTTCTTCCACATTACTGACTTGAATCATGGAAAACTATGTTGGAACGTTGCAGCTGAACAGCTGCTGGGATCATCCACAACCTGCAATGCTCTGCGCCGATGTCTGTGGCCATGGGTTTTCAACTGAATTCACCCCAGCTTGTAGACTGCTCCACAAGCGCAGTGGTATAAATTCCCATATAAGGCAGGAGGACCCTTCCTAACCTCCTCCTCCTCCCCTCTTTCCTCTCCCTTCTCCGACCCATAACTCCTTTACTGAAACCAGCTCATATGGTAACCTCCCTCAGACACACACATAAACAGTCACATCATACAAAGAGCTGAAAACAGTTTGATGTCGAGCACCGGAGCTTGTTTCAGTGTGCGTCGTTATAAACCAGATACGGCTTGTTCTCCAATAGATCAGACTCTCGTTCTTAAATGGGTTCAAAAGGTCAGTTTGACACACTTTTAGCTGCATGTTTATTGAAGATGTTTTCAGTTTCCAGTTAGTTTGGAATCGGCTAATATGTTTCCACTATTAAGACGCCTTCCCTGCTGTATTTATATACTCATCGGTTTTAAGGTTTGGTTTGTAAATCGCAGCACATCTGAATAGAGCGTCTACTCGGTACAAATTAGGAAACCACTGGGATTTTGGAATTGTTGTGAGTGGGTGACTGGGCTATGCGCATATTGCATGTTCACATTAAAGTTCTGCTTGGCAGAAAACCACAAAAATGAGAAGAAACTGTAAACATATGGTGGACTCCTGCCGATTTGTGGACGGATTCAGCTATTCGTTGATTTTTCTGAGGCAAAGCACTTCAAATTACTCACAGAAACTCTGCCTATTTGCAGAATTTCTTGTAGCGCACATCAAAAATATTTGAAGGAAAGTGCAGCTTGGGAAACTGACATCACCTGATGCTACTGGCTGGCATTCAGTCACTTAAATCCTATTTTGTCACATTCTGATTCTTGGTCTGAAGATCAGCAAGTCTAAATGCACTGAGGCAGGGATTCGTTATTTGTGTTAACGAGCAGCTGGAACTGGTGTGTCTAATAAAGTGGCCAGAGTGTTTTTAGCTGTGGTTCACATTCATACTTTAGACATCACTCAACACAGAAAAAACAGCTTCATCTGAAAATGACCTGAGCAGATATTTTCACGTCCTTTTTAATGAAGACCAATATATTTTATGCGGGTAGCTCCCAGCCAACTCTGCCTATAAGGGCACTTTGTGGTTGTCGTATCAGCAATAATATTAGCCACCACATACAGATGTTATTTAATTAATTAGATGTTATTCCTGCAGTGAAAACTCAGAAATGTCTTTGTTAAGACAACTTGCCATCAACCAAGAAATCAAGATGCGACATAAATTTGTTATAAAAGTATTACTGATTAAACTTTAGTTTAATAACATAAAGCTACGTCATTTTTAAAATTTAATGAGTAATACTTTTATAACAAATTTATGTCAGATCATGACTTCTTGGTTATTGACAAGTTGTCATAACGAAGACAGTTTGAATAATGTCAACTTTGTATTAGAAGTGTCATGATTTACTGAATGACACTTTATGACAACAGTCATAATTATTCATGAAGACTTACTCATGTTCATGACATGTTATTACATGTTTATGACGGTGTCATGACGGTCTTATTCACAACCCGTCAAATAAAGTATTACCAAAAAATAAATAAACACGCTGGGGTTCAATGAAGTTCCAGACATTTGTGCACAAACCTCCCCCCCCAAAAAAACTTGAGCATAAGCTATTTAGTGCGGAGGCAGCATCATGGTCAGAGCTTTCTCAAGGTCTAGTTCAGCTAAGAGCATTTTTCTTCAAAAATAGAATAAACCTTGCTCTGTATTCTCCACAATATCTTCAAATCATTACATAAGAGCTGACTTTGTCTTGGGTTCTTTACAGAAGGACCTCGATACATGCTAATTATGTTAACTGGCTAAAACAAGCAAACGTTTTTGTGTCCTGTACATGATTATGAAACAAAGTCCAATTCAGAAACTCGGTTGTGGATGCGTGTTCGCCGTCAAACGTGTCAAAGCATCTTCCTCTTAAAGCTGCATCGGAAAGTGATCAATACCGACGCTGGTGGGCTGGGCGGAGGAGAGTGGGAGCGCAGTGGGAGGCAGGGATGGGTTGAAGAATGAAGATAATGAAAAACAAACAAAAAAAAAAACATAAGCAGAGCTGATAAGCCTTCAGCAGAGGAAGTGTTGTTCTGGGCCAATTCCCCCATGGAGACCCTGCATCCCACTGCTGCCCTGCTCCAGGATGTGTCCTCGTGTGGGAATACACAAGGAATGCGGCCCCTTTTGTTTAGCGTGCGATAGGCTTCTGGTTGGCGGTCATTTGTGTGTCTTATGTGTGACGAGCTCCAGGCTTGGCAGAGGCTGATCGGAGCGACACTCCAACAGTCCTTTCTGGGTAAGGCCCTCTTGGGAAAACGATGACTGAGCTCATAGCTGCTATCTTTCAAAGCCCCTCCTTGGCCAGTTAGACACATTGTGGGTTTTCTCTTTTCTTTTGTTATTATTTTATTATTATTATGATTATTATTATTTAGAAACCACACATTAAACAAATGAATAAGAGGGGATCTAAAGCTTGCCAGCTTTTTTTTTGTTTGTTTGTTTGTTGTTTTTTTTTTGTTGGAATCCCCCCAAAAGAGCCAGAAGAACTCAAAACCTTTCCCTGACACCTCCCACAATGTTCCACCAGTATGAAGGTTTTTAGAACTTGACGCTTCTCCATCCGTCTGCAGCTAGTCTGTCTCTTCAGGTTCGCCAAGGACACACTGCACATTGTGCTGAAAAATGCAAGTTTCTATCTTCATAAATAGTCAGGAGTTACTCAGTTGGTGCTAAAACGCTGTTTGATTGTTTTTAGGGATACAGCGAACCTGAAAGGGGAGGAAAAAAGGGGAAAAAAAGCGTTTGCAGAACATGCTGCTAGTAACAAAGTACTTCAAGATTTTAAAAAATGCCCGTAAATTTAAGCGTAAGATATTTTTTGCTTAAATTATATGTTTAATAGCGGGGAGGAATAAAAATAGAGCGTACATCTTAAAGCAGCAGGTTATGAGGAATATGCTGACTATAAAAAGCAACCAATCTATAAACAAGGTCTTGACTTTCAGCAGTTGTATAAAGCTATTGCTCACTTTTTTTCAAAAGACAACAAGCGTGAGATTTGTTGGCGAGAAAACACATAGAAATGATGCATGGCAAAAAAAAAAAAAAAGTAGAGATTCTTTCAAGATGGAATAAGTCCTGTCCTGAAAAAGGTGATAAATGTTTGCAGGCGTGGGAAGCACATAACTGAGATAAGTTGCGCACAGTGTTTCCCAATAAATTAGAATGTCTTTGGAAAGTTTAAGTATTTTGTAATTCCAAAAAGTGAAAGTGATCTTACAAAATTATTTCTGTTTATTTTAAGGAAAAGCCTAAAATTTGAATCAACTGAAAACACTGCCCAGTAGGCCTCAGTGGAAAAAAAAGAAAAAGAAAAAAAAATGATTTATTTTGTCTAATTAGATCTTTTTATGAAAAAAAACAACATAGTTTTGTCTTTTACATTTTTGATTTTATTTACCAAGAGAAAAGAACATTTCAAGGATAGTCTATTTCACTGAGACGCAGCGTTGGAAAATGTTTTACAAAACAAGCTCAACTAACCACATCCTGCCTTTCCCTTTGAGAAATTACAATATATTTACAATTTTCTATCAAAACTGGTGAAATCTGCCTCACAATTTCGCCTGATTCTGAGCACGGAGCGGAACAAACCGGTGAAGTGAAAACTCCAGCAACACTTGGAATAATGATGAATCAACTTTGCTGTTACTGAAGATTGCTACACGGCATTCAAAGTGTTTAGAGGAGTATTAGCCTCACGCAACTTTAAGCTCTCATTTCAAGCTCCAAACGTGGCTGAATGAAAACAATTGTGCAAAGAAGAGTGGCCCAAAATTCTTCCACGGCGATGACAAAGACTCACCGTCAGTTACCACAAATAATGGAACGGAAGCAGACAGCAGGTTTGTGATTACTTTCATCAAGTCCTGTTGGCTCACATTGCGTTATTCCCCTTAGCAATCAAAGCGCCGTTTGAAAACAACAATCTGTATTCAGTCAGGTTATCTTTCTTTTTTTCCACAGTGAAATTAGGTTTGTCTGACATGTTCAAGTGGAGGAAAATACTTCTTCACAGCGCTCTGTGACAGGACTTTCTCACAAACTAACCCTTAAAACACGTGAAACTCATTGCTTCGTACAGAGCAGTGAGTCACACTTGGTCGGGAAGGGAAGTCAGCTTATTTGATTCAATCTTAAAAGTGCACAAGGCTAAATCTTTGACTTCTACTGAGATTTTTTTTTTTTTTCATACTTTCAGCTCGATGTGGAAAAACGTTTTTATTTGCCCGAGTTGCTGAGAAAAGAACAACTCCTAATAAAAAAAAAAAAAACCTTTATATATATGCTCTTTGTGGATGTCAGCTTATGCTGGTCTTTTAAACATAAAAGACCAGCATAAGCTGGCATAAGAACAGAATTTCTTTATTTGAGCTCCTGATGGGAAGAAAATACAATGGGACACACGGAGACGGAAAACAAGGCAAGGTGAGGTTTATTGATGTATTCAGGACAGTTTCTTTGCTTCAGTGTAGCCCTCATGTTGACAGTTTAAGCACAGTGATACAAGCACTAGTTAGCAGTCGAGATGCTGACCCCAACAGTGAGATTCTTGGACGTGTGTGATTTATGGATTCACCTCCATAAATCACACACAGGGTTCCAATGCAGTCTGAAAAAGTATGAAATGTATTTTCATAAGCCCGTCCATCCATTATACACTTTTCCATTTGTTTTTGCCATCTATCCTTCCGGTCAATCTTCCACAGTTTTGACCTCTCGCTTTTCCGATTGTCCACCTATCCATTCATTTACCTTATTGCCCATCCATCCATCCTGTTTTTTCTTAATTTCCATATTAAAACCTGGGATTCTGACATGAAATGCACAAGAACCCTGCATATAGAGCACTGTGTGGCTAAATCAAATAATTTAAAAAAAAAAGTGTAATGATGATAAAAAGACCTGGTGTTGTTTTTTTTATCGCTTACTCAAGTTTTTGTGACCAATATTTGGTATTTCTTCAGGTTACCTTTAAAAACAACATGTAGGGGAGAAAAAAAAAGAAGCAAGACAGATTTGTGGGAAGAACCTGTAAAATATATAAAACACTGTGCCTTTCGAATGAATTCGTTCATGTATTTCCAGGAAATAAAGCACATCTTTGGTTCAATGGTCATACATCTAAAATGCACAAGTATTGCAGTAGTACAAACTACAGACAAAGGCTTAGTTTCCTCTCTACTGCATGCATCCATTAAAAGTTTTTTCTTTTAAAAAAAATAAAAAAGAGCCATTCGATATGTATTGCGGGGTAAATCCATGCAGCTTATTTTTCAACAATAACTCATTCAACAAATGAGACGTTTGTTTTAGCCGGGAACTTACGGCCTTATTTACATGACAGCTAAAAACACTGTCTGCGAATTAGCTGATACCACTCGCATGTAAAGACGTGCTTATGATTGATAAACAAACATATTGCACTGGCTGCCATTACCATACATCTTCTGGGACTGAAGTACCAGAATAAAAACTTTACACTCAAACCAACACAAATGTGCCACTTGTCTCCAAGGTCAGGACGACTGATGGACACCCTCTTGTTTCACGATAGAAGTCACCCTAATTTAATTGTAAAGAGTCCCCCCCACACACCTTTAAAGGACGAGGACGAGTTTTCACTTGAATAAAAAGTGATGACGGTGATTCAGACCTGGAGGTGGCAGAAAAACAAAATCAAAGAGGGAGCCAGGGACAGAGCTTTAAAAGCATATAAACTGTCTGTCCAGACAGTCAACCACTTCACTGCAGTGTGTGTGTGTGTGTGTGTGTGTGTGTGGATGCAGTATATAAAATTCAAGACTCATTATCGTTGAGAGGGAAACTCAAGTGCCCCGTGGCTCACTTTAGCTCCTTTCTTATTTCTCTGCTAAACTAAAGTCTCCAGCTTTGGACATTGTGCACGGACGACAACGTATATAATTCAAATCTTGAGCACAACAAAGTGCCTTTCAAAAGTATTCATGCCCAGCAAACATTTCTGTACTCTGTCATGTTGCAACTACAATTTATTCAATTTATGGTACAGATTGTAGATGACAGACCAACACAAGGCAGAGGGTAATTTGGAAGTGATTGTTAAAATTGCTTATTTATAAAAATCTGGAAAAGGTGCTACGGACTTGATAAACTACAGATAGTTAATTATGTGATTCTGAAGGGAACTGGCTGCACCGCAGTTTATTTAGGGGTATCAGAGTAAACAAAGTCTACACTGCAAAAACGCAAAATCTCACAAAGTACTTTTGGTCTAATTTCTAGTGCAAGTATCTCAGTACCCTTGAAATGTGATAAAACTATCTTACAACTATTTTTAGCGAGACATAGAAGTTTATTTTGAGTCAATAATTCCTCAATATTTGTTTATTTCACTTATACCATTGGAAAAACGTCTTATAAGTGAAATAATACAATACTTGGTTGACTACAATACTTGGTAAGATTTTGTGTTTTTGCAGACACACACTTTTTTCCTGTCAAATGGCACCTTTGACTTTCTGCAAGATGCTTTCCAGGTTGGAGGGGTTTTGCTCTCTGTATGTTCTCTTTGTGCATAGGTGGATTCTATCCAGGTACTCCAGCTTCCTCTCAGTCCAAAAACATGACTGTTAGATCAAATGTTAATTGTCTGCCCTGTGTGTCACTCTCTCTCTCAATACCACCAACACCAAACTCCCAACACTGCACCCTCCAGCCCTGCTAGTATAAGGGAGGAGAGTTGGATGGGTGAATGCTTCAACTGCCTTCTCATTCACAATTATATGCAAATTGCGTTATGTCAAATTAAAGTATGAAAAAATACATTGTAGTTGTCACTGAGACAATGTGAAACAGTTTGACAGCTATGAATACTTCTGAGAGGCGCTGCAGAAACTAAAGCGGCGGTGCCTCGCAGAGCTTTTTCTTTTGTTTCTTAAGTGCAGCAGCGTGTACATTCAGATCCCGTCTCCACCTCAGCCTGTTTAGTCTGCGCCTCCCGGGGAGCGCGAGCTCTGCCTCGGAGTCTGAAGGCGGTGCTAAAAGAAAGACGGCTGGCGCGGCCGGCGTCTTACAGGAAGCCGAGGAGGCAGGCGACCTCACATCCTGCCTGAGAATCTGGAAGAGATGTTTCCTGAGAAAACGGCACTCTGAGCGATCGCTAGCGATGCTGCACTCCAGTTCTGCCGAAGAGTAACGCCGACCTTCGCGATGAGGGGATGAACGGGAATAGAACGACCCATGAGGAGACGTTACATTCATAAAAAAACTTCAGAGTGATTAAAATGTAAGAAAGCCAAGCTTTCATTGGAGACAAACGTGTAAAAGAACAAGATGCTCCCCAGATCAGACACTGGTAATGGCTGTAAATAGACCTCGCAAGGGCTGAAAAAATGATGTCTCAACAGGCAGCTTCTGTGCTGTCAGGCAGTAAATACATCCAGGCAGTGCGAACAAGGAAATTCCCCCATAAATAGAGCCAAACATCCGACCATTGCAGGACGGTGTGGCCGGTGATTCTACCTCCAAACCGGTTGTGAATCAGATGAGAGAAAGATTGGCTTTTCTGCGCTATGGAAACCCTGAAACCATCCTCCCACCACTCTTTTTATCTGCTCATCAAACACAACCAAGATGTTTCCCCATGCAGTCTGTCTGTCTCAAGACTTCAAACATTTACAAAACGCAGCCACACTTCATCACAGAAGTAAAGTGGAACTCGTCAGCTTTCCACCACTGAGCAGTCTTCTCTTGACAGTTTGTGGATCTGAGTCCCTGCATCTGCCCAAACGCAGCCAATCCGCCTCCACTCCCCCTGCCCCCCTCCGCCACCTTCCTCCATCCCCACCTACTCCCTCCTGTTGCCATCAGGGCTTCTTGGCTGAGGATTTGGCTTTCCCGTTGGGTCCTGTTTTGATCTGGGTCATCTCCACATCTGTCAGGGCGTCGGGGGGAAGGCTGGAGCGCATCCGTTCAATGGTCCTCTGGTAGGCTACCCTCTCTTGCTCCAGGGAGCGAATCATGTGCTTCATTTTGCTCTCCCGAGAGAGGAAGTTCTCCATGCTCGTCTCCAGAGTCTGAATCTTCTGTCTTGCAGCCTGCAGGACAGAGAGAATGCACCTCAGTCGACGCTGTTGCAAAACGGACACTTAAATCTGAAAATCTCGATGACTACAACACAAGACGTGCAATTTCGCACTGTAGCCTGGGAGGGTAATGTCAGTAATCACTGTAATGCATCTAAATGTACATTTCATCCACAGTCTTAAAATAACTTGTTGAGTTTTATAGGAGTTGCGTTTCAGCTTCCAAAACATTGACCCTCTGGTGTTTTCTCTCGTTAAATCAGACATGAGAGCGCCTGAAGAACTTTTAAACCTCTGTTGATATGAAGCTCATCAGGTGCGACTTTATCAGTCCTCCTCCACAGATTCACACTTCACTGAAATGACTGAAGTACGTGGAGAACATAGCAGCTCTCAGGCCTTTTGTGTCTTCATCAGTCTCTCATTACCGCTGTGTTTTCCACTGATGTATTAGTGCCATCTACAGGCAATCTGAGGCAATGGCATTTTGCAATGACACACAGCTCTTCTAGATTGCACAAATTGGCATTTGCACAAGAATTTATCCTCTCAACAGTTTACCATTTAAGCATGTGATACTGAACTTTATCTTCCTTACTTGAAGTTTTTCCAGCAGATCCATGTTCTGTTTCTTCAGCTGCACGTTCGTTTTCTCTAATTTGTCGAGGCGCTCCGAGTCGTCGGGTGGCGGCCCGGCATCCAACATCTCATCCTGCAGGACGTGGTACTCAACTTCATATGCATGCAGCTGCTTGGAGATGTCCATCTCCATAACCTAGTGGTCCAGAATAAGCTCCAGTGAGGTTGTTTATCCTTAACTTAACAGTGTACATTTTTCTACACTTTTTGTTTGCACCAATGTTTCAGACATATAAAGCCTGGAGATAAATGCTGTGTATTGCTGTGTATTGCTAATGCTGTGTATTGTAACAGCATTACTTTGTTTGTAAAACATTTCATTTTTGGGGGGGCACACCTGTTGAATTTAAAGATGTCTAAAGTCCAAAAACTTATGACATTGCTATTTTCGATTCAGTCAGTGAATCACAGTCAGACTACTGATGGGCATCATGCTAAAGGTAAAGTATGCAGTTTGCATGTAAACCAAAATAAAAACATCTACAATTGTTAAGCTATGTTGGACTTTTGTTTTTTACACAGTCAAGACTTTTCAAGATTCTCTAGGAAAGCAATGACGGGACCTATTGAAAATTTAAAACGATCCATTTGGAGACACAGCAGATGTGTCCAGTCAGATGAAACCAAAACTCAGCTTTCTGGCCTGGACCCAAAGTAAAGTGTTGTGGTGGCAGAATCATGCTGTGGGGATTTCAGTTAGTAAGAAAAAAAAAAAATTCCCCTATCTGATCCACCAAAATAAAAACACCAATGAAATTACACTGAAGCTTGTGCAAGGGCGTGAAAACTTTTATAAGGTTCTGCATAAAATACATGTAATTGCATGTATACGTTTTTTTTATATATATATATATATATATATATATATATATTCGTGTTCTGTGTTCGTCTTCACAAGTCGGCAAAACCAAAATTTGCATCAATGCATTGCATTAAATCCCTTCCGGTACCTTGGTAATGGTCTCCTCCATCTGTGTTTGTGTGAGCGTGGGGAGTGTAGTTTTCAGGTAGTCCACGATGCTCTCAAAGCTGTCACATTCCACTATCTCCCTCTCATGGCTGCTCAGCAGACAGCGGGCCACTTTAAAGATCACCTCAGTACCCTGCACAAACACTAAATCTAACCACAAAAACACAAAGAAGAAGCATCAGAAAAGCGTTAACGCAATCTGCAACGCTGGAGGTGCAACAGATATAATTCTGCTGAGGCATTTGGCTGCAACTAGAGAGCCCAGTGTTCTGGCTTTACCAAAGATACGGGACACGAAGCCAAGAGGGAACTGTGAGGCGAAGAGGGTGAGGAACCAAGGCGCGGCGTAGAGGCTCGGCCCGATCTCGTACTCCTCCAGGTGGTTGTAAAGGTCCCGGTTGTAGTCATGCAGCAGCCTGGACAGCTGGTACATCTCAATCTGGAGTACAACAGAGACAAAAAGGCAACCTCAGGTCAGAACAAACTGGTAGAACTGGATCTGGAAGAGACAAGGTTTGCAAAAGAAATCTAAGAAACAATTAAGGTTTTTTTTTTCTTTTTTTTCCTCCCTCATTCAACCACAGCGCTGGTAAAGTGAAAGCAGTGTTGCTTTAAGGACTTGCTCAGACAAGGCTGGGTGTCTGATGAGCTGCGATAACTCTTTTTACAGTATGAGACAGCAAAGAGCGAAGACAGGAGAAGCAGAAGTTAGCTCGGACTAAAATTAGACTCTCTGCTTTTACAGTTTCCTCAAAGTAACAAAGAAGACAAGCGATACCTGAACCTCCTCCCGAAGCTCAAAGAAAGCTGCACAAATATGTCAGGGAACGTCTTTAAAGACCAAAACCGCTGCAGGGAGGGAAACAGCAGGCTTCTGCTCGGCTGAATGGTTACCTGGAGGAGATTAAACATTACCCTCCCTGTCGATGCTTCAACTATGGTGAGGTCAGCTGATGTTTAACTGGAGCTAACAGAGCAGGTGTGGTCTGACGGAGGGGTGGAGACGCGCTGCTGCCAGCAAATCAAACCAATAAAAAGGTGGCAGGCAGATGACCGCTATAAAATGAATGGAGGAGTACACTGTGCAAGGTTTTAAACAGGAAGTAGATGTGTTTTTGTCTGTGTCTGTGCATTCAAAACACATTCACAAAAATTTTATCTGCACCTGTCACTCCCGTCAAAAGCGATTTTAAAAAAGACAATAAAAACAAAAAAGCATAAATCTGTAAGAAAGTATTTTAAAATGGTACTAACGCCACAAAGTCGACAAATGTTTGGTAAAACTAAAGTAACATCAACTCAGAAAGAATTCCTGCATATTCTCAAGCTCGTGGTGGCATTAAATAAGAAAACTGAATGGTGTGTGTCGTCATCTTGCCTTCTCCACTTTTGGTGATAGAAAAGATCAGTAAAATGTTTCAGGGTTTTATCCACGGCATAATGCCTAAAATATTTAAACTATGGAGCAGGTCTGGACTGCATCATCCATGAGGACTCATCAGGCGCTCAGCAGTCTGACAAAACTGTCCCTGCAGTGTTTTGTAAAAGTCTTCATACCACTGGAGCATTTTCTTTTATTTATTTTGTTTAGGGGCAGAACTTTAATGCATTCATTTTGATTAATTAATAACAGATTTTATCGTGTTCAGTATTTTTACTCATTCTTTTTGTTTTGTTTTTTTTTTAGTTTCACATATAAAAGTTATGGTCGGAAGCGTTATATTTGCGTTTCTGGTATGAGTTTCTAAATATGATGCACAAGCGACATCCGCAAACAAAGCAAAAGACGACAAAGCCTCTTGTCTTGGACTCCTGGGGATTCATTTTTGTCTCAATAAGTAACCTGGTAGGACTCTGGAAGAGGCTGCTGTTGTGTTTACGTTGTGCATAAAGGAGTTGGCCTGTCACCAAAGTTACTCAAACCTAAAATGCCATTTAAATGCAAAACATGTTGCCGCAGCATAGACGTACCGAACGCTATTGTGCGTGTCCACAGTGCAGATTTCTAAAGAGTTTTTTTTTTTTTTTTCTTTCAAGTTTTCTGAATGCTGACTGAATATAGCAGTGCTATGCCCAAACCTGATGGTTAAATAATACAAAGAACAGATGAAAAGCAACAAATATCTTTGATGTTCAGCTCCTACGTCTATTTATTCAATAATGTAGCTGCAAACAGGGTTTTTGAATTAAAGATGTTGCTTAATTTGTCAATACATGATCTTCAATGAAATTGTGATCAATTACTTACAAACCTTGAAATTAAAAATTACCACTAATTTTGTTACAGTACAAACACAAACTGTGATTAATTGTATTTATTATGCGAAAGACTAAAGCTATTGAGAATAGTTGATGGTTTTCAAGATGTTTTGCTTTAATAATAGTAAAATAAAAGTCCTAAACATGCAGACAATGCTACAAGAGAATATAAAAAATAACGCTTCAGTGCAAAAGTCTTCACCAGTTAAAAATATTTCTGTGCACTCATGAGTTGGCTTTTGTTCGAGTGCCATGTCAAAGCAGCCAAACAGTGTGCGGGCTGACCTGCAGTGACACCATGTCGGGTCGGTACTGCCGCCTGATGCCCAGGTCGTACATCAGGAACTTCAACATGTCGAAAGCTTGCTCTTCCCTCATGTGGAGCAGCAGCACTCCGGCCACAAAGCTGATGCCCTGGCAGTAGCCAACCTGTGGAGAATAAATAAGAAAAGGACGATTTATAATGACGTCGAGGAGATTCTTTATTTTGAATGTTTTTTTGTGAGGAGAGCAAAAAGGACTGCAGGATTACCTCTGTGTCCATCAGAGAGTAAGCCTTCAGCAAATTGTAGAGGGAAAGTTGGCCTGCTCCAAGCTGGGCTGAGAAGTACTGGTGGGTGGGGAAGGTCCGGCCTGAGAAGGGAGTTGGATTTACGACTACAAACTTTTGTTATAAAAACAATGCTTTGTGTGAGATCTTCATAAACTATTCGCTGTTTGTAATTTTATGCACCGCTGAGCAGTGGGACCACAGTTTCAGTTTTCCCATTGAATTTATTCTACATTGAAGCCCATTTTACTGTGCACAGCTTGCAGGCCTAATATAGGCAGTGGCTGGTGGGTTTTTAATCTAACAAATCGAGGTAATCACTAACAATATAAGTGGCTTTTACCCTTTTATTGATAATACGAGGGACTATATTGGCTGCTGCATCTTCCTCCAGGCAGCTGTTGGTTTAGTGACGAGTGGCACAAAAAGCAGCTGAAACACTAGCCTTTAAATCTCATGGTGGTGAAATTCAAGTACTAAGTTCATAAACTTTTAAATAAGCTGGATTATCAACAAATCAAAACGGAAAGTAGACATGCAAATTTTAGACAAGCACTTCAGAAAATTTGAGACAAATCCTGGAGCCGTCTGGACTGTGAGTTAAGTTGGAAATAATTTAATTTCCAATTTAAACCATGTGTTGGAGTATTATATGGACTTTGAGAAAATAGACATTTCTGCTACTGTAACTTTAAATATTCAGCTTAAGAAATTTAATTCATTCTAGTTCACTTCAAACTCAAATTATAAAATTATTTATCAATCCCAAAGGGAAACTAAATAACTACTAAATTGTTATTTAATTATTTAAAACAATTATTTATACATATTTAATTAAGATGATTTAAATACGTTAAATAATTTAATTATTAAATTAAATACTCAAGAATTTAGCTCAGCAGCAGATTTGTATTGTATTTAAATCCAACATATTAACTAAATATCCACTCCACGTGTAGAAAAAAAATATGCCTTTCTTCCTATAACTGTAGCAAAAAGAGAAGCATCAACTTCTATGTGCCTCATTTGCTTTTAGGTGCTTTTGAAAGCTCCACTCAACTGTCATCCGACTTCCTCACATCTCTTTCCTCTCTTCCTAACGCTAAGAAATGTTTGCACAACTCACCGCGAGGAAAATCAGTCACAAAGACTTTCTAAACAAGACACGCAGAAAGCTTTATTTCTGTTTCTTATAGGTTTTGCTTTCTGATGAAGATGACCCAAGACTTCCGGTCGCTTCTGCCTGCAGCGGGGCATTGATGAGAATATTTCCCCTTTTGCTGCGTTTAATCCTAGCGGCGGCCGTGTGGCTAAGCAGAGGTCACATAACGGTGAGCAAGTTCACCTAAGTCCACCAGAATGGCGTGCTGCTGTGCGGTGAGCTGCTTCAGCAGGTCGTAGTAGGGGGTGTCTGGGGCTTGCTGACGCTGGGGCAGTCTGTGCTGCAGCCGATGCTGATGGGAAAGGAGTAACCAGACCTCCCCGCGTCTGCTCTTTGGAACTCCTGCAGAAAAACAAACAAATAAATCAAGTATAAGCAAGGTAACATTTAATAACGTTAGCCTTTTAAAGTGCATTTCAATCCATGCTCACACACCCATGCACTTCCCTCTCACCCTGGCAGATGGCTCTGTATATGTCCTCCTTGTCCTGCGGGTTTGTGGTTCTGCCTGGAGCTGTTAGCTTTCTCTCCCAGAGCGCCTGAGCTTCCTTGGAGCAGGCACACACTTCCTGGTAGTTGAGCTTCGTCTTGCGGATGTGCAGCTCATCTCGACTCGCTTCAGTCGAATCGGGAGGAAGAAAAACAGATAAGGGAACAAACTGAACATCGCTCAGCTAAAGAGGGCATGAAAAGGACAGGCAAACACCGCCAGGAGAGGACGCAGACCATCAACCCTTTAGCTAAGATGGAAACACGACACAAAAGCCACAATAACACCAAATAGAAACCGGATTATTCTAAAGACTTGATCGTAGTGATGAAGGGAAGGATAAAAAAAAAAGCTGATCGCCCCCACCGCCAACCCCGTAACATGCAAGGAAAAAAAAGGAAAGATGAATTGAATGACTCTTGCAGCTAGCCACTAGCATCATGCAAAACCTCTTCCCTGATCCCAAAGGCTTCTGTTATAATGCTTACCTTCTATAGAAAACAGTTTTGCACTGTAAGGTTGGTCCTCAGACCAGCATTGACATCAAAATATCAGACAAACAAGAAGAGATGTGTTGGTGTTGGATTAAAGTGCATTAAAGTGATGTACTCTTTTCTTTGTTTGTGTATTTTGAGATGTGCATGCACCAAAATATTATGTTCAGACACTCATTGCTTTTGATGACCTAATTCTGCAGACATCTATTGAGAGGTGCAGTAAAAGGTGCCATTTATTTTTGATGAATGGCATCATAGAGAGCTGGATTGTATCCGAAAAATAAAAAATATATAAATTTTTTATTGATCCTTTCGAATAATGTAATAATAACCGTCTTGTTTTTGGTGCTACATCAGCAGTAACTGTTTCCTTAAATTCAGAAATATTTTTCCACCGTTTTCAGTTGAACCCTTATGAGTGCAATCAGTTTTTACAATTGAACTGATCAATTGTAAAAACATAATGAGACTTTCACTGCCATTAGGTTAATAATCACCGTATGATTTCTGTAATTCAGTGACACAAATTTGAGAAGAAACATGGTGATTCATATTAAGAGTAACAATGCTGGTCAGAACCAGAGCTAAAAATTACACAAACTAACCTGAATTTATTCTTTTGTCTCAAGGGGCCATTCACTGCTGCGGCTGACTGAGATTGCCTCAGGGCGTTTTGAAATAACTGCGTACATCTGTTAGATTTCTACACTATTTCACCATTTCTTAGACGTTTTACCTCAAGAGTGATATTTTAATTACCTATACGCTGAAAATTATCACAACTGTCAGAAATAAAGGTTTTGAGTTTGAAGAAATTAACCTTTTAATAATATCTAAATTTATTGAATACTGTACGTCTATTGTAAATCTTTAGTTTATGATCTCACATTCAAGCTGGAGAGTTTGTTGGCTCTTTTCCTCTTAGGATGTTGTTGTGCTGAGCTCTGATATCCAGGTTTGGATTTCAAACACAACATCATCGCTAATTGGTAATAGCGGCTAATTTCGCAGCTGAGCTCTTTTCTTTCTTTTTTCCAGGCTTTTTTCATACTTTAGTCAAGAAAATTTATATAAGTGTAAGTTAGCCTAATAACATTTTTGATGAATTGCTTACGCCCTGGTACTTAGGCAATTATTAGGTTTTATTTTAAGATAAAACCTAAACATAGTTAAAGTTATTAAAGAATGATGATTTATGGTCTTTAAGTGAAACTTTTTATACAGCATGTTACATTTTTTACAAGCTGAACAACAGGGAGAGAACTACTAGTGAGGAAAAAAAAAACACACACAAAAGAGCAATTCCAGTTTCAGCAAGTATGAGGACATCATAAGCACCATGTGTCCTTCATGTGACCAGCAAAGAATGCGCTCCAGGCTTAAAATGCCACTTTTCGGTGCGGTGGAGAAGGGATTTACGCTCACCTTCCAGCCTCTGATTCTCCTTTTCCATGCGCAGCAGAAGGATCTGCTGGTGGATGGCAGTTTTCCAGAGAGCTCTGTAATCGGCTCCTGTCTTCTTGGATTTCTTGTCGGCCGGCTGATCAGATGCCGGGGATAAAAGGCGCCTCAGAGGGTCCAGACCTGGGTCCGAGGCACGAGGAGACAGAGGCAGCAGCTCCGTGGCATCAGAGCCGTCTGCAACAAGTGAGTTAACAGATGAACGCGTGATTAAAGTTCACTTTGCTTTGCCATGTAACGGTAAGTATGATTTACTAGCAGTGTTGAGTCCACAGAGGGTTTTAGAGGATAGTGAGTGCAGCTCCACATAGCTGCTTTTAATTTAGGATATGTTGTCTGGAGTGGTTCTCAGCTATTAAAAGCACCTGCTTTAAAAATACTGACAAAAGAATTTAAGTTATTCCAAAACCGACAGAAAAAAGGGAGCATTTTGAAATAAACAAGAATGTTTCCTGAACCCAGAGTCAGAAACGCATAGTCAAGAAACCAAATCAAAATCAGAAGGATATTTATTTAATTTTCGCCTAGTCTCACTGATAAACAATAATGGATATGACTCTCATTGTGGTTCATTAGTCCAAGAAATGGCTTTGTAATCCTTTCAGTGACTTTGTTTCTTATCAGTGTTTCAATTTCTTTAGGGCAAGGTATGTTTGTTTTTGGGACATTATGGTTTTCTTTGGTTTGCCAAGCAGTTACCAGGTCTGCAAGTGGGTAGTGAAACTGAAAAGGGGAAAAAAAAGTCAACTCCTTGTAAGTATTTACTGTATTAATCTACAATCTTTTGCAAAGACGTCTGCTGCGGCTCGTTTATTTAACTGGAACTACTATTGCAGTCTTTAAAAACGCATGTGCAGATTTATCAAATTTAGAAGTTGCCGTATTTGTTTATATTTCATTTCATATTGATTTACAAAAGGAAATCTCGCCGAGACACAAAACAAGATATTCTCTAAAAACAGAACTTTTGTATTGCAGAAAACATTTTCTGTGCACTACTCAGAGAACTGATGTAAAACTGATATATGTGCAACAAATATTTCAATAACTCTAGCAGTAATACTGTATTTTTGGAATATCGCCCAAAGCATACGCATATTATCAAAGTACCTTAACTTAAAAACTCTGTCATTATGCTGAGAACATTTGCACACAATGTTCATAACACAACAGTTTCCTGTCGGCACACTGGTAACTTTCATTAGAGCAAATGACACCGATTACATGTAGCACATAATGATTCCTTGTAGAACAGCTTAAAGGATTATGTTACCACACCTGTGTCCTGCATAGATGCAGATGGCTTGTTCATGGGTGAGGCGACCCGCAGGAAGATCTTCTGTCTCCAGGAGACCCTGCGTGGGGTCAGATGGAGACCTCCACTCAGAGAGTCATTGCTGCAGCTTGACAGTGTCCTTTTCCTGCCTTCTCCATTGCTACAAGAAAGGACAGATGTGTCAGAGACACCCGATAAAGGAGTCAGGTGTCACATTACGACAACTCTCTTCAACCCGTCCAATAATGGCAGACACAAGCCAAACACACGCGCAACAGGAAAACTCATCCAGCTTTCTGGACCGTTCGGTTCATAAGTGGTGAAGCTGAACCCTGAAAAAGCAGCAGCCACACACCTATTCCCCAGTGTCCTAGTTAATAAAGCAGCAGTAAACAGAAGAGACTTCGGCCACGGCTGAGGCGCATGCAATTCTGTCCTGTCTGGAAAAGAAGCTGATTGTCAGCGAAGGAGAAGAGACCGGTGATGAGAGTTTCTTAAAAGCTTTACATTCACAACTTGTTTGCAGACATCCCAGCTGTGGAAATACAATCTCTAGACAGTCTGACAGAAGTGGGTAAACGCAAACTTTCACAATCCTGGTTACTAGAATATATAATAACTTTTATGAATCCATTCCTGTAAGACCATGGGTGGGGAAGGGAGAGGTCTGTGGCATAGCAAAGGGCATAGGGGAAGGTCCTGCAAAGTGTGCGCTTGGTCCAATATTCGGACTAAGTGCCCAGTTTTCTCAGAATGCCGTACTGCACCTTTTATTGACGTGGAGGAATTTATTTGCACAATATTTACTCTGCGCAAATACATTTAAATATGCTAATATGTTTCTTTATTTAATCTTATACATTGTAAATAATTTTCCCTGACACTATGATGTTTTTGAAGAATGAATTCAAAGAGTGACAAACATTCAAAATAACTAAAGCCCTTAATGGGAAAGGCTAGATCTTAAAACAGCAAATTGATTTCCAGAACTTAAAAAGAAAATTAACAAAGATAAATAATTATTTCCACCTCTTGCTGATAGTCACAAAACGCTTGAGCAATCAGTAAGTATTGTCAGAACACAAAAACCTGCCTGGACATGTGAGCAATGGGAAACAGGAAGTGACCTTGGTACAAGCTTAATGTCAACAATCCGGCTGCAGCTGCTATTCCATGCATGCCCCAGTCACTCCTTAAAATTCCTCCCTTGACACATTTTCTCTAATGTTTCTCTGTTGTTAACTCAAGCAGGGCGCCGTCAGAAAAGCTTTGGGTGCCAAAAGGGTCTCAAAACACAATCAGAAAGAAAACCTCAGAGCGGACAAGTCATATTCCGCACATTCAAAAACCAAGGCTGACATATCTGATCCATAATCTGGGAGCGATGCAGCCCAAGAATAAAAACTTGTCTTCATTCTTTGGATGCCACAGTGGAGTATGGCCGCACGGAGAGCAAACAACATGCAGCACAGCGGTCCGCTGCGCTGCATCTCATTTATAATGGAAATGTTGACCTTTACTTTCTGCCATCCGGACATCTGAGGAGACAGACGCCACTTCTCAGACACACCGAGGTCTATCCTGCTTTCATTGACGAACCAAACACACTCATTGGTTAGACGGAGGTTACAGACGACAACCTTACAAAATGAGAAACAAAAAAAAATGAAGAAAATTGCAAAGCTTGTTAGGTTTTGAATTGTGCAGCATCTTGCAAAAAAAAACAAAAAAAAAACTTTGCATCCTGTTTTGTTAAAAGCAAAAGCTTCAATGTGTTTCATGGTACTGATGAACAACAAAGTGCTACACTGTTGTGAAGTGGAAGAAAGTGGTATATGGTGTTAAATATATCCTACAAAAAAAAAGAGAAAAGTGTGATTTACTCTGATGCCCCTAAATAAAATCTAGCGCACCCGTCTGCTTTAACAGTTCACCTCATTAATAAATGGAATTCCCTTGCATGTGAAGGGGGGATCAAAAAATGATCTATACAAATGATTTAAAAATTTGTATTTTCACTAATTTATAGATCTGTAGAACCTCGTCACCAACTGACTCTCATTCATCAGGGAATTTTCCCGACAGATTCCTATCAGATAAAGCTGGAAGAGACAATCCAAAATAACTTACAGCCATATTTGCAAAGAAAGTATTGGTCACAGGTAATGAACACAAATTAACTCCCGTGTCTCAGTTTCAAGCCTTTTACTAACAAAAAAGGGTTGAAAACAAGTCATTGATTTCCTTCCATTACTACAAAAATGTGACGCTATCAAAAAAACAAAAACAAAACAAACAAACAAGAAAAAAAATCACAATAAAATACATTTTGTTTTAGCCTGGAAAAAAAAAAAGTGTTTTTTTTGCAAAGTACTGTCACATCAGAAGAATGAAATGTAGTTAATGACTTTGGTTCATCTCAGTGAAATACGCAGGAGTTTGTCGTGCAAAAAGCTTTAGATGCACATGCAAATGAAACAGAAGGAGGATGTATCAATATCCCGCTCTAAACGGGAAGAAGGCCAGTCCATCTGCAGAGCCGAGAGGTGGGTTAAAAAACAAAAAAAAGAGAAAAGTCTTGAAATCCAGGAAACGAGAACAATAAGTTCTACTATCCAGTTGAAAAGAGACTGGATGGTAGAGCTGCGAGTTACAAAGATTCAGCCAACACGGATTATGGCTACCGCCATCCCAGCAACAGGTCAGCTGTTCCCATCCTATAGAAGTTATATTCTTCATCATCAGCTGTCTATTTATGCAAGGGAGGGGGGCGGTTGGTCCGAACCCCCCCCGCTCACCTCTTGGAGCTCCCACTGTCCGTCAGGGAGCCCAGCGAACCCTGGTAAAAGCTTTTCAGGAAAGTGGGAGCGGAGAAGGTGGAGGGGAGGCTGAAGGAGGACTCCCCCTCTGAAATGCTGCGCGTTCGGGACACGGCCACGTGACTGGGCGGGCCCAGCGTGAAACGCCCACAAATAAAATGAAAAAAATAAAAAATTAAGAAAGAACAAACATTACATAAAGGAAAAGAAAACAGTGAGAAATGCATGTGGGTCCAAAACATTGACAGGAAACCTGTGGTTCTATTGTTTCAGAGGACAGCAGGGGGACAAGGGGAGCAGATTTTAGACTGATCAAAGTGCTGCAAATAGATTACATTGTGTATGCAGGAATCAAAACGTCAGCAGAATATTTTGTTAGTTTTAAAGTGATTAGGGAGATTAACTGTTAAAAAAAAAATCAACTAAACAGCTCATGTCAAAAGAAAACTGCAAAATGTTCAAAAGATTAATACTTAAACCTGTAAAAAATAAATAAATAATAATAATAATAATAATAATAATGCATCTTCCTTTTTTAACAGTCTAAAAAATAATGCACAAAATGACCAATTGTTTCAGGTGTTTTACCTGGTCTGCAGCAGCTCTGGGTTGACGGAGTGCTGCCTGCGGAGCGGAGCCTGTTTGGTCTGGTTGGCCGGCTGGCTCTCGAAGGAGATGCGCTTCCTCACCGGCGGGTGGCTGAAGGTGTGAGCACGCCGACGGAACTGCGGCCCCGATTCCAGCTCGTCGTCCGGGAAGGCGGGAGGAGAACCTGGCGGGGAGTGACCAGGAGACTCCTCATCCTGCTGGTTAGGACAAAATGCAAGATGTTGGTGCGTGTTTGCCGCACTTAGGTTGCCGATGTACCAAAATATTCTGCGTAGCGACACAAACCCACAAAAAAAATAAATAAATAAAAAATCAAAAAGTTGGAAATGAAATCTACACTCACCTATTTCCTCACGATTAAACTGACTCCACGCTTAACTTCTCTACTCGCCACTATTGAACTCTGTGCCTCATGCCTGCTGGTACAACTCCCACATCTATTGTATTCTAATGGATGATGTCCTATGACTCGGAGCATCGCACACGATTGGTGGGGAGGACCTCACTGGTAGCAAGTCAGCACGAAAACCCTCCAATCTGCTCCTGTCTTACCGGCAGAGACCTCCCTCTTCACTCCTGTCACCACGCTGGACATGCAGTGACATTTGTGTTGCCAGTTCCTATCTTTGAACACAAACCACTTCCATTTCAGTGCAGAGCAGAACTGCACAATAAACTGCCCTTTAATAAGGCTGTAAACAGAGACTCACTTCCGTGTCTCTTTGTGTCATGATGAGGCTGAGCAGACAATGCGACAGACGGATCTCGGCTGAAGTACAACTGGACATCCTGAGCGTTGTTTCCTGCTCGCTTGTACGTCCCATCCTCGTGAGGCAGTCCGCAAAGCGCCTCATAAATCTATTCACGATGCAAACTGGTTTATCTGACCCACACGACGTTACTTGGGAAAGCATCTCTTTTGTCTTCTATTGGGTAACGTGGGATTTTTCTGAGGAACAGTAAATCTGACTGAAGTAAGCCAGGCAAAAGATGAAATAAATCTGTAGAGGCTCACAGATTCTGAGAAGGTAGAAGACATGCAGCAAAGATAAAAGAGTGAATGGAGTCTGAATTTCCTCAACTCGGCAGCTCCAGTTTTACTAAATATGATAGTTTGAAGCAGAAGGCAAACTGGGTCATATCGGCAGATCTGAAGTGGAGGCTCTGCTGCGTTTCTGGGGATACTGCCGAGAATTATTCTGCAGATTTCTGAGAAACGTTCTCCTGCTGATGAAGAAACTCCACCAGGAGGAAACCTAAACACAGCGACGGCGTTGTTCTGCACCGCAATGAAGTAATTAACCCGTTCTCGAATGGGTACCCTAAAAATCGCTCTGAATGGACACTCCTTATGTAGACCCTTCAGGTTTTTCCAGAAATGAAGGAAATGTTTAAAAATGATCTGGAGTAGTGTGACCAAAGGCCTACATGAACAAATAAAGTCATATTTATTAGAACTACTTCAACACTTGCACATACTTTAAGATTATGTGCAACTAAAACGCACTTAAAATTTATGTCATGAATTCAAGAAAAAAAACTGTGACGCACTCACTTAGATCCTCTCCTTATATGTACCTGATCATTTGAATAACTTTAAATGCTTATTTTGAGATGAAATTAATTAGGTCAGCAGTAATGATCCTGATCGAATCATGCTGAATGCTTTTTACAACCGCGATGCAAGTCATAAAAGCTGTGTGCTAAACGGACAAAATCCTCTTAACGTCACACCGATGGGCAAACGGGACTTCGTTTCATACGCTCTTCACATTCTGCACAACGGCAACAAAATTCAGCCACTTGTTACAAGCAGCTCGCTGACACCTCCGTAAACACATTCCTGGTCAACCGTGCAGCTCGGCCTCTCGGCCACAGCCCTTTAATCTTAAAGGCATCTGGAAACAATGCGGAGCAAAATCAAGTCTTCAAGTTCGAAGAGCCTCGGAGAGAAAGCAAATCCATCACTCTGTTCTGATGCTCATGGTAAAGCTGCACTATAATAGGATTTAATAAGCTGGCGGGTGAAAAAAAAAACAGGGAAAAAAAAAAGAAGTGGGAATTCCCAGAATCCCCTGATAGACGCTCTGGGAATTCTCATGTTTCTCTCTCAAGGACACTTACTCTTTCGAAACTGCTAATGCTTCCCATGCTTCCCAAGCGGCCCCGCATTCTGCTGGCACCCTGGTGACAGATATCAAGAGACAACGTGAAACGAGGTGCGAAAAGATAGAAGTGTTTGATAAAATAAACAATTAGAGTTTATATGACATAACTGTTTTCTTTTTAACTCTCAAGGATAAAACTGCTAAAAAAAAATCAAAGAAATGCACAGTCGTAAGGAAAATCTGAAATGGGAAGATGCAAAGAGGGCAGATGTTTTCAGAGTTGATAGCATTCAGTGCGGTTGTTGACCTAAGGTCTAAGAGATAATAACAGATGGCAACAGAGACTCTGAATGCCCGGATCCCTTCACTAAGGAATTATTGTGTTGTCTCACTGGCAGATATGGGTCAATCCAAATCCCTTTGGATGAGCGTGACACAGAAACAGCAAAGACTGAGCCGGGTGGGGGACCAAAAAAAAAAAAAAAAAGGTGGCTACATCCAATCAGGTGCAGAGCAATTTAAAAAACAGAAGCAGAGCAGACACTTGGAGAGAAAATATTTAACAAGGGGAAGGACTGGACTAAAAATAAAAGCTCTCTACTTATTCCTACCCTTGCAAAGATGTTTTCCAGAGAGCTGGTGAGGGATGTGCGGGCTTTATTCTTGAGAACATCAAGTTTGAACCGACTGCCAGTGGCTGAGCCGTCTCCTGCAGCTGTGCTGTTTGTTGCATTCTGCAGAACATCACGAAAATCATCATTAAATGACATGGGAACGGTGGCAATTTTAGGTTAGAAAAAAGCATCAGACGTGTAAAAGTAAGAAACAAATGTTAGTTGCCAAATTTAATGTCCACTCCATTTTTTTTTTCGAGTGTTTTACACCAGAATTTCTAAAATTTGAGAACTTTACAGACTGAATTCAATTAAATTTTAGATTTAGAAACAGTTTTAACAGGAACTTTCCCCAAACATAAGGGAATGTCTGCAAGTTTCAAAACTTAGTGCTGTTTTTATTTTAGCCACTCATCCGATGATGAGCATTTAATGATAGTGGAGGGTTAGGATACTTGTCAACATTAACATTAAAAGGTGTGTGATTCGATGGTTGGTAATAGGTTTCTGGGTTTCTCAGAGCGTTCTCTAAGCCTGTGGTGTAAAAAAACTATTTTCTCCTCCCTCTGTTGCTGGAAGTTGTCAGTCAGTTGTGTAAAATAGCTATGAGTGGATTTACCCTGAACTTTTCCCCTTTGTTAAAAAAAAAAAACAGCTGTGGAAAACGCATATAATCCTGAGTTAGATTTCCTGAAAATCTGCCCATCTCGCTCTTTTTAAGTTTCCACTGCAGGGCCCTCTTTCTAGGAACTACAAGTAGTTTTGTGAACGCTATATCATTCCTATCTGTTTCCACTGCATTTACCAGATAAAATTAAAATAATACCAGGAAATAAACTTAGAAAAAGACGCCATGTCAGGAGGCAGTGATTTTTTTCCATCTAACAGGAAGATTTGGCTAGACAAAAGACAGTGCTACACATTTAAAATTGATAAATTATTTGCAGCGTTCTAATTTAGTCTTAACTCATCAAAAGCCCATATTTTCTGTTAGCTTTAAAAGTGATGTTAAAATTATCTGTATCTTTTTTTCAGGAATCAGTTGAGGAAAAGGGAGCAAATTCTTGATTTTAAAAGTACAGTTCCGTGGTAAAAAGGAAATCAATACCAATTCCAATGAATTATTGATGGATTTTTGACAAGTAATGTGTCGCCGTGAGGTTAATGATTCTTTGGGCCACATTTCTCAGGTTTACTTGTTAAGCATCTGTGAATACTCAAAGCTTCTTCTGACTCTGAAATGCTTTTAATACACTTTTAAAGCGTAAGCCCTGTGAAATCACTCTGTCTCTCCTTTTGTCTTCTGTTGGTATAAAACTGACGGCCTGAATCGAAAAACAAAAACAAGAAAAAAAACATTAAAAATAGATCACAGTTACACCTTTCAGTGGATTTTATAGTGATTCCCTAAAAGAGTTATAATGTGCATTAGAATAATCAGTGAGAGATTTCTTTTAAAATCCCAGTCTATACTTTTAAGTCCTTGATTTCAGAGATCAACAGCCATTATAAAGGTTTTTGTGTACCAGTCATTATACATCTGTGGATTTCCTATTTTTGAACCCAAGAAACAGTAAAGCACAAAAATGATTGAAATGATCTGCAATGGGACATTTTAGACCCCCTTTCACAACTCGTGAACTCATTTCTTTTCTGTGTTTTAATTTAGAAAAAAAAAGAAAAATATGTAAGACATAAATGCTAAATAATACACTTCTTTTCAAATATCACAGCTTATTGGACTCGCTGAAAACCATTCAAGTACTCAGTCCACCTAATGAAAACTAGCCCTTCTGAATCATCAGTAACCGTGAACACAAAATGTTAGAAATTGCCAGCAAGTATAAATGAGGGTAAAGTTCACTGGTTTAAATAACACTCCCATAAAAGTTTTCGGATCCTCTTCAGCATGCAGTGTATACCTGAGGGGTTTCTCCGATATGAAGATGAGATTTCTGTTTGCTTTCACAGAGCTGCCTTAGATACATAATCGCCAATTCATTTTCCTCTTGGTCAGACCCAGGCTTCAGTCTCTGGAGAAACACACACACACACCCACACACACCTTAAAAGAAGACAACTAGAAGACAGTGTGCTTTGAATCTTGTAAAAGGAAGCTGTGAAAACCTGAACAGCTCTCACCCAAAACCGCTAATGTGTCACTTATGGCAACAGGAGAGAGTGCACTTACTTGAACTCGCTCAAAATCTCTGCCTGCTCATTATCGGTCAACAGGGAGAGATATTTTTGGATCGCTAGTTTCGCTCGGGGTGGATAAAGACCTGCCGAGAGAAAAAGGTGCTCTAAGAAACAGACTCATTAACGTACGGATCGTCAGTACGAGTCGGGGACGCGGAGGGGTGACGGGGTGTGCTGCTCGGATCACGGGGGCTTACCCTCAATTCTCTCACAGAGCTTGTGCAGGTCGTGCATGGGGCACGCTTCGCAGAGCTGCACCGGGGTCTTGTTGCTCTGCAAGGCTGCGGCGGTGGAGAAGGCCTGCTTCAGGGTCAGCATCACCTCGTCAACCTGATATATAAACAGACACACAAGCTCTTCACCTCTTGCGCTTCGGTGTAATTTTCCCTGACATCACCCCGTGCAACTCACCAGCGACTCATTGGCACACTGGAAGACGTAGCACACGTACTGACTGGGACCGGACTCCGACTGGTCCCGGCAGATGAATCCAAAATGATCGGTCTGCTTGACGCCCTGTTGAAGACAGAAGCGAAGAAGAAAAACCATTTTAGAAAAAAAAAACTACTTCGAAATGTATGTTCTCAATATGCTAATGATCACTCAACTGCAGTACAGAGTGAAGCATAATGGTTCACCCATGTCCCATTTTATCAGTAAATTACCAAAACCACAAGGCAGTCCATTAGCTCATAATAGCAGCCTCTTTGGATGCATTCAAAATGCAATACATATGAAAAAAGGGGCCACATTTCCACAATATTTCACAGATAAAGAGTTAATTCATTGTCAGTTTAAATGACAAACAAAAGTCCATGTTGATCTGTGGCCTGGATCATCGTACTGTATTAAGTTGCTCTTTTCAAAACCTGGAACTGCAGCAAAAAATAAAATAAATGTAAAAAATTAGGCTTTCCTGTGAAAATCATGAGAGAGAAAAAATGAACCAACCTGGCAGCAGGATGAGATATCTTTGAAGTTCTTTTCCAGCACCACTGTTTTACTGTCTGGACTAATGAGGTTCACTTCAAAACGTCCAACCTGTGCAAAACATATAAATACAGATTCATTTAAAACATTAAAGGTAGTCACGCCCCAGAACACTCTTGATTCAAGTCCTAGTTTCGGTGTGTTTTATTGTGGTTTGGATTGCCCAACAAAAAAGTTGGTAGTTAACTGGACGGAAAACATTGCAACAACTATTTTTGCCTTATGGTCCAATGAGCTCATACTTTTTCTCTGCGTCTCTTGGGTCCTATCTGCCAGTTTTGAACATCTAGAATCATCGGTCTTTGTAAAACAGCTCAAGTTCAACCAGGTTGAATGAAAAGCTTCCCCATTAATCCTACCACATGAATATACTTGGATGTGAATCATTCAGTTTACAGTTGTGATCTCACTAGAAGGTGAAGCTCTCCCCCAGTCTTCCTAATCTATTGCAGCCTCCAACAAGTTTTCTTGTGGGGTTGTTCCATATTTAGCAACCTGCTGAAGAATCCACACATCATAATGCTGTCATCCCCATATTTCAAGAAGGGGGTGGCGCCTTCAGAGTGACATGCAACGTTATTTTGCCACCACACACGTCGTTCTGCATGCAATCTGAATAACAATTTTGCTTTAATCTGCCAATAGCCAGTCCCCCCAGAATATGGCGATATGTTTTGTGATTACTGCAAACTAACTTTACTGACTTTTACAAAATGTTGCAGTCAAAGTTGCCAATTTTTTAAAGCTTTTCTCATAACACTTTCTCACACAAAAAAAAGTTTCAATTGCTGCTCATGGCCTTCCAAAATGGAAATGATTTTAACGTGGTTAAAGTGCAAATAATATTTTCAAATACATTTTCAGAAATAGCACCGTTATTACAAATAAAGTAATGTCCTGGAAGTTGTCAAAAAGCAAAAGAAGAATTCCACATTGGCCATTAAAGTTAACATAAACTCTATACACACTGTAAAGCAAAACCTACAAAACATGTAGATGCTTTTTGAAAAAAAAAAAAAAAGAATTAAATGTTATTGTTTAGCATCTGTTGAATGATTATGGTTTTAAGGACGTGTAAAAAGATCAAATCAAAATATCACATGATACTAAAAGGCTTGTTGATGGGCAGAAACACAACCACGCCGACTCTGAATCAAGGCCAACGATACAGCCGGCCAGTGGTTTTTCCAATAATTGACCACTGTGTGGAGTATCATATTGAGCGTTGTGCTCTAGTTTTTAAAATTAGCCTCATGAGGAAATGGGCACGGTGTTTGAGGAATGGCAGCTGGCTTGCGCTGCAGCCCCACATGTTTTAAATAAAGAGGCTTTGAGTTTACACAGGAGCAGCGATTTCAAATGGGAGTCACAGCCTCCAACTCCAGCAGGGGCAGAAATGTTGCTGAGAACAGAGCAAGTCTGTACATTACACCTGCCTGGCGCGTGAGCATGGAAATGACTTGGCAGTAGAGTGAGACTGAGCAGGCTGAATGCATTTCTTTTTTTTTTTTTTTGGCAAAGTTGCATTTTTTTATTTTTTATTTTTTTACAGATCATTCAAATCAAAGCAACTTCTCTTTGATTTTTGTATCCTTTACCTGGAACAGCATAGTGCGGTTCTTGTCAGAATCGGACGGCTGGACGTTGTTCGGCGCACTGGCGTGTCTGCGACGCGTGGGACCCATGATGATTCCCTCCCCCGGCTTCCTCTGCAGGCTTCCAGCCAGGCTGTTGCAGCGCATGCGAAACTCCTGAGGTTCCTCAAACCCAGAGTCCTCCAGGATGCACTCGGGGAAGGATCCTCGCAGACTGCTCTGACTGGCACTGCTGGGCAGGCATTTACCTGGATCAGAAAAAGAGAAACTTCACTTGACTAATTGCTTAAATAAAGATGAGGTTTTTCTTTAGCCTTTAGATATTACTCTTGGGTATTTTTTGTTGCAAAAAAATCACTTGATTTGCAACCAATCAGACAGGTTTCACTGTGTTTAAACATGTTTCTTTTCTGTTAAGAGTATTTGTTTAAGCATGGGAACGCCTGGCCTTGATTTGACGATAAGTGCTCAGCAATTTGTTTTTATGCGAACGCAACTCAGACAGTGTAAGTACTGCACTTTCAACTTGAGCATTTTATTAAATGCTCTTTATCAGCCCCATCTTCTGCTACTTTAAAAGTGAAAATGAGTCAAGTGTTTTTGAACCAGCTCCTGTCTATAGAATTGTGTAACTATCTGGTTAATTTACCAATTACCTCTGCTGCACAAATTGAGAGTAAGATCATCTAAGCATACTAGCAGCAAACACTGTGGATCCTGAAAACATTAAATTACTCCACATGTTATACATGTTCAGAACAACACAAACTGATTAAACTAATGGTCTTAAAATCTCTTCCTGTGTTTATTTTTGTCCTAATTCACTGCAGCTCTCCTCCCAAACAATAAAAGCCACAACTGAAAAAGATAATGCCACTCCACATCAAAAACGTTCATTCTCAAATGCGAGCTTCGCCTGCACAGATTGAATTTTGCTGACGCAAACATTTATTAGTTTACATAACTAGATTTCAGCTCAAAACTAAAAGCTCAAGGCACCAGCATCACATCGGCCTACGGATGTTAATTATGATGCCTCACATGACCAAATATCAATAATAAACTACATGAAAATGTTCAGTATAATTAATCAGATAAATTGTTTGAGATAAATTTATTTCCTAGCAGAAATGTAAAATGTGTTCACATGAGCGCTAGACCTTATACCGACTTTGATTGAAAATGGCTCTAAACTGAGCATCTCCCTCGGAAACCTGACTGACTTCATGCTGCAGTTAAATTACTGCCATCTCACAACTACCCTATAGACTCCCACTTCTAAACAATTTGAGTTTTCTCTTAAGCAATCTGGTCTGATTAGCAGACCAAAGGCTGTCAATACTGAACTCTTAATTGTTTTTTTCCCCCTTCACCTGTGGTCAGGTCTTCTAGTTCTGGAGCTTCCGGTTCCTCTGTAGTTCTGCTGAGGGAAGTGAAAAGCGGGTCCCCTTCTCCAGCAATGAGTAAATCCACAGGGATGGTTTCTGTAGACCCTCGCTGACCGTTGATAAGGCGCAGGCGCTTACGTTCAGTCTCATGTTGGCGAAATTTTTCCACGCAGTCATCAATGAGGGTCGACGAAGCTTTCTTGTGGCTCACAGTAACCTGGATTTTTAAATCGGAAAGATAAGACAACTTTCACCTGAAGTTCACAAAACATGAAAATGTACGTCTGTTGTTCAAGGGAACTACCTTGCCACAGTAAAGCACTTCAAACTTCTGAGAATTGTAGAACGCCTCGTCGGCTTCCTGTTTGGGTTTGGCATCTTCCTTCAGAGCCGATTTGGACACTTGACGAATGCTGCTGATTACCTCTGGGACCTATGAGTAAATACAGTGGAATGAGACTAGATAATGACTGAGGAGACCTTAAAAAATAAAATTAAAGTTAATAAAATCACAAGAAAATATGAATAAAAATTATGGTTGAAACACAACAAATTCGACAGACATAAATGTATTTCCAATGCAAAAAGATTTGAAAATGAAGTTAAACAAAGCCTAAAAAATTGATTTTATTGGATGAAAAATAGGGAAATTATATTCATATATTTTCTTTATTGAGTAAAACACAAACCAAAGTCAACGTGAATCACTGAAACTATGTTTAGATGACATTTCCTGACTTCGTACATTATTTTTGCACAACAAACATAACACAATTTCATGTTGCTCAATATATAACTTGATGCAAAAAAAAAGAAAGAAAGAAAAACACCAAGGCCTTGGTGGAAAACAAGGCTCAAACAAACAGACTGAACTCCAAAAGAAATAGGCAAGGAGTCATGGAAAAATCAATACGTTACTGGACTGAAGACAAAACAGAGGGCTGGAAGAAACCAGAGATCTGAAGGTGAGCCTGTTTGTGCAGCGGGGAGTTAGAGGAAGAGTCTGTGCTATCAATGCACTCAGAGCAGCCTGGTAACATTCATACAGGAGAAAAAACCCAATATAAACACAGAAAACATACATTTTGTAAGAGAAATTCATAAGGGATGTCTGGAAATGTAAGAGACATTTGCTTTGCTTCATATCTATACAAGATAAAGAAAAAACTGACCAAATACAAAATTAATATACAATATTGAGAGCTAAGGCAGTGGATTCATGTACTATACCGATGTATAGCAACACATCAGAGGTGAGACTAGAACAATAAGATGCATCAAATTGAAATGGAAGGAAAACAGGAAGAGGATGGTTGGGATTGAAACAAAAACATCCTGCAAAACACTTGACCGATTTCCTATGAGGGCATCAAGAAATCCTGACAAGATTTCTCGTAATTTTCCTGAAAGGAAGGGAAAGGGAGTTTGTGCCTTACATCTGGCTGCAAGAGTAAAAAAAAAAAATTCAAAAGCTGATTTGTGCCAAGCTGGTGACAAGATGTTGAAACTAGGAAGAAAATTACGGGTGGTCGGACATGCTTGCTAAGTGATCTTCTCAAAAGAAGTCTGGAATTATCTTTCTGGCGGATTGCAAAGATGCTTTGTAATGATTCTTTGACATCTTATGAGGCTGAAGAAGCCAATTTCCTGACACAGGTCATCAACAGTGGAGAAAAAAAAAAGAAAGCAGACATGAAATGAAGATGGCAACTTTTGGTCTGACAGACTGGACAGCAGACACCTCTGGATCCAATCGATTCAAAGACCTCGCTCAATCAAAGCAGCACTGTCTCCGCAAACCCCAAGGGGAACATGACTGGACCATTTTAAGATTTTAAGAAACTGCTTTACTGTGCATGAGTAAGATGACGCCATAGCACCATTTGGGCTTATCAATTATTTATAACCTACACAAAAATAGAGCCTGTAAAGCAGCTTGTTCCAGGTAGAAGGAGACTGACCGAGACAGAATTGGCTTTCTTCCATTTAAAATCGGTTGAAATATAACCCCTACAATAACTCATTGTCAAGCTGATTTAACTTTCACCCATTTCTGCCTGGATCTATGGAACCATAACAGTAATGTTGGGAGTGAGCAAGGACTCAACATAAACGGCAGCAGTGAAGCCCAGCTTTTACAGTCCAAAAGAAAAGCAAACATTACATGAGTGGATGGATTGTGAGGTGAAATACTATGACCTCCCCACAGTCAGTTGTAATAATATGAGATCATTTACACTGATCCATGGTTTCTGCAGTAAAGCCAAGTTGGATTTCTTATAGAAATATAGGTTACCTCTGGGTAGATATGCAATAAGCATGAAAAAACAAAAGACACTTGGACTGTCTACCTCCTAAACGTTTCAAACAATAAGTCCTTGTTAAAACTGGAAATAAAAGATACAAAAAAAATGTATCTAGTTTCAACTGTATTTAAGATCCAGGATAATTAAGAAACGTGTATTTTTTAAGGCTTTGTGTATATTAAAAGGGAGCCAAGGCTGCAACCTTCATGTTACAGAAAAAAGACTAAACTGTTTCCTATTCTGCAGATATGCTTCTCTTTCTAAAGAACAGACATTCAATGAACAGTTCAAAACAAGCAATAAAAACTAAAAAAAAAGAAAAAAACATGGTTCTTTGCATATTTTACAAATATAAACATATCACACTACATCATGTCATGCTTATTCAATAAACACCAAGTCTAATTGCAGAACCAATGCATTCAATAGCATAAAGAGATCCTTTATAAGCCATGAGCTGAAATAATCCAATTTTTCAAGACTTTGTTTGTTCTCCATATTTCTCACTGCTGTTTCAGCTGGTGAAGGAGTACCAACATTTTCTTCAAAGGAGATTTTTATTTTTAAGTATTTTGTCAGACAGCGCTCATCTTTACCTCTGAAAATATGTTACGTTTTGAAAACACGGACCGTGTCCAAATGTTATATTTATCAAGTTAAAAGTCAAGGTTGGTTAACTCATTTCATTAACCCCAGCAAACTTTCAACACCACAGTTGGAATCCATGGATGTCTTTATGCGAAGGTCGATTCACCTCTCACTTTCAACCACAGTTTCACATTTTTACAAGCAAAAGGCAACATGGAGCTCTCCATGTCTGTTCAATGAAAAACTGCTGAATGGGATTAAATATGTTTTCTGCTGTGGACTTGCTGCCGTGCTCGAGGGCATTGTTCTGTTTCAGTGAAACTTCAGCTGTTGCCTCACATCTGACTCCCAAATAATTGAATCTACAGAGGAGTTCCCGGTTGACTCAATCATGGCAAAGACCTCTGGTACTGTGGCTGCAAAACAAACCCAAATCCTCAGGTCTTCAGCTCCTTCTTTGGCAGTTGGTATAAGGTGTCTGTGTTCACATAGTGTGTCTTGTTTTCAATAAGTGCTGATAGTGATGACCAAATATCTTCGAGTTAAATTCTTCAATGTCATGATTTATCCAGAAGAGTAGCAATGACTACATTTTATAACTCCTCTTTCCTGAATATAAAAGACTGAAGACTCTGTGTGAAATGTCAACGGTTACCTAAGAAGACAAAAGGGGCAGCTGAATTTAACAACATTCATGTCCCAACATAAAACAGAAAGGCCCTTATGTCGCCCTTACACGAGGTGGAAGATTACAACACAATCCACAAAGATGGGTGTGAAACAAAACAGGTTTTTTTTTTTTTGTAATCAACTAATATAGCTGTATAAATATTGGGAGTTAAATATTGCGACAGACAGCTATCGCCTTCATTTTCTATCGTCTGTTCTAAATTTCTTCATAATGTATGAGGCATCATCTCAATATTACTCTGGAAAATGGAAATAGTTATGGGAACAAAAAGCACAACTAAATGCAGGTAAGAAAATTAGACAAAGACACTACTTGTTCTGATTGATAGTGATTTAAAAATGAATAATTTTCCTTCAGATCACAGCTTAAAAAGCAGAGGAGCTTGTGGTTTATGTGATGGGCAGGCTCAAGTTCTCTATTGTTGGCTTTATAATGGAACCATGCTATTACAAGGTCAAAGTTAGATTTGTAACTGTGGCTTCGAGCTCCACACTAAATCTCGGAAATTCTGAGAAGGTGAAAGGTTAAACTCAGTGGAATGTGCATCTCTGACTATGATGTTAATCTGACAAAACTCCTAAAGAAACACACCTCCAATATATTTTATGATTGGATATAAACTCTTACTTTATACATGAGAGCGAAAGTTGAAATTCAAGTCAAACCTGATTTGACACGTGATCAACCAAGTATAGAGACAGAACCTCCTTTCACGGCATTTCCGAATGTTTAACTTTTTCTTTATGCATGCAAAATCAGATTTGCTGTTTGCCACAAGTAGCGCAGGAGGCCTCTCCTTATTTTATTTAACCTTTCCCTTGAATTTACTGCATGCAAGGACTCCTCACACTGGCTTTACACAATGAGTTCCCATCATGTCCTCAGCTAAGAATAGATTTGGAAGCAGCTACCACTCTGTCAGCTAAAAGTCTGCAGCAATATTTCATTGTTTCTTTGAACTTTTCCGACACAAACAGAAGCTTTCCAAAAGCACAAGAAGCTGGGTCTGAATAAACAGAGGACACACGTGGCAGATAATCGAATCAGTAACAATGGTCACAGCAGGGCATTGGGCATGACGATGGCATATGGGTAGAAAAACCCGACCATCACACTTAGTCCACCTTTCAAATGTTGCCTGCAGCCAGACCAGTTTTTGTTGCGTAATAATAGTGACTGAGGCATGTTCACCATGTCTCTCCAACTGTAGACTTCAGCTGAGAGGCCGCAAACTACTTCTACTCTTATTTTAGAGCGCAAAAGAGACTCTCTGTTCAAGCCCTCCAAATACCACTGGAAACATGATACAACACAGGCGCACTTGACATAAGCGCAAAACCCGAGCATATCAGTTTGTGAAGATTATTTGTGAATGTTTCCTGGGTCACTGGGGAACAAGAAAAACACGAGCAAGTGTGAAGCTTTCAGATTGGTTTGCAGGCTGGAAAGGAGTCGTATGTGAACATCCTGATGTATAGATGTGCAAAAACAAATTTGCAAATTGCTCATTAAACTTGTGATTTTCTTTTTTATAGGCAATTGACAGCCAGACAAAAATCCCAACATGCACCAGAGCTGCTGGGGTGAACTGCTAAGCTCAGGGACCGAACCACCCGGTACGGCCTTTCAGCACCGATAAGAAAGCAAGATAGCGCATTGGTTTTCAAACACCAACTCCCACGTTCCTGATTTTTGTAATGTCTTCAACATTTCAGTTTATTACTCAAGACTGGCATGCTGATCAGCATGTAAATGTGCTGACTCAATATTGTGCCTGTTCAGATTTCAGGAGAAATGTCTCGTCTACATCGATTGTGTCAGCTCCAATTTGGAAAATACAAACGAGCAACAGAGTTACTGTAAGAGAAGTGATAGGATGCTGGCTGGCATCTGCAACAAATAACACACACAGAGAGCCTCATTGTGTTTCATTGGGACTAAACACCAGACTGTCACATAACTGGAAGCTATAAGGAAAATCATAAATAATGTAAAAATTTGCATCTGTACAATTTGCATTGCAAAGATGTACTTCTATTTAGCCCACTAAAAAGTTCTGTTCAAATAATTTGCAACTGGGTGTGATTTAACATCAGCATAATTGCAAATAAATACGAAAGTTTGTTAGAGACACGGGTAAGAGACTCAAGGTCACTCTGGAGGAGTTACAGAGATGTACAGCTCAGGTGTGAGAATCTGTTGCCAGGACAAGCACTGACTGTCCATCCCAAAACCATGACATTTAAGAAAGAGTGTCAAGAGAAAAGCAACTCCTTAATCAAAGAAAGACATAAAAATCCAGCTTGCAGGCAAACACTGCCGCAAGTCGTGTAGAAGGCAAGCAAATATGTGGAAGAAGCCACTCTGTTCAGATGACACCTAAATAAAACTTTTTGGCTGTGAACCACTGAAACAAACATCACACACCTCCCTGCTTCCTTGAAGAAAACAAATCAGAGGTTGCAGAGATTTCTTGATAGACGTTCGCCTAAATATTTTTTCAAAAATCCTACATACACAGCAAAAGCTACACTGGAATGGTTTTACAGCTACGCTTATTTATGTGTCAGATTGACCCAAAAGTGCAAACAAAGTCAAAGTGCAGATCTAAATCCAGTCAAGACATTTAACATGTCCAGTCATTGTATATGCAAACTGCTTTGAAAATGGACATTTTTCTTCCACCTTCTTATTATGCACTACTTTAAGTTGGTCTACCACGTAACATTCCATTAAAATACAAACTGTGGCAAAAATCAAGGGGTATGAATTCTTAAGCTAGTGCTTATCCTTAGTGCTTATTGTGGCACTTCACACCCAAAATACAGTTAAGCTTAAAAAAACAGCTGACCTACAAGTGAGTTTTGCATCACATGAAGTCATCCCAAAATGAGAAGTGAGAGCTGTAATGTCTGAAATGCGTGCGTCTAGCAAAACAGCTTTATATGCGTCACCATGCCCACACTTTTCTCGGACGTATGTATTTTATTGCTCGATTAATATCAATTATTGATACAATGCTTCCCAGTTACTATCAATTGACATCAATAACCCAGAAGGAGTTGGGAAACTATGCATCTCAGGACTGTGAAGGGTTACAGTGAGGATTTGTCAGCAAAAACAGTAGGAAGTTCATTAGGTTGGAATCTGATTTGTGGCTAAAAAAAAGAAAAAAAAGAAAGAAATATCTATTGCTATCTAGAAGCACCTATGAAATGTTTAGGGAATGACAAAATAATGCAAGAATTGTTTGTGTAAAAAGGTAATCCAGGCAAATTCTTTAAAAAACTTTGTGTATGCACATTTGTTACTCTATTTGGAAATTAGGGAGATTCCTAAAACAGAAAAAGGACAGTGAATAGATTAACTGCCAAATATTATTCCCTGCAACCAGTGGCCTAAATACTTAATAGTAAGATAAACATGTATGGACAGAAGGCTAAAATAATACTGTGTTTGTGTGAGATTAAAAGGCAAAATCTGTCGCCCCATGGTAATCCCTACTTCCTTGTCTTATGTTTGGAAAATTATGAATTATGATAGATCTGTTTTCAGATCATAGCAATTGACATATTTCTTTTGGAAGCACAGACTACACTTTATCTTGTGATATCTAGCGTACATCTTTTCATCAGTCTACAGCCCGTGCAACACTTTAGACTATCATGTGCTGCTTCCATCCACCAATGAAGTACAAGATTTGATCCTAATTACAGTTATTTATCAGTATTTACCTGTAAATACTAACACTTTTTTCAGGCATTGATATGATTCGAATTTTCATTTGTACTTTTTAGAATTTCTGGAGACTTTTTTTGTTTTTGGTGAAGGAGACACGTGGGAAAACTTTAACTACAGGCGGACCTGACCCCAGGCATAAGCAAACTAAGCTTAGCCTCTTCCTCCACAAACCATTGGGAAGCCTTCTGTAAGAATCTACATTTTAACACAAACCTAAAATGTCTTTGAGAATAAGGATTGCATTGAATTTGATTTGGCATAGATACAATAAAATATTATAATTAGTTAGAAATGTACATGTTTTTGGTACTGACATAATTACAATCTGATGCTATGACTATAAACTTTTCTGTGATTGACCTCAGCTTGATCACATATACATCTTATCAAATAATAACCAATTATCTGTGGTTGTTTTTAAGCTCAGTCAATTAAACATCTGGAACATCACCTCCCAGATTTCACCAGTTGTCATGGTAATTCCACCTGATTACAAGAATGAACTAACTCATTGGCACACAAAGGGTAAATATTTATGTATTGCTGGAACACAACATTGACTCATGTCTAAATTAGTTCTCCATATTAACATTAAAATCGGGTGTATTTGCATATGGGGTGGCTCGCCCAGGGCGTCATTAGTGCCAGGATCGCCACTGGCTCGTGTGCCTAAAACTTCAGCACGCCTTACCTGGTTCGGGTCGGAGGCCTTAAAGACGTGACAGGACATCTCGGACTCCGGGTTGTCCGGCTGGCCCCGCAGTAGATAGGAAAAACAAGTGAGGTCATTGCTGTTGTGGATGAAGCGCGAGATCAGCTGCGCTTTGTGCTCGAAGATGAAGACCGACGAGTTGCTGCTGTTGGAGGGGACGCAGCGCACGAAGGGGGGGTTGAGCAGCAGCTGAACTTCTCTGGGCTGCATGACGGGGCCGCAGTCGCCCCTCTCGCTCCTCCTGCGGATCTCGGCCACGAGCCATGGCAGCATGGGCAGAGTGGTCCGCCTGTCCAGCGAGCACCAGCCGACGTAAGTCAGGGCGAAGCGCTTGTCCGCCCTGCTCTCCTTCTCCTCCTGGCTCTCCATGGCGACCCAGCAGACTCTTCCGTCCAAGAACTAGCGAGACGGCGACGGGGGGAGCTAAAAACACTTTCCAAGATATCCCCGATGGACCATTCCCTGCAACCCCAGTCCGAACGACGTCGGGTTTACTTTGTAGCGATTTCCATATTCACATGCACGCTCTCTATGCTCTTGCAACAACAACAACGGGGCTCTGCTACGTGCACAACATGTGCTCAATCAGCTGCAATTCTCCATGTTATCCAAATGTCATAAGTGTGTCCTTTTTTATTTTCTTTCCCCCCCTCAAGGGATTTAAAGTAATCGCATACGCGCAGTCTGATTGACTGCTCCACTCCTCTGTCGGGATAAACAGCTAAAAGTTTTCTGCACTTCGATCAAGATCGCCTGCTAAAACGTGGCTTTGGATGGTTCCTGTGTAAACACAAGGCGTTTGGTTCGAACTTGGTTTTTCTGACGCGCTGAACGTCCCTCCAGAGCGCACAGATCGCGGCGCATTTACCACATCCGGATACTGAAGCCCTGCAGCGCGCGGGCTTGCGAGGTCGCATCAATCCCGTTGCAATGCGATCAATATATTGATGCTGGTCAATCGTCTTCAAGAACAGTCCCTTGGTTGTGATCCTTTCTTCCCAGAACGCCTCGGAGGCGGAGCGGCTGTGAAGCGCCTCCCAGCCATCCCATGTGCTGGGGAAGCGGGTGGGTGTATGGCAGACCATTGTAACATATTTTCAAAAGAACAGCAGACTTAACTTTTTTAAGGTCAAATTCGGGCCACACTGAGAAAATATGAAAAATAATAAAGTCATTATATTACAAGGATAATGTTATACGAGAATACTCATAACTGCTTTATTTTCTCGTAAAGTTAGACTATTTTTTTTCTCAAAATATGACTTTTTGCATTATTTAATTTTTAGTCTCACAATCTTGTGGATT
This sequence comes from Poeciliopsis retropinna, assembly GCA_010277075.1. Taxonomy (NCBI): domain Eukaryota; kingdom Metazoa; phylum Chordata; class Actinopteri; order Cyprinodontiformes; family Poeciliidae; genus Poeciliopsis; species Poeciliopsis retropinna. Next base: position 15,112,446 of record VMRM01000012.1, on the reverse strand, counting down.
TAATCTCCTGATATTGTGATATTATATTCACAAAATCGACCTTTATTCTCATATTATTTCAACTTTATTCTTGTATAACTTAATTATCGTAACACAGAGTTTAGCCTCGTAATTTTATTTTTTATTAGTACGGCCCTAACACCCCGTCGCACAATGCCCTCAATATTTGCCAGTACCTCTTCAATTTGTAATTCCTGATGTGTCGAAGGTTGTTCTATTTGAGGTTTTGTTTGGTCCTCCAGGTTGCATTTTGGAAATGAACAGTTAGATCTGTGGATGCTCTTGGAGTTCATTCATTTTTGTCTCTGTGTCCCGACCAGAACCGCCCAGTGTAAATTACCTTGAGAAGTAATGAGATTTGGTTATATGTAAAAACAGGCTTTAGTGCCTGTTACAAATACAAATACAAATGGAACAGATACAGAGTGACATTCACTGTCCAACGCCGGGAGTCACTTAGCTCACCTTAGGGACGCAACCAAGTGAGGCAAAGATTGTAGTGTGAGTATAGCCTTTATTATTCTCTGCAATCTGTACCCTCCCTAAAGGCTAGTCTAATCAGTTTTGGTCTATTTGCATATGACTGGCAGCAGTCACACATAAACATGATTATGCATGTGCGTGTAAGCAGATAAAAGAGGTACAAAAAAAACCGCAGAATCCATAACAATGCCCAGATGTTTGTAAGCTGGATGAATGTCACTCTTGATTTGCCAGCCCTTCCCTTGACATCTGCGTCGGTTCCTCCTTGCTGGTCCATGATGCTGTCCAGCTGGATGAAAGACTGTGTCTCCTCCATAGGCTGTCATTAGAGTTGATCTGAAGAATTTTGGTCTTCTCTTTGTGGCTGATGAGTCCAACCTATTCTGATGTGGCAGCCAATACATTTGTATTTACTTTATGTATTCTGAAATAAACTGCTTCTTGTTATCGTTCCGAATACATGAAAATACTCTGAAAATGCTGTTTAGTTGCTTACGACAGGATGTCCTTAATGACGTTTCTATTTAAATACAATATTTAAATGAAGTTTTAGATTTCAAAAATAAAATCATATGGTACCAAAGATTAATGTCATAATTCAAAAGTCTTGTAGCTAAAAGCTACAAAACACATAAACGAGAACCTTTACGTTATCTGTATTGCTTTTTTTTTTTTTTTACATTTTAGAAAGTTGACATTTTTTGGTGTTAAATTATAAAACACCTTGCCATAGTACCAAATGACAGGTCAGAGCTCCGCCTTTCGTCCAACAAAACAGAAGCTGTTAAATGGAAAGTGTTTCCCATGGCAATATGAGGAATGTTTGCAGCCTCTGTGGCACAGCTCCTCTGCGCTCCCGTTGGTTGTAATTCCTGAGGATAGTTTTTAATGAAAGCTGTGTTTAAGGCCTATGAGTATTGAGAACGAGCTTATAAACTGTAAATAGGTTTACTGTTTACAAGCTACCCCTGCTGAATCATAGTATTACATAGCTGCTTTACGTAGCAGGAAGTTCCCATCTGCCAGACTACATAATTCCTAGAACTCCACCAATCCTAAAATAGTACCTTTGCCATATATAACCTCATCAGTCAGCTAGTGGGGCCCTGCAGACTAGACACCCCCCACACAGAGCTCTCCTGTGTATCTTAGCTATCACTTATCAAGCACTCAAACAACAAAAAATTTTGGCTTGCATTTTACTGACATCTAAAAGAAATAATAAGGTTCCCTTTTTCAAATTTTAATAAAAATTTAAATAACGTTGGTAGATAAGAGTGTAGCTTAAAAATACTAATTTATTAAAACAGAAGAGGCATTCCGCTCAAGTCCACACATTTCTGTGTTGGCAATGATATCCAGCACACATATGCACATAAAATTTTTTTACTTTTATCTGTAAAATATATTTAAAAAAAATACTACTGACTGTCTAGCTTTGAACAGTCAAAGCTAAACTAGAGCAAAGTTCAGAGAGAAACTGTTGCTTTACATCACTCAGTTAAAAATGATCAAGCTCTGTTGTTGCTGTATAGATTAGGGGCCCACACTCAAACGCTGTCACCACTGAGCTTCGAATGTTCAAATGTTTGGGAGACCTTGCCACTCTGATTAAATACGGCTCCAAAACCTAAATATGATTTAAATGTAGAACCCGACACTGAGCAATAGGTAAAATTCACATTTTTTTTTTCAATTTCAGGTAAGACAACAAAAAGTTTAACTCCTCAAAGCAATGAATCCGAGATCAAATACAAATAAGCTTTATATTTACAGAAGCAGTGCTCAATTATGATCCACTGATAGAGGAATAGGCCTGCAACAGTTAAAAAAAGAAAACAAAAGAATAATAAAAAACAGTTTATTCGCATACATGAAAAAAATGGAAAAATTTTACATTTTTAATACAGTACCCAAGTTCCAAACCTACATTAATAACGTCAAAGAAAGTAAAATAATTCCAAGTAAACATACATCATGTTTTATATCACTAAATTGTTCAGGCCTCAGTGGAATTTAATATATCCGTCAAAAAATATAAATTATTTGTGTCTGCACACAACCCTGGCCAATAAAGCTGACTGATTTCTAAGTGAGGAGAAAATTGTTCAAGTTTGGCAAATATAGATGATGACTATGGATCAGCATAGTCGCTGATCAAAACAGCGACTATGTTTGCATTCAAGCAGAATGAGGCATTTACTGTAAGCAACCCTGAAAAGAAAGACAGATGGAACTGTGCTCTGTTCATAAACAACAAGGTGCAGGATAAAACAGGCACAAGTTTTTAAAATATGAGCCTCAATCAGGAATAGACCTAAATAAACCTGGAATGGTGAGAAAGAGGATAAAGCAGAAAACCAGGGAGAAAAATTGTGATATTATTCCATGATGTGAAGAGCAGCATGAGCAAGAGATCTGTTTCCACAACAACCAGCTGCTTAAGATATCCCATCTATATTGGCTGTGACCTGAGCACAGTGCAAGCTCCAAAGACTGAATGGTAAATGACGCATAATTGTATAGCACTTTATCTAATCCAGAAGACCACAAAACGCCTTAAACAACATTCAGTCACTCACTGATAGTGGTGAGCTACGTTGTAGGTACAGAAGATGGCAGTGACAAATGAAGCAGGGATTTGAACCTGCATCCCATCAGTTCCCACCAAACTCCTACCTCCTGATCCATTGTCGCCTCAGTACAAAGGGAAGAAAAAAAAACTGTGAAATAAATTAATATTTGTGCTTCCAGCTTGATTCAAATGTAAAAAAAATTCAAGGTGTATGAATATGTTCACATCCACACCTGCCAGGTTTCCCGTTTTGGCTGAGAAACTAGTGTTTTTATGCCCCTTTCCTGGAGAAAGGGGGATTTCCCCTGGGAAAACCAGGTATTATTATACCCCTGTATAATAATATGTGCTCCGTATTATTATTTTCCCATAAATAATAACACGCTCTTACGTCAGTCTCCATAATTAGCCTCGGACAGTGATCTTTCCCATTTTCTCAAGCCCAAAACTTGACAGGTATGTTCACATCACTGTGATGCAGGGATCATTGAGATGCGGCATACCTAAAGTATCCTTTGCCAAGTTCCAGCTCAGAAAATCTTCTGAGTGGAGGAGTTTCTGGGGTCAATCTAATTACATGGCATCACAGAATCACATATATTGCAGAGACCACAAGTGACTCTCATAATTTTATCAAGCGTTGACAGCTTTACCGCTTGATCCGTGAGCAAGAACTTGATAGGAAAGGTGCTCTGTAAAATTGGGTATTTTTGTTTTAGGTTGCCCAGAGCTCGGTCCATATTTATTCTAACTGATAAAAGTTTTTTACTTTCTGTGATCTCCCCATGGGGCAGCTGTTTGACACCTTTTGTGATTACAGGAACTATCATCTTCGCGCCACGTAGTGCAACAATATCTTCAATATTAAACCCTTTGTTTGCAAGAACAGCATCTCCTGGCGCAAGATTGTTCAGGTAGCCACAGCTCTCCGTTACCAGCCGATCAGACGTACGGCCAGCCCATCCTTTGGATATAAAATTAATGAAACCTTGTGGCGTAACTGAAATTAAATACTTCATTGTATTGTGACTTTTATAATGTGAACTGTTTATGGTTTTGGTTTCCATGTATGAAGGTCCTTCAGTTAATACCTCAAAACAGTCCAGTATTGAAACACAATCAGGATACGTAGCTTTAAAAAGTTGGGGCATGGTACTTCTAATCTGTTCTCTTTCTGGCCAAAACACAGTAGAAGGAACTAATCTGATATTTAAAAAGGTGATCACGTCCGAAAATGTTTTTGCAACTGTGCTGTAGTGAACTCTGAAAACATATGACAGATATAGCATACTGACATTAAGTCGTAACTTCATTAATGTCAATAAGCATTTGTGAAATGGCGATAAGGCCGAGTTTGGTTTCCGTAAACAAGGCATGATCAAATCCATGACAGTCATTAATGAGACAAATGTCGGTAAACCTGTGTAAACCTTCGTTTTTTCATCATTATCTTTAAATGATTCCTCAGAGAGGTCCATGATCTTTAGCTGATCAGTCAGCAGTTGTTTTTCTGAAGTCAACTTTTGAACTGCGGATGACAAAGTGTCGATATCTGCACTGCTCAGGTCAGTCTGAGCTTCCACACCCGTTTCTTCTTCTTGACAAACCTCTTCTTCGTACAGGTCAATGTCTTCCCCCTGATCATTGCCATCCGCTGTCCCACTGTTTGGTCCAGTCCCAGAGAGATCCAGCAGTGCAGTTGCAGCACTTATTATTTCCGTCTGAAATGCAACGCCAGCATTTAGACATGTTTATAACTTATGGTAACAACTTTAAATCAAACTTTTATATTTGATGCATTTCCGGTACCTGATTAGATTTGGTGCGACTCTTCTTCGTAGGTTCCTCGCCGTCCCCTGCTTCTCTTTTCTTGGCTCTCCTTTCAGCGGTTGGGGTATGAGCAAAAAGAGAGGGTACATAATCCGGAGATAGAGGGTTGTTGCTTTTTTGTCCTGCAAGTGATGGTAGGAATTAAGCATTTGTGGACACAATCAAAAGTATGGTCCAGTCTACTCATTCAGTTAAAATACAGCTAATCAGGATTGTCAGGGTTTGAGGTTTGCATGCCACAAACCTTAAGAATCTACTAGATCCCAATTGTATCCTCATTTGTTGTGTCGAACCGGGTTTCCCTGCAAAGACATGTTTACTCACTAGTTGTGGTTCTACACATTTACGACAATGTATTAAGTCTGGGGTGCTTTCATTCAAATCTATACACTGAATTAACCCATACCGAGCAAACTCCAAAATGCGTAAGTTTTTTTTAAACATCTCAGCAAGGTTTTTTTTTGATTGCCATAAAATAAGATTCTTTGCCATTTCTTGGAGGCATTGATTGTAATAAATTATTAAAAACACCACAGTTTTATGTGCGTCGCCATGTTAAATGATGTAAATAGTAAAAAATGAAACCATTGCTTAAAAATTTAACAAGGTCTTTATCTTAACCCCAATTGAAAGCAAAATCAACAGTTTGGGGAAGTTACATTGCAAAGTTTGGGAGTTTACTACTTTACAACTTACAATTGTTTTTTCTTAGTATTTTTTTTCTCTAAAATTCGCGGGTCTTTTCTGTCGGCATCTCTTTGAGCTGTCAGATAAAACAGAGTTAAACTCCTGTCATGTTATTCCCATATCTGTGTTTCATTTTAATGGCATAGAAAGATAAAGTGCTATAAGAAAGTAAAGCCCCTGCATCACATTCCCACATATTTGTCTCTGCAACATACACAATTTGATAACCAAATGCATCGTGCTTCTATTATTTTATTGAACATGTTTTATTATCTGCTGAAAGCGTGTCACTGACATATTTAGCATCATCAAAGAGTTGGTGCTAAACAAAGTCAATTCATATAACAGCGATGACTAAATATTACCTAATCTCGTGCTACATTATGCTGTCTGACAGCCGAGTCCCTCAACTTGGGTCAAACTGAAAGTGAAGTCTAAAGCTTGACCCTTTTTGATTTGGCTGAGAAATTACTTGTCTCTTTGGTGCATATATAGACTATTTTGATATAAAGATAAAATATACTTTATATATTGGCCATTTTTTGGAGGCCAGATTGGCCTCCATATCTAAAATATCAAAATGTTTTAGATCAAATATAAAATTGATATATAATAGTCTGATCCCAACATAAATGGACTAATGTTAATGAAGGTACATCAAAAGGCAAATAGGACTTTATTTGCAAACTAATACATTATTAATAATTAACTTGAATACTTAAGGATGCTGCTGCAGAAGTGTGTCAGAATTAAAACATATGTGCTTTATATGCTATTAATAAAAATAACCTGCAGTAATTTTAGTATAATATTTTAAACATAACATTTTAAAATGTGTAACGAAAGATATTACTAAGTGTGAGTTTTGAACGTAAAACTGATCAATAATTCAAGAAGTACTGCACAATATTGTATTGACATTTGATGGCAAGAACATTTGTTAAAATATTCCTATAGGTACCACATAGTGTACACAGTGTACAATGTGAGGTTACCGCCCCTGTGCATAAAACGCGGTGCAGAGGCGTCATGGAGTGAGAGCAGTGCAGAGCTGGTAAGGAGATAACTAGTCGGTGGAACCAGACTCGACACAACACCCGTAACCCAGGCTGTTAGTCACTAACCGTTAGTGAGAGAACTAACCGCCTGGGTTAAATATATAAGTCAGCAAGTTAACTAAATCAATCCAGCAGTATAATAATAATAATAATAATAACAAAATACACACAAACTGGTATATTTACCAGAGATGAAATGTTTACTGCATATTCTGGAGTAGTCGGTGGGATTCCAGTTTCGGCGGCACACTGCTTGCACCCACAAAGTCCTCCTCTCCGGGTCCTTGGGAAAGCGGTAAAATGACAAGTCTTTTCTGTCTGATCGGTTAGAGCAACCGACAGCGACGCAACAAGCCATTTCGTCTTCCTAAGACGTGTTCTGTATCTTTCCGCGCGAGTTGTTAAACAACAGAAAAAGGTATCCAATGGATATCCAAAATGGCGACTTAGCTCACGTGACTCTTGGGGTGGTGACGTCGACACTGAATATACTTGGACTTTCTCCGACTTTTAAAGACCTTTAAAAGTCTTATATAAAGAAAAGTAGAGTAATAGAAAATCTGAAATCCCAACAAGAAAGCTTTTAAGTTATTTCTCCCCAATTTAGCTCTTTTGTTTTGCTTTGTTATTGGAATATTTAAAAAATAATAATAAATTCGTCTAAAATTGACAAACCTGCACGTTTCTGGTTCAAATTTAATATACAGAGTTGTTATTTTCCGTCTGCTTTGTTAAAATGTTTTTATTTTTGTAATTTCTTACTCATTTTTATGGATCACAATATTTCACAAGTCCAAACATTAAATCGTTACACTTACAATTGTTTGAAATAATTGGGAAAAAAAAAAGAAAGAAAATAATAACTTCTTGTCTGTGTTGGTCACTGTTTTGTTTGTTTTTTTTCCACAACATTGGATATGAAGTAAAAATATATTCTTCCCTACCAACTTCCCCAATATAGTGATTCAGGGCAACTTCTCTGTTCTGAATGTTTGGGCACACAACAAATTATTTTAAAAAACTACAAATATTAGTTTTTAAAATACTATGTGGTTCCCACGTTTAACAAGGACCACTACATTTTATTTTATCTTTTTAAAATGTGAAGAAAATGTCCAGGCCCGTGTTTCTTCACAAACTTGAACTCTCACATTATTAGATAATAATGGGTATTTCAATTCTATTACAAAATGAAGGCCGTTAAAACAATTTCCAGAAAGGAAAATGTTGGGGTTTTTTAAAGGAAAAAAACATGATGGAAAAAAATCACAACTTCTGCCAATATTTGGAAAATGCAGTAGAATAAAAAAAATACATGTAAAAACTAAATGAAACAACCACTTTATTATTTATAAAGTGCATAACATAGAGAATTTTAATGAAGGCATCAAAACTGACAGAAAAAGCATACATAAAATGACGTAACAGTCATTCAACTTTAACAGAAATACAAAAATTGATATTTATGGCCGGAGTGCACAAATAAAAATATATTGGTCAGAAACCAGTCACATTATGGACACATAACAGATGTTGCAAAATTAAGCAAATCACTCAGTGTTTTGCAGAAGAAGCAATAGGATAAATTACGTAACTCTAAAAGCTGCCTTTTTCAGCTGGTCTTATCATAAAGGGCTTCAAATGAATCACGCAAGAGCTTATACAACCTGCAGAAAGCGACAAGCTGAGAGCTGCCATTTACAATAAGTCACGTCGACATTTTAAGACACCTGGCAAGAAAAAAAAAAAAAAAGAAAAAACAAGGATGTCAAGCTGTTCCTTCTTTCACTTTTATATAAACTGCTACTAATTGCACACTTTGACTTTCTCGCCATCATACAGTCTCCATAATCGCTGCCATCTCCTTGAACTGCTTGTGAAAATTCTTAAGAGGCAAAAGCAAAAGAACAAGAAAATATCATCAGTGTCTGAATAATTCAATTAGAATTAATATAGATCAAAGTCAATGTCGACCAACCTGGAACTGTGGAATGGTCATCTCGAAAGCCCTCTGGCAGATCTGTCCAGAGGGCTCGACGATCTTCAGCAGCAGAGAAACGTACGGGGAGTTTAAAGATCGGCATGTGTCTGAACTCACCGCCATCCCCAGCTTCCACTGCATGTCCACAAGCTACAGCGAACACACAAATTAAATCTATACTGATTATCAGGTCACACTTGGATACACATTCATACCCTTTTAAGATTAAGCATGAGCTCAAATTGTCGCATTAAACCACAAAGTTCTGTTTGTTTTATTTGGGGTTTTACATGATAGGTAAAGAAGTCCGTGACTCTGAAAATGGAAGAAATGATGCATGGTTGCCCAACTTCACTGCATAATGCATAATTTATACATATTTAGTATACAGAATCACAATAAGAAAGACTGGAGTTTGTTTTTGGATTGTTACCAAATGGAAGCAGTTATTTTGTTGGAAATGCTCTTAAGTTTGTGCGTACCTGACCGATGCTCAGCATGGACTGTACCTCCTGCTGAGCACGGACCGAGGCACCATGTTCACTCCACAACGTGTGCAAGATCTGAAGAGAAGCTTTGGACCATTTACTGCTGCCATTTGCTTGATGGAAGCAAATGGAAGCAGTTCTTTTGTTGGAAATGCTCTTAAGTTTGTGCGTACCTGACCGATGCTCAGCATGGACTGTACCTCCTGCTGAGCACGGACCGAGGCACCATGTTCACTCCACAACGTGTGCAAGATCTGAAGAGAAGCTTTGGACCATTTACTGCTGCCTTCCTCCAGTTTGGACACAAGTTCGTCTGCAGAGAAGTTGTTCTTTCCGGCTGACCTGGAGATATAAGCACCTGATGTTCCATCTGATAACAGACTGATGTGCTCCTCTGTGTATGATTTTACATTTTGATTTGCTAAATAAAGACAAAATTAGCACTCTGCATCCAGTGAGGGGAAAAAAACCCATGAATAATCTTACCTGAATGTCAACAGAAGAAATCTGGTAATACCCTGGACAGCTTCATGATCAATTATTACCCCGGCCCTCTGAAGTCTCTGTCCAGATACATTAAAAGAAAAACATTTAAAGAAAATCAAGAAACAACAACTGGGGAAGACAGTTTAGAGGTTGTTTGGGGGAAAAAAAAGAAATCTTGACTCACAAGATCAATTTCAGCTGAATCTACTCCACTGGTTTGGCCTCGAAGATATGTCAGAATGTGCTGAGACTGTGAAGATTAAAAGATTTGCAGTTTAACTGTTCCAAAACCACATCCTGAGTGGTTTGTGCAGAGGGCGGCTGACATAAAAAAAAAATCAATATCACTCAACTCTGTTTACATCCTACTGTTATCAAGGCAGACATATTATGTAGCAAATCGTACAGACATGTTAGCGTTTCCTCGCATTTACTTGCCACATTTCAGAAGTGGCATGTGTGCCAGTAGATGTCAATGATACGATGAAGAAATTACAGCAAGTATGTCGTTTCCCTTCACACCCAGAAATTATTAACGTAAAAAGATGTTTCATATTACTTACTGTTTCAGTAAACACATATGGAGGCAAGCTGCAGATTTTGTCTACAGCTCTGTTGATGCCTGGAATGACAAAAGAAGAGCTCCACATAAGGACAACAGCATCAATTATGACATAATTTACCATCTTTTCCCATTGCTTCAAGTGTCAGAAACTCTTGCAATCTTTTAAATTGATCACTTTTTACATTTGGCTGCCATTTTTTTTTTTGTCTTGTTCTTGTGCTTAACCATGACTGCATGTTGTACAAATTGTACTTCAAATGACCAGAGGATAGGAACAAAAGTCCACAAAAAGAACAAATCACAACTAATGTATCAAGAAGCACTGGAACATACTGCCACCATGAGCAGAGTGATTCTAGAGAACTTTCATTCCATTTCAATTGGGTCATCTTGTTTATTTTTCATAGATGGTTCTTATCAAATTGAAACAAATTGTGTTTTAGTAACAACCTGCTGCTAAAAAAAAAGTGCCTAAAGATCCAGTTTATAGCAGGACTTAATACAATCTGGTGGCTTCCTCAGAAGTAACACTTACCAACTTAACATCATAAACCAGATTGCATTTGACTGCACTGCAACTAAATCTGTCTATATGACTTGCTTATAATGGATTAATTTGTTAAGAAATTTCTATATAATTGGGTACGTTTTTTTTTTTTTTACTTTTTTGTTTGTAGAGTACTTTGATAAGACATTTGTCATTGACAGGCGCTATATTAACATAATGCAAAAGAATGAAACAAGGAAAAGCTTAGAGTAAATGACATAAACTGAGTCTGTTGTTTTCTGTCTTGTAACTAAATGGAAGTGTTCTAGTGTGTCTATATCCCCATTGTTTTGTATCGATGTATGGCTGAAATCAAAGTTGAGATCCAAGTGTTTCTATTCAGCCGGAAAAGAATAGCTCCTGTCATTTTATTCACATTACAACCGAGATCCTCCAAGTCTGCCATTGTTTCTATTTATCTCAGTAGTAAAGTTCCGACCCTTTTAGAACTCACCGTGTGATTCCTCTGCCGCCGGCATCGTTGTTTCACAGTAAACTGTTTAAATTAACAAGCTTTTTAAAGTCTAAAACCTTTCTGTGTTTGTTTTCAATAAGGCACTTAAAACATAGCAAAATGCACACTGCTAATTCCCCTAATGGTCCTTCTTGTATGTTTAACTACGTTAAAAACTGCACAGCGCCATCTGCTGCACGGGAGTACCTATATTACGATTCTACTCCGTTTCTCGTCGAAAACAAATATAAACTTTGCATGTCCGGGTAATTGGTTTCACTTCAGCCACGGGGCAGCTCAGTAAATTACAATATAATTGAAAAGCTATTTAACTCTACTAAATTCAAAAACTGAAACTCAGACAGTTTTCTGTTAATTCTTTTTCTTATAACTTACAGCTATTGAAAACAAAATATTCAGTTTATCGGAGAATTACATAAGACTAACAACAAAAAAAGTTCAGAATACAAAAAATGTAATAGATCCAGATATATGGGATAGGGGCCTGGTACAGCTGCTCAACAAGCAGTCGTTGAAAAACAAGGCTTGGTGCTAAAGAAAGACTTTAGGGAACCAAGAAGCACATCTCACTCTAGAACTTGTGGAGACTGTGTCTGAAGTCAGCATTTCAAAAGCCATCAGGCATTGACATAATCTGTATGTTTCCTGCAACTGCCTCATTCAACAAGAAGCTCTGAATGGCCAACAAATTCTTCTGACATAAACATTAAATAAAACTTATAGAGTTTTGAGCAGAGGAAGAAGAGAGACGCAAGACACAACAATGCAGACGGGCTGAAGGCCGCGATTGGTCTTTAAAGCTTCAAAGCTGCCACTTTCAATATGGCGGCAGCGTTGACGTACGACGCTGCCTCAACTACTCAAAGCTTCTACACGACACTTGCGCGAAGCCTTTGCGCCCCCGTCTGGCAGCGAATAGGTGTGAGCCATACACGAAAAGACATCAAATAAACTATATAATTTTTTTTTTCAGGTAAAATGTTGAAAAAAATCGTGACTAATTAACTTGAATAATTTATGAAAAATAAGGCATAAAACCGAGGCATCTTCATAAACGAGCAACGCCCAAATTCTGGAATGATCCACCGTAAGGTTTACAAAGGGGGTGTTAAATGGAAACATCTTTAATTTTACTTGAATATTAGCCATTACATGTCAATAGAAATTCAAAAATATTAATATAAACAACATAAAATGTGAAACTAACTCGTGAAAAATTCGGAATCTTCTTAAATAATGTGTTTGTTGTGAGCTTAAACAACCGAACCACCCCCGTGCCTCGCCTCCAGGTCTATGTGCACTGAATCAGACACGGAAGCGAATCGCAGCTGTCAAACAGATCTTTCTAAATCAGACTCAGCTCGCAGTTAACAGCAACATATCATCAGACTACACCTAAAATGGACTCTCCACGCTGGCTGCCTCTGGAGTCCAATCCAGAAGTATGTACCCCGTCGGCTATTTTCACAGTTACAAGGTTTTATTCAAGCCATTCATTCTAAAGCATGGGAGCACTAGCTACTGTGGCTAGCTATAAGAACAAAAGCTGAGCCCGGTGTGGGAGCTCTGCTAATAAATCATATTTATTTACCAATTTCTCTTTCTCTCGTTTATTATTTTTTCAGGTCATGACCAAGGTAAGCTCTTTTTGGTTCAATTTAACGATAGTGCTTAAAATAAAGAGTTGCAAATAGTGTTCAAATGTGCAAGGCCCACGCCACAATGATGATACATTTATAGTATTGTTGTTATAAAACAATAATAAAAATAAATAAATAAAATCGCTGTTAATGCGGTTTAAAAAAATACTGCAGTGAATAAATGATGTACAAACTTAGGAAAACGTGTTTAAATAAATTAACTGTAAAAAGCATTTCTGGTTCCACAACCTAAATGTATGTCTACAAGCCCAGAAATATAGTTTTTGGAGGGAGGGCGAGTGGGTTTTGTATTTTCAACCAGATTATGTCAGTGTGTCTTATTGTGCATGCTAATGTTCTCTGTTTGTATCTAGTTTGTCAGCTGTTTGGGCATGAAGCCATCTTGGCAGTTTGGGGACGTTTACGGGTTGGATCCAGAGCTTCTGAGCTTGGTACCAAGACCAGTGTGTGCAGTGCTGCTCCTCTTCCCTGTAACAGAGAAGGTATGACATATTTATCCAGTTAGCAAACACATAGACGCTCTTGATTTTTAGGCGTCTATAGTTTATGTGCCATTAATGAATGTTGATCAGAAATGTTGACGATCGTTTATATATTTCTTGTCTTTCTGCTGCTTTTTTTTCTTGTGTCCAGTATGAGGCGTTTAAGCAAGAAGAGGAGGAGAGACTGAAAGGCCAGGGGCACGGCATCTCCCCTGACGTATACTTTATCAAGCAAACTATTGGGAATGCCTGTGGTACGATCGGATTAATTCACGCAGTGGCTAACAACCAGGCACACCTGCAGTTTGGTGAGTTTTAACTGCACGTGAATCACATTGGAGTGAAAAGTAAAACTGGGCAAAAAGCAAGCAATTCACCTAAATCTGCTCACATTTTGTTGCACTACGACGGCAGACCTTGGTGTATGTAGCTGAGAGTTTATATGAACATGAAGTTCTGCATAGCTGTAAGGTGAAAGTAAGATTTGCACAATAATAAACATTTTGTAAAAATATGTAATGCTAATAGTAGGCATTTCAGTATTTAGCACCATTTGTGTGAATATAAAAGTGTTCCTTTGAAAAAAAAAAAAAAAAGAATATTTCTATTGTACGGTAATCAGAAATCCAACCAGTTAAACTGAGAGCTGATTCAATACAAAAAACTGAACATTAAAAACAGTTTCGCATGATCTTCATGTTGCCCTGATAGAATCAAACAATGAGAGACAATTATTAAAGAAATGTCATGAGCTGCTTTATTTTATCCTTCGCTCCATGTGTCCTTCGCTCCAAGTATGTACAAAGATACATACTTGGATCTTTTGTCCACCCTTCTTTGTGCCCACTATTTGTTAAATTCCTGTCCGTCCTTCCTTCCATCAACCCTTACCTCCTTTTCTTACCTCCCCTCCTTTCTTACTAACTTTCCTAACTTTTCCTAACTGTTTCTATTTTTAATTTTTTTGGTCATTGTCTTTAGTATTTTCTCTCTCTTGCTTTTATTAATTTTACTTAAAGATTGAGAACTTCGAAAAGTTGCATCTGTAAAAATATGGAATTTTTCCATAAATGTTCAGGAACCCTGACTATAGTAATAAGCATTATAGTTTAAATCTGATCTTGTATTTAAACGTGAGTAATCCTGTTCCGTTTATATTTTGCTTCTTCTTCCCAGAGGCTGACTCTCCCCTTAAGAAGTTCCTTGAACAAACGGCAAAAATGAACCCAGAGGAAAGGGCCACGTTTTTGGAAAAAGACGAGGTAGGATGAAGCTGAAGAGAGCATGGATGAACACTAATTTTGGAAACAAACCTGAAGGGGCTGTACAGAAGAAAAGTCAAATGACTGAAGTAGTTTTTTGTTCAATTGTTTCCTCCAGAGCATACGTGTCACACATGAATCTAGCGCACAGGAGGGACAAACTGAGGTTTGGAATAACTTTAAGTTCATTTGTAAGAGTAATTTGCACTGAATTTGACATGCATATGCACAAATTAACCTCAACGAATTCATTTCTTGTCTGACATAGGCCCCGAGTTTAGACGAAAAAGTCAATCTGCATTTTATAGCTTTTGTGAACGTCGGAGGACAGTTATACGAACTAGGTGAGTTCACCCCTCAAATCCCTAAATACAGCAGCATGACTGTTAATTTGAGTTCATTTGTTTAGTTGGGCAAAAGAATCCCCCAAATCATGGAGCCAAAGTTTGATACAGTAAAACTGATGCTTCAGTTCTTAACTTTTTAATTGACCAGAGTTCCTATGTGCTTTTGTGCAATAATCCTTAACCTCCCTGTTCTGTAGGGAACAAATAAGACATTTCACAAACAGACGATCAAAATGAGAAAGTAGGGGTGCACCAATAAATCGGCTCTGACATCGGCTGATCTCTCAAAACAATCTTCTTTACCTCTGAAAAGAACCTGAAAATCAGCCATTGTTCCTTTCTGTTATGTTGTGAGAGGGGGCTGGCAGACAGAATCGCCCACCAGGTCACGTCTGCAGGTGCACGGTTAACAATCGTCACCATACTGTTTACAACTCAGCAACTTTGTAGACAAAAAAAAATCTGTATCAGCCAAAATCGGAATCGGCAGATCAGAATTGTTAAAGATTGACAATCACCTACAAAACTGCAATTGGTTCACCTCTATTAGCAACGACAAGCATACACGGTATTCAAGTAAGACTGGTGTTTACTGAAACAACTGAAGAAATAAGAAAATATCCACTTTCCGAAATGTGTATCTATATCTGCAGCCATGGTTATAAAAAAAAGGTTTAAAGCCACAATTAATTTCATACATAGATGGACGGAAGCCTTTCCCTGTCGTCCATGGAAAAACTACAGAAGATACGCTCCTTGAGGTAAGCTATTGCTAAACACATTTAAGATTATGACACATAAAGTTCACTTTTGGTTTGTGTTATTTTTTTATGATGCTGGATAGTGAGAGTTTCCCTTAAATTTGTGGTAGTAAATGATTCTACTTGTGTGTTCCAGGACGCCATAGAAGTTTGTAAGGTTTTCATGGCTCGCGACCCTCAGGAGGTCCGTTTCACCATCATCGCTTTGTCCAAAGACTCGTTCTGAGGAAGCTCTTTTTCCTCTTGTGTTTTTTTTTTTTTTGTCCTCAGAAAGCAAAGAAAACATTACTGCCAAACATTCTGAAGTGCTGCATATATTCTAAAACACAGTTGTTGTTTTTGTTTTTTTCTCACAATGTTATAGCAAGCAAATCTTAAACTAAAAAAGTACCAGAGATCAGAAATCTGCATCGCTGCCTTGGATTATAGTTTTGCTTAATCTGTATGTTTGAGGCTCTTTTTTGGGTGAACATCTAACTGCACTTATTCACTTTGTGTTTGGGTTTATTTTTGACAATTACTTCAATCACGTCACGGAGATGAGCTGTGCAGACACATTTTAAGATGCTTTAATTTCATGCTCTCAAAACACTTACAGGATGATGATGTTTCATGAATTAATGCGTTATGAACAAAAAGATGACTGCCGGAGGATAACAAACATCTAGTCTGAACATGCGGGTGAAAGGTGCCTACATTTTTGTAATTATGAGTTTAAATAAAGGGCAAATTTAATAAGCACTTTTTTTGTGTGTCCTTAGTTCATCCATGGACAGCGTCTTTATTATTCTGTTTATCTTCAGGTTTACATATTCAGTAGTTTCTACTAAAATGAGCTCCCACATTAAATTAGGTTTAATATAAAAGCTCCAAAAATATTGTTGTAGTTGTAAAAAAAAAACTGCAAGAGCTGTTTCAAATAGGTTTTAATTTTTAACTTTTACTATTACTATATACCCATAAAATGATTCAACCCTCTGAACAGATTTCTTCTAAGGAGCTTACATTCACAAATCAGGGTGTAGTCTCAGACATACCTGATGCTGCTGATCAAGATGCCTGTTTTAGAAATATGGCTTAGTCATGAGAATTATCTGAAAGGTTTGAGGAAAAGATTATTGCATTGAAAAAAAAAAGATTATTGCACGTTATACAAACGGACAACAAAGGCTCTAAATGTTGACCCCAGAGATATTGTTAATAGTAGGCAAGTTTAAAGGTAAAGGAACATTGACTAAACCTTCAGGATGTGACATAACTGACAAAAGTCTCTCGAGAAGTCTCGCTACCACATTGTTCTTTTCTCTTGTATGAAATACTCCATGCAAAAGAATGAACATTATTATTATTTTAATTGTGCCTCACAGTTGAAATGTACCTATGGTGAAAATGACAGTCTTGTCCGCTCTTTGAAAGCGATGGATTAGTTTTCAGATCCTGTAATTCTCGCTTTCCTCCACTGAGTGGCGCTGTAACAGCGCACTTTGCCTGGATGGAGAGGATCCGATCGCTGTCAGTTTTCCTAGGTGTTCAAACTTTTTTTATTTATTTATTATTGTTATTTTCTTCGAGGTCCATCAGTCTACAGCTTGTACAATTTTCTTTTCAACGATATTTGCCCGAGAAGTCTTATCTTCTTCTTCTTCCTCCTCGCTTGAGGAATAGGAAACTTCCGCACGTCTGATCTCTGGCGTGTTTTGTGTGGAAGCCCCCCCCACTCCCCTGATGGTCTTTCTTGGGGTGAAATCGGGCTTTCGTGTTTACCTGGACGCCGCAGGGGCACTGGTAGATCCTCCCCGGACCTTGCCTCTCAGCTGCCCCCTCCCTGCTGCAGGTCTGCAGCTCTAAATGCCCCAAACTCCGAGAGCCGACGAAGTCGAGCTCAGGAAGACGTTGAGGACTCTTTCGATCGGAGCTTTGGAGAAAAGAAGCGAGCCACAGGTGTGTCGGATGAAAGGACAGGTAAAGCTGCTGCAGAGGCAGGGTGATGCGGACGGAATGTACTAACCTCCTGTTCCACCTTGCATCCACCCTGCTGCAAAAGAACAATAGGAAACTTTTTTTTTTTTTTTTTTTTTGCTGAACGAGAGGTGTGATCACGAGGTCACCTGTGTTTCTGTCTGTGCACGGGAAGACGTTTAAAGGCGATAGTTGTGCTCGCACCTCATAACCCGAAGTGATACGTCTAAATGATGGAGTGGCGTGAGCAGTCCTCTGTCAGCAATGAGGAAGCGTACCTGGAGGCGCAAAGATGGATCGAGGTAAGTCAAAGCTACCTGGGGATTGTTGTACTGAGGATATTCTAACACTATAGACGCTTTTATGCTCCAATGTATTAGTGATGCTATTTTGGAAAGCTCATTTGTTTCAGTAATTCTACTCAAAAAGTCAAAGGAATATTCCTTATGATATATTCCATACATTTACTTTTTTTTTTTTTTTGGACGACTTGGGCTTGTAGTTAATGACAGCCGTCATTGTACAAGATCGTGTTCTTCAACACAGAAATGACTTATTATTATGACATACAATTCTGAGGAAAACCATTGGTTTAACGTGAACTATTTGACAATGACGGTGTGCCCCAAAAGATCAGGACAGAAGAAGCTGCCTCTTAAGAGTCCTGTATCCAAACATGCTAATGGAAAATGCAGTGGGAAAAAAAAGTGTGGTTTAAAAAAAAAAAAAAATAGGTGCAGCTATGGAGTCAAGGCTTTCAAGAGCCTCCATACACAAATGAAGAACTTTGGGGTGCAGCTGTTGCGTTTCTTGCGATAAGCGACTGTGTGATCAGAGACAATAGTAGGCTGGCTGTAGAGTAAGAGGACTGGACTGTGGTCTAAAAGTCCTCTCTCAGATGAAAGTAAAGTATGCATTTCATGTGGAAGTCAAGGTCGCTAGAGTGTGGAGGAGGAAGAGGCACCATGTCCAACTTTCAGTGATGGTTTGGACAGCCAGGCACTCTCTAGCTGTTGGTCTGCTGACAAGCTTTATGGCGACGATGAAGCTTGTCATCGCCATAAAGTGATGGCACTTTTCATCGGCCAGGCTTTCAAAACGACCGATATCTGCTTTAATGACGATGGTCGCTGCTCCTGACTAGCCAACAAATTCTCCTGACCTACATCCCATAGAAAATCTTCAGGATATTATCACAAGGACGATAAGTGACACCAGACACAACAAAGCAGAAGGCCTGACGGCTGCTTTTAACGCAGCCAGTAGCATTGCAGCGTTCGTTTCACCTAACCTTGGGTTCTCGTTTAGCCAGGGGCATGCGTATGGTGAAAATGGCTTCTTGTGAAGTGTTTCAGTGTCTTTTAGTGAGATTTAATGTTAAAAGTACAGAAGTCTTAATATATCTACAGGGTCATGCTGTTCCTTCTCAATTGGTGTACAATTTAACCAGTGAGATCTTGCTTCTGGAAAACAAAAGTACTTTCTCAGTGAACGGACGTCTTATCTTTTGAGAGAAAAGGTTACATTGTGTTGAACTCATTCATCATTGCAGGTCTGGTCTTTCTTTAGATCTTGTCAAAACCTGCTCATCTGCTCCTCTGTTTTTAAGCTCCTGGGGCTTCAGGGCTCCAGTTTCAAGCATAGAAAAATACAGAAGCATTAAGAAAAAATGCAGCTTGTCCCAGTCGTCGAGATGTTGACAAATAATTTGGTATATTGGTTCGTTCTGATCTCACACCTTTTTTGTGTGAGAAATATTGATGGAAAAATTCTTAAACAGTTGTGCATCATGCCATGCAAATTGTTTATGATCAGTTCAGAAAATCGGCACTATAGGGCCACTGAATAAACCTAAATAAAGAAGGTTTAGTTGTTTTCATGTTATTAGTTGATTAGTTGAATTATTTGATCCAACAAAGCTTGCTGTCAATTTTTTAACTAACATGCTTCTCTTAGTGTGTTTTTGAAGTGGTGTTCCCTTTGTAAGAGCCATGACTGTAGATGTTTATTGCAACTGGGACTATTTTGTGAAACAGACAGAATGTGCTAGGGCAGCAGTGTGTAGTAGGTGGACTTTTTTCCTTATGATTAAGAAAAGACAATTCACTCCAACACTTTCTTTGCCTGAAAATGGTGTTTAACCATACAAGTGGTATGATAGAAATTTTTTTTTACTGTTTAAATTCTTGGAATACCTCAATAGTCAAAACATACTTCCCATTTCATGCAGTCAGTACAATTTGAAATATACCTTCTAAAATGCTAACAAATCTAAAATGTCACATTGCATAAAGTTTCCACCCAAATTCTCGCCATACTCTTTCTTCTCATTTAATTAGGGAGCCATTTTTCTTCCCCCCATCATTTTGCAAATTCTCCTCCCAGCATGGCATCGCCGACAAGAAGCTGCGTGACTGTAATTAAACAAATATTGTTCTAATTTCATGAAGGGGTGAATCTGAATGCTTTCAATGTGACATCAGCGTCTCTCCCATTCACACACTGGCCCATTGTAGTGGCTTTGCCGGTGGGACCGGGGCGGGGGCCACAGCGCTCCGCTGAAGGCTGCAGTACAAGAAGGTGAAGGTAAAGGCCATGGAGCTGATGAAAAGAATGTGAGAGAGGGCTGGCACAGTGGAAATAAAAGAGCAACAACAAACCAAACTCTGGCACTAGAGGAGCTGACTCCCCCCCTCAAAGAGAAAGTTTTTGTTGCTATTGGATTGTGCCTCTGAATGATTAACAAGCTGCTTGGCTTCACAGAGCTTTAAACCGAGGCATGAGTGCAGTGCGAGGTTAGTGGTGGTGTTAAAAAATGAGACTAAACGGTCCGGAGCCCGTCACATGGACACATTCCAGGATTTGCTGCCATGGCTGTGAACACGGCCCCCTCAAAGGCAGTCGGCTGTCAGCATAGCGCACGGGATCCTTCGACCACAGGGCCTGTTGGAATAATGGAAGCTCTTGTTAATTGAATAGAAAACCCTTGGAGTGTAACTGTTATGACGACCCTGAACAAGTGGTGGTGTTTGTGCAACTTATGGGTCAGATGGGCAGGCATATGGCTACTTGTAATGACAATTAAGTGATAATAATAGTTTCCTTTCATTGAGATAGGTGTTCTCTACTTCTGTTTGTTTATTTTTTCTTTTAAGTATAAGCACTAAGATTGCCAAACTCCATTTTATGTTATACTTTGACCTGCTCATACCAATTTTAGCTAAATTTTCTCTTTAAGAGCTGTAATTATCAGCATCCATGTCTTTTTTTCTTCTAGCTTTCTTATAGTGAGAGGTTGTTTGTTTATGAGAAGAGGCGACAACGCGCTGTGAGAATAAGAAATGATACTTGTAAAATAGAAAATTAATATTTTTAGAACCAAAGCAAAATATTTATGAAGTTGTCTTTCTTTTTAACCTGGCGTTAGCATCTTATATTAGGTAATGCAGTACATAATAAGCAGTCCCCATGTGTATTCCCCACAGAATATAGATAATTACTTTAACTCTTGAGATATCCTGGACAGACAGAGCTCAAAAGGATTAAATAAAGCAGTTCGCTGTACCCCATTATCGGCTTTCTTGCTAACATCTGAAAGACTTGCTCTCTCACTCTCTATTGGAGCCTGAACCGCAGACACAATTTGTCTTGTTTTTGAAAATAAGATTTTCTTTTTTTTCAGTTTCTTAAATTTGCATTCTCTGGTACTAAAACTAACGTTTGAGTCTTATTCATTCTGCATTATATCGAAAGGTGTTGCAGACAGCACAACCTGTTAGCTGATAAGGTGCATTTCTCTGATCATTAAAGAAGATTAGATTTAGGATTTTTTCCTATCAGTGGTCAGGACCAGTCAAGATGAAAACTGGATTATCCCAGGCAAATTTCTCAGCAAATCTATAGAAAATGTAGGCCATCTTAAAATCTAACACGCAAAAGAACACAGGTGCAAATTTCTGACCAAATATTCTGTTTCTGTGATGTAAATACTTTAAGACATAAAACATTTTTAAATTCTTTTGAAGTGAAAGAAGAAGCACAATTCAAAACATTGAAAATGCAAAAGACATGGTCTGGCACGTGGGTTTTATCAGTTTGTCAGGTTACAATCAGATTGTTCACTACACCAATAATAAATTCAATTTCTACATTTAGCAGTGAGTTATTCTAATGCTTAGTACTTGAAAAAATTATATATATATATATATATATATATATATATATATATATATATATATATATGTTGTGTGTGTGTGTGTGTGGTGTGTGTGTGTTAATATATATGTGTGTTTTTAGATATAAGCACCTAAAGTTTCAAGTTTTAATACAGAGTAAGCTTTATGGAAAGAAAATTTGAAAAAAAAATCACACTGAGTACTGCAAGATCTTTAAGAAAAATTTGGAAACTTATTTTATGAATATTAGAAAACCTTTATGCATATTTAATAAACAATGTTGTGGAGCAGAACTGTTCTACTACAGAACCAAACCCTACACTCTCAAAAGTGTCATTAAAAGGATTTTATACCTTGACATTTCAAAATGTATCTGTAAAGTCTGAAATTGTTTAGAAGAAATAAAAATTACACACATTATTCTGATGCACTTGTCTTTGTCCTGCAGCCAGTGTCAAAGGAAATGCTTCACAGATGAAGGGAAAATTGATTTCCCTCTGTCAGTGGATCCATCTATTGTCTTCTGTTGTTCTCAGTGGGTGTGAACCCTGCATTTGAGCTGGCTGAGAAACAATATCTGATTTCCTATCTAAGGAAATCAGACATTCCATGAGAAACAATGACAATATAGAGTGGGACTGTATAGCAATACATTATTATTAAAATAAACTCAACTCAAAGAATATTAACCCAAAAAACAGTAGATAGTATTTTCAGAATTTACTAAAAATCTCATGGCATACAAATCCCTTCGCAGCTGTAAGAAACAGCAGATCTCCAGGCAGGGTTTTAGTCTCAAAAATGCTCTAAATAGTCAAGAACAAAGTAGGTTTTCAAGAGCAATACAAGCTGGTGGATCTAGAATTCTCAGTTGCAAAAATCTGAATGAAAAGAAAGTTTCCTTCCTGTCCACATATTATGCAGGAAACGAGAGACTTACCCAAGCACCTTCGTTCTGCTTCTTAATGTTACAAGGACTTATTTTTATTGGCTGCTATTCCAAGAATTGGGAAAACAAAGGTACTACTAGATTTAATGGCGTCCCGCTCAAATCTTTCTGTCATTACCCATGAAAACTGAATGGATAGGAAATTTACAGGTCCTCCGAAGCAGTGTTTCCTGGACATTTTCCCAAATAATTCACAAAATATGTTTTGACTGGCTCTGCATTTGGAACAGAGTAGTATCAAACTAAACAGTAAGATCTCCAAGTTGATCCTTCTTGGTGGCCGTTTCGTTTTTACTGTGTTTGAGGGAATTAAATTATTAATAACTTGGAGAAGAAACAACTCTTGCTTTCTGGATGTTTACCACCATAGAAACTTTGAATCCAGACTGACCATTTGTCACCCTGAATGTTCCCTTTGGACGGTTTTGACATGAAGTAATTAGTAATTGCGTTCAGAATCATCGACGTGAAAACAAGCCCTTGCACAGGAAGCCGCTCGCTTTGGTGTAAAAACAGTTGTAGCTCCGTTGTAGCAGCGGTGATATTAATGGATTTCACAGCTGAATTTTTGTTTTCAATTCAAACCCTGAAGCATGTGGAAAAATGTTCCCTCTGTTGACCCATACTTCTATGCTTGAGACACAAAGAATGTCAGGAACAATTAGTGGTTGAGTTCTACATCAGTAACCAGATCGGCCTCGGTGTCCTGTGTGAATAAACATGGACTCCTCAGACTGTTCATGCACTATCTGGCCTCCCCCCGTTTGGTTTGTCCCTGTAATAATTACTGTTCCTTGCAGAAGTATTCATATGCCTCGAACTTTTTTTCATGTTTATTGTCATGTTACAACAATAAACTTTGTGTCAATCTATAATGTAAAATCCTTGCAATCACAACAAAATAGCTTATCATTGTAAAGTGGACAGAAAAGAAGGCGAGGTTTTCAAAATACATTAAAAAGCGAGACTCAACCTTTTCCCTGCACTGATTAATGCAAGTCTTTTGGGGTGCGTGTATGCTAGCTATATAGAAGCATTTTTTGGCCATAAATGATAAAGCAAAATAGCTCTAGCCATTCCAACACATGGATAAGTTTCTGGTCACTGACCTGGAACCTTTAGAAGCAACTGGTCCAAAGCAGTTGAATGAAGTGGCATGGATTACTCACTTAGTCTGCATTCAAGTTCTAGATATCCATGCTTATGCCTAATTATTCAATTCAAGTATTTTGAGCAGATCATCCTCTCAAAACCCATGAGGACTGAAATTTAGGACCCCATCACCAAAGAATCCAACTTCGGTCTCACCAAAGAGACAAATGTCTTCTTTCATCTAATCACTGTTTTCAATAAATGGTTTGTGTCACAATTCAAATTGAATTTCTCTATGCTTTTTTTCCAGCAGATTTCTGAAGCACATTTGTTTTCCTGTTGAGAAATTTGACCACCTGAGCAATGGTGGGTTTCTTTTACAGTTCCCCCAAAGTCACTATGTGTTTCTTTACAAAGGACGGACAGAGGGAAGGATTTGTTTCTCTTCACTACTGCGTAATACTTTGTGTTGGTCTGGCACATTAAAACCAAATAAAATGCATTAAAGTTAGTTATTTGGAACATAATAAAATGTGGGAAAAGACGAAGGCATATAAGAACTTTTGTGAGGCACAATTGTTTTGCTCAGACATCTGTCTTTACCTATGGTGAACAGGAACCATATTTTTGGAGCTTTCTGCATCGTAACTCAGTTGTTGATTCTGCGCCTGTGTTTCGTCTTTGATAAAACCAGAGAGCCCGTCTGCCGCTCCAGATCAGACCTGTTGATCTTGATGGTTGATAATATCTCTAATAATAGTGGAGCAGACTGGTATTCTGTTACAGCACATCCAGCTTTGTGCCAGGGTGGTTCCCACACCTAATACCCTAATTGTCCTCTTTCAATCAGATTAGCCGATGTCACTTTTGATTAGAAAATGTGAGAGGAGAGCAACATCAAAGTAGCACCCTGTGGAAAAAGGATGAAAGATGTAATCGTTCACACTGAGCTGTTTCCTTCTCTATTGTTTATTTGCATGCAAGTGAATCCCAGCAACTTGCCTGCGCATCCGTGGAACAGTAGGGGTCAGGATTTCATATGTTAAATGCACAGCCTGGCTGACTGCTGCAAGTTGCATAAGGTTGTTTTCACTCTTTATAAAATAATGGCTGCTCTCCATGCCTCTCTCATCTTCCCGTTTGTCTTTTTTTTCTTGTCTGGGGGTTTAGTTCGGATAGTAATTTTGTGAATGAAAAAGAAAGAAGCAGTCTGGGCTGAAGTATTTCTTACCACGGAGCTCGATTCCATTATGCAAAGACACAGAAGTAGGCAGTGGAAGTGTGTGAGAATTTTATTCTTGTTCATGTATCTTAGCATTGTCTAATTCTCTTGGAATGATAAGCATTTGAGGCCGTGGCCATCTCTGGTTACCCAGGGCGTGTACTGAGGTGTAGCGCAAATTGTTTGAAAATAATAATAGTCACGCTTAATCGCCTTTAATTGTTTCACTTTTTCCTGTCTTGTTCATAAGTATGTCCTGCACTTAACTTTGCAAGAGTTTGTCTGAAGCTTGCTTTAAAACATGGCCTAATACTTGATTGTAAATGCCAACAAGCCTGCTTATTTTTACAATGTGATACAGAACACTTCTTAAGAATATGCTTGAAACCTACTTTTTTTTTTGACTCAAATTAAGGATATTTATTTACTGATTTCAGTATATGGAGTGTTGTTGCAATTTGCTTTGATCCCTTTTTAGCTTTCTTGCAACACTTTGTTTTTACACCTGGCAATTCTGGTTTAAAGCAAAAACAGAAATCACAAATCAAAACTTTTCTATTTCTAATTGACCGACGGGACGAAAGGGGGAAGACGTCAGCACACCTGTGTTACACCCCTGACCCACCATGGGAGGTAATCATAGGCCCACATCAGGCAGGAAAGTCTTTACAGGGAGAGGGATGAAGTGAACACATATAGTTTCTTCAACTAAACAAGTCACAGAACTGAATAGTGCAAACAAGACTAAGAAATGATTTGTAACAAAAAGAGCAAGAAGTTCTTCAATTCAAACTAGAAGCATTAGCTCAGCCAATAACAGGATTGTTAAACTGAGTTCCTCTGCCCGTGTTTTTTGAAAAGAAGGAAAGCCTTCTTGCCCTACCCCACACTTTATTTTTGCAACTTCACAGCATTGTGGGACACCACTGAATCCCCTCGACTTCCCTGGTTGTATGTGTGTTTTTGCAATAACATGAACATCACAGGAAGTGTGGAAGGTTGAATTAAGCTGTAAAATGTGTCTCAAACCACTTCATAAGGTTGGAGGAGTCAACAAGCAGTCAGAAGCTACTTTTTAGAATCAGACTGCACTGAACTCTGTCCGTCAATCCGTCTGTCTGTCATGGTACACACGACACTAATGAAAGACGTTTTAACATTTACTCTTCCACAAAAGCAAATATTGTGAAAATTGTTACAAAAAAAGATTGAATATTGGTCCATATTATTTCTGTGAATTAAAATTCCACCACTTCAAATGAGTATTGTGAAACTTTAATATTTTGATTAGGGGTGCGATTCTGATTACCTGGTGATTCCGATTTTGACCAATATTGATTTTTTTTCCTCCAGATTTGAACCACAAATGTGTAGATATAACCTGATGTTTGTCAGGGTAAGTCAGAAAGGAGAGTGGCTGATTTCCAGAACCTTGCAGAGGCATATAAGACAGTACTTTATTTCTAAGTATTGTCCGATCCCAGATCTCCGAAAATTAAGTAAATCTGGTCCAATTTATCGATGCACCCTAGTGAAAGTTGACAACATATTTATGGATGTTATTTATGTAGATATTAATACTATCTCTTTTTATTTATCAATTTATTCACAAATTCAAACATTGTTTTGGAAGCACAGTGTCGTATTGAAAGTATTGAGAAGGACTTCTGAGTACATATAGTTTTTTAGCCTCTTTGTATTTAAGAGATCCAGATTTAGACTTTAACACTGCAGGAATTAGGGAGTGGCTAACATCATGCACTTTGTTGCAAAACATAAAAAAATAATTGTGCTTTTTTTTTCCCACATAAAAATGCTGCATGAAAGAGAAGCTCCACAGGAAATGTAGTAAATGCACAAATCGCTGTAGAAGTCCTGCATGTTTGTTTCAGTTGCTCCACTTCATATGTGCTTATGTTCAAGGCTGCACGTCAGGCGTGCATGCATGCAGTGTTCCTGTTTGCTTACATAATGGTTCCTGGTGTTTCTGCAGCGGTGGTTTGAGATCATGGGAAAAGCATGAGGCTGTAACACAGCCGCTGTGTTCCTTCAGTTTTCCAGCCTTGTGGCTTCTGCAGACTGACTCCAGAACAGTTTTGACACAGCCCGCACATTTCCCAGCAGCTTCCAGCATTAAAGTGAGATTAAATCACCCACTCAGGACCCTCCAGCCCCCTGAGAAATACCTGGAGGACCTTACTTAGCGTTGGCCCTCAGAGACAGTGCAGGAACTCAGGAGGAAATACCTCTGACTTCCTCTGCTACTGTTCTCAACATCCTACCTTTATTCTCCAAAGCTCCCCACCCCTAATCACTCTCTGCCCCCTAAACCCCCACCTCCTCCTCCTCTCCTTACCCAACCCTTGCTGGCTGTTTTTACTCACTGTTCTTGTATTCTTGCTTCTTCTTTTTTCTTTTTTTTTTTGTTTCTCTCTCCACAGGCAGCAACCAAGAAAAAATTTGGGAACGGCGACTTCCGATCAGCCCTGGAGAATGGAGTTCTGCTGTGTGAGTAAGTACTCCTCTTTTCCCAGGCACCTCTATTAGGCCACTCATTCATAAGGAATCCCTCCGCTCTCCTCCACTTCTGCTCTCCCAACGTAAGTGTTGCTGATATTTCCCAGGCAGACCCCCTGCCAGGCCACTATTTGTTTGTTAACTTGCATAAACTGAGCCAGGGTTGTCCAGACGGAACAATGGAGGCAGTTATTTGTAGTTATTTGATGCTATCACGATCAGACTTTCTCTCATGCCTTACTGGATAGGAGAGCGATGTCTTTCAGTTGTGTTGTCTGTTGGACAGATGTCATGGATCTGTGGATTGGGCTGCGAGCCGTCCTCACTGTAATGAGAAGCTGTGCAGTGGATGAAAAATTTTCAGTTTTGACCACAGGAAGGTTCAAAGCATGCTGCTTTATAATTTCCCCGAATGGATCAGGGATGAGCCAACAAGTCAGTTTTAGGAGTCCTGTCTTTGTGACATTTGCTTTTTTTTCATTAGTTCAATAACTCTTCTCAGTCAGGATATTTGTAAGGCAGAGCATAATGAAGCAGCATGCATATGTGCAAATTGCTTAACTGACACTGCAATGGGATTTGCACAAATCAGCATGAGGCTGATAATTAGCAGCAGCCCGTGTAGAGTCGTCCAAACCTTTATCGGCAGCAGCGAGAAGAAGAACTGCCTCGGTCTGCTGATTGGGGCCTGACTCTGACGAACAACACCGTCTGCAGTTTTTTTTTTTCCTTTTTCTTTTCAGTCATCAAGCTGTCTGTGTTTTTTCAGCACGAGGAAGAGGAAGGCTGATTAAATCACCTTCACCTACAAACCCAACCCTCCTGCTCCCATTGTGTTGCAGATATCACAGTTTCTTGCTCAGAAAGGAATGTCCAGTGTTGCTCTCACACATGATTATATCCTACTCGTATACCTTAAGTATGTGTGTCTTATCTCATGAAAATCCATTGTTTCGCTGTTAAACGCTGTTAAATGACCAGCATGAACCCAAGTGCAGCCTCCTGCCCCCCGCTCCCAACTCCACACTCTTTCTTTAAGTCTATTGTTAGCCTATCCCATCCGCCTACAGCCAGAAACTCACTTCATCTTATATGGAGTTTAGTTTCTTTAAAACAAAGGCTTCTTTAGTTGCACGTTTTCAAAAATATTCCCACAACTTACTTTTTAAGTTCATTTATGCAGTTGTTCCACTAAAGCTAGTCGATGTGGAAGCCGTTCAAAATATTTACTATGCAATGACTGTATGATTAGCATTTGTTTTTGGAAAGAGTAGCATATATTTTGACTTGGACCATTTTAATAGAAGACTTGAGAGCTATCATTTGTCTTGAATTAAAGTACAGCGGTACCTGCCTAAAAATGTAGATTAGACAAACATGGTCATATGCCTTTTTTTTTTTTTTATCTAAGTTCTTTGTGCTTTACTGTTCCAACTGCTGTGTTATCCTGAAGACATCGATTGATTGATTTATCTTCAAAGTAATGATCAAAACACTGATACCTGATTATTCTAATTGAATTAAGATAAACTAGGTTTGGTGGTTACACTTGGTTAAAATAAGATAATGTACAAAAATGTTTCAACTGTCAGGAATAGTCATGGGTAAATTGGTTAGCTCCTTTTGGTCTTCGGTCACGGTTCTCAACTAGAAGAAATGGGGTTTCACATTCTGGAAACTCATCCCAAGTGAATGACTTCTGAGGAATGTTGCTATTTTCTGTCCAGCCTTCTTATTATCTGCTAAAAGCCGTTCTCTCTTGGACTCTCACATTAATCATGTCCCAAAATGTTGTGGAAAATATCAATCCTTTTGAATAGCTTCTTTTGTGTCTTTGGTGTTTCTTTGGCATCATTACTAAACATCTCATTGTTAGCAAAAATAGTTAACTTTGAGTCCTGGCTGTGCTAATACATGGTGGGTTCTTTTGTCAGAAAACAATCAGGCTCACAGGTTTCTGATCAGGAAGTCACTTCTTGACCATCAATCTAATTGTCATTGTATTTCAATTAACAGCCCATTTCTCACTGCATATCTCATAAATATCTTAGCTGGATAATGTCTAAAGACTAAAGTATGTTTGACTTTCCCCTCTTGATCTGTTAGATGTGCAACTTGATCTCATATATGCGGAAGATGGATAATAACTGAAGTAAATTTTGCCAGAAACATACAAAAAAAAGTACAGATGAGAATGTGAAATATTTTATCTGTGCTTAGTTTCTGTGCTGTCATTGTGAAAAACAATTTGGGCAGCAGAGTAAAAAAGCCTTCTTAAACAGCCTTACTACAAAGGTTGCCATTACATGCAATTGTTTTTTTTATATATCTTTTTTTATATTGACTCTTACTCTATAACTTTCTTTCAAAGTGGTTTAAACGGCACCACAAGTCCATTATCATCTACCTAAAACCATAGCTGTTCTCCGACTTTAAATGTGGTTATTCAAGTTTGTTTTGAGGTTACTTCTGCTGTGGAGGGCATGTTTTTGGAAGCACAAGGGCCCATTTTTGTTTACACCATGGTGCGGCACCGGTGATTTACTAAACTGAAGCCAGGTGGCCACCATTAAACCAGGTCGTAAACACACAACACCACCAGGACTGTGCATCAAGTCCTGCTCATTCCTTCGAAGCTGGGGCAGCTTCGACAATGAACGGGTGCTTTCACTTACCTTTTAATTTCCCCTGATGTTCTGCGTCTCTTTCCTCTGCTTACAGTCTGATAAACAAGATCAAGCCTGGCACCATCAAAAGGGTCAACAGGCTCCCTACACCTATTGCTGGACTGGTAAGTTGTCTTTTGTTCTTGTTTAGTCTGGGATTGTCTTCTCAAATTATGTCAATATAGCAATCAGTGAAAGCATTTCTAAGCTTACACCACATCATTTTCTCACGTATTTCTCCATGTTTGTAACGCTCATGATGTATGGTGTTGTGAGTTAAAGCAAAGGGAATATGAAGTTTGACAGGTCAAGGTAATTGGATATGTGCTTCTTCATAGTTGTCCAGTAAGTTTGGTGAATGAGGAGCTGCTTCAAAGGATGCAAATCCCTTACTTAACTATTGTTTTACAATGATGTCAGACAGTCATTGTAAAGTAGGATTTGCAAAAAAGGAAGCCTAGTACTGATTCATTCCGAAAATAGGTAATGATGAGTCCCCTTTATTATGGCAACATCCAGACTCTTTAATGACAGACAGAAATTAAAAGATGAAAGGGATATGACAATTTAAAAAAAAACAAACAATAGCTGCAACAGCCTACATCCTGGCTGTTATTCCATCTTGGTTAGACAAAACTTTTCCATGGTGGGTTGGAATTCATTTCCTCTGGCAGAAATAAATAACTGCAGCTGAACTGCTGTAGTTGAGCCAAAGTCTAGATTTTGGTTGTTGCAGCCATCATGAACAACTGAAATGCTGACTTTGCTTCTTCTTCCATCAGTAACAGCCTTCACACAGAAGAGAGTGGAAGTGCAACATAGATTGATTATTACAATCTGATTATTCCCAGTGCATGCTCTGTTCAGAATCACATGTTTGAGTTTCCAACAGGTTGGACAATTTTTAGGACTGGTTGGGCCTATGGGTTCGATTACATCTTTTTTATTTGCCTCATCTTCCTTGGGCAAGGCAATAAATCCCAAATTGAACTTCATGCTGCAAAAATAATGTATGAATATGTGTGGACATGTGAGTGTGGACAGCTGCATGTGACTCCAGTCTAAAGGTGTTTTAATTGGTCAGTAGAGATTCAAAAGTGCTATTTTCTTAGTCCGTTCACCATTTAATCAAGTGCACCTCCAATGTAGTCAAGTTTTTTAAAAAACTGGGTTTTTGAGTGATGGACCAGTGTGTCTTTTAAACTCTTTAAGATTTATAACATCTCCCAGTTATAAATCTTTACTGGAAGATGTGGCATATTGCTCATATTCCAGTTAAGTTTTTTGGGCCACCATGGCTCTCTGAAGATGGATGTTTTGGGAGTGACTGCAAACAAATTCTCGGGAAGTAGAGGCTTGAAAACCTACCTAATACCCATCCCTGAGAAAGCTCTCTCTAGTGGGAGTAATTGAGTCCAGCTGTCTAGAGGAATTATGGACATCCCTCTCCCAAGCAGTGTGTGTGTGAGTGCGCGTGTGTGTGTCCCAGCATGTTCATGAGACAACGGATGTTGTCTCATGAACAGACTGTAAATCATAAAGTGTCACGTGTTTTGTGACAACATCAACTTTTTTTGCCATTTGCTGTGTTGATGTAAAGGCTGGGCACCTGCTGAGGTAATGGGTATGGCTCCATCGCAGCATTTCTGTGGTATTTCCGAGACTTGGACTCAAACCTGAAACCACCTGATCATAAATTCCCCCTTCCAAAGGCTTCTGGCTGGCCTGACGCTCTCCGTTACTGCCGGCCACATGGAGCGAGGCTGGATGCTCTCCCAACAAACATTACTCACTCTCTCTCTGAGAGTTGTTGAGACTTTACTCCCTCAGCAGTAAAGTGGTCTTCCTATCTCCAGTTTTTAAAAATAGCAGCGAGTGTGAGGATGGCATAAAGTGTTAGGCGGTGTTTTAAATAGAGAAACACCAGTCACCGACTTCCAATCTTCATTCTTGTGAAACTCTGATCTGTCAAAGCCAATTTTAGCTGAAATGTGCCATTGTATACAGTGTTGACATAATGAGGGCTTCAGTTGGACTTAATGTGCTATTTTCCTAAACAAGCATTTTTCCTTCATTCATAAAACTAGATCTACATCTGCTAAATATCTTTTATTTCAAGCCAGAATACTCTTATACTTATGAGCCACCATCTGGTGGTGGTGATGTTTGCTCAAACAACAAAATTAAGAAGAATGCTCTAAACATACATGGCTAAAGCAGAGCTAGGCTAAAGTTTAAATGCTACCACCTAAAATAATGTAGAACCTTAACAATTTGTGTGATTTACAAAAGGCTGCCAACATTTCCAAGTCCAACATGTGTCAAAACAGAATTTTTATCAAAAGGATAAAACAGAGCAGCTTAGCTTTAATATATGTTTAGCCTATGTGACATGTGTTAGTGTTAAATTTGGATCAATTAATCTCTTTGCCAAGTGGATGAAATGTCCTCACTGTGTTATGTGGCAAAAATACCCAATCAAAAGTGGAAAAGGCAAGAAATGGAAAACCATTTGTACAGTTCCCACCAGAAAATTGTGCTCTCCCTCTGCATTTAGTGGGGGGATTTGTCAGCTGGGGGCGGCAGCTCTTCTGATTGATCAAATTGGTCAAATTTTCAGTTTAAATTCTTTTATAGTCTGCATATGAGAAGGCAAAAGCAGACGAAGGCGAAGAATAAGAAGGGTAAGAAAAAGGAAAGAATAAATTAAAAAAAACTTTCCTTTTCCTTTCCTTCTTAATCCTCTTCGTCCTCCACCACCTTGTCCACTTCTTCTACACTTTGTTTCCACATCATGTCCCCCACTACTCTTCTTACAGCTGACCAACAGGAAAAGGAATGTTTTTGGATTTTTATTACCTACTTTGTCAGATTGGTCGTTACTTAAAACCAATCTGACAAAGAAGAGCCATTTGTAACTATGCCTCATTGCCACTTAACTGTGAACATTTGCCATCATCATCATCATCATCTGTTCTTTTACTTTTGCTATCTGAAGGATTTTAAATGGTTCAAATTGATACCAGCTTAAAATTCTGGCAGAGCAAAATCCCAAGGGAGGAATGGGAACATTTAGCAATGCTGGCTCCCAACCTGGGTATATTCTTTGGTTTTACTTGTGTCCAAGTGATTTTTTTTTTCCTGTCAGCACATTTCTGTTCTTGAGTACTCTGCAGGCTGTGGGTTTGGACCATCTCAGTCCCAGCTTTGGGCCTGGTTATGCCCACCCAAAATACACAGTAATTGGTATGGTACTGGATGTCCTCTGCACACACCAACCCCTTGGTGAGTTGAGGTACCAGACGGAGGAGACAAACAGGCAGTTCCTATAGGCCTCAGGGTGTCTTTACACATGTAGATGTGTGTGTAATCATCTGTGCAATGACAGGCATTTGACCATGCTTTGTTACTGTGTTTATCTTCTATGGGTGCATGTTATGACTGGATAGGACTGCTGGAACTGTCTGGCTCAATAAAGCTCTCTTTGAGGAGTGGCAGCATGTCAAGTATTCCATCTCCTCTTAGTTTCTTTTCCCAAGATTTGGAAATGTGTAGCCTGATATTTTAAGCATAGTTTTTCGTGCTATGTTTGCTTCCTAGGTCGTGTGTGAATAATCTCAGAGTAATCCTTGTTCTTAACCCAGTGAATGACCCAAGGTGCACATTTAGGGATAAAATGCTAAGTCAGACATCCTGTGACGCAAATCTTTTTATTCCTTGTTGTGAAGGGCTTAAATCAGGGTTTTTCGAGTGTCCAGGAGATTACCCCTTTTCAGCAATACCTTGTGACTAGACAACATGGATAGATAATGAAATATGAACTTCCACTGTTACAAAAGTTTCTTTAAATGAGTTCCATCTCCTTTTTGTGTGCTTGTGTCAATTACATTGGTACACAAGTAACCAGCTGAACAAAAAGTGTTGGTGAACAGTCTGGCGAATGAGAGACTTTTGACCAATTCTGTTGCACTTCAGTCGCACGGGGTTCAACTTTACATGTTTGAACCACGATTTGACTCCAGTGAACCTTGATAGCTGTCGCCTTAGAAAACTAGGGTAAACGCTAACAAGGACATCACCCTTCCTAATAACTTGAACTTCTGCTATTGTCAAGCAATAAGATTTTATTTAAAACCTGTTAAAAAGAAATGGGAAACAAAATGCAAAGGATACATATTTATGAATATACTCAAATGTAATTCCAATAAGTTTCCTGCTTCCTTTTGTGGCATCACAGGAGGCATATTGGTTTTTGAGAGGGAAGGTTTTTATTTTATCTACTGACAGTTCTCAACAAAACAGAAAGACAAACAGAAAGAAAACCAGACCATATGATGTAGGTGATGTTCTATGTAAAATGAGTTTGACTGATCTGATGGTTTGCAGCTTTAATATGTGTGGTCCTTTTATATATAATTATTCACGAATAATTATATTGACCTAAAGGCTTTGTCATTCTTCAGACAAATCCCCTTTTCAAATGTATGTTATGCCATAAAAATGACAGAAGCAAAGTTTAATCTGAAAAATAGTTTTCTGAAGTCTAGATGTTGCTTTTGATTTTTGTACCGCTTGACTTTTTAAATAGGAGTTATCCAAGGCTGCATTCGAACACAATGGCTGAATTAGAAGGAACAGGAAGAGCTGCAATCCATTGTCAATAAACACCACAGATTGTTGGCGAGTCCATAAGAACAAAGGGAAGCAGTTAAGATCCTGCAATCAAGGAAGAACAGAAAAAAAACCCCAACATTTTGCTTTCGAAACCACACTGACTGGTTTCCTCATATTCCACATACTTGCATTGTCTGTGAAACATAGTTGTAAACATCCACCTGTCTTTACATTTTCCTTGTTGTGTTTTCAATACTGTGTGTGTTTGTGTGTTTGTGCTGGATTTCTATTGGTTTAATTCTGGAAGTGGAGTTGAGTTACAGAGGCCATCGGGTTTTTAATGTTTTGAGGTGTTGATGAAACCGCTTGACTTTGAAAAAGAATCTGGCCACAACATCTCATGTCCTCCAACACACCTGACACTTTTAATTGTCAGTCAGATTGTAGCAGTTGGCAAGTTTAGGCAAATTACCTTAGCTATTTTTTAGACATATGTAGATCAACAAACATCTGTCATACTTAAGTGCCGTGTTTTTCAAATTTCAAGAGTGTCTAAGAGAAAACAGCCGCTGTCATTTCCTGTTCATGCCATTGTGAAGCAGAAAATCACATATTGCTAATTAGGAGTTACTCAACAAATTTTAAGTATAAATAAAAAAAAAATCTGCTATATTTATTCTACTGTAATTTGCATAGGTGTGATTAAATATTCAATCTAATATTAAAAAATAATAGAATAATATTTCTTTTATTCATTACTGAACAAATAGATTTGTTAAGTTGCTTTTTTACTGGCTGTTTAAATTTGTATCTGTTTTTAGTTAAGATATAAAAAAGTAAACAGTAGACATTTTTGACATCTTTTTATTTTTAATCTAACATTTAGTTAATATTAAGGTCTTTTGTTTCCCTTTCCATCTTTGTGTTTATATTTAGATTTTATGGCGTCATCTTATTGACAAATAAAATTAACAAAATCCAGTTTAGCAAAGTAATCACCTAAATGCTACCTTAGAGAGTTGTAGTGCTTTTGGAACCATAAATGGTTTAAAGCTGTGCTTCGCCGGCCCTTTCCTTGTAATTTAGCTGTCGTGTAGTTTTAGTTCAGTCAAGACTAATTATGTCTGTCTGCTGAGACAGTTATCTCATGCTTTCAATACTGAAGGTGTTGAAAGGTGTGTAAACATTTTAAAGAGTGTTAATGGAGTTAAACTTTCTAAATAGGTAGCTCACTGTCATGTGTCCTTTGTACTCTGTGATGTGTCACAAATTTAGGGTCAGTGAAATACACACAGGAGAGGCATGTAATGACAACAAATGATGGGTTTGGTAAGAGCCTGAGAAAATCGCTCAGCTTTTGCTCTGACAACTAAAAGCCTTTTAAATATTGCAAATGTTTCAATAGTTTGTGTTATTAAATAAGAAAAAGGTGAAAACATTTTAACAGTGTCTGGATGTGTTCAGTGCGACATTCCTCCTCCCCCGACTGATCCATCGTCCCTCAGTAAGGAGCGATGGAGCCTAAGTATTAATTAAGATGCAAGTGTTGGGAGGTTATATGCTTCTTTGACCAATTGCTAATAAGCATGTTTGTCACATAAATATAGAGCCATGCAGCCCTTAATTATCCCAGCTGGTGATCACATCAAAACCCTTTCAGAGCAAAAAACCCCCCAAAAAATCAGAATCCAGAAAAGCAGTGGTGCTTTTGTGCTGTAAGGTTTATTTTAAACTCATGAGACATGTGCACATTTATAGCACAAGACGTCCTCTGGCTCACATCTGTGCAGCTCCTGCGCTCAGACATAACCTTTATGCAATGTGACTGACACGGTGTCGGAAGGCAAACCGTCTCTTCCACTCCCACATCTTTATGAATAGCTATGGGGAAATAGTTGTCTGCCTCTGTCACCCGACCTCCTGTTTCATAGCAACTGAATGTCTACAAAATACTACTCAGGTATGTTTTGAGTAGAAAAGGGCTTGGCAGGGAGGACAGGGTGCAGTTTCTGGGTGTGAGAAGAAGTAGCAGCAGAAGGGCCATGTGCTGCTGCGTGCGTCACTTTTGCACTTGCATGGCAGGTTGGGTGGGACCTGTACATGCCTCTGATGTCATTCTTCCTGATTTGGTTTGGTCCCCACCCTAATCCATCCCACAGGTGGCTTCTGCTCTGTCACTCAGCTCCTGTCAGGCAACCCCCGCCTCCTCTTTCATCTGTCTCTCTCTGTGTGAGTGTGTGTTCTGCTCCGGGTCACTTCTTATTTGCTGCACTCACACGCTCCTCCCTGCAAGCCGCCGTTCCCTGTGGTGACCTGAACTTTGGAAGCAATCAGTTGTAGGCTGCTCCCTGTCAGGGAGTTTTGTTGTGCTTTTTTTTTTTTTTTTCTTCCCCCCACCGTTTTTTGAGTGATTATTTTCTGCGTCCGAGCACAGGGGACAGCAATCATCCCTGCACTGTTCTCTGTCCAGGACAACCTTAACGTCTTCCTCAAGGCCTGTGGGAAGCTTGGACTAAAGGAGGCGCAGCTCTTTCACCCCGGGGATCTGCAAGACCTGTCCACCAGAGTGACAGTAAAGTAAGTTTTGATCTTGTGAACGCTGCTTTATACCCTCTCACCTCAGCCTTTAGGCTAAACTTTACATTAAGAGAACCATCTTTCACCACACTCATATCTTTTACTTTAAAGTGCCATGAAGCGTGAGTTTCCTCATATTAAGTGTGATTCCAGCTGTATTTAGAGAAAGGTCAGTGCTATTTTCAGCTTGCTTGTGCTTCTTTCAAATGGAATGGCTTTTAATAGGCAGAGACACGAACACAGAGGTGTACCGATGTGAGTGATATAATAATTTAATTTAGCAGGTTAACCAGACAACATCTTGCTTGAGTTGCGCTCTGGGCTTGTTCATTTTCCGTCTCGGGCATTGTTTTGCTTTCAGTTACCCACCTGGCAGAGAGGCATGTTGACCAACCAGTTCAGTTTTGAACTTTCAATCTGTCTGCTGAGATGGACTGTTTATATAGTATTTTGCTGTGCAAGCAAAAACAAAAACACTTGCTGTACAGCTACTGAGTCCTGAAAGCTGTTCAAAATTTAAATGAGGTACAGTACTCACATACAGTAATAAGCTGAGGGATTCATTCAAAGTTAGTTGGTTTCTCTTCAGTTGGCACCAGTGTAACTTTCTGTTAAACAAGTCACACCTAACTTGGTCACATAATTGCACCATTTAATTTCACTTCAGTCATTATCAACTTGAGAAACTAGCTTCACTTCCTGGAGCGGTTTCTTTGCTCTGATTCCTTCCAAAGTGTCATCCTAATAAAACAATAAAGCATGCGCAGTCTGTGTGTGTTTGTGTGTGCGTGCACTGTCATATAGGTTGTACTGTTCATGGACTGGAATATGGACTCCAAATAAGCAAATCTGTCTTCCTTTTTATTGAGACACACCCTCGGCCCACAGCAGATGACACTCTGTGTTCAGATGGAGCTCACTAAATGTCTAAATCAGGGCTGTAAATGTAACGATAACCCTTTGATGCGCTGAGTGTTGCATAAGATTTTCGCAGGATATTGGCTGTAAAGCACTCCCGGTATGACAGCAGAAAATTATCTTCCTTTTAATGGCAGCCAGATGAAGCAAACCAATATATCAGTAGGCGAATGCGGATAGAGAAAAAACATAAGCGGCCTCAAAGTTCTTCTGCTTCTGTTGAGTGAGTTCCCCCTTGATCTAATCTTAGCTCTTGGTGGGGTGGATCGCTTTGACAAGCTGGATTGATTGGAATGGTGTCAGCACTCACAGTCGACGAGCTTTTAATAGACTATTGGTACATTCTACTTGGGCGTACAGTCGTTCGGAGCACACCTGTGTTTGTTTGCATGTGGCATTTAAAGTCGGGTTGGGTTTTAGCGGCTCTTTCACACAGAAATGTGGACATTGTTGCTGCTGGACATTTAGAAAATTATCCTGAAGCTGTTTGTGCTCTTTGTTGTCATTTTTTCTTTCTCTCTTTTGAGAATGGCCATAGATGAGACTAAAGGTATAATTACGTTGCTGCAGTCAAAGGGACACGGCGCACAAAGAGGTAACATGAGTCGAAAACGCCAAACAAGGCTGCAGACGTGCAGCCAACGGCTTTATTGCCGTGCAGCTTATCACAGTCTAGGCAAATTAGCTCCAGAGTGAGAGAGAGAGAGAAAGTTGTCTCTATCAGCTGTCTGAATCCTGGTGTTTGTCCAGCCTCCACTCCCTTAAACCCAGTCTGACAGGTGCTTTGCTTAGCGCTGTTGGATTTAGTTTTTACTGTTGTTATTCTGTTTGATTAACGATTAAAGATTTTCTTTAATCTTTTTGCTCTCATTGTGTCATCAGAATATTTCACTTATCTCTTTCTTTTTAAGATAATCTTTAGAGTGGGGATGAGGATAATCAACACTGATTGGCAATACCTTCTATAAACATCAGCCAGAATGTGTATTCACCAAAGAATGAAGATCATTAATGTACTATTTCCAAATCCAGCATAATAAATAGCAAAGTTTAAAGCCTAAATCAATAAATTGGGATAATTTTAATATACTATTATTTATGTGATGAAGGAAAAGCAGACATCTCTAAACATATGTAGAAAATAACATTTAGTGTTATACCTCTGTATCTACTACTGCCTCCTCTGATATCATTTGAACAGATTACTACTGTTAAAAAATACAAAGTCACACACTTCACTGAGCTGAAAATATTTTCATTCCATTCATATCTTGTACTATTATCATTTTTAATTACATCAGATATTGTTACAGATGCAATCATTTAGATAGTTAACAATTAGATAAAAACAGGGCTATAAAGCTTTGGACAAGCTTATTTCTATTCTTTGGCTTTTTTTAGCTAAAAGCTAAACAAATGAACTAAATTACTTTGTTAAATTACTTTAATTGAGTTCATTTGTTCATTTCTAAACATGCAATTGCTTTAAATTTGAGTTGTTTCAGTGCAAAACGATCCTCATTGATTTTTCGGTGATTGGTCTTCCATATCATTGTGGTGTGATCCAAAGCTGGAGTCAGATATTGACTGACACAACATGTGCTGAGAACACAGTTCAGTTCATGCAACGCTCTTGTTACGACAGCCATAAACGCAGATTGAATATCTTCCCTGACCTTTGAGCTGTGAAGATGCTGTAGTATTCACCTTCCTGCTCTGCTGCATTGCTTTGTGTTGTGCAACGTTTGTCCTGATAAAGACCTTTATCAATCGGCAGCTCAATCAGTATCAAAATTTTATTGCAGCTAAACAAATTCTTGTGATTAAGCAACACCCTGATAAGAAGGGGTGCCTGTGCTTCAGCACTCGGACCAATCAAAGATTGTCATAAAAATACTGAGCAAATGTAACACCTTTGTTTAAAAATGTGACCGAACTGGATCTGATGCTTCATAGGAGACTGTGATTCACCTCACCAGCAATACTACTTTTCATCCTCTCCGCAGGGAGCCGCAGCAATCCAGATGAGTCATTGAATTTAAAGACATTTGGTGGAATTCGACACCACCCACTGCCTGTTGACTTGTAGATGTATTTTTGGAATTATGCTTCATAGGCTGCACCACTGAGACTAAAACCCTGGAGAAATAAAGGAAGGAGCAGGATGTAGGGGGACGATACCTACTTAATGCTGGGAAACATTGTCTCAGCTGGGAGGGTTGAGACCTGCCCTGTAGCTTTGTCTCAAATCTTGTCTCTCTTTCTTCGTCCAGTAGCTCTATACTGAATAAAACCCACCAGCCAACCAGAAAGTGCTAAAAAGAAAGATGTGCACTTTGTGCTAACTTATACGTAAGTCTGTAGCAGCTGAGGAACTCTTAGTTTGCCTACTGCATCAGCTACTGGGACCTTGTCTCTTTGGCGATATTTTGTTGAAAAACGACAACATTTTTTATAAGCCATTGAGCAACACGGGTTGTTAGCCTTCTAACAACCCGTGTTACAAAACCTTACAAGCATCGACGTCATAGAAACGATCTAAGAGATCAACCGGCATAACTTTATTAAAGGTTCTCATCGATCAGAATTGTATTAAATCTGTTAAAACAATTAACACATTATTAATTTATAATAATGTATTAACTTTATTAATACATAAAAGTATGTATTAATAAATTAATGTATTAGTAATTCAAATTAAAATAAATCTTTATTAATTTAATTAATACAAATTATTTGACAAGATGTATAATTTTGTCAAATAACCAAAGTAATTAAACCAGAGGAAATGACCTTTAAATATGCCAACATACTTATTTTGAAGTCTGAAGCGTGATATTCGCCTGCTGGCTTTTTACACACAAATAACATTTTTTGAATTAACACCTCAAATAAGTGTGCTAATCCTTATTTAAGGTGATTTACCAAAACCTAAAACAGTCTACTAGTGTCTTAAAACATTCAGAAAACACATGTTGGCTGGTCAGACATGTTGTACTTCAAGTTGTGTTTATGAAGTGTGATGAGAACTAAGGAAGTAAGCGTTTTCATGATGACTTGACCACTAGGAACTAACCACCAAGCCACAGCACTGTGGTCTCTGCAGAAATGTTTCTATTCAACAGAAAACAAAATAAAACGACTCTCTTATTAATAAAGTATTTGAAAACTATTAAGAAGATCTGTCTTGATTTACCAAAAAAACAGCAGCAGAAATCAGGCTACAAACCTGCTGGCTTGTAGCTGCCAGCTACAAGCTCACAAGCAAGCAGTATGTTGTGAGAAAAATATTTCTCATTCAGAGAAAAAAAAACAAAACAAAA
Organism: Poeciliopsis retropinna; assembly: GCA_010277075.1. Lineage (NCBI taxonomy): Eukaryota > Metazoa > Chordata > Actinopteri > Cyprinodontiformes > Poeciliidae > Poeciliopsis > Poeciliopsis retropinna. The sequence continues at coordinate 15,070,746 of VMRM01000012.1, read as the reverse complement.
AAAATTAACAATCAAAGTAATATGCAACCAAAGCCCATTTCTCATCTCTAACATATGAGCTTCTTTGTGGGTACGGTTAAAGCATCAATTAGTCAGAAGTTACTTGACATTGTTTATGCTGCCTGTAAGTGACCAGAATGTCAATATTTCACTCATACGTCTTTGTGTATGTCCCTTACGTCCCCTATTTGATTCAAGGTCATTAGAGGTGTATATAGTGGAATATGTAGTTTGGATGTAAGTTTGACTGTTATGTTTGATTGAATAAGAAATCCAGGCATCTGCTTATTGACCCCAGTGACTTAGAAAATCAACCCCCCGCAGAGAGGTCCAAAGTCTTGTTTTTTTCCACAGTTTGATTGAGCAAATTATTGACAAGATGTGACTGCTGCTCTCCTAAACAAAAAAAAAAAAAAAAAGGAACCACTTAACAAGGTTTATGTTACCATTCAGGAATTTCAAGGGCATCTTTTACAGAACAGAGGAGAGGAGTGCCTATGCAATGTGGTTTCATTATGTAATGGCTTTGTTTGGCTGCAGACCAAAATGTCTGCAGTACCACAAAAGAACATTTTTGCTCTTCCTCACAAAGTTTCATTCATCACACAGAATGTATTTAAGGTGGATATATATACTGTACCAAATCCTGTGCGGGCATGATTTAGTTGTGTAAAATTAGTAGCTAAGTTTGACTGGATAGAAAGAGCTAGAGTCACGCCTTGTTTGTTGGTACTGAGGGTGTGGCTCACTGTGCATTAATGGTGCGTAGACGATGTTTCACAAAACCATTAAGTTTCATGGTTTTACATAAAAGGCACGGCCATCACTGTTTGTCCAATTGTAAAACTAAACAAGGAGCAATACCAAGCAAACCTTTAAAGTCTCCTGCTCTGCCAGTTGTGAGCCCAGCTGTACCAGGCCAACACAAGGGTTATGTTTGTACTCTGTAGCTGGAGAGGGAAATGCCAGCCTCACCCTGCTCCTTGCCCACAGAGGCTGCTGTGTCTCAGATAAGCACGCCACAATGATGTCCAATACTGTCGCAACCACAGCTGATTCCACTAATTAAACTGAGTGCAACTTTGTTTTTAGCACTGCTGAGATTGTCTTGGATGCTTGCTGCAAGCCACAGCAGAGTTGTATAAAGTGGAGAAGAAAAAAAAAAAAAAAGAAATTCTGATTCATTTCTTATTTGCATGTTGTGTTGAGACAGATGTTGAAAGAGTGAAAGATTGTCATTACTAAGGTATGTGTTTTTATTCTTGTTATTCGTTAGTTTATTGGAAGTAGCTCGCTTGTCTTTGTGACATTGCTGATGAAGCTGAGCAGGTTTGCTGGTATGTTGCTGTTTACTCTCAGTTTCCTGCCATGTAAAAGGTTTCGCCTGCATATATAGCTCATCACACAACTATAGATCTTAACATGCCTTTTCACTTGTGTTGCAGCACAAGCAAAATAGGAAATCGGGTAGAGAATTTCCTTTGCTCTCTGTTAGGAAAGTCATTTGTCTAAAATTTGAATAGTAACCCATGTTTCTTTACTTCCTTTTTTGCATTTTTGTTTAATTTATGCGTTGGCACTTTCACTCCTCGTGAAAACGATTTAAAAGACTTGATTATCCAGCTTTTTATGTCTGGTTTTTGTTGTTCTCTGGTGACTGTCCTCAGTAAAACCTTTTTTCATGTCATCATGAATACGTCACAGATATTATCAGTAATATCAATAGCCCACCACTTTTTTTTAGATATTACAAATAAAGATTCGGCCAATCACATGGAAGCTGTTCAGTGAATTTAGGCATCTAAGGATGGAGAAGATGACTTGCTGAAGTTCAAACCAAGCATCTGGTGTACCTAATAAAATGGAAAGTGGGTGTAAGTGTGAACATGTTGCTGTTTTGTCACTTGGTCCTGTGTCAGAGGATGTGTTTTTTTGAGTTGGACACTCTGTGCTGTTTTTGTATCAGACTCCTGATGTATTTTTTTTTTTTTTTTTTCCCCAGTGATTTTGCTTCATCATATGAGAGCTCAGCTGATTCTAACATCTATGTGCGAGTCCTGAGGCACAGGGAATGTTAAAAAAAAGATGTTTTTGTTTACTGCTCTGCTCAGCTTTCCTCTTCCCAATGCATGACCTTAAATCTCTTTTTATTTCCAACTATAATACTTAACTGTTAACTGTCACTGTTTTAAAAAAAAAAACCAAAAAAAAACACACGCACAAGAAAGCATTGTTTTATTGTTTCTTTGTCGTTTTTTTCTTTGCCTGTAAATTTGTGCAATGCCCAACTGAAAAAAAAACAACAAAAAAGAAAAACGTTCACTTCAATTTTCACTGCTGGCAAATGATCCTGTTGGAAACTCCTCGTGCGAGATGACGCACACTGCTGGGAGAGGGGATCTGCCGCCCATCCAGTGAAATACCATAAGCGGTTGAAGGTTGTAGTGCTGTAATCGCAGCAGCTTGACTCACTTTAGAGGAGACAGTTCCATGTAAATACACAACATTCACTTTTGTCATAAAAACACAGAGCTACATGCTAAACAGAGCGCATTAGTTGGCTGTAAACTCAACGACTTCATTGTATTTCTCTTTCCGACACATTACAGCTGTTTTGAGTGGGAGGGGGGACTGAACATTACACCCAATAGAGAAAGTTCCCAACGACCTGGCAGCTTGCTAGAGACGACCTCACCAAGTGTTGCTAGTACAGACCCAGGATTTAGTCCAGGCAGCTGCTGTGATACTTAAATGCATTTGCCAGGTGGCAAAAAATACATTCTACATGAAAAGTCTTCATCCTGAAATGCAGATGAGTTAATATAGTTTCTCATAGTTTTATGTAGTTATAGTGAAGTTAAAGCAATATAGTTTAACCACCCACACTGGTAGTTTTAAATGCATATCTGCTGTGCTCACTTTTGGGCTCACAAACTTATTAGAAACTTTACTATTGTGCAATAAAGAACTTGCAAAGAAAAATACAGTTACGCAGGTGCAGAAGTTGGCAGTAGTAGCGTCATGAAGGGAGAAATAAAACGAAAATAACACTGCTTCTTAATGACAAACTGATATTTGCCCTGCAGCTCAGCTTGCTGCTGCAGGAAGCTAGAAAAGTAGCAGTTTTGACATTAATTATTGCTTTAGAAAAAATAAGCAAATGGCATTTTAATGTTTTTGGATATCTGCTCTGTGCCAATTATTTTAGAGTGTATCTATTAGTGCCTCTGCACATGTTGAGTTACTATTGGCTAATTTTAGGAACAAAGTTGAAGATTTGTTTGCCAGTGTGTTGAGTGCTACCAGGGTTCACCATCGGACAAGGTTATCGAGAAACTTGTCAAATTATCCCCACATTCATATAAAAAAATTTTTGTCTGTATTTATAGCTGTGCTTTGTCAATAATTCTATGGTTAATAGTTGCACTTAGTTTCAGCGGAAATCCTGATTTAATCCCAAAAGATTTAAAAGTACTGACGACACATGATGAATAATAATAGTAAATGTGTTTGTATTCATATCTCACTTTGCTTTGAGTCCAGAAAACAGACTTTCAGTTCTGTGATCTTTGTCTCCCATGTTGCCTTCTGCTCTGTTGTTGAGGGAGATTAAGGTGTGTTTTGGATTGTGTTTGCTTTGAGAATTTTCCAGTGTTAAATTTCATCCTTTCTAGTCGTTTGACGATAAATAACTCCCGTGCCACTAGTTGTAACGCTACACCTAAACACACTCTAGTGAAAATAGCTTTTTCCTTAACCTGCTGCTTTTTCTCAGCACATTCCAGCCAACTTATTTTACCTGTTTACCAACTTGATTTCTTTCTTTGTTTTTTTTTTTTAGATTTTTACAAAGAGGTGCAGGATCATTTATAGTTAGATTTTTGAAGGTGAGGTTGACACTTTGAATAATTTGTGTACTTTCTACTTTAAAGATCTTCAGCTGTGTTAGTGGGGCCAGCAGGGGATTTATTCGTCTTAAATCCCTGTTAGCACTTATTTAGAAAAATGACTGTTGCTTTTCTTAATCTCAAACTTGTCACAACTAATTTCTGGCTGTAAAAACCGACGATGCAGATAGCTGAGAAAGTCATATTCACAAATGTGAACTTTTGAACTCTTAGTTATTAGGTTCTAGAAGTCTGTCAATTATGAGGAAGCCTTTTCAGATCAGAAGTTGAATATGAGCTGCCTGTTGTTGAACCACTTACTGTAAACATTACGGGGATGATTCCAAAAATATTAACAATCAAGAAGTATTTTTTTAATTTTTTGGCAGTGGTTGAATCATAATAGTAAGCATTTATCACTTGACATACTTGAGAGTGCTATTTGAATTTTATATTACTTTTATTATATGGCCTCAAAGGTGCATACTTTTAGTCTGCTTATTAGCTATTATCAGCACAACTGCATTAAATCAGGAATGTGTTGGATGCAGCAGAGATGGAAGCAAGACTGTAAATCATTTCTCATTGTTATGCCTGTTGCTGCTGATCACTCTTTGCTGGCGTATATTCCGACACATCTGTCACCTTAAGTGACAGGTAGACATGAAATGCACAAAGGTGAGAGTCATACAGGGCTTCCCAGATGGCACCGTGGGTTTTGTTGTTGTCTCCGCAGGAACTCAGATTTTTCCCTTTTAGGTGATTTACTGGCAGTCGGGCCAGACTGCCGAGCCACAAAAAGAGAGAAAGAGCTCAGCTAATTCTTCAGAGAGTTCAATCTCCCACAGCAGGGCTGCGCTTTATATCACATTTCCAGTTGTTAGTTTTATCCCCATAAAAATGACAATCAAGAATTTCTCTTTAAAGTCAAACAAATGTTTCGAGTAGCTTATTGTTAGTTCTACATATTTGAAAGCTAAAAGAAATCAGTTTCTGGTGGGCTTTGATGTTATTGTTTTTTTTTTTTTTTTTTTTGTTTTTTTTTTCCATTTCAGAAATGATGTTTGTTTTTCTCTCTGCCTCTGTGTGTTGTTGTACGGAGGGCTGACAGGAGTCAGGATTGTGCTCTCAGCTTCCAGCTCTTTCACTGCCCAGCTTACATAAAGCTCACAGCGATGCCCTCTGTTCTTTTATTGTCATTTCCAGTTTTACACAAACATCTCTCCTTTCTGCTCTTTTCCCACACAGGCATCAAGAGACAAACAGGAGGCTGAAAAATGTGAGTTGTTTTCTCATAAATCATCTGTCAGTCTGTGAATTATGAGGTAATTATAAAAAGGTAGAGCTTGATTTATTTCAGGTACGGTCCTGTCAGTGACAGCGTGAAGTTATGGTTTCTAACACATATCATTTCTTGTTTATTTCTACTGTTATATTTGATGTTTTACGAATGGTAGAAGAGAACACAGAATCACTGCTTGTTAATAAATAGCTCTGTGAAAAATGCTGACCAATAGAGACAGAGTCTATTAATTAAATGGAGAGCCAAGTAAAACCGAATACTAATGGCAATGATCCTTTCTCTTATATAGTTAATTACATAAATACAAACAATTACAATAGAATATAGTATTTAAATGCAAATGTCCCTTTCCACAACGATAAGGTTCAACTGCCTCTTCTGCTGTGTAAAACACAGAAAAGCATTTCTAATAATGCAAAGGTGCTGGCCATTTTTCCTCACCGCACAACTCAGACTAGAACAATCAGCAAAGATGGTTTAAGCTATAACCATAACATGCATGACGAGGGATAGATTGAAATGTAAGTAAATGGTAAACACTGTGTCTTATGGTGCATAATCTATATAAGATTAGATAAAACAGGTACTGTATGTGCCTAATAAGCATTTGATTTCTTCTGCTCTCTTTTGAATAAGTCATAATTGTAGTTCTATTTTACATTTAGCACATTTTGCATTAAATATTACGACATATCATGAGGATATTTGTGTTCACCTGCTTACTTTTCTGTTTGGTAGCTAAGATTTTAGCTCATATGTTCAAAATAACAGTTTCATTCATTCAAATAGTTGAAAGAACAAAAGGCAAAAGGAAGATATTTAAAGACAGATTATTATCCACTCTTATTGGACAAGTTAAGGTAAACGTGGACTGAACAGTTTTCTGACCTCTGGTAAAACTTTGATTTGAAGATAAGTGTTTCAGCTGATTCTCATTCTCTGTTTATCAGTGTTCAAAGTATTTTTCATAGACTTCCTGACTCAATGTATGATTGATTATTTGTTTGTAGCGGTGGTGAGAAATCACTGCAAAAAAAAAACCCAACAAAAAACAAAAAAACAACATTTTGGTTGTTATTTTGAAAGGCGGAAAAATAAAATGATTAAAGAGCTGACCTTTTAAGTCATAAACAATTAGCTTGGTTAGCATTTACCAACTGTAAACAAAAGCATTTCTGTGTCCTCCCTAAAGAGTGTTGATGCTGATTTCAGTCTTCGAAAAATCTGCTAATATTTTTCAAATCCAACAAACAACATGACAGACGATGCCTAAAGCTCAAAAGCATAAAAACAATCAGCATTGCAGTATTTTGTTCACGCTAACAAGCTAGCTTTGGTAGGGCTAACTTTGAGAATTCTTTCTTCAGTCACAACATCCACACTGAAGAGAGACCCTCAGCGTGACCTGGAAGGGTTTAATGTTAGTGTTTCTGAAGGGAAAAAATATTTTATTCCTGTATTTCTAACAAAACAGTTACTGTTCAGGCCTGGTCAAGCTGAAACCTTTGGTCAGCACTTCATGTTTTTCTCAGTGTGTCTGCAATTACAAGTTGCCAAAAAATTTTAAAAAATTGGAAAGTGTTTTATGCATGCTTGCACAAGATATGAATGCTTCTTGTTTACCAAAATCTCTGGTATGCGTTTGTGTTCCACAATACAAAAGAAAATCCAAAACAAGGAGAAAATTCAAAACAAAATGAAATAAAGTGCAGTAAATTAATATGAAAAGACAGCTTAGCAGCAGGTCCGATGGCTATTATTATCACAGTTTTGCAGTAGGAAATTGAGCATAGCTGTAACAATTTCCCACATCGTATATGAGCACAGACACAGGACAATAGTGGAAACACTATAAAGATGTTTTTTATGAATCTGTTTTGATGGATTTTTGTCAAAAAGTTTTGAGCCAAATTTCCAAATGTTCCTATGTCAATTTTGCCTATGTGTATTTTGAATTTGTTCTCAAATGTCACGACCTGACTTGGGGTTTAATCTTACATATCACTGAGAACCCCATTAAATGTAGGAGGCTGTTTATGTGTACTTATTTGTTGGAGAAAGTGTATACTTAGCTGTATGGCTTTATGATGTACTGTTTTCTAAATGAGCCTAGAAATCAGACCAGAACAATCACCTCCCTTAGCACAGCATAAATCATTCACCACTGAGGGCAAAAGTGCTGCAATTGCTTGATGAATGTACATCTCTGGAAAAAAAAAATAAGAGACCACTGCACTGAACCCCATTGGAAACCTAATGATTATAATGCCAAATATTAATTTCTGAACACTTCCTGAGTTAAAACTTTAGTATTGTTTCTAAATGAATATGAACTTGTTTTCTTTGCATTATTTTGAGGTCTGAAAGTATTTGACAATTTCCCATTTTCTGCAAATAAATACAAATTTTTTACTTGGAATTTCAGAGACATGTTGTCAGTAGTTCATAGAGCAAAGGAACAATGTTCATTTTACTCAAACATAAACCTGCAAAAAGTAAAATCGGAGAAGTTGAGCATTTTCAATGGTCTCTTAATTTTTTCCAGAGCAGTACATTTTCTGATGGCAATTAAATTTTGCCTTCTGCCATTTTTTATTGACTGTCTTTTTCTGTCTCCAGGTTTTAATCACCATTTATTGGCTGGGTAGAAGAGCTCAGAGTGATCGTTTCTATGATGGACCTTACCTAAATTTGAAGGCCTTTGAGGGATTATTAGGCACCGCGCTATACAAGGTGAATTCCTTTTTGAAGGTTTAATTTTACCTCTGGACTCTATGTCCTGCTGAAAGCTTTGTTGTCGGCGTGTATTGAAATCCTCTTGTACAGTCACTGCTCAGTACATTTGTGTATCCTCCCTGGTATGTGGACTGTGCGTGAGGACGGCCACAGACGGCCGAGGGGGCCGCACTCTGGTGGGCGGTGAAACCAGCATTGCGTTAAGTCATAAGTGACCTGATCCCTTGACTCAGCTATTTTCATCTTGTTTACAACACGGCACACATAGTTCACATGTTAAAATAGCCACTTCTTTTCCTGAGAGAGGCATTCCATCCCTCCCGTCTTGCCCGTGCCAGTGTTGAACTTGGCACCTTGTATTTCGCGTGGATTTATAGCTTGTGTGCGAGCCCTCTGTAATCCTGTTCACTCCAGGGATTTTTGGTAATAGGAGTTGGTCAGGGCACATTTTGTACATTTAGCCACGTTAATCCAAGTTCAGTGACTCTTGAGGTTTGGTTGGGTTTAATTTGTTGACCTGTATTGTCTGGCAGGATTCGGAAGATTACAGATCAGAACACCGTCTTTCTCTTTAAATCCTCTGACACGTTTTGTCTTGTTTGGTGCCCTTGTGTTTAAAGATGCTTTTGTGTGTTTGTGTGCAGTGACGTTCCCGTCTTGTAGTAAACACAGTCATTAAGGGTGTGGGGATGAAGTTTGTTTTGACAGAGATGGCAGGGAGGAAGAAATAATGATGTTTTTCGATGAAGAGTTCACCATCCGTCACCCATTATAACTCATTGTATGTTTACAGTAACCACGTCAACACAGACTGTAAAATCTACCTGGGAGATCTCGCACACCTCCACCCCTTTGCACGCTCAAAGGAACTAAATATTAGAATTGGCACGGTGTCATCAAGATGTGTAACCGACTGTGGGTTTAGGCATAAAAAGGTATTAAGCACCCACATTATATCTGTCCCTTTGCATACAGTCACTATTGGTTTAAGTACTTTTGAGGCTTTTAATTCTTTATTGTTTGGATGTTTCCTTTCCCTTTTTGGCTTGATTTTTGACCACTCTTTCTATTTAATGAAGTTAATTTAAAGCAGATGGTTTTCTGCCACTGATTGGGCTATTAAACAGGGTACATTAGTTTTCGGGGGCTATAGGTTAACGCGTTGGGAGGAGAAGGTTAATGTTAGCCCGCTTTAGTAGTTTGAGCCAGTTTAAGTGTCAGTTTGCGGTCGTTTATGTCACTGAGTCCACACAGATCAATCTCTGTCTCCTCTAGCCACAGACCCTTTGTCCATGAGGGCAGCTGCCAATTTTAGTTGAGTTGGAACTTGTTGAGTTGATAGCAGTGGCTTCTTTCTCACTCAGTAACCTTGAAATCTACATTGTTGCCAAGTTTTTGTTGTCTGGATGTTGATTTGATTTGAGATTGAAGATTTCAGAGGTACCGCTTAGTCTTTGCATGCTGCTATGACCACCACGCTTGACAGCTGGAACATTGTTGTTAGGTCTTGGCCAATGGCCAAATACCTAAATTTGTCTCATTTACCTACGAAACTCCACAAGACACTTAGCTTGCCTGTACTAGAAGCTCTTGAGTGGTTCAAAATTTAAATCAGACGAAACAGGGTTCGCGATGGACAGTAACAGAGAAGCTAAATATTATAACTGGCACCCTATTATCATCAAATGTGTGACTGACTGTGTGTGTTTATGTATGCATGAAAGGCTCTGCAGGAATCAAACAGTAAGAAGGGCTCCAGCGTTCGAGACAGCGGTTTCGGAGACAGTTGGTACTCTGAGCGAGAGGAGTTCTATTCTCTGAGAGGAGGTGGAGGAGGTGGACACAGGAGGGACGACTCGTTGGACAGTTTGGACTCGCTGGGCTCGAGACCCCACAGCATCTCATCTGACGCCACTCTCAAAGGCAGCAGCGAGGGTACAGTAGATTATTTAAACCACTTTTCTTTACCTTTGTGTTGTTCGTCCTCTAAATTGACTGGATTTTGCTTTTTAAATCTGACTTTCACTCTAAATAGTAGAGGTAATCACTGAGTCTCTAGATCCATACCTCTCAAAATGTGGTCCAAATACCACTTGTGGTCACAGTCAGAGTCACAGCTCTGACTGTGAACTATTTATAGGTTAATTAGTACTAACATAGAGTGAATACACCTGAAACAGACAAAAATATGCCGTGACCACAGTGCTTTGTGCACTTTGATCTTTGTTTCAAAAAAGCAGTACTCACAGAGGAAGTGCAATTGAGAATATTTAAAAATAAAAACTCCAAGAAAATGAACCACAAACGAGTGCTGGTGACGACTTGTCTTGTGTCCTCTTTTCCTCTGGATGAAACCAGTAATAGTTACTGTTGTTCTCATTTACCGTTCATTGGCTAATTACTGCAGCACTTTGAACTGCCTTGTTGCTGAAAATGGGCTACATAAATAAAATTACTCTACCTTGTATTTCCTTACTTTTCACAAGAAGCTGCACTCCAATGGCGATGTATCCTTCTGCAATGTTTCCATTCAAGCACTAAAGGAAAAAGTTTAGGGACACAGAGGTTTTTTTGTTTTGTTTTGTTTGTTCATTAAGAAATAAGCTACCAGAAGTAAAAACAGAAAGTTTCAGGCAGATAATAATTAAGCATTATTGACCATGTTGGATTTTTAGGTTAAATTGGTTTACCTAGTACCAAAATCTGTCTTTGACTGTTTCAATTCTCACTTCAGAGGGCATTTCTTCTTTATTTCTTGATTTGTGTTTGTTTGCTTCGTTCCTCCTTTGTTACTCTTTTTCTCTTTTTCCCTCTTTTTGTTCTTTCTCTCTTTCTTTCTTTCTGCAGCTCTTGTACTGTTTTAAAAGGTTTGAATTACATAGAACTTGGAACGCCTAATATTTCGTGAGGTAATATTTATTTTCTTAAAAGCTGAAGAACCCTTGATCTAGACCTTCTTATCTTGTGTGTTTGCTTCAATATTTCTAATCCATTTTATTGTCTGGACATTCAAATATTTGTGAACTGGGAAGACTCCCTGTCTTGGAAAGCTGACTCCCATTTGTGAAAACAAACGTCTATTGCCATCTAGTGGTAGGCTTGTGGATATTTTTTTTGTAGAATATCAAAGTAAAAAACTTTGACACACTAATGTAAAACGGATTCTCTGGTAATGGATGTTTGTGCTACCCAGCAGTTCTTTTGTGTAACTGTGGGCAGTGAGACATTCCACAGCCGTCCACAGCAGCTTGTAAATGAAGAGGCCTCTGTTTCCCACCCTGTACCCCTCAGTTACTCCTCCAAAGTCATTCCAAAACACACACACACACACACAAACCTCACTCTTTTCCTCATCCTGGCTTTGTTTGTCTTCTTCTCTTTTCCCTCCTTCTGTCTCGCACCAGTTCTTGATCCTGTCCTGGTTCTTGGTCCAGGTTGTTGCAGCGACACTGAGGCAGACTCCATCTTCAAGATGGCTGACAACAAGAACAGCCTCAGCTACCGCAGGTCACTAGTCATCACACCGAAAGCCAGCGGCCAGTTTAACCAGTTCCTGCCCACTAAAGACAAGCAGTCGGGCTACGTGCCGGCTCCGCTGAGGAAGAAACGGGCTGAGCGCAACGAGGACAGCCGGCGTAGCTGGGCCAGCTCCGGTTATGGAGAAGATGAATCCACGCTCACCAGGTACATTATTTATCCACTTACAGGATCTGTTCCTTATTTAGTTCATGGTGAAATATTTGGCTTGTTTAGTTGCCAAAAGTTCACAAAAGTGTTAGCATGGTTGCTTGTGTTTTTAATTGTTATGCTGTGGGATGACAATCTTAGTCAAGAAAGGATTTCCACTCCTGGCTATGGTGCCAGCCATGTTCCCCAGAACACCTTACCATCAGCTCATCCCCGCTGGGAATATGGCTCAGAGAGTGGAAGCGACTCGGACCCAGACCGACCGGACCCCGATCTCGTCCTGGACGATCTGGCAAGCAGACGGTTCCACAGTCCCACCCCTGCTCCTCCCACCAACTTTGCCGTGCCCGTCAGCCCCTCAGCAAGGGGACAGGGGGGTTGGGGTAAAGGCGGCCCCTGGCCTAAGGTCACTGTTTCCCCCACTCAGCCAAACGTGACCTGCGACAGGTCAGAGAACATGAAGATGCAGTGTGGATGTGCCTGTGTGATGAGAGAGAAAACCCAGTGCTCCTCTTCCTCTCAGTTTGCATGGTTTATTGCAGCCATGAGCAACATCTTTACCCAAAATATTCTGCCTCTAACACAGCTTCAAACACTTCAGTTTGATGGATTTTTGGAGGGGAGTGATTTACACATTCAAGCTGCAGTAAAACCATGTTTGTTCCTTCAAAAAAAAAATTGTGGGCTTTGAGTTGGAATTTGATATTTATTTTTATTTTTTATTTTATTTTTTTTTTGTGTGGCATAGGACCTAAAATTGTTTTCTCAGTTTGCCTTGAGCTTGCTTGGGTTTCCTAATCCTTACATCATTTGGTTTGAGGCTGCCGTGCTTTTTTTTTGCGTGACGTTTGTGAGCTTGATTCCTGCAACGAGTAATTTTTAATTTAGCACTTGTGGTTGGCTGTCTCCTTTGAGCAGCAGAAGCAGGAAAACGCAGTCCCTCGACCGCAGCTACGTGAGGGTGGACCACCGGCGGGGCGTGTGCTCTGACAGCCTGTTCAGGTATATGTGCGATGATTCTGAAGAGGATGATGACGATGAGGTGGGCTGTGCCGATCCTGTCCAGGACGATCTCTATGCCCGTAAGATAGGCGCCAAGCCTCAGCGGGCGAGCAGCATGTCTTATAACAAGTTCTTACCAAAGTTCTGGACCCCCGAAGAAGACGTTCACATACAGAAGATCAAACTGGGCTCTCAGAGGAGACCCTGGTACAAAGAGATGCAAGGCTTCAGGTGTGTGAGGGGGTGATGGTGTGTGTGGCATTACTGGGGACCAAAATGCAACAGGGAATCGTAACACGTTAGCTACACCTCAGCTTACCCAATGCTTTGCAAGAGTATTCATACTTCTTGAACTTTTTCCACTTTTTGCCTCTATAAAACTTTTAGTGTAAACTAAAATAAAGATTGTGTGGTTGGGATTACATTTGGCCCACTTTACTCTGATACACCTAAATAAAATCTAATTAAACCACCTAATTACTATGTCAAACTCATTTCAAACTGTGGGACACATCAAGATCGTGAAGGTCCTCAAAGAGCGAGTAGTGATAGAATGTAAAAACAGATAAAAACTATTTTGATTTGACTGATGAAATAATATCACAACTATCATCTTGAAGGCTCTAAAGTCTAGAAGGCCACAAAAAAAAACTTATGGTGGACCTGATTTGGCCCGCACTCGTTGAGTTTGACGCATATACCACTGAGTAGCATTGGTGCAGCAACCCGGAGTGCAACATCTTTATTCCTCCCCTTGTTGCACCCAATCTCCCAATAAAAACACCATCTCCACAGTGAAACATGGTGGTGGCAATATCATTCTGTGGGAATACTTTTCCGGTCAGAGTCGACGTGACAAAAATGTGACAAAGTTCAAGGGGTATGAAGACTTTAGCAAGGTCTATTTGCTGTCATATTGCTGTTTGTTTTCTTCTTGCTTAGTTTTCTTTCACTAACTGCATGCTAATATAAAATATTTTTAATTTATTTAACAATACATTTCTTTGCAGTGCAACTTCCCGACTCCTAGGAGTCCTACTTTTCTCCTGTGATTGCACGCCCTTTGCTCTGTTCTAACCTCCTCTGTCCCTCTCTCTTCCTGCTCTTCTCGGCTGTAGCCGTCAGAGGTCCGGCTCTTCGTCTGACGACTCAGAGGGCGCCATTGGTCCTTGGTTCTCTTCCGCTCCCCCTTCTTCTGCAACCTCCCCCTCTCACTCCCACAAACACGAGACCCCGGCTCAAGCCACCCTTGTTGTCGGGAAAAGGTTGATACAGATGCACGACTGTGACGATGCGAGTTCGCTTTAAAGCATCGCATTTTAAAGGAACACTATTCTATATGGGGCTGAATTGATTTAAGCTGCTTTTTAATCACTAATAAAGTAGTTGAGCTGCTGGGGTTGCCTTAACAAGCTCTAACAAGGAGTTTGCTTCCCTTTTTTTGGAAATAGGCTGTGTTATAGTTGTATTTTAAATTTATTACAGCTTCTACCCAACATACAATGGTATTATTTCGCAGTTGTGTACATTTACTGGTAAAAACCTCATTTGATCAGCATCTGTTTGAATCAAATGTCCCCTTTCCACCTTTTCTTGCACCTCGATCCAGGTTCCATGCATGCGCTCATCATCTCTCTATCCTTTTCTCTCCTTCTGCTCACCCTGCAGTCCTCATGTCCAAGCACACCCTCCCCCACAGCTCCCCAAGATAGAGCCCCCTCTTTTAGAGATCCCTCCTCTGGTGTTTGCCCCCGTGGACCCCACCTCAGGTCCCAGACTGGTCAAATGTGAGAAGTGGCCGCTTCTGGGGCGCGAAGACCCCAGAGAGCCACCGGACCCTGTTGACTATGAAAGCATTGACCCGGACTTGGAGAACGATGACATGTTCGCCAGGCGGACCCTGTCGTTTCAGTCCAACGCGGACTTGGCCGCGTTCAAGACTCGGCTCCCCGCCAAGCGCAGGCTCCACTCGTCTGAGCCGCAGCTCAATATCGTCACACAGCAACACCTTCACGGAGACGCAGAGGAAGATGATTTTCCAGACATTGAGCGGGACGATGTCGTTTATCGCAGGGGGAAAACTCAGAGGCAGCAAGCACTTTCAGGGGCCCCAGACAACTACGCCCCCATGCACGTCCCGGAGCCCTGGGCCCTCCCTGCTGATCTCAAAGCCAGACTCCTCTGCGCCCCCTGCCCTCTGACTCAGGAAGCGACTGAACAGGATCAAGCTAAGAAACAGCTCCAGCCAGAAAAGGATGACATGCTGGTTCGGAAGCTGCGAGATTGTTCCGATCAGAGTCAGCAGAGAGGCCCGTTGGCCGGTCGCATGACTCCCTCCGTACCTTCCTCCTGTAGCGAAGGCGACCTGCAGAGGTGGCAGGCAATCAGGGAAGCCTCTCAGCTAAGATACAAGAGGAAGCTTTTATTGGAGAGACTAGTGGCTCTGAAGGTGTAGACGCAGATTGATGTAAAACTTCTGATCTGTGTACCATTTACCAGCTCTGTGTCAGATGATACATGGGTTTTGATGGATGTGGGGTCAGTCGGAGGTTGAACTTTTGTCCAGCCATGCGCTTATTTAAAATGAAAAGCTGCTTCTTTTTTTCACTGGGTCACTTTAAAACATGTTGCTACAAGCCACATAGAAGGAAATATAATGACATTTGCTGTATAAAAAGTCTAGTTAGTTCTTGGCAGGGTATCACGTTGTCACTGTTTGGTGACTTTGAGTGAAAATACAGTCTGATGGTATTTACACAAGAAAATTGAAACGAAAAGACACAAAATAATCTAATTGGTTAAATTGCACCATATTATTGCTGTTGTAATTACAATTAGTTATAATGTAATAATGTGCTTTTGCATTTTTCTTTTGACACATTTTTTTCCACTCCACTAAAGCCTTTTAAAATGCAGGAAATTATCTGAGATTATGGGGAGTGATTAAATATTCCATAGTGTTCTGCACAACGCATATTTCTTGACGTAAGTAAGAAATACCAACTACATTTAGCTAATTTTTTTCAAGTTAATAAAAATGTTTGCTTATTGCCCAGAATAGTGTGTTTGTCGTTTGGCTCCTTATACAGTAGCAGGAATGGCTCTAACTTATATCAGCTGTTTAATTAGTTTGGCAATCAACTCATAGGCAATAATGCAGTACTATTCCAATAATGCAAGAAAGGTTTAGGTCCTTCAGAATAATAACATTTTGTCAATAATTCTGGTAATTAAGTTATTACTTTATTATAGTTCCACTGCATTATACGACTATCCACTGCAGTGATTACATTTAAAATTAGTTTTTAATTCTGAACCAAAGAGGTAATAACTTTTTGTTTTGATACTGGCAATGTAGTTATTATTATTATTAATGGATATTGAAAACTTTATTACATTATTGAAAAGGTATTTGCGTTCCTAACTTTATTACATTTGTAATGACAAAAATTATAACTTTTTTGCTGTTCTGTTTTTGACAGTGAGCTGCTCATAGATAACCTGTAGTTTTAAAAGATCATGAGAGACTTTGTGGCTTTTGGGGCTGAAAATATTTACACTGACAGATATTTCTTGTTAGCCTAGTCCTCTTTCAGCCAGCTGACCAGCAGTGTGGAGTAATGGCTTCTTGTTAAAAGGGTTTTAAACCAAAGCAATGATATTATGGAACATTTTTGAAACATTTCCTTGCCCATGAGTAGTTTCAATTTGGTTTCCTCTTATTTTTAGATTAATTAATACTTTATTATTGTGAAAAGAGTTGTGGTTCAGAGGTGCATGTTGTTTACCTTCAGCGTGAACTCCACGGTTGTGCAATGGACATACTGCTGCTGCGTGTGGGTGTGAACAAAAACCCCAAACTTCTCCTTGACCGGAAAGGATTTCATGAAAAAAACTGCTCCCATATATTTTCATCTTTAGTTTGTTTTCTTGAAAGTCTGAAATTGCCTGTAAATTGTAAATCTATATATTTCTGCTTAATAAAATAAAAGAAACAACTTCACGACTTTGCATTGGAACCAGTTGGATCCATCCCCGAGCCGTGAATCTGACCCAAGTTCAGTGCCGCCTCTTCAGCTGAAAAGAACTTCACGCCAACATGCGAAAGTCGCAGTGCAGCAGCAAGACAGGGCAGACACAAAATACAGCAACCCGACTGCAACACGTCAGGCAGTTTAATGTGCGCCAACATTTATTAGGGGGTAAAGAAATCCCCCCTCTGAAAATACATGCGACATGTGCGCTTTTTTGGTGAGCAGAACTCGAAGTTTTCACCACAGGCTGGGCGCACAATGCAACCATTTAAGCTGAGTCAAGCTCATCTGGATTTACTTCGCTGCCATGTGTGAAGTTACGCTTGCATCATGGAGTCTGTGGAGAGGATGTGTTGCTTAGAGGGAAATCCAAACACATCTCCCTTGAGTAAAAAGCTCTATGCAGTAGAGTCAATTTTGGTTCTTGTATGAATGAAGCTTGGGAAGCTTTTTCCACTCCACTAAAGCCTTTTAAAATGCAGGAAATTATCTGAGATTATGGGTTGTGATTAAATATTCCATAGTGTTCTGCACAAAGCACAGTTTCTTTTCTCAGCAGAATGAGGGCTCACCTATGTAACATACAGAAAAAGCAATCCATTGGAATAAAAAACTATCAAAGCAGACTTGACAGATATGTAATATTTTTTGCCTGATGTTCCCATGCCTCCCTTTTTTAATGCTTCCCTGGGCAACTGCCCATATAATTCATACTGTCAAGTCAGCTATTTCACTCTTTATCTTTTAGGGGCAGGCAGCTGCAAATTATAGACTTTGGCAAGCGGAGTCATGTTTGTGTTTGGATTAAATACAAATGATTTTTAATAAGAGCCTCCGCCTGGCCTCGAGCTCTTGACCCAAATACTGTCAGTCTCACTGTGGGGGAAAAAAATAAAAAAACGAGCCTACAGAAATGTGACTTTTGTTGTGTGTGATTCTCTCTGGTTCCCCCAGACAGCAGCAAACGCAAGAAAGTTCTGATGGGTGAGTTGACGCAGGCGCCCAGAAATGTGGCATGTTTTGGATTTGCTCTGACCTCTGTCCAGTCGCACCCTGCCTTTTGATCTGCTGTTCTCACTGTTTGCTGCTAACCTTTTATTAAACACAGGGGCAAGGCCAGGGTGGACGGGTGGGGATGAGGGGCTGCAGAAAGCTCTTTCTTAAAATTTATTTAAAAAAAAAAAAAAACCTGCAGTGTGACCATTGTGACTGGTTAGAGGTCTGAAATCTTTGTATGACATCTTTAAAGGGAGGGGGTTTTTTTGTCAATTGTGACCCTTTGGAGTCTTTTTCTTTTGTTTCTTTTGGGGATGACAGTCGTAAATTTTATTAACCAACTAATTTTTAATAACCTGTTTTATTTTTTCCTGGCTGGTCTTCGTGGTGTGCATACTAACTCCGTAACATGAAAGTCTAACATGATTTCCAGTATTTGCAGATAAGGCAGTATGGTAAGAGACAATGCATGCGTAAAATGTTTTTAATAGAAACTTACAAAGGAAGGTTTTTTTTTGTTTTCTTTTTGGAGATTAGCAATGCAAAGAAGGTGACTTTTTCTATTTTTTTTTTTTTTTTTACTATTTCCTCCACTTTTTCGTCCCTCAGGAGCAAATCAACAAGCGACATCCAGGTGGATCCCTCAATCACCCGACAGATTCGCTTCGAAGAGCTGCAGAAGTTACGCGAACAGATTAAAGAGAGTGAGGATAAGTGGCAAGACGTGAGTATGTTTGATATGGGTATCTTGCACATTATGTGTGCCTTGCAAACGTTTTCCACGTTCTTTGTCACATTACAGCCATGCTTCAGTGTTACCATTTATTTTTATATTTCCAACGTGCACAATTTAATAGTCAATGGAAACCAGTTTAACTTTAGCCGTATTTGATTCTATGAATTCCCAGGGCAATTGGTTGCTTTGGACTTTACTTAGGGTTATCCAAGTGAAAGCGGTTTAAAACCGATGTACGGTGAACTTCAGATTTTTTTTTTTTCTTTAAAATCATTTTCCTCCCACTTCCCCAATTACTGGCTTCAATAAAATACACTGAAGCTGGTAATTATAATGTAACAGAATGTGAAAAGGGCACTGTCTAATACATGCCTACGGCCATCTTTCCCATAATTTTTCTGCATAATGAAGACAGACAAGAAAGAAGTTTGCTTCTGGCAGAGATAATGCTGCAGTGAAAGACGAGCACATGATCTGTGAGATTAGACTTGCAGCTGCTGCCTGAAATCAGAGCCGTTTGAATTGAAATCAAAGAGGCAGGAACTGGTTGGTGCGGTGCTGCCCTCTGGCTATTGACTGTTCTCATCGGCAAATGTCCCTGCTGGCAAGAACAACTCCAACAACAGATTCAATATGAAATATTGCTATGATGTAATAACGATGGGGAAGTTGCGCAAAAGAACAAAGTTTTCCTGAAAGTGATGACAAACGACAATTGTGTACCTGTTTTGTCACTTAATGAGTGATAAAATGTCTATTACATGATAGATGTCTGTATGTACTCGCTGTTGTACCTGCCTGCTGTCTGATTGATGTCACAGCGAAGTAATGGAGTCCTGAAGCAGCATTTAGGTCACACAGTCCCCAAACCACAGGGGAAGTGAGTCGGGAGGAGCTTCAGGCTCACAAATAGAACACCTTCAAATGCAGCTCTGTTTCTTTTTTTTTTTTTCTTCCCCAACTTCTCCATCACACCCCTAGCCGTCCACAACAGCCTGTCACTTTAATCCAAACCCAAGCTTTAATGTGTTAAAGATGCGACGCATTAGGTGAACTTGGATATCTTTTCTCCGCAGGACCTGAGCAAATGGAAAAACCGGCGCCGGAGCGTGAACTCTGATATAGTGAAGAAAAAGGAGGAGCGGGAAAAGATAGAGCAGATCACGTACGGTGGCGACGGCAGGACCAAGACCTTCAAGGAGATCCAAGAGGAGAGGTGAGCAAAAAGGGAAAAATAAGCACACCTGATCAGGCAGCTGACATGGTCCAAGTGTACTGCATCAGGCTGGTGGCGGTAATTAATAAGTTTGTTCTTCTTTTTACCCTCAGAGGGGGGACAGTTTGCTAAGGTAATAAAAGGCGAAAATGTTTTTCTATGTTGTTGAAGAGAAACTGCATGATTGTCTTCCGTGTGTAAATGAGAATCAGTTTAATATACCACATCTCTTTGCATCATGCCCACCTCCTCATCTTTAATGTAGCCCCCCTTCCCACTCGCTACCCTCACCTTTATCCTCCTCCCTGCAGAGAAACTAAAAAAAGGAACAGCATCGGCAGCCGCCTGTCCTCTCTCTCCTACTTGGATGACGACAACGACGACTTATTTGAGAAACCCTCAGTTCGCGCGCCGACCCGATCGCTTCCAGCCAGAAGCTACACCATCGACGCTCCGTCGTATTCCCCAGAGCCCTCCAAGCCCTCTCCGAAAGCCGAGGACCCCCCGGTTGCTTCCCCACGCATTCGCAGACCGCCTTTGCCTCCCACTTCGCATGAAACCGTGGACGGTCCTGCAGCCAGAAATTCCCCCACCACCACCAACCAGTCTCCAGCAGCTGCATCCTATCAGAAGAGTCCAGTGGAGGAACGCAAGGCCATAAAATACACAGAGAAGACTACGAGGGACATAGCCCCCCACTCTTCCTTCATCTCCACCCAGAAGGAGCTCGAGCCAAGGCCCTCATTGTTGAGAGCACCGACTGGAGTGGAGGCCCCTTCCTCCAGCTCTCTGGACAGACAAGCTCAGTTGAGCTCAATGGAACCCAAGCCTCCCGCCGTGTCTCTGGTTTCCGCCTCTCTCCCCAGGAGCTACCAGAGATCGGATAGCGCGCGGCTAACCTCGGTCGTCGCTCCGAGGCCCTTTGGGACCCAGCCGTCCCGCATCTCCTCTCTTTCCAGAGCCCACACGGTAAGTACAGCAAACCGTACACCAGGCACATAGAAGTGCATCTCAATAAATTAGTACTATAGATGACCTGTTACATTGATTCATTACACAAAGAGGGTTTCGTTCTGCTCATTATGATGATTCTGACCTACAACTAATGAGAACACAAAATTGAGTTTCTTTGACAAATGTCCTATTGCGTGTGAAAATAGGTTTTGGAAAAAAACGAATGTTTATAGCCATGCTGAGAGTAATTAATGAAAAGTTGAATGGAAGAAAAAAAAGTCTTGTGGTAATAGAAGTACAAGCAGCAGGGATAATAAAACAGCAAAACGTGCTCAGGTTATGCGAGGAAGATGAGGGAAACCAGACCCAACGGATATTAGAGCAACCTGTGATTCCTTCACACCAGCCCAATTATCCTTTTTCTTTTACATTTATTTGTAAAATGTCGCTCTGACTCTTTATGTGTTAATCCTCGACAGACGGACGAATCCCACAAGGGCGTCAACGGCAACGTCGATGTTTCTAAGAAGGCGTCAGTGCCAACCCGGTATCACCAGTACATGACCTCAGAGGATGAGGCTCAGTCCAGTTCTGCACACAGCAGCGATGAAGAGGAAGAGGAGGAGGAAGAGGAGGACGCCACAGCGAAGGGCCTGTTCTCGACTCAGAGCATCAGATCTCTCCCGTCTCCTGTCAAGAGTGAAGTCTCAGTCAGTCCTGCTCCTGGCAAAGAAACCAGGAAGGTACTGGGATTTCTTCTTCTGGTGACATCAGATATGTTTATTTTTGTTATAATAAAAATTCAATGAAACTAAAATCAACTTATCTACAGTGGTTGCTGACTAAAATGGAGCAATAAACTATTATTTCAAAAGTTTTTCTGGCCAAATCCAGAAAAAAAAAAAAAAAAGACATAATCTGACAGATAGTCCATATTCTTATTACTTACTTGTGTGATTTCCAGGACGATTTCTGTGAGATGCGAATCAGCCTGAACCAGAAACCCAACAGCAGCCGAGACTTTGGCTTCCAGGCTGCCTGGGACTCGACGGGAGCTCGGGTCACGTCCGTCCAACCAGGTAACCAAACACAGCTGAGCTCGAACCTGAACCTTTCACACGAAAAGTCACCCATGCAGTGTTTGTATGTTATTCACAGTAACATGTGCTAATACTGAACACTGGTGCTTTGGTTCTGTTTCATCTCACCTTTAAGCTCTGCCTGTTAGCCGTTAGCAAGTTTTCGAGTCCACTGCAGTTGTGATGCCAGAACCTTATGTAGGGCAGCGTCTATCTGGGTCAGATCTGCTGGGTCTGAGCCTCTCTTTTCTGCTGCAACTCCCCTCCAGCACATGAACAGTAGGCTGTGTATTTTAAGCTATGCTGACAACTCATATCAATTCATGAAACCTGCCCCAAACTTGTCTTTATGCAAACTTAATTCTGTTTATGCACAAAGCTTTTTTAACATAACATTTTCTTCTTCTTGTTTTCTTTTTCTGTTTAAAAGAATCACCTTTAGCGACTTATATGAGTTTGTTTGATGTTTGTTTGAAAGAAAAGATAAGAAACAAAAGAATCAGATAGCAGATCTAATACGTATCTGTTCAGTTGAGGGGGGGAAATGTCAGTGTTTGGATATATGTGCTTTTAACAAAATTAATTTCGTCAGGCACATTTCTCTCAGTCATTTCTCAAAAAGGGAAAGACAACATCTCATTTTGGTGCTGATAACTCAGTCTGTCTCTCAACTTACTCATCTCTACAGTCAGACAAATGTTTTAAAAATTTGAAACAACTGGGTAGGAGTTTATGTTGCCGCCATACACGATGAAGAAGATTGTGATTGAGGTCAAAAGAAATCTGGCTGAAGGAAGGACAAGTGTCCATAGCAACCGTAAGATGCTATCTGCAGTACCTGCTAACAGGTTGTTTGGGAGTGTTGGTAAAAACCTCCGATGTTCGATCATCACAAACAAAAATGTGCACATTTTAACTGTGTGCTTTGCTTCTACTGTTCAGCTGTCATAGCTGAAGATGCTTCTTTAGTTTACTGATGTTTGAGTACAAGCAGAAACCCTTAACCAGAAGAACTGGAAAAGCTGGGACTGCTCTGATATCGGTTCTAAAAATGTTCCTTTTTCTAATAAGCCCGTTCTCCCTTTAACTTTCAGGTAGCTCGGCCGATATGTGCCAGCTGCAGGCCAGGGACGAAGTGCTGACGGTGAACGGGCTCCAGGTGGCACAAATGAGTTACGAGCAGTGGAAGTCCAGCTTGGAGGAGGCCTTGCAGAAGGGCAGCCTGGTCATGGATGTGCGCCGTCACGGCCAGCACAGTGAGTCACACACAGTGTGTGTGTGTGTGTGTGTGTGTTTGATTGCTGTGAGAGCAAAGAGACTGAACACGAAGGAAAGGTTCAAGGGTTACTCTCCTGGACTGACAACGCTGCTTAAGCTCCGGGCGTCGCTAAACAGTTTTGACACTTTAAATTGGTCCGTAAACTATTGTGAAGTCACCCATGAATTATATCATGACAGCTAAATGACGAAGGACCTGCTGAGGGAGGGCTGGGTGTGTTCTCACCTCTGTGGTTTATTTTCTTCCCCCCCAACCTCCCTGTTTTTAATTGGCTGGTTAAAAATGTTCTTGTTCCATCTTTGTTTCCTGATCATTGTTCTCTTTGCTGTCCATTTTTTTAGTATCTATAAATCATTTTCCTTTGGAGAGCTAACCCTGTACTGTTTGTCTTTGCAGTTTTTCACTTATATCAGTGTCACCTCAGAAAATAACTAAACTACAGTCACTGAAACTAACATAACTGGCATGTTGAATAGTTTAACAAAGCCAGTTTATTTAGTAAAAGCCTTTTAATAAATCAGTTTGAGTTTATGACTTCTTTGGGCTGCATGGCTGGGGAAGGTGGTTTCTCTGTCGCCCCCTGCTGTTCTCTACAATAACACCATAATGGCACCTCTTGGTCCCCCTGCTTTATAGTGGTGGTGTGTGTGTACATTCTGCCTCCAGATGTCCGGAGTTCATATTGTCAGATTGACAGACTCGCATCGCATACACTTACATGCACAAACCATGGGCTTATCTTCAAGCACACCGTCTATTTTTTTTGCCATTGCATTTACTGCATGCAGACTGGGACAGAGATGAACCTTCCCTGCCATTTAAAAGCCATAAGACCATCAATCTGACCACTACGGATCATCCGACACTTCTAGGTCCCCCTGAGACAAAGACAGGCAACTCCAGCCTGGATTTCACTTCCCGTCCCGTCACAGAATCGGTGCTGGCCAAAGAGCCCCACACTCTTCCTCTGGTGGTAAGTGGCGGTATCTACTCGGTTGATGTGAATTTAAGCCATTTTTCTTCCAGTACTATCTACAAATGCAATGATCGGAGTTTTGCTGCCAGTCTTCAATCTGGTCATTTGGCCACTGGTAGCTTTAGCCGCAACCGATTTCTCTGTCAAAACTATAATTAACCAAATTCTTAACATTTTCTCTAGCCTTCCAGCTGAGTGGTCAGTCGTGGTCAGGGTAGATGTCACATGACTACAGACATAAATAAAGACAAAATGATCGGTTTACTTTTTAAGTTCACTTTAGCATAAGAGTTAGCATTACTAACTATAAAATCTAGTTTCTGCTTGCATAGATTAATAGTTTCCATATCCAGCATGTTTTATTACAGAAGGCAAAAGTTTCAGAGGCTAATACAGAGCAACTGTGATAATCTATTAAGTCTTATTGTTATCCGCTGAAATTCTTGCTCTCTCTGGCTCTCTCCTAACCTAAAGTTTGCTTCAATATGTTGTAAAAAAAAAAAAATTTGTCCTCACTGATTCTGAAAATAGCCAACAATGAGCAATTTGTTAAAACCTAGCTATGATGCGTTCATTGAATGAAAGAAATATGATTTTTGAATTTTCAACCAGCTGGTCACCTATTAGGATCAGATGAGCTGAAACTCACTTCACAGTTCAAGTGTTTTTTCCGGTATTTTCCTTCATTAAGTGACGCTTTAATGACCTTAAGCCTTTCCCTGCAGGATGTGGCTTCAAACAGAGTTAATGGGGACTTCCAAGACCAACCAGTGACCATGAGGAACAAAGGTAAAGAGTGGTGCTAAAAGCTGGAAAGGTTATGGAATTGATCTCTGAGATTATTTCTGACCATACCAAAGATGTGGAAAATAAGCAAACCTCAAACAGACATGTCATTTATGACCATGTGATCGAAATAGAACGGACAAATTTGTTGGTAAGCCTTGTAAAAAGATATGTAAAAAGCCTTTAAATAGGTTCACTTTTTCTTGCGGTACCACAAAGTCCTTCTGCAAAAAGGTGGGAAAATATTACCTTTAATTTGTGTGCCTTCATTCAGAAGGAAATGATCCCATTTTGATTAATAATTGTTTCAAACAAGATGGCAGTTATTGATGGCCTAGCCTGTTAATTATTTATAAATTTTCCTGTTGTCAGTAGGACATTGCTGAGTTTTCAATAAGATTTCACAAGGTTGGAGTGGGCTGACAGACCTTTGGCCATTCCTGTTCACCCGGTCTTTCTTTCTAGACCATTTTAGAGTCTTGGACCCATTCTTAGTGGATAAAGATTAGGATTGAGTCAGGTTTGATTTGGCCATGTCGTTCAGATTGTCATCCTTTAGAAAGACACATTAGGAGTAAAGTTCACTTTTACAGCAAAAAAGACCAAACTTCTTGCGCTCCTGGTGTTTTTCATCCTTTGAAATAGAAATATGTACACAGCATCACAGATGCTCCACTATATTTAACAGTGAGAATGGGGTGCTTATTTATGTTTCAATCTTAATTCATTCATTTTTAGGTGGCAATAATTGTGCTATCTGTAACTTTTTAAAATGCTGTTTGTTCAATTATTCCCCTACTGAATGAACACACAAACAAAAGATTGAATTTTTCCTTATTATTCAGTATGAAATTACTCTTTACATGGGGTACCAACAAATCTGTGTGCATCTGTAAGTGCACTCTTCTCAGGTTAAACTAATTTCTCTCTTCTGCTGTGTCTCACCTAACCCTGTTTTCCGTTTCTCACATAGAGTCAGAACCAATGTCTTTGAAAAACTTAAAACGGAGATCAGAGTTTTTTGAACAAGGTAAAACTAAAAGAGAAGACGTGACTGAAAGGGATGAATGTGGTTCCTAATGCTGACTCTGACTTCTGTGTATTCTGATGGCCGATCTCGCTGCGCTTTTTATCTGTCCGAACTCCGAGTCAGAGTTGCATGTCTTCCTGTCCGTCTCAGACTTTCGTTTTGTTGATAAAAATGGGACCCTGCTCCCAAGGTTCCTTTTTTTTATTTTTTATTTTTTCCCCCGTTTTCTTGTCTGGTGTCAAAGCTTAACCCTTGTGCTGTACCCCTTCCCTCCCTCAGGTGGCTCAGGGCCCAGTGTCAGTGCGTTGGTCTTCCTCTGTGGTAAACAGGGTTCATTGTGTGCAGTGACGTCCTCACCCTTGCTCGGTACAACTTGGGATTTTGACATCCTGCTGAAACCTGAGCAGTTTAGTAATATTCTTGTCCAACTTGATTCTTGTCCTCTAAAAAAATTGAATGTGAGCTACATTTTGAAGCAGTGTGTGCTGCTCCTAAAACTCTGCAGCATGTCAGCATCCCAACATACCAACCACAAAAGCACATCCTTTGAATCCTGTTGCATTTGTGGTATTACACAGATTACCACATTGCTATACTCTTCATGGAGTTTTAGCTATTTCTGACATGCACGTATCGAAGCGTCTGCCTTTCACGCTGGCTGTCTGCTGCTCCTCCTGTTGTTGTAGCTGCATGCATATCGCTGATTTAAGCTTCTTTGATCATGTTTTTGCAACCCTCTTTATTGATTTCCCTCTAAGAAAGACTGAGGTGCAAATGTCATTAAGTTTGTGATCCGCCATGGAGAGACCCGACGAATCCTAATAAGTGGAAATTGAGCTATGGTTCCCTGAGGCTTGGTGAAAACATTAATTACTGTTTTGCTTTGAATTTTAACTTTAAAACACACATCAACACTTTGTAATTGAACTGGGCCGCTAACGAGTCATTTTGCCTGGATGTATTCTCAGGCCTCAGGGTTAACTTGTCTGTTCACATGTGCTGCTGCATCGCTCCGCCCGAGCATGCCTCTCAGACTGACTCAGTGTTCTTTCATTCCCAGGAGGATCAGAGCCTGCGATGCCAGATGTGAGTAGCGTCAGTGCATCAGGGGGAATTTTCTCTTATCTGTGTTATATTTATTCGATTACCATGACAACATGTGTGGAAGCAGGACACTGTTAATCTGTCTCCATGAAGCCCAGACACACTATTCTCAACAATACTTGACTCAAAGAGACAATGTGGTTTAATTAGTGTCGATGTTTATATATCGACTCTATATATATAAGTGCAGTACAGTAATCCCTCTGTAGCTACACTAAAACTGGGTCGCTGCCGCTCCTGATAGTACCCATTTCTGTAACATCTGATTGCTTTAATTTTCAGATTTCCTTTTCTGCAGAAAAAAACACACAAACGTCATGTGAACTAAATTCTTTTTCCCTCTAACTGAATGAAATTCATGCTATCTTTTGGTTTTTGGAGATTAAACTCTTTTTCTTTTCTTTTCTTTTTTTTTTTTTAAGATTGGCTTATTTTGTAGCATTGAGATATGAAACTTTCAGGAAAAAGGCTAAATCGCCAATAAACCAGTGTGTAACTATTACATGGGAAAGTTAAACTGTCCTTTAAGACTTCAAATACAGACAGATTTACAGAGGTCAAAGTTTAAGAACCTAATTTTTGTTAGACACTTGAATTAAAATTTTCCAAGCTGGAAAACACTAGTGAACACACTCATCACTATTAAATGTATAAAATAGTGACGGTTTTCCTTTTTTTTGGTGACCTCCAGATTCCTGTTCCTGCGATCACTCCAACTTCCTCCAGCCGCTGGTCATGGAACCCAGAAGAAGAGCGCAAGAGACAAGAGAAATGGCAGAAGGAACAAGAGCTCCTCCTGCAGGTTTGTAGGAAGCATGTTAATTTCACAATATCACAGTATGAACTGAAATAAATCATCACCATCATCAACTTTATTCAAGACACAAGTGGGTCCATATGAGAAAAAAAAATAAATAAATAACCCAAGTTATAAGGTTCATAATTTTTATCTGTTAGTTTTCTTTGTTAAAGTTAAAACTGTGATGTTTCAGGTACTGATTGTAACTGATAATGAATCTTCAAACGAACAAAGAGCTAAAGTTAAACTTAAATTATTAATAGTGTGTGGTGAAAACAAGAAAGCATTCAAGAACCCAGAAGTATGTGTCATATATCCTCCATAAGTAGAGCCTCTAACAAGCTAGAAAAATCAAATTTTTCGAGACAGGATTTACTGGTAAATCTCAGAGGGTTTCTTGTTTCAGTAGCCTTCATCCCTGTTTGATAAACGACCTGATTTCAAGATGAGCCGGGACTCGTCCTGCCAAGGTGTCATAGGTTCTTCAGATCAGGACTCTGAACGATTACATGAGATATGGGTGACGTCCATATCAACAAACCTCCGAGAAGGCTCTCTTGTAAAAGTATTCACACCACTGTTACTTTTTCACATTTTACAACCACAAACTCTGTGTATTTTATGTGACGGACCCACTAAGTGGAAGGAAATGATTTTTTGCTTTTGTTATAAATAATCTGAAAATTTGCAGTTCCAAATGTATTCAAACCTATTTACTCTGATACTTCTAAATTAAATTACCCTCAGAAGTCACCAAAGTAGTGAGTAGAGTCCACGTGTGGGTGTTGTAATCCCATTACTAGACAGCTCAGAGGTTTGTTACACAGCATGAGTGAACAAACAGAAAAGACCAAAGGAACAGATCAGAGTAATTTTCAAGAGGTTGAAGCCTAGGAATGTATATATGCATGAAATATATCCAAGTTTCCGGTTGTAATTGTCACAAAATATGAAAAAGCTCAAGAGACTCAAGCATTTTTGCAAGATATGGTGCAGTTCTACATGCTACATACACAAAAAAAAAGGTGTTTGGCATTATAGAAACCCTTTCTACCCATCAGGAAAAATACAAGCGTGATCAGGAGAAGCTGCAGGAGGAGTGGCTTAAGGCTCAGCAGGAGATTGTCACAAGCGTGGGCCACCAGGTAATGAAAGTTATTTCAGTTCTCATGAGTTATGGACGACTGCCTGAAATATTGTCTAGATTGTTCTAAAAGGGTGGCAATTAGTCATGAGTCACAGTGGAAATTCGTCTAAATGTATCCAAAAAGCTTTAGTGAACAGAAATCCTGTAATTATAAAGCCATTACGTGGTCTCACAATCTTGTATTTGACTTTTACAAAAGCAGAACAATTTCCGATAAAAGGATGTACCAAAAGTAAAGTGAGAACAAATGAGAATTAATCATGTGGGTGCTATTATTTTTACTCTTTAAAAATATTATTATTGTTTAATATTAGGGAATTTATAGAGATTATTTAACAAGTGTCTCCTCCTGATGTCAGTGAGGAGCGAGGCTGCTGAAGGCCGTTGTGCGTTTGAATGTTTCTCCAGGTGAACAGCCATGGCGTCAGCCCACACTCGCCCCCATCTTCTCTCCAACAGCCCACTCTGTGGGAAGAAGAGGAGAGGCAGAGGAAGGTGGAGCAGGAGCGCCAGCGGCAGGCGGAGGAGAGGAGGAGGAGGGAAGAGGAGGAGCGGGAGCTCCAGCGACTTCAGGAGGAGAGGAAGAGAAGAGAAATGCAGGAGAGGGAGGAGAGGGAAAGAAGGGAGGTGGAACTGAGAATGCAAAGGACGAGAGAGGAGGAGCTAAGAAAGAGGGAGGAGGAGCAGAGGAGGAGAGAGGAGGAGCGGGAGAAGGAGCGGAGGCAGCAGGAGGCGGCGGAGCAGCAGCGCAGGCAGAAAGCCTTCGAGCAGCAGAGATGGTCAGTGCCGTGGTGCTGCTGCTCCTAACACACACACACACGCGTCCTCGTGTCATTTGATGCACTTTGTTGCCTGTGCATTAACATAGCTGCAACTAATGCATTTGCTGTGCTTTACTCTACTCCCCCCCGCTTCCATTATCCCACCTGTCTGCGCACACTGCTGCTCACCAAAGGGCCGCTGTCTCCCACGACTTTGACAGTGCTCAGCCACCACTGTCCTTTACTGACAGGTCAGTGTTCCTGCTGCCATTAACCCATCCTCACTGCTTTTACATTGCTTCATGTCATGGCTGTTTGCTCCGTAGGCTACTAACACCAGTTTAGATTGATGTTTACATGAAGTATTACAGGATCCATCGGTACCACGCAGCTTTCTTCTGTCCTTTTAGTCGTCCAAACATCTGTGCATACGTTCATATATCTGTTTATTCATCCTTCAATCAATCCACCCACATATCTGACCATCTATTCATCCATTGTTCTGTTCGCCCAGCCAATCTCTTAGCAGTTCTTTTTGCCATTATTGTATTTAACAGTCAAAACTGTAGGAAAACTGTCCAAAAATTGGCAGATTTGTCTGCAAATTGAATCTGAGAGGTTCTAAAACGAGTAATTTTGATACAGAAAATATCACATTGATTGATGAAATCTTAAACTTTTTTTGTTGTTGTTTTTAGTTTTTGTGGAGAGCTCAGGATCGGTTCTTGTTTAAAATTCGAACACGTCTCTCCTGTTTAGAGATATACATGCTGCACGCCTCTCCGTATATTACGCAACCAAAAAGTTTGACAACATGTGAAATATAAATTATCGGTTGAGAGCAGCTGGGATCCAACATCTGAGTTTCTTAAAGTGGCATTTTTGTTGCCTTTGCGATTTTTATAATTTGGGCTCAAATTTATTTTGACTTGTGTTTCAAAAGAACAAATGCAAACTGAAAAAATGGCGATAAGAAAATTTGATCACCTAGTTTAATTGGAACTAATAATATCTTGAAATAAATAACATTGAAATGAAAAAAAAAAAAAATCCCATACCATGTTGGACCTCAATGACACCTTCTTTGAATCACAGGTCATGCATTTCCAATAGATTTGGGATTTTCCATAACTTAGCTTTCCTTACTTTCTATTCCAAAACCAGGTTTGATGTGCTTAGGATTTTGGGACATCCAATTGCACCATAGTCTTTACTATTTGACACAAACTGTCACTCTTAGGTGTCATAAAAAAGATAAAACCTGGTTTTATCTAGAACTATGAACTACAAATGAATAGAGATGTTGTACTACAACTTTGACCACGTGGTGAATGGAGAAAAGACTCCTGAATTCAAACTTCTGCACCTAATTTTTGTCTAAAACAAATGTTATTTGTTAATTTCACCTTTAAAAAACCTTAATATCGGTATGACATTTTTCCCTATGATGTAAAGTTAAAGTTCTAAGTATATGTTTATAATTAGACGTCTTTTAATTAGAGTCAACTGAAAAGTGTTGGATGTTCACCTAAACGGGGGGAAATAAAAGAGCTTTTGTTTTCTCTGGAGTTAGCTACTTTCCACTTCAACTCTCTAAATTTAAAAAATGAGTTTAAATCGAGTTTTGAGACATAAAAATGCTTAGAAAGTGATTGCCTTCAGAAAACAAAACATAAAGTTCAAACATTTGACATTGTGAA
Organism: Poeciliopsis retropinna; assembly: GCA_010277075.1. Taxonomy (NCBI): domain Eukaryota; kingdom Metazoa; phylum Chordata; class Actinopteri; order Cyprinodontiformes; family Poeciliidae; genus Poeciliopsis; species Poeciliopsis retropinna. The sequence continues at coordinate 15,039,534 of VMRM01000012.1, read as the reverse complement.
AATAGTAGGGGAATTTACTGACAAGAATTGTAAGTCTCCCATAGATTTTTATTGATTATTGATTACTTTATATTTAATAATTTCTCACTTATTATAATATGAACCTTTTGTCTGACAGGACAAAATCCCAGTCGTCTCCCCAGCTGGATGATGACGACAAGCCTCAGAGGAGAGGTCAGTTTGGCTCATTTGTTTCTTCATCAGGTTGTTTTCTGAACAGCTCCACGTAGGGCTGTTGTGTGTGTATGTGTGTGAGCCCTGTCCTGTTGTATGTAGGCTTGCCTCGGCAGCCGGAGGACATGTCTCTCAGGCTGCTGGAAGAGTTGAGGATTGCACGTAGAAAATACCTCCAAAGCCAGACGGCTGCATCAGAGCTGGAATGGAGAAACTCCCTCAGATACGCAGAGGCAGAGAGAGGTTGGCTTCGTTCTGGAAGCTCCACCACCTCTGCCTTTTTTTTTTTTTTAATCAATCCCTCCCAGTCTTCTTCCATTATGATGGACTGATTTGTCGTTTCACCAAATCAAAACATACAGCTGTTTGATTTGCATCGGGCTAACTAAATGGGCACATTAATCAGTTGCCTTGCACTTAAAGTGACTTAATTACTGCACTTGTGGCCGAACAGAAGCTTCTTGATTGCAATAAAATTACTTTCAGATTGGCATAGTTTTTTTTTTCCCCAAACATGATTGAAGTCTGATTTGAACAGCACCTTGAAAAGGTCTTTATACCCCTTAAAGATGTTTGTGTTTTGTCACATTAGAGCCACAATCCTCAATGCTTTTAATAGGAATTTTACGAGAAAGTAAATCGTAACTGTGACGTGGAAGGAAATGATACAAGGCTTTCAACATTTTTGCAAATAAACAGGTCAGGCGAGGAGAGTTTTAATCAGAGAATCAGCTGCGAAGCTCATGAGGTAAATGAAGGTACATACAGGACAAAAACAGATTAGATTCACAAGCACATCCACATAAAATGGTCTAGATCAAAGCATGTTTGTGTGTGAGAACGGCCCTGTCAAAGTCAGCAAGACCTTTATCAAATTGAAAATCACTGGAAGCACTTTAACATTTTTTTCCCCATCTAATCTAGCTTAGTTGAGCTGCTTCTTAAAAATGAATGAGCAGAAAAAAAATCAGTATTTGTGCAAAGTTTGTGAAGATATTCAGACCAAAAAAATTGCAATTGCACAGAAAGGCAGTTACACAGTAATAATAGAAATTAAAAACAAGGTGCAATATTTTCTTTCCACTTCACAGTCATGCACCACTTTGTCTCTATGAAAGATATTGAAGCTTATGGTTGTAATATGACAAAATATAAAAACCTTCAAGGGGTATAAATACATTTGCCAAGCATCTTTGGTGCGCACTACTCATGGCATAATTACACTGTTTATCTCTCCTCTCTGGGTGCATCGGTGGGAAGCGCAGCTCCCGACGGGAAGAGTCAGCAGTCGCTGTCGCAGGCCGAGCTGGAGCGCCAGCAGATCCTGAATGAGATGAAAAAGAAGACGCCGCTGCTGACGGACAGCAGCTGGATCCGCCAGCGCGCCGCCGGCGCGGCCGTCAACAGGGACAGCGACGTGCCGCCTATGCGCAGGTAGACACCTCTTTTGTCTGGTTACTGGTTGTTTCTGTACTTTCACTAACGGCGCCGGGTCCTGAAGCGGAAACGATCTGGCTACCACACCGACACTGATTCGGCACATTTTGTTAGAAAAACAAGAGCGGTTGGTAGTCAGATGGTTTTTATTTCTTCAACTAACATCTTTTAACGGAGGGGTTGTGTGGTGTGGGTTGGCTTTACAGAGGGGAATCTCTCGACAACTTGGACTCCTCCTACGACTCTCGGCGTTCATCCTGGACTCCCAGAAGCAGCTCTTTTGCCTCAAACTATTCTCGGCCGTATTCTGGTTACTCTGGCAGCTCTTCTTTTTACACTGGCGCGTCGGGGCCCCGCCGGCCAGGCTCCTCCACCCTGCCCCCCTCCTTCTCTACGGGCTCCCTCCGCGGTGGGGCAGGAACCTACTCGGCCCCTTGGTCCCGTCCGTCCCCTTCCCCTTCCACTCCGTCTCCAATCGCCTCTCCAGAGCCCGCACCTGACGCCTATCAGCAGCGGAACAGGTAAAAACCAAATGCGCCGGTTTCCTAAGGCCCCCAGGAACCTACCTCTACCTGACTACTGCTCTGCTGGGTTGTATGTGTTATATCTATGAGGTGAGGAGTGGCTGCTAAGGGCATTCTGGATCTTTCTCCTTGATGTACTTCTGGTTATTTGTTAAGTCTGCTTGGGGAAGTGAGGTCTGCATGGGGGAGCCAAGTATCTCCTGGGGAATAGTTTTCTGGTTTGACTTATTTGGCTACGGTAAGTTGAATAGGTTGAGTCAAAGTGAGGTTTTCTAATCTTAAGAACCCTGTACAAAGTGAAGTATGTTGGTGGCAGCATTATGCTGAGGTACGGTTGCTTTCCACAAAGTGGATGTGACATTGAAGAATAAGTTTCACCCACAGGTCCATCAGCTTTACCTCTAATTAATACTTGAACATAAATGCTAATAAATGAAAATGAACTTCTGACCGGCACTGTAAAAGATTCCCTTATAGCTGAATTGATTTCTCTAGTTCTTGATAGTTCTGGATCTACAGCCAGGCACAAAGACAATCAACTGGCCAGTCTTGGTTACATATATTTATCGCATCGTTTATCATTTATTGTGATGCAATTTTTCCAAGATAAGAATTCAGATTCATTGTTGTCACAATAAACTCCAATTAATGATGTTTAAAATCACACAGAACTGTTCTTCATTTAATAAACTTTAGTTCTTCACTTCAGTTCTTCAGTTCAGAACTTCAGTTCTTCAGTTGATTTGTTTACTAATCAACTGAAAATAAATACTAATAAATACTAATAAATTTTAAAATGTGACTAAATGCACTTAATGCGGGAACTATAATAACACAAGTCAGTTATTTATGTGGCTATTGGGCCTTAAAGTCACCTAAAAATAAGTAATAAATAGTTCTTATTACCACTTTTATTGTTACCACAAAATATTATGATAAAACTTTAGGTCTGCTTGGTCCACCCCTACTGAAAAAACTGTGCAGGAATTCAGTGTAAATGTATACCAATATGTTTTGTATGTGCATGCAGTCACACATGCCTCGTCGCATGTGTGCTTCGGCTCGAAAATCACAGCTGTGGATTCTGTAACCCAGGTCAGTGAGTGGCAGGAAAACCTGCACGTTCTGTGACACCCCGCTGGGAAAGGGAGCAGCCATGATCATCGAGTCCCTCGGGCTCTGTTTTCATTTGGGCTGTTTCAAGGTGAGAGCCGGGGACTCCTTTCGCCACGTCGGAGAGTGTCGTCTGCACGCCTTTGCTGATCTTCACAGACTAACTCGGTCGATCTGAACTTGTTTTCCTAGTTCTACTAACTCGGGGTTGGGGGAATATCCTGATTTCTTCCCAGCAGCTGCAACCTTTTAGCTCTCTACCTATCCGGGGACTTTGACCTTCAATCAGATCTGATCTCCTGCACCTGTGTTGTTACTTTCTATCATGATGCATGTCCTGCGACTACTCTAATCATTGGTGTTTGAATGAATATCGCCTTCGGTCTGTCTCTCCTCGCCACAGCCTCCGCACCTCTTTACCTCTCCTCTCTCTCTCTCTCTCCAAACCCACACAGTGCATCGACTGCAAGTCCGACCTCGGAGGCTCGGAGGCCGGGGCCGAAGTCAGAATACGAAACAAGCAACTCTTCTGTAACACCTGCTACATGCGAGTCAAAAGTAAGGAATCAATCCCGACTCGTGCGACTTTCATTTTTCTTTTAAGTTAAATTATGATGTTTCCTTTTTTTTTTTTAGCTGGCCATCCAACATCCATGTGATCCAGGCGTGCTGCAGCAGATCGACGAGGAGACTACATGCGACAACAACCCATGAACTTTAAAGAGAAAGCCATTGCAATAATAAGCCGGACCTCTGGTGTCTTTAATTGTCCTGATGAGATAAAGATTTCAAAAGAAGTTATCTACTTTTATCATGATATCGTATGACGCATTATGACTGTACAAATGCTCCACATTCCCTATCTATATATTATTATTATTTCTTTTTTTATGGTTTAGCCATAGATCTATCTCTGCGAGATTCCAGGAAAGCTTGCTTTCCCGTCTCCATTTAGACAGATTTTGTAAATGTGGTGAGAGAAACCTGCAGGATCATGCTTCTTTTCTATGCGTGTCTGGTGGTGTTAATTTGCCTGTTAGGGGGGAGAAAAAGGTATGCTTTCCATGCGTTTGTGGCTTTGTATTGTTGTAAGAGACAAAGGAAATAAAATTATTAGGATTCTCTGATGCATTGTGTTTGAAAATGACGGCCTGCTTTGACCGCACTTTTGATGCTATGACTTCGCGTCATTCTGTACTGAATTAAGGCAAAGAATAACTCTGTAAATAAATGACTAAATCCTCAGTTGGGATGTGTCTGCCGTGTTTTATTCTAAGTTCTTAAAGTATACGGGGCAAAAGTATATACACCCTTTGACTTCTTTTACATTTTGTCACTTTCCAATTACAGACTTCACTGCGTTTCATTGAGATTTTAAAGAGGATGGGAGGAAAAACTAAAAGGGAATTCATGTTCAGCTCACCCCGAGTCAAAGCAGACAAAAATTTACATCACACTTTTTTATTTTTGTTTGTAAATCCCATTGACTTTTGCAACATGTAAAATGTGGAAAAGTTCTACTTTTGTGCGGTAATTCAGTGCGATAATATTTTAGAAGATGATGCGAAGGTTTTCCATCCTCTGTTATCTGAAATCATTACTCTCATCCTCTTTTTTTTTTTTTTTTCCTGCCTGTCGCTCTTATTCTGTGCTTCTCTGCAGAGCGACGCTCATAATGAATGGAATCTCAATGAGCTGCTCTTTTTTTTTTTTTTTTTTTTTTTTCTTTGCTAAGGTTCAGAGGGCCGGCATGCTCTGAGTTTCCCAAAGCCAATTTGTCATGCATATTTTATTCAGTGCGCATGCATTGCACTTGATTATACTTTGATAGGCTCGTTTTTTTCCTTCTCTCATATTCCTTTGTTCCTGCCTTTCCCCAGGTGTATTTTGTGGACGTCCATATTTAGTCTGCAGCTCCCCGATTGCATTTACAAGACAAGGCAAAAGACGGTGGAAATGAGCTCCATTCAGGCAATTTTACTTTGAGGAAATAGGTTAGACCGAGCATTGATTTCTCTGTATTCTCTGAGGTGAAGCACAAACAGTCCTTGGAGGCAGACGTCTTAAATTCTTAGATTCCTTTTTTTAGATCTCTCTTGGCGCTTCTATTGCGGAGAGATTTTAGTTTTGAAAGGAGCCAAGCACAGCTGAAATGCTGGCTGGGAAATCTAAAGTCATCCAAAATATGTGTTCTATGTTTGTATACTTTTAAAGCCAGAGCAGAATCGAAGAGCATGTCTGTGTGTTTGAGTACAAAGGGAAGCAGGATGTTTCTCATTCAGGTGTACTTATTAAAAACCTTGCTCTCCTAACTGATATTAATATTATTAATATTTAATATTTTCACACCCTTCATTTCAGTTTCTAAGGTATAACATAGATCAACAACTTCACTCATTATAACACTCGTCCTTGAAAATTGTTTTCTTTCATTATTTGGATTGGCCTTAAGGGGGCAGTGTAGGGTAAGATTTTTTTTTCTTCTGTTTTTTTTTTTCTTCTTCACCAAAACAGACTGAATTGATATTTTAGCAGCAGCTGAGTGACAGCTGCTGTTGGTTGCACCACATATGTAAATACATGACATTTACATAACATTTTCTGAGACGAGCTAGTTGCAAATTGAAACACAGCAAATCAAACAAACAGTTGAATCTGCAGCAAACTAAAATATTGTGCCGCTTATAATTTGCAATATTTTCTCACTAGCTTAGATGTCTGGTCTTGGTTTTGGCGTTTTCATAATTAAAAAGCACATTTTCGACACAGTAACATAGATGTAATCATCTTCCAGGTTGCACATCCTGCCCCAGACGGAATGCCTCTCTGAATCAGGAGAAGTCATCAGGCTAATTTACATGCAGCTTAAACTGATGCTATAATTAGACATTTAATTGCAGACACAGTCTCCAAAGACCTGTTGCTACAGCTCACTGCATACACATTTTGCACCTCCAGTTGGCAACATGGACTAAAGAAAATGCCCTTCCAGTAAATCTGTAAATACTCAGTGCATCAAGGAGGATTTTTCAATCTTGGACTTTGGGTCTCACATTAAAACGTGTGACAATTTTGTAAGTTTCTTGAAAGTTTAAAACACAAAACCACAAACTGTTGGCAATGTCAACCTTCTTTTTTTCTTTTTTTTTACATTGGGACAAAATTATGCAGTTCAAAAAATCCGATGTCAGAAGACATAATTTTTGTAGAAGTCATGAATGTTTTGTAGAAGAAAGTGGTGACATTGAATTCAATGTGGGTGTGTGGGGCTCTGATTAATTCAAAATGCAATAACATCATCACAAATTACGCATATCCAATATAAGAGAAGTACTGCTACTTACATAGTAGAATGTCTGATAATAGTAATGACAATAATCAAGTATAATAATTTTATGAGATCAAGTATAATACTTAAACAAGTAACTAAATAAAATTTGTGCTATCAGTTCTTTACCCACAGAACTGATAGGACCACATAAAACTGTCACATAAACTGTGATAATTTTGTTATAAAGCTAGTCCTTAAGGTAAGAAGCTTATATTAAGATTTAATAACCTATTTTCAACTGCAAATCTTAAGGGTTCAAATTTATCACTGAAAACTAAATGTTTAAAAAAATTTTGCTACTCTATTGCACAAATCCAGGAAGCTTTGACCTACAAAATAACAGCGATATAGAACTGTGCAGACATTGGTTCTGATAAGCCACGGTACATAAAATGTACACACAAATAGTCTCAGTAAATCTTCCGAACATGTTTGTGCAAAACGTCCCACCAGTGTTCAATCTGGGGAAGTCAGTGGCCAAGTCAAAACCTCCAACATGCTGTTGTGGTCCATGTTCTAATCTGGCTCTGGTCAAACTTGCTCAGATCATCCTGACTTGTCCTCTGTTTAGTCTCTTCAACATTTTGTCCTCTACCAGAGTTTCTCACTTCAGCTTTCAGTAGTCATGAGTTGCATGAGCAGTTACATGTTTAGGTGTTAGTCATGCAAGCTTGATAATAATCGACAGAACTTTCTAGTTCGAGACGAAAGAAGTTGTTTCTTTGCTAATTACCAACAGATTATTAGTTCTCGTCTGCGAGCACGCACATATTTTTTTCCAACTTTTATCGGGATTATTGATCTGTGACCTTTCGCGAGGCGAGGGAAGGATCAGCTTAGATCCCTACTTGTCTTCATTAAAAATGCTTCCTCTAATCCCCCACTCACAAAAGGGCAGCGCTCATTCAAAGGAGACTCGACCTTATAAAAGAGGTGTGTTTGTTTGCTTTTATTTTTTTTTTTTTTTAATTTGTCAGTTCAGCTCAGCTTATTTATCCAGCGCCCCTTCCCAGCAATTATCATCTCGAGGCACTTCACGAAACAAATTTATTCTCAGTTATAAAGAATTCTGTTCGGGCCTTCTTCGGTTCATCTCATTAAACCTGTTCACATAGTCAAGTTCAAATCTGGTTACAAATTATGTTACAACATAATAATATTCACTTGAAGATTTGGGTACCTGGTAAAAAGCCAGTTGTCAATTGATCTTTGATCAGCGTGGAGCAATCCCTCCTCCTGAGCAAGCATGTGGCAACAGTGGAGAGGAACTACTTCCTTTTAAGAAGAAGAAGGTTCCAGCAGTACCAGGCTCCACATGAGCTGCCATTTGTCATTACTAGCTGGGTGTTAAAAGGGCAGGAAGTAGACAGGCAAAAAAAACACTGGACTAAGGAGTACTTTCTACGAAGAAAAACCCTGTATGTTTTATGTCAGCGGTAGTTCTTTCATTGCATGTTTGAAAAAGCTGACGTTTGTTTCCCTTTCTTAAATGTACATAAGCGTAAGTACATTTAAGCGTCATCGTTTAGAGTCATCGATGATTGACGCTAAACTGCTGAATTGTGAATCACTGGGCGAAGCGTACTCTTTGTGGAAAGAAAAGGGAAATGTGAACTGAGCCTTCTACGTTTTCTACTTGTGAACTTGGTATGCCTGAAAACAACCAAGAGAATAATTCATTTAAGAGAAGAAATGATAAAAGAAACTCCCGACTCACCCATCTTTGCTTCCCCCTGCAACCATGTTAAAATCAGGAATAATAATGTGCCAGAATTTCTGCTTGTGACCTTAAAGAACACTCTTTTCTTCTTCTCCTTCTTCTTCGTCTCCTTCTTTTCTCCCCTTTACGTCTTAAACACTATAAGGAAAACCATTCCTGGTGATAAGATGTCTTTGAGTTGCTTTTGTAGTTGGCAGGCAGGAATAGAGGGAGTGTTACATGGCTGCAAAATGATAAGCCTCCATGGTCCCAGCTGGGGCACCCAGATATGTTTGAGACTGCTTTATGCCTTGGGTGACAGGGGACCAAGTTTTATGTCCTGATATTAATTCATCCTGCCTCAGTACTACAGCAGAGCATGAGCTAGAATACAGATTCTTTGTTAAGTGTTTTCTGCTCTTTATTTGATGTTTTGGCCAGAAACAAGAACTGAAAAAGACCAATCGCTTAGAAAAACTGAATTTATCTATGTGAAGAACAATGCACTCGAACCACATTGCTGTTTGCCGTATGTTTTAAAGTAGTATGTGGGTAGAAAGCCATTCCTAAAGTTGTAGTTTGCTCCTGCGCTAACTTTCTGCAGATTTGTTTAACTACACACAGTTCAAACTGCAGATTGGGATCGAAGTTAATTGGAATATGTGCTGACAGATGATTCGCTGTGAAGCGTAATGCAAGCTGTGGTTTAACCAGGCACCAACAATGTCCAACCCGCAGCTTCTTTACACATCAGCTGACAGACAACAGAGGAAATATCACATTACCTGTAGACTTTCTTTTTTTTTTTTTTTTTTTGTTCCCTTTCATTTAATTCCCCTGTTTTATGTTGATCATCAACCGATTGGTGGGTTTATATCACTCTTTACGTCCTGCTCGGTTTTCACACATAGGGAAGCATCACCGGTTGCTCAAGTTTCTAAAATGTAAACTTCAAAATGTCGCGAAAATATTAAGTGACTTTCAAAATATTTCTGCTTATTTCGCAATCTACTTTGAATTCCATTCACATTCATCAAAAATCTAAATTATTTGTCCAGTACATTTGATTTCACATAAATTATCCCCAGAATTAAGCACCACATTTGACCTCGTGGTACATGAAAATTAGTACAGAGCTGCCTTCATTTAAATGATTGAACTATTCATTCGAATGAATGTTTGGCTGTTCCAGAAAGTTCTCATTGAGATTTTTTTTTTTTCTTTTACTCACATTTCACAGTGAAAGCCGTGGTCTGCAAACAGGAGGAATCTCATTGTCAAAATGTACCAACCGTCTGGGAGAAAACACAATCGAGAAATTGCTAAGGGAGTAGATACAACACACAACACCGGAAAACACACACAGCGTGAATGCAAAGAATTGGACTTTCTTCCAAAACCGATAAAAAGACGAGGAGAAATTTGTAAAGGAGGCCTTCAAGAGGCCTATTGCAACATTGAAGAAGGCGCAGATAATAATAGTGGTCAGATTCATGTGATAATCGCCCATGTTGTTCATGTGAGGTATGAAACAACTAGAGCATTTTCTGACAAAGAAAATCAGCAAAGCCCGACTAAGTTTTTCAAAAAGACATTTAAATGTCCTCTAAAGCACGTCAGTAAAAGTGACATGATCTGATGAATTACAGGTTAAGACTTTTAGCCTAAATTTCCAAATTAAACCCTAACTAAACTCCTGCTGTGAGGAAGCTTCAGGCGTTTCAATCTGTACCTAAGTGTGTTTGATTTAGCTCTATTTTGGAGGTATCGAAATAAATTCAACCAAAGAGGATCGACGTGACCTTTGTTTAAAGCGCAATAAAATTAAACTGATTTATTTTAAAATTATAAATATTCTCACTATTGTCCAAATTTTGTCTGACCTCTGACTTAGGCTTTTATGAGTTTTGATATGCAACATAAAATTAATTAGGAGAAGCCAAAAATATGCATGTAGCTCACTAATTAAACAGAGTAAACCTCAACTCAATTAATTACATAATTATAAGTCACAGACAGTCATTACAAGAACATGGAATAGAGAGAAAAGCTGCATATGTCCCCATAGACAGGATGAGGTATTAACCTTTGCTTATTGTTTCCTACCTAGATAAATTACAAACTCCAATATGCCATCATCAAGTTACATGTTTTTGTTTTTGTTTTTCTTAAATTTCATCTGTGTTAACCTTTTAAAACTAATGACGGCAAAGGAAATTATCTTGCTGACTATGGAAAGTCAAACAAAGAGTGCAGGCAAAACAGAAAAGGTGAATTGTGCAAGACCCACTCGTAGGTGGAGAGACAAGCCAAGTCACAAACAGGCTGAGGTCAGATGAGGGTCAAATGTCAGCTGTGCAAAACCTGACTAAAAAACCGAGAGCTGATAAATTCATTGGAGGCCAGAGTCACACTTTGAGCCTGAAGGGAGACATAGAAGGTGACTGTGCATGAGTGCTGCTCATTCTCACCTGAATGCAGTACTCCCAGGATCCAGTTTTATGCCACTCGCTCACTCGCTCGCGCTCCCTTTTTCTTTTTCTCTCCGGGAGTCACCATATGGCTAACGCAGTAATCCTCTTTCTAGCCTGAAGCCAGCCTGAGGCTGAAACAGCCTGGATAACTCGCACTGACTGGAGCAACTCCGCTCTCTTTGTTTCAGAGAAGAATTTAAGAATTCAACACGCTGCAATCAACCCTAACGTACAGCCGACGTCTTCCCTTGTTCACTTTGCAACCCATTTTTTTAGCATCACGTGGTAAATTATTAAACAATTTAGTCATACTGAAGTCATACTGATCTCCTCTTTCATTTGTGCAAAGATATCTTTTTTATTATTAAGTCATTCCAGCTGTGTGGGAACCTCTGTGGGTAATGTAGTGGTAAATATTTTACAGACAGTTGGTTGTATCGGTGTGTGTGAGAAAAACGAATGCCCCTGGTGATCTGTCACACAGTGGAGGCAGCATCATGCTGTGGGTATGCAAGGGCAATGTTTACAGACTGAAAACCTCAAAGGGCTTGCAAAACACCTAGATCCTGAAGGGATGAGTTACTTAGGTATGCCACATTTTTTTCAGATCCATTTCCAGAGCATTTTGAACACCACTTCCAATTCCCACATATGAATTGTTTTGTGTTGATATCTCACTAAAAATACCAATAAAATAAGCTTACATTTATGGTACTAAAGCAACAAAATGTGGAAAGGATAAAGAGGTATGACTACTTTCTGTGTTTTTTGTTGGGGTTTTTTTAGTAAAAATGTTAAACAATGGTATATTAAACATGTTTGTCAGATGAGGACCTGCATGTCCTTTCTCAAGGTTAAGCCCTCAGCTCAGCTGATGAGTATAATTCACTGTTGGCAGTTAAAGTGTGAGATATTCTGAAGGAGGAAATAAAGGTTAAGTTAAAAATCTAAGAGTATATTTATAGTTTTTCAAAGATTTGACTCACAGGGCCTTACTGAGTAACTCCTAAATGTGTAAGGAAGAACTTCTTCCTTTTTTCTTGATGGATCGATGCGTTCTTGCTGTTCCATGTCGGACTATGTGGGAAGTTGTTTTTTTGGGTCGGGGGGGTTCTACATTTCTTTGGTGTTCTGTTGAGACCAGACCGATGACACATCAGAGTATTTTTACCGGCAAACAGTTTCCAAGCCGCAGACATCACTCACGCTCGCTTTATGTTCTCGACGGTGACTCAGACGCACAACATAAAATATAGTTTTATTTTAGCACCACAATAAATATATTTTCTTCTACTCTCCAAGACGCGACGCCGGGTTGGGTTCTGAATTTTCTGCTCACGCATTGATGCATTCGGTTTGTAGTTTCTTCGTATTTGATGCCCTTTCTAGTTTTTCTGACCTGTTGTTGCCCTCAAGGAACATTTTTGTTGCTTTGCCCATAGGGAAGAAACAACAAAAAAAAACCATTGGATCATTTCTGACCTTGAGGAAGGGGAAAGCACTCAACAGGAGAGAAAACAGTAATTTACGTTTATTGAACTCTCTTTGTGGGTAAAAGCAAAGATCACTCTTCATCCTGTGTGCAAGTTCAAAATTTCAAAAGCTCTCCTGAGTCACTCTCTCGTGCTGAATTTGCCTGTTAGCCCCGTCTTTATATTTCTCCAAATAACCTTACGGCTGCGGAGCGAAAAGACACCTGAAACGGTGCGCAGCCAGACAAGATAAGACTTCCCTATTGTTGCAAGTGCAGCGAGCAGACGGCGCCTCATCTGAAAAGCACTGCTGTGGCTGTGAAGCCGTACGTCTGGGCTTTTGTCTGTAGCCCATTCAGTGTCATTATCTATGTTGCAAAGATGTAATTACTGTATGGAGAATAGCTTTCCAGAACCCATCATTTCCTGCTCTGTAAGCCTCCTGTTTTGTTCGGCCCATAACGGAGCTGTTGTCAATATATTGATATCAACAGTTTTCACAACTGCGATGCTGGAGGGAGATTTGTGCATGTGCTTTGGACCTATAAAGAGCGAAAAATTCGAAATAACTCTGAGACATTGATATTTGGAAAAAAAAAATCTCAGTGCTGCACACTTGAGGAAACTTTTTCTATTTTAAAAAGACATTTTGTGGACAGAGGTGAGGAGTTTATGTAGACTTAAAAAGTTTAATTTGCTCAGAGTTTTGCCCTAGAGTCCCAGGCATATGGGTCATCGGTACGCCGAGCTGCCGTTTTCTTCATCCTTGACTGAAGGCCCAGGAGGGAAAGGAAACTGGAGCCAGAACCGTACGCCCTTCAGGAATTCCTCACTAAATCACAGTTTGACAGCTTGTTTGTTTTGGATGATTGCTCATGGTGAATATTAATGTTCTTAGAGGTCTCAAGAGAAAAGGAATATCAGCAATCTCTTATTGTTACAAACACACAGCCTTTCACACTCCTCCGGTGAATGAAAAAAGGATCCCAAGTGCTTAAAATGGAGGGAACAGGACTTCTTCTACTGATTCTCTCAGCCCAAAAATACCCGAAAAATGCCCAAAAACTCAAGTAGCACTTCTTTCACACAATTGTTTTATCCAAGTAAAAGTAAAATATGGTCATTCAAGAAATTACTCACACAAGTTACTATGTAGCTGGTCATAGCATCTGATTTGATATTTTTACAATGATACCATCAGACTTTTAAAAAATGAGCAAATTGTTGTGTTTCAAAGACTAAGTTGAAAAAAATGCATGCAAAATATTAACCATAAAACACACTTTGGCACAATTTTTCCTCATTCAGTGAAGTGAGTATTCAGGAATTATATTCAAGTGAGAGTAGCAATAAAAAGTAGTGTAGTAAAACTGTTTCTAAAAGTTTTTGTTCTCTACTTTCTCTACTTATTACCCACATCTGCGCTCTACCAAAATGCTTCTTCGGTTCTGAACATTGGTTGGACTGCCTGGAAAAGCCAGATCCGTCCTTCAGCTAAAAAGAAGAAAAAACAATTAAACATGCTGTACTTATCTATCATAAGATCATTGTTTTTTATCATATAAAATGATTGTCAGAGGTCTGAATATGGCGCTTCATAACAGAAGGACATTGCCCTGTCTCACATTCATCTCTATTTAAGTCAACTTTACATATGCAAACAATGTTCTCTGGTGAATTCATGTTCTCAACATTAAGCTGTTGTGATTAAACACAGGTGCAGATTTAATTCATGCAAAAATCTTTTCACAATTCTCTCTTAGCATGCTGTCCTCCAGATTCACTTGGACAGTGGAGAAACTGTGTAATGGACTCAGGCCACTCAGTCATTACCGCTGTTCATCATTAAGTCCTGCAAGGACTTCATTGGTCACAAAGCAAAGAGACAAACTGAGCTTATTAAGAGTGTTTGGCTTGTTAACTTGCTGATGGCCATGGTGTTTGCTCATGAAATATATAGCTTATGTCCTTTTGGCTCCAAACTCAATTTCGTGCGCCCCTGAACTGATTCTTTTTGTCCTAAGAGGAGGAAGATATAAAATTAAAATTACAATCTGAATTGCTGCAGTGACTATAATTCAAGCATTAAGACACAAAACAATCTGATTTTAAAGGATTAAATTTTTTTAACCGGATGTTATTTGTAGCTCATGTTTGTTTCGTAAGATGTGTTTACTTGTGTAATTCTAGTGGGTCATTACAGGAATTATGCACATCTCCAGTGGTAGGCGGACAATAGATGTGGTAAACCTGGACAGGTGGAAACACAGAGACAACCACGTATGGACATAGTCAGACCTAATGGCTATTTAGAGAGCGCGATTAACCAAAGTTTAGGTTTTTGTACAGTAGGAGGGATGCTGTTAGAGGTACACTCTATAATTACTATTAGATGCATAACGATACCAAAACAAGACAAAACCAGACACATTTGAGTTCAAAAGAATGACACGGGACGAGATTTTAATAAAATGCTAAAAATAAAAATACTTTAAAGAACAAATTTATGCTTCAAAAAGCACTTTACTGACTTTTTACACAGTTCCTTTATTTTGTTACTTTCCTTTTAAATTGAGTTTTAATTTAGCATAAGTGATTGGTCACTGATCAGTCTTGTATGTATTGTGAATGGTAAAAAAAATGAAAAGCAACTTGTGAGAAGGAATGTTTTTATTAGCACTTGATATATTGAGAATATATACTATAGAAAAATATTGTACATCATTTGTGAATCAGATGGTTGGGAAGACATTAAGTTGCCAACCATCTAATTATATACACTTTGATCAGTCACCCTGCTCCACCCACATTCTTTATTTCAGGTAAATCTTTATATGGAGTTAAAGGGATTAACAAGCCAAGGCCTTAATCTGGAAAACTGCTGTCCAGGTTGTGTCCCTAATTTAACCCTCCCTGTTATTTTGCAGAATCTTTTCACAAAGATTACTTATAAAACATCAAATGTAATTGGCTTAGTTTCAGAATGTCCTGTGTAAATAATGTTGACTCAAATCCATCTTGTTCTTGGACATGAAGTCTTGGATTACAGCAGGTAATCCAGTATCAGTAGTTTCCCTTAAATAAAACAGCGCAAACTCTCTGCATGAGTGAAAGTAAAATGTTTTTTAATCCTCTCAGTAATCTCCTTCAGCTGGCCTGATTTCTGATGGAGAGCCAGCTGTTGACCCCTAGATTATTTAACGAGCTGATTGTTGGAATTTTCTCTTTCTCTCTTTCTCTCTTTTTTTTTTTTTCCCCCAATCACAGGTCTTGCCAAAGCAGGCAGCTTTCTGCTGATCCACCAGCAGGATCACAGCTGCAGCGGACAGCAGTTTCCTACAAAACGCCGCCCCTCGATCCTCCTGACAAACCCAGTCTGATCTAATAAGTAATCGATGCCGCTAATAAGCGGGCCCGCCGGGGCACCAGCCTGTTCCACAGAATGTCTTCTGTTGGGTCAATAGATCCCAAGGTGGACTGAGATTAGTTGGACTTAACTGTGCAGGAGGAGATTTATTCTCTGAAGTCGGCGGCTCGCCTGCGTCCTGCACGCAGCTGGTGGAGCCCTGATAGGGAAACCTGTTACCCTCAGATAATAGGGCACAGCTGAGGCATGAGGGAGCAGACATGTGTGACCTTTGGT
Organism: Poeciliopsis retropinna; assembly: GCA_010277075.1. Taxonomy (NCBI): domain Eukaryota; kingdom Metazoa; phylum Chordata; class Actinopteri; order Cyprinodontiformes; family Poeciliidae; genus Poeciliopsis; species Poeciliopsis retropinna. The sequence goes on along the minus strand of VMRM01000012.1, from coordinate 15,023,667 downwards.
GGAAAAAAAAAAAGATAAGAAAAATATGTCAACCTGAATACATCCTCAGGAAGTGCGATTTTGTCACTCAGAAAAAAAAATCTTTCTTCCTCAAAAACCGCCTGAAAAACAGCATCCATGTTCCAAAAAAGAAAAATAAATGATGCAACAACAATAATACACCGCATAAAAAGACGCACAGCAGATGCTCTCAAATGTTAATGAGCGTCAATCACATTTCTGCCTGCACCATTATTTGATCGTTACGTCATTGGATTTATTATATAATTGTTCTTGCTCCTTAGTGGCTTTAAAGGAGCGGAGCCAAGCCGGCAGACATATTCCAGTCACCAGTTGTTGTCACGTAAATCAGCTTTTAATGTTACATTATGACCCAAAAATTAGGCACTATATATATATATATATATATATATATATATATATATATATATATATATATATATATATATTGTTGCACATTGCTCATCATAATCCTATTCCTGAAGTATGATTTGCTCCTTGGTGACTCACTCGCTCTAAATCCACCTCTGCATTTCAGCATCATATGTGGGGCCCTTCACTATACCGCTCTGAATGCACATTTCATGGCTCAGAGTGTGAAGAATGGAGAGTTTCTCAAGTAAAAAAAAAAAAAAAAGCTCCTTGTAGCTGCCAAGGGATGTAAGAAGAGATACGTTTTCTCTTTCGTTATAAAAAATGTCTCTCGAATTAGGGATTTGCTGAGGTTTGCAGCTCAGGATAGAAACTTTCTTGCGTCTCGCGTGGAAATTCAAAAGAGAGATTTCTTTTTTTTTTTTTTAAGCTATATTTTTGAGCTCAACGTAATCAATTCAAAAGAAGAAAATTGCAGGTTGTCACTGCAACTGCGCTCGGAAGCAGCAGCCGGTAATTGTGTTTCAGTAAATACAGTTGACATCCTCAACGATTTAAGCCAGCATTAATTGTGAGGGCTGCGCCGCTCATTGCGTGGAGAAACCTCTCATAAAATTGGTTGTAAATGCAGTTTGAATGACCAGCTGTGGGTTGCTGTCAGCAGTGAAGGACTAGAAAGAATCAGTCCTCCAAGAGTTTCACCATTGATCAAAAAAAATATATATAATAACCAGTAGGATCCCACCCTATTTTTACTCTACTCTATGAATATTACTTGGACTTTGTGTAACAACACAGAATGACGCATAATTCTGCAGAGGAGATAATGTAACAGAAGAAACATTCAAATAAATGTAATGGTTCGGCAGTGTTAGCTTTACAAAGCAAATGCATGGATGTGATAATAAAGTGAAGCAGCAATGTTTAAGTTGAAGCATTGTGACCAACTGCAGAAAGATGAAACAAGTTAGAAATAAGTTTAAGGGGCAAGTGGTGAATAAATACAATCACAACCACTTTGTCACAGGGGATAAAATTTTAATAAAACAATTTTAGAGCTAAACACTTGAAGAAGTGTGCAGTTAGTTAATATTTCCATTTATTATTATTATGCTGGTGACGAAAACTACCAAAATCCACCGTCGGAGTCTGTTCGCCATTTTCCAGCAGATTTTTCTGTGAGCTGTCAAAATATGTCAGCAGCCTTCAGCAGACATGTGAGTGTATGATTGGTGCTTCTGATCAAAGGCCAAAATTAGATCCCTCAAGGCTCAGCGGGCTAAAAAGGGAACAACAAAGGCAAGAGGGGAAGAGAAGTCCAATGTTGGTGATGAGGAGGAGAACATGGTGTGTTAACATTGGTTCAATTGACTGACTGGTGGTTATAAAAATGCCTGTCGATCAGGGCTGTGTTATTGATCGATTGAACCTGTAAACAGTGACAGCGGACAGGCATATTTGATTCCCAATGTGGTTAAATTAGCAGAGGAGCCTGTGCTTGTTTTCGTCCTGTGCATCTATTTATGGTCCAAATATTGACACAAGGCAGAGTACTGAGTATTACTAGATGTATTCAGTGTTAAATTAACAAAAGCTAATCAGAAGAAATCTGGTGTGCTCTTTAATATTTTACAGTTAACAGTTAAAAATATCTAAATGGACATGATGAGGTAGAGGAGTGAAGTGTTTGCTTAAAATGCTTTTCAATGAATAAAAATCAACATTTTTTTCAACATCTATTTTGCAGTGCCTGCGCAATACTTACAGCAGTTTTACTAAATATAGTCCCAACGAAACAAAAGAACATTCTTGATCATTTTTGAGAATCCATCTACGCAAATGGGATACATAATTAAGGTCATTTAACTGTATTTTTAATGAGCGACCGTTAAAGTTGATCATTACCAGAATTGCAAAGGCAAGAAATCAAATAAGTTAAACATACCTGGCGGTATGAAATATGTTGAAATGTCTCCGGTATCAACGCAACACAATTCAAAGAAATTCAAGAATAGACAAGAAATAAAGTAAGTGACAATACTAATCTGAACAGGGATTACAAAGCCACTTCTAAGCCTCTGGGACTCCAGGGAACTAAAGTGAGAAGCTCAAGTACTGCATAAGTAGAAGGAAAATTATTGGAAAAACAGCAGCAAATCCACCTAAAAAAAAAATCCCAGAAAAAAATATCTTGATAATTTTTTGCAGCACTCTGGTGAAATACTGGAAGACACCGTCTCAGTCATATTTAAGAATCTCTGGTGGGTCTGAAGTAAAACATGTACAGCAAAGCTATATTAAAATACTGCGACTAAAATTCTCCTTAGTGAGGTAAAAGACTCATTTAAACTTTTTGATGAGTTCTTAAAGATAATCATTTTTCGCCCAGGTAGACACAACCAGCTTCAGAAGACCCAAGCTATTATGGGTTTCTCATACATTCACCTATTTGCATCATATTTTTCTATCTAATGTTACTCCAAATTATTTGCAGAAAATTTGCCTGTTTGGGTTTGGGGGGGTTTTCATGGCGCATATGTGAATTTTTATTTATTTTTTATTTAAAAAAAAAAAGCAACTTAGGAATCTGACACACTATTGGCTGCTATGCAAGCCACTCCTTGGTGGTTATTGGCTGTACCCCCAAGAGTGAATTCTGCAATTGTGCCAAGATGGGCTCCACTGTGCGCATTCATGTACATTAAGATATATTTGATGTTGGAATTGTTAAAATAGACAGTTATGGATGTTTTAGACGAATCTAAAAAAAAACGACGGATTTCATCTATTTGTTGGCCATTGTGGGCCTTATCTGTCACGAATACCAAGGAGTCACCGTATTAGGTCTAGAGAGTGAATACTTTTTCACAAATGAATGAATGGGTTTTTTCTCCAATAACTAAAATCCTTATAAAAGCTTCATTTTGTATTTACTCATTTAATATTAAAATGTCTGACAACAGAAAACACTAAAATGTGACTAAGTGGCAAAAACAGAAGAAATCTGTAGTACATTTTTACACTGCAGTATGTGTTCAAAACACGTCAAGTCAGCTCATCATTTGACTCCTGTTCTTCCACCCTTGTTAGTATTTTTAGCCAGCCATGCATCAGGTGACCTTTACACTTGGAGAAACCTCCTCCTCTGCTGTTATGTCACTTAAAGGTCATCTGTCTCAGAGTTCTGTGTTTCACGGTAAAAGAGGAATGTGCTCAGAGGAACTTTTCAGACCACCTGTCGCTCTGTCGTCATCAACCCGATGTGATGCATCAGTGTACAACAAATATTTACAGCTCCTCCAGCCCATCGCCACGAACCTCGGGCTTGTGGTCGTAGCTCTGATGCTGAGCAGAAAACGTGAGAAGGCGAGGGCTGAGTTATTAATCACATTTATAAGTAAAAAAATATATATATATTTGAGCATTTCTGTCAGCAGAGCAGCCTTTTGAAATAAAGAGCGATATCAAAACTGGCAAGGCTCTTCTTCGTGCCGTTAAATCTTTCATCTCAAAAAGCATCTCATCTAATCTGCCGCTTGAACTCAATCCAGCTAAAATGATGAAGGAGATGCTGTCTTATTACACTCAACAGTTTTAATTTTACTGCAGTTTGGGAACAGCTTATCATCCTTGCAGTATTCTTACATCAACTTTTACTATAGAACATTTAGCAAAGTTTGACGAAACGAAGCCACAGGCATTTACCTGGGGGTAAGATGCATTCCTGAACAAACAGGCACTTGTTAAAAGGAGAATGTCTGCTTATGTAATGCATTAATGTAGTTGCAAGTAGGATGCCTAATGCTTAATCTGTGCAGTGTAGCTCAAGCCTGTGAGAAAATACCAAGCATTGTTACATTTGCTCGAACACTAACACTCTAAAAGTCTGATGTCTATGACTTTTAGCACCTTCTAATTAAAGCTACAGCAAAGAAATGTGAAGTGCAGGGAAGCTAAGTACAAAAAAGGTAAACAGAAATCATAAATTTGGAGATACAGTATGATTATGGTTTACTCGATTTATTATTTGCAGCTGCTCATTGTTACTTAATGCCTACACGTTTTCTTGTGCACCTGTAAAGCAGCAACAATAACAAAAAGCTTTGCCTGGGAAGTTTGTGCAGCATTTCTTTATTGCAGTCTTCATGAAAACAAAACCTTTTGAGTAATGAGAGCTCCGGGCCTCACTGTGCTTCATGTTTAACGACACTGCTGCTGGAACACTGCAAAGATGCAGCGCGTCCGCCTCGAATGGGCAGTGGGAGTTGTCGTCAACTTTCTCTCATCGCTTTTATTGATGTCCTGCAGCAATTTCCCTCGCCAGGGATTTCAGAGCGGAGTGTCTCTGGGCAGAAATCCTGCACAGCCACAGAGCTTTGCTTCAACATCAAAGAAGGGGAAATGCAGAATCCCAGTGTAAAAATAACTGCATTTCTTTTTTGTTGTTGTTGTTTTGTTTTAACAAGCCTCAGCAATTATGTAAAGATCAGCATACTTTTTCAGACTTTACATGAATAGCTGGAAAATGGACACTTCACAATTCACATTTTTGAATTTTCAACTAAATGAGCTAAGATGAGGCACATGGAGTTTATGGGGTGCAAAGATATTGCCCACTTTAGATTTATAGAAAAATACTTACCTCGTCCTTTAATTTGAACCCTGCTTGTTAATTTATGACTTAAAGTGCAAATATGTGATATTCTGCATTTGAGATGAGCAGAAACTCCAACAAGTCACGGAAAGGGAGATATTAAACATGTTAGCATTAGCTTAGCTCTTCAGAACTGTTCAAACAGGGAGAAACGTTGGCCAAAGAAAGTATAATACAATTGCAACAAAAGTTTCCATTTTATTTACACTTGTTTTTATTCCTTTTTTTATGTTTTATTGCGGATATGTGTTAATTTCAGTGAGGAAACATCTCATTTGGATTCCATCCATCCATCCATTTTTGCTCTGTTTCTTCTCCTTCCTTCCATCCTTTCTACTTGTCGATGATGGAAAATATGAGTTGTTGCCTTGAAATTCATCTTCTCCATTAATTGTCTTTTTTATACATTGTATGTAAACATCTGCTTTCAATAATAAATGCATTAAAATGAATCAAAATATTTTACTTTATCATCCTGACTCTCTTCTCCTTGCAATGGGAGGTCATATGTGACCTTTGATCTGATTGGGAAACCAAAAGATAAGTGAATAAACTCTTAAGAAATAACATCACTTGCACTGAAATATATCAATAACCGTTTCATCCAAAACGACAACAAAAAAAATATTATTTAAAAAGCGCTCTGAGTCATTCAGGCAGATGTCATTCAACATGCCATGTTGTTTGCTCCACGAATTTGAAAAATATCAACGGACACAGAGATACATGACGTTGTTACAAAGGCATGAAGGATGGAGACACATGGGCATATTTTGTTGAAGGATTAGGACAGCCGCTCTTGACATCAAAAGAAAATAGAAATTATCCTTTTTAATATCAAAATAACTCCAGTGATGCTTGCCAGCACCGACAGCCTAAGCTTCGCCTGAAGGATGTGGCTTCAGCTGAGCAACATGCACACGTTCTGCCAAACAGAAGAAAAAATAAATCTCTGCCTCTCTGCGTAAGAACAGCGACACTTTCATTAAACGTTGGAAACGTGACAAACTTGGATGTTCCCGTCAGCTTCCTTGGTAGAGTATATGTGAAAAAAATAGGTAAATACAGAAGCTTCTTGTTGAACTTGTTTGAAAACTAAAATATATCTGAAACTGCATTCGACCTAGTTGTCTAATCAGGCTGGAAGCAACTCCAGCAGAGGAAGCAGACATCTGTCAGAGGAGAAAAACAGATGTTAGAGTTTTACCGTCCTCTATTTCTGCATCCCTTTCCTCATTTTTTAAAAACTTCCTCCACTATCCTCGTTCTGAACAAGAAATCCGTCAGAGCTCATGCACCAGCATCAACGTAATGCACGGTCCATGCTTTAATTGCGTTGTGCTGAAATCAATACCCATTTAGTCTGATGTGAACATTAACAGCAGAAAAAGAAAACCCTTAAAAGGACCCCAATTCACCTGTATGCTGCCAGTGGCGATTGATATTGACTTAGCAGGTCTTACATAATATCTGTGGAGGAATCCGTCTCTCGCTGTGGTGTTTGTTAAACTCCTAGAAAGAGGATTGTCAGACTGCCAGTGTACAGATGAGTAATTAGGCACAGCTCAAAGCATGGAGGATGAAATCACCTGTGAGTCGTTGTGTACAGAACATTTTTTTCCCCCACCAGTCGTTGCTTTGAATCAGATATGACACACAAACACTTCTTTTATTTATTTATTTATTTTTTTTGCTGTTTTATCTTTACACCACAGCCATCTCTGAGCTTGTATCGACTTCTTGAAGGGCTGTTCTAAATTGAACCCTTGATGGTCGGATCCTTCTGGTTCTTTCCCATTTTTTGGCTTTAGATTGGGCCGACTAACAAAAGCTTCTCTTGATTATTTTAAATATTGACAAAATTACTTCTAGGTAATGAGAAAGGGAGGAGGAACTTGCCTTTGCTCGTTTGTTTAGCCCTAAAGTCTTGAAAGCATTTTATATTCCTGCGTGTTTACAGTAGGAGCTCTATGGATAACCTCAGTGTGACACTAATAAATGAAAAATGAATTATTTATTAGACTCAGGTTGAGCTATGAATGACGGATCTACAGCTCTGTTGTTGTTGAGCACACCTGTTAAAATGACGAGACTCCGTTCCCAAACTTCTTCCACATTTAATACAACATGTAACCTGTAATTTACAAATGTACATCCACTGCAGGCAGGTCACCGAGTACAGCAGTTGGAAAAGAGCCAGAATTATATCTACATTTCAGTCAGAAACATATTTATCCTGGTACTGTATTTTTTTTTTTTTTTACCACAGCCAATCAATTTGCATCTTTGTGTGGAAACGTAGAAATCCGTTCCACAAAAGTGGGGAAACTCAAACAAAACTGAGTAAATATCTCCTCCTTCTATTTGTGAAAATGAAGTTCATTCAAGCCCTTTTAAAGGGATCAGAGTAATGCTGGTTGCCTGTCTTAGCTGAAATATTGGCAGTCAGCACTTAAAGGATCATTTTAAATCCATGAGAGACCCAAATATTTTCCCTTTTTTGTTTCTATTTGATCCATTTCCCTAAAAGAAATACTTGGGCAATGTAACATTCAATGTAAGATTGTGTTTCTCCATCAGGGACAAAAAAATTAGTTTTTCATATCAAGTAAAGTGATATAATGCTTATGTGCATTTGCTCTGGTTTTAAGGGATTAGAATAACTTATGTGATCTCAGAAAGCCAAAAAGGATTATAAAAAAAATAAGCAATTTATTTTATTCTTCCCCTTACTCACATTAAGCATATCTAGATTACCTTAGATTACCATTCAGATAAGAAATGAAGTTGTTTGCTTTCGAGAATACTGCAAATGCTCAATATGCTTAATTTAAATATTGGTGACAATTGCTGAACCAGTCAGTGGATTGGTTTTATCTATAAAACTAATGTAACATGAAGATAACCAAACACTGTGCCAACTGTATTATGCCATGAAAAAAAGTCAAATTTTTTGATACCCACTTTATTATGTTTTTGACCATTTTCCTTTGTTTTTCTTTTAAAATGTCATCGGGGGCATCTCTGATGTGGCCCTTAATGGATCAGGAAACACTGTAAAAGAAACAACATGCCTGCGTTTAGATGCAAACCATTATCGATTCCTCAACCAAAGCGGTGCTGAAGTTTACTTTTGAATCTCATTAAAGGACAAACTGGACGATTTAAAGACCAGAAAAGAGCAGGAGTTGTCTGCCTTTCACAGCAGAACAATAAGCATCTCTTGCTCCGTTTCCGCTCGCAAAGCTGTCAGTGAGTGCACTTACTCCTATAAAGCTGCCTCAAGGTGTTTTATGCTTCTCTCGAAACACTTTCTGTCCACAGTGACTCAGACATACAAGTCTTACCTTATTTTTACTTCCTCGCCCTGCCATTCTGTCCCTTTGGGACAAAAGTCATCAATCGTCCAAAAGAAAGCTCAACTAGCTCACAAACACGTATTCTGATGAAATTTTGCTTAAATTCTGACTTTTCATAAACACTTTTGACAATATAAGCCTTAAAACTTTATGAGCATTCCACATTTTTTTTTATCCTTTTCCCAAAGCAGAAGAAGAAAAATACATGTTAAGCACAATTCTTTTTAAAAAATCCAACACAAACATCACAGATTAATTTAGGACTCATTGAGACCTCATAATAAAGTCGCAGCTCTCCTGAAAGAGCAACTTAATGTACCCTGATTGGTGCTGAAGTCCAGTAATTGGTCTTTAGGGCAGCAATCAAATATGAGAAGCATAAAGGGGAGTCTGCTGCTGCCAGGTGCTGCCTCACATGAATGAAAAAGTGAGCACGCCATTGAGCAAATAACACTCCGCTGATTGGCAATAACCCTCCGAATGCAGAGGAGACTCAACTGTGGGGCTTTGATGTGAGACGAGCAGGGCTGTATATGGGGAGGCTTTTACAGAAATGCATTGCTGCTGCAGGAAGGACATTTTCTTTTTGATTATCGTAATTTTCAAAAGGACTCAGCAGCCATGAAAGGTGGCAGGTTTAATGGCCGAGCGCGTGGATAGCATCTCGGCTCAGGTTATGTCAGGATGCGTTACACTGATGTGGAGCCTGGTGATCACAAATTGTGGCATTGGTAATCGTCCAGCAGGGCTAGGATGCAGACGAGATGGATTTTAACGCAACATGTGCTTTTCCTAGTGTTAAAAAAAAAAAATTAGCACAAAGTGAATTCAATTGTTTCATACTCTGCAAGACGGCATGTTTTTGCTTCTTTATACAATGTTTTGCAGTCCCTACACAATGCTCATCTGCAACTTTTTAAACTTCTGTTTATTTGAATGCAGCTCATAAGTGTCCGTACACACCAGGCTGAGTTTTAGATGCTGCTCTACATTTTAAGCCTCTTACTTTTCAACCTAAAACACACAATTAGCTTTGTAATTTTAAGAAAAATACTACGATGAGTAAACAATTTGACGAGGCAACATTGGTTAACAATATGGTTGATTTGGTGGTGCAATTGGAAGCATTGTTCCTTTGCAGCATGTAGGTCTGGAGTTCAAATCTTGACCCCTGGTCTCCCAGTGTTTTTTCTGGATTACTCCAGCTTCATCCCACTATCCACACACATCACTGTTTAGTTAATTTGTCTTTTTAAATTGCCCATAGCTAAGAGTGTGTGCGGGGCTGCAGAGTGGCACAGTTGGTAGCACTGTTGCCTTGCAGCAAGAAGGTCCTGGGCTCGATTCCCGGTCCGGGGTCTCTCTACACAGAGTTTGCATGTTCTCCCTATGCATGGTCTTTCCAAATTCTCCCTAGGTGTGTGTGTGCATGGTTGTTTGTCTGTCTCTGTGTTGCCCTGCGACAGACTGGCAGCGTGTCCAGGGTGACCCCGCCTCTTGCCCAGAAGGCAGCTTTAGATAGGCACCAGCACCTCCTGACCCTATTAGGGACAAGGGTGAAAAGAAAATGGATGGATGGAAGAGTGTATGCATTCAATGGTAACTGTGTATATATGAACAAAACAGATGTGTTTCTTTAGGATTTTTTTGTGTACATCCTTCAATATGAATGTTAAATAAATATGGTTTCAATTTCTTTATCTTTAAAGAAATTATTATATCTTAATTTATATTAAGATATAATATAATTTATCTTAATATAAATTTATATAATATAATAATTTATATAATTATATTATATTATATAATTATTATATATTTAAAATAATAGTTGAATAAAATTATGCAACTTCAGGGCATTTAGTGGCCTAATTTAAAAAATAAATAAATACATTATCCAAATTCCAAAGAACGTGCCAAAACAATTTAGCCGTAGACTTTGAAGCAACTTAAGGTCATAAAATATTTTCCCAAGCTTTGAAAAAGATGACGATTCAGTTTGTGTTTAGGAAAATAGAAAGACATGGCCGTCCACCTAAATTGCCACTCAGGATGAGAAGAACGTTAATCAGAGACGCAGCGCTGGTCGTCACTCTACACATCTCACCTTTATGGAAAAATGACAGGGAGATTGCCACTGTTGAAATAAAGCCTTTTGAATTCCTGTTTACTTTACACTGGTCCATAAGCCATATAGAGGAGGATGTGAGATTTTGCTGTGTGCTGGTTCACCAGGACTATACATCACCCTAAAAACACACTATCCGCACCTTAAAACTTAGTGGAGGCACCATGATGCTGGGGTATGTCATGTCTTCAGCAGGGACATAAAGTTTTTCACAGGAAAACCTGTGAAAAACTGAAGGCTGGAAGAGAGGTTTACCCATGGATGGAGGGATGGATGGATAGAATGTTTTAGTCACGTTTCTTAATGTAGTTTAGAAATAAATGCAGTTTCTGTGTCTCAAACAATTTCAACATTCACTTTGTACTGCAGTGACAGAGGGCGTTTTTAATTAAACTCATTTTGGTGTCTCTAGTTAAAGTGCTTTCTTGAGAATTTAGATAATAAAAAATTATATGAGCAGAAAAAAGTAAAAAAAAAAAAAAGAGCTAAATAAACTGATCAAGTTTAAAATGCTATGCAGGTGCCACACAATGACATCACAGATATACTATGCTTCAGTAAATTATCCAATTTATTTTATTGACAGAATTGATGAATGAACAAGAACTAGCTAATGTTGTGATGGGGAATTTAGTACCGAATGTTTAGGTGGTGGATTATGAAATTAAAAAACAACATGTAATCTTAAAGTTACAAAACTAGAAGTAGTTCTAATTCAGGGTGACCTTAAATAATGTATTCACGCTCGCCACCAGAAGTCCTTCCTTTTGTGTTTGGGAGATTCTGGGTTTTGGACTTACCTTAGTTAGCTACTCACACAGGGTAGTATCCTGGATCCTTATTATTATAGCAAATGTTTAGTGTATGATTTGTATAAAGCTTTGAGAAATGCACTTGACCTTTTCTAACAATCTCTTTGAACAACTCGGGCCAATTATGTCACCAAGTCTGTGGACTTGGTAACATTTGTCGAGAGAGGTCACACCTACTGCGAGTGATTCCAAAGATGCTATGTACATATAAAGATTTAATCTGTCATTTCAATCACACAGCTTCTTCTTCTTTCTTCCCGTTCCATAATCAGCGAGTAATGCTCAGTTATGATTGCTGTTTGAGATTTATTCTCCTTTCAATAAAATCACCGCCGACATGCATGAATCTACAGCGCAGTGGAAAACATGCTCTATGGCTAAAATACTAAGCAAGTGCCATTGGACTGAATTTGCATGTGCTGCAACAGCTTGAACAATTTGTTCAGTTGTGAATGATAGTTCCCTGCACATGTTCAATTGGGTCCCAATCCGCAGTCTCAGAAGAGACAAGTGTCACAGCGGCTGAGGTGCTCGTAATATTTCATGAGTAAACACGGGCATGAGTCAGTTGTTTGCACGCAGGAATCGATGATGGACTGGTGACTAATCGAGGGTGTTTCCAAGGAATAAATGTCATGTAAAAGAAGCCAGTTCTGATAAAAGGCAATGTTGTCCATTGTCTTGTGACGGTAAAAAAAGGATTAAAACTAGTTATTTATTTTTGAAGCATGAGCATTTCTCAAAGTAATACCTAGATTTTGTATAGGAAAAGGTTGTGAGAGTATGGCTTATAATGTCCTTCTTGTAAACCTACATCTCTACTCTTGCTATGTGTCTATTAGCTCTCTGAAAGTGATTTTGACTTGTTTTTCAGGGTGGATTGATTGTAAATAAATGGTTTCAGAGAAATGTAAAAATAAGAACTGGGTGCGCAAGTTTTTTCTTTTAGATTTTCTCTAAGTCCACAGGGTGACAATTTCTACATACAGACTCAAATATATCAATGAATCCCCAGTAATATTTCATTAAATGTTTCTCAGCAAATTGCAGCTCAAGCTCTTCTGTTGGAAGACCCAGTTTCAAAGCACCAGATCCAACATGTCAGACTTAAGTGAAACAAATTTCTTCAGGAAGAGTTTAGAACCCACAAAGTCCCCAGCTTATCATGAATGGAAAACTACTACACCACCATTGTCACTGTCTCATGAAACCAGTTTCACATTGCCAGGATGTGAGAGTGTGCCAATCAAGAAAGAAGAGTCTGCTCCAAACTCAGCTCTTTCAAGCGAGATTGAAATTTGCAGGCACCAACAAGGACATGGCAAATGTCTTCTCTGGGAAGTCAATTGGATGATTTTGCCACAATAACACAAGGCATGTTTGAAGGAGTCAGTGGGAGGATTTCAGACTATAGAGCGCTGTACAGTCACTCTTCTTTCACAGCTGTACCAGCTGTACCAGCTGTAAAAGAAGCTGTAAAAATTTCTTCTACAAATTTTGAATTATGAAATTACCTAATGATTTTGACCTAAAAGAAGGCTAAGCCAGTACTGAGCTGCTGAATCTCATTAAATAAATTTTAGTAGAGAAACTTGTGACTGTTGAGATGATAAAAGTACATTGCTTTTATCAAATGTGCAAAACATCAATTTAGAATGAAAATACAGTATAGAGATTAAAAATGTAATAATTATTTAGGGTACATATTACTGAATTCACACAATTTCTACATGGTGGCTGAAGAAGACCTAAGGTCTTTTTAAATGATTTAGCCAAAAGGTCGTCTCTGCCGTGCCCCAAAGAGGGCCTGCTGTTTGTTTCCTAATCCCAGCCACATTTTGAAGGTGTAACAATCCATTTTCTGAGTCCGTTTCAAGAGGGAGCTGGCTGTACTCTGGCCAGTCACTGACTCTTCATTCATCCACAATCCCTGGCAGACGGCACCCTCCTATTTGTGTGCAGCTGTACCCTTTCATTATTTACACTTCAAATGATAATGGCATCATGTGTGCACAGCTGCATTATTTGCATCCACACGCCACACTGCTGAATTCGCGTGACAAAATAGGAGCGGCACGTCCTCCTGCAATATTTAAATGCTAACGACATTCAGATGTGGAGGCTTTCTTCTCGTGAGGTTGAAAAGAAAACAGAGCGCATCCAAGAAGCCAAACATGAAAGGGAAGGAAATGTTCAACATTAGGCCTTTAGGGTTTCGAAAAGTGAAACAAATTTTCCCAGCGCCGTGCGGGCTGAGATTTCCGGGCAGGGCATGTCTCTCTTTTTGAGGCTGACTCTTTGATTCCCCGTGGAGCAGAGGACTGAAATGTAGGGGGGGATGGGGCGGCAAAATGCCACTAATGTTAACAGATAGAGCAGATTATAAGAGGAACGTGATTGGCAAAGAGCTTGGAGTAAAAGAGAAGAAGGCTTTATTTAGGTCTGAACACTGTAACAAATATAGCCGACATTCCACGTATACATTTACGGTCACTGCAGTGGTAGAAACTGCTAGAAGACACTACAAAACTTGGGCAAACAAGTCAGCCCTGAATGTACATTGACACTGAATACTAATCTCCGCTCGTCAGCTCCTGCTGGACATCAATCGGTTCAGCGTTAAACCAGCTGGGACTATATGGCAATGAAGACGATGGCGGTTGCTTGTGTCATACCACGCAGCACAAACACCGGGGCGCCTCCAGAAAGTTTTCAAAAGATGGCAGGGACGGTGACATGTCATTTCTTCCAAGTCCTTGTCAAGTGTCAAGTCTTTAAGGAGCAGGTCTGAGTCAAGTCTCAGGTTACTGGTTACCCAAAGTCCTATGGGGGCAAGTCCAAATTAAGTCTCGAGTTCACGAGAGGCGAGTCCAAATAACGACTTAAGCTACTAAGGACTAAGTCTAAGTCAAGAGCCCTTGTTTTTCAGGAGCAATTTAAAAATAATGTCTGGTCTTGAGGGACAAGTCCAAGTCAAGCCTCAAGGGTTAATGATTAGAGGAGGTTTCCCATGTAACAATCCACGTCACAGCTGTCCTGAGTTCAATACCTGGTCATTGGCTGCATGGCGACCCGTTTCTCTCTGGGCTCTTTCCCATCTTCTGTCAACAAAGGCCACTAAAAAAATCCATGTCTCAAATCTTTTGCCATAAGTCTAATTTCGTTAATGTTTAAGTCCAAGTCAAGTTGTTATGGGGTAAGTCAAAGTCTCGAGTTACTTGCCTCAAGTCGAAGATGAATCTTAATTATCCGTTGACTCATTCAACATTTTCACATGAGATGCATCTCATCTGATCGAACACACAAACATTTGTAATCTTTACATTTTTGAGAAGATTCAATTCAACATCTAAGAGAAAATATTAAATACTGCTGTATTATTTATATTAAAATATGTAATATTTGCTGGGCTAATAATCTAAATATGCAGTTATGTTCTATGAAAAGTAGCAGAGAAAGATTAACGTGATTTAATGTAGAATTTCTGCACTAAATAAGTTAATACCTGTGTGTTACGTTGAGTTTGGAGGGTTTTCCTCTTACTTTGAGTGGGACAATTTAAAAAAAAAATTATTAGGAAACCCTCTTAAAATCTTTGCTGTCAGTTCTAAACCATAATCTCCAATTTACGGAACAAATACAAAAATAAAGAGATGTTCATTTCTGTTTAGATGTAACAACTTGTGCTTTTCATTTTTGAAGAATCAGGAGTACCTTTGTCATTTCTAAGTTATCATGTCACTCAGACTTTAGGTGAGAAACAAAACACCCACGTGTTGTTTAGACACAGGAAAATTGACATTTTTAAGGATAACCATTCTCCCCCACCCCCCCATACTTTGAAGACACAGCTGTTCATGTGATGCTCAATTAACAAATCCAGATTGATTTTCTCAGTGAAATTCTGTTTCACCAAGAAAATGAACCGCGTCTAGAATCTATTTCCGAGTCTAGTTGTCAGTTTTCTCTCTGCCACTCGTTCCCTACAATTCACAACAAGAACTTTTGAAAAGACAGTCCTTTCTAGATTTTGTTTAGCTATGTACATTTTCTTTTTTTTTTTTTTTTTTTTTTTTTTTTTTTTTTTACATCGAAATGGCACGAATGAGCTTATTCCCGACAGAAGACATATTCGGTGTAGCTTGTCCAGATCTTGTCCTCGTTTGGATCGTTGCTGGTGTAGGCGCAGGTCCCCGTGGAGCTGCAGGCCACCATGTGAAAGCCCGCCTCTGTCAGCTTGTCAAACGCCTGCTCCAGAAAATTATACTTCAGGTAGTAGCGGGAGGTGTACCTCTCCGGGGGCCTGTCCGGGTCCCTGCTCTCGTTCAGCGTCTCCCCGAACACCTCTTTGGCCAGAGAGGTCTTGCCGCACACGGTGATGCGCGCCACCCTCCGGAACTTGGCGTCGGTCTGGATGTCCCTGCCGATCGTGTAGGAGCCGCGGTATCCCACGGTGATGTACCCGGACTTTCTAGAGTCCAGGGACGGCGAGCGCACGGCCCCGCCGGCGGACAGGGCGCGCAGCGGCTCCCCGGAGGAGGAGCAGCACTGCGCGCCGTCCTCCGTGTCGCTCTGGCTGATCTCCTCGCTGATCGAGTTGTCTTTGCTCACCCGCGGGCTGAGGCGCTTGGCCAGGTCCCTCAGCAGGAAAAAGTCCGCCTCCCTCTGCAGGCGGCTCTTCTCCGGGAAGTAATCCGGAAGGACCAAGTTCAGGTCTCTCAGGTAGTCGAGGATGTATCGGAACAAGAAGCCGTCCCTGTCCAGGAAGAAGCGTCCCTTGCTGTCTCTCGCCAGCTCCTTGGGGGACTTCTTGATGAACATGTTCCACAGGAGCGAGTCCGGCACGGCGATCAGAGTTTTGTGCCTGGTCACGTACACCTGCCCGCCGACGTTCAGCTCGACGATCTCCGAGAACGGGGAGCCCGAGTCCCCGCAGCCGGACGCGGCGCGCTCCGTGTCGGCCAGTGCCATGTTCTCCGAGCCGCTCTGCGCTGCAGCGGGAGGATCAGTGGGAAGGAACAACGAGGTGCCAGCGGCGGCAGCCTGCTTATGAAGACTGGGCTTACCATGTGCGTGTGTGCGCGTACTCACAGGGGGTGACTGATAAATTAACATTTAACTGTTGAGATGCTGCTGTGAGGGGCGTCTCTGCAGCTCCCACTCCCGTTTTCTCACAAGCAAATACACAATACTGACAGACAAGGATGGAGAGGATGAGCGCAAATGATATCCTCAGGTTTCAGGGGCGTTACCTCAGAGAGACATGAAGGGGGCATTTCCCACACCCTTAAATTTTAAATAGTACATCACCCCCCCCCAAAAAAAAATTAAAAAAAGTTAATTTATGTCGGTAATTTAGTTATATAAATTCATTCACACATAGTGGTGGATTTCAAGTGATAAGTCAAAGCCTTATCTTCAGAAAAGTCATTTTCTCATATAAACAGGCTGTTCACACACATGGAGCTGTTTCCACACATTAACACAAGGTTAAGTGGAAGGAGGAACTCCTTTCACATGACAAAGAGAAAAAATTCTGAAGCACATAGGGCATTCGAGAGTTTATGGACAAATCAAATCACATGCACTGCAGCTTGACTCAACTTCAGTGTCAGGGGTCATCTTATCTGACTGAGGAGGAAAAGATGGAACTACTGCTCGATCCTGCACAGTCCTCTTTTTAGCTGAAATGAAATGTTGCATCTCAACTGGAAATAAAAATCCCACATTCTGGAGGGAGTGGGGAACAGAAAGTCACAGGAGGCCTGGAGTGACGTTTCCATCAAATCCAAAGTCAGTGCAGATGATGGTGATTGGATGCAGTTTAAAACATGGTCATATTTTAGGTTGATTTCTAAAAAACAAAAAGAAAAAAAAGCATTTTTTGTATTGCTTTTATGGATTACTGCAATTTTCTGAGAAACCAAATTTTAGGTTTCTGTATCTGTAAGCCATATTTATCAAAGTTAGGCGAAACAAGCATTAATTACACCACTATAACTTTCACTTTTTAAACTGTATAGGTTCAATAAATTAATTTCCAATCTGTATATGGATAATATACCTTAATATGAATTTGAGAAAGGAGAGTACAAACTCCAAGAAGTTGCTGTTAGATGTTTATTTTATTTTATTTTATTTTATTTTGTTAATGCCTCCTGTATGCATTTTTCGGTCTCATCATTTTGTCTGTCACTCGCTCATGGCTTCACCCTTTCACCTCCTTAAGCATCACAACGTAAAACTCGTGAACCCTTATTGACTCATTATGGTTCTCCATTGGTGAACGAGCCTCTCTTGAAGCTCCAGAATCATTCCACTGATATTTGTTACTCCAACGCAACGGGCATGAAACATGGGAAGAGCGACACCTATCGTCCTGGAGATGGAAATGCAGCTACTGAACACAAATCCTGTCCTTATAGAGTGGAGAAGCAAAATCAGGAAATGAGGAGAGGGCTTTCATCTCAGTAACCGCAAAAAATATATATTATTATTATTATTATTATTATATATATCTATTATCTGTAATATATGTAAGTTATTTTAATACAGTGATTTTTTTTCCTGTTCATAATTGGTTATTGCAAAATAATTGAACACATTTTGCATTTCTTCCTCTAAGAATGACTAGTTATATAGTCAAAAGATTCATAAGTCCTTTGTCTTTGGTCCCTGTAGCAATAGCTGCAGTTTCAAGTCAGGGGCTCTGTATGGGGGGTCTGCAGGGGGTTATGACAATTAACCCTAATCCCAGACCAACAGGGGGCCCTCCACAATTTATTTATTTATTTTTTGTTCATATACATAAAAAAAAGAGGTTCTGTCAATTACAAAATTAATCATGCGGTATTTTCGAGGATTGTTTTTAGTAGTAAAAAGTTTATGTTCCCACTCACAGACCAAAAAGCAGATGTCCATCTTTGCCCTGAACCTCCCTGGATCTGCATGAAATGGTTTGTTCCTGCTTGACAGTGTAAGACAAGAACAACTGTGGTACTATGCTGCTCAGAAAATTAATAAATTCAGGTTTTCAAATAATAATAATAATAATAATAATAATAGAGAGAGGGAGAGAGAAAAAGGCAAGAGTGTCAATTTATAACCCAGTTTTTCTCCAAGAGAGGTGGGTACACTGTGTGAGATTACCAACCATTTCGCATAATTAGCTCAGCTACAGACTGTTTGCCTCAATTTCACTAGCATTTAATGAATTAAGGAACGAAATTACCAAGATATTTATATATTTAACTTGTCCCTGCACCTTTTACCACACTGAACAATAGATGAGTCAGTCAGCAGCAGCTCTAGTCCACATCCCTCCTAACCTGTCCTCTCCTGAGTGAAATTAAAGCTGCAGTATGAAACTTTTATAAAAATACAAATATATTTTTCACATATTTGTTAAAACTGTCATTACGTTGTGACAGTATAGTATGAGAGATAATCTGTGAAAAATCTATTTCCTCTGCTTTCTCAAAGTGCTAGAAACAACCAGTCAGTGGTAGGAGAGTTTTAGTGCTGTCAATCACAAGCTCATGTGGTGCTGCTCATCCTTTTGATGGGTCAGGTAGACCCATCAAAAGGCTGCTGTTACAAGGAATTGTAACAGCAGCTGCATGCGGGGGGCAGTTTCATTTTTTGTCAGTGCGCCCAAGATTTCTGGCAGCGCCCCTGTTTCAAGTTGCACAATATGCTCAGATAAAGACATTTAAGTGGTCAGAATCAGACCTGTTACAGATAGAAGAACTGTAGTTTCCCTGGGTTAGGGAGAAAGGAAGCATACATATCATGCCAGTGAATTTGTTCTGCAAAATGATATTTAACGTGAGACAGGAAAAGGAAATGCATAAGATTTAGCTGAGCTTTGAAAAAAGGGGAAGTCTTTGAGGAAGTTGGAGTCTGGATTGCTTGAAAGCGAAATAAAAATCCCTGCAAGCTATTGTCTAACTGAATTTTCTTAGGTGTATTCAAAGAATAAAGGTAATACATGATCATCTAAACAGACGTTGGTTAGTCTTTATGAAATAATCTATTTAGGACTCTTGTATGAAGATGGAGATAGAATGAAACCACAAAGCCAGGCGTAAATAAAATATGTTTAGAAAAGAAATTAAAATGAGAACATTTTAAATGTTGTGTACCTGTGCTGCAACTCAGCAAGAGTAGAATACCAGTAAGAAAAATATAAATAATACTGCTTGGAAATCTTCAAAGATGCTGTTTTGAAACCATAACTTGTCATTTTTAAAGTTGCATAATTTTCCTGTGCTTGGTGTTAATTACACAGAGTGCAGAAAATATTCATACGCCCTATTCATTAATGTCGAATAACCAAAACTTTTAAGATTGTCCTTTTTTATGAGCAATTGTCTGTTTTTCTAATTTCTTAATTTCTATCTATTTGAAGTCAAATAATCTTTGTCAGGTGACTGTGGTTTGGTGACTGGTTTAGACTCGTGACAAATTTTTCTGTATAGGACCTCCTATTTCAAAATACTGAATTTCCATTGTCTGTCGTCTCAAAAACCCGCTTATTGCGAAAGACAAGTCTTTTTATTCCAGGTTATGAGACAGTACGGAAGGTCAAGTAGCTCTTTTTGAATCTGTTAGTTCTGTATGAAAGTTGGAAATAGACATTTGACAATGCTTTGATTACATGTATGCTAGAAAATCATGCAAAAATAAAATGTTTTTTTTTAAAGGTTAAAAAGATAATTAATGTATTTAGATACAACTGAAAACAGATTACTGAATTTATATATCTCACTAACTCACAAAAGTGTTCTTGTTTTAGGCCAGGTGGGATTAGAATATATACCGGTAATAATATATAAAACTATATGTATAATCTTATTTATTTTTACTAAAATGCCAGACTAATAAATTTAATCTTTTTTTCTACTTTTGCTTTATTGCTTTTTTCATTTTCAGAAGTTTACATGCGTTTCCTCATTTGGTATCAGTCCGTTTATCCTGAATAATTTAAGTCAAATGTTTTGCATAAAGACATTTCACAATACTTTGTTGGGAGTTTTGACCCATTCCTTCAGATATTCCCACAAACTCTCTATGGATTAGGGCTTTGTGAAGACTTTGTTGTCTTTAAGCCCTTTTGTAACTAATTTGGTTGTTTAATTGGTGTCACCGTCCATTTGGAAGACTATTTTTTTCCCAAGCTTTAACTTCCTGGCTGATATTTTACCCATTATTTCAATATTTCCTCATTATGTTCTTTCCTTGTCATACCATCTAATGTGTGAAGTCCAAGTTGTCTCTTCTTCAGCAAACACCCCCACAACATGATGCTGCCACCCCCGTACTTGACAGTAGCAATGAGTTTTTCAGCCTTGCAAGTTTCCCCTTTTTTCCTCTAAATGCCACAGTCATGCCCAAACAGTTCAGTTATATTACTATATTTCTAACTGAACATGCCATTTAAGAAGATGATGTTGACACTAAAAAAAAAGCAAAATGCCTTGCTGCACACTTCCCAAAACGGTCGGCAGAATCAAAAGGATAAGGCAACATCCAGTCATTGTGAAAGTACACACTTCTCATCAAGGGTGGATTGTAGCCACTTTGGAAATTTGGCCGACTGGCCCTCACGCAGGCGAGCTAACTATATAAAGACGAGGGCTCTTAGAGGTTTCGTCACTTCAGAGCCTGGTTGAGTGCAAACAATGCTGCGGAAGGTATCGCGGATTTCTTACACTTACAGATTTACATTTTCTCAGCGTTTTTCTCTGCATTACTTTCTCAACTTTTTTTTTTTTGTATTTTACTCTATTTGTTCCACATTAAGCTTGTTTGTTTGTTTTCACTTCTCCAGGGTATTACCGAGAGCTTTGGAGCTGCTATCCATGCTCTGGGTGCCTCTCACCTGACAGATGGTGTGATTAATAGGAGCAAAAGGATGATGCTGGACACTCTGGGTGTTGGGCTGTTAGGAACCCGGACAGCTGTTTTCAACAAGGCTCTTAAGTACAGCCAGGTAACCCAAGGCGAAACGAATCATCCTTTGTCCTAACATCAGCTCCATTTTACCTAAGTCCTGCTCTTCCTCACTTGACCTATTGATGTTGAAATTTTGAGGCTTTGAGTAAAATCTGCAAACTAGCGCTGCTGCTCACTAGAGATCACTTTTCATGCATTGGTCTGATTACAGTTGTTCACCTCTGAGCGCAGCAGCAGCATTTGGGGAAGATCAGAGATAACGCTGCCTCCTTGTTACGCCGCACTCGTCAACGGCATCGCGGTAAGTTTCGACGCAGAAATGCACCATGATAGATATTTTCCACATTTTATCATGTTCCAACCAGAGCTTTTTGCAACTGGTTTGTATTATTGTGTTGGTAAAATCTCAACAAAATATATTAATAGGGTGTTTATCAGACAAGATGCAAACACTCCTGCAAAATTTTATGCGTTGTATGATTTGCCTCTCTTTTGACTTTTGGTGACCTCTGTGACTCAAGGTTCACTCCATGGACTTTGATGACACTTGGCACCCAGCGACTCATCCTTCTGGAGCCGTTCTGCCGGCTCTGCTGGCCCTGGCCGAGACTCTGCCCAGCCGGCCTTCTGGTCTGGACTTGCTGCTGGCATTCAATGTTGGCATCGAGGTCCAAGGCAGGCTGATTAGATTCTCTAGGGAGGCTTACAATATCCCCGAAAGGTGAGAAACATTTGACATTGTCTAAAACCATTGAGTATACTTTCACCCACTTGCAAGTGGATGAATCCCGGAAGACATTTGAGCCTTAAAAGGCTTATCCCTCCAGTTACACTAAAAAAAAAAAATTGTGAGTCATAAATTGTGCAAGAAGTTTTTTTATTATTATTACATTACAGTTTTGTTTACCAGGGATTACAAAACTGCAAAAGTTTTTGTAACCCTTTGTTGCAATATGTTGCAATAACTTTAATGTAAAGTGGAAGGAAGATGACATATGACTCTGTTTTTGTACAAATAAAATATTTTTTATTCAGCCTTCCTGAATATATACTTTAGACCCATGTTTTACAATGTAGGGGCCGCCCGGGGGTGCTATAGTGGCTTCAGAAAGTTGGAGGGAAGATGAGGAGGGGGAATGCAACAATAATATTAATAATTTAATCTAATACCTATTTTTTTTAACTGGCATTTTTGTCATAATTTTAGTTTTGCTTTTCGAATTTTTAAAAATAATAACATTTAAGTTAAAATAATTGATTTAAGTGTTATTTCTGATGCTCATTTCTGATTGGGTGCCATTCAAATTGATCAAGCTTCAAATTGAAACAAATGGAAAAGTTTCTGACAGGAAAAAAGGCCAAAGAAACTGTTTAGCAGCCCTGTAGTGGAGGACAGTGCTGCAAATAGCCATAAGAACTGTGGAAATAAAATAAAATTTCATGTGATTAGTATACAATATTACAGAGTTTCTTATAATCAAAAGAAGGGACTGTAATGAAATATTATATCATCTGGAAATAAAGTTACATATTTTCTGCTTACAAAATTTTCTGCCACAGAACTCATGACCATCTAACATCAGACATATGAGGCGTGTTTCTGCTAAATGAAGGAGAAAAGAAAACATTCTAAAAGTTGGTGTTTCTTTATACATTTTGTAGCATTGTGTCTGTGGATTTTCAAAGGGGGCCCCTGGTCAGAGCTTAAAGTGTTTTGAGGGACCACAGCAAGGAAAAGTTTGGGAACCCCCCCTGTCACTGCAGTTACAAATTCAAGTCTTTCGTCTCTTCTTTTGGAAAATGGCTCAACTTAAGTCAGATTGTGTGGAGAAACTCTGTCAACATCCATTTTCAAGTTTCCTCATTTGGATTTAGGTGTGGCCATTCTATAAAAAAAAGAAGAGACAAAGAGAGAAAAGGAGAAATTAGTGTGCTTTAGTTTAAAATGCTCTGGTTGTGAGTTTCAGGTTGTTATTCTGCTGGGAGATGAATCTCTACCCTTGCTGGAGTGTTTTGCTACTTTTTTTTTTAGTGTTTGCAGGAGTTTTTCATGTTCCTCATAAAGAATAGTATGTTATCTGACCCGAACACCTTTTACCACACGATTGCTACATATCCTGTGTGGTTTGTGGTGACATGCAAACCATTTCCTGCCACTTTCCTGTTAAACTGATTGTCTTTACTATTTCAACAATCTTCTTGCCTGGTGTTTCAGTTTTGGTTTGACATGCTGATGTGGTACAACTGCATATTTCTACTACTTTGTTTTAGCCCATCCCGATAAAATGCATCGTATTATAGTTGCAACATGACAAAATGTGAAAAGTTTAAAGGTTTTGAATACTTTCGGATTTTAACTGTATTTGATGTATTGTTCTCTCATGATGTTTCTATGGTTTACGAGCACAGGAAATTGTTTCATTGTCCACAGACATTCTAACTTGGCCCTTTGTGTTGAATCCCCAGGTTCCACCCTCCCAGCGTGGTTGGAGTGATGGGGAGCGCCGCGGCTTCAGCCAAACTCCTTGGCCTGTCTCCTTCTCAGTGCAGTCACGCGTTGGCCATCGCAGCCTCCTCTGCCGGGGCGCCTCTGGCCAACGCCGGCACTCAAACCAAGCCGTTCCACATAGGGAACGCAGCTCGGAGAGGCTTAGAAGCTGCCCGGCTGGCACAGATGGGACTGGAGGGAAACCCTTCCATGCTGGACATGGACGTTGGTTTGGGAGTTTACTACAATGACTACAGCCCTTCCACGATGCCAGATTGTGCCTCTGGTGCCTTCAGGTGGATCCTGGAAGATCAGGATGTGGCATTCAAGCGCATCCCTGCTCACCTGGCCATGCACTGGCTGGTGGACGCAACGGTAGCAGCACATGCGAAGCTCCAAGAGGCGGCTTGGAACTTTGACCTCAGCCAGATCCAGAGGGTTACCCTGAGAGTGCCTCCGTCCAAGTACATTAACTGCCCCTTTCCCACCACAGAGCATCAGGCCAGGCACTCCTTCCAGTTCAACGCCTGCTCAGCCCTGCTGGACGGCAAGGTGACGGTGGTTTCCTTCGATCTAGCTCAAATTAACCGCCCCGCTCTGAAGGAGCTCCTTTCTAAAATTGAGGTGAAGACGCCGGCAGACAACCATCCCAGCTTCGACAAGATGTACTGCGAGGTCCAGATAGAGACAGCTCAGGGAGAAAGCTGCACAGCCAGATGCAATACCTTTTACGGCCATTGGAGGAAGCCACTGAGTCAGGAGGACCTGGTGGAGAAGTTCATAGTTAATGCATCGTCTGTATTGTGCACGGAGGGAGTGGAGGGAGTGATTGATGTGATTGGGAACATTGAGAAGATGACGGAGTCCTCAGTCCTGGGCTCATATTTGAGGATGACCAGTAACACACTCGAGCAAGTGTACAGCACTGGAATGATCTGACTGCGTGATTTAAAGAGACGGTGTTATGCAAAATATATTCAATGTCATGTTAGTGTTATTCCTTCATCAAAAGTATACCTGAAGTGTTGCTTTGAATTTCTTTCATGAATGATGATTGTGGTCTAAATAAGCACTGCCTTTTTCACCCTCTCCTGCTACGCAGAAACTCAGCTCCTTCAGACTAGCCAGCAGCAATTAGCAAACACCTGAACTGAGCATTGACTGAGCTAATAAAAGGAGTTACTTGCTATATGATGAGATGCTGGTAAAATCGTTAAAGGAATTTTGTGATGATGCTAAATGTGACGTTTTGGAAAGAGCATAAGCTTTTTAAAGAAACAGAGCCCAATTTCAAGGTGCTAAATTGCAAAGTTGATTTTCTTTTAAATCAACTTTCCAAGTTGATTTAAAAGAAATCAACTTGCATTTGATTTCTTTTAAATCAAATGCTTTTATATATATACAAGCTAGGAGTTACTTGATTGTACTTTAAAATGCCATGACATGCCTGGAAAACACACAATGCTTCATCTTTATATTTGTATTCCATAATCTTGTAAGAAAAAATGTAAAATGTAAATATTTATTCTTTTTGTTGCCGGAGTGATATGGGTGAAATAAATTGAGCTGCAAAGCATGTTTTCTTTATTGATCCTCAGAAATGTAATCAACAATGTTTGAATACAATGAAATAAATCCTTTTTTCTGTGAACCAAACATTTCAAACATGATGCCGATGTCAGAACTACCCCCAAAAAGCTTAACATTTCAAGAGTATCTATTTTTAATCGAGTTTAAATCTCCTTGACGTCAACTCAGCAGCTGTCTACAAAAGTAAATTGGCAAATCTACACTCCAACATTCGTTTGTGCGGTCTTCTGCCGAATCAAGCCATCTTCAAGACGCCCTGCACCATGGATCCGATCCCGTCAAAGATCTCGTGGATGGGAGCGTCGCACATGAAGGCGCAGGTGGTGACCAGCTTGTTCTTCTCGTCCACGTGACTCTCGCCGACGCCTTTGCTGACGTGCTTGCAGCCCAGCTGGTTGATGGCCTCGGCCGTGCCCGCCGTATCTGGATACCTGAGCAGAAAAAAAAAAAAAAGAGTTGCATGAAGCGACGGTTTAATCGTCAGACAATCAAACCAAACCTTTCCTTTTTTTTTTACAAGTACTAAGTACTTTAACATAAAAAGCTGTGGAAGTGATTGGCCATTATGACCATACGTACATTTGGACTAGGACAGCAGAACCTTGTAAGCCTGAGATTAACCATTCTAGTCTGCAGAAAATGTCGGATGGTTAAAGTTTTTCCTTTCGCTCAGTAAAGGAAAAATATGAATTTATGCTGCAGAGAAAAACTCCAGATCCTCCAGGATGGAACCTTTTGTTGGTCCTCTAGTCTCTTCTTTCATCAGGAATATTTTATAGTTTGACTCCAGCTTCACCTCAGATGTTTTGATCACTTCTAAAGTCTTGAAAGCTTGAGTTTCATTGTCACACAGTCAGAGATGAAAACGGCTATGAAAGGGCGTGTCTCATCAAATCCATGTGTACAACCTGATTATTGTAAATGACCATTTGCCTGACATTGTGAAACCGTCCCTGAAGCATTTGCACGTTCCCTGAAAATGCTTCCTTCCTTGTCAACATGAAGAATCAGCATCCTGCCAAAACTCTAGTGGTCGTGCGGTTACACTGTTCTGAACGTCCAGAGGAACTTGGGGTTAGGAGAACTGCTCAATTTCTCTTTCATATTTAGCTTTGAGAAAAGAGACGGACATTTCGTTTTAGCAAACCTGCAGTTTCACTAGTGATTAAGGTTCGATGGAAAGGCATTTGCTTCATTCCACTGATTTCTACCCGGTTTGGAGCGTTTAAAGACTCACTTGTTGTCCTTCTCGATGCCAACGGTGACCTCGCAGCCCGGGAGCACCTTGGCTGCCAGGACGGGAGAGATGCAGCAGAGGCCGATGGGTTTGCCTTCGCTGTGGAACGCCTGCAGAGCGGCCTTCACCTCATCGTTGACTGAGCAGTCCTTCCCCTGCACTGCCCACGTACACAGGTTCTTCGCCGCCCCAAAGCCACCTGAGAAATGACACAAAAAAAAACAGGGAGTTACAGCACAACTTTCAATTCCACCGCCCACAGTAACATCTGTCGGGAGGGAAAGAAAGCACTGCAATCAAGAAGGTAGAAGTGGTGACTAGACCTGGGAATATGATGGCATCATGGTCTTTGGCGCTGAGCTTAGACAGATCCTGGATGTTCCCACGGGCGAGTCGTGCACTCTCCACCAGAACGTTTCTCTTCTCCTCAGAAGGTTCACCTTTGAGGTGATTGACCACGTGCATCTGATCGACGTTGGGAGCAAACATTTGCACCTGTAAGCGAGGAAACCACAGAGGAAGCCATTTTTATTGACAGAACGCAACCAGCATCGCAAACTGAAAATTATACGAGTAAAACTAAGATTTTGTAAAAAAAGAAGAGGAAAGCTAGCAATATGCATGGATGGCAAAAATGTTGTGTTTTGGTCTTTTCAATGTGGATTTGAACCGTTCTTTTTCCCAGATGGAATAGTTATGCAGTAAAATTAAGTTTTAAAATGGGTTTATTTCCTCCAATCTATACAGGGTCAAAAATACACATGCATGTTTAAAGCTACAAGAGCAAGCAGTAAAATTTGAAGATATGCTTTGCATCAAGTTTCAGCAAAACCTCGCTTTTGCTTATCGACAAGTTTCAGGCATAATTCTGCCTGAACGCTCTTTATCAGAAATGCTAGAGCACATTTAAACTGGCCTTTACTGTTATTATGTTTGAAGTTATTCCAGATTATTAAGATTTGACTGTTTAATCCATCAAACAACTAGTTTTAAGTGGAGTGGAGGGGCGAGCACACCCAGTGGTCCTCCCAGCTGCTCTCTCGACACAGTGCAGAGTATTTTGATCCTGAGCACTTCAGTTGCCAAACCAGGCTGTGATTCTGTACATGCCTAGACTTCCTCCAGAGGAAGTGAAGCTGCGGTGTCTTCACTTCAACAACAAGATGTAAGAATAAAGACTAAGAAAGTAGCCCCTGCTTCAAGACCCGACCTCTTTAAGATCAACTGAAATTTTGAGCTAAATTTCCATTTTCTTGGCCACAATGACAGGAACAATGTTTGAGGGGGCTGGCAGAATCTTTCAAACTGAGTTTATTGATTCTTCTCCCTTTAGTGGAGAATAATCTAGTCCTGATTTGAAGAGTTTATGATGTGTGTAGTTTTGTTTGCCTGTTTATTTAAAGCTAGAGCAGGTTAAATTTCATTTTGGTGAAAATGAGTGGAAATTGCTCTTTAGCTTTAGTTCTCCCAACCGGAAGCTAACTTCAGCTTCCCTAATGTCACTCAGTATTCCTGTACAGGTTGTAGAGGTCAGGTCACTTTCACGCAGATCATATCAGCCCTCTGTGTAATCCTGACGTCATGAACACCTCTGATTGACTTCCCCGTGGCAGAGTGACTAGTTCATACTTCACACGTCAAACCACACCAGGGGTCAGACCCTGCAGATAAAGCGGACTTACAGCGGCACCTCCTCTGCTCAGATGGACCAGAACAGCCGAGGCCTCGTGGATTTCACTGCCATCATAAACCCCGCAGCCCGCCAGCACCACAGCGACGCGTTTTGCCATCTGGGAGGAATAAAGGCTTTTATTCAGAGTCTGGAGCGTCCTGGGAGTCAGCAAGCTGCGACCAGTGTGCTGGAGAAGGCTGAGCAGCATGTCGGACGGCCCCTTTCTAACGCTGCTTCCTCTTCTGGGGATTACAGGGGGCGTGAGATAGTGTTCGTTAACTCACTAGCGCCCTCGTGTGTTTGCGTCTGCTTCTTCTTTTTCTTCTTCTGGAGTTTTGCTTCCACAGAGCCACTGGGAATATGAAAAATGTCCTGCAGCTATGGGGTTTGAATGGGATATTGTGCAATATATCAACTCAGGGAAAACTTATATTTAACAAGCACCTTATTTAATATGTTTTTAAACTTGTCCTGATGTGATTTCTTGTGTTTTTAATTGTATTTTGTGCACTTTATTATTGTAAATAAATGTTTTTGTTAAAAATCCAAAAATCTTCTTTTTTTTTTTTTTATTACCATCATATACAACAAGCATGGTATCAGCATCAGACGTACACAGCCCTGAAAAACCTGAAGAAGCCGACCCAGAAAGGACGAAAGAACAAAACAAAAAGAACAAAAAAACCAAGCCATTAGGGATTTCCCAGCAGTTTCAAATTGTTTATCGTATTATACATCTTGTTCTTTGTCCATGAATTTTAGAGATAAGAAGAGGTGGCAGAGTTCCTTGAGAAAAGTGGAGGAAGATGGTTTGGCTTTAAGAAAACGGCTTTTGTGAATGAAAAACTTGCCCATGGTAATTATTACATTTAGTAGCCTTTCAAATTTCTTTTCATTTCTCAGAGTCCCAACAATAATGTCTTTCTTAGAAAATTCAGGTACGTTTGGGATTTTGGGGGAAAAGCCAGTGGTGCACATCATCCCCCATAAAGCTTTGCAATACACACATTCATAGAAAAGATGTTCAGTCGACTCAATATCACCATCACAAAATAAGTGTTATCATCAACAGCAAATCGAAGTCTAAGGAATTCCTTAGAGGGGTAAACACCTGGAAAGATTTTGAAGTGGACGTCCTTGGCTTTTGGAGGAAATGGAAGATTTAAATAATTTGTTTTATTTTTTTCCCTTTGAACTTTTGAAAAGAAATGCCATATCAATTTATCATAAAAACATTTAGCTGTACATAAAATACTTGGGGGGAATAGCTCTAATAATCTTTTGAAGTTCACGTTTATTTATTTGCAGGTTATATTTAACACTGAAGTCTTCAAAAGACACAATATCTCCATTATTTAATAAATGCATCAGAGACCAAACACCTTGTTCTAGTCAATTATGTGCAAAAAATGATTTATTATTAATTTTTATGTAACGGCAATTCCACAATTTTTACAATATTAAAATAAACTTGCATTAATTACGTTTTGGAATTGTGCAAATTCAAACTAAAACCTCCTCCAGAAAAAACTATTTTTATTCCCTGCAGGAAAAAAAAAAGTATAGTTTTCTTTTGTCGTTTGTTTTTTTTTTTTTACTTTTAAAGCTTCAATCTTTAAATCAGCTTCACACTTAATCAGAAAGATCATAATTACTTAAATACCAGCGATGTCGAGTTGTAAAAAGCTGTGCGCAAACAACAAAAATATATTTTAAAGTATCCCGCTTCAGTGACCTCACGCGACTACGTCTCATCAGCGAACCCACGTGACCAGGCGAAACAGGAAGTCGGCTCAGAGAGGAAGAATCATGTGAAAACAATCACCGTGACTTTCTCCTTGTTGTAGGTTTTGTCTCTCCGGCTGCGACATGTCCCGCAGGCAGGTCTCCGTGTGCGTGAAGCTGCTCCTCTCCCTTCACGCTGTTGCCCAGTTGCGGGCAGACGGACGACAGCAGTGGCCTGTTCCCTACAGGTATGCGGTCAGCGCGTCATGTGACTGATTGGACAGCTGGGGGGCTGCGTCACAAATGTAGTTTTTTTGGTGAAAACTTGAGTTATTCATTTGTTTTCAACGTGATTTTACTTTGTGTCACTTTAAGGAACTGAGTGAAACTAATATCCACTTAAATTGCCGTTAATAGATTAAAGTGTGTAATTTTCAGCAAATGGAATCATACAATTTTTTGCATCAGTAATATTTAGTGTCATACAGTTAAAAATAAAAATAAAAATGGTTTACTCCCCAATGCACAATTGGAGCAGAGGTCGAGTCCCAGGATGGCAACGCTAAACAGACACCTGGAGTATAGTGGGAAGTTTTTAGACCATGTGCTAGAATGACCTAGTCAAAGTCCATATCTACATACAACTTGAAAAATGAAGTTGGGTTAATTCCCAAAAAAAATTAGCAAAAACTTCAATCTCTAGATGTGCAAACTTTTTCGAGACATGACCCAAAAAGACTTTAACGAAAGGTTTCATAAAGTGAAAGATTTTTAATAGTTTAAGATGCTGAAATATTTTCTTCTCTTTATCCCTAGTTAATCACCACTTTGTTTTGGTTTATCATGCAAAAATACAAATTCCATAAGTTGAATTTTGTGGTCTTGTTGTGTCGAAGCACAAGCCAGCAAACAAATTTAATTGGTCATTTCAGTTTTTAGTGCTGACTTTTTTTTATTTATAAATCTTGAGATAATTTTCAGAAGAAGATCTAAAACTGTGGCACTGTTGGCCCCTGAAAGTGTGTAAAAAGTTTGCTTATTATTTTGTAGCTTTGCTTTTAGATGGTTCCAAAGTGACGTGACTATAACTCCATCCCTCATTCCCTCTGTTCTCATCAGGCGCTTTGACCGGCGGCCTCCTGTGGACCCGTACTGCGACGCTCTCTACCCCTTCTGCCCCACCGGAGACCGCAATGGACGCTTTCCCTCCATACGAGACAGCGACGTCGTCTCTGTCTACCGGCTGCAGACACCTGTGTGGGAATTCAAATACGGAGATGTGCTGGGGAAGTTTGTAAGTGCATCAATCTTTGATATTTCCATTTCAGATATTTCTCTCTGCAGCTTTCAGTTCATGTCTGAATCGGTACAAAAGAATTCTGTGTTTCAAAATAATCTGAAATAGCAGCATTGTGGAAGCTGAGGTGCAGCTGTGTTTGACAGTATTAATAGAAATGCAGCTGCACAGCCGTGTCTTCTCAAGCCAAAGTTTCTGTGTTTTGCCTTGCAGCACATCATGCACGACGCCATCGGCTTCAGCAGCCTGGAGACCGAAGCCAACTACACCATGGAGTGGTACGAGCTTTTCCAGCTGGGCAACTGCACATTCCCTCACCTCCGGCCGGAGATGTTCGCCCCCTTCTGGTGCAACCAGGGAGCTGCCTGCTTCTTCGAAGGCATCGATGACCTGCACTGGTCGCAGAACGGGACCCTGGAGAAAATAGGAGAAGTGACAGGTGATATTTTTCGACTTCGCTAGTAGAAAGACCTGTTGGCAATCCCAAGGCTGTAGCTGCACCTCCCGTCGCCCAGAAATAAATTCAGTTCTTAGAAAAAATAAAATGGGTTGCAGACAGATCTCTTCGGTTTTTGCTT
Source organism: Poeciliopsis retropinna (assembly GCA_010277075.1). NCBI lineage: Eukaryota > Metazoa > Chordata > Actinopteri > Cyprinodontiformes > Poeciliidae > Poeciliopsis > Poeciliopsis retropinna. The sequence continues at coordinate 14,991,798 of VMRM01000012.1, read as the reverse complement.
TCCGATCGATCGTAAAAGTGTCAAACGGATATCAAATTTTCATCTTATCAAATAAAACTTGAGCAAATCTGAGTTTTATTGGTGGCTAATGTTTCACTTTAGCACCAAAGGCTTAGAAATGATAATGACTTTATGACTTGTTTTCAAATTCATTTTAGATCTGGATTTGATAGAGTACTTCATGTTAGAAGAGTTTCATCTGTGATGACTGAAGTTGAATAGAGAATGTGGTAAATCACAGTAAATTCATTATTTATGGGGGGATAGGTATATATTCACATGTAGATTTTAACTGCCTTTTCTAAAAATAAATCTAAATCATTCTTTGAGAACAGAGTTTAGCATTTACTCAGGTTATCTTTGTCTGATATAAAAATTTGGTTGGTAATCTACAGTAAGACACGTAAAAGCAAAAACAGAAGAAATCTCTAAAGTGGTACGGAGTCTTTCACATCGCTGTAGCGTCGATGAACGTAATGGAGCGCTTCCACTGATATCAGCACTTACTTTTCCTAAACCCTCCTTTTTGTCCTGCAGGGAGTCAGTTCAACGCGATGGCCCAGTGGGTGCAGGACGATAACGAGACCGGGATCTACTACGAGACCTGGACCGTTCGCTCTGACCCCGGTCCGAACGCAACGGTGTGGTTCGAGTCGTACGACTGCTCCCAGTTCGTCCATCGCACGTACAAGAAGCTGACCGAGCTGGGAGCCAAGCTGTCCAGCCGCTCGCAGACCAACTACACCAAGATCTATCTGTACAGCGGAGAGCCCAGGTACCTGGGCAACGACAGCGCCATATTCGGGCAGCCGGCGCTGAAAAACCTCGCGACGGACATCCGCCAGTTTTACCACACGTTCAGGCCGCACCAGTCGATCTTCGACCTCGCCTTCAGCCTGCTGGAGGCTTACAAGGAGGTTGTGCTGGACAAGAGCTTCTACCTGTACTACAACTTTGAGTACTGGCATCTGCCAATGAAACATCCATATGTGCAGATTACATATGAAGAGGTGCCTTTACCTTGACAACCAGCCTGTTTGCTTGAAAATGTTTCTATTTCTGTTTTTTAAGTTTACAATTCATGACTAGTCCTGCCAGCACTTGCTGACTTTCATGCTGAGTTGGTTGTTTTGATTTAACACAGTAACACTTTTCTTTCTCTGCAGGAAGCACATTGGTCTGATTTCACCTTTTAAAATATTTGTTGTGGGTGTGTGGATGATCCTTGTCTGACCTCTAGGTTGTCAGACAAGGATCTGACCACCTAGCTCAGGTGGAGACATTGTTTAAAGAAAACCTGATCTAACTGGTCTTCTATATTTATGGAGATGCCATAGATGTACACTTTGATGCCTCACAGACAGACACATTTTCGATCTGATTTAAATGAAAATGGCCTGAGTTACATCTGATGTACCAGGCATACCTGATAAAAACGTGCTGAAGTCCTTAAAAGAAATCTACTTCAAAGATTTATTCCAACCAACGTTTGCAAGTATTTTTCACAACTAGTAGCATTGCTATCGGCATCCGTAACAGCTTCACATATATTTTATTTTCTAAATAACTTTTTATGTTGATCAAATTGTCTGGGAAGTTTTCATTTATAATTCAGCTTCTGTGTCATAAAATGGCACAGAAGCTTCTTTCCTCGGTCATTTTCAATATACCAAAATCTAAGATTGAAGTTTTTTTTTATTTAAGTGGCTTTATTATACTCAGTAGGATGTGTTGCACATATTTTGCATGGATGTGCAATGGTGGAGGGCATTGGAATGAGTCAGTGAGTTAACAAGAGATAAGACAATCTTTCAAACCTGCCTGTTGTGGCTTCTGCTTTAAAATTATTGCTAAGTCCAATCATTTCCTTTGAAAACTACAATTGGTCTTTGAAGATTTTTCATATCACATTATCAGCACACAGAGTACAAAGACTTTTTTTCCCCTACAGTCTGTGAAAAGATGCCTTATTGACTTTTTAACCTGATTAATAAAAAAATGCTTACAACTGTGGCTGACGTCGTGTACTCTTTGTTCAACAGCCCTTTCAGCTATCCAATGCGACGCTGTGCAACAGCAAAACAGGAAGTCCATCATGTCAGATGAGGTCATCACATGGACGGTCTGCTCTTTTTGCCCAATTCACACCTACGATTTGGTTTTGCATCAATGAATAACATAAAATGGAAATAAATTATTCTGTGGTAAACAAAAACAAAAGAACTGAAAATAGCTATTTTAGTGAATAATAAATTCACAAGTGGGTAGCATTTTGTCTTCGGCTAGAGCAGGGGTGCCCAAAGTTGGTTCTCGAGGGCCAGCATCCTGCATGTTTTAGTTCGCTCCCTGGTTTAGCACACCTGCATCAAATGATGGCACATTAGAAGGCCTAAGGAGAACATTAACTTGCTGAGGAAGTTGTCACTACCACTAGGGAGAGAACTAAAACACGCAGGATACCGGCCCTCGAAGACCAACTTTGGACACCCCTGGGCTAGAGTCACTGTTGGAAATGTCGAAATACAAGGTGCAACAAGTACATTCACAATTGTTTATTTCTGGAGAAGATCACAAGTCCCAAACAATACCTTTAAATTAAAGACAAGTGACCAGTAAAGCAAAGTAGACAAAGTATTTTTTTTTTTCCATAATCACTTGCCGTACAGAAGCAAAAATAATAATAATACAAAACAGCATTAACCGTTTAGTTTTCCTAAACTTTAACTAGAGTACTCTCTAAACAAAACAGAGATCTAAACATTTTCTGACAGTTGGTACTTAAAATGCAAGATAAATAATTTTCCCTCGAAAAGAGTCAGCTGAATATTCCGATGAAGGCGACAGTAAAAATGCGCTGCTTTCTTTAAATGACGTGAAATCCCAGCACTAAATCCAAAAATAATCAGGTGATATGTTACCGTATCAATGACATGAACACAGACGGTACAGCTACTTACTTCAGTGAGACTTGATACTAGGAGTCTAATAATGATTTGAAATGTCTCCTTTTTAGTCTACGTATTGCCAGAAGTATTCATTTGTGGACCCTCACTCACACAAGATCAAATTCTTAGGGTTTAATATTATGCAAGACAACTTTTGAGACCAACAGCTTCAACTCTTCTAGGAACACTTTCCAGGTCGAGAAGAAGAAAAATCTTATAGAGGCACCAACATTCTTCCAGAAGCACATTTGTGAGGTCAGACACTGATGTCGGACGTGTAAATTTGACTTACAATTTTCACTGAAGTGTCCACTCAGGGTGAAATCAGAATTTTGTCTATTCCACACCAAAAATCACTCATCCAGAGGTTTATGAATCTAGTGCGAAAGTAAACTGGAGCTGAGTTTGGAGGAGTAAACAAATACTTTTGGCAATATAGTGGATTTCCTTTTTTTGTTTGTTTTGTTTTAAAAAAATCAACAGCATATTAACAAGATCTAGTGACCACAGCAGAAAAGAGAGACCACCACTCAATTCCTTTTTAAGGACTTAAGTATTGTAAAAACCGTCATAGTGAACTTGAGGACCACCTGTCTGCAACGATACCACAATGATAACAACCAGAAGTATAAAACATAAACAACCATCTTGTTGCTGATCTGCATTCAATACTAACTCACAAATGAAGTTCAGCGTAATAATTAACAACAAAGAGTAACTTCTCAAGGCTCTACTATCCGAAAAAGAAAAAAAAGGCAACTACTTCAGCTTAATTCGGACTCTGGTATTACAAAAGACAAAGAGCTGCTGGTTGAGCAAATGTTGAACCCCGACAGGGTGAAATAAAGAAATAGGTACATTTCTATTCAAAAATAATCAAACACACAGCGTTTTATATACAAGTGAATTTGACTTCCTTCTTAAAGGAAAAAAATATATATACATTCCACTCATCTGACTTGCCACATCTCTTCTGACTGTAAAGGATGAACGCGGGAGACAGCAGCAGAGTTATTTGCTAAGAATAACTCTGCTGCTCCTGTTTGGTGCTATTAAAGAAAACATTAGTAATAAAAGGGTGGCTGGTGTGCGAGACTGACAGGATGTAGAGCTTTACCGGGCAAATTGCAGAAGGTAAAAACTGAAACCTGAGAGACAAAGAAAAAAAAAAAAAAAAAAAAAAGGTTTAGCTCTGTTTTCCCAACGTGCATTTAGCGCCAACAGCTGCAGACTATTATATTGCTAATTCCAAAGCAAACTGAGCGGAAAGAGCAGAGGCACACCGACGTGCACAGACACTTCTGGACGTAATCAGGATTTACACAATACGGTGGCTTGTGAAAGCATTCATTCGACCTCGGCTTTTTCACACTGTCAAAGACAGTGAGCATAATCTTTTACAAATAAAAATCTGAGAAGCGTGGCATCTGCTTCTGCTGTTACTCCAATGCCCCTAAATAAAACCAATAACCTTTATAAGTCACTTGATTACTAAACAGAATCTACCTTCGTGCAATTAAGTTTTCAATTAAATATCGACTCAGGGAGGCGGAATACAAATGCGCGCCACACTGTTCAGATTTCTGAGTTTTAAAACAAAGAAGGTTGTATGTTTTACCTGTGAATTTAAACGTTACTTTGTGTTGTTATCAATAAAACTTAATGTGACAAAATGTGGAAAAGCTCAAGGGGTACGCGCTTCTTTCGCAAGACACTGTAAATTGATTGCTTTTCTTCTTTCATTATAGCCTTATTACTTTTGACATACTTTATCTGAGTGCTGATTGATCAGAGCTTCGGTTCAATACAAAAATGCATTATTTGGCCGTGACGACTCAGTTCGGCCCAGCTGTCATTTGGTTTGCATGTAAGGTGCGTAGAAAAAAAATCTCTCACTGTACAAAAAAAACCTTCTTTCACCAACACAAGAAAAAAAAACATAGTGTCTCAAATATACAGAGTGTGTGATACACAAAAAGAAATACAACTCAGGTACGTTACTGAACACTGTACACCTTCACATCACAAATATCTACCGTATTTACACGTTGCTCTCTGCCGACGTCGGACATCTGCAATGAGACGTTTTGTGATTCATGAAGTGCAAAAAGGCAAAAAAAAAAAAAAAAAAGAAAGAAAAAAGCTCCCGCTGCTTCTGTTAAAAGCATTAAAAAACTCCTTCGGCATCGTCTGAAAGAACAAAAATCCCCATCTGTTGCTTTCTTTGTAATTCAGAAACCTCAAAAGCTGTTTTGTTTTCAGAGCGCAGGGCCTCTAAACAGAGCGTAGTATGTAGGCCGAGTGGTAGTGTAACGACATGCAACGATGCAACTCACCGGATTTCCTGCAAAACGTTTGACGTGTTAAAACACACCTGAGCCTGAGACGCACACATACTGACATCTTTCCTGATGCACAAAGTTGAAAAATGTCCACATCGGGGCTGCAGCTAGCAACTATTTTAGTAATCGGTTAATTGATTATTCTGACGATTAATCGGATAAAAAATACGCACATTTTGCAAATTTATCATTTAACCCCTAAAGCCTTTTTTTTTTAATACAATATTAGAAATACATTACAAGATGCAAAAAGACAAATAATTAAGTTCATTTTTAATTAAGAAAATAAACATTTTATTGCCTAAAATACAATACCGTAGAATTCTTTTTGTAAATCTGAACCGGGTGAAGCTAAAACTATACCACTTGAGGAGTTTTGGCTAAAGCATATCTCCAGAAAAAGGTGTTTTTATTTTAAATGCAAAATGTATATATATTTTTTGTACATATTTGGTTAATTAACTGCCCTGAATATGTTTGCCTTTTTTTTTTAGAACCTGTGCACTCCGGTTAATCGATCACTATATTAGTGGACAATTAATTCAATAATTGATTAATCACGATTAATCATTTCAACCCTAGTCCATTTAACTCGGCATGTTGTCGTTGCTCTTCTGGCCGCTCTGAGTTTTTACTCCAGAGTTGTTTCAGGCTCTCGGACAGAATCACATGACATCCCTGTTTTTTTTTTTATACTCCAAACAGACGCTCAGAGAAGTTTTGCTCGTCAAGTTGGCAACTAACAGTTCACTACAGCAGAGCGGCTTTTCAGCTCAAAACAGCCCCCTACCAAGTCGGCATCATGTCCGGGAACCAGACTCGGCCCAGATGTTTGGACACCTCCCAGTGAATCTCGTCCAGGGAGTATTTGTGATCGGGGATCAGCACCTCCTCCATGATGGACAGCTGGGACAGTCTCCTGCCGCACATTTTCACAAACTCCACGAACGCGCTGCAGGACACCTCACACTCTCCCAGGCCGATGGCGGACAGCTGCGTGCAGTGCTTGGCGATGCGGATCAACTCCTCGTCGAGCGGCCGCAGCCCGTTGGCGCACACGACCAGCTCCACCAGGCGGGGGCAGTGGAGGCCCACGCGGCCCAGGACCTCCTTGCTGACGGATCGGCCGAAGTAGAGGTGTGTGACGGGGATCTCGTCGTTGAAGAAGGGGCCGAACTCATCCTCGTAGAGGAAGAAGTACATGACCAGGTTGAATTTGGGCGAGTGGCGCACCATGGCGTCCCAGCTGCTCTTCTTGATGGTGTGGAAGTGCTGGCCCGGGTTCTCGCTCACCACGTCGATGCGCAGGTGCTCCAGATGGACGTGTTTCTCCGAAGAGAGCGCCAGCAGGAGTTCGTCGCTGAGGAGGTGGTAGTTGAGCGCCAGCTCTCTCAGCCCGTGACACTGGTCCGCCACGCACAGGATCCCTGCAAGCACAGTCGTGATTCTTTATTTTTAATCCCTCCGATTGTTCTGGCCTGGTTTTAATTTCGTGTCGAGAACAAAATGGCTCATTGTGTTTGGCAGGAAAGCTGTGGGTTGAATCAACAGAGCATCGAAAACCCTTCCAGGAAAATGTATGTCACAGCAAGAAACCACAGAACAAGTCCCTTCATAATTACCGCCACAGTATGAAGTCACGTTCGAGAAGAAAAGTGCAGGCTCCAAAAACCAAATGAAAGACAGTCTTGTGAATAAAAAGGACAAATATGTCCGACAGACATTTAGACCTGATTGGAAGTTAAATTGGTGGGAATAATGAACAGCCACATAAAACGAACCAAAATCATTAGAACGCCGTTTACTCAAAGCTTCAAAGGTCGGGAACATTTAAATGTTTCTGTCACGTTACAACCAAAAACGTCAATGTTTTTTTATTGGGATTTTATGCTTCAGACTAATTTTATGTTTGTTTTTTGTTTTTTTCACAAATACAAATATCATCTGTTTCAATATCATTGTTTCAGTATTTTTTCAAATAAAATTTTTACCCATTTTTGGAGCTCTCTGTGTTTTGGGTTGTTGTCCGGATGGAAGATTTAACTCCACCCACTGCTGCCCTATAATTAGCACCATCCCTCTTTCCTTCCATATAAAACCATCATCAAAGCGTAACGTAGCAAACACCATGATTCACCACGGGGAGGATGTTTCCGGGAGGATTTTCAGTGTTGGGTTTCATTACAGCAAAGAAAACTGGCAAAACGTTTAATTGTGTTTCCGTTTCCACATGTTTACCAAGTCCCCTACTGCCTGTTGTTAACTGGACTTATTATGGCTTTCTCCTAGAAATGTCCCTTTTTAATAAGGGCCAGATTTGTGGAATGTGTGACTAACAGGTGTGCCACTCCTCTATAGAGTTTACTCACACTTTCTCTGAGACCCTTCACATTCCAGCAGTATTTACGATGGAAATAAATTATACAACGGTAGTCTCTGTTTACTAATCAGGTGACTCGAGAGGAAACTGGTTGCACGAGATAAAGGAACCCGAAACAAGGCTATAATTTTCAGATTTTGTGTAAAACAAATCAGAAAACTCTAGTCATTTCATTAACACTTTGCAACTCTACACTACATTACTTTGTGCTTTTCTCTTGTATACAATCCCAATAAAATACCTGGAAGTTAGTGGCTGAGATGTGAACAAGAAAAAAAAAAAAAAGAACAACATCTCTTAAAGCCAACGTACCTGCAGGGGACACATGAGGGCAGCTGCTCATCTTCAGCAGCTTCAGGGTGTCGCTGTTGTTGGCCACCAACACCTTCAACGATGGATCGTCCACTGGCGTGTCGTCGATCTTCAGCGAGGACAGCGACTTGGAGTTGACGAACACCACTGTCAGCGCCGAGATGAAGTGAGACTGAGGAAGCAAAAATGCAGTCATTCCTCAAACTTAATGTAGTAAGCTTTTTCTTACTAGATAGATTTCAACAATTCAGCACTAAAGAGGAACACCTATGAGGCTCCATTACTGCTTAAGTAACTGGATTCGTTTTCATATGCTACGCATAGAACACCGACTACAGTGCGAACGCTAATAGCTACTCGTGATGACAGGAAAATGTTGATAGAATCTGACTTTAGAAACATGACTATGCTGGTGAAGTGTTTCAAAGCCAACATCAGTAAAGGTTTTCCAGATCAATCCCAGTGCAGCACAGAAAAAAAAGCCAGATCAATGACAAAGCTGTGTCAAAAAGTAGAAAACAGATTAATCACCATTATTGTTTATTAATGTTACATTAATAAACAATAACAAACAAAATCACAAAGAAAAACAAAACTCCAAGTTTAAAATGTATAGAATAAAGAAAATGACTCAAATAAAAAAATCTATTCTGACATTAACTTAAATCTTACTAAAGGGTGTAGGTCATATTCTCTTTAAAAATAAACAAAAATCAAAAATGTCAATTTCTTTGTACCTAAAAGTGCTGAAATACCTTCAGGCTTTCATTCAATCAGCAATACGGGATTTTTCAAGGGTTCAGAAAGAGATCACTCTGCATAGAGGAGAACTAAATAGTGGTTTACTAAATAACATCATGTTCTCTTTTTGAGGCCAAATAACAAAATTCTGACCTTGTTTATGTGTGAGACAGACGCTACTTTCTAACCTTATCTGTAGGTGGGAGTACTAAAAACACTATCTTGTCAGCAAGTGAGTAAGAGAATTAAATGTGTCAAAGGTTCGAGATAAACTGACCGAAAACCTTATCTTTTCCTTGGCTAATACGGAGAAAGGAAATTCTTGTTAAGTGTTGATTATACCTTTGGAACCTCCATGAAACTGGGCCTGGCTGTAGAGATGAGTCCCAAGGTCTTCAGGGAGCAATTCACCAGCTGTGACAGAATGTCACATGCTGCCTCTGCAGATTCTGTGCTACTGTCCACCTGATGAGAACAAAGACTGGCTATCATTTCAGGAGGACAAAAACGACGTTTTTCACGTCAACATTTAGCGACAGCCATAAAATCAGACAGACGCAACAGGGATTGGATTTTTACCTTGAAGCTGACGTACTGGAGGTGGTTGGAGTGCCTCTTGATGATCTGCTTGATGAGGTCCGGATGCGTGGCTTTCAGGTACGAGCTTGCTGGCTGATTGAGCTCGAACTCGAAGCACCTCCACAGCTCGGGCATGTGGAAGGCTTCATTCCAACCGCGGCACACTTGCGAGGCGTAGGCCCGGTCCAGCAGCGGAAGGTACTGGAAGATGTGCAGTAGGATCTCCTGAGGCAGCAGTGACCAGTCACACAGCGGAGACTCACTGGCTGCCCCGGCCTCCGACTCCTCGCTCATTTCCGTACGGAGCTTTTTGCAGTCCTCTGGCGGACTTTCCCCGCTTGCCTCCTCTCCTCCTTTGCTCCGTTTCATCCTGAAACATAAACACATGCTGTTTAAGTCCAGTATATAAGCTCTGAAATTATAGAAAGAAAAAAAAAAAGTATATATATTACAAATTGAAGCAGCAGGAAGTTATTTGGTTAATGGTAGGTGTTTGACATTTCTGGATGCTGACAAAAAGCTATGTCCACTTCTGAGTTATTAGAGTTCTCTTAATTTTTATTCATTTTTTTTTCTGGCTCCAAGAACCTTTAGCTGATCGGTTGAGAGTGAGGAGGAAGACATGCAGTAAAGGTCATTGCGCCAGTGTTGCGACCCACCTGCAACTTTCTAAGTTAGCCTGACAACAAATTTGAGTATTACTGTCACTGAAAATTTGCCGTTTTTCAATATAGATTTCCTTAAACTTCATATTTTATTCTTTTCATGTCAACTTATTAAGTTTTTTTCTTTCTCATGCACTATATGTGTAAAGTACCAACCTAATACCAGTGTCCTTATGATGACTAAACCACTGTTTCATTTACATTTGCAATAAATCTCATGAGTCATCAATTTTGGAAGACGATTGTTTTTCTTTTCTTTATTATTATAAGAGTTTGGTGGATGATCCTTAAATATTACACTGTAACGCCCTCAACCAGTCATCACATAATCTGCTGGGAATAGATTTTGTGTCAGCTCAAAAACTCACGTTTTCTTTGGCTCCTTTCTAATTTCGTATTCAGCAGCAATAATTCGAACTTTGTTTACATTTTCTACACATAATGACTAGAGCAAGTTAACACAGCTAACACCAGTTACCGGTTTGTAGGTTAACATTCACAGGTATTAGCTGTACGGAACGTAATAAACCCGAATGATAAACTGAGGAAAGCATTTTAGCATTTTTCTAGCTGCTAAATCACAACGTGACCATGACAATGTGACGTCACGTTTTGGACAGAAAACGTGAGAAACGTGACAATGATTATAAATACGAGACTGCCGATAACACATGTAACGCTAGCTTTAGGTTTGACTTTGTGTCACATAAAGACAAAACTTGTAAAATTATTTAAAGCGTTTTCCTGTAATTCTCAACAGCCTCAATGAATGTAACCGTTAGCTAACGTTACATTAGCTTGTTTTAAATTCGCTCCAACAGTTTCGCAATAAAAGTTAGCTAAACGCACCTTCCTCTAACGCATTGTACGTGTCGTGAATAACGCTTGGTCGATAAAGTGACATTTACTCGTTAAGCTCCAGCTCAGCCGAGCATCATCCTACCTTGTTGTTTACACGCACAGCTAGCTCAGTAGCTGGAAGAAGGAAAATCCGAAAGCCGACTTCACTCTTCAACCCGGGCCCACGAAGGAAAAACTCATCCGCAGCAGCCAGATAACTCGCATCGGAACCCAATTACCGAGCACACCGACGACAGAAAAGAAGAAACTGCCACCTCCGCTCGACTGACCTAATTCCCCCTCCTAACCCTGAAATGGCGAAGTGTTTTGACAGCGGCGGTGCTCCACGGGAAACGTAATGCGAAATGGCTGTTGGTAAAGATCGTGCATACTCGCGAGATTACTCACTCTGCCGCAAAAACCTACTTTCGCTCCATAAAACACTCGCCTCCAGTTATATAAGTAAACGAGCATCAAAACAGTGCGACCTTACTTTATTAGATAAATTCTCTTTCAGGTAAATTGCAGCCTCTTTGTTAGTCATTTTTAACTAGAAAAACATGTTCATTCATAACTATGAAAAACTCAGTCTAATAACTACTTTAAATTCCATAATTATGGCTTTAAATGTCCAAATAACGACGTCTCTGGTCATTTTTTCTGTTACGTGATAATGCACCATAGTTATGATTATGTTTTAAGCAAATAAAACAGTAAACCATGTAGAGTACTAAAAATGCATACAGAGTGATGCATCTTTCGCTCATTTTTATGAGTTCCTCTGTTTGCATTTATTTTACCTTATCTGCATATTCTAATTAAATCCCTCCTATAAAAATTAATTTTCTTGCATTCTGCATGGCTTCTGTAAATACATTTGAGTTGTATTTGAAAATATTGAATCAATATCAGCCATATTTTGCAAAAAAAAAAAAAAAAATTAACGATGTCCCATTTTCTTCAATAGAAGGGATGAAAATCCAAAGCTTCAAAAAGCTACCTACACATTTTGCTGTGAAAATCCGTATTTCACTTCCCACTTGTGTTTTTTTTTTGTGTGTTTTTTTTTATTGTGAGTGCACATATTAGTGAAAGAAAGAAATGGCATGTTTAATGTCCAACAGAAATTGTATTTTGCCTTACTAATGGAAAAACTGATGACACATTGTGTAATTTGTGAAACAGAGAATCTGGTTTATTACCATTCAACTCCATCCACCACAGATATTACAGAGCAAATTCACAAGTAATAAGCTTCTTATTTAACAGCAGCTGCTTCTTATTTTTTTAATGTTTTATCCCCCACACTCTGCTTCTTCGACCCCCAAATCTCTTTGCCACATACTAGGAAAACGCATACAGGTGCACAATTGTATTTGGTGTAAAGACTGGACCCTTGAATCCTTCAGCTGTCACCACTCCTATCAAGACTTTTTAAAATTTTTTTTGTATTTAGGTAGGATTTTGATGCTTTTTTTATTTATTTATTTATCTGAGCTGAAAACAAAATTTACATCCACCATCTTTCACTGCAAGTGCGAGACTCTCTTTTCCAGACAGTAATCGAAGAGAACCGACACTAAGAAGAGGGAGGGCGAGGACTGGGAGCAGGGGGTTACGACTGTATAAAAATGTACAGTGGTTTTTATTTGACATACATTCCATAGATGAAACAGCTGCAAAATAGGAGGCACACCCAGTATTGCACTTCATTAAAAGTTCTGGCTCAAAACAAAACCCAGAATACCAAACAACTGAAGAGAGCAACTTCGGAATACAGCTACTTTGAATAGTATCGCTATATACAAGATTAGATAAATCGTACACTATTTCCATCCCGAAAGCGATATTCTTAACAGTCTTAACACCCAACTCACCTTTTTGTTGTCTGTCAACTCATGATGCACTTGACAGAGGGGAATACTATACAAGATTACGAAAAAATGTTTACATACAACAATATTTTAAATTTATAGTAAGGAAGCTGGAAATATGGCCCCTTCCTTTGTTTTTTTTCTTCCCGTTTTTAAACTCACTCTCATCCTCAGTTGCGTTTAAGCAAATTTATTTAATCTTCAATGTTACATCGTTACAGTTCAGTGATTGGGAGGTGTGCAACGTCTATAGAAGCCGAGGGATTACAACGGCTGCATGCAAACACGTCACAAGTTATTTTCTTTTTTTTCTCCATTCTTCTTTTAAGAAAAAAAACAAAACATTTTTTATTATTAAGTTTGCTCTGAATCGACAGGAGCAACAGCTTACGCTCGCAGCAGAACCTGGATCCTGATGTTGGAGAAAGAGCAGACCTGACAACTCGGCGTAGAACGGAAACCTGGTCTGCGGTCCAGAAGACTCAAAGCCAGAGCCGAGCTTCATCGCTGAGTCTCAGCAGCAGCGGCGGCTATAAAAATCACAGTAGACCGACTGGTTTTCAGTGAGTCTCTTAAAGTTTAGAAGGTGTGGGCATTCCTGCACACTCCACAACCCAGAGCAAATTCTTCGCCCGTCGGAGGGTGGACCACATGCAGGGGGCACTCAGTGCCTTCAAGCTGCTTGCCTTTTGGCCCTGTAACACAGAGATAGTAATTAAACCTTTACCATTATTTAAAGCTAAAATAAAACTCCTGAAACTTTGAAGAAAAGGTAACATCATATTATTGTTTTCAAGAGAGTCTATCCAGTCACCTGCAGGACAACGAGGGAGCTCCTCCTTGGGAACGCTGGTCATCCTCTGGAAGTCGTCATGGCAGGCGTTACAGAAGTGTGTGGTTCCAAAGCAGAAGAAGACGGCCACGGAGCAGCAGTAGCGGCATTTATACTCCAGGAAATCTGTGCCGTGTTTGGAGCACATCTGACAAACGCACACGGGAGAGAACATTAGGCGGGTTTCTGGAAAAACGCAGAATTTCTAGAAACTCTTTTCTTGTGCAGCAACCCCAGTCTTAATCGAGACCTTCTATCTGGCATGGCTGGGATTCTATACTGGCATCATTCACTCACCTGTGCCCTGGAGACATCCGAGCATGCTCCACAGATCAGTTCGCTGGGGTCATAGTCATCACCTTGTCCTGCTTCTGCATCACAGCGAGCCTCTCCTCCAAAATATGCCTACAAGAAGGGACTGTTGATTATTTTCTCAATCCATGCAAAACATTTGAGTCAAAAATCTGATCAATGGAAGTCATTTGCGACCTTTTTGCACTTGTAGCAGACGTAGTACGCATATCTGTTCATAGCGAAGCCTGCGGGGTCATTGTGGAAGCGCGCTCCTGGGGTAGTTATCGCCTCGCTCTTGTGTAGACCCTCATACTCCAGCCTCATCAGAGCTTTTCTCCTCACGTCCTCATACAGCTCCTTAATGGGGTCGAGGAGGTCTTTGATCACGGAGTGATTGATTTTGTTCTGCAGAGGAAAAAAAAACACACAATAAAACTTCATGAAATCCTTTTTAAATACACTATGTAGAGTCTGAAGATCCCCATGTCTAGAGATGGTAACATTTTTAGCAAGTGTATTGTGTAATACCTTGCAAATTGGACACAGCATGAACCCAAACGTAATGCGTGGCCCGAGCCAGCGGTTTTCAAGAACACGTCGAGTGCACTGAAGGTGAAACACGTGAGTGCAGTCCAGCTGGAAGCAGAACCAACAGTTTAATGTTAAGGCGAACTAAATTAACTCCCAAAACATGATATTCATTTAAAATCAAAATATAAGCTAAAGTCAAAGCTACCTGTACTGCAGGAGCTGCTGAGAGAGCCTCTGTAAAGCAGATCATGCACATATCATCTGCATCCTGTTTCAGGCAGCCGGCATTCTTATCGCAGCCGTGCAGACACGGCAGACAGGTCTCCTCGTTCTTGACTCCTCCACAGGGGTGACCGCAGGGATGAGTTTTACTGCAAGCCAACTTTGCATACTCCTGAGAGAGTCGACAGGAAAGGAGGTGGTGATGTTTACAAAGTACAATACACAAAAGTATTTAGTGGCTTTTGGATCTACCTGGATTAATGAATGCATTAGAAATAGTTTATTGTGGAGAGGGAGACGCTAATCCAGTATTTGTAATCCTAAACCAATGTCACATTTGTAAAAACATTTTCTATAGGCTCCATTAAGCAAAACTATATGATGTAGAGAGTAAAATACATAGTTAATCATTTATAAATCTGTGTTTAGGGTCAGGGTTATTCAAATTATTTTTCTTGCTAAAATATGTGGTGTTTGAACTATTATTGCATTAAAGGGTCAAAGAGAAAAAGCTTTTTGGTTAAAATCCTTGCATGTGTGTCTACATATGGCTGGCCAATGTGACACATTTACAATAAGCACTTATAGAAATTACTGACAATAATACCCAGGTAATAAATACAACATTTTAATCAAAGTTCCGTTTATGAAGCAGGAAGACAGGTCTTACTGTCAGTTTGGCCAAAAAATAGAGGCCAACAGAAAACCTGTTTGAAACACATGATCAACAGGTCATATAAAAACAGAAAGGAAGCAAGTTAATGTGAGCACAGCACTTCAACAGAATCCCCCTTCAGCAGAAATGAGATACATGTTGACTGAATACTTTATAGCTGTTAAGGTTAAGCATTGTTAGTATATCAGTTTGGACTTGTATAAAATGTTTCTATGAATATAAATAAGAAGGTTTTCATTTTAAACACCTTTTTCCCCTAAACGCATTTATAAACTTGCAGGAAGAAACATCACCTTACCTGATGAAAGTAGTTTTCTTATCAGCTGATATTCTAACCATAGGATTTGTTATGCAAGAAACTGTACATGGTAACTTTTAAACCTCTAACTTTTATGTTCCAGGAAGACCATATGTTTACGCTTTCCAATTAACTTGTAAGCTACAAAACTGCTCTGAGCTTGACCTATAATTGTTTAAAACACTAAATTTGATTTGCATCAAAACAGAAAAGTTGGCAAAATGTACAAAAGAGTCAAAAATGTATCAATATGTTGTAATGTTTTTTTTTGTTTAAGTAGTTTTACATTGAGAAAATGCGAGAAATTCTTGATCTCTTCCGGGGGGACCAACGGGGGAGGGGGAGGGGGGGGGGAGAGACTAACAATGATTTAAAAAAAGATTTTTTTTAATACATCGTATTACAATAAACTGCATAGTTTGTTTATTGTAGATGATTGAGCTTAGTGAATCCTCCACACCTGACAGTCTGGGTCTGAGCAGACGCTCCCCACTGCAGACAGTTCGGTTCCATTTCTTGTACCACAGAACCTGCAGGCATCTGAGCTGCTGGATGCTGGTTTACCTGCAAAAATATTAAATATGTGAGTGGAAAGAAGACATAAGCCTGAGAATGCAAAGACTGAAAAATGTTATATATAGATATATTTTTTTATGTTAAATTTTATTAGTCTTCTGGCATGAGAATGTTAGTGATTCCCATTGTCATGCTCTATGCTAAGTTACCCGTGTGCTCTCTGAACTCCACCATGGCCTTCATTGTTTTTGAATCAGCGAGAGCCATGAGCCAGAAGAGCTTGGTCCTCCCACAACCTTCATGGAGGTCGACCTTTATGGCCTCCTCTTCCTCCTTAAACACCTGAACAGCAGAAGAAACCAAAGTTAAAACCAATGAACGAACACAATGCCCACCCAGATAGAAATCAGCAGGTAACTGGACTTGAGTTGGAGGAATCCCATGGTGATGAATTAACCTCTTGCAAGCATTATGGACCTGTACTTTGACATTTTTCATATCACTGAGAAGTTTAAAACTGTAGTTGGACGAAGCACAGAGATGTAAAAAGCTATATAAAAGAAAAATGTATTTAGCCTGACATGTTCAGAAATATGCATAATAATTAATTACAGCTTATAGCTAAAGGATTTGTTAAATCTGCTTTGAAAGCCGTTTTTTTTTTTTTAAATAAAGTTCTTAAAGAGAAATCTAAAGGGCCAAAACTGGAACCACAAGATTGAACTGGAGATAATAATTTGGCCACGAAACTCATTGCTTCTTAACCTTACCTTATTAGCAGTGACAAAAACTTACTGATATTAAAGCAAACTTCTGACACAAACCTGTCTCTGGTGGGAGCGAGTGCGTCTGTGAAGATGGAGGAAGCGGTCGCAGTCGGTGCAGAGGTTGCCGCATATGTTACACAGGATAATAGCTGCCGTCTCCCCGTCATCATGATTGTCACACATGGGCTGTGGGTGGGGAGAGAAGGGAATAAATTATTACCCTTTTATTTAGCCTCATACGCTTTACTTTTCACACCTATTTATAAATCTCACCATCTGCTTCTGCTGTCCATCTTTTCCCATCCAGCGACCAGAAGAGAGGCGGTCTACGTGGTCCTGGTCAAGAACGCACAGTGACGCCAAGGCGAGCCACAGCTAAAGGAAGAGAAAATGAAATATTTACAGCACCGTCAATAAACGACATCTCTAGTCACCGATTTGTGCTTCTGAATTGCTTTCTTACCCTTGTTGTTGCTATGCAGCGAACAGGAGACCGATGCTCCTCCTCCATTTTAGTCAACGCTATAATGGTCTCTGCAATTGCGTTTTTGGTCACTCTGGACCAGGCGTCCGACAGGTGGCCCTACAAACAGTGTTTTGCAGTGCTTGTGTTACTTTAATCTGTGTAGGTCTGCATCTAATAATTATTTTAGAAATCTGTTATTCTATTGATTAATGTAATAAAAAGCTGGCACAAAAATCACTTCAGCTTATTTTATACAATATTAGAAAGATATTAAAATATGCAAATAAAATAATTAAATTCCTTTTTTTACATAAGAAAATAAACATTTTATTGCCTATAATGCAACATCATAACATTCTTTTAGCGTACGCTTGATCATTTGTAGCAAAGGATGCATCTGAAGCTAAAAAGTACTTCTAACATCACCATGTGACAAGCCCGTTTTTGAGTCTATATATTCATGTTAACAATTAATTTATTACTAAATTAGTGGACAATTATCTCAATAATACTGATTAATCGCATTAGCCCTAAATCTGCAGCGGTTTTCGCAACCAATCTGAAATGTAACAAAAAATTAAATACTCACCGCTGCCATATCTTTGACCAGCTTTATGATGATCTCAGCTATCTGCGGAGGCGTGGACCCTTTCATCCACCAGTGGCTCTCACCCCTGCGAATATAGCTGCGTACAAAAAGAGCAACAAAAAGGTCAACAAATCCATCTCTTGAGTCTTTCAAAAAACTCCAGCTCACCTTGAATTGAAGATCATCGGTAGAGTGACGGTTGTGACGCCCTTCCCTGCGACGGTGCCGCCCGTTCCGGCGATGGTGGTGCCTTTGGCTTTCAGCTGCACAGTGAGGGCCTTTGCAATGCAGCCCAAGAACATGTCAAGGATGCACAGCTTGTTCCAGTCGCCTTTCTCCGTGGAGTGGATAATGTCGCTGATGTCTGCCGGGGGAAGAGCCTTAACCCCGATGATGCTGGCGAGGCGGACCGGCGTCACCTCCGGCAGGACGCGTCGCAGCAAAGATGTCACCTAAGAAGACAACGGCCATGAGGTAAATGTTAATAAACTATTATACAGGTAATATTTTATCCTATGAAAAGTCAACCAGAAAGTCTTAAAATCTAGTTTCAACTCCACAATATGAATGGGCAATAAATCGATTTTATACAGCTGTAAAACAGAGTTGAAATACAATGAGAATGAAGTTTTAATATTACCAAAATAAAGTTATCATATGAAATAGTTATTTTATGAGAAATCCGACACAAAATCTAAAAATTTAAACGAGGAATGTTGAGCATCTTATGAAGTTTTACTTTGATATTAATTTAACAGATAAAGAAATACTTTTTTGACCCATCAGCTTAAAAGTATTATTAGTAGCAAGACTTTGTGCAAACAACTGAATCTATTTTGGAGAACGGACCACATATAGTGAGCTGGTCATGCCAGATCTCAATGACTCTAAAAGCTTTTTCTCATCAAAAATGACTTCTAGTAAAATTTACTGTTTTCTGATAATATGTCTATATTCTCATTCTTAAACAATGAGCAGTAACTGTGTAACTTTTCCCTAAGACTCTGTTGTACAAATGGTCACAAATGGACCAGCTGGTGGAAGTATTTCCATGAAGAAATACCAATGAAGAAGTACATGCAGTTTTCATGTACTGTTTTCATGTACTGCATGTGTTTCGTGGTAAGCTTACCATGAAACACAAATTTGCATGTCGGAGAGTGTGTTCACATTCATTCCCACCTGTCTTTGTACCCTCGGAGAAGCAGTATGCAGGAGAGAAAACAGGTCCTGCATGAGGGTGAGCTGTTGCGCCAGATACTGGCGGCCCACGTTGGAGCCGCTCAGAGCCAGAACCATGGAGAGGAGCTCGAAGCAGTAGGCGTCGGATGAGGCATCGTCGTCGCTGGGCTGGGAGTTGGCGTTCTCCTTGCTGGAGATGGCGTGTTCCCACTCCTCCCTCACACGTGTGGCTTCCATGCGAATCGCCTGAACAATATGTGCGCACACCTGGAAATAAAAGGCAGCAGTTGCATTGGATTGTGGACGCTTTAACGATCTGGTGGTTACGTTTGAATGGTTTGAATGTTTACTTGTTTCTGTAGGTTGGTTAGTTTGCTCCTGCTGAATATTATTCCCACCATATGCTCCTTAAGATCCGCATCAGATGGTACCTGTTTACAGAAAACAAAAAGATCAAAATAACCAGGAAACAATGCAATCAGTTGGGAGGAAGCTACGCAGAACTGAAGTTCTACAGACCTTATCCTCCCCTTCTGGAGATGAAAGCAGATTTTTCTCCTCCTGCTCTGGCGTCGGCTCTGCATCTCCACAAATTAGTTTGCCAAAAACCTAAACGCAAACCGAAGAATTATACTCACAGTTTCAGTTAAATGTATTATCTGCTAAAATAACCGCATGACAAAAACGCATGCAAATGAGCCAGATTGACAGACCTGTGAGGTGATGAGGCGGAAAACTCTGAGTGTCTCGGCTTCACAGTTTTTCTGCTGAGCCATGCTGGCTGAGATTTGTCCAAGGATCTTGATGCTCTCGCCCTCTTTCCAGCCAAGAACCTTCACCTGGCGAACCCTCAGAGTGTTTTCGGGGCCTTTTAACTCCACCTTGATCACATGATAATCGCCTCCAGGGAGTTCACTCGTCACCCAGCCTATGTGACGTGAGTCAAGGTCAACCTGTAATTTAAAAAAATAAATGAATTAATAAACTTTTTTACAAGCATAATAAATTTATCTAGCAATTTTTCATTCCTTCTTTAAAAAAAAGTCAACACAAATTGGAAGACAGCCAAAGGAACAAGTCAAAACTACCAAAATCTTATAGAGTGAATATACCATTTATTTTATGCCTAAAATCGTTTTGAAATAACTTGTCTCGTTAAATCACTGAAACTGCACATACCTGCTTGATTCTGCAAAGATCCTCAATGGCTTTTCCGCAGAGAAATGTTACTGATGTGACTTTGTTCTGTTTGCACAAAATACAAAATATAAATTCCCTGAAATCCATAACACGACGTATTTTCAGTCACTTAATTCTCAATTATGCCAACACATTAAGTGGAATATATTATAAGCCAAATGATGAACAAGTCATCAAAAGAAAGCTAGCATTATTTTACTAGTTGTTTTTGTTAAAGCTCAATTTAATCAGTTGCATCCAAAAACAGCGTACGCCAGGACTGAAAACGTAGAAATAGAGAATTACAAATTAAACCATAAATAAAGAAAGCCAGAAAATTGACTTGATGAACAAGTGATTTCCTAAAAAACAGGGGATGGCTTGTCCAACTCCTCTTTATAGTGGATTAAAAAAGAAATACAATTTTTTTTAAAAATCAGCAAACTCCTTATTGTACCTAAACTGCTGCTCATTATTAAAAACATATGCTTGAAATTGAAACAACCATCTTTTTGTCTCTAAAACGAGAGTTAATCAAGCACATGTTACTCATTTTAAATAAAAATGTCTCAACTTGTACAGTTCAACTCCATTTGACTTTAAGAGTGAATCCCACATTTTCCAATTACTGCCTTATGTTGGAATTTCACAATGGATCTTATTTTGAATAAAACAACACACCTGTGTCCTTTAAAACTCTACAGCCTGGTTTGGTGTTGTTTCTTACCCCGATGTCTCTGGAGTTGTCCACATGGACAGAAACTTTGGTGGCATTTATGCCTTTCACGCAGCTGAATGTTATGCTTTTTGTCTTGTTCTTGTCCTCATCTCCAGATTCCCAAAAGGTCTCCGTGGAGCCATCTGTCAGGCTGCCAATCATAGCGGGGCGGCTGGAAGTTTTAATGTCTACCACACTGGTTAGGTCCTTCAAGCAGGTTACCAGGCAGAGATCCTGTAAAAACACACATTTTCTCCTGGTTTCCCAAATGGACAGCAGATGAGCAATAACAAGAACTAGAACTGGTTTGTGTTCTTGCCTGGCTCATGGCTTCATAACCCGACTGGACACTGATGTTGAAGCTCTCCTCGCTGTCCCCATCGTCTGACTTGGACAGGATGTTGTTGATGTGATGGAAAACATTGCTCTGATGAAGGAACTGGTGGTCAGACTGCTTGAACTTGAGACTCCAGCACCTAAAGTGACAAGAAACAGCCAGAGAAGCTTAATGTTTGCCTGTCTGAAATCAGAAGACAATTTGGCAAGTTATTTCCATGATAGTGGCATTCTGGGAGCAGAGATTTACCTCAGTGCCATCTGCTGTAGTGCACTGCCACTAGGAAGTGACATCATGAGGTCAGAAATTGTCTGAAGAAGGCGGTGGAAAGTGTGGGGGAGCGGGTGGGCTGCCTCCCCAGCAATCACTATGTCCGACAGAGGGTGTTCACAAACCCCAAGGTCTCTTTCCTATGTAACCATGGAGATACTCATGATTAGAAAAAGTGACAAATAAAAAGATCACATAACTGTAAGCCACTCTTGCCTGTTCTAAAGTTTCTTTGTTCCCCTTATTCTCCTCATCTTCCTCATCCTCTGGCTCACAGGGTGATGGAGTGAGAGATGCTACAAAATGCCAGAGGATGTCGTGCAGAGAAGTCGTCTGGATCACATTGCACAGCAGCCAGTTGAACGCCTGACAAGAACATAAAAAAAAAATAAAACAATTTTAAATTAAAATTGATCATATCTGACATTAAAAAGTAAAATTTCGCAGCCACAACATCCATACCTCCATAGCAAACACCCTACAGGCAGACTTTCTCAAAGCATGCTTCATGGCCACCTCCAGGCCTTCAAGGTCATGGTGTTGGATAACGAAAGCCAGAACAGGCCACTGGAAATTCCTCTCCCCTTTACTAAGTGAGCCATGAGCTGAGATGAGGCGGGACAGCTCAGGAGATGGGTGGCGCAGCAGGGAGGAGCCCACTTCTAAGTGAAAAACGAAGCGGTTAATGTAGAAATAATGTCACCACTCGCTCTAAGCAACAAAAATCACTTCCGCGTTGATCTACCTGCATCGCCGCTATGAACTCTCCGTCTGGGCACAGCTTTGACTCGGGCTGGAGAGGGCGAGTGTTGTTTGTCATACTCTGATGCTACAACGGAGTAAGACCTCTGAAAAACGGTGCGCTTTGCAGTGTCACTGTCTGTGATCGGACTGGTTTCAAGACTAAAAGGAAATCAAGACAAACAGAGTAAAACTTTGGGTTAGAATATCCCAAAAGACAACAATTTAAGCTTATTCTGTTGAGGTATGTTATTGGCTGGTTAACAAAGTGGTAAACAGTTTGGACATCAAGAGATTTTTAACTAATTCAGTGCCTTGCAAAACTATTTATGCCCACTGAACTTTTTCAATGTTACAACCACAAACTTTAGTCCATATAAGAAGCAGTCCCTCCAGTGTTTTGCAATTCTGCAATCGCAAAAATTCGCACAATATTAAAGACTAGTTGTGAGTCTATTGCAGCACAATTTTCTGCAAAAAGTGTTAAAAACATGGGATTTTATGTGGCTGCTAACTCACCGCCTGCAGGTGGCAGTATTTCTTACTTCTATTACACTTTTACCTCAACCTTACTTTTATAGTCTGTGATTGATATGGAGTGAATAAAAAGTCAGAAGGAGTTCGCACTTTTTTTTTTTTTTTTTTTACCTGGGGGGCATTGACTTCATATTACTCTCTGGTTCCTCAAACACATTGGGACAAGCGTCTGGTGTGACAGAAATGTAGGGGGCAGGAACGGACGTCGACCGCAGATACCTCATCTCATCCTGGAAAAGGTTGTCATCTTGATAAGCTCCAAAGTTCTCAGTGTGTTGCCTGAAACAAAAGACAAAAAACCAAAACCATCACTGTAACCTCCATTTTCTGTTTTCGCCAGAAGAAAGTTGAAGTCGCCCTGTAACTACCTGGCTAGTGTTTGTAGATAGAGGCAGCCCATTTTATTGGGGAGTTCCTCTGACACGCCCTCCTTCAGGCTGGGGAGCAGTTGCGAATGAAGGGGGCGGGGAGGATGGTGGCAGAGCATGCTGGGCTCTGCTGCACTGCTGAGGGACAGCAGGAACAACGCGTTGGCTCGGATCACCTGGTGAGCTTCCATGGTGGGTAGAGCTCTAGGAGTCTTAACCTGCAGAGGCTTCTTCCTCGACTGTTTCACCTTTAAAATTATGTTGACCGTATTAGCTTAGATTAAAAAAAAAGTATCACAGAAGCAGAAAACAAAGAAGAAAGGAGATAAGAGATGACGATTAGTCGACATCTGCTACCTTTTCCCTGGCTGCCGTCTGTTTCTCTCTCAGGTATTTCTCTCGACAGCGATCACAAACCAGGTACCAGGTGCTGCCTCCTATGCCTCCATCGCCACAATTCCCAGCCCAACCTCCACAGAAATGGCCGATACTGTTGTAGCCCTGACCCCCGGCATAACGACCGCAGCCTGGATTGGAAATGTAAAAGAAGCTTGTTTGAAAACACAACGGGATGGGTTTACAGTTTGTAAGGAAAAGGACTTTGCTCTTCTCACCTGGATGAGCCTGTCTCATGTGGTAAGT
Source organism: Poeciliopsis retropinna (assembly GCA_010277075.1). NCBI lineage: Eukaryota > Metazoa > Chordata > Actinopteri > Cyprinodontiformes > Poeciliidae > Poeciliopsis > Poeciliopsis retropinna. The sequence continues at coordinate 14,967,955 of VMRM01000012.1, read as the reverse complement.
GACAGGATAAGGGTGGGATTCCCCACACAGTTCGCAGATGGTGTCTTTCTCCGGTCCTCCCATGGCGAGTTGAGCCATCTCTCCAAACAGATTCCCTCTTGGACGTACCTCCGCCTTCTCCCTTTTCTTCTTCTCTTTCTTTGCCTTTTTGCTGTCCTTTTCGTGCTCCTTCTTCTTCAAGATCGCACTGGACCCTGGGCTGGGAAAGATCATGTTCTGGGTGGCTGCTTTGATGGTAGCCATTGAAATGTCTTCCCAGAACGCAACCAAGTGCTGCAAGGTTAACGGCAAAATGGACTTTGGCCTCAAGCAGGGGTGAGAGTTCATTTCATAAGACGAGGCCTCCCCTTTCCCATCCTCGCACTTCTCTGGCAGGGGAGGCTCCTTCAGCATAGATAAGACTTTGTTTTTGTTGATGCTGCCCATTTTGGAGATGTCTGGACCATGGGGCGCAATATTAAACATGTTGAGTGCAGAAGAAATCTCCAAAGAGTGACGGTTTTTCAACTTGCTCTCTTTCTCCTCGGGTCCCTGTCCGCCCAGGGAGTTACGAATGGGGGCTTGCTCTTTGGTCAAGTCAGGATTAAATTTGAGGAAGGACGAACAGGCCATGGCATCATGAACGATCCCCTCGTGCCAGAGGAACGCGGCGAAAACCGCACGAGCGCATTCAGCTACCGAGGGAGACATGGCCTGTTTGACAGGCTCTGCGATTCTCGATGTGCTCTCAGCTTTGAACAGAGGCCCAGATTTGTCTTTCTTGGGACGTGCGTGTCGGCTGGATGTTTTGCGACTGACTTTGGGCGACGAGCGGCTCTCCAGCTCCTCTTTAACAGGAGCTTTGCCAATGCTGAAGTGAACTTTGCACGAGCCTTCCTCTGAATTGCGGAGCTCCGCATTCTCGTCATTGATATCCTCGTTAGAGAGGAGAGCGCTAGAGGTGCAGACCTCCACTACCTCACTGTGGAGATTCTCCTGGGTCACGTGTGGAGATGGAGCACGGTTTTCTGCATTACTGATCACTTCTTTATTGGGATCTTTAGGAGACAGTTTAGATTTAGGAGACGTAGATCTTCCCCTCAACGGCTCTGTGAGGGGAATCTTCTTCTTCCTGAGCGTGTCTGGATCAAGAGTGTATGAGTCTGACTTGGATCTCTCCCTGGGAGGATCTAGTTTTGCTTTAGAAGAAGGGCTGACCTTGGGGGGTAGGTTTTTGTCGTGGTGGCTCGAAGAGGAGTGCTGGGATAAATTGCTTGAGGGACTGGATCGTCCCGATGAGGATACGCCTTTTTGTTTGGGAGAAGAAGAGCGAGAACCTGGATTTGGTGACTCGGCCCGACTACCCGAGGTTCTACCGTCCGCTTTTAGCGCCTGGAGAGTGTTGTGGTTGGGTGAGTGGGAGCGGCTGTGAGAGTCACTCCTCAGCTTGGCCGTGTCAGACCGCAGAATGAGAGCTTCGCTGGCCGAGAGTCCGCCCTCGTTCGTTTTCACCCGGCCCTGTTCAGAGGAGCGGCTTCCTCGACTCTCTTGCTTGGGGGAGCGGTTTTCCTGACGCTGCTTACTGGTTTGGGACATGGAGCGCGCGCAGGACATCAGATTCCCGCGTTCACCTAAAAGCATTGATGATTCAAACACAAATGAATTAGAAAACATGCTATTTTCGTCGATGAGTCATAAAAAAACAGCAACACACAAAAAAACTGTAATGTTGTGTCAAAACAAACAAAGAGAACTAAAGCCTTGAAGATGAAAGATGTTAAGACTCATGATTAATAAAGGTTGTTAAAAGCAATTTTTAGAATGAAATTAGTTAGTGGATAATGAAAGCATTAATGAAAGATGGTTTCCAAGCCAATTTTGGAGAAAGCTCTATCAGAAACCAAACCAAAAGGGTTTACCAGTCAAGTTTACAGAAATAATGCCTACAAAAACTAAATCTCTGTCTCTTTATGCACCAACCTTATGAACTTTTAACATCAGAAAACTAAATGCAGTCCTATTACGAATAGAGGATTGCAGGTATTACCAGCTAAGTTAGCAATAACTGTGACTGGTGGTTTTGTAAAAATGTTTTGGACAAAATGGGATTTTTATTCACCCGTGAATAAATGTGCTCATATTAAAGGTAGTATTGCTTTACGTTTTCCAGTGTAAGATTATGGTTATGAAATTAAACATGAATTTATTTAACAGCTTTTCATACGTCTTTGCCAGAGGGATCTGTCCATGTTTGTCACTTTTGCATTGAGCAAAATTTATTCAATCAATATTGTCAAACAAAGCGTTTACATTTTTTTTATACTTCTACTAATGCCCTGAGCCCTGCTGTCTAAACAGTACACCCAGATTCCAAAAACGGTTAGGCGTAACATAAATATAACAAGCTCCTCAGAGGAGTTTTTTTTCTGGAGTTCATACCCACCCTCGGTGGAGTCTGAAGGGCGCATGCAATCTGTGATTACCCACCCTTTTGCCTTAGAGCGAGAGATGAGAGAGCACTACCATGACCAGCCACCGACACACTGCTTTTGTGCACACGCTCACGAGAAGCAAGGCTGCGAGATGAACCATCTACTGCGGGAAACAGTGGAGCAGGTAAACAGAAACAGTGGAGCAGGTAAACAGGCCAGATATGAAATGCAAGACAGAAAGAAAGAAAGAAAGGGAGAGAGGAAGAACAGACGGACAGAAAGGAAGAAAGAATGAAAAGGAAGCCAATGGAGTCAAAACATGAAGCCAAAACAGGAAAGCGACAGCACACAAACTGATGGGAAGATATAGCTGGGACATGAGGAAACAAGACACTTAGAAAAAGTCAGTGAAGTCACAGAGGCCTGTGAGTTTTGTGAAATTTCACACATTTGTTGCTTAGATGTGTAAAGTAATAAAAACGTTCATTCTGGTGATGCAGATCATCAGAATGAACATTTGTTTTTAAATATTAGTAGCTTTTGATGGAAGGAACTGAACCATCTTCAATAGCCAAGAGCCTGACATGAACACATCTACAGAAACAAAGATGCACAAATGGCAAAATGTAAATAATGGGCCTGGGGAAAATGACCAGAAAAGTCTTAAATATGCCATTTGGAGCGAAACTGTTTTCTCAGCAGTTTTAAAAAAAAAAAATTAAACTCTGACATGAAGATACTGATTAGTCTCCAAGGCATTCAATTATTCTTAAATGTGGGGAAACACTTCAGAAACATTTTTAAATATAAAAAGAAAAAGTATCATGGCTATTTTTAGACTTTTCTTATGTATTCTTTCAAGCAATAGCTACATAGAATTTTCACAACAGAATAGCACTAATGATTCAAAGTTCTTTTTTGCTTAGTTATTTCCTTTTGCCATTGGGCTGACTAGAAATTCTTCATTTTCCATAAATTTGGAATATTTCAAATAGGAAATTGGTTGTATCGTTTTTTTTTTTCTAAAATTAGAAAAAAAATGAAAAAAAACAAAAAAACAATTTGTACTACATTTGGTCATAAAACTTGGTCACTTGTCTATGAAAACTTTTGCCTATGTTGTATGGCTATACACAAATTTTATTTATTAAGAAATAGGGTAAAAATTCCTTTTACAATTGTAAAGGAGGATGTACTGTACTATTGTGTGTTCAAAAATAATAAGACAAACAGTCATGCCAATTGACTTGCATTTTTACACAAATTGTTCAAAAAGGAGCAGGTGGAAGTTCAACAAATGTATTCCTGGGAAAAATGATCTTTGCATCATTTTTCATAATCTTAAAAAGGTGAGTATGTTTACGGCTAAAAAATTCTGATAGTATTTTACTTTCATGCATGCATCACAGCAAAAAAACAATGCAAGTCATTCTGTATTTAATCTCCTCATCGCAGGCAATCAAGGAAGTTGTGCTTTAAGTTGTATCTATTTTTTAATGAAGCTCACAGGACTCTGCAGACAGACAACACAGAACCAACAAGAAAGCAGACAGGAGCAATGCTACAAAATAAATCAACATGTGCAAAGAATATTATTTCAGCTGAAACCTCCAAGGATCTTCTAAGCTGACTGTCTTTCATATTGTCACTCTTTTTCATTTAAATAATCCAGCTGGCATACAAAAATCTACACAGGCCACTGCTCTTAATGCTTAGATAAAAGTCTTGGGCTGGCTGAGGTGGGAAATGAAACAAGACACTTATGTGGCAATAAAAAACCATGAAGGAAACGAAGACGATAAACAATTGAGCAAGCGGAGCAAACAGAAATCAAAGCAACTCAGCCTCTTATGTGAACACATAGCAAAAATATTTATTTTACCAAGATATTAAGTCTAAGTATTTCAGCTTGAAATCTTGTTTTCTTATGAGTGTGTTGTTTTTTTTCTTAATTACAAACTATTTATTTTTACTAAAAACAAGATTTCAGCAGTAAACATTAGACGCGTAAGCTTGTTAAAGATATTTCTGCGCTATAGAGCAGTAGCGTTATGTGTCACTTATCACCCCTCTTCACCACATAGAATATTTAACATGGAGGAATAAATCAGGAAAACAAAACATCGCAAGGTTAAAAAAGATCAACACCTGTGTGAGCAAGTGCTGTCAGAAAGCAGGACAGACTTACTCAGAAGCTGTGGTTGTGGCTGAGACACTTGGGAGGGGGACTGTCCAAACACAAATGGGCTGTGGACAAGGGAAGAGGAGGAGGAGGAGGAAGAGGAGGAGGAAGAGGAGGGAGGTTGGGCGGCTTGATCAAATACGGAGGAAGAGGAGGGAGCTGCTGAGAGGAAGGGCCCAGACTGAATGGAATTCAGTATGGCACTTAACCGGTCACCTGCAAATATGAACACAGAGGAAGTGGAGAAACTGCAGCTTATACTCTGGTTTTGAGGAAGTCAGAGGGGGACTTGGGGTTGTTTTGTTCATTTTGTGCCAAATCATTCAGTTACCACCCACAGAACATCAGATTTACAAAATAGGAGGAGCCAAAATGGACATACAGCTTCCTGGAAGTCCTTTAGTTAGATGTGCAACCAAAGGTCCTTTTATTAAAAAGTTAAAGTGTAAAAGACCATCTAAAAAAAAAAAAAAAAAAAAAAAAACCACATTATATTTAACTGCTCAAATTGTATTAGGAACAAATAGCTCAGAGCGTGTAATTTAAAATACTTTTTTGTGTCATCCTTCCATGACACAAAAATTCCCAACATTTCTTCTCATAAAAGTTTACATTTTAGGTCAGCTAAATTTATGCTAACCATACTCATTCACAACAAAAGCCATCTACTACAACTACTCAGATAAAGTAAATAAATAAATTCACCATTCAGTACAGTCTATCTTGTTTTAATTCAATCCCAATTAAATATTTTGATATTACAAGGTAGTAATTGATCAAATCAAATGATGGCGTTCAATAATAGTTGACCCTATGACAGAACCTGCTTTGAAAAGGGAGGTCAGGGCTCCTTCCTGAAGCCAAGCTCCACAGAAAGCTCACAGAAAATTGGAGCATTGGCTCCTGGTGTTTGTCTGAGCTTAGTCCAAAAATGCTACAGGAAGACCCCCTCTCACACTGCTCACCCTGCACATGACTTCAAGGTCAGGTCAGGCACCGTTTGGGATGAACAGTTTCCCAAATCTGAATCTGAACATTAAGTTACTGAATTTCGCTATAAAAAGGATTGCTATAACAAACACCATGTTTCTGCACAAGGTGCTCTATGTATCTTACTTATCACCCAGTGGTGAGCAGGATCTGATGGATGGGGAGGCTGCCCCACAGACCTTATAAAACTAAACAATGCTTAAAAAGTACTTATAATGTCTAGAAGAAAGCCTCGTTTTCTGAGATTTTCAGTCAAAGTTTCTTTCATGTTTCATGTTTAATCAAGGGATGAGGCTGATTGTCATGGAAGTTCAGCTGTCCATTTCACATGCTTTTGTGGATTTGGATCATTTTGTTGGGGGTCAAGCAAGAGTATGCAATGCCAGGGACGCTTGCAAGGGTCATCCAGTCCTTGTATGTCCACAGTAAGAGCTGTGATCACATTCTTAGCACAAAGTCAGTCTCATTTCCAGTGCAGGTTGGACTCTACCTGAGCCGTCCATACTCAGTGACACTGTTTATGGTGTTTAAAGACACATTCTCAAGAAGTAGCTGCTGAGAATGAAGGCGTCTACCTTGGAAACCCTCAAGATCTTAACTTTGCTCTTTACAGATTATGTAGTTGTGTTGATATCTGCAAGTCAAGAACTTCAGCATTTACTGGGGTGGTTCGCAGCAGAGTGTCACATGGCTTGAATGGGTGTCAGCGACTCTAAGTCTAAGGTATTCTCAACCTCTCTCCAAGTTGGCGTAGAGTCTGCTTCAAGCAGGAGAATTCAGATACTGTCTCACCTGAAGTAATGTGGGCAGTTTGATGTGGTGAAGAAAAACCAATGAACCAAAATCAAAGTTCTCAAATTACTGGTACAACTACATTCTGATTTCCCTGTATGGTCAAAAAGGGATGGATGAACAAAGGACTGAAAAGGAGGTGCCTCTCTCTTTAAAGGGCATTGGCCATTGGGATAGACCCCAAACTAAATGGTGGAACTATAAATCCCTTTTGGCCTGGGAACACAGTGGGATTCCACTGTACAAAGTTGCTGGAAAGAGGGATTACTGGGTTTCCCTGCTACTTGTTACCCCATCTTGGATAAGTGAAAGACAATGGATGTAAGGATGGAAGGATTGTTCAACGTTCTTTTGTTAAGAAACCCAATGGATTGCTCTGTATATTTATTACAGAGCAATAAATATATTGCTTGTATAATCGAGCAATATTATAGTAAGTAAATAAGTGCAACTTATTTACTTCTTCTTTAGAGAAGTAAATAAGTTGCACTTATGAATTGCAACATTTGGCAGACAAAGATTGTGCTGTCACTGTACTCGATTATACATGCATTGTTTTGTGGACGACCTTCAATTTGATTCTAAACTACTGAACAGTTGAAGCCTAAGACTGATTTTTTTGAACCACAATTCTCTGCAGAGCAGACTTTCAAGAGGAAAACCTCTTAACCAAGTAGGGTAGACAAAAATCACTGTAGGAAAACTGACATGACAAAGGTGCAATATTCAAGCAAAAAAAGGGGACAAATGCACTTTACTGTGGCTAGAGCTGCACTATCCCTGAGGCGATGCTCGCTGTACTTCACAATGAGTTGAAGATATCTGAATAAATGAGGGATCACATATTGTAAACGGGATTTTACTAAAACATAAAGAAAGGGGTGAGAGGGGTGGTCAGAGCCGGCTTCTGCATCCAACTACAAAGCCCACAAAAGTTTACATTTTAGGCAAATGACACTGACTGGCCCATGCATGCAGACATATGCCCAACACTGCAGAGATGTGAGGCATGACACAGCAGCATTAGACAAATTAAAAAGCATGCAGAAACCTCAAAACAGAAATCAGGAAAAAAAACAAAAAACAGATGACACCTTGGGATTCAAAGAGAGCCACATATGTAGGAGATCTAACTATAGTTTGTAAAAAATAACTTTTCAATATTTTTTATCAAATACAGCAGTGATACTTTGAGATATTCAATGGCTTTTCCTAATAAAAAAGGCCCTGAAAAGCTACAAACTGAGAACAAGATCATAAATGATTTAAACATTCAACAAGGTATAGAGAGTTAAAGAATCAGTAAATTGCAAATCCATTGATGATGCTTTCAAGCATTTTCAAAAGCAAGAGAGAAGCATGACAATGAGCTATGATAAATGTATAAAGATGTATATTTATATTAAGGAACATTATGTTCAGATAATGTCATCTCATCAACTGTTTTTGTTCACAAAAGCAATTTTTGGTAAACTCACCTTTGTTGTTGGAGATGCCATAATCAAAGCCCTGTGCTCCATTTGAAGTAGTTGCTCTGTTGAAAGCTTGCACAGAGAACGGACTGGGAGGGGGAGTCTGATTCCCATGCTCGATCAAAGCTTGTTCTGAAAAATTCAAGTTAGCCATTCACTCTTCAGATGTTTAATAGATAGAGAATCCTCCACGGTAACCAGACTACTGTGGTAAGATTGCATAAAAACACATTGAGATAAATGTATCTTTAGAGCTGTTAAATTCTGTCGCATGTTGTTGGCACACAATCTCAAAGAACAATAGAATTAAATTTGTAATAAACATTCAACACTGGATCTCACAGACATTTTAAATGTCCAAAATAAATGAAAATAAAACGACAAATAAAATGGATAACCAACGGTTCTGTAAACAAAACTGTCCTGGAAAAGGGACTAGTTGAGAACCAGCTTGAAAGCTTTTGTCAGCCAGTCTTTGGTAAAAAAAATAAATAAATAAATAAAAAATAATAAAAAGACGAGAAAAACAAAAATGTCATGCAAACTGAAGTTATCAAGCTCATTTTAATTTATCATTCTATTAACTGATTTACTATGACAGGTTTATGCACAATGTGTATGGTAGCAAAACAGAACAAACAGTAAACTAAAACAGATTTAGCCAACATAACAGAAAAAAATGAGTATGAATAAAAACAAAATACAAATTTCAGATGCTTTTATTGTGAGGATCTGTCGTGGATTCAAATAAATGTGGCACAAGTGATTTTGTTAAAAATAAAATCTTAACATATCCCCCCCCCCCCTCTACTGCATCAATGTACTAAAATTAACAGTTGAGTAATTGGCTCATGGGTAGTTTCTTGTCTACTCATGAACAAGGTAGGCAAACATAAACCTTTTTTGGTAAACTATGGGTTTATAAAGTAGTATTTTGCTTTTTGTATGAGGTTGTCAATTTACCCAAATAAAGTGAAAGTATTTTTAATCATTATCTAAGGTGCCCTTAATATATATATAAGTTTAGTTTATTAGCAAATTTCAGCAATGTTTCAAATTGCCACCAAACGCTATAAGGTAAAGTGAAACTCACCATCGTCATGACGGAGGTACTGGTTGCCACCACGGTCTCTGGCCAATGACCACGCCTCGCCTTCATCACTCTCACAGAACTCCACTACACTGTTCTTATCCAGCTGTACCCAGGTTCCCTCTGAGTTTACAACCTGATGCACAAACAATACGTTTTATTCATACTCTCGCACGTCATTCCAAGCCAGTCTGATCCATTTCACTGTTCACCCACTCGACATCCAGTTTGTTACAGCACATACAGAAACCAAGAGCAAATCTCTGCTACAGAAGGATCAACAACATGCAAGCATTTGGGTCATCTCAGAGGCACAGTGTTCATAAGAAGAAGATTATATGAAACTGATTTCATCAGAAGATACTGCTGGACAAAACTGGTTAAATTAATTAAAAAAACAAACAAACAAAAAACAACTTACTCTAAGATAGAGGTGTTTTATTGAAAGGTAAATGCATGAAGTTGTGTTTTCTCAACGCCCTGTAACATTATTGTTGTGGAAAAACATATACAGATGGAAGTATTAGTAAATGCAGGCAGGGTCTCCCACATCCACACAGGGCATTCAAGAGCAGTCTCAGAAATCTACTGAACAGCATGACACTCCACAACAGCCAAGGATGAAAAAGAAAGGAGGCTCATGGACAGATCAAGGGAAACCGAGGTGTTTAAATCAAACTTACAGAGCAGTTAAAAGAACAAGAAAAGTGAAGTCATGGTACAGAAAGGCTCCTGGATTTGGAAATCAGTTTTTTTGTTTGTTTTTTTTCCAACAGCTCTCAAGGCAGCTGAACTTGACACCCTAAGATCACCATAAATGTACACATATGCTGGAATTAGTCAGGTGTTAAGTACTGCAGCCACAGAAGTTGGTAAGACCTCAGAAAGTGCAAAGGCAGAGAACAAAGCCCATGCCCGGAAGCTACAGAGAACAGCTTTGAAAGTAAAGTAATAATGTAAGGAGATCTACACAGACTAAATTATTGAGCTGCAGCCACAAAAACACATTGTATTATTTGGGGGTGAGTGCGTACCTCGCCTATGGCCTTGACTTTGTTGCCAAGTACTAACATTCCAATAGGGATACCCCTAAGGTTTGGACAGCTTCTGATGTTGTGACCAGAGGGGCCGGTCTTCACTACCTTATAAAGCCCCGGGCCGCCGCCCTGCCCTGCCCTGTTCTGCACCCGAATGGGAGCCTCGTGGGAAGGGCAGCTGCTCACCTCCTTTACGTTCTCCTCCGACTGGCCCCTGACCTCCTGCAAGAGGTAAAAGCACAAATTAAAACACGTCAACAAAAAAGTATGAAAAGCTTAAAAAAAAAAAAAAAAAAAAAGGAAGGCTGGAAAGAATGCTGCAATATTAAGTATTCTTCTGCTAATGTTACAACCACAAACTTCAATGTAGTTTGTTGGAATTCTATGCTGAAAGACCCTCACAAAGTAGATTATCATAATGAATGGATGTGAGCTGTGTGTACACAAGCACGATTGACAACCAATCATGCTAGGACCTTCCTCCAGTCTCTGATAGGTTGTTCCTGACTGAGAGCAATGCATTTCTGCACATGGAGATAGGGCCACAATGAGAAGGTGGGCCACAGATTATCTGGCACATATTGTACTGTCGGGACAAAGTGACACTTTTAATATGTAAAAAACATATTTTAATGAAAGTTACATACTGCAGGTTAGAACCTCAGCATTTCCATTTGCTGCAATGGTCCAGTCAATATCCAGGATTAAATCATCTTAAAAAAATCTTCAGAGAAACTGCTCTCTGTTCAATCAGTTTGACCTGTTTTGCAGTGAAGAATGAGCAAAAATCTCAGTCTCTGTATGTGAAAAGCAGCAAGAGACTGCCCGAAAGACTTGGACCCATGTATAACTTTTCATTCCCCCCAACAATTATACACTACTTAGTATTAGTCTATAATATTAAGGAATACATTCAATTTAATGGTTGTAACGGAACAAAAGTTGAGTAAATTTCAATAACTTTGCAGCACAAATACACAATCCATTAGCAAAGCTTGGCTTAAAACCCTTAAAACAAATACGGTAAGTCATCAAAAACAAGCTAAAAACAGATGTTTTTGGTTCAGCTAATTCTAAAAGAGCATACGCCTCATTCTTTGTGTTCGGGATAACAGTCCTCTCAGCACACACACACACAAGAAATCAAGGCTCTATTCAACACTGGAATAATTCTGACAAACAAACAATGGGCCTACTAAAAAGCAAAGGGCATTTTTTATACAGCTTGAAGGGAGTCATGCTCGAACATGGGTACTGAGTTTTCATATCACAAAATCTCATGCAACAGACTGGACATCAATACCCGAGACCCATGCAACTACTGACCTTTTAAAGCAATTATGCAAAATTTCCAAACACCAACAATGACGTCGGATACAGGGAAGCATGAGGTTGAAATATCATAACCTCAGTGTTCTGACAACCATGCAAGTATACTTTTGACGTCTGACTCACAAGGGTTTCAAGGCGACACGTGGAATAACACACAAGCTATTTATCCCCGATTCAAACAACTCACCTGCGGTGGGAATATAGATAAGGGGGTCCATGACAAAAAGGCGATATCTCTGACTCCTTGGCTTGCGTTAAAAACATTCTGAGCAAATCGTGAGAGAGTCAAAAAACAGTAGACGACTCAGGAGGAAGAAAAAGCAGAAACGGGGCGGGGCGGGGGGGAAGGTGCATGTATTTTTTTGGAAGAAAAAAAAAAGTTCAGCCCTGGGCATTCTGGTTTTACTGCTTTAAGAGGTTTACTTGAAGAAAAGAAGAATATCGGTTAGATTTGGGCGGGTGTCAAATAGGTGGGATTGTGTGCATCACCAATAAAAGGGCCCAAAATGTTTACATACTTAATGCAATCACAGAAGTTCCCTGCAAACACTTTGGGAGATTTCTTTCCCCAGAAAGTACAATAAAATACAGATAAATAGGAGACTTCCAAAAAAATTCCCCACTTGGGTGATGTAGTGTGCCATGCTGTTCAGACAGAGACCTTTCACTAAAGCCCCCTAGCAACTAAAACATCCCAATGCAGAAGAGGAGTTGTAATACAGTAAAGTTAAAATGTTACACAAATTCATTTTATGGACCACTGATCAATTTATAGCAAAAAAGAAGAACCGTTGTAATATTGACCTTGTTTTTAAGAAGAAAATGCCATCTATGTAATAAGCAAATTCCAAGGAAAAAAAAAGTGCATACCCTTAAGAAAGACAGTTTGCAAGTCAGATGCACTAACTAAAACACCCTTCACTACAGAATAAACCTGGACCACATTTAATTGTTTCTCTTTCTCCTTGTGAATCAATCACTGCATTGGGATTCTCACTAATGCACAAAACAAAGTTGATACTACAAATCCAGTGTTCCTTTAAGGTGTTAAACACAGAATGAGACATGAGTTAACACATGCACACTGATTAGTGAAAGTTTCATACTCCGGTCTTTCTCAGTTATACGGTTCCCTGAGCAAATATTCATTCCTCTTGAATTCTTTTCATATTTTTGTCACATTGCAGCCACAGAAGTCAATATATTTTCTTCGGATTTTACGTGAGGGCGCAACATAGAGTAGCAAGTAACTGGAAAGTGATTGTAACGTGCTGTTCAAACTTATTTTACTAATGAAAATGTAAAACAATTTTCATTGCTTTTTGGATTTACCAAAATGCATGAGGCATGCATTTGTATTCAGCTCACTTTACTATATCGTAACAAACTGTCTTTATCGTGAAGCATTTCTTTAAACAATATTAGACATATATTAAAAACATTTATAATTCAATTTCTTTCTTATGCAAGAAAATAAACATTTTATTGCCTAAAATGCAAAAACATAGCATTCCAGTTGTGGCAAAGGATGCAGCTGCAGCTAAAAAAATACTTCTTACATCAACATGTGAAAAGCTCAGCTTTTTCTGCTAGACTTCGCATCAATGGAGCGTAGCTTCAAACTTGTGATTGTTTTTTTTTTTTTTATTTACCTGGAAGAAACATGACAGATTCTACCCAAAAGGGTGGCAACTGTAGCTGAAGTGAAATCTATTTCTACACAATATTGACTGGTGGAGGCTGAATGCAAAAAAACACCACATTTTTCTGATTTTCATTTGTACAAAGCGGTGAAAATCAAGTATCATTTTTATTCAACTGAACTTTTATTTGTCTATCACTTAACGTCCCATGAGATACATGGAAGTTTGTGGTTGTAACGTGACACAGCGTTCAAGAGGTATGAATAATGTTACAGGACACTGCATCATGCACAAAAACACCCCGAGAGCTGCCCTTTTAACTGACTGCTTACCATGCTACCAGAACATGTAAGCGCACCATTGCTATACAACATAGACAAGCTCCTTCCCAAACCAACAGTGCATGAGCCTGTCATCGTCAGACTGGGTGAAAGCTACTCAAGCAGGCCGCCTTCTACTTACGTCAGCTGGGACCAGTAGGTTCCTGCCCAGGTGCTGATTAAAAGAGAGGCACCAGGCTTCTGTGTAACCATTCATGTTGGGAACATACTTCTTTACTGTTTCATCATTGAGCCTGAGCCATATTCCATCATCATTGTGGATCTAAGGGGGAAAACAAGCAACAGAGCAGAGCACAGCCATGCCGGCTTGTTACTAAAAGAGACAGAAGGGGAATCACCCAGATCACAAACATCTGACATCTCTGAGGCTGCAGGAAAGTTGTTGTTTTTTGGGTGGGTTTTTTTGATGTTACGATGAGAAGAAAATCAGGAAAATCAGCAAAAATCAATTCTAGCATATGTAGAGAGCTAGAGAATTTACTTAGAGTATTAGAAAAAGCACCAGAATCTTTCATGTGGCCTCGGAGTGTCTTGCAAGATGAAATGAAGCAACTTAAAAGAAGAACATCAAAGTCATAAAAAGCAGCAATTGTTACAGAGAAATGATTTTGTTAAATATACCAAAATTACAGACAAAGTCTTTAAACTTTACATTATTTGTCTCATTTTCTAATCTGAATTTCTTGATTTAAAGAAGAAAAGCTTGGATCAGAGTAGTCCAGCTTCTATGTCTATCATCCTCTTTTTGGTTTTCATTGAGTTACCTCGTCAATAAAAGTGATGGTGCCATTGACGTGCACTATGCCTATCTGTTCACTCTGCAAGGAGGGGTGACTACGGACACGCAGGCCTGCGCTGTCCTTGGACACAAATTTGCGGACCTGATAGAGTCAGAAGGGAGATGAAGATCGAGATCAGCGGAAGCAAAGAATAGAAAGAAAGTAATAACAAGAGGTGCATCAGAAGGAAAGAAATGTCAAGGGAGGCACTGATGGTGGGAGTTCACATGCAATTTGTCCCCATACAGAGCCTGCTTTGCATTATATGCATCATCACAGCAGAAGATGATAGAATATTAGGAGGTGGATTTTCAGTAGGACGAGTCGGTGCTTCTTTAAACTCGCTTTTATGGAACACAAGTTCCAAAGCTTGTTTATTTATTTCTTTTTTTAACAAAACAGAACAACACACATTGTTGCTTGTTTCCCCATTATGACTTTCAAAAAAGTTAAATCCATTTCACAAAATGATGATGAAATCACATTGGATCTTATCAGTTGATGGCATATTCTTTAAGATCTTTTCCGCCTGTAAGCTTAAATGGCTACTTATCCCTCAGTATCAACAACAAACAAACTCACTTTCAGGCCTTGATTATGAATTTTCTCTGGACAACATCCTACAAAAATCATTTGGGGTTTCTTATTTAAGATCCAAATCAAACTTGTCTCTTCTTTTCCTTACTTACTGGATATAAATGGGGATCTTTGTTTACTCTCGAATTCAGAATGGTCTAGACAAAAGTTGCTATACATTAAAATGCACTTTTTGAGTTAAGCAAAACAGTCTCAAATCAAAAGGTACTTAATACAGAAAATTCTAGTTCTAACTTAAATCCTGACTATGTCTATACATTTATTAAAACACTGTTGGGACAGAGTAATCCAATCTAAATATGAACTCTTCACACATGTTTTTGCATGTTTTCCCTGTGCATCATAGGCACTCCAGCTTCCTCCAACTTAATTGGCAACTTTAAATTGCCCTTAGGTAATTGGGTTTAGGGTTATTATCAGCAATCTTTGTGTTGCCCAGTAACGGACAAGCAACCAGTCCAGGGTGTACCCTGCCTAGGATAAGCAGGTGTAAGACAATGGACTGAAAAACAAATAGTTTTTGTTTTAGAGGCTCTAAAACATTTTATCTGAAAAATAAAACTCACCTTGCTTGGCTGAGGTTCAGCCTTTTGCTTCACCATCTGAGTCCCAGGTGGTATCATTCCTTTTGGAGGATCTTTGACTTCTACCTCCAGCCCAGCATCTTAAATGAAAAAAAGGTTCAGAACTCAGGCACACACATTGCACAGATGTTAATCCGAGCGTTCACAGAATATGCTCAAAGTTGCATCAACTGCTGGCAGTGACGGCAGTTGACCTACCTATTTCAATGCCATCGATGGTGACATGGATTGTATAGAGGCCAACAGCTCCTGGGGTCCAATTAGCGCTGTAGGTCCCGTCGGTGTTGGCACGGATGAGCATGTTCTCACTGGGTCTGTTGAGGGAAGAATCGGTGAGAGCGCTGCAACTCAGCGGAAAGCATGGTCTGCATGCTGTTGCTTACCTCTTTGGGGTGGGAGAAGCAAAACGCAGCTCCTCAAAAGAGTAGTTTTCATACACCTGAAGGTAGAAAATGAGTTTGAAGGTGGTAAACTTTTTTTCTGTAATCTTTGTATTAGATGTTATTTCCTCAAGTAGTAATGTTGATAATTTTACTCTTTCAACTGGCCAATTACTACTTGGTAATTGGCCAGTTGAAAACTAAACTATTTTCGTTCTTTTTTTTAAATTTTTTTTTTAATCCCTGGACACATCACCGAGAAAACAACAGGGTGGGATAACAATACTTTTCTGCGATAAGAAAGTCTTTAATGAGCGAGGGAAATTCAGTTAGCATGAGCCAAAGGTTTGAGAAGATGCTAGAAAGGACAATGTTTTTAACTGAGATTGTCCCAGTAAGTCAGGGAAACAACTGAAGCTAAAAATTTTGGCAGTTTTTGAAACCAAGAATATGTCGTAATTACACAATTTTGTCTTTTAAAAGTGTTCCCTATCTTGAATAGATTTTGTAAAAAATGTGGGATTGGCTCACTTCTTTATTTTGAGCTGTGCAGATAGAAAGAACAAAGTGTAGCTTTATACAAGGGATGAACCAGCTGCAGGTTTCTGACTAATTCCTGATCTTTTGAAACTGCTGATTAAAAAAGCAGGAGACAAGTTAAATCAATTAAGAATAAAAACAGACATATGGAACCTCACCTAACTGATAAGCAATCAGATCCCTCCTTATAGAATCCACAACCCTTTATTACGAAATGAAAATATAAATGGAGAGTGAGTGAGTCATGCTGACCTTCATCATAGTAATGGCAATGTATCGAGCTTCTTTCACTATGACCGGCTCATAGGTAGCTTCCAGCTTAGGTGTTGGCAGACCTCCAAAGGTGAGGTCAGGGCCAGAGGACGAAGGAGAGGAGCTTCCAGGAAGCCTCTGCAGCTTCTTCATATTGTCTGTTTGAACCGACTTCTTCTGGGAAACTGGAACAGCCTTTACCTCCACCTGCAGATAAACAAGATAAAAGCTGAGTCTAATTGAGCAAAATAACAATATTACACATTTATAAGCCACTAAAATCAAACTTTTCCCAAAAGGAGGAAATTTTAAAAAATGCATATCCTTACCTTCATGTTGGGAACATGAACCACATCCCCATACTGATCTTTAGTCTGTACGACCACAGTAGCTGGCCATCCACAGCGGATATCATCTTTGTTCAGGATCAGAGCGGTCTTTTGAGGATCTGCATAAGAGTCAGGCTGTAGCCATCTGGACAGAGCAAAACATTGAAAGAATTTCAGTCAAGTTTATCTGCACAGCACATTTCAGCAACAAGGCAGTTCACAGTGACTTGCGTCATAAAATCATCAATTATGACACAAGCAAGAAACGTTACATTTTGTCAAATGCTATCATGAAAATGATCAAAACAGAAGTTCCAGAAGTTTGTTTCAGATATGTAGTGCAATATAATTTTTGTTTTGCTCTCAGGAGGTGCTTTGGGCCCTGCAGCACAATGAGGAAAGCTAAAAATGGCAATAGAGGGCTCTCATTTCATATATTTGATCTGTTTGCTGTTCTCCTACTGTCCATTTATTCTCACTCTAGTGTGTTTTTGATTTCAGCGAAACAGTGCAATGGCAATAAAACGACTTGTGTTGATTTGTCAGCATCAAAGAGCAGCTACACACCTGGCTAGTCGCCCTCCGCTTGAGTTTGAAACACAGGTGATGAAGTCTTCCAGAAAAGAGTGTTCGTTTGTTTGGATGTGGAGCGGCAGATTGCCCTCAAGGGCCTCCAGTATGGTAGGAGAATGAGAGAGGGCCAGACCTTTCCCCAGAATCCCTGAGTGAGCCTTACACACCTAAGAATGTGAGGTAAAAAAAAATTAAGTGCTTAAGAAATGTATATTTTTACATTTAACACACCTCAGGATTCATTCTACAGCTAACATACCTGAAGAGAGGCTTCCTCAAGAATCTCAAGATCTTCCTCCAACTCGTTTCCTAAATTAGAAACAGGATAAAGCATAGATTGATACTTAAAAATAGTCATAAGGGACAAGAAAAATCCATTATGCTCCGTTTTTCATACCAATAGGCAGGGCTAAATCTTTCTTCATTAAAGCTGCAGCACACACGCTGCCCAGGAACGCCAGCTCTTTCTCTAACTGGATTATACCCTGAAAGCCCAAAAACAATTGTATGAGAGTTCACATTCACCTAACAGAACGTTGTCAACAAGCCAACGTTTGTTGACGTTGGTCACTGTGAACCAGTGTTCACAGTGGACCAGATTGCAGAACATTTTAAACACAGAGTGTAGAGGGGGAAAAAAGAGGAAAATAGAATTTTCTATGAAACTGAAAATTATTAATTGGTTGAGCTGGAATACCAGAAACAAAACTGTAATTCATAATGTGTCACAAATAGTATGGGTCACAGTTTTGAAAATATTTAAGTGATGCATGCACTTAAAACACGTAAAATGCTAACCTGTGCATTTTATTTTTTGCCACTTTCATTTTAATTTTAAAGTTCAACTGTGTTGCTGTTTTTTTCACTGAATCACCTGTAGAATTGTTTTAGTGAAACTTTGTGTCTTTACCTCATCGGGACCAGGGTTGAATTCATATCCGATAGCCACACACTTAAAGCCGTAGAAGCAAGCTTTCTCGTCTTTCACGTAATCTGAGGCCGTTTCCAGTGAAAAGAGAACTTCGTTTCCTGAAGGGAGAGAAGGCGTTGAAATTGATTATGAGATTTAAATGTTCAGCAAGATGCCTGTGACAAAGGCTGTATAATAATCTCATTTACAGCTAAGAATACTTATTGACTGATAAATGAAAAACATACTACTGAACTACTGTCTTTAGCATAACAGTAATTAATTTTTCTCCCACATTCTTTGCTTAAAATGCTGGCAATACTATTATTAAACTGTGCTAAGAAAGCATGTGTGTTTCCTGCCTCCTATAATATTTTGTCCCATCCTTTCTGATACTTGACATCACAACATAATTGACTATTTCAGGATTGTATTTAAATCCTCACAGCACGATTGTGGCAACCCTCCTGAGTTCAGACATCAGCAGTGTCACACAGACCTGAGGCTAATAGCTGCTGTCCTTTTAGATTAGTATTGACAAAGTAGTAACATAACACTCTGTGTTCATTGCTTATCTAACCTTGTAGGAACAGCAGACAGGGTTTGCAAAGGCTACAAGAATAAGAGATATGGTGTCTGGGGAAACACGGAAGCAAGACACAAGGAAGTAAGGGAGAATGAACCTCAGGAAGAAAAGACAAAAGTATACAAAAAGGAGTGAGAGGAAGTTAACAAGAAAGAAAAGAAATGCACATAGAAGGAAAAGGGAGAAAGAAAGGAGGGAGGGCACAGGAAAGGAATGGATGCAAGACAAAAGGAAGGTAGAGAAGAAACAACCCAAAGAAGGAAAGAAGAAAGGGCACAAGGAACAGAAGAATTGAGTAAGGAAGAATTTGTGAAAGGACAGGAGAAGGACACTAGAAAAAGAAAGGAGATAAAGGATAGAAGGAAAGAACATAAGGAATAATGGACACAAATAAGAAAAGAAACTTATCTAAACTCATCAAGATCTGAAAAACCCTGAAGTCAAATTCCAGGCCTTAGCAGACTATGTGGGAACCCTAATTACGATCAACAAAAACAAGAACTTATTTTCCCAGATGTAATAATCTTACCTGGAAGCACCAGCACGGTGGTGGGCCAGCCAGTGGAGCCGGAGAACTTCCTAAGTTCAGTCCATGTGTTGATGGTGTCGTGGATCAAAGGCTTCCCGCCCAGGT
The DNA here is from genome assembly GCA_010277075.1 of Poeciliopsis retropinna. Classification (NCBI taxonomy): domain Eukaryota; kingdom Metazoa; phylum Chordata; class Actinopteri; order Cyprinodontiformes; family Poeciliidae; genus Poeciliopsis; species Poeciliopsis retropinna. The sequence continues at coordinate 14,948,501 of VMRM01000012.1, read as the reverse complement.
TTGACAGGTGGAGCGTGCGGCTGGGGATGAGCAGCCGAAGGGCGTCCTCCGGCTGCGCAGTTCCGCACTGCGGATCGAACTCTATGGTGGTCCATCGAACGCAGTCTGGGAAGGAGACCTGAGAGCAGAAATAACAATTTCAATACCTTGCTGCATGTTTTGATGATTTATTGGTATGGTTCAAAGGTGAAGTACCCTATACTGTGTGACCCCTGCTTGCTTGTAAGGGTGGTCGCTCTCGATCACAGAGTAGTGGTTGGAAGTGGTGCAAGCGGACAGGCCGATCTCAGGCTGGTTGCCGGTAGTGCTGTCAGTGGATTGGTTGGGGTTAAAGGAGGGTGGGGCATATTTTTGGTTGAGGGCAGAAACAGCTGGTAACAGCTCTTGAACGAGGCCAAAGACCTCAACAGCAGCCTGTAAAAGGAAGAGGAGACATTATGATATAATATAACTCATGATATAAATTAAATAATTTTTTTGGTAGCACTGGTCACAGCTTGCAGCCTCTACCTTTGGCACAGACGCAGCAACAGGTCCAATGTAGGCCAGAATGAGAGGCAGCAACATGGAGAAGAGGCTAGATGAACTTAACAGCTCTGGAATATCATCAGCTGCAAAGAAGAAAGGACAACTACTGTAAAAAATCTGAATGCATATGTCTTCAGCTCCAAAGTTTCACCATCATATTAGCTTTTGCACTTACCATCAACTGCAAAAGCCCTGTGGAGAAGGTCCTTTGCAGCTCTGACCACAGCACTGACCACAGACAGAGCTCTGCTACAGTTCTTGTCCTCTTCGTTGGCTTTGCTGAGCAGCTGAGACTGGAGGTCTCCATCGTATTCACTCCTTCAGTTATTAAACAAACGTGTTAAATAAAAAGAAACCTTGGACGATATATAACAATAGATTGGCTCTGTGTTTACCTGTAGTAGAGAATCTGAGGGATCTGACCCCTGGTCTGATTGGTTCCATTGCTACTCAAGCTACAAGTGCTGAAGGTGAAGGAAACGCCGTCTGAGCACTGGACTGTTGTCATACCTCCATCCCCATTGGCTGTCCTGCTGCCGTAGTTACGCAACCGAACAGCATATTTCACCCCTTCCTACAGCAGAAAATAATTTACACTTTAACACTTGATCTGCAGATCTTTGCAGCTAAATGGCCTGTTCCAGAATAATCAAGTACCTTTAGTGGCACTGCCTTGTCCAGGCGGATCTCCGCAATATCGCTGGGAGAGTCATCAGTGCTGTAGGTGCCCTTCACCAGCTCTAAAGACGTCCACCTGTGAGAATGTGCTGAGTCGCCAGGGTGTTCCGTTTGTGCCTGAAGGACAAGTAAACGAAAGTTGGAAACAATTTTTTGTTTCTTGAAAACTGGCCAAGCAACACAGCTAAGAGTTATGAAAAGCTAATCTAGGCAGAAAAGATTTATGAGCACTTACGTCATCAGCCAGCACCTCCAGCTCATACTCATGGATGCCTCCTCCTCCATAGACGCAGACCCCGACCAACACAACGCCCGGCTTGTCCACCGTCAGACAGATGGCGTCCGGGGAGCCGTTGCCTGTGTTCCAGCTGCGACCTTGGCTCGTTTTGGTGAAGCGGTTTGGAGATGCTTTCACAGAGTGGAGTGAGTTCAGTCCATCAACCTAATAAAAGAAGCACATCCTAAGACATGTATCCAGCAGTTTAAGTTTATTGAAAAATTAGCGACAATGGTTATAGCAAGGCAAAACGTTATATAATAAATGACATGGATCAGGTTGAATATTAAAGAAATAAATACAATATACAACCAGGGTTGAACTGATACAAAAAATGTATCCAACACATATTGACATTATGGCTGATAATTGAGTTCAAAATATCAACTCAGTTATTTTGTCTTTATTTTTAGATAAAACTGAATTATGATTTCACAACAACAATTCTCATAGACCACAGACAGTGAGATCTCTTGTGCTACTAAAATAAATAATGGTGGTTTATGGTAGACAGGCTAAAAAGGGATGCTCTTGATTATAACTACGACAGAGAAATTGGATTTAACTAAAACTGTTTTAGCAGGTGTACAGTAATTAAAACCAGGAACCAACAAGAAATCTCTGATTCCAAACGACAGGATTACAAAACTATGAAAATATACTATTAAATAAACTTGATCTCCTAATGGTTATAAAAAAAATAAAGTTGCCATTTCTTCCACCCTGATGAGAGTTAAGGACTAGACAACTACTGAGATACCTAATCAGGTACACTGGGGAGGAAAAAGTTGTTTCCCTGGCAACAGACTGAGGAGAAAAACATTGCTGTGGGGGGGCTGCTGTCAAATGACATTGCTATGGCAACAGGATTCCTGACTGCAGCCACTGATGATAATAATAGGGAGTGTGCATGCAAGAAAGGCTGACAAACATTTGGCCACTCCTATCTAATGACTCATCAAAACATAAAGGACAGCAGAATGCCCCTCCGTCCCCCGCCCTCCTTCAGTTTGTGGCCGTTTTTTTAAAGAACAGGAAGGACAAAGTGTCCGTTACTGTCACAAGCTAGTTTGGAGGCAGTTTAAATTAAATTAAATGGCAAAAGATCGCTAATAAGCAGAGGGAAGAAAAGGTCTGGGTGTGACATTTAATTAAATAAAGAGGAAGAAGATCCAAGTCATTTGATAAACTAAAAGAGACAGAAACATGAGATGAAAATGCAAAAAGCATAAATACCAAAGTTACGTTAAACACTAAAAATTGCTGTTGGGTATATGCTCTCAAAAAACAAAAAAAACAGTCACTGAGAACATAAAGCTCGTGATGATGCCAAACCTAAGCCTCGAGGCAAATGCTCTTGTTGTTTGTGTTTTGTTGCTCTCAGTGAAGTGAATGTGAAGCTACCTCAGAGCCCATGGCAGAGGCGGTGAGCTCAGAGACGATGGAGGCCAGCAGCCCGCAGGTGTTGGAGACCAGGTGAGGGGAGAACAGCTCGACTTCCTTCCTCAGAGTCTTCCTCACCGGCAGCACCACGATCACCAGCATCTTCTCCAGCACTTCTCGGAAACTGGTCATACCCATCAGGTTCTCTTCGGTCTGAAACAGTAAGCCACATTACATATAGGAATTTTCTTAAATGCTGATATAAATTAGTTTAAACACATTTTTCTTTCCATCTGAAAACATCATACTTGTCTTGATTAAAATGTGAAGATTTTGGTCTTTTTTTTTTTTTACTTTATTATCTTTATGTCCTGGAAATTGTGAAATTATACAAATGAAATTAATCAAGTTGACTCCTGATTTAGTATAGAAAATTCAAATCTATGATTTGGTGAAATGGATAAGTCGACTACTAAATACAGATATTTTTTTTAAAGCCGAGTTTATAACCTGGGGTTGCTGGATATGAAGCTGTTTTAATTCCTTTATTTTGGCATACATTGTTTGGTATACATAAGTCCAATTGAAAACCCAAAACAGGTGAAACGGCCTTAGGTGATTTTTGAATGAGCATGTATATCACTGGGTTTCCTATTAGTGACTGTGACAAAACTGAATTTTTTTTGTCCAAAAAAACAAAACAAAACAAAAAAAAGAACAAAAAAACCCCAGAATATATGTAATTTCCATATAATTGAGTAAACATTTCTCCGTAGTTGGTTTTCGTCTTTTCATACTAATCCAAAAATTTAAAATGAAAAAGCAAATTCCATAGAAACGGTTACATAAAATTCAAGACAATCTATTCACAGGGTGAAGTTCACTGCTGTCAAAACTTACATGGCTTAGTTTCTCCATATGGGCCACCAGTAGGGGGAAGCGATGAGCAAGGGCAGAGTCATTCTCCGTGCTGACTTGCTTCACTAATGAACGCAACAGCACTTCTCCATCGTATGCAATGGGCAAGATGGATGTCAGCTTGACTGAAGTGTTACAAAGAGCTGACATTACAGCTGCCAGCAAACGGCTGCTGGATGTGCGAAAATTTGCCTCAGCAATGTCCTGGATTACAATGAGAGAGAGAATTTTTTATTTTTTTCCTCACAGTGAAGGTAATTTTAGCTTCTGGAAGAATTAAATCCTCTTACCTGGTCTAGACAGTTGAGCAGATCACAAAGACAAGCCCACTGCAGAGCTGGAGTTGGGTAGAAGGAGTGAAAGCAAGCGGTGAATGTGTTGTGGCACTCCTGCAGCACAGCTTCCAGCAAGGTAAGAGGCTGAGACAGGTAGCCCTGAGGGTCATTATCCAGTTTAGTCAGGCAGTTATCCATGCCTTCTGACAGGATCTTCTTCAGCAGGCTGCGCGTCTTTCCCACGCACTCGGCCAGCTTGCTGGACTCCTCCACTACAGCTTTGGTGCTGGCTGTAAGTCAAAGACAGAATACAGCATTATTATTTTTGTAGTGAATACAAGTGGTGTTTATTTTATTTTCCGTAAGAATAGCTGCATATAGGAAAAATCACATTAATAATTACATACTAGTTTCTTTTACGGCTGCGGCTAACGATTGTCTTAGTAGTCAATTAATCTTACAATTATTCTAACGATTTGCTGATTAAAAATACAGATTTCTCATTTAACCATTTAGGTCTTTTTTATACAATATTAAAAGTACATTAAAAGATTCAAATTAACAATTTTTTTTCATAAGAAAAACATTTTACTGCCTAAAATACAATACCATAGCATTCCTTTTGTAAATCTGAACCAGGTGAAGCTGAAACTAGACTACTTGAGTATATAGTTTTCTACAGTTTTGGCTAAATTACTCTGAATATGTCAATGTTTTTCACCAAAAAGCCTTTTTTGAGTGTGTGTGCTCAATTTAACAATCAATTAATTACTAAATCAATCGGATTAATATTTGATCCGATTGATCAGATTAAGTAGTTTCTTAAAGAAATGGAAAGAAATGCAGTATACATTTCTTTCCATTTCTTTCCAAATGAAATATACAAGATTCCTACAATTTGTCAATTTAAACATTTTATACTTATTTAAGCTTTTTTTTTTTCTAGAATAGTTCAACAGGTTTTTATGCAATTCTGGACATTCGAATACAAAACTGAAGACTATACATAGGAACCAAGAGCATGGAATGGATGAATGCACTTGAAAAAGAAAATAAAGCGTAAAAAAACATTTTTCTGTACTTTTGTTTTTATCTAGACCTGAAAAACACTTGGACTAAACAACATAATTTTCCAGACTCTCTCGGCGTTCCTACCTGCAATGGGGAATATCTCACAGATGTAAACTCTGAGCAAGCGGAGGCAGCAAGTGCCAACAAAGCGGAGTCTCTCCAGGTCCAGCAGTGTTGCTGTGTATTGGAAACCCTTCAGCCCTCGAAGCTCCTCCACTCCCAACACCAGGGTGGTCCAGCTCCAATGAAGAACACTCAGCAGAGACTCAAAACACTCCTACAAGCAAAGTGACAGTCAAAAGCAGTGGCAAAAAAAACCCCACTTACAAACATTACTAAAACACAAATAAAAAAAAAAAAGCTCACCACCGAGACCGTCCGAGCAAATGACCGCTTCAGGATATGAACTGGTTCACTGGTTTGCTGTTTTCCTTTTGAAGCGTTGCCATCATGGGAGGGAAGCCTAGTATTAAACATAAAAATTATTAAGCCATTTATTTACCCAGTTACTCTTAAATGTTCAATATAAATAAACTTGATTTGATTTTGAAATTTGATAACAAACCTACAAGCAGACAGAGCCTTGAAAATAAAAAAAACCTAGATTGTACATGCTGGTCTACATGCAAAACATTGTGAGGTGGAAAAGTAACACTTTGAGTACATTATGGTGGCGGCAGCATGATGCTGTGGGGATGCATTTCTTTAGCAGAGAAAGATAGATTTGTCACAATTGATTGAAACATTGAGAGAGCTAAATACAGGACAATGACAGCAACAATGGGTAACGCTTTCAGTCTCTAAATGCACACCACACTTCAGATTTTCCACCTACTTCAAAATTATGTTTTACTTTGTGTTGGACTATGTTTGCAATTAAAGCATGATAAAAAGTGGAAAAATACAAAGCAAATGAATACTTTTTTCAGACAAAGTGTGGAAAAATACAAAATATATGAATATTTTTTCCAGGCATTTTAATACTTAAATAACTTTCAATAGAATGTAGAAATGTAGCTCTGCTTGCCTGTAAAGTAGCTGAGGTATCTGACCCGCATTAACATCTGTACCATTGTTGGATTTCTTGGAGCTTTTGAACTGGAAGACAACACTAAAAAAAGCAAACATACATTTTATACACTAATACAAGGGGTTAAAAATATTTATTGGCTAAAATGCAATAATGTTTCACCCATCGTCAGTTGTGATGGTTGCCTGTCCGTGGGAACCGCAGTCGCTGCTAGGGCCAGAGACTCTGGCCCACGCCACGTACCACCAGCCCAGCTGCAGCAGCACTGGCTCGTCAAACATCATGGCGTATTTCTCCCTGGAAACAAAAAGAACCATCATTTTAAGCCAAGCAAGAAGGCAGATCACAAAAAAAGCAAAGGACACTGAGGGGAATCTAATGTACTAAGGAAAATCTTTTTTTTTAAAAAACAAGGAAACATCATTCGTACCTGGCAGCACAGTCATAAGCCAGAACATCGGTCTCAGCTAGTAGATCTCCATCAGTCTCATGGTCGCCTCCATCGGGTCCCAGCTCAAAAAGCTACACATTTTGTTTAAGACAGGAGTCTCTCCTTATTCTTTTTTAAGAGTTTGAGTACTACATTACAACTACCAACATCTAGATGAGCATAATACTCTAAGCAGCACATGCTAAGAGGTTAAATGACCAGCTCTTACAGGAAATTACCAAAATTTCCCCACCTTGATCTTGGCCGTGTACTCCCCTCGTCCGCCGAACAGGCCCAGCCCACCCAGCAGGATGTCGGCATCGGCACAGAAACGGATGGCCTCCACAGAGTGAGCCGAGTAACCCCAGCCTCCTCCGTGACCTATGAGATTAATCATGGCATCAATGAAGCTAAGCTATACCGACTAAAAAGAGTTCATTTGCCATAAGTTGTAAATCGGGTTCCTCAGAGTTTATTGGAGATTTCTTTTTCCAGAAAAATTCCCTAGTACTCTAGTTTCAGATTCGAAGGGCTTCAAGACAGTTTTTAAAATATAAATGAAAAACAGGAGTCTCTGACACTGACATATTTATGGATTTGTACAATGTACAAATAATCAAGTCTTCAAATATAGAAACAGCAAACAAAACTGAACAGATTGAAAGGACAGAGCTTTTAAACAGGAAGACTAGAAAAAAATCTAGTAAAAATGCCAGGTGAAATAAATCAAATAAATGTTGATAGGTCGGTTTTTCAATAATTCAAGGATGCAACAATCAAAATCTGTACATTGGCTTTCACTCTGAGCATTTACTCCATCTTACTTTCAAAGCGGTTTACGACACTGTAGTCTTCCTTTGAATAGACCTTCATCACTGCCTGGGTTTCTTCTTCTGCACTCGCTACACCCATTTTCAGCTCCTGCATGGCGGCTAATGTATCCAGGCAACCTGCAGCGAGAAAAACAGTTTTTCAGCACGTCAACTAATTTTGATCACGTTAGTTTTAGCAAAATTGTTTTGCTAAAACTTTGAGAAAAAGCTCAAAATTGCAGCATAATAATAAAATTTACATGGATTTAAAAACAAAAAACAGGTGTTACTTATTTTTACAAGATGCTGACATGGTAATACTTATGATTAAATTTAATTTTAAGAAATTATAAATAAATCACTGGACATCTCAAAAGACATTTATTAAATACTGTGTCAGGAATATGAGGATTACCAAGAATGTGTAGAGCTCCATGGGAACGAGTGGTGGTTGCATGGGATCCCGAGGGCAATGCAAGTTCTGGACTAAGAATGCTACAACGAGCCTGTAGATCTGTTGGAGAGGGCATCCTAGCATCGGCTATTACTGCGTTGTAACACCACATCTCTTTTGAAGCCGGCAGGAACCTTCAATAAATAGTTCGGGTTAAAAGATTTTAAGTCCAGGTCTTATTTTTACAATCAAGCAAACACTGAAAAGCTGTTCATTTACAAGACTCCAAGGATTTACCTCCATATGACATCGTAAACCGGGTCCAGACAGAGGCCGAACCCCTGCAGATCCTCCTGCTCAGAGTCGTTGAATGTTCTGCAGCTTCCGTCCATTTTGTTGATCAGCAAACATTTAAAAGGAGGCGGCTCAGACACAGAGGATGGAACAAGCCCAATGATGTGCTTGCTGGCAAAGATCTCAGAAGTAGCCAGGACGTGAGAGTTGATGAGGGCCTCGTCGATCCGCAGAAAAGTCTGATCTCCGCTGGCGCCGATCCAGGTGGCCTTTCGTCCGTATTTGGCACCGATGTTGGGCATGGGTGACGGCTTGGCGTTCCAGTAGGGCATGTCCAGGATGGGCCGGCCCAACTGCCCTTTCTACAAAGCAAGCAAGCAAACATTCAGACTGAAAAGCAAAAGAAATGCACTTAAGCAAACAAGCACTTATGAAAAGACCTGAGCCACATACAGGTATTACACCAAAGTTTTGAACGTTACAGTTTTAAAATTGCTAAAATTTTACATCGTATGGTAAAGCTCTTTTAATAAGACGGCAGAACTGATTTTGTGGTTGCTCCCATTTGACATAAATTAGATCACATTATGTTTTTGTTTTATATATTAACAGGAAAACTGCATGATTCAGCATGTCAAATTCAAGACTTTGTAAGGCCTTTTTAAGGCCATGCTGAACAAAATTTAAGGCTAAAATACTATAAATACAGGGGAAGTTTGGGGGATTCTGCTGTATTATGATCAAATCTCTCAAAAACTGATATTTCTGGGGTCTATTTGTGGCTCTAGGCAGCAGCTTTGTCCTTCTCACACTGCATGTTGCTCTCTAAAGCCTCAACCTCCTTAGTGCCTAGCTTAAAAGTTTTTATTTTGTTTGTTTTAGTCTCATATAGGTTCACAAAAGAAGTGAGAAAGTGGTGAAAACAATAAAGATGTCTGCACTTGACTCAAACTTCTACCCAACAGAAATATTCCTCGAGAAAAAAAAAACACTACCTAACTCTTCAAGATTAAACAGTCCTGTCACGACAAAATTTAAGACCTGTAATGTATTTAAGGCCAATTTGCATTTTTCCAATAAATTTAAGACATTTTACGACTTTTTAAAGTATGCGACATCCTGGTCAATACTGTCAAATCATAATTTTTACTCAACTTAATCATGTCATAAGAACTATCCAGACCAGGTGTAGGTAGAAGACTATATTGCTACATTTTCTCACCGAGAAACTCCCAAAAGTGAAGACCTGCCCATCCATGAGGAGAACGGCCGTGTGGTTACTGCCTGCCGTCACCTGGACACTCGGTCCCGGCAGTGCTTGAACCAGAGTCGGAGAGCCCCTGCATGGTAGAAATGTTGAATTAGCTGGCTAGTTTGGAGAATCGCCTGTGTTTAAACAACCTAACCCATTAAACAGATCTAGGCTCCAGAATGTAGCTGCAGAACTCCAACTATTGTGGCCATTCCTATAAATTTCTAACAACATTGCATATGATCAATCTGTTACCTAGAGTTGACGTCTCCATGACCTAGCTGACCGTGTTGGCCATACCCAAACGTGAAGACATCTCCATTCTCCATCAGCACCACTGTAAAGCAAGTTTTGTTTATAGCAACCAGACAAAACCATCAAAGGGCTAAAGCAACAACGACAAGAAAGCCCTTACCTGAGTGGTGAAAACCGCAGCTGACTTGAACGGCTCGCAGCTCACTGTCAAACCTCACCGCCCCGGGGGGATAAGTGGTAATTTTGCTGGCATCCTTCTCTCCGCGCTCACTGCTACCATCTAGAAGAAAAACACTGAAGTCAGCATGTCTGAGTGGAAGGTAAATACCGAGAAGTGTAGAGACGGCTTTAGAGCGCCGAGGTGGGTGTCTCTGCAGAGTCCTGAGAAACAGAGCTGAAGGGGAAAGAGGACTCAAAAGAAAATGAGAGGAAAAACAGGGGAAAACGTGCTGGAATAGAAGGGAGGGGTTGTGCAGGAAAAGGGCCGTTTGGCATCGGGGCATTTTAAATTAAAATTTCTTACATGCATTAGTCCAAAAAGAGAACAAAAAAATTATAATAATATCACCCAGATAAAGTATGACTGGACATTTTCTCAATCTTTTCTAGCCCAGAGCTGTTTAAAAACAGATTTTATAGTGAAGGAATAATCCTCTGCTTTCTTCAACACACTCACTCAGCCACCTATGCCTGCTTCTTTTTTTTTTAGGACGAGGCTCAGGGCACAAATTGCTGAAGGTTCTGGATAATTCACCAACTACCTGGGTCTGCAACGCTACAGCCCTATGCAAATCTGAACCGCTCAATAATCAAGACACTTTCAGAAACAGGCAGCTCAAAACAAACTAACAAGCATGTATTGCAGATTTTGAGCTGTCAGGTATGTCATGCAGTAAAATAAACACTCTGCAAATAAAATAAAAACAAAAAGGCAGAGCAACAAAGTACAGCAATATTATTACTTTATAGAAGAATGGAAAAACACACATAGCAAGTGTCATACTATTGCAGGGTGTTTTCCGTAGAAATTGAAGCTAAACCATTTTTTAATTCAGATTTTTGTCCTTAGAAAAACATTTTTGAATTTTCATTTACCAAAAACAGTTTCCCCAACTAAATTCAACTCCTAATCCATGTTATGCAGCCACATTTTGCTCAGTCAGCGTTTTACAATAACCTTCTTTCGGTGTGCAGAACTGACTTTGCACGTTACTTTGCTGATCTAAAAAAAAAAAAAATATATATATATATATATATATATATATATATGCATTTTCCCAAAAGTATTTTTTTTTAATTAGTTATAGTGGGAAGAAGAGAAGCCATGTTGCAGCTTTCTGTTTCCCTACACTTTACACATCTTTCAGTTTCGGAAAGATCTGCTTAAAGGGCAACAAGAATTCTGTCAATTTTACAACTTTTAGAACAAAGTAGTACGTTTATGAAGCAGGGAACAGCTTTCTGCATGTTTTGTCTGCACACAATTAGGTGCATTGAGTGAAATATGTTACTTGTATAACATCTAAAGAAAGAATAATCTTGCATCAAGGAATGGTTAATTATTGCATTTCTAATTATTTTGCAAAAAGCAAGTTATTTTTAAGAGCAGTAATTTTGTCAATGGCCTTTAACTATATGCAGGGATATACGGTACAATGATATACAAATTCTAAAGTTGTGTCCGTAAATTTGTCCAACTAAAACTGCAGGTCATAAAAACCTCAGCAGGAGCAAGTCATTAGTTTACCGACGACTGGCTGTACGTGTAAAATCAGATGCATTTTTAGAAACAAAAAGATTTTGCTGAGACAAAATACGTTGCTGTCAAGACAAATAGCCGCTGCAGCATCAAGGATGTCATTGATGATAACGTGGAACTGATTTAGAAATGGTTTATGCATGGTATTGTTTCAATACCATGCGTGATATTAATATTAGTATCAAGGACAATAAAAAAAATGCTAATCAGCAAATCCCTGATGATAAACCTTTTCTGTAAAGAAGTCTGTAACCAACTCTACTGAGTGTACAGTCCTCCATGCCAGCAGGTGTTTATCCTGGTGCAGGCTTTAAAGAGTCCTTCCTTCAGAGAGTGAAAGGAGGTGGATGGGACAGCCAGATTGGGAGATGGGTCAAAGGGGCGTCTCCGCACCCGTTGAATTAGTGAAGACCATAGTACCTTTGTGCTTGTCCCGTTTATGCCTGAGTGCCTGAAGGGGTCTTATTCTGGCTAGGGCCTGCTCACGCTGGTTCATAAAAATGGGACCAGGAAAAACAAGAGGGCCTGGGGGAGAAAAAAACTTTCACATGCATGCACAATGCTCACAAATGGGATAGAAATACATGGTAATACTACATCACAACAATACACAGACACGGAAAAATATGTGACAAGGAAGAGGGAAGTCACCAAGGCACAAAAACCCAAAGCTGTTGCCTCACATCAGTAAACAATCCAAAACTAAAAAGGATAGACCTACTGTCTGTCAATCCACATTTTAATAATCCATCCCAGCAGCCAGGTATCCTGAATATCCCCACCAAAACTTTGAAGCATTAAAACGCTATTTCCAAACCGCATTCTTCTCCATCTTTTGGCCCATACCTCTTCCCTCCTCCAACCTATGCCGACGGTTGATTCTCTGACGCTTCTCCTCCTGGCGGATCTGAAGGTGCTCCTCAATGTTAACTCCTGGAGGGGGAGGGACAGGCACAGCTGAAAACATAAAAGGCCCCGGGGTAAAGGGCGCCCCAAACGGGATGAAGGCGGAGGTGGGAGGATGAGGCAGAGCAGAGCAGAACAAGACAAACATCAATGAGCGAAGGAGGGACTTGATGGAGAAAGCAAGTGACTGTGCAACACAAGCATTTTAACAAAGAGTGAACACTGACAAGTTTATGAGATAGAGCACTCAGACAACTGCAAAGAAGAATGTAATACTGGTAGCACATTGTGTACTAATGGCCTTAAACAACAGCTCATGTATCTTGAACTTTTTCACATTACGACCACAAACTAAACAGTATGTCATTGGGAGTTTATGACTAAATCAAAAGCAAACTGGTACATGATTGTGAAGTGGAAGATATCCTTAGGAAAATGTAAGGCTGGACTGAAATTGAGAGGTAGAGCAAGTTCTCTTGTTGTCTGTTTTTCTTTAGGAACGTCTTGACGTGTCACAATTTGTTTTATAATTTTTTTTTTTACAAATTTAACAAAAGAAATGACAGGCCTGAAAATCACTGCTTTAAACAAATTCTAAAAATTTATTGTACAAACGATGAGTCAAAGCTTTTGTACATTGCTCTAATTTCAAAAGTAATTTTCTTTTTCCTAATCAATTTTAGAGACACCAATAAACAATTGTGCTTAAGATTGTAACATGCATTTGATCCTGGATTTATGTGAGACACAAACAAGAGGAGTGACTAGTCCACTGCAAACCATTTATGCAAAAAAAAAAAATATTAAAAAGCAGTATGAGAATGCAAGAACGAGAAGAAAGGTTTATTTAAAGATATTTCGAGGCTAATCACTTAAGTAAATTAAAGCTACTTTTTATAAATATAGCAAATCCAGGTGAGTTTTTTTCATTTGTGAGTTTTCTTTTGCAAAACATCAAGATAAACTCTATCCTCCCCAAAAACAGATTTCGACAAGCACATAAATTAGGTTGTATTATATAAGACAATTGAACAGAGGTCTTTTCAACATATTAATTTATATTTTTTGTATTACATTCAGATTTCTCCAAAAAGAAGAAAAAGCTTAATTTTACTTTTGTAAATCTGTAGCAAAATGTTTGAGTCGTATGTGATGATATGGCATGAACATCAGGATAATTTGGCCACAATTTAATTTTTTTTTTTTTTTACTAGAATGCATTCTAATAAAAACCTCTAAACATGACGCACTTGCAAAAGGAAGGCACTTGCAAACATCCATGCTTATATTTTGTCTGTTTGCATGCTTAATTAAAATGAGGCTTAAAGTGATAAGATACAAGTGGTGAAATACCTAGCAGCAGATCCAGTGGGATCATCTCCTTCACAGCATCAAAAATCCCCCGCTGCCGGGCTTCCTGACCGTCCAGCTCCCTGGCGCAGGCCTTACAGCAACCACACGCTGAGCAGCCAGACTCTCCAGACCCACAACCACAGATACTAACCCAGAGATAAACACAAACAGATAAAGTTAATTTATTACATTATAATTAATCATTTTAAAAGGCACTGCAGATAAACACGTTCTTATTCCATCGCCAACTTACCCTCCTGGTACTCTGTCTGGCCGCCCACTGCTGACACAACTAGCACCGTACCCGGTGCAGTCTCCACACACAGTGCAAACCATGCACTGGTCCAGCTTCCACTTGTGCATGCCCGGCTGACACATCATGCTCTTCTCTTCCTTGTCCTCCAGCTCGTCCTCCAAGTCCTCATCCATGGCCGTGGCCATGCTCTCAACGCCGAATGCTACAATAAACACACGCACCACCAGAACGAGAAATTAGTCTGAGGACATCAAAGTGCTTATGTAAGTCTATTAAAATCGCGGGTGTGTATTTTAATAGCTATTGGTTTAGTCTGCCATCCATCTGCTTACCTTTCCCTGCCTGGCTCATGGCTCCAGTGTCTCTGCCACACTGGCCCTTGTTATTAACCCCAAATGTCCACACTTCTCCGCTCTTAGTGAGAACACATGTATGAGCCTTCCCCATGGCAACCTGAGTTACAAAATGGCCTTTAAGATCCGTCACTTGGCCTGTGGAGAGACATAAAATGAATGTGACAAAACAAAAACAAGAGAAATCCTGTTCAAGCGAGTGTAAAACTTGTTCTTAAAAGTAAAGCTGAAATACTCCGGTCAACTTACAGGCGCTGTCACTGTAAATGGCATCCTTGCCAAACATATAAAGCTCTCCATCCTTTGTGACGATGCTGCTGCTGCCGTTATTGCAAGCAGTATACACAGCCGTCTTTGTCTCCAGTTTTATCATCTTCTTGGGTTTGTACGGCTTGGGCTGCCTGCGGCTTTTAGCTGCAACGGGAAGTAAGACGTCTGCTTACATCAACACCCAATGTTACTTTACAAATGTTTGAATGTATTTGGGAATATATCCTACTGGATTCCCCGTCCTCTCCCTTGCTGGCAGAGCCAGTGAAGAAAACGCTCCCGTCTTCAGCCACTAGAAGGGCGTGGGAGCCATCATGGCCGACCGAGAACTGAATGATCTTTGGAGACTTTGTAATGGGCAGCTCCACCCATTTACCGGCTGATGGGCCACCCTGCTTAATACCGAGGCTCTGGTACTTTCCCGTGTAGTAGATCTGAGAAAAGAACATGTTGGAACATTGTAGCAGAACTGCTGACTGTGCTTGTTGAATATAGTTAAAATTAAGTTTTAACTATATTAGAAAGAGAATTTTCCCCACACACTATGGTAGAGTTTCTCAACAACAACAAAAGAAAATCAAGAAATAAACTGTTACAGGCTTGATAGTCTCAAAACAGATTTTTTGTTTTGGTTGGCAACTCACTAGAGCCTGCTGCATGCAGGGAGCGAGACCAGATGCAGATTTGCAAGAACAATAAAGACAAGAAGAGACATAAAGCTGCAGCTTAGTCATATTCTTCACTTCGCTCTTTATTCATCGCTGAGGTAAATATTAGCAAAGTAATGCCATGGAAACGTTAATTTAAGTGAGTGACAATTATGTTAGCTGACATCATTTATGAGGAACGCCAATGCTTCAGTTTTTAAAAGTGGCCAAAATTAACCCTTTCTAATAAAAAGTCAGTATTTTTTTATCAATCTTAAGAAGTAGAGTTATACTCTAAAATAGAAAAATATGTGAATGGTATTCACATACATATTCACAATAATAATTTTGATAAATTATTACTAAAAATGTATTATTTATAATTAATTCTAAATTATTATTATTCCCTTTACTTTATGTTAGTAGAGTGAACAGCAGAGAATAAACCAAATAAACCAAAGGTTATGTTGTTCTGCTAGATGACAGTAATCCAGATGCTAACTAATATAATAGCATTATAATAGATTTTTTAAATCTATAGTTAAACATATATATACATTTTTATTTCATTAAAAAATATGAGTGAGATGCCATCTAATTAATTTAGTTCAGACTGCTTATGTATTGAAAAATTAATGTGAACTAATTCAATTACACCTCTGAATGTGAGGCTAGGCAATGACTATTATAAATACTGAAGACACAAAGATGGTACGAGGGAGGGGGAACTGCAGAAAAAATGCTTTGAAATCAGGAACATAAATGTGCAGCATGTCACCAACATGAGTTGCAAAACAGGCACACTGCACCACACCTAGACTCAACGTACAACCAACCACACCCTCCAACACACCCTAAACCACCTACATAGTAAGCGCTCTCATCAAGATGACACTTTTCAAAATATGTCAATTATTTACTTCAATTTAGTACTCACTGAATGTGCTCCAAAGAAAACGAGTTATCCTACACATAAAGCAGTTTCAGCCGTAGGATCTTCAATCTTTCTAAAAACATGCTAGTAGGCTTAATTAGAAAAAGAGCCTCTGAAAAAATACATTCCTAGCTCGGTCAATACAGCTTGTATGCGCCAAGTATATGTTATTTAGATGATTATTAATAGTATCTGTAAAGCGGGGAAAAAGTGCACTGAAATTACTTGCATACACTTTTAGAGGCAGAGAGTTTGGCCTACCCTTATCAAGATAAAAGCTTAGCTGTTGACGCTGCGCTAGCTTTCATTACTCTTAAATGTTCAGACACCCGACTGCTCACCTTTCCAGAGGCAGTTTTCATCAGAGCAAACTCCCTGCCAGCTCCAAGCAACGCTGCCTCTTCATCAAAGCCAGTGCCTGAGGGAAAAACAGATGACTGAAAAAAACCATCCTGCAGGATAGCATGAATTTAAAAAAAAAAAACTATATATATATATATATATATATATATATACATTACATATATATATAGTTACATATTATATATATATATATATATATATACATATATTTTTTTCCAACCTATCACACACCCCTACAACAACTAAGTACTTGTTGCAGCTGTAAAGCCCCATATGACACTCAGCACCCACAGACTCATTTTGTATCACTTACTGATGATGTGTAGATCCTTCTCAAGGTCGAAGAGAGAGATGCCACAGGCGTGCAGGCATTTCCTTGCCAGCTTCAGCTGCAGCTCCTGCTGCAGAGCTGGGTCTGAACTCATGGTGTAGATTCGCACAACAAAACCGTCCTGCAGGAGTGAGGGCATCACAGAGGAAACGTTGTTTGACTTCACAACACAAAACTTTTACCGTTTGGCATTAAAGGCATATTAAACATAAACACTGTCACTGAATGTTGTTTACCCAGTTGCAACCATTTAAACAATCAATAAGTTCAGTTTTTGATGCAAACAGCATCTTGCAGGTACAAAAATACATTTCAGATGAACCACATCTGGATTTATCTGAAATGAGCACTTTATGTCATATTTTTCTTGTGCTCCATAAATTGAATTTTTTTTTCTTTTTTTTTTAGATTATGAGGACAGAATACAAATGCATGCCACACTTTCCAGATTTTTGTTTGCAACAGATATAGAAAAGATCTTTTCACTTCACAATTGTGGGTAACTTTGTGTTTTGTGTCACAAAATATTCCAGAGAAATACATGGAGGTCTGTGGTTGTAACATGCCAAAATGTGGACATATTCAAGGGATCAGAACAAGTTTCTATTAGCTGCAGAAAATCTGGGTCTTTTTTTTTAATTAAAATTATTTCTAAGAGATCAAAGCATCTTGACTTAAATCCTACTAGACTCAGCTCTATGCCTGTAAAATGATACATCTACCAGAGACACAAGTGAGGCAGTAAAGAAATGTAGACAAAAGCAACTATTTACAGAGCAGAAAACAGGAATCGACTTCAAGTGAACAGAAACAATAACTCAGCATGGCAATAATCACAGTCATGTATTTGATATTCATCCAATCAATTAACTGTAAGTGGTCTGTGCAGCTTTTTCACTGACGAATGCAGACAAACTCCTCCCCTCCAAACACTCCATCCATACAATTAGCTGGGAAAAAGGCTTCTTCTTACAGTGGATGTATGCATTTCACATATTACCCTGCCCCCACTCCCATTACAAAGTGCTTTCGCTAGAGAGGTTAAGCTCTCTGGAGAGTACACACATGTGGGGCCGCAGCTGCCACGCCCACACACATCTAGATGAAGGGATACAATGAGAGGCCTCTCTGTGGCACAGCTGATGATCAACTGAGGATTTCAGGGAGTGAAACATGTGCTATACACAGAGAATAAACAGAGGCAACTAACATCAGTTTGACTAAGAAAAATACTATTTGAAGTCCATTTACATTAATTTATTATCTAAGAATATTCTCAGTTGAAATATAGTCGGAATGTGATTCAATTTTTATAGTCACCTTAAGTTTATCTGATGCAATTGGTAAGGGGTAGGCCAAGGGTTGGTAGAGGTATCAAAGTATATCAAGATTTTGTGGGGGGGGGGGGTTTATTAGTTTTTTATAAGTTTCAAATTTGAAACTGCTAAAAATCTTCCATCATAATGTTTAAATCTCTTTTTATGAGACACCAGAGAACGTTTTCTCTTGTTTTATGGAGAATCGACTAATTCAGTGTTCCCCCTCCCTCACTAGAGCTGCTGTGCACTGCCAGTCAGCTATCTAAAATAACTCTCAACACCTTCCCTGGATAATAATGAAGAGACGTTTAAAGGTGTTTCCAGGGTCTAATTGACTCTTTTAAACATCTGAGAATAAGGAAAACTGATTGCCTTTACTTTTTAAAGCAAGTTATCAGTTTTCCCTATTTGGTGTGCTACTTGAGTTTTCTTTCCAGAATTAGTAATAAAAAGTTAGGGACTCTTATGAATGCAGCTTTAAGCCTTCTTCTGAAAGATGTGGAAAGCTTGAAATATTTTTGCTATTGTATTAGATACGATGTAAGAAGAACAAAAACCTATGAAAACTTACATCTTTGCAGGCTGCTATTTGGTTAATGTACTCTCCATCTGTGAATATGATGTTTTGCCCATCTGAATGTTGACCTGCAGCAAGAGACAGAGTGAATATAGTATTGCTTAAGTTAACATTGGCCTAATTTAACAGCACACTGATGAAAGCATGGAAATGTGTTTCCTTCGTACCTGGCATGGTGACCACCCCCTCATGTTCCAGGGTTTCAGGGTTGATCTTGATAGCTGACATACTGTGGTTACTTGTGTCCCGATACAACAAGTACCCCTGAGGACACAACACTGACACTATTACTCATCTGAAATTACAGCAGACTCTTCTCAACAGGACTGTCACAAAACATGAAACTAGGATGTTAAGTATTATTTTAAGTATTTCAGATCTTCTTTAAAACAGATTGCTTGATATTTGTTATTATTAAACCATATTCAACCGCAACAACGGGACACTGGTTCCCTCAAAATGTGACCTTATTGTCAAATTAGAGAAAAACCAAAATCGCATTAACTCTACAGATACTGTCTGAATGCCATAGATTGAATGGGTGGACTGCTCTCCTAAAATAGCTAAACTGAAACAGAAAGAATTGCTGAACTTTTAAGTGTCAGCCACAAAAATAGAAGTGTTATCTCAAAAGTAGGTAATGTAACAAAAAAAGTAAGTTTACAATTTTGAAATTATCATGAATTCCTCAAAAAATAATCAATAGCTTGTATGTTAGCCTGAATTTAGCCAACAACAGTTCAAGTGCTAAAAGTGGCACTAGCTTTGGAAAAAAAAAGGCATCCGCCAGCTAACATGCTACAATCATCATGTTAGCTGACTTTAGCGACCACTAGCCAATATACTAAAGAAAGTACTTTGCAGTATTATCCATTATGCTAATGTTAGCTTAAAGAGAAAATAAGCTAAAATATTTTCCTATAAAAATAGGAAAATATTCAATGGATTTTCTTGCTTTAAGTAGAGAAAAGCTACTTAGCTAATTAGCTTTCAAACAGTAAGAGATTTCTTTAAAAAACATGAATAGAAAAAAAAAAAAAACAAAGCAAAACAATTTAAACCATGACTTGAAAAATCTGAACAACTTGATATTTAATACTTCACAACAAAATGTATCATATTAAATGTTTTTCGAATATTTCTTATGCAAAACAGAGGCTGCACTAGTTACCTGAGCAAAGCCAAGCCATGACCTTTTCTCCTTTCGATTCCTGATTCGAGATGTGGAGTTGTAGACGTGTCCCTGTGGGGAATTGAGCTTTGGTGAGTTGACAACCTCCGCTAATGCTTTGTTGAATGTAATTTTTTCTAAGTTGCTGAAGTTACATGCTGTGAGCTTCTCTAACCTCTTGTCTTATGTTTCAAACAACTAGTCAAAAGCAAAACTTGAAGAGCCACATACCCTGACAGTACCACTATATCCAGATCCAGCTTTGTAGAGTCCATCCTTGCAAAGCAAATACAGGAAAGAACCATCAGTTTGTAGAAGGCAGCGCTCGTCTTCATCGATGGACACCTCCTTTAGGACCCATTTGTTCATCAGTGCAGCACGTTTGATCCCATTTCCAAACCAGTCCTGGATTTGGATTTTCCCCACCAAGACAGCCTGGACACTTCGCTGTAGTGCATTCAATATGGTGGGAACCTGGTTTGATTGAACAAGAGAAGGAGGCAAACCTCTGATTAGAAAAAGGTGGAACTCCCTGATATTTACATTTGCAGCAGATCTGAGGCAAACTGTTCTAAAGTTTCATAAACTGTGTGTTTACATTTCTCTCTAAAACCATTTTCACACAACACACAAACCGACACTATTACCATGAAAGTGACTACAAATGCCACTGATCTCACAAATGCTTACCCACGGACAACCAAGCAACACACTTTGTACCACATTGTGATGACTCATAATCTAGGCAATACATAAAATATAAGCGTATTTATTAGCATAGTGAGGGATAAAATTTGAGTCTAGAGCGATCCGGTGAATCCTTGATCAAGTATAGAGTTCTTTCTACATACGACTGAAGCGTTTTTTTTTTTTCTTTTAGGTCAAAATAAAACAAGAGAAAGAGGATGCAGAAGCTGAAAAGCAGACGCAAAAAGAAGATTAGCTAACCGACAGAGGAATTCAAGCAGAGTAACTTGATTAAAAAGGAGAATCAGAGCAGCTTGACATTTTACAAAACTCAATTTGAGCTGTCCAGACGTGGCCCTGAGCATCTGTGCACAGAGGAAATGGACGTAGGCAGCGAAAGTTATGTTATGGAGCTCAGAATGAACGGGGGGGAAAAAAGAAAACTTTAAGCTACACCCAATTTTTATTTATGTTTTTCCTTCCCATTTGGGACCAGGTGTCTTCTTATGAAATATGACAGGTTATAACCTCTAATTAGAACAACATAGCTCTGAGATATCTCCTGCAGGTAAATAATTATTATTGGAGTCACTCAATGGGAGATTGGAAAAAAGATCCAAAAATGTAAGATCGATGTTGTATAATTTTGAGAGTAAGACTGATCTGTCAGGCTACCTGCTAATTTGAACCTGTTAAAAGTAAGCTTAGCAGTTAATTACCTGTATAGTCTGACAAGCATGGCTACCATTATTTGTGAGAATGGCAGAAACAGCCTGCAGGATTTTGCCTGTATCTCCCCAAGCCACCACAAGGCTGAAAAGGCATGCACAAGACAGAGCGGTGATGTCCTGTCCAGTTGGGTCGTTGGGCCCTGTGCTCCGGACCGTGGTCTCTAACAGCAGCTGGAAAAGAGACTCTAAAAACAAAACAAAATAAAAAATAGTGGAGGACTTTGATATTTGGAAAGTAGAATAGAACAATAAGTAATAATGACCATTATAGAAAGGCAAGTGCAAGTAGAAGTTTACCTAACACATCAGGCGGCTCCGTCTGAAAACCCTCTGGCTGTTGTCCCTGCAGCATGTCCAACAAAGCCTGCAGGCTGCGCAGGCACAATAATGGGTGAGAGAACCGAGTCTCTTTAATCAGCTCAAAAACCCCGCACAGGCCAATGCCGATGATCTGCAGATGAAAAAGGAAGCAGGTTTGTATAAAGGTCAGTGAGAAAAGACATTGAACATTTTGCTAACACAAAAAGTTTTTCTTTCTACATATTTTAATTCAAAGAGTCGATTAACAAAGGATTGGAATCCTGCTCTGCACAATATCCTATAGTATGCATAGTTACTTGGGTCAGCTTAAATATCCAATTAGTACATTGAATGTCAGCTGTAATTGAATGTTCACATATGTGGAAGAGTTTGGCCCAGAAACAGATGTCCTTTCCCATCTTTTTTTAACCAGGCTTGTTAGACAACCAAGTAATGCTGCAATACCACTGAAGACCTCTTCTTCTCTTACTAAAAAGTAAACTTTATTGCATAAAAGTCCAATTAAAAAAAAAGACAAAATGGATAGATTTAATGATAACTTCTGGATTAATTTTAAAAACATATTTCAAGGATTGTTTTCTCAACACATTCATGTTGCTAACATTGCCAACAAATATTTGCAACATATATCTTGTCAACAGTTACAACACGATGGAATTAAAACTAAAACCTAAAAAGTGTTGTGTCATCAAAGAGTTTGGCTCAGAGATTACGTAAGCATCACGACTCGTATCTCTTTACCATAATTCGTAGTGAAAGAATCTACATTGCTGTGGAATATTTACATGGTAAACACTGTTTCAGTAACACTTTTAACTATACAGTGGGTCAGATTCAGGAGAAGCAGAGTGACCTCCATCCTGGGGTGAAACGTCTGAGCTGAGGAGGGTTTGGGTGGCATTAGTTTTCCAATCAACAAGTGTTTTTTGGACCTTGTTGCAGGTCTCATCTTCGCTCTTTGCAGACGATGATCTGTTAGCATCTTCAGTGGGCAGTGCAAACAGAAAGAGGTGAAGTGAGTCACTAAAGAAAAGGGTTATTAGGTTTCCATCTCTGATGCAGTAATTCATTCAAGACGCAATATTGTTCAAGCGAAAAAGCGTGAATGAAAGAGGACTTCTGAAAAAAAGGAACAAAAAAAAACTTTTTAATGGGTACCACACAAAGGGAGATAATTAACATTTAATTTTTAGGGGCACATTCAGGAGTGGTTGCATTAACAAAATGTTAGTCCAGTTCTGCATTTGTGAGTCCAAGCCTGCACCCATATTTAAGCTCAAACTGCACGTATGTAAAAATAGCACACCAACAAAGTGACATGTTAAGAATCGGTAGACCGCAATTTACACATGCTAGATTTCTGGTAACTACAACTCAAGTCACAATAAGCATGAATAAGACTGCCTGTTCCTTTATCAACAGCATTTACAAACCATCAGGGACTGGGAATAATGTGAGTGAAATGCGGAAAATGTCAAAACAAATGAAAAAAATATATAAAAAAGTTTGATACTATATTGTTTTGAAAGATTAAAACATTAAGTTATATTTCTAACCCAATTTCCACAAATTGAAAACATCCTTTTACTTATTTTCTCTGTTGTCAATGCACAACACCTGTCAAGCACCGAGCCTATTTTTATCCACCAGTGAGAATAATTGGCAGATAATTGTGTAGACAGTTTGCTTGAGAGACGAAGTTTACCACCTTATTGGCCTTGCAATAGCTGTAAACAAACATTAAACACCCTTAATTTCCAAACAGCTGTTCTATTCTTGAGTTCTGATAACCGCATGAAAACAAAAACAAGATCACATCTAGCTATGTTGTTTTACATAAGAAAATATTCCATCTTGTTACAGTAAATGGTAGTGCATGGGTAATTACCCAGGCACAAGGGTCATAATTTAATTATGCCACTGCCATGGCAACATGTCAAAAGTCCACAGGTTGACTCTATTCTAAACCAAGAGGAAAAGTTGTAGCCCAAACAATTCTTCTTTGATCAGTGCTTAAAGGTATTCCTGATAATATCAACAAAATTACAAAGTTTACAGGTAGAAAAAAAAAAGAAAAAAGGTTAGAGCAATTAGAGCCATCAAAAGCTCTTCAAAACTACAATTGTCTCTGCCAAGACACAAAGCAATGACACCACTTCAAAACTGCCACAAACAAACAAACAAAAAAAAACATCTTTCTTGGTTCATACCTTTGGGAGCTTCACCGCCGGCTCACGGTACTCTTCCTCCTCCTCGCTGTCCGAGTCGCCGCTCTGCACCGAAGTCCTGGAGGCCAGAGCGAGGGAGGCCTCCTTCTGCTGCCAGTCCAGAACACAGTGTCGCACATTGCAGTAGACATTAAACGCAGAGGGGTTACTGTGTAGTTTGATGTCTGGCACGAAAAGAGCTCCATCTAGACTCTCGGCCTGTGGAAATAAAAAACAAACAACAAAGATCTATAAATACTTTACTTGGTCACTATGTTCTCAATTAGTGCATCCACAAGTACATAATCACTGAAAGGAAACAAAAAACAAAAAAATATTTCCACAATGGTAATTAAATAAAAATCCCAACTTTTATTCTTGTTTCTTCAGTGCTGAAAGAAGCGATGAATTCCTCCTCCAAAACATATTGGTAACACTTGATTGGATGAGGTGTGCATAAGATTGACATGACACTGTCAAAAACATGAAGGAGTCTTAATGAATGACTATAACAGTTATCCTGAATAACATCTGTTATGTATCTGACTTTTATCATGAAGTGTCATTTGGTAAATAATGAGACTTTAATGCAAAGTTGCTCTAAAAGTTGCATTGAAAGTCCATTAAAAGTTCCAACTTTGCAGCATTTACAAAATAATGACACTTTATTGCAAATTTGGTACTTTTAATCAACTTTCAATGCAACTTTTAGAGCAACTTTGCATTAAAAGTGTCATTATTTACCGAATGAAAAACATTCGGTAAATGATAAAATGATAAAAGTCAGATACTCAAAGACTCCTTCAGGCTTATAACAGATGTTATGTCATGTTTATGACAGCGTTGTGTCAGTCTTATGCACACCCCGTCAAATGATTTACCAACATATTTTTCAACTTACATCTTGAAAATAGACATGTAAGAAATCCTACATCTAAGGTAAACTTTATATATGATCTCTGACTACAAAACATCTGTATGTCTAACGTACGTCGACCAAAGAGACTTCAAATTATTTACACAAAGCCATCACTATGTAATTGTCTACTCAGAACAGACAGAGCTTTGCACATTATGTTCATATAGATTTTTCTGTCAGCATCAGCTGAACAGAAGTTACCAGATACTCTGCATGTTAAACTAGGATTCCTTTAGATAGCAGAATTTTTATTTCTAGCAAACCTAACCACCAGGTTGTAAGCAACCAGAAATATCCTCAAGTGGTCTGTGGATGAAGTATTTAATGTTACAGGGCCAGACACCTATCTATAATGTGGAATGAGTCGGCTACATTATTAGTAATCCATCAGTAATGTGGCACTCTACACAAAAATATGCACATCTAGTAAATGATAGTAATCTTTTTTTAAAATTAGCCTGCAGTAAAACCTCACAAACCTGCACATTTGAGAAAAATCCAGGATATAGCTAGAATAAATGTATTCATTTGGTAAGAGTCTATCATAATTGATTTAACTGTTTAAAGATGGGGAAATGTTAGCAAATTTGCCAATTAAATATCTCACAACCAATCAACTGTGCCAATTAAAGTTAAACAACTAACTGTAGCAAAGTTGAGTGAGGACCCATGTTTGTCTTGCCACCGCAAAGAGTAATGAGGGTGAGCTTGAAACAAACAAAAAAAAAAGTCAATAAAAGGCTAATTTAAGGCTTTGTGTAAATATTTGCCAAGGGTGCCAATAATTTACTAAAGGCCCGGAACATAAATTTCTTACTATCAGAAAGGATCACACGGTTCCAATGAAATCACAGTGAAAAGCTCATTTTTTATACTCTTTGGCAAATGGTAAGGTATGATAGGCTGTACAGAATTTGGCATTGTGACATATATTGTTCATTGAGGAACAGATTGGGTGTGAGTCACCGCAGCGTGTGGCCACAGTCTTTTTGTTTGGCAACAGCGGCGTCATCTTAGAAAAGGCTAAAGGGACAGGAGGGAATATAGTTCCATAGTTTAACAAAATTAAACAATTTAGATCATTTTGCCTATTAACAGGACTATCATCAGCAGTACCTCCTTACTGCTACTAGTGAATAGTGTTTCAGAAATAAACATTTAGCCAATGATATAACTTATTTTCCTAGAATGAGAAAAATAAAAGATTTGGAAATCAGCTACAGAAGAAATGATGAGGTGTAAAATTTAGACTGGACACAGTTTTTTTCCAAGAAATGGTGGTATTGATCACAGAGTTTAACTGATTTATTAAATTTGCTTTAATGCTGAAAAGAAAAATCTGTTAGCTTGTCTCAAAGCCAATTTTGACCATAGAGCAACTATTGCAAACAATTCGAAAGCTGCCTTCTGCTATTTTACACTCCACTGTTGAAGGCTACACAATATCTCGGCGTTGCCTAAAAACGGACCCTTAATTTATATACACAGTACTCAGAAAAATATTTAATGTATTATTAGCAATATTCAGTGCTAATTATTGCCTCACTGAATAAAGAAATAAAAAAAATAGAATCTGTCTGGCAACATGAAGTATGCCAAAAGATATTAAAAATTATGATTTGATCTTAAAAAAAACATTGAAATAACTCATGAAAAATAAAGTCCTTGAGATCTGTCAGTCTTGAAAGACATCCAACAAATTCTTTTTAAGGTTTTATGTTTTCAACAAATATTGAAAGCCACTATTCACAAAATAAGACTGAAGAGATCATTCCTACGAGTCCATCCTACTAAAATTACTCCACGACGCCATTAGTCCAGATGGTTGCACAACTGGAAGCACTGCAGGCCTCATCTATCTCAGTAAAGGTCAGAAGTGATGATTTAACAATAAGAAGGACATGGGGCAAAAATGGCATCCATGGAACATTGAGAGGTTAAAACTCCTGGTCACAAAAAAGAACAGAAAGTGATCCTTCACATTTGGCACAAAACAGCATAATGATCCAAAACTTTGGTGTGGAATTTTTAAAAAGTGTGAGTCAAGCAACAAAATTGCATCTGGAAAGTAAAAGGAAGCAGATGGGGAAGAGAAAAAAATTAGTGTGACAATGCTGAATTGTTTTTGCTGGTCCAGGACCTGGACAAGTTGTCATAATGGACTGAACCAGAAATTCTGTTTTCTGACAAAAATCCAACAGGTTCTGGAGTGGCCTAGTCAAAGTCAGGACTGTAAACAGATGAAACAAGTTGCTCTTGCTTCAAAACCCATACAGTCTCACCTATTGAAAACAAATCTGCAAAGAAGAATTAACCCAAATGACAACACAGGAATGAATTGCTTTGAATAAAAAAAAAACACCTAATATATTTAAAATTTATAGCATTTCATACAGATGGCAAGAGTTGATGTTTCAGCAAATATCGTCTGAAATGGACATCAAGCAGCTCAACGTAACCACTCTCCTCCATTACTGAGCTTTTACAATATGAGGAGTTTTCTTTTTTTTATTATTACTATTGATTTTACTCTCAATATAAATGAGGAGGGCAGCCCACCTGGGAAAATTTGGACTAAAATAACTATTCAGATTAAAGGTTTTCTATAATCATTATGATCAGACAAACTGCAGCTGACTGAGAAACTCGATAAACAATTTAACTAATTGCTGACTGCTTTTCCAATCCCACCAAGAGAAGTATTTTAACCACAATCCTGAGGCGAGCTCTAAAGAACTGCATCGATCCACCCAGGATCTCTCGCACTGCTGTGCTTCTGGCATCGTGATCGCAGGAGGTGAGGTCATCCTTTGAGGGGGAAAGGGTCATTTATTATCAACTAAAACCTGCGAGGAGGAGAATGCTGGCTCCACACTCCCCAAACATTGCCGTCAGCTGATCTTTTGCCACGTTAGTAGTGTAACCTTTGTGACTCAGGCTGTACTGCATCCATGTAACAGAATTAAAGTGTGGAGATATTCAGAGCCAGCAAACTAAATCATGTCAAATTTGTGCAACAGAGAAAATAAAGCGGAATTCTTTCATTATTTTCTACCTGCAAAAGGAGTGTTTCAAAGGGTTAGACGCAGAAGCTCCATGCAGATCTGTGAGTTTGATAAAGTTCACAGGAGCAGCACTTATTAGTGAGAACGATCAACTGTTTAAATATGCCAACAAATAGCCATCCATTCTATCTGAAAGCACACAAGAAAATGAAGCTCCCATTGTGCAACATGCAAATCCAATCGGCACACTCATGGGTTTCTTCTCACGACGCTGAAGTACAACGCATGACTCCAGCAAGATGCTCAGAGTGTTTCTGTGTGCTCCACACTGCTGTGCACTTAAAAGTTTTACAAGCCAGACATCCAACGGCACACTTTGTCGAGGAGGGTATTTTAAACTAATAGAAAATTGAAAACCGAGGGGTTGCAAGCCAACATGTTAAGTTGAAATCAAATTATATAACGGGCTATTTCACGAGTAAAACATGTGAAATCAAATCAAAGAGCTCTGTAGTTGCTGTATCGGTTCATGCTAATATCAAGGGGTCCAGGTGTCCTGTTTCTATTTTTAAGACTTGTTTTGAAGTAAGAAAGGAAGAAGTTCTTAATTTGTGCTGCCGTGTTGATGGAAAGCAACACAGCTGGACGGGTCAAAGCTAGCGATGAGTCGATTGTTGGAATAATCGTCAACTAATTTAGTAATGGATTAATCGTAAACAGGTGGAAACACACTTAAAAACATGCAATTTGCTGATGGAATAACAGAATCAGAGAAGTAACAAAGCAAAATCATAAAAAAGATACCGGTATATATTTTTTACTACAAATGATCAAGCGTTCACTAATGTTATTACATTTTAGGCAAGAAAATGTTTTTTTTTTTTTTTTTAAAAAGGAATTGAATCCGTATTTGGATATTTTAATGTATTTGTAATTATTGTATGAAAAGGCTAAAGCTGTGAAATGAAAAATTTGTAGAATGTGCCCATTTTTATCTGATTAATCAATTAATTGTCAAAATAATTGATAGAATAATTAATTGCTAAGACTATTGTTAGATGTAGCCCTAATAAAAACTGGACTCCAATATCATAGAGTAATTAATACAGTTATTATCAATGCAGTTATTTAAGAAACTGGAAGTCCAAGCAGTTATGTCTGGTAATTAGGATGATTTTCTGTGTACAGCTAATAAAAACATGACCATTAAGATTAGATAATACACTATACCAATAAAAAAACATTTTAAAAACAGAAATATGGGGTAATAAAAAATATGATTAGTACCTGATTAAAGGATATTTTCAAAAAGTATTTTTAATCTGACAAATGAGCCTCATCAGAACGCATATTGTAATTTATTCAACGTTGTGTATTGTCTCTCCTCTTGTGCTCAATGTATCTTTACATCACTATTACAATACAATTCATTGAGAAAATCCTAATAAAAAGCAATTCAATAATACCTTATGATGTTAATATAAACCATGTCTGTTTTTAACCTTTAAGCTCAAGTCTGTGCTTCTCAAGTAGTGTTACACTTACTAGCTTCACTCAAAAAAAAAAAAAAAATGTAATTTTCAGAATGTTCAATATCACGTCTAAGCTTGTTGAACCATTTCAAGGAAAGACCTTTCTGCCAACAGCGCGGAAAAGAAGATTGCTTCTTCTTTCCAAGGATCTGCTCCATATCTAACCGGCTGAAAGCTGAATCTCTTTAAATATTAACAGCCACAAGCTAGAAAAGAAATTTACTGTAATGTTTGAGTCTGCATCAAATGATGCCAAACGATGGATGAAGATCACATCAATATATATAAAATGTCTGTGTACATGACGAGAGACATCATATCCATGTCACGAACACACCAATTATGGCTTTGTAGAAATAAACCACAAAGACTCTCAAGTATCAGAGCAGAGTCCTGATTAGGAATCGGAAATAAGGACTCTAAATGTCATCACGATGCTTTGCAGTTTTTATATCATCGTTTTTTTGTGTGTGTTATCAGTAAAGTATTTAAAAATAAATCAGAAGAGCGACCACTGCATGCTGTTCGACAATCACAAACACAGATGCTGCTCTTAAGATATATTACACTCGTTGGCAAATCGTTTACTTCAGCACACAAGCAGTTACATTTACTGCAACAGTGGAGGCTGAAATAGTTGAAACAGTAAAACTAAAACAATCCCAACCACACCGTCCCATTCTTGCAGACATTAGGAGTTTTTCCCGATTGCAATCAAACCACTTTTAAAACAATCATATCCTCCACAGTGTTGTGATAATTCTCAAACCTGGTCTGGATCAAGACTTTTTTATAAGATGGCAACAATTATGCTTCTAAGAGAAAGAGAAAGTCTACTGCAGTTCCTTGTCTGTGTGATGTCACCTGCTCTGACCTGTGCTATCTAAAAGTACTACAGCAGAACAGATAGCAGCTGAAACACCAGTCATTTAAATTGTACAATGTTCAAATCAAAAGTGCGAAGCTTACAATGCAGGAGAACCATTTTTGTATGTTTTGTCAATACAAAATGACTTAGTACCACATTGATCACATTGATTTATGTTGCATATATGTGAATCATCAATGAGACAGAAAAACAAAGTAAACATGCCAATATTAGCATGGCATTTTAGCAAGCTGCTCTGCATGAAAACATAATCAACTGGAGAGTATCATGAGTTTATAAACAATATTAGAGATACAAATAATAAAGTTATGCTAATGTATAGTAGCACACTAAATTATTTAATGCCATGATGCATTAAATGGTATTTTGTAGCAGTCCTGCTGAAATTCCAGATGGGGGAAAAAAAAAAATTCTAGATCCAGGTGGTACGTCCATGGCATCCATTTTATTTCCTTAGTGTCATAATTACTCTGATCTGCATCTAAATAAGAAATTCTCATCAGTACATTCCTAGTAATAAGTTCTAGAAAAAGCTCTAATTCAGAATGTAAACAAACATTTTTAAAGTTCAATATCAATAATCACTTAGCATAAAAGTTTGGACTTTTAGGAAACATATGCAAGAAAGAAGCCACCAGAAAAGGGATGTAAAACATTTCTATTATTACATTTACAAGATACTTTAGAAAACTAAGTTTTCTGCTGATAATGACTTCAAGCAAGAAATGCATGATGAGGAAATTGTTTAGCGTACCATATCATACATACTACTATTGCAATTCTACACAATTGTGATGTGACTTTAACGAAAACAAATCATACATCTGCCTACAAACAAGATGTTACATAATGCTCTTCATAGAAATGACAAGCGTGCGTGTTTTTTTTTTCCGCGTTTTGTTCTTTGCCCTACTTTCATGTTTCAATGCAGCAGCAGAAGAGGAGCTGAAGAAAATTCAAACCACTCTACTGTCTGACTACTCAAGTGTCAGAAGCATGACAGAGCAAGAATGAGCATGACAAGTACAAATACGACATGACTGCCCAGTGTCCATGTAACACACAGTTCTTATGCCTCCCTGATATCCAGCCTCTCTTCTCTGCCTGTAGAGGTTGTCACTTAATTTTAAGAAGATGTCATCTAAAAGGAGTATTTTTACTTGAAGAAAACTTGAAACATTATCCCATTTCAGACAGATTCTTTTTTGTAGAATGGAGCATCATGACATATTTCCCACATCTCCTTGGAGACCTACTCTCTTAAAGAAACGGTGGAAAAGAAAAGATACAACCTTCATTGTAATTCATCTCCTTATGAGTTTGAAATAATTTGGGATCAAAACAACACAACGGCATTCTTTTATCCAGACCTGGATCCTCCTTCGGATGAAGGAGATGGAGGCAGGAAACTGTTGCTGTGGAGATGTGGAACACATTAGGTCGCTTGGCAACAGCCCATCATGCACAAGTCAGAGCCACTCCCAGAGTGCTCCACATTCAACCTCCCCAACTTCATGTTTGGAGGGGCTAAACTGAACCTGACTGAGCTTACAACCAAAAAACAAATAATTATCCTGACAAAAAAAACAAAAAACAGACAGATCTGCAGAAAACCTGACCTCGTCTTTAATCACAGCATCTGTTCAGACACTTCAGAGGAGAGGATTTATTGTAAGATTTATCAAGAAACATTGTGTGACCTCCATAGATTATGTCACCTCCAACTACCTAGGAGGCTTAACAACAACTACAAAAAAACAGTGGAGCTTTGAGCAAAAAACCTCCAGAAAGGAGACATAACATAGAAAAACAGTGGTTTTCTAAATCAAGTGTAGTATTTAAAGCAAAATAGAACATATTGGCATCTCTTACCTTTGTTCTTGATTTGACTTTTGACTTGACTTTTTGTCGCCGTTTCAGTTTCTTCTTACTCAAGGCCTTCTTCCCCCTAGAAGTTCACAGAAACAAAGCGGATAACGTAAAGCATAACCGTTCTACATGCATTTGTCAAACTTTCTAAATTCTTTTTAACCAAAAAGACATTTAGTACTCAAACCACAAAGGAACTGGAGCTTCATATAATCCAAACGTGAGTGCTAATGCATGCTCTCCCTTGCAGTGCTTGTGTCTTTTAGATTTTCAGGGCACTTAGGTGCTCAGTTCGCACGTAAGCTCATTTAGACGAAAAGCACTCAAATTTTTTCTTTAGGGGTTGAAAGATTATTTCAGTTCTGAGTTCTCTGCATCAGCTCCGGTGCAGAAGTTGCAGGCAAGATGAGACAAATTAAACCTGATGGCATGCACAGCATCACTCTAGAAAAGGAGTCTGAGACCACACTTAACAGCGTGCAGAAAAGGACAGTGCAGTGGGAGAACATTTGCTGTGTTGAACATTTAACAGATTCAAGCCTTTCTATTTGCGCTGTGAAGCTTTAGCGCGGTTGAAAAGATTTTAAAAATCTACGAGAGTACTCTTTAGTGCAACTACTGCTTTTTTGTCTCAACTGCATTTTCAAGCACACTGAAGCAGCACACGTTCTGGGGGCGTGCTTTGATTTCTTGAGCTGTCTGTATGTCCACGTCTGAATAATCATTTTTCAGTTCTTTTTATAAGTTTAACAGACCTTTCTAGGTCTTTTGGAGATTGGAAGAGAAATTAGGTTCTTTAAGAATGTTCTCCTAAAACAAAGACTAAAAACTGTCAAATCTTTGTCATAAAATATATCCTTCATGACTATTATATCAATGGTAAATGCTGCAGTAGAATTTACGGAGTTTAAGCACAGGATGCGTTTTAGTTTTGGCAACAGCCCTTGTGGTCAAAGTAGAACTTTAGCAGAAGGTTTTAAAAACAACCTTTATCATAATAATGGTCATGCAGTTGATGTGTCTTTTCACGACATCTCCCACCTCTTCCTGCATACTGCTGGTCAGCTGGCTAAAAGAAAGACCTTCCCACTGATTACAAAAAGAATAGTCTGGCAACTTTGAAATACAGCTGCCAGTAAATTTCACAGAAAATCTTTACTCTTCATTACTCAACCAACTGTGGTTCTGTTGGTAGAGTAGTTGTTCTGTAATGGGAAGGTTGGTGGTTCAATTTCCAGCTTCCCCCTGTGGCACTAGAAAAGCACTATATAAATTCAGTCCTTATAAGTTATTATTTAGTTGTTTGTCTAGATATCAGGATTAAAATAAAAATAGAGACACATTTTACATCGAGATAAAAGTAATAATAAACATGCTACATATTTCAGGAGCATATTAAAATAAATTTATTCATTTTTCATTTAAATATTTGTTTAAATGCTGTCATAACTCAAAATTATTATGATTATGAAAACCTCACCAGCACTTGTTTAGTACATTCTTTAATTTCTTTAATTTACAGTCATATTCAATGCATTTGAATAAAATAATTTTCAATGTGTCTCAGTTGTTAAAGATCAAAAGTATCTTTTGAAAACAAAAGTTAGGTAATAAACATGCTTTTAATTTCTGTTTTTGAAAATCGCTTCTTTTATTAGTGTAATCTAATATTCTAATTTTAAATGTCATGTTTTCATTCAGTTTGAAGCAGAAAATCATCATGATTAAGAAACAAATACAGGTGTTTGACTTTGATGATGGAGTCACAGTAATGGGCTTTTCAATAATATTCCAATTTATTGAAAGGGTTTGTATATAAAGATTCAAGAGGATGAAGATGGGGGGGGAAGAAAGGTCTGCATTATGCCACATGTTAAACCAAAAACATGATTTTGGCTTTAAATACAATCCATTAGTCACCCCTGCGCTCTGAATATCTGACATCATCCATTAAAAATCTCTCTCTGGCCTTCCATTAAAACCAGTAATGAAGTAATATCAGAAACCCACTAATATAAATAACACGGGACAAG
The DNA here is from genome assembly GCA_010277075.1 of Poeciliopsis retropinna. NCBI lineage: Eukaryota > Metazoa > Chordata > Actinopteri > Cyprinodontiformes > Poeciliidae > Poeciliopsis > Poeciliopsis retropinna. The sequence continues at coordinate 14,914,472 of VMRM01000012.1, read as the reverse complement.
ATGACATGTTCATTTATAGATGTTCTTGCCCAATCTTCTGAGCATATAATAAATAAATATCAATTCAACAATCCTCTCTGACGATTTATTAATTTGTCAGACTTTATAGTACAAAATTAGAGATTAAATATTTGGTTTCTGATCGATCATCAGATTTCATAAAACTAAACAACCTGACTAGAATGACGTAAGTGTATTATGACAGAAAACCAGATGAGTTCATTCTGCTGTCAACCCGTCTTCATCTCAACATGTCTCAAATTGCCATTTGGGTTTGTTTAGATGTGATGTGTGTGTATATTCATAGTGTTGTATCCCCGTTTACCATCATCACCCTCTTTTCTGTAGAGCTGACATGTTTAGATAACAGAAAGGGGCTGATGCCAAACGTTTGTTAGCTGGCTAACAGTGACGCTGTTGGGCCTAAAAGCATGTACACGGCAACACTTAACGACCAAACTGACCAACGAATGTTGTCGAGCAAAACTGGAAAGATTTATAACATGCCTAATAAGCGAAAAACGTCAAAGATTAGGGATGAGCTCGTTTACTAGCAGCAGGGTGTCACCCTCTGTCCAAAACAAACTGGCAATTTGCTGTAATGACAGCTAGCTAGCTAGCTAGTGTGAGTAAAGACTGCTTTTATTCCCTATGCATTAGGACCTAACACTTGTATTTAATAATTGATTCTGTTTTGAATCACCGCTTAATTAAAGTCACATTGTCCGGAACACCCGGAATAAAAAGCACCCACAGAAAGGTGAAGCAACGCAACGTTAGCTGGGGTTGTACCCCTAAGCTAAGGAAGTCACACAAATTTAGCAAATAACAAAATGACTCCGCAAGCAAATTACTGAATACACAGCATTCTTGTTTCAATATTAAATACGGAACATTAATACAAGTCAGACTAATATATATTTGGTTTAAAATATTCGACTTAGCACCGCAACGAAAGGGTTAAGGTTAGCTTACAGCCGCTAGCCCTGTTAGCCCTTCAACTGACAGAGCAGCTCCGTGTATCATTTTTAGTTGACCACTTACCTTCCCTGATTTATCCCCTGCTCTTTATCATTGATGGCGGTGGTATAAATCCGTCTGTATCTTTCCGCAAGGGCTCGTCCTGAGAGTAAAAGCTGGTACCGAGTCCGACAATCCGACTGCGCTCCGAGAGTCGGGCAAGAACCCATCCCCGAACCGATGGTGGTGAGGTCGGATCCCACTCCAGAAATTACCCTGACACCCAGCCCCATGGACGGCGATAAGGAGGGCAAAATTCCCCCTCCACCGGCGGCGGCCGCTGCCGCAGCAGCAGCACACATCATCGTTTAGCAGAACAATGCATATATCACACAGTCGGGTAATATCCAGCCATTAAAAGCAATCCTGTCAACGTCAAACCCGCCACATGTCACATCATATGTCCGCTCCAAGCTGCAAAGAAAAAAAGCCGCAATTAGCATCCAGTGTTCTCGGTTATTATAGACGCAGAGTAGGAGCCTTTCTGACGGTGCTGCTACGGGGCTCCGATGCGCAGTGTCAACACGTCGTTCTCCTCCCGAAGGCAGACCTCCTCAAGCCACGAGAAGACAGTATAGCAGAATGGAAGAAACGAAAGTCCTCGTGAACAAAACTGCCGTGTTTCGGTTTCATTCGTTCTTTGAATATTTCTTGACCCCGAAGAGGCAGCACCCTCAGCAGGGCTGCCATCTTAGCTCCATCATCCCGCCCCTCCCAGACTCAGTCCTGCGTCGACAGCATGCTGGGATATTTTCATATGACAAAACTGAGCTGTGCTATTATTGATTTGCCTAACAAATTACCGCTCTGTATAAATAATTCAGTTTTTTTTTTTACAGGGCCCTGTAAATTATATCATAATTGAAAAGTACACTTTTCGAAGTAATGATCAAAATGTGCAACTCGTTTTGATGCAGCTTTAAACCAAAATTCAGTAGAATATTATAAAACTGTAATGACATCAGATTTCATATTTTAATATAAGATTTACTTTTAATATTTTTTAAAGCGTAATCAGACATAAAATGATGTACAAACTCTGGTATTTTAACAAATCAAACAAAACATTACTAAAAAAAAAGTCTAAAATTGTTACAAAAAAAAAAACCCAAAACAACTCAGAAGACACACACATTTGAAACCAGTACATTCAATAGGGAATGTGTATATATGAGAACACCACACAGTACTTCCCGTCAATCCTTTTTCCTGCATGTTCAGGTCACCTCCAAATGGTCCAGCAGCCTAGAAAATAACATTAAAATGATAAAGCTTGTGCATAAACAAGAAGTCTCACTTTAGCATAAACTGTGACTGAGTCCCTCCAGCATCACCAACTGACTTCACCCTGAGGTTTGAGCAACTTGGACTCTTTGTCCAGACATTGGGACCTTGGCTTCCAAATTAAATGCAGAGTGTGCTTTCTTACAAAAAAGAGGACTTTGGACCTGGGGAATGAGAGAGGACTTAATATGGGAAATTTGGGTGGAGTGACTACAGAGCACATGGGAGAGCACTAGGGCAAAGTTCACCAAAATTTGACTTCTTAGCCTCCCAGATGGCTTATTTTCTAATAAATCCCCTCATGCACCATCAGGGGGCATCGGCACATGGGAGAGGATTTAATATTGGTCCAATCCTGTTCCTCTTTAGCCCAAATGTCTGAAGTTATCTTTTGTTCAGGACTGTCTTAATACAAGAAATTAATTGATTGTCTGCGATGGACTGGCGACCTGTCCTGGATTTACCCTGCCTCTGCTATATCGCCCGTTGACAGCTGGATATAGGCACCAATACCCCTCCCGGCCCCAATGGGATAAGGGTGTAAGAAAATGAATGGGTGGATGGATGGATGGATGGATGAATTAAATGGTTGTAACCCATGTTCTGAATGCATATGTGTGTGGTAGCACTTGAGGCTCCAGCGCCAGGCTCCAGCTCCAGGCCAAACCTTGTAAATCAACCCTAAACATTTATATTTGCTCAACTATCCTGTCAAAGCTGGTGTTATCTCTCTTGCTTTTGAACAATTTACCTTCAGCACATTTTCCTTCATCTTAACTTTCCATTAATATTGGATACTCCTTGTTTTTCAACCCTATCTGGTGGACAAATGTCAAATCAGTATCCCATGCTTCCATGATTGTTTAGGCCATAAAATGCCCAAAGAGTCACATTTCTGTTTTTGTTTTTTACTGGCCTTATCAATATTCCGTTTATTTTATAGAAGTTTTAGGAAGTAGAAGTAGAAGGATTTGGGGACTTTTATTAGTCGTAACCCATAATCATCAAAATGTAGGGATACTTCTTGCAAAATGACTTGCTTGAAACATAAATTAATATAATACATGTTAAATGGAAAAATGTAAATAAAACTGCAACTTAAAACAGCATAAAAACAAACATGGGAAAAAGATCTTCTGACCCCAAATAAAATATCCCAGCAAAACAATGACAAAATGGGACAAAAGTGTGCTTAAAATATATGAGACAGACACCATATTTTGAAAAAGCAAGGGCTCATATAAATTTGCATCACCAGATAGGTTTATCAAGGTTTGTTATCCATATGACCTTTGTTATCCATATGACCTTTAAAAACAAGGTTGGATTATGCTGAAACTGTTTTGGTTTTATATAACACACCCTAAAATATATTTATTGGTCAACAAGATCAACATTATGTGCTTGTATAGTTCACCTTTCCCTGGTGGGAAGTGTTAAACAGTGAGACTTTGATCTCAGACATGCCCTCTTACTGTACTTGCATAAGAGTTGTAGCCACCCTTTAATTTTATGAATATCCTGATAAAATCACCCCCACTGATTTGTTGTTTTTAATCACTGAAGATGTATTAATTTCTGACTAAACATTAAAAAATGTATTGTATTGCTGGAATTCTTAGAAATACAGAACAGAGGTTCTGATTATATTCAGACTTTCTCTTGTCAAGGAGCAACAGAAAGATGGTGCAGGAGGGAAACTGTGTTCGACAGCATCAGCCAAAGTGTCAGCAAAGGCCGAAACCCCCTGTGGTGCAGCAGTAGACATGAACAGCAGGTACATGAAGCAGACATGATCATGATGTAACACGTGCAATGTTTGCAATGTGCAAAGATGTATTTAGCAGGAAATAAATCCTCCTGGACCTTTCTGTTCTCAGAGGGATGTCTCCTGCTTGCATGCATTCACATTTGCTGAGGCAGGGAGAGGAACAGAGATGCATGCGGTCGCTTGTGTTGTTTTATTGGCTGTGAGGCGTTGCATCGGCCCAATGACAAGGGGAGAAGTCCATCTATATTGTCTTTTTTCATAGCAACCCAGAAAGCATTTAGTGGCTATCAGCGTCAGTGGCAGCGTGTAAGAAATCAAGGAGCAGTCACCTTGAGTTTTTAGAAACATGTGACAAACAGAATCCCTGAAGAGTATTTTCCTGTTAATCCTTAAATAGAAGGAATGATTTGCTTTTGTTTGTGCAATCTGAACACACATCCACATGGGGAGTCCAGTGATTTAACCCCTGGTTGTATCAGCTCTCTCTTGTTCCATCAAGGAGGAGGAGGAAGATAATCTAGGCCAAGATAATGCCACAGACTAGACAGCACAGAAGAACATGACAAATATGACTAAGGATTTACATGTTTTACACAGATTTACAAACCGGGTTGGATGGAAAACCCAGAGCTCGCTACTTATTATGACAAAGGAATAGTGTTATATCAGTTTTGCAGTCTGCTGTTATCTTTATTTGTTCTCACATTGCAAAATGCATTGTAGTTCAAGAGCAAACTGGTAAACTGGTGCTATTAATTAAAGAATGGTTCAAATTCATTATTAAAGACCACAGTTTACATGGTATTCATGTCCATTCTGAGTAGATGTAAACTTCTGACCAAACCAGTAGGTGTGAATGTTGAACTGTCAGGATAAAATACACTTTAGAACAATGCTGCATCAGCAAGTGAAAACCACTCAAGATTTGATCCTGTGAAAATAAGACTCTTCTAAAGTACATAGTGTTAGCTACAAAACATAATAGATTTAATACAAAGCTATAGAAGCTACAATAAAAAAAGTTATCTTTAAAAGAAATTCTCTGGAGGAGCTTCCAAAGTCTGACCAGCCACAAGACAACAGAAGCTCCAAGTTATAAGCATCACATTGTGATATTTTGTTTAAGCTTTGCATAGTTAAATTAAAATAATAATAATAATCCAGAAAAGAGAAGATTGTTATGTTTCCTGTAAGTCTCAGAGAATACAAAATACATTTCAGTAACAAAAACCTCTGAACATTTGAATGAGTGATGCAAAAGTCTTCATATGGAAGACTTGTTTTGTGTTTATTTTCAGAAACCTGGATGTAAATTTGGATGTTCGAGGATGCTGTTTGAGCTTGATATATTCGCCAGTAGAGGGAGGTGTGGGATGTTCATAAGGAGGGAACCTGGACCAGTGGAAATGGCATGCTAGGAATGAAAAGTTTTGTGTAGAAGTGGTTTGCTAAAAACAAAATAAATAAATTAAAAAAAAACTAATTATGTGGCAGAAAACACATTAAAAATACATTGTCGGACATTGTGATTTCACAAATATCTATTATTTTCATTTTATAGCATTTAATATCATGTTCAAATGTATTTCTTCAAATAGAGCATTTCGCACATATCGTGAATGATTGCAGATATTTTGACATAAACAGGGCTACCTCTTGCCTGGCTCCAATTAAAATAAAGATATGTATTTCACATGTTTTTAATGAGGTATTACGATTCATTTAAACAAATAGCTGTTTAAATTACAAGTTTTGTATTTAAACTATCAAAAACTTCACTTTTCTGAATATCTGTGAGTTTTTGAGAGAAAAATCTGTCACCATTGAGTTGGATTAACATTCATTTAGCATTCATTATGAGTTTTGTTATAGGTATTGTCGTCATTACAGGTCCTGAGCAACTCAGGATCTATAATGACAAAGTAATCAATGTTACTAATGTTTGGGGATAGCTATAATAGGCAATGCAGAGTAAAAACACATGTGAGAGCCTACAAGTTGATCTTCATCAGAACACTACTTTATAAAGCCTAAAATTCAAAAGAGCTTAGAAAAAAAAGGAGTTTGTGTGGAGTTTTTTTTCACAACTAGTCACCGATAATTTTCCAAAATTAACAAAAAATTTAAAAAAAGGTTTCAACAGTCTTTGGACACTCCCCTCTATTGTTCTGTCATTCTGGGCCCGTCTGCATTCCTTCTTCACTGTCAGTGACCGGGAGGGGCTAGTCTATCAGAGATATGTAGTCACACCCAAGCCAGGTATGAAAGTGACTGCACACTTGTCATACCTCTGATCACCCAGAACATGGCACACCCAATGGCACATTTCTTGCTTGCTCAAAGTCTGACCTTTTTCAGTCTGATGTTGGCACCCATGATATGGAACCAGTCTGAAAATGTTCACCTCATACTTGCATAGTGCATCATGTATCATGGAGGCAGATTTTGAACTTCTGTGTTCCCTGAGATCTGTTCTTCATTGTCTCAAATCTAAGTCAGATATCGTATTTGCTGGAACTAAGAAAGAAGCATTGCTAAAGTAATCACGCCTTGCTCTGGCTCTATGTTTCAACCTGTTGTCCCTTTATGTTCTTTCACTGCTTTTCTTCCATTTAGCTCCATCTGTCCTCCCTTTGGTTCTGATTAGCTTCCCTGCTGAAGAAAAGCATCCCCACAGCATGGTGCAGCCACTACTTTAATTCATTATAGGGATGACATGTTCAGCAGAGAAATTTGGTACTTTAACTTCACATGTTGTGTCTTTCAATGTAACCCACAAGGTTCACGTTTGGAGGTGAGCACATTCGTCTACGTGTCTACAGTGTTTAAACAGGACTTCTCATAGCTTTCTCTGTGCTGCTGTTTCTTGAAGGCCAGTTTTGTGGAGTTCCCAGCTAATTGTAACAAGCACTGCAGTACTTTTATCAGCGCGAGTAAAGTACAAAGTCTCGTCTCAGCAATAATGCAGTAAAAGACCAATTCCAGCAAGACACTGGTGAGTAATCGTGTTGAAGAATGACCTATTGAGAGATCACTCTGCTCACTTCTTGTCCACAAATTGTGATTAAAATGCTTCAGAGCTGATTCGTTTCAGACTATGCTAGGAAGACATCAAAACCTCAAAGCTGAGGAGCAGGTATTTCAGCACCACTCCTCCCAGTTCCTTTACAGCTCAGCCTGCACGCAGAAACTGATCATTAAAAGGGAAATGATGACGATGGAGGACAAGGAAAACTGTTTCTTTGAGTCTTCCGTGAGGCCACTCCCAAAGGGTGGCCTCCCCTTGAGGTTAAAAGCAGAAGGAATGACAAAGGTGTGATTGTGTGTGATAGACAGGTGTTCAGACCTGAGCTACAGTGAGGATTTTACCATTAAAACCCAGGACCAGAGCTGTCTCCAGAGGTAAGCATCATGTTTTCGGTCATAACTTTTCCCTCAGTGATTTTGTCATTTTTATTTGTTTTATTTACGTTTTTTTTAGTGGTCACAAAAAAAGGTCTAATCCTCAAAACTTTAAAAGAAAAATACAATTTATTGTATTGAACATGATCTAAAGATAAACAATAATGCAAAGGGGCCTAAACTCAATGCCAACTCGTAGTTTTACTGGACGTGTTTGCCAAACGATTTTAAAAAATCACCTGGCACCCAGACACTTTTTTCATGGGGGATAAAAATATCATTATATTAGTTTTAAGAGCAGCAAATATACTTTTCCTTCGACTGATACCTTCAAGATGCTGAAAAAAATTCTTTAAGTGAAAATAATTTTGTTTGTGTTCCGCTCATTGAATTATTTCCCTTTTGAAGAATAAATCCTCGTCACTGGAGACAGACGTAACGCTCTGAAACAATTCAGACGACGCACATAAAATGATAGTTATTTCTCTAACAGTTAAAACTATTCTTGCTCTGGGTGATACAGTGAAACAGCAAACCGTTTTCATCCTGTCCACTGAAAGCACTGATTTAATCCTGCTGCTTTGTGTGATATTAATAGCAAAGGGATGAAAGGAAGGACAATAAGCATAAAATTCATGTTATTGAGCTGAGCTGCAGGATGGTAGCTGCATCTTAATTTATGTTTTCTATTGTAAAGATTTTTTTCTTCTTCAACTGTTTAGGATTCCCTCAAAAACACACAGATTTTAGAGTACAGAAACCTCTTACGAAATACGGTTTCTGGACTGCATGACTGATAATAATTTCACTTGATTATGTCTGCCTTCTAAATCTTTTTCAATAGCATTTAGTACCTTCTGGTATGTTACTGTATGCCCCTCTGTTTCGCTGACAATGGTGTGTTTGGAGAAGGAGTGTTGTGGAGGGTGGGTGTGTCTACATGTGGGCATAGATCAGGACAAACCAGTTTATGGCTTAATCACTGAGCCTGGATCGAAGGTGCAGCGACAAACCCAATAGGGTCATTAATGTAAGCTGCTCACAAAACACTTGGAGCGAGAGAGAAAATGACAAGTATGCAAAAGCAAAGAATGAGTAATTTCAGATCAGAGTTCTCAAGTTCAGTCAGTTCATGTTGAGAGTCAACAAGCCGCCTCGCATTTACATTCTTAGGCTGCGGTGCCACCTAGCGTCCATTTAATGTGCTCTATTTTCCTCTGTCATTTTCAGGTGAGAGTCCAAAATGAGCTACTACTCAACTTGTAAGTATTTACATTATTACGAATAACAACAGAATCATTCAAACTGTTGTCACATGACTGACAATATCTAGAAAATCATATTCTATGCTATGTGAAATGTTTGTCCCTCGCACATTTCTGCTGTTCTTGCTTTTGTTGGTCACTCGGGTGTTTAAGATCATCAAATCAATTTTAAAAGTAGACGAAGAAATCAAGATAAAATACAAAACCCGGTTTTCAAATTGTGATATTGTTTGCTACGGGGACAATTCAGACACTGACCCCATGTATTTTGATATATATGTTATATGTATCAATATAATATATGTGCATCTCTGGAAAAAATGAAGAGACTACTGCACTGAACTCCATTAAAAACCTCCTGGTTTTCCCACCAAATATGGATTTCTGAACTCTTCCTGAGTTAAAACAGAAATATTGCTGTTTCTAAATGAATATGTTTTTCTTGCATTATTGGAGGTGTGAAAGAGGTGCATCTTTTTTGTTATTTTGACCATTTCTTGTTTTCTGCAACTAAATACAAACTTTCTACTTGGAATTTTGGAGACATGTTGTCAGTAATTCATAGAATAAAATAACAATGTTTATTTTACTCAAACATATACCTGTAAATGTAAAATCTGAGAAACTGATCAACTGATCTATTTAATTTTTTCAGTTTTTCCCAGAGCTGTGTATGTATATATATATATATATTGCTCTATATGATATGTATATATTGTTGTTTTGGTTTCAAAAATGTATAACACCCACATAATTCAGTCATAGTTTTGAAGTTCATTGCACTGAATACTATACCATTTTGCTCTACAACATGTTAGTATTAACTGTTAACCCTCCTGTTATGTTGCGGGTCAAATTGACCAGTTTTAAAATTTAAATTTTTTTTTTTAATAGTTGGAAGTATTTTTTTTTGCATGAAACTTTTTCTATTTGTCTATTTGCAGAGATGCACTCTGCAAATAAATTGAAAATTAAATCATTTTACACATTTGTAACCCCCCCTGCATCTACTTTTTACATAAATACTGTTCCGGTCAATTTGACCCGGCAGTCAAGTTGAAGTGCAAAAAAAAGATTAAAAAATATCCAATTCTGTATGTTTCCTGGCAGCTATGGACCATATCTCACCACACAAACACCACACACATACATGCACACATGGACACACACAAACCCACTTTCTCACTATTCTCTTTACTTCACTAGGAAGCTGCGAGAAAGCAGGTGTTCATACAACTTTTGACGGGAAACTTTCCTGTTCCTGTGGGCAAACTCCACCCACACTGAGTGGACACTCAGCAGAAGTGGAGGAGAAACATAAATACTCTCTGCATGACTCATTTGTCTTGAGTTTAATCAGCGGGTCAATCTGACCCTGAACAGTATGTGTGTCTCAAGTTCAATTATAAAGATCACCCATCAAAAAAGATTATTGTTTTTTGTGTCTAGGTTTTTTTCAGTAAATTCCATTTTTTATGTCCAAATGAGTAAATGAGTAAATTGTCGTCATTGATACTTAATTTCTCAGAAATAAAAAAACATTGTACAAATATTGATTGTACAAATATTGAAATGGTTAGTATTGGAGTTAATAATAAGATACAAAAATGTTTTGGCGGAATTTCTGACACTATTGCGTGTTTAAACACTACCCAGTTCAAACTGACCCACGAACATTATTGCTGTACCTGAGAAACGAACACCACAGGAGGGTTTTAAGGAAGTTAGCGTGTAGTTGGCTCTGCAACAGAAGTGCCGCTTGTATCTTAGCAACAGTAGTGTCAAAACAGGTGAAAGGTGGGGCTCTCCTAGATTCCACTCCATGACTGTGTTTTCCTAACCGGAAATATTTCCAAACAACTGAATCTGTTGACTTTGTAAACAACAGAGCCTTCATTAAGCACTGCTAGCTGGTCTGCAGTGCTTAGCAACAAGTGGGGGACGGTCAGCATGACATCATTTTGCATCTCATTAAAAAGACTTTAAACTGAAGAATGATTTATCGACATTTTTTCGTGTTTTGAAGCCTTGACATGCTATGAAACTGATACTTAATGAAAATAATAGTAAATAAAATGAAAAAAATACAAGTGTGCACAATTTTTTTCACTCTGTTTGGACTTTTTTTTACATTAAGCTTTGAATGGACATAAGATGCATTTAAATATACAGAACATGGGCTCCTGAATGATCATAGATGTTTCTGTTTTGTTTGTTTGCAGCCAAGACCAAAGCGCTCGAAGACAGCAAGAAGAAAACCTCTCTGCTGAAGGACAACAGCTGGATCCGAAAAAATGAAGATGAAGACGAGCCTGTCGAGTAAGTATACAGACACTGAAGGCAAGCTGGCTCACACCCTTTAGGATTGGCTGGACAGACGAGAGTTACCTGTACCAAGCGCGCCTTCAGACACACTCACATTCCTTTTGCGAGTCACAGTGTTGACTCATGACTGCATGGATAAATGATTTCTCTTTCCTCTCTCACAGCCAAGACCCAAACTTTGGTAAAAGTGTCTTGAGTCGAGTGAATAACACTGACACTACCGATAGGTAAGACAAACATAAATCTCCATCACAACCAAAGTACTAAGTGAAAATACATCTCAGTGTTATTTGTGTCATTATTAAGTAATGCATATTGTCTTTATGTCTTACACAGTACCTCAGAACCCCAGACAACAAGAACAACTAAACCAAGTTCATCCTCATCTGTTCAAGCTCTCACCAAGAGGTAATAGCACTTTAGTATGCTAAAACGTTTTTTAAGATTAAAGGTTGGGGTCTTGTGTAAAATCTACTTTTTTGTGCTTTACATTATTATATTATATTGTTACAATGTTGGTCCCTCATCAAAAACATACTTTGAGTGTTGCTTTGATTTTTTTCATGCACGTTTGAGAAATCCTCAAATCTCCCATTGGCAGACATTCATTTGGCAAAACACCTGCTCTGACAAAACACTGCCTATTTCCACAAACCTCCTACTTGGAGCTGCAGTCTCCAGCTGAGCCACTCAGCTCCTCCAGACTAGTGGCAGCAGTGATTACAAACACCTGGTGGAAATGCGAGACATAGCTACTTCTCAGTTTCATGCTCCTAAAAATGGTTGCAAACATTATAACGGAGGAATGTTGTTGTGATGAGGTGTCAGAGAGAGAAGGAGCTTCTTAAAGAGACAAACGTCTAATTTCACGGCATCAAATTACAAAGTCTTGCAAAGATGCAAAATTTGATATATACACATTTTTTTTAAAAACTGAAGGTAACTTAGTTATTTACTTGTGCTATAAAATTGCATCATGTGCCTGGAAAATATATAATAGCACACCTATATCAATTTGTTCATAGACTACAACAAGAGCCTTACCTTCTGAGTTCTTTCTTTGCAGGTTCAGTGGAAGCACAGATGACCTGAAAACTATGTTAGTGCCATTATTATTCTTCTACCATTATTTTTTTTTCTGCTTATATTATTATTTTATTCATAGCAGTAGCAGCAGTAGTAATGGTAAATACACAATTCTACTGTATTTGTATCATTACCTAACATATTATTTCATAATGTTAACCCATGACTAAAATATGGTTTTGTTCTACTGGCAGGACACCATCTTACTACTCAAAAAGGTACATTTTCATATCTGAGCTCATGTTATACATATATACACAATTTATAGTGCGTATATGCATGTACACATTATATATGTATATTATGTTTTATGTGGATATGCAAATGCTTTTTGGTATAATCCACTTTCTGCTTCACTAGAACGTCCGGTGGGAAGACAGAAACATCCAGCACGTAAGCACTGCTCTTGTATTTCACAAAAATTGGGAGATTGTATTACTGCAAAGGTTATTTTATTTTAAGACTTTTTACACCTTTTTTTTTTTTTTTTTTTTAACCCGGACAGCCGATTATTGTGTAGAAAGCTGTATAATGGAAATATAATCAAACAAGAAAGCATTTGATATTTAATTGCATGTTTCTAATGTTATTGCAGAACATAGAACATGCACATAGAGGAAAATGCAGTAACGATTTTATTTATTGCGATTTTTTTCCCCTTTCAGACCTAAAACCACTACTGTGACTAAGAATGGGACAACAGAGACCACCGTCACCACCACCCAAAGTGTCAAGTAGGGAATAAAATACTCTGAAACCTTATATTTGTTTCATCATTATATTAGATCTGTTTTATAGCCATTTTCTCATTATCGTGACTTTTTCAATTTTTGTCTGCTTACAGGTCTCCTGTGACCAAGTCACCCACTAAAACTGAGACGTTCATGGAGCGCGTCAAATCCTCAAGCAAAGAGTAAGAATCAATCTAACCATAGACATAAGAAATATACTGACTAGAGCAGAACTGTAGTGTAATATGAGCTTTACATTTTGTTATTGGTTATTTATACTTCGATTCTGATCTGCTTTTATTCATTTATTTTCATTTAACTATTTTAGAAATCTCCTCCCAGAAACTGCTAATTGTCAGTGGAATTGATATTTATGTGTGTTTTAAATGCTGCAAATTGCCTCCTTGTCAAATTTGTTCTTCAAAGCTCTAATTTAAAGTTTTTAGTAGCCACATTATATCATTAAAAACAAAGAAAACTGTAACAAACTGTTTTTTTTGGAATAACATTTATACGCAATCTGTGTATATCAGATGCTTTTGAAACTGAAAATGAAGGTCACTTGTCGTGTTCTCACATCCAGGTCACAGTACTCAAGCTACTCGCCTACCAAGACAACAAAACCAACTATTACCACCACAAAAGAGTAAGATTTAAACATATTCAATTTCCCTGTTGTTATAACATGTACTAATTTGTATTAAAATATTTTACCTTTAATATTTTTCCACACAGGGCAGACGGCCAACTTTTCGACTCACTGACCCCCTCACCTCTGAAGATTGACACCCCAACTAAAGACAGGTGATATTTTCATTCACCAGGCCTAAAGTTACAACAAATGTGCTTTGATACACAGGAGTGTTTGAATTTATACTGATTATTATGTATTTTTTTCTCCTTTGTAGCAAAACAACTGTGACCACAACTGAGACTGTGACGGTGAAAAGTAGCAGTGATGCGATGTAAGTTTAACCCCATACTTTGAAAGTGCCATCGAACGGTTGACCTTAACCTGCACTGATTTAATGCGAGGTGCTTCAGAAAGACACGATGACACAACACAATACACTGCAACATGATACAAAACTACAGAATAAAATGCAATATTTTGCAACGTAGATGTCATGCAATTCTAGATAATATATTAGGATACACAACATGATGTGATGCAGTGCAATGCAATATAATACGATACACTACAGTGTGATACAATAAGATCTAAAAAATTGTGATAAGATGTACAACACCATGTGATCCTAAACAATCTGATGTAATATTATAATATTCCCTAACAGATGATGCGATGCAATACTCTGCAGTGTGACAGTACTATGTAAAATATTATGTGATCTGACCACTATCAGATCGATATTGTCTAATACATTACAGTACAATGAAATGCAATATTGTACAATGCAGTACAATATTGTATTGTATTGTAGTGTGTTGTATTGTGTTGTCTTGTATTGTATTATGTTATATTATATTACATTATATTATAGTATAATAAATGCAAATAAAATGTCACAGCATATGATTAAGTGATTATGGCAGGCGATTGATTCTATTTGTCTTCATTTGAAGACTCAGTTAAACAAAAACCAACCAAGGTGAAATGCTTGGACAAACATCCAAATGCAAACTGCCACATATATTTTCCACATATTTACTGCATCTTCAGTTAAAACTCCCTCAGATTAGACCTTATATAATGTATTTTTCATCTGCTGGGAAAAAATTGTAGGCTAATTTGATGCTCAGCTGGTCTGTAGGTGTGTGAACAGTGGATGTGTGAGGGTTGTGTTGGTAACTTGCTCAGTGTGTTACTGATCTGTGCAGCCACAGAGCCAGCATCATAACTAATGGGCACATTGGAAAATGTTAATTTTTATCATGCAGACATGGATTTTGAATATTAAAGAAAGACAGTTTGATAATGAATCATTTCAGAGAGTTACTTCAGTTTTTAAAGCTTTTAAGGTTCAGAGGCTTAAACATTCTTTAAATATACTTTTTTTAATGCAAATATGTATGAAATGTGACGTGAATTTGGTGCCACATTGGAACCTGTTTTGCAAAAATTTAAAAACTTTTTCTTCATATACCTGTTGCATAGATAGATAAAAAGAAACAACTGTGGTACACTACTGGTCAATTGATCATCTTATTTATTCTTTCTTGCAGTGCTGAGGACAAACTCTATGACACACTGATTCCCAGTACTATCAAGAATGAAGACAGGTAGCAAGTTTTTCTGTACTATGCATTTCAACTTTCTTGAATATAAATTGCTGAAATCCCAGAAATAACACGATAACGTGGGACAATTATTGGAATATTTGGTAACTCTTTATTTGACGGGTTGTGAATAATACGGTCATGACACGGTCATAAACATGACATAACACCTGTCATGAACATGAGTAAGTCTTCATGAATATTTACTACTGTTGTCATAAAGTGTCATTCGGTAAATCATGATACTTTTAATACAAAGTTGACATTATTCAAAATGTCTTCATTATGACAACTTGACATTAACCAAGGAATCATGATCTGACACAAATTTGTTATAAACGTATTACTGATTAAACTTTAAAAAATTATGTAGCTTTATGTTATTAAAGGTATCACTTGTCGTGTTCTCACATCCAGGTCAGAGTACTCAAGCTACTCGCCTACCAAGACAACAAAATCAACTATTACCACCACTAAAGAGTAAGATTTAAACATATTCAATTTTCCTGATATAATAATGTGTACTAATTTGTATTAAAATATTTTACCTTTAATATTTTTCCACACAGGGCAAATAACCAACTTTTCGATTCACTGACCCCCTCACCTCTGAAGATTGACACCCCAACTAAAGACAGGTGATATTTTCATTCACCAGGCCTAAAGTTACAACAAATGTGCTTTGATTCACGGGAGTGTTTGAATTTATACTGATTATGATGTATTTTTTTCTCCTTTGTAGCAAAACAACTGTGACCACAACTGAGACTGTGACGGTGAAAAGTAGCAGCGATGCGATGTAAGTTTAACCCCATACTTTGAAAGTGCCATCGAACCGTTGACCTTAACCTGCACTGATTTAATGCGAGGTGCTTCAGAAAGACACGATGACACAACACAATACACTGCAACATGATACAAAACTACAGAATAAAATGCAATATTTTGCAACGTAGATGTCATGCAATTCTAAATATATTAGGATACACAACATGATGTGATGCAGTGCAATGCAATATATTACGATATGTTATGATGTGATACAATAAGATCTAATAAATTGTGATAAGATGTACAACACTATGTGATCCTAAAACATCTGATGTAATATGATAATATTTCCTATGATATAACAGATGATGCAATGCAACACTCTGCAGTGTGACAGTACTATATACAATATTATGTGATCTGACCACTATCAGAGCAATATGGTCTTATACATTACAGTACAAAGGATACAATACAATGTTATATTATATTATATTATATTATATTATATTATATTATATTATATTATATTATATTATATTATATTATATTATATTATATTGAAAAAAAATGTAGGCTAATTTGATGCTCAGCTGGTCTGTAGGTGTGTGAACAGTGGATGTGTGAGGGTTGTGTTGGTGACTTGCTCAGTGTGTTACTGATCTGTGCAGCCACAGAGCCAGCATCATAACTAATGGGCACATTAGGAAATGTTAATTTTTATCATGCAGACATGGATTTTGAATATTAAAGAAAGACAGTTTGATAATGAATCATTTCAGAGAGTTACTTCAGTTTTTAAAGCTTTTAAGGTTCAGAGGCTTAAACATTCTTTAAATATGCTTTTTTTAATGCAAATGTGTATGAAATGTGATGTGAATTTGGTGCCACATTGGAACCTGTTTTGCAAAAATTTAAAAACTTTTTCTTCATATATTTGTTGCATAGATAGATAAAAAGAAACAACTGTGTGGTACATTACTGGTCAATTGATCATCTTATTCTTTCTTGCAGTGCTGAGGACAAACTCTATGACACACTGATTCCCAGTACTATCAAGAATGAAGACAGGTAGCAAGTTTTTCTGTACTATGCATTTCAACTTTCTTGAATATAAGTCAAGTTAATGCCACGATAAAGTGGGACAATTATTGGAATATTTTCTTAATTACAGCAAAAAACCAACTGTGTCCAGCAGTCAGACTGTGACGGTGAAGAGCTCCAACACTGTGTGAGTTAATTTGATTCAAAAAGTGCCTTTAAACATCAAAAGTGAATATATTGTATGTAATCTAACTATTAATAACAATATTAGTATTAGTGTTTTAAATAGACCTATGCCAGGAAGTCTATTTAAATGTTGTTGTCTTTTTCTCATTTTGATTTCAAGAGATGACACCAAAACACCAACAGTCACAGTAAAGTCCTCCTCAACGTAAGCTGAAGCCTGTCCTCCATTTTTATGTAGCATGCCATCACAGTGTCTGAATTACAGCCGTGGTGATGTCATTGTTTTAACAGGCCCAAGGATAACCTCAATGACACCCTCCTGCCTAAAGCCATCACATCTCCTGTCAGGTGAGGTGTTTCAGTCAATAAATGAATAAAACAGATCAGTTTTTTATTACGTTGGTAAAACATTAAATGTTCATCCTCTCAACAGTTCAAGCAAAACTGTTGTTTAAAGAGAAGGACATTACTATAGTAAACACCAAAACTTTGTGTCGTTGTTCACAAATGTTCTCTTAAAAACAAAACACTGAAGCCTTCACAACACAGCTGTATTTAAATTGATATCAGTTTATGTATATGGGGAAACTATTTACTAATTAGGAAAGTTCTTGAAGCAAAATGGTTTCTATTAAGAGGTATTCAGGTAGGAGCTGACTACAACGCAGCTCTTATGTTTTAAAACATTGGATTATTTTCCTTTTCTTTTGTAATTATTCACTATTTGTGTTGTTTTACTACATAAACCAAAGTTTGTGGTTGTAAAGTGACAAAATCTAAAACTGAATTGGCCTTTTCTAACCTTTGGAAATATCCTTTCAGAGAATTGTGTGTGTTTTTTTTTTTTTTTTTTAAAACCTTTTCCAATAGTGTAAAACATTTTAGCAAGATATCTGTATCAATGCACAAGTTTCCTTTGTAGTATTAATAAAATTTAAATAAAAAAGTATTTTTTACTGTATCCAAATAATGTCTTAACTTTTTTTTTTTTTATGTACAGCTCAAGCACTGCTGATACTCCTTACACTCCCACCAGCTCATACAGGTAAGTAATCTAATGTTAACTACTGCAATAAAATATACATCTGGTGTTATCATTAATCCTTTCTCTGTTTGCACAAACACAACAGTGACTATAAAACCTACTCCTACTCCAGACCAGACTCCAGGTGGGTGGCAGAGGAAGTGGACAACAATCGCTCGGTAAAGAATAAGTGCAACAGAAATGTAAAATATGTCTCTGGTTCTGTCTTCTTGCAGCTATGAATACAGCAGCCTCAACAGCCCCTCTCTCTACAGCTCCACATCATACAAGAGCAGCAGGTATGAAATGATCTCAACCGATGCCTGATAGGAATTGGGTGTAAGTCATGAGGTTAACAGCAAAAACACTCTTTTGTGTTGTAACTCTCACAGCTTGTCAGATGACATCCTGTCAGATCCGATTTACTCCAAGTCTTCCACGAAGAGTGTTTATCAGTCCCCTGACAGGTAAGAAAATAACACCGCCAGCATCTCTTGATTATGAAATATGTAGCACAAAGAAACTGCAAAATGCTAAATGCCAAAGTCAGCAGTGAATTTGTGTGCCACCAACATGCTGACGTAAATCGCTTCTCAAGTTTCCTGTGCTTATCATTATAGTTGCTTAGCACATGACATGAATTTTCAAGCCTGAGAAGAATCTTTGAGTTTGAGCCAAACATTAAATAAACTGTGACCTGTTAGCTACGGCGTTGCTAGGCAAGCCCAGGGTAATGCTTAAAGCCGCCCATCCAACAATTGTTTGAGGCGAAGAAAGTGTCCACCAACACTTTGATGTTGTAGACATTTTCAAAATGGTGAAATGGTAATTTCACCATTTTGACAAGTTCAAAACATCTTCATAGAAAATTGTTGAGGATCTTTTACAGAAGTGCAATGAATTTATCTAAAGTAAGTATCACTTAGGGCTCGCCAAATTAGTTGAGGCTCTAAGGACCACTAGATTAATGTTGGTTGAATTTCTTTGAATATTATTGCAAATCCGTTAAGCTGGCTGTTGGCTTGCAAGACTTTCACTAGCAATGAGATTATCGCAAAGGAGTGAGTTTAAAGGTTTCATGGAGGGTCGAGGTCAAGGATAGGTGACCTGAGGAGACTTGCTTATGGACTTTTTACAAAGTTAAAGTTAAACTAGCATGTTTTCAACAGCAATGGTGTCTTGTTTGAAACAGGCCTGTCCTGGAGAAGGACCTGTGCACCACCTGCCGAAAGCCCTTCACTGGAGACGCCAAGATGGTCCTGGACGACATGAAGATCAACTGCCACGCCACCTGCTTCAAAGTGAGACCTTCAGTTTCAGGATGCAATTTTTATTCATCAACTTGAATGTTGTGTGACAGATCAACACGGAATGGAGCACAACCGAGGATTTTCACATTTTAAAAAAAATAAAAAATCAAATCAGAAAACAGTGGCTTCCAGTTTTATTCAGGCCCCTTTATTCTGGTACCCCTCAATAAATTGCAATGCAACACAATTTCTCCAGAGGTCCCTTAGTTATTAAATAGAGTCCAATTATTTGACTGGATACTCAAAGAGAGTATTAAGTGAAGCTCAGCTCTTGACTTGGTTTTGCAACAGGTCATGTAGGAAAATGTGGAATGAGATGAGAACGACCCTGAACGCATCAACCGCATGTTAAAACATGTTGTCAGAGTCATGCTCTGGTGATGCTTTTCCCCAGGATGAACAAGGAAGTTGGTCAAAGTTGATGACAAATTGGATGAAAAAGAGTTGAAACTTTTCCCTCCCCACAGAGAGGCTGCACAGAAATCCACAACACTTCCTGTCAATACATGTTAAATATGTGAAATACATCACAGAAGTCCTCCTCTGGCCTTATCCCCTCCGCGCAGCTTTGAAATCCTTACATAAATGTGCTTAGTGACATTTATCCAGAAGATGTCAGACATTAACAGTCATCAGCCGGGCTGCTGTGTGCTAAGCATGATTATCCGTCTTCATTTAAGCGTCTGTTTGTTTTGGCAGTGTGATGTCTGCAACAGCTCTCTGGGCTACATGAAAGCTGGGGACAGCATGTGGATCTACAAGCGCAAGGTGCACTGCGAAAACTGCTTCGAGAGCACCAGAGGTAAATGAACGATCTCTTTGCTGGGTTTTGTTGTTGTTGTTGTTGTTGTTGTTGTTCAGCTCTGCAATCAATAAATGTGAATAAACACAATTGCTTTCCTCCTGACAGAAAAATGGCGCCGCTGAGCTTCCTCACAGATTATTGCATTCTGATGGTGTGGGTGACGAGGGTCATACTAAGATGTCTTTAAGTGGTGCTTTGAGAAAAAAAAAATCGCAGTTACATACTGTAAATTACATTTTCATGTGACTACACAGGCCACATATGGCATGAAATCTACTAATATATTAGTATATTATTATAATCCTGCTGTCTCTACCTCTACATTGTATATCTCTTTCTATAGTCTCTTTAATGTGTCACTTCTCGGGGGACTCTTGTGAGTAACATGACAGGATATTCTACAATATTGAGGGCCGGGGTTTTTTTCTTTGTGCAATAAGGGCAAATAAAACAAACTTCTTTATTTACATTTTTTCTTGAACGTCCCTGTTCTTTGGGTCTATGTTTACTGCTAAATTATTATGTGATAACACAGAACAAAAAAAGATAATAAAGAAAGGCTTGTACTTAAATAAAATTTTAAAATACTGAAGACTGTGTTTTTTTGTTGTTTTTTTTTTTAAACCGGATGCTAAAATCTCAAATAAAAGGTCAGGCTGTCTCTATTGTTAGAGGGGAATTTAAGAATATCTGTTTGCAATTCTCTATACAAGTGTGTCTTTGCCTTTGTGAAACCTGCAACTGAACAAATAAAGTTAATGCAACAACGTATGTTAAATATATTTTTCATATTATTAAAGCCATTTGCAATGTTGTTTTTGCGTTTTTCAACTGCAGTGGAATATATTAAGTATTAGAGCAGCAAACAGCATTTGATCAGCACTGTGTCTACTATTAATTGAAAGACAGCACTAAATAAAGCCGCAACACTTGGTATGTATGTAAAATACTTGGAGTGCATTACTTGTTTTTCAATAACTTTGTCAATAAACAAAATTCAAAATCAACTTGCTATTATGTCTTTGCTGGCAATTTACCCAATTCCTTGGGAGAGCCGACCCAAGTCATTAGCAAACCAAGTAGGGGGCCAAAAGTTCCTCAGACTAAAGATGTCAAAACATGAAATTTGTCAAGAAGGCTAAAAAGACAGAGCCCACATTTATATTAGAGTTGAAGATTTATGAATTGCAAAAAATGAAATGGCTCAAGATAATAAAAATAAAAATTTTATTCGGTGTTAGAATATCAGATTTTTTTTTTAAATTATAATACAACAGAAGGAAAGTTTGATACTTAAGTTGTGCATCATGACACATCATTAGGCGTCAATGGAGTTGTATTTAAAAAACACTGTAGCTGCATATTAGTCAGTAAAAATGCCAGTTTTCCGTGTAAATTTGTTTTTCTGCATTTCAGACACGACTGTTTGAACAAAAGAGTAAGTCAGAATAAATATCTTTGTCATCACAAATGTACTGCTAGTTAACACAAATTTAGCATGTCATAATTGTAATATGGTGCTGCAGTTTGTCACTGTCTGGGCTAAATGCAAAGACTCCTGGGTTCCTTTAATATATTTAATATCAAATTTTAGAGCAAACAGTAAAAAGCTACAAAGAAGAAAAAAAAACACCTTCCAGTAAACAAAGACATTGCACATATCTGTGCTTTTAAATGTCTTCGGAGTGGCCATAATAAACACCTCCTCTGTGGTGGTGTGATGGGAATTTAACTGGAAGCTGCTGACCAATGAGATGCAGTCTGTGCAGTCATCCCAGCAGCAGCAGCAGCAGCAGCATCAGTGTGAGTCTCTCTCTCAGTAGTGGCTTTAAGGGGGGGAATCTGGACACCCTCTCTGAATCGAAAGAGACCCTCTGCCAGCAGGCCGTGCTTTCCGCTCCCCTCAATGTGCTTGTTAGCAAATGGAGGCAGAGGTGCTGAACCCCCAGAGGATGGCGGACGTCAACGGCAACAATAAAATCGCCAACGCGGAGCTGGAGGTGCTGAAGCTCCAGGAGCTGGTCCGAAAACTGGAGCGGCAGAATGAACAATTGCGGAGCCGGGCGAACGCCGTCAACAATTGCTCCGTCGGCCCTCATCTCCAGACCTCGCTGTCGTGTCTGCACGGGGCCGCGGCGTGTCTGGGTGACAGTTTCTCCTATAAATACGACGCTTCGAGTCCGACTCGGCCGTGCTTCTCGGCGCCGCGGGCGCCGGCGGAGGAGGAGACGCTCGCGTATTTTCAGCCGAGCTCCGCGTCCCCCGGTGCCGCCGCGGAGGACGGCGGCGCGGCCGGTGCCACGACCGCGTTGGACGAGGTCGATGTTCTGGACCTGAACGCCGTGCTCCCCATCGGAGAGCCCGATAGCTGGTAACCACTATGTTCTCGTGCCGGACAGCTTATTGTGGACACATGTTTGTGCTTTGTATACATTCATATAAAAAAAACTCTGTCTCACTTGTGTTTCACAGACGTTGATAGGGGAGACATGTTTATTTTTATTCCCCCCCCACCCATATACAGCATGATTTATAAAAAAGAGAAAAGAACAAAGGGAAAGAAAATTACAGTAAAAATATTGAAAGAAAAATAAGATTGTCTGAGCTATTGGTGTAACATGCATGAAATATTCAAGAACAGAGCTTTGAGGAACCCCACATATGTGATCTTTGTTTACTCAAGATTAAAGTCTATGAAGGACACAACAATTGTTGCATTATGACCAAAACACAAAAAGCTAGAGGTTTTTGGGGTTTTTGGTTAATATATATTTTTTGATTATTGTCTGGGCCAGCCCATGGCACAAGTGAACAAAGCTTTTGTTTTGAGAAGTTTATCAAAACTACATACTTGTAATTAATTTTTTTTTTCAGAGCAATGGATTTTATGAACCATAAAATCCATTTTGACGCTTTCTAAAGAGCGAAATGTAAACATAGTAAATTTACATTTATTGCAGATTGAAAATAAGTTGCAAACGTGTTACTTTAAATCATCCAAGGGGAAATCGTAACAGTCTGATGGTCATGCCTGAGATGCACCAAATCAGTTGGCCAAATCAGACAGTCTTCATCAGTGATCGGCAGGTTGAATACTGGGAAAGCAGATGGGTTTTTATCTCCTTCTGGCCTTTGAATGCGCCAAGCATAATAACTCTCATCGTGTTCAGTCTTTAAATTAATCAGCCAAGCCCTTGTACTTTGATGCACTTATTTGAGTTGAATAAAAACCAGACAATGTCAGGTTCATACTTTGATGCACAAGTGGGGACAGTCTCGCCATCCCTAGATTTTTAGGTGGACTCAAAGCTTGTGCTGCTATCAAAAATCCCACAACAGCTTTGAACTCTTCTATGTGTTACAATCCCTAGAAACACTTGCAAAGAAAACTGAAAATTAACATTGGCCAGGAACAGTCTGGTCTCTAGTTATGTCAGCAACTATTATTTAAAGCTACAAATGTTTATAAACATTTATAAACAAACAAGGGATATTAATTGACAGATTTGGTCTTAAGCTGTTGTAAAGATTTGTAAATCCAAAACAAAACGAAACAAAAATTTCTTTGCTGCAATCAAGATCTTAAACATTTCAT
The DNA here is from genome assembly GCA_010277075.1 of Poeciliopsis retropinna. NCBI lineage: Eukaryota > Metazoa > Chordata > Actinopteri > Cyprinodontiformes > Poeciliidae > Poeciliopsis > Poeciliopsis retropinna. The sequence goes on along the minus strand of VMRM01000012.1, from coordinate 14,890,612 downwards.
ACCAAAATCTCGTTATGTATATGATGTGACTGATCATATTCTCCACAAATTGACTAATGCAAAAGTGCGAAGGATCGAGCTTGCAGAATTTCTAAGACATGATAGCAATGCCGTGGTGACCGGTGGGTGATTGGCGGAAAAAGGCCCCAAAATCGACTTCTTCCTCTTTGTGACTCCTGTGATTATGGTGTTTACTCTTCTCATGGATTACACTAAGAAACACTGGGAAAACAGTGTGCTTATTTTCACAAGGAGCTACAGTAAAACAGACCTGAATCTTAGGATGCAGGGTGCAGCATATGTGCCGGGATGAATTTAGAAACAATGACCCCCTTCAGTCTATGATCAAACAGCTCGGCTTTGTGTGTGGTGTTCAGCCCCAGGCTGAGCTAGTGCGGAGCGCCAGAGCTGCTGACTTGGGTTGCTCTCAAACTGACATGCTGACTACTGAAGCAGCTTTATGTATCTGATGTGATGATGTGGAAAATGTAGCGCACAGCTGATTGCAGCACTGATGCGGTACGGCGCTCATCTCCTGCCCTATCTTTTTTCCGTCTAGCATGACAAGCTGACCTTAAAATCACTCTAACACTCTGGCCTAGTTGTTGAATTTAAGGTCGCTTCTGTCTTATTTATGTTCTCTAACTTTGGAGAATCCCGGAATAGATCCTTTGCTAGATTTATTTTAGCGCTCTGTCGAGAAGGTGTAGCAGAGCTAACAGAGAAGCAACTTTTATAATTTTAGATATGTCTTCTTGATTGTTAAATTGCTGTAATTTTTTCAAATATTCACCAATGACAGTTTTGGTCGGAGGTTTGCTTACCTTCATCGTTGATGGGATTCCCATATTAATGTCGGACTCTCAATTATTTGCGTAACTGCTATTTTTGGGGATGGATTTATAACTCCGATTATTACGACATCAAGCCTCAAATACATACAACTCCACTATTATCTGGTCAAATGTCCCATTTTATACTCATTATTATCTTCTGATGTAGCTCTGGCTGGATTTTTAACCAATCCTCTTCTCAGAGTCGGTAGACCTCATTAAACTTGGTTGATTTAATGTCATATATGAAGTGTAAAGCATGGTCCATCAATTTGTCCAGTGACAAGAGGCTTGCGATGTTTCATCTCCTTAATATTAGTGATCATTGCAAAACCCATTTTTAATGTGTTTGTGTCACTGTCCAGTTGATTCGAGCTGAATTTGAAGAAGATGTACATAGATATCCTTTTTGATTGTTGCATCAAACAGAACAAAAATAAAGAACTCCCTCTGGCATTTGGTAAAAAATACATAAAACACTCACTATGTTCACTTTTGAACTATTGGTAGTGAGAGATTTCTCTGTAAAAGACTAAGTACCGCAGCAAGTGAGATCACTTAAAGGTTGTCTGTAAAGGCTGCAGAACTTGACTGAAGTGCTTCTGTGTCTCAGGCTGTATGTGAATCCCAGAGCCAAGCCACCAAGTGAAAGCATGCTCAGCCCTCTCCAGTGGTGCAGGCAGGTCCTGGACCACCCTGGGCCGGAGGTGGAGCTGGCGAAGATGACGCTCTGTCACAGACTGGACCAAGGTACAGTGTGCTTATCCCTCCGACAAACAGAATTAATCTACAGTCACATTTTATATTTGTACATGATAGGAGATTTGAACATCTTATTGCACAGATTACAGTGCAACTTGGAAAATAGTAAAGAAACAGAAAGTAAAATAGTGTATGGAAAACCATCGGTGGCTCTTGTCTCTGCCTCTTTTATTTTTAACAGCATTCAAATCAAAATTTCTGATAGTAACTTGTCCTTCACCCATTCCTTTTGCATACTAGAAATAAAAATGTGAAGTTTCTCTCAGTGGCAATACCTTGTGTGCCGGGTATTTTATTTTATATTATTATACTTTAGAAACCTGGCTTTGTTAACTACTGTGTAATGTTTATTCCTGAACTTGTTCCTTCAGTGTTTGAATTTATAAACCTGAGAGAAATACATTGTTGTTTGATTGTTTAATTCTAGCTAGTACCCATGAATTAACAAATTGGACTATTTTCGTCTGCTTGCAACTAAAATGAACTCAACTTGGGTGTGATGAAATTTCTAACTGATCGGAGTTCTAACTTTAAACACAAGAATATTATCCAGGAAGCTTTTTAGCTGATTATGCTTTCTATTTGAACTTCAAAGTTGCATTTTTCAAGTCTTATGATGGCAAAAGTTAAAACTGAACATCTCCGGAAGTCAGAAATTTAATTTGGAAAGTCGGAGGTTCCAAATTAAAGTTGTTTATCATCAGCTTTTCTTACTAATGGTAGCTTTGCCTGGACACTGAGCACAACAGTTAGTAAATCCCACTATTTTTCGTACTTGCAGCTATAGGGTGCGCTCATTTTCCACAGCCAGCAAATCTGTCATTTATGTGCTAATATAAGTCACATCAACAATTTACAATAGACCAAATCTGATTTCTGCCCGTCTAGCAACAGATGGACAACCTCTTACCACTAAGGCCACAATCCAGTTTAAAATATATTATCAATATCTGGGACAAGGGATTATTAAAATGACAAAAAATGATATCAAATCAATTTATATAGCTTATATGTATATAAATGCAATAACTGGTACATATATGTGCCAGGAAATAACATTTGCTGCTGGACTAGACTCTTAGCTGTAATGCGTGGGGATGTTGTTACCATAGAAACACCGGTTACATTAAATGCACATTTGAAGCAGATTTCACTGTTTCAACAGCCTGCTTCAGAGAGTCAGTGAAAGCTCATACATGAACTCAAGATGTTCATGTATGTGGTTTTGTTTACAAAATATTTGCCCGTGATTAAATATTCTCACACTGTGGGCTTGGGTCCACCCTATGACTCTGTAATGAGCATCGGTGTGGCCGTTTCAAGGACTTGTTCTTTCTCTCCAGTTGGCTCTCCTCCTCTGGGTCCTGAATACACCCTTGTTTCTTGAACAAACCAGAAGCAGTTTTGTAACTTGCTGTGAATGCCGGTTTTATTCTGTAATGGTTGCGCCTAATTGTGTAAGGAATGCAAAACACTCCACTTCGTCAGGAGAGCACCTCTAAGACTGCTAATAAGCGAGGATGGACCCGGCGTTTTACACATTGGACAGATCAGACAATGAAGAGCAATTTACTCAACATTTAAGAGTAAAAACAAAAATATTATCGTCTGCAAAGGCCCTACTAAATTTCAATTGACCTTAATTTGAGGTATTTAAGATAGGCGTTCAGCTGAGATATGAGGTCAGATCTGATGAAAATTAGCAACATTCAGAAACATATAATGAATTGAAAAGCATTGCAGTTGTGCGACTTAAAAGATTTGAAACAAAATAGATGTAAGCTCAGATTCTGAAGCGGTCCATGGATATAATTTCATTTTTGGATTGTGATGTAGCCTAAATGCACAATCCCTGCTTAACCTAAGACCCATCTCCAATAAAAAAATAAAAAAAATAAAAAAAAATCTGTGCTTTAGTTTAGCTCAATAAGCTGCTATTGGAGGCTAAACCCCATCTTACCATCTTTGCTTTTTCTGATCCAATCATTTAAAATATCAATTCTGATCTGTAAGAGGCAGATTAACATGGGCCTGAGTGAGTCAAACTGTATTAATCAATGTGCTGTGTGCGAGTGCGTAACGTAGGGGGAGGACAGTCCGTCTAACATGTCCTTCGCTGCATGTAATCTTGTTTCTGTAGCGAAGCGGTGGCGAGGAGTGTCCTCTGTCCGTCCATACAGCTGCATAGAGGGACTGTCCACCCTCAGCTGTCCCGTCCTGCCTTACGCTAAACCTGCTGCACTAACCGAGACCCCAGGTAACACAAAGCTGTACAAAGCTGTGGTTAGTAGCTGACGTGTACAGCTACTAACCACAGGACTTGTTCCAGGATGATTCCATCAGAATTTTGATTCCGTTAAACCAAACTGAAGCATCTGATTTTTTTTTTTCCACGGAGTGGTTTTATTAGTGTTATATTTGCATTCAGTTTATCATTACATAAAGGCAGGTTTTCTGATGTTCCTGACACTGCTGTGCTTATCTCAAAATAAAATACGAGAGCAAACCTTTTTACAGAGTTTATGGGATACGGAGAAGAATGATCAATAGGTTGTTGTGTCTTGTGCGATTATTCATAGCCCTTCAGTTTTTAGCACCACAAGCCTCAGTGTGTTCTATTGGGATTTTATTAAATCGATCAACACTAAGAAGGACGTGATTGAAATGGGGAGGGAAACTGATACTGATCTTTGTATAAAAGTATTTCTTTTATAACAAAGAAATGCTTTGTAGAACTGCATTTCACCACAATAATGCCTGGAGTCTGAATATCTCTGAACATTTGTGAATTTTCAAATCTTGCCACAGATTAAAGATGTGCACTTTGACTGGGTCTTTCCAAACCAATGAAGGTGCTTTGAGCTAAATCTTTACATTTATCTTGGTCTAACACACTAAAGTCCATTGGGTAGAAATAGTTTTGTTCTTGCACTTTCATTATTTAAAGTCCACTAGACTCTGTGCATAATCATGAGACGTAACCTTCTTCAACTTCAAATTCATATTCTAATCCAAATTAATCTGAAAGTTGCGCCAAAAGCAGTTGTTGCTTCCGTTTTTGACATAACCCAGATTCTCGAATAACCTGCTTCATGCTGCTTGGAATCAGATTACGTCAAATTCCAGAGAAGAGATTATATAGTCAGACCCTGAAAGTGTTTGGAGATGACCAGTCTCATGTTCATCTGGAGAAAAACTCAATCCAGCATAATTTAAGGTAGAAATATCAGTAGAGTAAGGCTTAAATGTTGTCTGTTTCGTTCCTTTCGAAGCCTCAGTGCCGTCGTCAGTCCAGCCCGTTGTCCAACCGGCTGCCCCTCCCAGGGCCAGCTGCAGCCTCAACGATAGAGCGCCCACCTTCCTGTCAAATTCGGCTCTCCACAGTAAGACCCCACTGTCAACATGTCTGTTAGTCCCTCATCTCCTTTAGTGGGAGTGAATCAATTAGGGATGATTGCATGCACACACATGCGAGTATTCTCTGTCCACGGAGCGTCTTTAATGAGTGTCATTAAAAAAAAGAAAAACCTTTTGAGAATGAGTGTCGCCTTCATCGTTTTAGATGTCGGTCGCCGCCACGCAGCCATCACACCCCAGTCTTCACTGGACAGTGACATCGGTGTGTCAGAGCTGGAGGAGGACTCCATCTCCATGGGCTACAAACTGCAGGACATGACAGACGTGGAGGTCATGGCACGACTCCAAGAGGAGAGTGAGTCACCTATAATCTGAAAATATTTATTTATATATATATTTATTATTATTATTGTTGTTGTTGTTATTATTTATTATTATTAATAATAAATTATTATTTACTCTTTATTTAGTTAAAGTAACTCAGAGATTTAAAAAATCTTTTTAAAGAAATTCCTGAGCAATGCACACAGCAGTACAGGTTAAGACAGGATGAGTTACAGCAGTCTAAATATTTTCATACATACAAAAAAATAAATGCAGATCCATAATCAGCGTTTTCATCAACATCAGGAAGACATCTGCATCTTTCTTCTACTAGTAGAAAGCTCAAACACTTGATAGTGGAGTTGAATTAAATTGGCAAACCTTAAGAAGTGGTGACTGTTTGCAGATTGACAAAATGTTTAATTTGGGAACAACTGGAGTGTTTTCTCTGAGTTTCCAGCAAGCATAAACTGACAAGTAGTTTTATTGCATATGTTGTAGAATAAAAATCTGCAGCTTTTACTTTAGTTTTTGACCCATAACTCTCTCCTGTGTATCGGTAATAGGCATGATGAGCGGAACTGACCCAAAGACCAAACCCTGAGGGACAATATGCAGGAACTTATCTAACCGTCCAAAAAAAAAAAAAAAAAAACCCTTAAGGACCAACATATGGATGTTATATGTGTGTGTGAATGATTATCTATTTGTGAAAGAGTACATAAATAAGTGAGAAATTTGTAGAAAAACTATGAACTTTAAACTTTCAAATTTGTGAAAAAAACTTTAAAAAGTGCAAGAATTAATTGGTGGTTCAAAAACTAACCACCAAATAATGACACAACATACAGTAAGTTGTAATGTGAGTCAGCCAAATTGTAGCATTTTTTTTTTTTTACCCATTTGACCAAAGCATTCAATAATTTTGTTGAAATGAAAGATGGATTTACTCCAAGGATTTTTGAGTACTTGTGGACGGTGCTGTATCTCCGCTAATGCTTCTTTGTTCTGTCTATGGCCCACAATGAAAATGCTGATCTATGGTTGTATGGAGAGACGGAGAGGGGGTATGTGACCTCTGAAACGTTGACTTTGAGTAGCCAGCTCATAAATTATGCAAACCATTTCAGAAATATGCCCTATATAAGTCAGGCTTACTTATACAGCGACTGAATAATAGATGAGTTGTGCCTCTATTCGGAATATATCGTATACACTATACAGTTCAGACTTGTGTTTTTATCAGGATAAAAGTATCGATCCTCTCTCCTCTAGGCCTTCGCCAGGACTACGCCTCTACCTCTACCTCAGCCACAGCCGGCCGTCGCAGCTCCAGTTTCTCCTTGCACTCCCTCAGGCGCTGTGAGTTGGACCTGGACGAGGAGGACGAGGAGGACGAAGGCTACGACCAGCTGCCGCCTCCCCAGCCTCGACTCTTTCGCACGGGCTCTATGCAGCGGGGCAGCATGCCCCACTCTCACACCTTCTCCAGCTTCAGAGACTGCAGGCGCACCTCGGCCGGCCCCCAGTTTTCACTCAGCGGACTCTCTCAGCTGTCCGGACCCTCCAGCCTGATCGCAGACACACACGCGGCCTACAGGAGCGGCACAGGTGAGAGTGTTTTGTGTTTGCAAATTCAAAGCTGAGTTTGAACTTTTGCATGAAACCTTTTTTTTTTAAGGCTTTGAATGCAGTAGTTCAATACTGCAAGATCTGAGTACAACTTTTATTACTTATTCATTTAATTAATCTGCAATTTAAAATGAAGGGATGATATGCTGATATAAACAAAAGTTCTGAATGAAAAAGAGTAGTTGGAAGAAAAACATCTACCTAAAGCCCCCACCCTTCTCTGAAAGATCAATTCATTAAACCATAAAAGCTAAGCATCAATCAACTATAGAGATGCATCATTAAGCACAATTTATATAAAAAAGTAATAAACAAAATAATCTATCTTTTCTACTGAGTGAATATGCTACATTTTACCTTGATTAGGGTATTGTATGATATTATTTTCTTAAATATCATATTTCTTATTTTCTCTTTGGTTTCTCTTGCCAGATTACTCCACAGATTTGTTCCATAAACAGATATACAATGTCCCATTTGTTGAGTTATAGTTTTTTGTTATGTTTTGTTTTTGTAATCTCAGATTCTCTCAAATTATAAGTGCTATGTCCTTAAATAAAGCTTTTTTGCAAATGTGCTAATGTGCGCTAACGTTGTTGAATAGACAAGCTACGGAGAAGCATGCCCAACCTGATCCGAGCTCCCAGCATGCCCAGTGTTCCCAGTATTCCGTGCCTGGCCTCCCCTGTCAACCCACCCTCCAATGGCCCCTCCTCTTTACCACCAATGCCCTCCCTGCGGAGCAGCCAGAGCTTTGACTCGTCCAGCGGGCTCCTCCGACTCCAGTCCTCCAGTAAGACCCTTGTGTCTACCGATAAATCAGCCACATGAGACTCGGTTCTTTCATAATTCAAGCCTGTCTTGTGTGTTTCCCACTGTGTTTTTAGTCCCTTCCCCGGGCCAGCTCACTCAGCGAGTCCAGAGCGTCGGAAACTTCTCCAGCACTCCACGACAGCAGCTGAAAGCCACAGCCTACGTCAGTCCCACGGTGCAGCAGGGTCCCTCCTCCACTTCCCTGTCCACCTCCGCCGGTTTGAGCTGCATCCCGAGCAGCACGGCACTTCCTCAGCCCCTGAAAGCCAGCGGAAGTTTGCTGCCGCATGCTCTGAAGACCGGCATCAACCAGTCGCCCGCCTCGCGCAGCTCGCTTCCTCGTCCGGCTTCCTTAGTGGGGGCGAGTGGACTTCCACGTGCGAGTAAAATCATCCAGCCCACGCGCAGGTATGATCCAAACCGTACAATCAGGTACAACAAAGGTTTTTTTTATTAATCTTTTTGTGTTGTTGTTAGGTCAGTCTTTTTTTTTTTGCTTCATTTTTCATTTTCAGATGCAAACTTACTGTTGTGTGTGAAGTGTTGTGTTTTTTTTTCTTCTTTTTTAATGTAAAACTTGAAAACAAAAATAAAACTGGGTGTCCTAATCATTAAACTAAATTTATGTGGTAGGTACTCATAAATTTTGATCAGTTATCTTTTTCAAAAGATTGTATCAAGTTAATTATGGTGAAGCAAATCCCCCAATTTAGTTTTCTTTTAATTGTGAAGGTTGCTGACCTCTGTTCTGGTGCTATTATGGCTTGGTGTGGTCCTATAATAGCAGTGGCACTTAAGCATGCTTTGTTCTGTGAGATATAAAAGCATAAAGCATTGTGTGATTGATGTGCACAGTCTTCAGATCTATGTTACTGAACTTTACTGCTTAAGTATGCTGCAATTAAACACAAGTCAAACTTTAAATCCAATAAATCCAGTTAGTGACCCAGAAAGAAAAAGCACAGAGAGGAGAAGAGGGAAACAAGGCGAAACTACTTGTGGTCAAAGGTTATGTGAATAACATTTCTAATAGCTGCAGATCAAAGTGATAACTGAGCATCAGCATAGTTGCAGTAATTATCTCATACCAGTAGGGGGCGACGCTGGCTCAGGTCTATATATGAACTGTAGAGCCCATCCTTCTACATATCTTGTTCTGCATCCCAGAACCTTCATTCACTGTTTTAAATGAACCCTGATAGCACGAGCAGGGTGTCATCACTTGTTCCCTCTGTGTTCTGCAAGTTTCGTAATCTTATTTTAATGGGTTAACCTTTTATTTATTAGATTCTCAGTTGACTTGCTTCCTTCTTTCCACAGTTTGCTCGCTCCTCCAAAGAGCCTGGCTGCTCTGAGCGCCCTGAGGGACGGCAGCTGGAAAGACGGCTGCTACTGAACCCAAACGGACTGAACTGAGGTGAAGTCTGAGGGCTGCACAGGGCTACTCTGCATGGGAGCAAAGTACTGTGTTAAAATGATGCTGCCAAGAGCTCCCAGAGAAAGTGACTGTTAACGTGAACACAAAGACTGAGAAAGGTGTGGATCCAGCAGGCTGGATCTAAACTTCCTGCTTAAACACTGATGACACAATGACAACAACAGGCAATATTCTGATAATAAGATGCTAAATGTGAAAGAAGAAATCCTCTTTTATGTTTATTTTTTTTCTTTTTGAGTTTTCTTTGTTGATGATTATTACATTTATTCGTTAGAATGGAAATTTCTCTCCGGCCTAACGCTTCCATACACGCTTTGAATGCTTTGAGTGCTTTGAATGGTTTTTTTGTGGTTGATTTTGCAAGTAATGTTATTTTATTTTTCATTCCGTGGTAAGATATAGAAGACTCTCAAACTGGAATGAAGTTACTTCCTGTTAAACAGTGTTGTGTTTCTTGATAGTTCTGTTTTATGGCTGGACCTTGCAGCACTTTAGATGGGTATTATGATTCACCTGTAAAAGTAAATCATCTGCTTCTTTTTCTTTTTTTTTCCGTTTTCTTTTTTTTAACCAGATATGATATTCATTTGTGCCGGAGCACACATTTCGTATTGAGTCTACTTTCTGTCATTTTCTGTAATTACATGAAATCTTTACAGTTGTTTCATGAATTTAATCGTTGCAGTAATATTGCACATGCTTTTTATGGATCACAAACAAAAAAAAGAGGGGCTTAATTTTTAAAAGGAATAAATCATTTCAAAGCACGTTTGTCCACTCTTTCTCTCACCCGATGTGAAAAGGAACAAAATGGATTCAGAATCTGTTGAAGCTCAAGTTGAGCAGCACATTTCTGTTTTGTTTCCATGTGTAGAGAGATGTTAACGGTGTTTCGCACCATCTGGGTCAGTGCTGTTTACCCAAAACTGTTTTTCCTAACAGGGAAAGATATACTCTAGCATTTTTAATTCTTAAGGCACAAGACATAGTAAAACAGATAAGAGATGAAGTAAGATTTAACAGTAGAGCAGCAAAGAACATGGATATATTCCCACAAAATATTTCAGTAAAATTGTATTAAAGAAAAACGACAGCAACATCTTCTGTTTGAAAGGTATGTTGTTTTATCTTAGATTTAGATGTTTGTTTTTACACAGATTTGAGAAGCCAAGAGAATTACTGAATTTATGGCATATCATTGTATCCTTGGTTTTCATTTGTGTTTGTGTTTTGAGTTCCATATTTGGTCTTCCCATATTCAGTTCATTTCTTTGTATTTAGTTTCTTAGTGTCTTCTTGTGTATGGTTCCTAGTACCTTTGGATTTATTTCCCTTTCCCCTCTGGATTTTGTAGTTTCTTTTGTGTCTCGTTCGGTTTTCTTTGTGTTAGTTACTCACATTGCGTTAGTTTGCCTGTTTGTTCTCTTCCACAGCTGTTCCTAATTTCCTTATTTATTCATTTGTGCTCAGTGCCATTCTCCACTCTCACCTAACTATATAAACTCTTTGTTTTTTGTAGTTATTTCTTGGTTCTTCCTATTGCTCTGTCCACATTCCATGTTCTGTCTGCCTTGTTCCAGTTCTGTAAGTTTACCATTAAGTCCTTTGCTGTGTTCATTCCTAGTTCATGTCTGCATTTTGGTCCTATTCACAATCACAAACTACAAAACAAGACAATAATCTTTCTATTCTATTTTTCTGTCCTTTTTTCAATCAAAATTACATAGGATGCATAAAACATCCTGTGTTGAAATCAGATTCTGAACAAATCGTTGATTCAAAACAAATATTTGTTTTGGTACAAAAATGATTTTTTTGGGTGGATTTTAAATAACTTTACCTTAAACCCAGTGATTGATATGTTTGTTTTTTATAGCTTCATGCTATGGGATAAGTTTCATAATAAATGTAGAAAAGGAATATTGAACTTTTTACATGGGCTGTAGAAGTCAGGCAGAGCATTGAACCGGACAGATGTTTGCTGCAGCGAAGACCCTGGAAGAGCTGAGCTGACTAATCTTTAACATGCTTGTGTTTTGAAGGGAAGTCTCCAAAGTAACGTTCAGGGTTGTACAGTTAAGAAGCCATAAGTATATTCTCTTGCTGTTGGGAAACTTGCTCTGTATGTGCTAAACCTTGGCCTCGGAGCGGAAGCTCTGTATTTCTAAAAATGCCTAATAAAGCTCAAGAGGTAAGTTTTAAGCTTTTTTATATATATATTTATACAAGTTTGACGTACACTACATCTAAGATTCCTAGAGCATTTATCATGCCTTTTTAAAAAAAAAAAACAACAAAAAAAAACAATCAGGATGCTGTGACCAACCTGAGTACGCTGCAGGAGATTTCCCATCAACTGGGCTTTGAATGGGCAGTTCTGGCATCTGAACTTGGTTTCAGCAGGGCTGAAATACACCAGTTCCACACCAAATCAACAGAGAGGAACGAACAGGCGAGGCTCATGCTGGAAAGATGGTACTACTTGTGTATGTGGGTGTGTGTGTGCACATTCAGGTTTCAAAACTTAATCTTTTTGAAAGAAGAAAATTTTGCACCTCTCTCCTTTCTTTCTGATATTGGATTGATTACCAGGTATGAGAAGTCATGGGACAAGCCAAATAAGACCAAAATACTCCAAGACGCACTGGAGCGAGCAGGTCGGCGTGACCTCGCAGAGTGGCTGCGCTGTCTCCATTGGGGTCATCAGAAGTTGAGTAAAAAGGTGGAATTGCCCTCAGCATTCCCCTTCATCATCACCATCCATAAGACCATCCGCAACCAAGATGCCCTGCGCAGAATCAACGACCTCAACCGGAGATTCACCTAAAAATACATGGCTTTTGCATACAAAAGCCATGTCTGCAGCTCTGGTCATATTTATTACTGATCTTACATTACATGCATAAATTATAAACCTAGACCAAACACTGACCAAACAACAGAAGCATCTTATGTGCAGCTTCTTGTCTTGTAACTAAATAAATACTTTGCAATAAAACTACAAAGCAGTTATTAGCGCTCCGAGTGAGTTATTTTAATTCAAAGTTTATTAGTCTTTAGGACTTCCTGCAACTTGTGGGTTGGTGTGTTGGGTAAGAAGGCCAATTACATAAAAAAAAACCCAGCAACGCCTGTATTGATAAAAATAAAATGAGGTTACCGAAATCACTCAGGCTGATATTATTAATCAAAGCAAAAATTATGATTTGTTTATCTTGTAACTAAAAGCCAAATGCAAGTAAATTTCCCCAGAAATCAAATAATATGGGTTTAAATTTTATTTTGTATCTATTTACACCATTATTGCTTTCATCAGTTGTAGAAGATGATGTAACATTTATCCTATTCCATTTATTATTAAGACTTGTTAAACGATACCAGTGTATTAAGCCATCTAATTCCATCTAATTATTTATGTTTTTCTCGGGGAAAGAACAGTTCTCTAATAAAATAATTTAAATACTTAGTTCACTGAATCTCGGTCAACCTAACCCGAACTGACACAGTTTTGCAAACCAATCAGAAGGTTGAGCCAAATTCTAGCAAGGTTGTGGGAGCGTACAAGTTCAGCATGCAGCAAGGCTTCAAAATAAGAGATTTAATTTTCTACTTTGGAGTTAGGTTTTGATTTTAAACAAACCAAGTAGCTGATGTTGTCAAATAAAATTATCTAGCATTATAAGGAACTCAAGATATGAAAATAAAGCGGGCAAATAAGCAGTATTTGTGATAATTCACAAAGAGGGTACATTATTCTGAAACTTCTTCTCCGGAAGTAAGAAGCAGCCCACTCCAAACAGACGTCTATTTAGTCGTATTGTAGCTGCCTGCTACTATCAAAACAAGAAGAAAAAGCGATGACAGCAGTGAGAAGTGATTCTCCGTTTGTTTCATATTTCATTCAGGAGCGAGACTGAGCTCGTTTGGACACCGAGAAATGTTAGTTTTTGGACGCTCAGGCGGACGTTCGGCTGTAGCTCGTTTAACCAGGTTTGATTTTCGTCGACGAGGAGGTAGAAGCGCAGCATGTTTGCCGCCTGACAACTTGTGACTTTGAGCTTTAAAAGTGCGGGTTTGCAGTAATGGCCTCATCGCTGGGTTGCTTCAACGGTCCGGAGGTGCTGGAGGACGTGGACCACGCTCGGGGCTTGATGCACGAGCTGAAACTGATGTACGATTCTCGGTTGCTCGGCGACGTTACCATCGGGGTTGAGTGTGACGAGGAGGAAGAGGAGGAATCGCTGGAGCACCGCGAGGGAGGAAGAGTTGACGTGGGTCAAGCGTTTCTGTGCAGCCGCAACGTTCTGGCCGCTGCCAGCCCGTACTTCAAGAGCATGTTCACGGGCGGGCTGAACGAGAGCGCCCAGGAGAGGGTGCTCATCCGCGGCGTGGACTCTGAATCTATGTCGGTCATCATCGATTACTGCTACACGGGCAGGGTGACCATCACGGAGAGCAACGTGCAGCGGCTGTACGCGGCGGCCAACATGCTGCAGCTGGAGTACATCCGGAAAGCCTGCTCCGGCTTCATGACCAGGAGGCTGGATCACGCCAACTGCGTGGGGATGCTGAAGTTTGCGGACTCCTACGACAATCCGGAGTTGAAGGAGAACGCCCAGGCTTTCATTGCCAGGAACTTCAACCAGGTGTTTAACGGAGGGGATCTGTGCGAGCTGAGTTCGGATCAGTTTAAGGAACTGTTGTCTCTCGATACTTTGGACGTGGACTGTGAGAAGACGGTGTGCTCCGCGGCTGTCCAGTGGCTGGAGGTGAACGCGCCTGTGGACAAGGAGGACGCCCTGCAGGTGCTGAAGTGTGTGCGCTGGAGCTTGTTCAGCGAGAAGGACAAGAGTTACCTGGAGAGCCTCGCGGCGAGGCCTTTAATCGAGACATACCTGGCATCCTTCTTCAGCAGATCTGCAGAGGACGGCTGCGCCATGTCTGCGCCTCTGGACGCACCGAAACACAGAATAGGCGTGAGCGCGAAGGAGATGATCCTCTTCTTTGGCCTGCCCAACGACAACATCATGTGCTGCGACCCTTACTCCGAGGACCTGTATTTTATGGCTCCGCCTTTGGAAGATCTCAGCAGTCAAGATTACAAACGCTCTACCATGGAGTCGCTTATAGTTTGCGGCACGCCGGACAACAACTTGTATTTGGCTTCCCACCTTTCCAAACACTTCTGGCTGTATAATCCCGTCCTCAACAGCTGGCAGGAGTTGGCGGAAAGGTTACTGGGCAGAATCCACTCAGGGATGGGCTACCTGAACGGCCACGTTTACCTTCTGGGAGGAAGAAATCCAGTCACAGACGTCAGATTAAAGGAGGTAGAGTGCTACAGCATCCAGAGGAACCAGTGGACGTTGGTGGCCCCGCTGCCTCACTCTTTGGGGAAAATGCAGGTGGTGGCTCTGCATGATCACCTGTACGTGGTGAACAAAAGGAGAATGCTCTGCTACGACCCCAAGAGAAACCGCTGGCGCCACTGTGGCTCGCTCAGAAGGGACAAGCTTCACAAGGCCTGCGTCTTCCAGGAGCAGATCGTCTGCGTGTGCGACATCCCCGTGGTCAAAGCCTACAGCCCCGCAAGAGGGGAGTGGAAGAGGCTGGGGGACATCCCCATCGACAGCCGAGCGCTCAACTACCAGGTGATCCAGCACTGCGGCAAGCTGCTGCTCCTCACGCAGACGCTGCTTCAGCACAACAAGAACAGGGTCCTCATCCACGAGTACGACCCCACTCGGGACGCGTGGAAGAACATCATGGCGGTGTACGTGTCCACCCTGGGGCCTGTGTGCGTGTCGACGCGAGTGTACCCGGCGTGCCTCGGGTCCGCTCACAGCTTCTCCACGGAGGAGGACGACGACAGCGGCTCCAGCGCCGACTGGGACCTGGACGGCTTAACGGACGCAGACTCTGATTCTGGCAGCTCCAGTTCGTTCTCTGATGAGAACTGGTAGGGACCCGATGGTCCCTTGTCAAAAGAAGTGTTTATTTATAATGGCTATTTGTCACTGGGAATTTTTGTTTGCCACTGGTGACGTTTCAGTATTAAAGCAGCCATTTAACTTGAAGACATAAGTTAAGGACTGGGAGAGGTTATTTTTCTTTCTATTTCACCCACTAACAGTATTACATCATTTTGAGATGAAGTAAATACAACAAACATCTCTGTGTAATGACAGAAGAGTCTGTCAATACACAGAAGAGTGTAAAGGGGGAAATAAAGCATTGTTAAATGTTTCTACAAATATTCTTAAAAGTGTGGCACACGTTTATGTCCTTTCACTACCAGCACAGGGATTGACACCCTTTTCTTGCCATTACCTGAACACTACTTTTTCCATATATGTGTTGTTCTTGCTTCCACAGGTACAAATGTTTTTTGTCCCTTAAGCTGTTATTTTTCATACTTTTTCATTGTATGATTGCCTCAGTGGGAACGTCAGATGCCTACATATACGTGAATAACTTGGGATGAATGGTGGACTTTAGACATTTGAATTAGGGGTTTTGTCTCATGCTTGGTGTTTAGACATCTCTCAGATGTATTCATGTCCCTGTTTGCAAAACACTAGACTTCATTAGGCTCTGCCAAAGCTGTGGGAACTCTGGAACAATTATTTTTTAAAAAATCCTATTTATTGTTTTTAATCATATGGACAACTATAGAGGGTAGTATTTAATTATTTGTACTCTGAGTTTTGTTCCATAATGACATGTTTTAGATAAAATTTGTGTTTAACTTGAACATACACTCACACGCCAGCTTCAGATTGGTGTAAAATCAGAATTTTGAGGTCTGGCAGCTTAAGTGCCTCTCGTTTATGACTCCAAACTAAACTGGACGAAAAACAGGGCTTTTTATATGCACATGATGTGATTCTGCACTCAGTAAGTGGTTGTGAAATTTTTAGTTTGAAACTACAAAGTCAGTGTTTGCTGCAGTCTCAGGTTTGGGCTCAAAAGCCTTCTTGCCATGTTCGACTTTCTCTTTGTTGTGATTGCGAGTGGCTCATTTTACGATGTGTATTCAGATCTGTGTTTTTAGTGTAGAAAGATAATTTCATTTCTGCATTCCAAAATGAAATAAAATGTACTCTGCTTCAATGAACTGCTTCTGCTTAAACAATCATTATGTGGAAATGAATCAGTATTCCTGTCAGCATACAACATTAGTAACAGTGGGTTTTGTTTTACCCAATGGGTCCGTAGCGATGAGTGTTAGTTTGACTCTACATTTTACTTTTACATTTACTTTTTACAGATTAGGAGGTGATTTTTGTTGCATATGTCAAAAATAAACTTGTCCATTATATATAAAAAAATATATTTTAAAAATGTAATTTTGGTGTCTTTTGTATTACACCACCTATGTTGAAAGCAGACTTCTGACACAGTCTGAACAGTACATGAAATTACAGTACAGAGAACCATGTGCAATAAAATCTAGCAGTTTTAATGAATTTAAACAAAAGATGGACCTTGTGACATGTTTTGATCAGTTAGTAATAAAATAGGACAACCAACGCTAACCCATCCATCCATCCATCCATTTTCTGTTCACCCTTGTCCTTAGTGGGGTCCAGCTACGTTCCGGGCTAAAGGCGGAGTACACCCTGGACAGGTCGCCAGTCCATCGCAGGGCAACACAGAAACAGACAAAACAAACAACCATGCACACACACTCACACTTAGGGAGAATTTAGAGAGACCAATTAACCTGACAGTCATGTTTTTGGACTCTCCAGAGTACCCGGCAAGAACCCACACATGCACAGGGAGAACATGCAAATGCAGTGCAGAAAGACCCCAGGCAGGGGAATCGAACCCAGGACTTTCTTGCTGCAAAGGAAACGTGCCAGAACTTAAGAAGGCATCACTAATTAGCCCCCAACGCTGACTATTAATGTTTTTCTTCAGGTAAAAATGTTCATTTGACCAATTTTATCTCTATATGGGTAAAATGTAGTCACATTTTCCAAATCTGAAATAACCATGGAAAATTTTTAATTGAATGTAACTTTAGTATTTGGAGAGCCCACACATGCTCATACTATAAAATGATATATATGATATTATATATATATGATATCATATATATCGTATATATGATAGTTTTACTTATGGCAGTATTTATATAAAAAATATAACCAAAATGTAAAAAAGAATCTAGAAAAGTAACAATCGCTCCCTCAGCTACCTCAGATATGTGGAAGTCTTACAATATGCTGTTAAAAAATGGTGTGTATAAATTAAATAAAAATTCATTTAATTTAAACCGCGCAAGTGATTTTCCTTTTCATCATGCAGTGCATATAAATGTGCACAGTCCGTTTGCCAATTCACCTCAAAGAACTCCCTAAAATCATAACAATAAAACAATAACCACAGGCAGATTTATCGCATTTCCAATTATTTCCTCCTGGCTACGAGTGACATCTAGCGATGCCTATTTTTTTAAGTTCTCGCGATATCTTACCGCCGTCGAGACAGCGACGAGATGAGCCATGGCAATAGAAAACAAACCAGAGGAAGAATTTGACACAGTTTTCAGTCTGAATGAGTCCTTGGAGCTCTTCTCTCATTCGGAGCCTGACTGTGGAAAGGCACGAATCTTCAAGATAATAGTCATTGGAGACTCAAACGTGGGAAAGACGTGCCTGACTTACCGCTTCTGCGGGGGCACTTTCCTGAAAAACCCAGAGGCAACTATCGGGGTGGATTTCAGGGAGAGGACGGTGGTTCTGGACGGAGAGGCCATCAAGGTGAGGTGACACACGTTAATAATTATCCACAAGAAACGATAAACATGCTCTGTCTGGTGGATTGGTTTTATTGGATGATCAGAGGGAAAACGTCCTAATCATCACATGAAGTTACAGTTTGTTTAGTGGAAAACGGGCTAATGGGCTGCAGCATTCCACAATCTAGGATTTTATATTTTACTTGTAAAAAAAATTTTCAGCTTGCAAAAGTCTATAATTGGAACTGTTCATTCAACAGTTTTCTCCTCGATGTTCTCAACAAAGAAAAACAGGTGCTTCATCTCATGACACAATGCATTGCAAAAAAAAAAAAAAAATCAGTATTCGTTCCACTCTCAAACACAAATCTGTTTTCTTTGACTTTTATACCAACAAAAAGTGGTGTTAAGACTTGTCTCTACCAGCTTTGTGCATTTTGAGACTTGCGTTAATGGCCATTCTTCACAAATTGTCTCATGTTAAGACAAATGGCATCTATAGACATCCATTTTGTAAGGACTTTGACTAGGCCATTCTAATTCCTGGATTTGCTTTCATTTAAACCTTTCTATTCCTATTCTGGGTGTGTTTACGTTTGCTATCACCCCGGAAGTGCAGGTTTTAGCTTAATAAGGATGTTGTTTCTCCAGCAATTGGCCTTTGTTGACACTACTAAAAATCTGCCAGTTAATGATTAATCGGCTACTAAATTAGTTGAGTTATTTTAATAATTGATTAATCACAAGTAATTGCTCCAGCCCTAATTTCTATTTCTTCAATAAATACTATGACAAAATACTGTCAGTCCCAAGTCACGTGTCAAAGGTCTTTCTTCATCATTACAATATTGATTCTTGAAACCAAACACTGCAAACCAGACGGTGGCAAAACAGAGATCACCATGTTGTCGTTTGTTTTCTCGTCCCGATTGCTCGGTAAGAAAACGACAGCGTCACTCTTGCTGTGCGCGCTGAACAACACCGAATCTGCTTCTGCCTCCTTTTCCAGTTGCAGATTTGGGACACAGCGGGTCAGGAGCGTTTCAGGAAGAGCATGGTGGAGCACTACTACCGCAGCGTTCACGCCGTCATCTTTGTGTATGACGTGACCAATCTGCCATCCTTCGAAAGCATCCCCGAGTGGATTGAAGAGTGCAGCAAACACTCCGTGGGGCCCCTGGTGCCGCGCATCATCGTGGGAAACAAATGTGACCTGAGGGAACATCGGCAGGTGCCGGTCTCTGTCGCTCACTGTCTTGCCGACAGCTACAACTTCCCCCTATTCGAGACTTCGGCCAAAGACCTCGCTGAGAAAGAGCATGTTGACGCCATCTTTCTGACTTTAGCTTATCGGCTGAAGAGCCACAAGCCCCTGAGACTGAAGCAGCTGAGTGAGAGCTCTGTTAGGGAGATGAGGAACCAGAGAGAACAGGAAACAACATTTTGTCAGTGCTAGGGTCTACTGTGGACTCGCAGGGTGGACAAAAGCCACAGGATCCGTCTGAACATTTGTTTAAAATCAACATTCTCACTAAATTAGTGAGCAGTATTTCAAAAGTAGAAAGAAGCTTTCTGTTATTTTTAAAATGCTCTCTGGCTGATGCGAGACATTGGTCACAGTCCTGGCAGCAGAGACCGATCGGTTGGAGCAAAAGTTTAACCGATATTTCTACAAAATGCATGAGTCACTGTGGAGATGTGTCAAGTATTTGCACTTCAGAAAACAATTATGATTGACAAGAAATATCTACGTCGATCCCTCTCTGGCAGAATTATGTGCTGTCATCGACTTACTTTGCAGACTGCTGGACAGAAAATGAAAATAAAGTGTTTAAAGTCACCAAAGCAGATAGAATGACAAAGGAACTGTGATGAAATTTGCAATCATTTTCTTTTTCTGTATGCATTGCAAACCCAAGTCTAAAATAATGATACATAGCAAATGAAAAAGAAAGAATGCAAGTGGTAAAATGCTTCTACTTTATGGGTATAAAATACAAATTCATACAGCTGCCCTGCAAAGCATATCTAGAATAAGCTCTGGTTCCGAGAAATCAACATGTAATGTATCAAATATGACTGATTATTAAGTTGCATGTAAACAGTCTAACCAACATGTTACAAAAGCATAACAATTTGACTATTTGAGCCTGAGTGATGGGAAAAAAAACGCACTTTACCATGCATTATTTCTAGAACTATACAGGGAGCTGAAACCTTTGGATCAGTACGGTGTCATGATTATTATATTGATGTGGATCTGTTTTGATCATTAAATGTGCATATGATATCAAAGTAGTGGGACCATTTCATGGTGCTGGAAGCCAAAACACCCAGAGGGCTGGTGCAGAAACGACCTCAATGAGGACAAAACAAAGGAAACGATCGTCTAGTTCTGAAGGTCGCAAGCCAAACACAAAAGCCTCGGCATCAGCGACTGTCCAGGAGAGAGAGAGTGAATGGCATTTAATTTGTCAAAGTGCAGATCTCTGATGACCTCGAGCTGATCGAAGAACATCACCGCTATTGTGGAATGGGTCAAGCAGAGACTGCAATTTCTGGGGAACCTGAAACCAGGTTCTCCTCCCTACCAGCATCTCACATCATCCCACAAGGCTGTGGTTTAGCTGTGGTTTTCGATGGGGTGTTATAGATCTCTTCCCAGAGCAGCATGCAGAGAGTGTAGCAAAAAAAAATTAAATACAATTCAGGAAGTTAAGTATGAGAAGGGTTTTCTAAGGCTCAATTATATGTCTAGTTACTTGGAACTGGTTCACCCCTCTTGTGGTGTGAACCAGTGGTTGTTTTATTACTTAGACAAGTTTTAATTGGATTTGCTCAACCCCAGTTTAACATCTGGCCTCATTAGTCTGGTCAGCACAAGTGCATAGTATTTTGCTTATTATACACTGAACAATTATGTGTTAAAAACAGTTAAATTTACAGACGTTTGACTTTGTACTTTTGAAAGTACAAAAAAAATAAATAAATAGTGTGCTCAGTGTTTTCTTGCAATAAGCAAAATCGTGAAAACCACGATGTATAGAAACTTGTAAAACCTGGACTTATATTAGGAGTGCTTCATAGTCATTCTGTTACATCTATTGATTTTCAGTTAGACTGGCTTTCTTTGGGGGCTTTGTTTGAGTGAGGGGCAGCATTCATGCAAGAACCACCACTGCTCATGATACTCCAGCTGCAATGGAGTGAATGTGAACGTTTTTAGGTAGTTAAAATGTCTCTAGAGTATCTTTCAGAGCCACTGCAGGAACAGGGCTCTGAAAAATATTACTTTTTAGTTTACTTTTAAAAGAATCTCCCCAGTTAGATATACAATTAAAGGGAAATAAATTAACTTGATTAAATTTTTTGTGTTATTGTTGTCACAACTGATAAGCTCTATTGTATGGGGGCTGGTTGCACAGTGGTAACGCTGTTGCCTTGGAGCAATATGGTCTTGGGTTTGAATCCTGCCCTGGGATCTTTCTGTTTAGAGTTTGCATTCTCTCCTGGTTTTCCAGCTAAATCCAAAAACATGTTACTGATAGTTAATTGGTCTCCAAATTGACCAGAAGTGTAGGTGTGTGAGCTGGTTGTTTTTCCTTTGTACCTCTGTGATGATCCCGCCTCTCGCCGCTGGAGATTGGCATCTGTTCCCTGGTGACCCTTCAAGAACAAGCGGAGAATGGATGGATGGAAATAAAATGGATCTAACGTTGAGACTGTCTTACCCAGACTTAAATATTTGACCTATTTTCAGCGACGACCAGCGGCCCTCTCTTGCGTAGCAGCAACCCTCATGAGGCGTTTAATAAACCCCGTACATATAAAATAATTAATAAAAAATAATTATTTCAGTTCAGTCCAGACACTAAACATGAATAGACTTGTTACATATGGAAAGCGGATGTAAATAGATTTTTCCCATCGATTCTTTAGCTTCTCTGCCTTCCCAACCGGCCATTCTCCTGATAATCTCTCATTCACGTGCCGTGTTCTCTTATTTACCATTTTTTGAACGCGTACGTGAAAGCACCGCGGTAACAGAGACTGTCCATGTTCTTCACGCGGCGTCTCTCTGCGGCCATGGTAACTCAACGTCGGACTGCTAATTCATAAAGTACCTCTCCCACAGTCGCGTTTTGTGCAGGTGTAGGGAACACTTTCACAAAAAACGTATTGTTAAATGCACGGTATGTGTCTCTTGTCATTGTCTGCATGTGTGTTTAACCCTCCGTGGGAGGATTAGGGGGAGTGTTTGCTTACCGACACACGGCGGCCAGTTGAATTTGTTGTTTTTTTGTCTGTCGCCGTCTGACCGCGAGTTAGCAACAAGCTAACGTCAAAGTGGGTGTAAATATGTCCGTACAGTAATTTGGGTGTTGAATTGTTTTTATTGTAGTTTTCCGAGCTGTTTGTTGAAAAAGAAAAAACAAATCAGTGTCTCTGTTACCAGCTAGCTTATTTTCATGTAGCAGGTGTTGCTGAATAACTGATAGTAAGCTGCACAATTAATTTAGTCTTTTGGCCATTTAACATAAATGAGATTTCATGAATTAGCCTACTGTAGAAGTTCCGTGCACTTTTCAGGAGCTAAACTTCACAAACCATTGTTAAATCGCGCGGTTGATTCAGGAAATCGTTTGCTTTTCTACAGCTGTTCGCGAAGCATGAATTTGGCAGAGATATGTGACAACGCCAAGAAGGGCCGTGAGTATGCCCTGCTTGGAAACTATGACTCCTCCGTGGTGTACTACCAAGGCGTGATTCAGCAGATCCACAAGCACTCTCAGTCCCTCAGAGATCCAGCTCTGAAAGTTAAATGGCAACAGGTCAGTCAACCTTCCCTTTCATTTTTGCATTGACAATGAACTGCGGATCATCAGGACAAATGGATTACGTCTTACTTTCGTGCTTTCTTTTGCATAGTTTCGATATAGGTTTTTTTTTATTTTTTTACTACTACTATCTGGATAGATATATTTTTTGTTCTATTAAAATTCATGATCTCCCATCGAACATGTTGGTTATTGGGTTTCTGGGAGTTTTTCAATTGGGTGCTTATGCAGCCTATAAAGCCATCTTTCCAAGCATTCACACATGCACTTGTCCTGAAATGTGTCTTCATCCTTTCATCCATTGTTCAACTTTTGTCTGTCAACTCTCATCAATTTGTCCTTCTGTATGTTAATCCACCTGTCTGTTCATCCTTACCATTTCTGGGTTTTGCAGGGTATATTTAAAGCAAGAGCACCACATAAATATCTGTAGTAATTTAAGAGGGAACTTTTATACCAAATGCCAAATGCCAAGCTGATTTCAGCCTGAAAAACATGAAAAATCTGCAGGAACACTGTAATGTTTTTCCCCCCCTAATTTTCTAGAGATTTTGAAATATAAATAAAACTAAATAATAACAAGATAATATATATTTATCAAATTTGTACAAATTCAGAAATGCACAAGGAAGATGAGGCCGCAACTGTTAACACTGTGAATTTAAATTAGTTCCCTGAGCTAAGTAAAAGAGTCCCTTGTGCTTGACTCTCTCTCAGTTGGAGAGCTGGACAACACAACAGGAAATGACCCCAGATCATGAACAGGGCATTGAACCCCCCGCATTCCCATCCCCTGCGAATCTGAGACAAGACAGGCATCCAGTAGCCACTCAGCACAAGTGGGTAGCAGCCCTGTTCAAAACATCTGAAGAGTGAAGAAAGCTGTGATTACATAAAGCTAAAAAAAGTGATTTGTCTTAGGGGTTGCTGTAAAAGTACAGCACAAAGAGCTCTTGGATCAAGACCGATGCATTCAGAGCAGTGATTCTCAAGGCTTTTTCTAACAGCTACCATTTCTGTAAATACTTTACCCAGATTTTCATGTACCACCGTTGTAAGATACTTTTTTAAATTGTATGGTTTATAGGACATGGAGGTATTTGTGTTATGTCATAAAAAGAAAAACAAATAGTTTCTGTCCCATATTTACTCTGAAGTTGTAATTTTTGAGTTTTCAGGTAGGAAAAACGATCAAAAATGCCCCTAGAAGTTAGACTTCTTAGCTTTGGTGAAAAATGAGCTGATCATTTGTATCTTATCAAATCAGTTACAATGCTGCTTCAGTGGCAAATAGTAGAAAAATGCATTGGTATTGGCTTAAACTGCGAATATTTGTTAGAATGGCCAGTCATCTTATCAATTAGCAAACTCAACTGGTTTTCAAACTTTACCAATTAAGTTGGGTTGGATGTCGTTCCCTGACTCACTCTGTTTTAACTTGATGTAAGTGGAACTGATCGTGATTCATTGTTGCCCATTTCTTCAGTTTATCTATTTGTACTAACCTTAAAAACAATTTGGACTTGACAACCACGGGTAAAGGTTGTCTTTGTAACTTTTTTTTTTTCCAACTGTCAAGCGTTCAAATCATATGATACTGAATCTGTAAATTAAACTTCACTTGTCCAAACATTGCAGTGTTTGTTGAAACACTGCAAATTTAATATGAATGTCTACAAACATTAGAGGCTGTTTTTGTTTTTTATTTTAACTTAATGTTAAGATTAAGTTAAAATAAATGATGTTCTTCTTTCTGTGTGTGAGCAGCTCAGACAGGAATTGACTGAGGAATATGAGCAGGTGAAAAGCATCATGGGAACACTTGAGAGCTTCAAGTCCGAGAAGCCAGTCGACATCCTTGTCCCTCTGGAGCGGCCAGAGGACCCAGCAGTTTGGCCCCCACCCATCCCAGTGGAACACAGGTGAGTGATGTTGTATCTGAATTGGCTGTGTGACAATTCAGACAGAGTTTAGTGTGTGCGACACACTAAACTCCATAGGGTGTGATTTTGCATAGACGGGTTTTATCTCCACAGCCTCATCACAATACATCACTATTCCACTTACAGATCTGGTTTTGAATGTGGGGGGTGATTTCCTGTCGATTAATATTACCGCTGTTTGCCTATCAGAAATGATCGTTGGCATGTTTAACCATCTGAATATTTGTAGGAATCCTGTTGTGGTGAAAAGGCCTAACAGCGCAATAAAGCAGCACAGGAAGGATTCTCCTGGCATGCAGCACAGAGGAGCAGGAGGACGTGCTCAGGCCAACCCGAAAGCAGAGAGGCAGGCCAACAGGGCCGCAAAGGCCAAAGATGATAAGGTCTGACAGCTGCTGTTGCTCATGTTTCAGTTGACTAGTAAATTAATATAGGGCGTTGAAGTTTATATTTGTTTATACATATATATATATAAGTTTATATTTGTTTATATCTAGTCATTTTGAACTATCACTCTTCGGTATATAGTTTACAAACTTCGTATTTATTACCTAAGACAGAGTAGCTTTCAACAAATAGGCAATTTCCCCTTGGGGTCAATAAAGTATATTCTATTCTATTCTATTCTAAAGGAAAAAAATTTTTTTCAGCAGGGTAAGAAAGTGGATTCATTAGCGGAAGGAGAACAGAAGAAGTTTGATGGTACTGGTTATGACAGTGACTTAGTGGACTCGCTAGAGAGAGACATCGTCTCCCGCAATCCTAATGTACACTGGTGGGTTTCAAGTGTATTTCTTTACATGTTTTGCTATTTTGATTGATTTTGTTTTGTTCTGCTCTCTGACTTTTTTTTCTGTGATTTGTAGGGATGATATTGCTGATTTGGAAGATGCTAAGAAGCTTCTGAGAGAAGCCGTAGTGCTGCCCATGTGGATGCCTGACTTTTTCAAGGGAATTCGTCGACCATGGAAGGTAGGTCTGCACTGTCAAAAATATTGATACCCCTTTAGAATTAAAACTTTTTTTTTTTTTTTTTTTTTTATGTTTTCACTTTAGTTTATATTATTTAGATTTTTTTTGCCAATAAAAATCTAAAAGATGTGACATGCATTTCTATTGATCTTCCCCCATTAAATTGACATACCTAAATGTCAATTAGCCTCAAAATCAGTGGACATTCTCCAAAAGACTTGCAGTGAAAGCTGGTTTTGCAAAGCATTAAGTCAACATTCAGAGATGAATTTGACGTTCTTTTCATATTTTTGGCAAAAAGGTTTATGTATAATTTTCTGCCTTTGTAAAATGTATACTTCTTTGTGTTTTTAGGTGTGTCATATACAATTTTTGAAAATGTTTTAGATGTATGAATAAATTTGCTCTGTATGAGATGATTTCTTGGATTGGCTCAGTTTAGATGTGCTGTGTCTAACTTCTTGGCTTTAATCTATTTTCTTCTAATTTATCAAAATCCTTTGAACCCCCAGCTTTTCTCTCTGTTATGATCTTATGTGTCGGCCTCTCCTTAGCCTCATCATGTGAGACATTTTCCCTTCAGGCCTGCCATTTGAGAGTCAACACTTTACTGTGTTTTACAAGAGTTCAGTTCTTATAATTTTTCTACTGTATCCACACATACGTAAGCATTTCAAGCTGAAAATAAAGTGTCATTAGTTTTAACATTCAGCCATATAGGTTCTTAATGTTTATAACCATTATGCTGATAGTCTTTTCCGTTTGTAGTGTTTTACACTGGAAATCTAACTTGTGGCTGGAACTTTAAGACTCCAATACATACAAATGAACTAGAACACTTCCTGTATAGTCTAATATGTAAAATCTAATATTTGTTTTCCTATCTGTGGTAGGCATCTCAGATATTTTCTTATCTTAGTACCAGAATACTGATTTTTCTTTATGTACTGTACTTACTTTATACTGCATTTACTTTGACATTTATCTGTTTGTTTGGACTATCTTGTTTTCATAGAAATCCAGATAAATTTGTAATTTATCCTAACCAATACAATTGAACAGAATAATTAAAATTTCTTAACCAAATTTAACCATGCAATAAGTCTCCATAGCCCAAATAAAATAACAAATGCAAATAATTGTGCAAGTGTGTAGAAGGTGGAAAAATTAGATAAGTGGCTTATAAGGGACAAATATTCAGGTAGTTGCTGTGCCTGCTGTGCACGTGACTTAGATTTAAATAATCATTTTTACAATACGTTCCACGGAAAAAATTATATTGTTACCAGTGAAACACTAAAACAGGCAACAGCAAATATCCCTTCATAACAATTATGTTTAGGAGTTGTGCTCAGGCACCCAGACCTGGATTGTTGATCCTCCCAGTGGGACTGTTGATCAGCAACCTTCAATTACCTGCAACAGTCTATCTGATTATTTTCTTTTTTACACTGTTCTCCTCAGGGCGTACTAATGGTTGGCCCTCCAGGAACCGGAAAGACAATGTTAGCCAAAGCTGTGGCCACAGAATGTGGGACTACTTTCTTCAACGTGTCCTCCTCCACCCTCACCTCCAAATACAGGGGCGAGTCAGAGAAACTTGTCCGTCTCCTGTTTGAAATGGTGAGTGTTTCTCCAGACTGCTTTTCTGGCTGGAATATTAAACATTTCCAACCTGACTCTTTGTTTATCTGCATATGTAAACTGTTTAATTTCTTTTTTTTTTCTCCTTAGGCTAGATTCTACGCTCCAACAACTATCTTCATAGATGAAATTGACTCCATCTGTGGCAGAAGAGGGACATCAGATGAACACGAAGCCAGCCGGCGTGTTAAATCAGAACTTCTGATTCAGATGGACGGTTAGTGGACCACAGGGGGGAGGTGTTGTGTGTAGTAGCTACTGATTGAGTGGCTCGGCCAAGAAAAAAAAAGAGGATTCAAAGTATAAAACCTGCCACAGTGTGGGCTTTTATACTTTTAGAATTAGAACTACATTTGTAAAACTTCATTAGTAATTCTGTGTGCTTTTCAGGTGTTGGCGGAGCCTTGGAAAATGATGACCCCTCTAAAATGGTGATGGTGCTCGCTGCCACAAACTTCCCCTGGGACATCGACGAGGCGCTGCGGCGACGGCTGGAGAAGCGAATCTACATCCCATTGCCCACGGGTGACCTTTCAAGCCACCGCCGTCCAACTTGTTTTCACGCAAGATGAGGACGCTGCACACTGATGGATCCATTTCCTCTTGAAGCCTCACCTTAATGTCTGATCCGTTCTGTCTGCATGTAGCCGTGGGCCGTGTGGAGCTTTTAAAGATCAACCTGAGGGAGGTGGAGTTGGCTCCTGACGTCAACCTCGACCTCATAGCAGAAAAGATTGAGGGATACTCGGGAGCGGACATCACCAACGTCTGCAGGTTTGTGCGTACTCGGGACAATGTGATCAGATGTTTACAATTGAAGATCCGTCTTATTCACAGTAATGTGAAGGCTGTTTTAAATTTCATCCTCTAGTATTCAGAACCTTCTTTAAAACAGTTGTAAAAAGTGTTCACACAAAGTGGTGCTGGCATTTATCAGCAAGGACATTAAAACTGATCAGAGTTAGAGGCTGAGACTGGGACAGGGGTTGACTTTCCAAAAGTACAACCAGCCTAAACATGAAGTCAGAGCTGCAGGGCAAATCTAACTCATAATCTAATCTGTGGCTGTATTTGAAAATTGATGTTCACGGGGTTTCTCTATCCAGTGTGACTGAACTCGAGCTGTTTTACACAAACAAATGGGCAAAAGTTTCACTCTCCAATTGTGAAAGCCTGACTGCAAATGCACCCCACAATTTTGTGATATTTAGGTGTAAAAATATGTTGAAAACATTTAATCCATTTCACAATTTTACATTTCATTGTGTTGACCTCCCATGTAAAATCCCAATAAAAATGCAGCTTGTTTAAATTTCTTTATCAAAAAGAAGAAAAAAACACATTACACCTCTTTGTGCAACAGAACTCGGTAAATCACATTAAGGATTTGTAATATGATGTGACTGACCCAAGATGAGTACTTAAGGGTGAAAATCTAGAGGTTCAGTCCAGAACTCAGAATCGTGTGACCAGACGACATCATTTCTATTTTAAATTCTTGTCACTTAAAGACCAGCTGTGCCCTTGTTAAACACAGCTTCAGGGTTTACCAAAAAAATAAAAAATAAATAAGCAAAATGTTTATTATCTACATAGTTTTATTTAAAACAGAAAAGCAGAAATTATTCCTACTGGTGCTGGAATAAAAGTCCTGTTATTACACTTAGGAACTCATTTCTCAGAATATTTCTACTACTTGTGTTTCTTTCCAAATGTAAAACTTCAGAACAGTCAAATTTTCTTGTAAAAAAAAGTTGTCATTAACCACGTCACTGGCAGCTCCCAGCAAAAGATGGGAGAGGGGCACCACTCACACAGCTCTCCTTTCCATGTTTGGAAATTAATATTATGAAAATAGATTTAGTTTTCTCTTAGTCTGTGGATTTGTTTTGCAAAAGTTGTGCAGAGGATTTCAGGAATGTTCTGTTCTGAAACGATCTTTGTTCGTTTCTTAATCATTACTTCAGTGACTTTGTGTACTTCATCTAGGAACAGCCTCTAGCTTTAGGCAGCATTTCTTCATAGAAACCATCTTCATCTTATTTTTGAACATTTAAGGCTTAAAACAGAGTTCTAGGATATCTGATAACCATTTTCTCTGCCATGTCTGCATCAGAGATGCATCCATGATGGCCATGCGTCGTCGAATCCAAGGCCTGAGCCCGGAGGAGATACGAGCCCTGTCTAAAGACGAGCTGCAGATGCCTGTCACCATGGAGGATTTCACTATGACTCTGAAGAAGATCTCAAAATCTGTTTCTGCTGCAGACCTGGAAAAATATGAATCCTGGATGGCAGAGTTTGGCTCCGTATAGAGAATAGATGCAAACTCGCACAGTTGGACCAGAGGGTTGAAAAGAGAATTCCCAGCTTTGAAGTGTAAAGGCTTTGAAGAGGAGGAAAACTGTAGAGTGAGCCAAGAAGCACATCAGGGATGTTGGAGTTCACATCAGAAGGCTGGCATCTTTGACAGAGCTTCATAAAAACTTTGAGAAGCTCCACTTCTGCTCTTTTTACATTCCCTCCCCCCCACCCACCTTTGCACTATATAGGAAGACTTCTGACATCTTCCACCGAGGTAACTTGAGGGATGTCAATATTATTAAGCTAAACATTTCTGACCTAAGAAAGATCTAGTAGTTGCCTAAAAGTCAAAGATAGAAAAAATGTATTTGTTCTTGTGAAACTTTCAATCTTGTTCACCTCTCATTAAAAAGGAAACATGTCTATCACAGAGCATCGAACCGTCCTTCTGATGACTTGATACAATAAATCTACAATTGTAATCAATATTTCAAAAAGAAAATGTTAACAATGTATCACCCAAACAAAGCCAGAACAGAACTGTCATTTTTAACAGCAAAGGCAAATGTTGACTTTTTTTTTTTAACAAAGCTCAAATTATTACTAATCCTACAAAAAAGTGGTCAGCTTTGCATTTGCAAGATGTTCTACAAAGCATAAAGTTTATGCAGCATAATTCAACACTCAGACTCAAGTGTTGTAATAATTGCTGTTAGCAAGGTAAATCTGTTGTATTTGTATGAAGTCTTACTTCATAAAGATTGTTGTCTTAAAGAACTATATATATATTCAGCACTTTACATGTCATTTCTTAAAACTTCCCTGTGTTGACTACTGACTGAACGCTTGCGTTTTAGTGCTATGTGTTTGCTTTGTTATGATTATTTTGTTGAGGTTTTTTTTTCATTTGTCTTCAGTTTTAGATTAAATTTGGACAAACAAATATATGGAGAGCACAAAAATGTGTTTACTTGTTTTTTGTTGTTGTTGTTTTGTTTTTTTTTCCATTTTTAAATAAAAAGAAAAATTTGTTCTGACCAAAAACCTTGCCTGCTTCAGTTCACCAGTGCACACCTCAAGGCTTCATTCCTGGTCCACTTTTAAGCTACATTTATATGATCCCAAAAAACAAACTTTGTTTATTTTTAGTAGGCTAAGGCATTCTGAAAGTGTTTCCACGGGTCTCTGTACAAACACTTCATCCAAAATGGTGAAGCCAAGAGTCCATCACCAGCTTGAACTGTGTTTTACAAATAAACTTGCCTTGCCTTAAAATATAATTAGGATAGATTTTTGTGATTCTGTAACATTGGGGGTAGTATTTAATTTTGGGCATTGGTTGCTTAAAGTCAACAAGTATGTTTTTAGATTTTCATACACATCACAGTTGTTGAACAGACAGCAGTTCAGTTAATAGAAATGCATGTATCATAAGTCATACGAGTCAAATGAATAATGTAACGGAGAGTGACCTGGTCTGGGAGTCATGCAAGCCACTTGATCACTCACTCTTTTATTAGACAGCCATGCTGTTGTAGCTTGATACTAGACTGAATATTTAACCTCTTCCCCTCTGTTTACACAGATCAGGGACAGATACAGAAGTCTGGTGCCTTTTGTTTTAATGTTCGCAATGTGTGTGCGTTGCACTGGAATGGCAACATATGAAAACCTGATCAATTAAGTTCAACATTAATGCAAACTTTGATTATACCAATTATGCATTCATGCTACACCGTTCCTTGAACTCTTGTTTGTTTTTTTGTGTTTTTTTTTTTTTCCTGAAATCTGATTACTCAACATGTTTTAGCTCATTCCATCAATAACTAACTATCTTCAGCTGATCTCCTGAGGTTTTGGTATTTTTTATTGCTGCGTTCTATGATAGCAAATATTCTGCTTTTATGTTGTCTTTCATGTATCGTTCTCTTTGTTCACATCTGCTTTTCTATATTTAGTCATTCAGTGTAAAAACATATGCGCCATCTCCATATTAACTCTGACAGCTTCCCTGTCTCTGCTGAAGAATAACATCCCCACAGCATAATGCTATCGCTACCATATCTCACGAAACACATGGTATGTTCATGGCAATGAACCAAAGAGGCTTTCATAGAGCAGCAGTATTTAAACTGGGATAACATCACATACAGTTTGGACTCTAATTATTGCTTATAGCACTTCTAAAGAGATTTTCTTGTTACTGAATCTTATTTTGGATATTAGTGCGGAGAGGACTGAACACTAATGTACAGCACAGGTTTTCTATTTTCATTCATAAACACATGGATCAAAGTATGCATCAATTTCTCTCCACTTAGCTCCACAGACATGCACTACTTTGTTGGTCACTTAAAGTGCCAATAAATTAAAGGGATTTTGTTATTGTGTTGGGACAAAATATGCAAAAGTTCAAGAGTGGTTGGACGACCCCGATTTGGCTTTTTCGTGTCTTCTCGTTAAAAGGCAAATACAATGATTTGATATAAACATTAATTTGATAAAACACGTTCGTTATTCAAAAAATAATGCGTATTTACATGTAATAAATCACTGTCTTTATGACTGCTAATTGCAACTATAGGATGACTTCACCTTTGTTTTAAAACTTTTTCAGGTTAAACACAGAGATTTAAGTGACAGAAAATAAACTGATTGGTTCGAATATGATTATTGTTTTTATGGAAAATGTGACGAAACGAAATAAATAAAAAAACACTGTCCATTTTGAATACATTGCACTGTTCTGGTCGCGTTGGTTTTGTTTTTATGTAACCCACAAACCCTCTCGCGCGCATGTGGGGATGTTTTCAGTGAAGCAGAGGATCTATATGTTCCTCCGCCGCTCGACAAAACTCCATCCTTCCACAATAGGGACCATATTTTGTCGGAGGAGGGAGGGACGGAGGGAGCAGGGGGAAGAGCCGTGTGATGCTGCATAGAAACTAATAGCGCAACCTGCGGGCGGACAGTGACGCCGTGCGGCCGCATCCGCGAAGGACGCAGCGCAGCGCAGCGCAGCGCGACCAGCCGCGGAGTCGTTTCTGTTTTTTTCCGCTCCTGTTATTATCGCACAGGCGGCTCGATCCGACACAGCACCACAATGGAGACCAAACCGGTCATCACCTGCCTTAAAACGCTCCTTATAGTCTACTCCTTCGTGTTTTGGGTATGTAGCCTCTCTCTCTCTCTATATATATATACATATATTTTTTTTTTACTCCCTCACCTTTCCTAACAGAGAACAAATCTTGCCGCTCCGCCTCCGCCGCTGCTGCTGTGCGTGTTTTTGTTGTGCGTGATGAAAGGCCGCTCGGTGCCAGCATCAGCGATGGATCCGTGCTGTTGACTAAACCCCCACCCCACCAAAAAAAAAAGATAAAAATATTTAAAAAATCACGGACTGAGACTAATAACGCCACGACTCTGTTTTTAGCGTTTTGAATCGCCTGCAGTAACTCCTTATGTAACCGAGGGGTCTAAGGTCCCTCATTTATTGGCTGCTGGGCGTCAGCGCGTTTTATCTCAACACTGTAGCATCATGGTCGATGTGAGCGAGGTGGAGGGAGGAAAAAAAAAAAAAAGATTAAGGAGCAGCTTTGAAGGCGCTGCATGGGAGACTGGCCTGTTTTCTGTAGGATGCTGTGCATTTTAATGTGGCTCCTATACATTCTTAAAGGGCCCCTTTATTTACCCGGCCTCAGTGCTGGAATGTAACACCGTGAATATAGCCCACTTTCACTTTGAGTGGGATTATCCCCACAGGAAATCTCTGCTTACTACCATCATTGAATATATATTGATTGCAAAGCTAAAAGCTGCTATTTTGTCCTAGCATCTACCAAAATATGATGCTGCGTATAGCTCAAATACATTTTAATAATCAGGTTGCTTTAACATTGCTTTAACAAAAATAGGTTGAGATTTATAAAGAAATACAGCATCCAAATAAACATTAATATGCTACTGTTAGATAAAATCAACGATGGTCCTTTGTGGACAAATAAGTTACAGATGAGGTGGAATTAAAAGTGAAACCTGCATGAATATTGTGCTGTTAATATCCCAGCATCGGCCACAGTGTCAGTGTGTGAACAAGAAAGAAATCAGCCCAAAAAAAAAAAAAAAAAAAAACAGAAACTCAATCTGGGTACACGACTTTCCCAGTCGTCAGAGATTTTGCAGACACTTGGAGTTTGAACTAACAAACAGGTTTTTGCCATGTTTTTTTCTTGTTTCACAACTGAAAGAATGAGAATCAGACACTTAACTGGACCCGCTGAGGGATCCCAGACTTCAGGGTTTATAAACCAACTAAAGCAAAGGTCTAACTTAACATACCAGTTGACTGTGTTGGGTTTCCACTTACAAGAAGAAGACGTTGATTCTTTGAAAACTAAATCCCAACTAAGTCACTGGTGAAATTACCCGTTTTACTTTTGAATTTGCCGCAACTTCTTAATTTTAAGAGCATGCTGAGTTTTCTTTTTATAATTAGAAAAATGCATCTCATTATTTATTTTTAGACATAATTCTCTCTGCTGTGTATGTTTTGTTTTTTGCTTACCTCTTTTATCATTATGCATTTTGCTGAGTTTGATACCGTAATTTAAAAAGTTGGGTTGTAGTTTGCGTAGTAGCCCCTGTAGTTTTTGAGTTCATGGGCATATGGTTACAAATAAAGTTAAAAAAGAAAAAGAAAGAAAAGGCTTGAAAATCAAATCAAACAAAACCGCCTGCAGCACATGTTGTGTCCCATTCTCTATTGTTTATTCGCTGTTGGCAACATATCTTGCTGTTTAGGTTCACTCTCTGCCTGCCAACTGTGTCCATCTACTGCAGACTGATTGTATATTTTCCCAACTGGGGATTATGGGTAACGATGGACAAAAAAAAAATCTGATCATTTGTCTCCAGTCTATGACAAATCTGTCTTCTGGTGGAGCTTAAATTAGAGTTGCTGCTCTAAAAGGAGTCAGCTGTCGTTTTGGTGTCTGATCATGACGGCTGCTGTCTTTTGAGGGTTTTACCCCACTGGAAGGAAACCTTGGGGGCAAACTCAAGACAATATATCCTTCAGCGTTTGCAGAAATGTGATGTGTATTTCATTGTTGTAGAGCCTCCTTTAGGTGGTTCACAGGACAAATGTTGCCATATTAGAGCCATCGAAATCTGTGAATAATTTGCTCCTCTTTAAAACAGGAAGTGAGTACAGTATAAGGATGATGACGTGTTATCAAAATATAGCGATGGTCTATCACTGTACACAACGCACAGACAGTTTATTTTTATTTTAGCAAAAATGAACATCTCGAGGTTAAACTCTTGGTATTTATTTTACTGTACCATTGCTTGAATCTGTTCTTGATGCTTGGTGGCTGTGTCGCATCTCATCGTTATTTTGTCTAACACGTCGGCTGCACCTTTTTAGCACACTCGCCGTGTAAAACTCTTTCCCTAATTACACGAGTGATTGGCAGATTGAGTTAGGCTGCATGGTTTATGTATCAAACTCTCATCCACTTCACATCAGCTTAAAATAAAACCCAGAGAATTTACCAAAAAATGTACGAAACCAAGACCAAACAAAACAAAAAAAATTACATTAGGATTGGTAAGGCTGTATAGTTATAAGTAGTCTGGTGACAAGTCTGAGATAAAAGAGAGGAAAGGGGGCTTCCTTTAGAGTGTGTACTACAGATTTATCTGCACTGTCTGGCTATCTTGCTGTTCTACAGCAGAGGAAGCAAAACATAAGACACA
The DNA here is from genome assembly GCA_010277075.1 of Poeciliopsis retropinna. Taxonomy (NCBI): domain Eukaryota; kingdom Metazoa; phylum Chordata; class Actinopteri; order Cyprinodontiformes; family Poeciliidae; genus Poeciliopsis; species Poeciliopsis retropinna. The sequence continues at coordinate 14,855,240 of VMRM01000012.1, read as the reverse complement.
CCCTGCAGTGTAAAGCAAACCAGTACAGCACTATGGGGTGTCTTTTATTTTTCCAGCATATTGAATCAGTACATCTGGAGCGTTTTTTATAAAGGTTTTATACTACAAATCATTAATGGGGTTTTGTTATTATGCAAAACTGCATTCGTCACTCAAGACAAGTCAGATGTGACATATTTAGTTTTTTTATTTTATTTTATTAATTCAAGAAGAATCTCCCAAGAATCTCTTGGATTTAGAGAAGTTATCTCAGTGTTACCAACCATGCTACTGTGCCCTCCACCATACAACTGTGACGGTCGATAACAAATATGCCTGCTGTATTGCAGTCCTATAATCGACACGGTTGTATTGACACTTGCAGCAGGAAGTAAACAGCCAGACCACTGAAGTGACTGCAGCGGATGTTGATGAGCATGCCATTTATCACATTAGTGCTCACATCTTTTACTCTATATCCATCCTCTGTTAATACAAAGCCACCGTAGAAGTCTGAAAATCACTTTCAGTCAGTGAATCTCGTTTTAACATAACTTTAGCTGATTTTGTTTCTTCTCTGTGTCTGAGCTAAGTGAAAAGAGAGTACTTGCCTGCCGCTGCAGTCTGCAGTTGACACAGTTGTATTGATAATAACGAGAATCAAGAATCACTGAAGTTACATGTCTTGCAAAACAGTTGAAGTGTTCATTCTGAATAAATTCAACTCCTGGGAAACATAGATTAACCTCTTCGAGTGGTTTATTACTTTTATTGGAAATGTCAAGAATTTATTCTTCAGATTGATTTTTAATTTGTTATAAGACACTCAGTGATTTATAAACATAAGTCTAATGTAACATTTGAATACAAAATTAAAATAGTATAATCTTCTTTTAATCTATTTATTTAACTTTTCTTTGGGATCAATAAAGTATATTTGAATTTGAATCAAATTGCGACCATGCAACCGCAAGGTAAACAAGCTGAGTTATCGGGGTAATCGCAAAATTTCATTGGTTTTGGTACAACTTTTCTGACACAGGTTCCTCTGACTCATTTCCAGGAATAAGGTCATTTAATTAATCTGGAAGTGATTTACCCATCAATAATTGTTTTAAGAACTCATTATTATGCTTCCCACACTCTCCGTAAACCTCGACTAACATGATTGAATACCTTTTCCTGGATCTCATTAAAGCTAAATGTTATAGGAAAGCTGATTTCAGCCGTCAGGTCTAAGTCCTGCAGAGCTGAGAGACGGAGCTGAGCACAGCCGCAGTCACAGACATGAACTTTTTATATTTAGTCGGTGGTCCACGAGCGCACTCTACCATCTAGAGCGTCGGGTTTCAGGCAGCCAGAGTGGACGAGAATCTCGAGCTCGGCACAACCCCCCTTCACCCCACTGAGGGCTGGAAGGCTGGTTCGAAATAGGAGAGGTGTCCAAGTCTCGGGCCTGTCAGTTTCACTGTCTCAGAGCCTTCTTGTGAGCTTGTGAAGAAGTGGCACCATTCTTTAAATACACGCCAGGGAGACAGGAGACGCAAAAACGCGGAGCAGGTGTTACAGCCAGCTCCTCGTCCTTCGCGGGCATATTTTGTTATCGCACCTTCTGTTTCTTTATTAGGCCGAGTGGGAGGCGAATTGAAAGAGAAGCGAAGGGAGGGAGGTGGCGGAGGAGAGGAGAGGGGAGGGGAGGGTGACCTGTTTTAAACTCAGCGCTGTAACCACGGTGGTCGGCGTTGAATTTCAAACAAAACATGCGAGAGGGGGGCCGGGAGGCGACGAGAGGTTGTGGGGCTCAAAAAAGGGAGGAAGAAAGAGCGTCTCAGGGTGTTTGGAATTCAGCCTCGGGCGTGCAGCTTCAGTAATCCTCCACAGTCTTCAACCCCTCAGCGGCATGGAGGGCTGCACTCCAGCAACGACACCAAATTGTTTGTTTGTGCGAAGCAGCAGCTGTTTGGAGGACAGGATCATGTACAACATGATTAGAGAGATTATGATAATCAAAGGTAATACTCACTGACACAACTCCCTGTGCTGGCCGGCTCAATCACTGTTAATAGAAATACTAATAATATTACTGACAAATTAAATCATCAGCCTTAAGCCCTTTAGTTTATCAGGGCATCGACTAAATGGGGGTGAAGGCTTTACTTAAAAGTGCCTTAGATGTTTTGTTTGTCTTTTATTAGATGTTGGTTGACTTCATCTTTTAATTGTTGGATTGGAAAAAAATGTTTACATTTATTGGCAAACAATTTTGTAAAAAAATAACATGAAAGCATGCTATTTTATGAATAATTTTTGATTTTTTTTTCTTTCACAATCAGCAAAATATCAAAACTAAATAAACTAAAGAAAAAAAAACTTTCTTGAACCACCTTTCACTGCACTTACAGCTGCAAGTCATTTGGACTAATGCTCTTTACACTTTCTACATCTAACAACTGAAGTTTTCGAAAAATAACTCAAACTCATTCACGGTGGTAAAGTCTACAACCGTAGACTTTATAGCTAGTTGATTTTCCTACCATATGGATGAGTCACTTTCAATTGTCTACACCCGTTAATATTTATGGAAACAAAACTTCAAAGACTGAAGGAGCTGGTTTGAAACCTGGAATTTTATCAACTATTTCTTTTTTTAGAAAGAAAGGGAAAAGAAAAATGATTTAATGGTGGGAATGTTGTAAGATGCACTTTGCGTGAAGATGCCTTCAACTTGAAAATGTGGCACTTAAATTATTTCATATTCTTGTTGTTTCAACTCATATTTTGTTTTTGTTTTTTGTTTTTTTGAAATTTTAATGCAAAAATTTGATTTGATTGGCTGTTTTCGATTATGTTTAAATGAGGTTTCATCATCTTTTGTAGAAAGTCGCCATAGCAACATAAACTTGTGGTCTGAGGAGGTACATTCTTACGGGTGGAGGAAGCTAACACGTGGAAACTGTATCAATATAGAAATTCCTTTGTTTTGAGGTGTCTTAAATTACTAAAGTAGAATGTCTGACAGGCTGTTAGGAATCCACAAATCAGAGGATTCATTTAAGTGTTTTTGTAAACTCACACTGATACAACATGTTACGCACAACTTCTTAGAGCCTCACTTGAAGAAATTTTAACTAACCTTTTAAAGCAGGACTTTCATTAGCACAACTTTTACATGCAATTACTCTTTGGTAAACCGTTCGGTTGTATATTTTGAGGCCAGTCTCCAGTCTTATTCTCTGGATTGTTCTGTCCATCGACTTTGACCAGCTACCAATTCCAAGCTGAAGAAAGTCATCCCCACCACCACATTTCTTAGAGGGGGAAGTGCTGTATTGGTGTGTACATTTAAATGTTTGGAATATAGGCAAAAAGGTTAACTCTGGGTAGGTTACATCTTGGTAGCAAACAGGGCCCACATGGTTACTGACGAACTTTGAGCGGGACTTCATCACTAATAGTTGTCCTGTCAACGCATTCTTCCATCCTCTCATTTGCTAGTTGCTGTTTTTTGGGGTTTTTTGTCCTAGTTTAAGAATTATGCACCAAAATATAAGAAACAACCAAGATGTAAATATACAGGTGCTCTCTCTCTCTAAAATTATTTGTACCACATGTACAGATGAGAATACATTCATTTTTGTCACAGTGGCATCATCCTACCCTGAAAATCTGATGAAGATCCTACCGGTTTGGTTTGCGAACAGAAATAAAAACCTCAACTGTGTGTGACGACATCCTGTGTGGGCATCCTCACCTTTGCATCTAACTGCCCACAAGTTGCTCATTTTTACCAGTTTTGCTTACTTCAAAAAAAATATTCCTTTACGTGAATAATCATTGGGTTAATCATCACAGACATTATTATGACTCTTTCTTCTATACCTGTTCTGCAAATTTATGCAAATTTATATGAGTGTCCACATTGTATCGCAACACATTTGTAAGGCCCTTTTGTAAAGGTGCAGGCTGTACCGATAGTTGTGAGACTCTTTTGCAATGTGTCAATAAGTGCTTGACACATGTTGACATATGCTTGCAGATCCAGCTGCAGATTCTCAATTGGAGTTAGGCCTGAACTTTGAGTAGGCCATTCAAACACATAAATATGCTTTAAATCAAATGCCAGGAGTGCTTTGCAACCTCCAACATGTTTCCCTCCTGAATTTATTTGTTTTATTTTACTTACCGCTTTTGCACGTAAAGCAAAAAAGACTTACATGTAAACCAAAAAGAAACAAAAGGTGTATTTATTTATGTTTTTTCATTCGCATTTTTGAAAGTAAACCAGGCAGATTTAGTCTCCTCTGACGAAAGTAGCCTCTACCATATTTACTCTTCCCAAGAGAATCTACAATGGCTAATTTTGAAGAAAGCCCGCCGAAGCTACAGACAAAAATAAACGCGAGAAGCTCCGGTGTGCTGAATATAAATAATTCTGTTCCTTTTTGTCTCCGAACAGCACAGTTTAGAGGAAGGGGCCGTTAAAAGTAGGGAGGCGAGTGTCGTGCTCACATCAGTTTTAAAGGAGCAGAAAATATTAGCGCCGAGCGTTCCCTTTGTAATCAGAAGGTCTGGCAGCTGGATGTTGAGCAGCCTCGTCTCCAGCAGACAATGGTTAGCAGGATGAGGCATTCCTCGCCGGAGTCGGATCATCCGCAGCCGTTCACCGCCCCGCTCTGTTTCCAGCGCCAGCGAGACAAACCCAGCTGAGACACACGCTGCTTCATCTGCCTCGAACAACGCGCTCTTTTATCCGCCGCATTCATTTGAAATGCTAAAAGAGGCGCAACAGGAGGAAGCGTCTCGCCTCGGATCAAAGAGCTCCTTTGATTTGATGTTCTCGTGCGTGAATGTCGGCATATTCACAGAGCAGGTGATTGGCACCTCATGCTCCTGATGATTTTCTTCTTCTTTTTTTTTTTTTTTTTTGGTCTGTCTCCCGGCTCCTCCTCTTACTATAATTGCTCTCCTATTTGTTCCACCTTGATCCCCATTTCTCCGTCTCTCCCCTTTGCGTGCTGCAGAAACACAACTGTTGAAATAAGTGTCGAGAATAAGGCCTCTCCCTTCCGTGCGCTCATTCAGCTCCCTGTGCCACAAATATCTTTCATCCTTTTAGATAACGGGAGCCATCCTGCTGGCAGTGGGAGTCTGGGGGAAGTTGATGCTGGGCCCGTACATCTCCCTCATCGCCGACAACTCGACCAACGCACCGTACGTCCTCATCGGCACCGGGACCGTCATCATCGTTTTTGGTCTGTTTGGATGCTTCGCCACCTGCAGAGGAAGCCCATGGATGCTGAAGCTGGTAAGAACCTGTAGGTGTTGTTCTGCAGTAAGAGTGAGAAGTACTGATGAATTAACCGCAGGTCACATGACTTGAGAAACAATGCCTTGCCTTTATCCTGAGTGAAGATATGAGTTGTTCGGTAGCTCCTTCTGGGCACCTTGTTCACTTAATCGTGGTTATGTGAGAGTAAGCATCGAAAGGCAAATTATATTCACCTCAATGTTTTCATGTTATCAATGCAAATCTGCCGCTGTTGTTCCTCTTCGTGTAGTACGCCATGTTTCTCTCGCTGGTCTTCCTTGCGGAGCTTGTGGCGGGGATCTCTGGATTTGTGTTTCGTCATGAGGTCAGAGTCGCTTCACTGCAGCTTTGCAGTTGTGCAAGTCTGTGTCAACTTATTAGACTTAAGTGTGTGTCTGCGTTTTTGCAGATAAAGGGAACCTTTCGCAGGACTTACACCGATGCAGTCCTGAACTACAATGCTAAGGATGAGGCGAGCCGTGCTGTTGACTACTTGCAGAACAATGTGAGTGGTAACATAAAGCCGAGTCACAGACTCGTAAAATGATACTGTCCACATTTTAAAAGGTTGGTTACCTTTGATGAAGTGCTTTATGGCCCGCCTCTTAATCACACAGGTATATGAGATATAGTAGACTAGCCTGCAGTACACTTACAAAAACGTTTACAAAATCTTAGTAAAGGAGCTGAAATGGAGACTTTCGAGCCAAGTTGCGCTTAAGTTGAAAAATCAAAGAGATCAGACTTGACGTGGAATTGCGCTGTCGAAACAATTTGAACTCAAGGTCTTGGACTCAAGTCGTGCTTCAGCCACATGAATCAGACGTTAGACTTGACTTAGACTTACCCTCAGAAGATTCTCCACCTAGAGTCAATGTCTGGCACTCCATTGATAGTCTTAGTCTCAACTTGCCTTTTAAGTTCCCCAAAGGCTTGAATTATACTTGTGCTCTCATGACTTGAGACTCAATTTGGACTCACGTCCATGCTGCACAAGCAAAGAGTTCAAATTTGCTTTAGACTGGTGCTCTAAAGACGTTTGTTTTAACACCAAGCTCAGGCGCTGGAGTTTTCTAAACTTATCCTGTGCAATTAGGTGAAAGCACGCCAGTGACCTAAGATTATTTGAGTAAATGATTCATTTGGTTTGCTGTAAAATCATATTTATGATAGAGGAAGACCGAAGGAAGGTGCATTTCAATAAACAACGGCACCATAGTCCCAGAAAACTCTTAGAAGTTGTCAGTACTGGTGTGTTTTTTCCTGTAGAATTTTTGCCTGTATGATTCTGAGGAATGAGCGCTTTTTTTGTGTGTTTTTGGGTTTGTAGCTGCGTTGCTGTGGAGTTTATAACTACACCAACTGGTTTGGCAGCGTGTTTTACCCCTCCAACGGTATCCCTGCTAGCTGCTGCTTTAACTCCTCTGATTGTAACCCAGACGATCTCCGCAATGCGACCGTAGCACCAAGCAAGGTCTACCACCAGGTAGGTTCTGATTGTTCACCGTTTTCTTTGTGCTTTTCCAAAAACAAACAAATATCTTCAAACCTCCCAGCTCCTCCATACACTAACATCTGCCTCAGATACTCTCCCATACACCCATCTTGCCTTTACTTTGTGCATATAACATGTTCCTGTTTCCTGTGCAGACTAACATGCCCCCTTTGTTTCAGGGCTGCTTTGACTTGGTCACTTCATTCATGGAAACCAACATGGCCATCATTGCTGGCGTGACGTTTGGGATCGCCTTCTCGCAGGTTGAGAAAATTGTAGAAAAAAAAAAAGAAACAGTTCATTATGATTTGCAACGGTTAATTGAAGCTCAGTTTGTGTTTGTGTGTGTTTTGTTTTCAGTTGATTGGCATGTTGCTGGCCTGCTGTCTGTCCAGGATCATCACAGCCAATCAATATGAGATGGTCTAGCTGATGTGACGTGGCAGGTGAGACGTAGTTATTAAAATTAAAGCACATCTCCAAAAAAATTTTTAAAAAAAGAAACAAACCACTCCAACACTAAAATTTTCTCTATCTTATCAGGGAGATGGAGAGAAGAAGAGACAAAGTGTCTTGTCGCAGGACTGAAATGAATTCCCAAACTCCCATCACACACCTGCATCGGAAACTGCCGCCGTCCGTCTCTCTGCCTGTGACCTCGGTGTAATATCTTCATGTAACTTATTGTAAAGCACCATTCCTCGACTTGCTGCAGTTGCATCAAAGCTTTCTGTACCATGCACCACATCGATTCTTGATGTAAAAGTTGCTCATTGGCAGTTTTTCTTTTTTTTTTTTTGTTTGTCCTCTGATCGGTGCGGCCCACAGAGGGCAGGGGGAGCATAGCGGACAGCCTCAGAAGGGCATTACTTAAAAACCTGAAAGTAACCCTTCCATTGGTAGGTTTAGTTTTTCCATTTGTCGTTGCTCATCATTGTGTATTCCCGTAGGGGTTGTAGTCTTTTGTTACTTGATTATGTGCACTAAGCAGGAGAGGTTATGTTGCTAAAGGAGGCGAAAGGGGAAACTGCTGTAGAGTATTTTTGAACCACGATAATGAAAAATATTTTTTTGCCCATAGTATATGAAATTTAGAAAGCCAGATAAGTTAATAAATTTGATTTCTTACTTTTTAATTCTCACTGTGAAACAAGAAAATGCGTCTATAAGGCATAAGATGGGTAAAAAGGAACTAATATTTAAGCTATTTAATCAGTTTTACATGTAAAAATGAATTAATCAAGAGTTTGAAGAGCCCATCAAACTTAATGTCGACGCTAGACATAACCTAGGGAATCTTTATTTAGTGGTATCATGAAAGTAACAACATTAAAACACGTCCCGTTGTTCGAATGACTTAAAGAAACAGAAGACAAAAACATCTTTCTGGTTATTTTTGTCATCCTTCCTGGCTTGATCCAAACTGACCCAGTTAAACATGGCAACTTTACACCTGGCATTAAAATCTGGCACGCTAAATTTTTGCAGTTTTGGATAAAGTTGTGACCTAGTCTCTTCAGGCTCTGCCGTATTTTTGTTTTCTTTACCAGTGTCGCCTCGCGCAGGCGCCTACGCAGGATACTGTCAGATTAAAAAGAACAACATCTGAGAATCACTGTTTGGATCTGAACGTACGTAGTTCATGTTAGGACTCTGTCGTGTGGTTGGTAGGTCGTGGGAAGAGATTTAGATCGTAGGATTCTGCTCGTCGATCCAAGAGTAGTTTTGCATTTTTTGGTAAAGTTTTGCTAAGCTTTTGTAGTGTTTACATTTTAGCCATTGTCGACAATTTTCCTCTTCAAGCGATTGGGATGTTAAGTCATTTTCTTCTGGTGAAACATTGGGCAGTCTGTCTGTCTGCGAGCAGAGAGATCTGTGGGCATCACCCGGTGAACATCGACGACTCACGGTTGTTCTGTGTAATTCATCGACCTGCTGCTGCCATCATCATCATCATCATCCTCATCTGTAGATATGTATGGGAAATGTAATTTATATGACGTGCTGTTTCACAATCTAATATGCTAATCAGTATAACTGTCGTGTCATGGTTTTTCAATCCACATCGAGCTCTCAGAGTCAGTATTTGTTTGATAGTTTGTAAGAAACTTGCACTGAGAAAAAAACTCACAAAACAAAAAAATTATAATTGTAGCTGATGTTTAGTTGAGAAATAATGCACACTTTAGCTCTAAACTTATTATGGTTTGTTGGTATTTCGTTTACAGCTTTGCCCAGATGTTTTTGATCTCTCTTTTTATGTCTGTGTGTGTGTGTGTGTGTGCGCGTGTTTGTGTGTGTGTGTGTGAGCATTTAGTAGATGTTGTGGCTCCAGCTGTGATTTTTTGTTGTTGTTTTGTTTTGCTTTTTTAGTCAATATTTAATTGTGGCGTTTCCTTATAAAAAATCTGTACATTTGATTTGTGGATATATGTTTTCCTGCGCTCTCTTCTCCAAACTTTTGTTCTGTAAATACTAAACTGTAATACCATCCAGCTTACACTAGGGGTCACTAGAGGCCCAAGAAGAACCGCACCATGCTGTCTACTACTGACTAAGTCACCATCAGTGGTCTTATTATCAATAAATATACAGAATAACAGTTTTGCTTGGTGTAAATTAATTTCCGCTTTTGCATTACGACACAATCAGTTATTGTCTCTTCAAATCACTTTGCATATAGAAAACCTGCCACTGCAAACACAAGTGAATTAGTTTATCACATTATTCCTGTGAGTTTGTTTTGAGGGGACATCTTTACTTTTTGTTCCTAACATAAAACATCATCTGGGATGTACTGGGGCATCCGGTTGCAAAGGCATTTTGCTGCGGATGTCATAAGACATCCATAAGAAATAAACCAAAATTCCAGCAAACTATTTTGGAAAAGCTTGAGGAGGGACGTCTTACTAAATTTGGATTTAAAAGTGTTTATTTAAGATAAGATATTTACAGGTTAAGATGGTTTTTGCAACAAAGTTTCTCCTCTTACCAAGAACCTCTTGACCTTGCCTCAGCCTGCAGGGTTTTTTTTAGGATAGCCATGTGTGGACAGGTTTCCACGTGTCCCCATTAACTGCGCAGATCCAACATCTTGTCACTGACACTTTAACGTTTTGAATGATGGACAACTAAAACCTCGCAGAGTGAGTCTGTACGTCCAGCAGTCAGAAGACGAAAGGCAACACGGACTCTTATGAGGGCAATGCAGAGAAACAAATTGACCTGTGGATGGAAGGAAGGTGGAGTATCCAGTGAGAACTCACGCATGCATCGGGAGAGCGTGCAAACTATGTGGAAAGGAAAGGTTTCGGGGTTTATTTGTTATTTAAAACAAACAAAAAAAAACCACACGCATTATGTCTTTTATTTCTCTTGTGGCGTTTGTCCATCATTTATAATATTCCGTTAAGATACACTGAATTGTATTCATAATGTGAAACAACGAGCACCTTTGCGAGACGCCATCTATTTTTTATTTTTCTTTCTGCCACTACGCATCTGCGTTGGCGGCTGTTCCATCTTTGTCCATATGATGGCGCTTGAGCATCAGCGGAAAACGGAACCTCGGAGCGAAATAAATGAAGGGAAACGGAAGGACGCCGCGCACGCACACACACGCACGCACGCCCGCGCGCGCGTACGCACACACAACACATACACACACTCGCACAGGCGCTTAATCTCCACCTCTCTCTCCCTGTCTGTCTATCCTCCTCCGCTCCTCCGGGCTGCATCGGAGGCAGCGCGGTGACAGGCGGTGTGAACACGAGAAGCGGCGAGGAGAGCAGCTCCGCTCGGTCAGACCGCGGCCAGCCAGCGGAACTCGCTCCAACCTCGTTACGCAAATTACCGGCAGAGCGGCGCGGCAGTGGGTCCGCTAATGGAGCGTGCGTGCTGCTGGCTCTCCGCGCTCCTCCTCGCCCCTCGCCTCCGCCTCTCCGCGGCACATAATGGGCTGTGGGCTGCAGGGAGGCATTCACCGGGGAAGCGCTATTACTCACTCAGACACACGCACACACACACCCCTACACACACACACACACACATACTGAACGGGCTCCGCAGCGCAAACACACACACACCTCAATGTGCAGCCAGACTAATTATTAACAGGGCGAGCACACTTACACCCACCCTTTTTGTAACATCAAAATAAACAACAAGGAGATTTACTTTTTTTTTTTTTTTTTTTTTCGTAGAATGAAAACATGCTTGCAAAAGCAGTTTACCTCGAGACTGGGCTCTAATGTTTCAGTCCATTTCAGAGGGCCTCAATAACAGAACCACCTGTCTGCATATTGCATTACATGTCGCCAGCCCCAAAAATAACCTTTACTGTTGATTCAACTGCTCTCCAAACAGCTTCACCAATGACTTAGCAAGATTTATTTTGGGAGTCTGGACTTCAACTGCTTTGTTATTTTTACCTTAGCACTTTACTTTTTCAACTGACTGTGATCCTTAATTTAAAAAAAATAAATAAAAAAATAAATAAATAGATATTAATAATTAGTAATCAGTACCAATTTTCCATTTCAAAATTTCAGACTTTTCCCATATTCCATTGCAACATAAATCCGTCTTGGGGTCTTGAGAGCGTCTCCATAAATTAATCAAAGCGGAGAAAAGGATTCACTAAAAGCACACTTATGCTTAAAATGTTGAGATAAAAAAAAAAAAAAAACGTTAACAAGCCCAGCAATTAGACAAATGTTTCTTTCGCTGGTCTTGCACGAGTGAGAAGCGAGATCTTCTAGAAATGTTCCAGTTTGTCCACAGTCATCCAGATTTGGACAGTGGCTCTTTCTTGCTTTTCAAGACTGGGTAGGAAATCCACATCTTGAACACTCTGCGTTGCTGTAGAAACGTGGCTAAATGTGGACCAGCTTGGAGATTCTCAAACATTTGACATTTTAAAACACAAACCGATGATCGAACAACTACGACCATGACCCTTTACACTTGACCCTGGTCAATTACAGCAAATGTTTCTTTGGTTGTTTTTGTTTTCTTATAGCGATTATAGTCAGAAATGTAATAAGTTATTATTTAAAATACAAGTTCTGATTCATTTTATGGAATATCCCTCAATTATTGTCAAAAATTTCAAGGCACAGTCAGAAAGAGAAGACGAACTTATCCAATAAGACGTTCCAGTTCATTCATAATTCAAATAGTTTATTTTTTAAAAAACACACACAAAAAAAAATACAAAGGAGTGTGGCCTCAGCGCTAAGGAGTCTCTTTTCATTCATCACCTATGAGTGTTTGATTAAGAATCCCTGGCATCACATTTGAATACACGGTGTACTTTGGAGTAAAACGCGTCAGCTCAGAGACAAACATTCTCTGACTTTTGTCACCACTCCGGCATCTGCCACATCAGCACACTAAAAACGTGAAGAAATGTTTGCTGCACAATGTTTCATCTGAAATATGCTTTTCATTGTTTTGTGCTTTAAAGAAAAAGACGTTTCCCGGAGCTTGCAAAGCGGTACTACTGTTCTAACCGAACTGGATTTCAGGATTTTAAGCTTAAAAAAAAAAATCAATAGATCATTTAGTGATGGTATGTAAAATAATTACATTACACCCAAATACTAATACTTAGAAGCAGTGAGTTTTCCTGAGTTTCCATATCATCAGTTTTTGTGACTCTGATTAAGCTGTAATAAACTTCAGCTGTCTTGAATGTTTTTTTTTTTTGTTTTGTTTTGTTTTTTTTCATTCACATCCTTAAAGCCATAGTGTGCAGAGAAGAAACAAAGGATCAAAACGATCTCCTCGTACAAAGGCATCAATCAGATGAGAGGTCCAGTAATTCTCCACAGCAAAGCAGTTTTATGGTCTAACTGAACCAAATTTAAAGTTTTCTCCGCAATTTGAAAAGGGAAAGAACTGATTCAAATTAGAGTAAAGGTAAATATTAGTTTATTTGTGTTTTACATGACAGAAACCCGGCATTTTATTAGGGGTGTGTACACTCAGAACCACCTTACGTAACACACACACACATGCAAACACACACGCACACATGCAATTTCCTTTGATAACCACCCTCTTATGCGCTTACAAGGGTTTGCTTGTACACGAACCATCCTTGAAAGCCTGCAGACTCAATCTGTCTGGAACTAATTTTCCAGCTATTTGGTTTGCCTGATGAGTATTTCTTCACTCCATCTTTGATGCTTAAACGGGTAGAACATTCGGCTAGCACCGGGAAGCATCAAGATCCTGATGTTGATAGCTTAAAGGAGTGCGTCCTCAGATATATGCAACATCTGTTATTTCTGAGCAGCAATAAAAAAATAAAAATTTTTTTTAAAAAACACTATCCAATGCTTTCATCTCAATAGAGCATTAAAATGGACTCTTTTTTTTTAGCCTTATGTCATGTTATAGTGTTATTCCCTCATTAAAAAACATAACTGGAGTGTTGCTTCGATTCTTTCATGCATGTTTGAGAAATCCTTCAATCTCCCGTGGCTACCGCTCAGCTGGGTGGACCGAGCTCCGCCTTCGAGACGCAGCTCCTCCTCAGACCGCCGTTTTCCAAGCTCCAGAGGTTCCCGCCTCACAGAGCTGCCCTCCCCCCACAATTCACCCACTCTGCTCACCCACTCAGCTCCTTCAGACTAGCCGGCAGCAATTAACCTGTGCATCTGCTGAAGTCATTACGCAAGCCACTTCTCAGTGCTTGGCTGGTGAAAACGTCGTTAAATGGTCAATGGAGGAGCCACATGTTGCGATGCCTTCCTGGAGTTTGAGAAAGAGCCGGAGTTTTTAAAGAGACAGAAGCCCGATTTCAAGGCGAGAAATGAAGTAAAATTAATTTGAACTCATATTTGATTCCTATAACAGCTGAAGCTAACATAATTACTTGATAATTGTGCTGCAAGACAGTACTATAAAGCATTAGTTAAACATGCGAGGTGTTGCTCATGACGAGATGTGATGAGGATTTGTCAAGACAGATCACTGTTTTAGAATGTTGAAATAAAGACGTTCATGATGCTGAGCACAAATCTGTCTTTTAAACAAAATGCCAGCTTAGTCACATCAAAACGTGCAAATGGTCCAGGACGCGAACGACTTTGCTTCTTAATGCAGATGTGATTTTGAAAGGCAGCAACCCAGCCCTCCTCCCATCGCAGCGCAGAGACAAAGACAGACACTCCCTCATGCATGCCACTAAAATGCCTCATTTACTACCTTATAAAATAAACGTACCCAGGCTGTCTCCCTTCACCTTCCTGCTTGTGATGGGAGCTGTTATCACTGCTGTTTTTTTCCCCTGTTGTTGTTGTTGTTGTTGTTCTAATTGCTGTTGCTGCTTTGCCTGCAGCCTTCCCGCTGACACCCCTTGCCTCACGCTTTCCAGCAACATGCCGCCGCGATGACAAGTACTAGAGTTCCCACTCAAGCTGCCTGTTCCTGTAGCTCAACGCACCACTAACCCTCATTCCCTCTCCACCCCACCCCAAACCCCCCCAGCCCCCCCCCAGCCCCCCCCCCCTCTCCTCCTCTCTCCCTTCCCTCCCTTTGAAGCCTCAGAGATGATGATGATGATGACACCCGCGGTAATCTGTGGATGCTCGGCTTTCTGACATGACACACAATTGAGGAACCCTCCCGACTTGATCCGGGTTTCGCCGTGGCGTTCAGGCACTGTGCGTCCTCCCTGACAAGTGGAGAGGCCTTTTTTTTTTTTCTTCTTCGTCTTCTTTTTTTTTTATACCGCAGGAGAATAGATGAAGTCAGTGAGGTGGGGCGCATGACTGACAGCGCTGTTGAGAGCAGCAAAGCCAGCCCCTGTTTCTCTCTGATCTCTGCTCAGCAGCTGTACACACTGGCTCTGCTGACCTGGTTTAGTGTTTCTGTTTTCAGGCTGAATCTGGGATCAGATAATCTGCAGAGAGGAAGCCGAGAGACTGTTAGCAGAGCTTTGTTCCTGAAGCAGCAAAAAAAAAAAACAGCTTCAAACTCAGGAGAAAACTTAATAATTACATTTATCCATGTAGACCGCTGGAAATGGGCACCGGACCTGCTGTCTACAGACCCCACTCCCCATCAAGTCTGTCTGAATTAGACAAATTCTGTAAAGAAGAATGGGCTGACGGAGACAAGCTCCAAAAGAGTTGCTGGTTCAATTACAACTAAACGTGGCTCTGCAACTGGTTAACTCAGTTTTTCATTTTTGTGATTTAAAAAAAAAAAAACCCACTTTCCTCCTGTTTTACATTTATGTTCCACTTTTATGCTGGTCGGTTGCATGAAATCCCAGTAAAATACACTGAAGTCTGTTGCTCAAGGGGTACGAGCACTTTGGCAAGGCACTGTATATGCTTTTTACACTAAAAGAGAAATGCAGATGCTGACAAAGAGAAAAATAGAAGATAGCATTGAATGGCTCAGATCAGAGCAAATTTGCGTATTCTATGGAGAGACTTGAAACTGGATGCTCAAAGATTCTGATAAAATTTGCAAAGAAAATAGGGCAAAAATGTTACATTGATTCATTGAGGTTGAATAAAATGGTCACCAAGTAGGGAGGGGTTTAAAATCACACAGTTTTTCATCGGATTTCGAGAATGAGCACTTAATTGTTTCAACTTAACACATTTTAGCAGTTTTAAATATACACATATAAGTAAGAATACATTTTTCAAGGGTCTTCACTTTGCATATTCTGGATAAGAAATTCTGAATTAGACATCAGTTTGAAAAATACAAAATTGTATTTTGATGTGTTTTATTGTTCTTTCCAGGCCACAGGACAACCATTTCCCATCAGTGACCTCATGTGTTTGTACACAATATACAACACAATACTCTTGTTTAGCTGCAGCCATAACTGCGTGAGCAGCAACCAGTTTGGACTGGTTTGTGTTGAACTGCTTTCCCTGCTAACCACCTGAAATTGGTGAGAGAAAGAAAGTATGACATCAACAGAAAGGAAAAGGCTAGTTTTGTCTGGCCTACAAAACCAGGCCGTGGTTACCCAATCTAGTCACAAAAATACAAAAACACAATATTTTAACGTCGCATGATTGTCTGTTTGTGCATTTCGTAGAGATTGTCTTTTAAAGACGCTGTTCAGTGGTTTATTTTTTTCTTCTCCATAACACAGTTTACACCAACAACAAAAAACACAGCCGACAAATGACAAACAGTGACTTCGCAAAGTCTGCAGTTTTAAAAAGTAGGCACTGAAGAAAAATCTGCTTCTTTCTGATTTGCATGTGCTTGGGTTGGTGACATCACAAGAAGCCCATGATTCAAGCCAATCAGCTAACATTCGCAAATATTGCACTATTCACTTCTTCACAATTGTCCACCCCTTCTTCACAATCCACTGCCATGTTTTTCATTCCAAAGCCATTCCTCTATACATTTTAGATTTTTATTTTATTTTATTTTTTTACAGGATTTTGCTTTGAAAAATTTAACTTCTTTCATTAAAGCCCACATTGCATCTCTTCCGGCTTGCTTTACTTTTGCAAACCATTAAACATGTCATGCAAGAGCAAAATCATTCACTCATTGTGCAGTATTTTGTTTGTAGTGGTATTGTAAGCATGTTCTGACACTTCTTCATTAACTTGTAAGAAATGAAATAATGAACGTGGAAAGAAACCTATCTTGTTTGAGAACAACAGACATCACAGTTGTAGGTTTCAGTGACCTAATGCACTTGAATGCAGGTTATTCTGGTTTTTCTGAGCTGTGTGAGTGGTTAACCTGTGGTTTGCACTGGTTCGTTCTCGAGTTGCTTATGCTGCCTGGATCTGGAGTTTAATGTTAAAAATGGAGACATGACGAGAAAGCATGAGCACGAAACTGGGTCAGACAAAAGTTATGAAAGCACTTTAGAAAAGTAACCAAAACAGAGAATTTTCCCATATGATCTATGTCTTTTGTAGTTTGCAGAGGGTCAAACGTCTTCCAATAGTAAGCAGATCAGCTAGTCTGTTCTTCGGTTATATGTATATTTGATATAAACCATTTACACATAAACTATATACATGTTTTCCATTGCTTTTTATGCATGTGTAAATTGTGGGGAAGGCAAGGGGTTTGATGCCTTTTGTTTGAGAAATCATGCGACTTCCTTCATTTCTACTGGTTGGGGTTTTTGATCACAAACAGCCAGTTCAAATCATGCATCTCGGTTGGATTTAAACCCAGACTTTGACTAAGCCATCAAAAACATGCGTTTTTTGTTTAGATTTTTTTGATGCGTTTCAGACTTAGATCTGCTTAAAGTGGTTTGGATTATCGCCCTTTGGGTAATAGTCAATCATTTCCAGATTTAAAAAGAAGAGCAACCGTATTTTTACACAAAGTCATTTTAGTTTAGGTAGTTCTTTGACTCTCAGAGGTCATTTTAGTTTAGGTAGTTCTTTGACTCTCAGTAAACAACCGCATTATTTGAAAACCTCTTTTTTTAAAAACTTATCTTATCTCAGACTTCATCTGATGTTTTATGTGAAGTCTTTAAGTCTGCCATAACAGACTTCTGCAGCCTGAGTCTAGGGTTGAAACTTAGGAGAACAATAAACTTATCACACATAGTGCTTCCAGAAGTAGCCTGGGACCCAGACTGAAACCAACCCAGCAGGTTTTACCACCTCGGAGTGCACATTCCCTTAATTCCTATCCAGCAACAATGTCCAAACATTTACTCATCTCCTCCCATGCAGAACAACCTGTGCTATCAGCAAATAGTCTCGGTCAGCCCGCCTCGCTTCCTGTCCAGCTTCATAGCAGGTCTCTGAGCTCATCCTTTTTTACATAACACTGACCCGTCTCCACATTCAGGGGGCACCAACGCATATGTCATTTAACTTCCGATGCAAGGCAACCCTTCTATAGTTTCATTTTGAGAAGAGGTATTTACAGGAGCTCAGATTTCACTCTCAATCTTCCCACCAAGCCAGTGCACATACAGTAACAAGAACTGTTCCAGAGGCTATTTTTGTGGCAGGAGGTGTGGAAGTCCCCGTGTTTACCCCGCAGCTGAAGGATAGCTGCGGGGTAAGCAGCTATCCTGCTTACCCCGGATAGCTGGGGGGGGGGATGCTCAGCTGTTTACCTTCTCTATTGGAAACCGGCTGCTGCAACAGTTTGGGTGTTTGTGTAATTTAAAAATCCAGTGGACTGGAGTCACCCTATAAGGAAATACCCAAACATGATTGCTGCTGGGCACGTTCCCGCACCCATCAAAATGGAAAACGTTTCCCTATCTAACTATTACATACTCCATTAGGATACCTTTCATAAATCATTGGAGCTTATTCTAACTGTAGTTGGAAGATGCCAACTGTGTTTAATTCAGAATTTCTAGTTTTGAACCAGAAGTGGAAAAAGTCCAAATCCCGCTGCCAAGCGATGTTTCGCACGCGTTGCTTTCAAGTTAAAGACAGGGTTTGGCAGTTTCACCGAATACCTGCTGGATCCGGAAGTCGAAGTTGTCTTGAAAAAGGGGACACATATTTTCATGATATTCTACATCCAATTAAATCAACATAAATCCAGTCGGCCTACACATAATTTTGGTCATGAGAGGAAATGTACTTTTTTTTGGACCAATGAAAACAGCCAAAACCAGTTGCTGGAGGCATTTCAAAAGGCTACAGCGACGACACTAAAATGTCTGTCACTGAAGGTTTGCTGGACTTTCCTGTAGTAGGTACATCGTCCTGCTATAGGGGTTTTCACAAGCGAAAGTCTGAATTTTGTTGAGTTTTTTGGTCGCTTTCAACAGCGCATGCTCGTGTTTATTTTATTTATTTTTTTTTGCGTTGGTCTATGATATAGAATCCCAATAAATATGCTTGAGGTCTGCAGTTATAGCGCTCCAAGGCCAGAAAACAAAAAGTTAAAGCGGCTTAAAATGGTTTTGTGAAGTACCGTGTTAGCCCAAAATAGATCACTGTGGCTCTCTTTGAAACTGAAAGAATGCCATCAAGTTGAAAGCAGCTCAAGAACCTTCTAGCTGACAGTCGTGTCCTTTCTAAGTTAGGATCGTTCTCGTCCTCCACTAGAAGGGAAAACACGTGTTGCTTGGGTCTTCTGTAAACGCAGTAGGACAACACTGGCTTCACATTGGTGCACCTTTGCTTTCGGCCCGCCCCGACAGAAACAAAGCCCGGCCTGTGATTGGCTGCTTGTGCGTCAGCTCAGTGGGCTGATTTCCTCGGTGGCTGACACTCCCCGCCCCCGGCGGTGTCCGTGAACAAACTTATTGCTCATCAGAACAGAATGTGTGATATGTGGATTACATTTTTTGTGTGTGTTTTTGTCATCTTTCACCGGAAGGGAACGTTTTAAAGATTTAAGGGAGACAGTACCGAGGTGGTAGGATGAGTTGTGGGTGTAAAACTTTTGTGCATTTAAAGCAAATATTTTCAAGTTGTTATTTGCCTGAGATCTACAAATGAATGAATCTTATGCAAAGAAGAGGTCTGTCCAACCGGTCTGTGCAGGCAGACACTGTGCCAGATCTCGGTGTTTCATCTGGCGTTCCCGTCGCTGTGCCACTTACGGTCATCCGGTTCAGGTTTCAAACGTGACAAACGGGTTTAGGAACCGCCTCAGAAGCGGCTATAAGAAGGGATCCTCCAGAGCTGGTGGGGGGTCACAACGAAACAGAAGAGCTCACAGAAGCCTGCCAGGAAGAAGACAAGCAAGGAACAAAAACAGAACAAAACTTCAGTCAAGATGATGATGCAGCTGTCAGAAACCTCCAAGCAGAAGAACTCGCTCTTTAACGCCATGAACCGCTTCATCGGCGCCGTGAACGACATGGACCAGACCATCCTGGTGCCCAGCCTGCTGCGGGACGTCCCGCTGGAGGAGGACAGGGAGATGGGCGTCCTCAAGTCGGACGTGGAGGACGGGGACATGTACAGCTACTACGAGCTGCTCAAGTCCATCCGCAGCGATATGGAGTGGGGCGTCCGGTGCGCGTCGGCCGACGAGAGGCTCAAGGAGAGCATGAAAGTCACCCGCTCGCACTCCTCCGCCTCCACCTGCTCCTCCGCGTCCTCCTCCTGCTCGGCGTCGTGCTCCGAGGAGGAGGACGAGGGAGAGGACGAGGACCTGAAGAAGCAGTTCCAGTACCACCTGGCCGGACTGCAGGGGGTTCTGTCCAAGCTGACCCATCAAGCCAACTCGCTCACCAAGCGCTACAAACAGGAAATTGGCATCGGAGGATGGGGCCAGTAAAGCGAGGCGCGCGCACAAACTGGACTATAGATTTATATATTTTTATATAAATACATATATATATATTGAAAAGTCTCACTGAACTGAATTTTCTTCCTGATTCCTGCCGCTGATGCAAACAGCAGCAGAAATCTTCACCATCCTCTGAAAGGTGGCGAAGAGGGCAGCGGCCACGTGGTCTTTGGTCCTGATTAAAGCATTATTGACACTATTTAAGCCTCTATTTAACGTATTTATTTACCTCGAGCTGCACACGAAAGCCTGCGATGTGGCGAAGAAGCAGGCTTTGGCAGTTTCACCGAATACCTGCTGGATCCGGAAGTCGAACCAAGACTGACAAAAGGACTCGTCATCTCTGCCGAGATGACGGTGATGTCAGTGGGTTCACGTGGATTTTGTCCTTTGCTCACTCTTTCGTTCTGATGTTTTTTTTTTTTTTTTTTTTTTTTTTTTGCTTATTTGTTGTTCTTTTTGTTTTGTTTAGAAGGAGGCGGTTGCTTACTGGTGCAGCTGCCCGTGATCTCTTTGTGTCCTACATGGTCAATGAACTGGAATCAAATGATAATTCTTCTGCCAGGAGAATGATGAGGGTTTCCACGAGATGCGTGTCTCTGTTGTCACTGTCGGTATTATTGTTATTGCAAGGCCCATCTGTCAAAACAAGCAATTACTTTTGTATGCACCTTTTTTTTAAAATATATATATATATAAGTGTACTTAATAAACTTTTATACAAATGTACTACTTATTGGGTGTCATTTTTCTACCTGACTGCATTTATGTCACACGATTTGCAGCTTTCACCTTTCACTGCACCATATTATTCTCAAATTTTCTTTTTCTTTTTTCTTTTTGGAAATGATGCCACACCTAATAAGTGCTTGGATGTTAAAAAAATAGTCACATATATTGCCTGTTATATTTTTAGGATTACTAATAGAAACTTGACTGTTGTAAAAATGTATTTAAACATTTTGAAACATTTAGCGGTAAATTTAAATGTTATATAAAGGCCACATTTGCACCCGTAGACAGTCACAAAAATTACTAATGATGATTCGTTTATGCCTTAGAGAAAACAAGCTATTCGGACCAACATAAGTGAAGTACACCCGTTCTATTTCAAGAACTTAAATTTACTATGATAAATTAATTTTATTGTGAAGCTGAGTTAGGTTAAATTAGCCTCATTGTTGATTTCAATAACAATTTTAAAATATTTGCTTTTAATGCCCAAAAGTTTTAGACCCACAATTCATCCTACTACATCTGTGCCGGTCCTGTAAATCTTTAAAATGTTCCCTTCCGATGAAAGATGGCAAAAATAAATAAATAAAATAGTCATCCACATATCACACATTCTGTTCTGATGAGCAATAAGTTGTTCACGGTAAATTCATAAAATTACTAAACGAACCTGTACAATGACAGGAAGTACAGCCAGGAAGATCTAAAAAAGCAAAACATTATGATCAAATCTATAGAAACTTGAGGACAGATAAAAAAAACAAACAAAAAAACCCCCCACGTCATTCCAATTACCTCAGTCTGGAAAGGATTAAGTAATTTCCAAGGTCTAGAAACAAAAATCATGTCTATGGAAAAGCTCCAGGACACCAAAAATAACAAAAATAACCGCTCGCCAAAAAGGAATCAAAGACTTGACTCTGATTAACTCAAAAGGCATTGTGACGACGGCCAACGCTTCTGGGAGAATATTCCATGGACTGGTGAAACAAAAGTGAATCTTTTTGGGAAATAAACCTCCCATTACATTTAGTGCAAAACTAACAGCATAAGAAAAAAGGACTGAAAAAGACAAAAAGGACTGCGCCATGATCTGGATCTGTTTAGCTGCCTATTAGCAGTCTTCTTGTCCGACTCTGATCCCTCGTCGTGATTAATCTCAAACGACGGTCTGCTGAAAAACGTACAATAAATAACATCAGTATTTGTACCTTTAGTGTTCAAAATACAAACACAATTAGCTTTAACGTGTTGGACATTAATTTTGGTGATAAATAATGCTTTGCATAATTGAGTTCTAACAACATACCACTGACTGTGTTCTCCCAAAACAAGCTATTAGCGGGGAAAGGTGGCTCACATGAGGACAAAACAACAACAGAAAAAATGACTTCATCTGTTTATGGTTTGGCTAAATACATTAGCTTTGAAACTGAGATACAAATTTTGTGCCAGTTCAATTATATAATTTAGCTTGCAATCATAGGCTGCTTTGTTTGGTAACAGTATTCCCAGTAGTTACATTAATAGAAGCTTTGCATAGTCACTTACTATGCTGAGTGTGTTAAAGAGGGCTGTGGCTAAATAGCCAGCAGGTTGAGGAACATTCCCTGAACCACCGATACCCGGAGAACTGGAGTCAGTTTTGGTATGTTTGATATTCCATGCAAAGGTGCAAAGGTGATTGGATCTAGAAATACATTTCTTTTCTTCTTTCAGATTTCGCAGCTGAATAAAATTCGAAATGCCTGAAACCTCTGTGATGTGAGCCGGGTTAAATAACTTCACTCTGTTGAGAAACGTTGCTTCCGTTTCTGAATCCAAGTCGCGTTATCTCAGTTATGTAACGCCTCAACATGAAAAACAGGAAAGAAATTCCAGGTTTCTTTCATTATTTTGCGGCCGACTCGCAACAAAGGCCGGGCGGGTGCAGCTGGACGTTCAGTGGCACCATAAGTCAATAAAGTTCAACTCCCTCTTTCACCTTTGATCGCCTTTGGCTGCACGCAAACATAGAAATGAAGCAGAGAAAAAAAAAATCCAGTACATCAGATTTAGCTCCAAGAGTTGGTCAACTTATCACTATCACCACGAAACATTGCAAACATTAAAAAAAAAAGGAAAAAAAAGCTCACTGTATGTGTATTAATGACCAGCAATGAAGCAATTGTACGAAAAAGTTGTGAATTCCTTCCATTTTAAATAACTCCTGTTGAACAGCTTCTGCTTTCAAGAAACCAGACACTGAAATTCATTTTGAGGGATTTTTTTCAAGGTTTTAGTCGTTTTATTTTGACCTATCCTGCTTTTTACTTTTTTTTGTCTTTTGTTTACTAAGAACCTGGCATGCCTCAGTATTGTGCGCAGTGAATTCCTTAAGAGATTGAGGATTTTGGATAACTGGATAACAAAATGAAGGAGCAGCATGTCAGCAATAAATGGGTTTTAAAAAAATAAATGTTTTTCTTTTTTTTTGTGTCATTCTACGAATGAATCTGAACCTGAAATAAACTCATGGATGAAATATACGTCAGTCGTCCATTTTTATGCAAAATATCTGGCTAATATTGTTCTATAGGAAAACAATTGCTTATATAACAAACTTTGCTGTCTTTTAAAAAAAAAGAAAAATGTGTACTGATGTAACAAAAACAATAAGTATAACATGAATTTCTCTAGTACAAAGACTTAATAATAAACTAACAAGCAAGAAATATGGATGTTACTTTAAAACGGTCTCCTGAACCAGATGTTTGTTGTATTTTTAACCTCTGGAAAATAATTCATCTTAAATCTCATCCTAAATAAGCTTTATAAATAAAATGAATGATTGTAAATTAGTTTGCAAGTAGAACAGATAAGATCACAAAGATAAGTGTATTGAATTGTAAAAGGAGGAAGTTATAAATAACCAAATGATTAACCACAGAGATAATAGTGTTACACAGTTTAAAAAACCCATCTGGGCTGGGCCATATTACTGTAAATTGTAGTTTTGTGTACCTTGTCACCGCTGTAAGACAAAACCCTCGCGTCATCAAAAATGTATCTTTTCAGGAAATAAATGGAAAAACAGCAAATCCTGCTTCTAAATGTAAACTTACACAGATTAAGTCAAAGTTACATGCATTTTTAAAAATACACAGTTCTATGGAAATTTAACCCAAGACAAATTTAAAGTGTGATTAAAGTTGACTTTCCCAAGAATACAAAAATGATGTTAACAGACTGCTTAAATCTTAACGTGTTAAGTAAAAGTTAACATGTTAGGAGTTACTTTATGTGATGTAAAAACCATTGTTAGAAGGCCAGCGACAACAAAAGCATCAGGACAAAGACGCAGTACAACACACCTGTTGGCAGTTCATCCATGCTTTGTAAGAGCGGTTAGACGACTTCTCGTCTCTTACAGATATAATCTTAGTCACATAACAAGTTTGTGCTTTGTCCTTATGGAAATTTATGGTCATTACTTTTACGATATAAATCCCTACTCATTCGTAGCAAAAGAAGAGGTTCATTTAGGAGTATACCAACAATCACCATGTGCTAATGCATAATATTCAGAATTTAGTGCATAGTTTTTAAATGGCTTTCAGAAATAGTGTGATATTATTTACTCAGAAGTGACAAGGCAAGTGTTCAACCTATGTGTAATTTAGTCACCGTATGAATATGAATACAGGTGTTCTGTCAAGACATCCATAGTAACTCTGGAGGAGCTGCAGAGATCCATAGCTGTGATTGGAGAATTTATTGATGTATAAGTTTTAGTCGTGCCCTCCGTAATTCCGGCTACGTCGCTGGTAAGATATTACATGATAAAGAAAAAATATCAAGGAGAAAGCAATTGTTGACAGAAAGTCATAAATGTCGCCTTTGGAGTTTTACACAAGTCACAACAAACATGTTGGTGAAGTTGCTCTCATGAGAGAGATCAAAACTAAGCTAACTTTCTATATGTGGTAGAAGCCCTGGACATACCACAATATTTCATGAAAGATGCCGGTGGCAGGATCATGCATATAGTGAGATGGCATAGCTCAATTGAAGGCAATTCTGGAAAAGGAAAACATTTTTGGGAGGCAAAACCGAAACATGCGGTCAAAGGAATTCAATCTTATTTTGTGAGAGATCCAGAATTTCAGTCTCCACATGTACCAAATTGGTTGAAGACCTATTTTAAAGTATTCTATCACATAAAATCCCAATAAAACGCATTAATGTTTATGTCTGTAACATAATTACGTTTGGAAAAGCTCAAGGGTTGCAAAGTCTTTAGGCCAGGATTCTTATGATAATTTTATTTAAAAACTTAAGTTTCTAAACTTAAATGCTGAATATATAAAATGTTTTCATCTGAGTGAAATTTCAAAAATAACCCAAACATATTTAAAGCATGTTTGAACTTACAGAAAAATGTTTCCCTCATGTCACAGGGTTTCATCATGCAAACACTGGGAGAGTTTTCCCTTTGTGTCCCTTCGCGCGCACGGTAGTAACAGGAAGTAAAAGGAAAGCTACAACCAAATCACAACAAGCTGAGCAGAAGTATTTCTTTTAAAGAAGTGTTGTCTTAAAATGGACCCTCGGAGTTTAATTAACGAGTCGCGCTGCGTGTTTTTTAACTCCTCCTCAAAGGACAATCGATGTGTAAGTAGCCACTATTAGAGTAGCAGCAGCTTTAGCTTTGGGGCTAATTAGCCACATAATCACGTTGCTTGTCAGCTTGCAGTAGAAAATTATTATTATTAACGTGAGTATTATTTATCAATGATGGGATTTTTTTTTTTTGAGTCAGTGATTATTAGTTGGCCAATTGATGAACGGAGCTTGACAGCTGCATGTTTTCTCATGCTAATAATAGCAGTGAGCTGCCAGCCATCCTGAATAATTAGCATCATTTCACCGTTGCTGACAAGGAATCCCACAGAATCAGCGCCAGTTTTCAGCTGTAGGTGTATTAGCCCTGAAAAGACATCGCTCTGTAAAAATCCCCAGCAAACACGGGCTACAAAACAAACTAATACTGTAAATCGACCTATTTGTGTCGAATCCATTGGTTACAAATAACTGACGCCTCATTAGCAGCAGGAAGTGAACGATTTTATGTATGTTCAAGAAACTGTTAAAGAAATACAGTTTAGTTCTGTATTTCCCCCACAACTGAGAGTTTGAATTTATTGCATTTCCTGTGTGAAGCACTTTCACAAATGCAGTTCCTTTCAGAATTTTGTACATCACAGTCATCACCATTATTTCGGGCATTTCATTTTGACTTATTTTTCATAAAACTTAATTAAAACCGAAATACAAGAATAGGTTGCACTATTTGGAACTTATTTAGGATTTTTTTCTAATCCTAAATAAAACAAAATTTACAATTTTAATGATAATATATTAATGATAAATTAGTACAGTAATTTGTATTATTTATTGCCATCATGAGTATTTGTCATAATTCTGGATGGATATTTGAACTTTAATGATCAGATATGATAGCTGTCATATAAATGGGTTGGTTTTCTGGCACTGACGTGGCATTCTAGCATGGCTTAATATTTTCAATGAGACTGGGGTTGCGGTTTTAAGCATTCCAAATCCAGTTTTGATGGGTTTGACAGATTAATGTTTTTTTTCAAATGATCAACTTCTCCAGGTTTTAACTAACCGACCCAAACAGACAAACAAGAAAATCACTTAGGATGTTCAGGAACAAACTAAGAACTACCAAAGCCTATCATGAACTGGAATTTGCTAAAGTGCTGCTGTCTTCAGCAGTAAAGCAGCTTTTACATCAACATGGACTCTGAAGGTACTAAACTAGAAAAAAAGCCTTAAGCATGACTGACATTTTGCAGCTAACCATATGGACAAGCCAAACGTTTCCCAGAGAAAACTGTATCGATTACAAGAGACGAATATTGAGGTTTTTGGCCACAAGTACATGGAGGAGATTTGGAGGAATCAAATTGAGAGAGGCCTTAAGATCAAGCACGGTGGTGGGACCAGTAAGCAGATGATCTTTATTCTTGCTTCCAGGAATATCATTGCACAAAGATTCGGAGGGCTGATGAAGGAGCACTCTAAATATCCAGCCAGATCTATTACATAAGCTTGTTGAAGTTTACAAATAGTATCTGGTTTCTCTGTAACTTTCCAAGAAATGTTTACCCTACTACATGTTTGGGGTCAGTAGTTCAGCAGTGCTTGGATCAGAGAAAATTCACAATACATTTTAACTTGCGATCCCAGATCTTGTTTTAAACATACAAGTGTATGTAAACTTCTGAGCGGCAGTATAAGTGATGTATTACATCAGAATTAAGAGTTCCTCTGTCATTACTGCTGGGTAATTGTCATTTGAAATAAAGAATACTTTACTGTGCATAGATATGCTGAAAAAATGTTAAACAGCCATTAGAAAGGATTTTGGCTGAGTTTGATAGAAAAACACTCCTACAACTCTTATGTAAATACTAGACTTTCTTGAAGTTGGTGTATTAAAAAAAGTACACACGACGCAAACAGACAGTGAAGGCATAGGACACTGTAAACAGTATCACATTATCATCATGAGGTGGGATGGTTATAGTAAATGTGGAGCATACAGATGTCCCAGTAGCCCAGCACTAAGTTATCTGGATCGAGTCAGTGAACTGACTTCAAAATAATTAATTGAGTTTTGATCAGTTTTGTTAAGCAGCCTTTTTTTTTTTTTTTTTTTTTAGCTAGTTTTAAAAATGTAACCTGGTAACCCCTGGTATCAGCAAACCCTCCATGCTTAAGGGGAATGCACCAAATCATTTTTTTCACTTCCAATACATTCAGATACAGATACAAATATCTGAGGTTTAGTATCATCTGATACCAATCCAATACGGAAAAACAATGCTGAATTAACTTAAAACATCTTTTTTTAACACATAAATAAATGTACTGAATTACAAATTCATTTGATAACTCTGCACCAGTACAGCACACTTAAATACACTGTAGCTTCATAAGGTTGGTCAAACATGTAAAAAGAACATAGCTTTAATTTGTTTAGTCAGTGCAATTAGAAATATAGCGGTGAATGTGAAACTAATTCTAAAAAAAACCCCGAAACTGACAAAAACAATAGGTTGACTGTCTTGGTCAAACATGTAAAATAAATAAGAACTTTATATCATAATGTTGCTCAGAGCACAAAGCATAGAATTAAACTGAATAGATCTACCTTTATGGATCTGGCATGATACCACTGATTCCCGTATTGAAATCTTTTCCAGAATTGGGACCGATACTGATATTGATATTATATCGGTGCATCTCTAAATATTGAAGGTGTTTCAATTATTTAATAGATGTTTTGTTAAAACAGCAACATGTTGCAGTAATGCTTTTTCCCTCCCCCAGGTCTGTATATAGATTATCAAAGTGATCGAAGGATGTTTTTCCTTTTTGTTTGCTTGTTGACGATGCGGCTTTCCTCACATACTGCTGCTAACCGTGTGTAACACGATAACAGCAACGTTCCAGATCTGAGCGCGTGGGCATGCCCTTCTCTGCTTTGCATGCGAGACGTCTGCTGGCCTTTTCATTTTCCCCGAAGCCCGTCGGACTGAGTAGCAGCTTTCTCATTCTCTTCTTTCCTCTGTGCTTTTCCTTTCATTTTGGCACGCCGCTATCCTCCGAGTTTAGCAAACATGCAGAGCGTCTGGTCCCTAGCTCTGCTCATTATCACATCTGCCTGCGTCTGTACATCGT
This sequence comes from Poeciliopsis retropinna, assembly GCA_010277075.1. Taxonomy (NCBI): domain Eukaryota; kingdom Metazoa; phylum Chordata; class Actinopteri; order Cyprinodontiformes; family Poeciliidae; genus Poeciliopsis; species Poeciliopsis retropinna. Next base: position 14,826,726 of record VMRM01000012.1, on the reverse strand, counting down.
GTGTCTCTAAGCTGTCACTAACCAGCACCCGCTTCTCATATCCCCCCTCTTTGTTTGCTGCCTGGCAAAATAGGTCGGATTCGTGTGGATGTGACATCCGCGAACACCTTTGAGTACACGTCTCAGGTGTCAGTACATTGCAGCTGTTTATGTTCAGCGAGCTGGAGTACTCTGAGTGCAAATTTAATTTTGCAATCCCTCCCCAGTCTCTGGTGTGTTTACATACACAAACACACACACACACACACACAGGTAAGCTGGAACAAATGGCAGTCTTGTCGTCCTGTTGGCGTCTAAGCTCGTGATTATTATGATGATAGTGCAGCATTTTCTCCGCACTTCCGAATATGTTTCCTGAGGGCTTTACCTGAAACAAATTGCAAAACACACGGTTAAGTGTGCCAACCACTTTAATATGTCGTGAGCCATGGACTAATCAATTGTTTTTGTTTCACAGGCGGTGATTTTATCAGTAAAACGAGCCACAGGAACCTTCTCCTTGTTCGGATGGTGAATATTTCCCTGTCTTTTATTCTATCAAATTAGCTGAGGAGGAAATGTAAAGGGGACTTGTGTTTTCCCAATTTAGAAAGCCTGTTTATTTCCTTTTTAAATGGTTGAATATATGTAATGGGTTAATCAGCAGAGGGGGTTGCGTCCACTAACAACTTGTCAAATTCTATTTGCCAATACTGAGTATGTCTCGACGGAGGCTGTGGGATGTTGTGGGGAGGCATCTTCCTTACTGGAAATGTAAGCAATCAACGTAGGGATGGGCAAAATGATTTCAAAATAAAATCTTCAGTTGTTTTATACCAGGTCAGCTTTTTCGATTTTAATCTTTTTTTATTCTCTAAAGAAGAAATTACAAATAACAAGGAATATTTTCAAAAAGCGGCTCTATCATCCCATTAAATCATCCCTTCTGTGAATTGTACGGTAGCGTATTAGGGCCAGAGTATGAGAATTTTTATTTCTAAGTATGAGAATATAGTCATATTATTAGCAGCATAAAGATGCAATTTACCAGAAGAACATCTTAAAATTATGAGAGAAAAGTTGTTTTAGTAAAAATAATAGCTCGGATAATTAATTTATTTTTTGTGTTCGAGTTCTCACAAGATACCTGTTTAATTCTCCTAATATTAAGACTTTATTCTTGTAATATTAACGCTTTAATATTTTCCAGAAACATTATGACTTTCTATTTTTGTTAAAAACACATCTTAGCCTGACCCTTATACTTAGTGGTAGAGTTGGCTTGAATTCAAAGTCCAAATAAATTGATGCTGTAAGCATTCTTGTCAAACAAGATGGCTGCCCTGGGTGTGCTAATATCATTCTGAACTATTGAAACCAAAGGATCGCTCAAATAAAATCTTGATTTTCCAAACATTTAAAAAAAAATTTTTTTGATTAATCGATAAAACCGATTTATCGCCCAGCCCTAATTTGAGGAAATCACAATGCAGAGAAATGTTCAGATGGCTTTCCTCAGCCACTGTAATCTCACATGCCAGCTCTTAGCGACTGAACTCTTTCTCTCTAGAAGTCACAGTGCTTTCCTTCCTGAAGCACGGAGTATCAGAGATTACATCCAGAATATGGGAGTTGAGACGATCAACTGCAGCCTTGCTTTCAACCCCACTGCCGTGGTGAAGTCAGGATCTCTGAGTTTGACTGTTTGTGTCAGAGTTACACATCCTAAATGCTGGTTGAAAAATGGATGCCATCCCATAGTAGAGCGAGACCAATCTGGTGGCCATCGTAAAGAGAAGGTGCCAGGCTATTGTAGTTGCTGTTCTCCAAAGCAATACAAAACCTCCTGTTTGCTAAATAAATAAAATGTTTGTCCAACTTTATCTGTCTGATCCAATTGACTAGTGTAAAAAAAAACCCTCAGTAACAGAATAAGTGGTGATGCTTTCATGTTTGAAACCCTTATACTGCGCAGAGTTTTGCTTCTCGAACCAGAAATGCTTTTTTTAAAACTACAATGTGCTGCTTTTTAAAGGGAAATAAACAGGCTTTTAAACGGTACATTATTTTTAACAAGAAGCATTGCAAATGCAAAGCAATAATTAGGCAAACAAAATGTTCTTACCTTTTGTGCTGTGTTTCTTAAATGAACTGTTGAGTTTTTCTTCCTAAAGAAAACACGAAGGACCTCATATTTAGCATGTGTAATAAACAGATATGTTAAATCTGTGATTGAGACTCTGAAATTAGTTGTACGGGAATTACATTCATCTCCAAATATTAGGGTGGCACCGTGTCGGAAAACCATGCAATGTTTCTGTGAACTTGTTACAGGTCCATTCAATAAATTATATTATTGAAAAATCTGTTTATTTCAAGAACTTCAACACTAAGTGAAACACTTTAAATAGAGTTGTTTCTGTTAATTATGATTTTCTACTTGCAGTTAATAAAAATATGAAAAACAAATTTTTTTAGTAATAAAAAATGGACTTATTGAAAGTACCCTTAATACAATCTTAAAGGTTGTTCTTTTCAAAATATGCTTTCAATCTGACAAATGAGCCTCATCATAAAGCATATTCTAACTGATTCAGTATTAATGTATACGTTATATGTTTTGAAATGCCCCACAATTTTCATTACAATCTGGTTGTGTCCACCACAAAGTTAAAGAAGAGTCATCATTTGATCTGTCTTCCAAAAATAGCGATGCAAACAGATCGACAGACTGACAGCGACATGGCTTACCAGAGAAAAACAATCTTCTTCGGTGGCCATCTTGGTCACATTGTCCAAACAGACACAGGCCAGGCTTGTTAAATGCTCCAGGGGAACACTAAGGGCTGGCTAATTAGCAAAGGAGGTGTGCAAAATGTTAAGAGCAAAACGATTATTTCTTAACATGATTTTATTATTTTTTTTGCCACTCAAATTAATGTTGGATTATTCTAAAATTGTCAGTGGGAGATTATGCTTTTGCAATGGAACAGTCACTTATTTACAGGCCCTAACATGTTAACCATGGGTGCCAATAAAAGGGACAATTAAGAACAAAATAACAAAGAGGAGTTAATGGTTATAAGTGGTTGAGTGATAATTGTTGGTGTTCATTAAGGACGTGGCAGCACCTGTCTTGGCCGTTGTAAATAAATTGTGTCATCTCGGCTGTAATTGATGTAATTCTTAAAAGGAACATGCCGTAGTTTGCGAGTTTCAGTGACATCACCTGCAAACGATTCATATTGCAACCATTTTAGTACATCTTGAGGGTCCACTGCAACAAATAAGCAATAAAAAGTAACAAGATAAAGAAAGTTTAGGGGAAGAAAAACAAAAAGAACAATTTTTAAAAAATTTGTTCATTATAACTCAAAGCCAAAACTTCTGAGGTGCCTGGAAACATTCCTACACTTGATCGGTTATGCATTTGCACGGAAATAACCTAAAGAACCAGATACCATCCAATGAGCTCGGATGAGATTTGTGTTACAGATCTGAGGTGTGCCGGGCCGGATGGAACAGTTAATCATGACATTAACCTTTACAAGCAAGTTTTAACCTTTATACTAATCATGTCATAAATTCTATATTCATAAAGCATTTAGCTCTTTTTAAATCTTAACATGGTTGATTGATTTCTGGTGGATTGGGGGTGCTGTGTATGCGCCACACCCAATGATGTCAGGTGTGGTATTAACTTAATAATGCATAAAAAATGCTAATGCAGGGTGCTCCTATCTGTTTTCTTGATTAAGTTGAAAATATAAGATTAATTTCGGTGCTCTGGAAGTCCCAGGCCAGAGCGGAAGTACTTCTAAAGCCCTTATTTTAAAAGTTATTATTAAATTAAATAGAAGTTTAATACTGCAGTGTGTGAATCTCATTATAGTTTTCTTTTCTTCCTCTCCTCAGTGTTTTCATGCTGTTTGTAATCTGGCTGCTCCGACGCTATCACTCCTTGGCTCAGGTAAATTTGCACTACACTGCACGCTGCCTCTCTGATGGTTCTTTTTTTCCTTTTCTTTTTTTTTTCTGTTTGCTCCATTTCCACTGGAAATCTGTTCAATTAGCCATGGTAAATCTTGGCGTAATTGAACCCAATTAAAATGCACAGATTAATGAATCGGGGGGTGTTAATTGACTCACGGTCATTCTGTGATAGCGACTGCCGTCCCGAGCTTCTTTTTATTTCCCCCCAACCTCCCTCCCCTCTCTTCAAGCGAAGCTGTTTAAATAAACCTAATATTTATGGATTTCTTCCCCCACCTTTTCACTCTCCCGCTTCCGATTCCCTCTGCTTTATATTGAAGGGATTTGGCTTTGATAGAGAGCTTGTTTGCGGTGTTGCTATGAGCGTGCAGCTTCAGGATCATTTTGTGTTTTCTGAACCCGGTCCAGCGGGTCCGTCTGGTTTAGCAGCGTGGCACGCTATCCCTGTAATCTGAAGTAAATGACAGTTTAGCGTGAAGCTCTCTGACGGAAACCCATTACCTCCTGACCACATTGCTGAGAGCGACCTCGCGTCCCCGTACGCTTTCCCCTCCCCCTCATCTCATTCCTCCTCCTCTTCTTATACAACATAAACCTTCTCCTTACTTGCATCCTCTCTGAAAAGGTTATCTGTCAGTCAGTAGTCTTTAGTGCTCTCAAGGCCCTCCTGCGCGCTTATTGTGTCTTCCCATTCCTCCCCCCACCCCCTTTCCATAGCCTTGGCAGGGTCACTGCAAGACATGAATTGATAAAGGGCTCCGTGTTTGTGTGTGTGTGCACGCGCGTGTTTCTCTCGCTGTGTGCAGCCGCAGATTATTACCGCCGCTGCAGAAAAATATGAGTGGTGTGTACCATGGTTCCTGTAGTCTGCGGATTATTGATTTGTTTTACATAAAATGAACAATTTCAGAGAGAAAACAGGAGATCTGCGTCTGCTGTGATAATTTTCCAGCGTTGTCACGGAGATGGCATTCACCAGACTTCCTGGACAAGTACGAAGCATATCGTGGAGTATCATAAACAGTCTGTCTGTCCACCCGTAAAAGCAACTCTCCAGCCAGCTATCCAACCATGTATCTGTCCAACCATTTCTAATCAAGTCTTCCTTCTGATCTTCTGTCCGTCCAACCGTCCATTCATTCATTTTAATTGTCTATTCAACCATCCATCCGTCCGTCCGTCCATCCGTCCGTCAGTCACCTTTTTGCAGATTCTGTATTTAAATGTGGGGGAGTACTGTTACTTCACAGACAAGTTGTGTGTTTTAATGCATGGAGGTTGCAAGTTCTCACTGCGGCTGCTTGTTCTCTCTGCGTACTCCGGTTTCCTCCAAAATAACAATATATAGAATGTCAGGTGGTAAGTGGTCTTTCTAAAATGCCCTTAACTGTGAGTGGGTCAAGGCCCTGTGATGGACTGCGAACTTGTTCAGTGTGATTCCCGTTTCTTGCCCAAAGACTGCTCAAGATAGGCAACCCCTCCCTGCAAGGTTAAGGGAATTTGGACAATTCATGCATGCAGCCACATCTACAGTCAGAGGCAGAGGTCAGGCTGCAGTCCCAGCAGAAAATTCATAGGGAACTTCTGTGCTTATACCTTACAAATTGAAAGTGGTGAAAGAAAATGGACAGGGAAGTCGGCAAATGTGATTCTTTTAAAAGTATGGGATTTTTATATAAAAAAACGAGTAGAAACGCGGCTACGCCGAGCTGTCGGCTGCATTAGAGATCATTCCAGCTATAATTTGTCCTCCTCTGCACGTGAACATAAATGCACTCGGGCATTTTCACTTAGGGTGTTACATTTGAAATTCCTTCTTCATGTCTTTCTCTTAAATTTTCACGCCACAGAAGATGATTCTCAGCCTGACTGTAGCCGCCTTCTTCGACAGCGTAGCATATGTCATGGTGAGTTACTCTTGTCTGTTACACTCAAAGCAGACTGTGGCTGAGCCTTTTTTTAAATGCTTTCCCATGCTGCTTCTCCCTCGTTCTCCAGGGCGAAACCCATCCGAAGGGATCTCTCTGCAACTTCCAGGCCTGGTGGCTGACATACTTCGGTAAGGCAGACTTAAATTAATTGCTCGCTGGCACGGCTTGCACGAGCCGAGCAAGGAGTGGAGAAAATAGCTGCGATCTACCACACGTCTGATGCCGAGCTCATACATCACCGCAGCAAATAATATTGCTTTGTCATTTCCTTTTTATCGCTCCAGAGCAAAATGTGCCTAAACAAGTTGGGAGTTGCTTCCAGAAGTGATGCGGGTCATTGTGTGAGTTTATTACGTAATAAACTGATGGTTTCAGTTGAAGACTCAGGTTTAACTTCATAACACTATTTTGGACAAAATTCTTGGTAGCTTATAGCATGAGAAGCACCAACCTAGCAATCTGGAGAAAATTACAATTTGGTCTTGCATTTGGGCACGACACGTCCACTTTCAGATATATTGCTGTTGGTGTTATGTCTGATTGATTTGATGTTTACGGACAACAAATCTGAAAAGGGTGGCTCCAGCAACAACAACAAAAAAAGAACAGTTTTAGATTTAAACCCAAATTTAAGCTGGTTAGTCTTTCAAAAGGCAGAGGAGGATAATGGTATCAATAAAACTGTAGCGTTTCTTGTAGGATGATTCATTCCCCCCTTGAACTTTTCCACAGTCTGTCACAAAACAACCGTAAACTTTAATGTATTTTATTGCAAATTTTATGGCAGAGATCAAGACAAAGTCGTGCATGACTTTAAATTGGAAGAAAATAGATGCATCGTTTTCAAAAGTTCCTTTACAAAAAAGGTGCATGCAGCCCAGTGAGTCGAGGCTTTGTGGATTCGCGTCGTGCCGCAGTTACAGCTGCAAGTCTTTTGGGGTATGTCTGTACCAGCTTTGCACATCTGGGGGCTAAATCTTTTGCCGGTTCCTCTTTGCAAAATAGCTCAAGCAGCAATTAGATGTAGAGCATCTGTGAACATTGAGATCTTGTCGCAGATCCTCACTTGGATTGAATTAAGGTCTGAACTTCCTTTCATTCTCAAGTTTTTTGCTGCACCCAAGAGATTCTCTTTCAGTGTTGTCCCGTGTTTGACACCATCCAAAGCCCATCCCAGCCTGATATATCCATCACTGTGGAGAGGGTTTGTTCAGGGTGATGTGCAGTGTTAATGTGGCATTTTGTGTTTAGACCAAAGCACTTTCTTTCACATGTTTGCTGCCTCCGTTGACCTGTGGTAAACTGCAAACCGGACCGCTCTTCTATGAATGCAGTGTGCATAACCTCCCTGTTGGCAGAAATGTCCACCTGAGCGGTGGATCTCTGCAGCTCCTCCAATGTTACCATGGGCCTATTCAGTGGTGCAGGCACGAATGCAGCGGACAACCATGTAATTTTTGCCTCGTAATTTAATGATTTACCATGGCTCAGTTAGCAGCAAATTACACACCATCTAAAACAAACAGGAACTCAAAAACCTAACAGAAAATAGGTAATTAAAAAGCTTCTCTGGTGAGATACAGACTGCTCATAGGCATTTCACACAATTCAGTTTTACTTTCTGATCAGTTTACCTCTTTTTGCTTAAATTTAAGTTTCACGTAGTCTCTTGTTGTTTGGCATATCGCATCAAGCAGTAATTGCTTAAGGTTTTATTTCAAAATAATTTTCTTTCAATAAACCAATACAACTCCATAACGACTTTCTGAGTTTCGTGAGGGATTTCAGATGTAGTTTCTAGGCTACAGATAGTTGTGCACAATAATATAGTAGTTATTGCAAGTTGGTAATGGTGACAGAAGGGCAGTTTCTCATGATTATAAAATTGACTGTTCAATAGGCTTACAAGTGCTTTCCTTTGCAGTCATCTGATATTACCGCTTTCTTGGCAGGCTCTTATCAAGTATTACGGTGCCATGTCAAGACATGAGCCAGAATGAGATTCTCACGGTTTAAAAACGATAAGAACAAAAAAAAAGTTTCACAGTAATGCGGTTTTTACAACCAATTTAAACCCAACTTATACAATGCGAACTAAATAATTTTATTTAAAAGAGAGTAAAAAAAAAATTCCTACTTCTGCTGAAAAAATGTTATGCATTCATTCACACAGTTATTATAATATGATAAAATGTTGCCATTCTGCTCTTTATAAAGTAACACTTTACTGATGTCAATTTTGATGTCAGCTGGTTAATTAGTCAGGTAGCAAGCCTGCACAGACCTGCTCCTTGAAGCTGGCCAACTATTGTTTTAAAATGCTGTTCCCTAATTGATTGATCTGCAACCCTGCTTTAATTTTTCACACCATGACTATACATGTTTTTTATGATGGAAAGTATCAAGCAGCCATTTTTTTCTGTGAACTTGGGGAAAAAGGTAAAGGTTTTGTAGGAATCTCACAGTGCAGCAACAGGCACTTCAGTACAGACGGTGAGATCTGTGGTCAACGTGGTGTAGCATGATGGAAAATTTTTGTCATGTTTTTTTCTTTAAGACTATGGTATTCAGCTCACATCTAGTTTTGTTGTTGTTCTCATTCTTGGAAAACTATGGTAATACATGCTGTTGTTGCTTTCAAAGATCGCAAGTAGTGTTCAAATTTCTGTAACATGCTGTGATGTTAGGCTTGCATTTAAAAACATTTAAACATGAAAAGTTGCTAGAAAACTAAGACTTTGATTTTAACAAAGGAAATGCGTGCTTTACCCAACTGCTAGATCACTTGTGCTGTTTAAAGACGATCAAAACACACGAAGAAGTGTCTTCCCTTTGCTGGCCTGGCATTTTGATGTGTGCAACATTTCCAACATTTTTATGTTCTTAAAAAAATTCAAGTAAATTTGACATTAAGGAAGTGGCTAAACCAGCATTTCTCTGGAGTGTTCTCTCAGCTGTGCCAGAAATTTCTTTACCGACAATGAGTCAGACCTTAAGACGCCCTGAATGAGGCATCTCAGTGCTTCATCATCATCCTGTGTACGAGGAGACGGCTATTGTTCAGTGACAGAGTGGAACGTTGCTATGTAACTCAGAATTGCCTGGAACCTTTAGAGGTGGAACTAAAACTGATTCTCTGAATTTTTACCAAATTTATTTTCCAGGAAGAACATTTTTTTGTCTGCACAAGTGGCGTTTCAGGTTTTAGCCTCAATTGGCATGAAGCATCATTAACCGAGATTGTTGAATCATGCAGCATAATAGCCAATGGGTCGGTGTTGGAGGGGTAGTTGGAGGCATGAACATCGGCAAGTCTAGCTGGAGAAGCAAAACTCAAATCGGCTTTTAACTCTGAGGACCAAACGTTATTAAATGTGCTTGGAAAGATTGAAGACGGCGGGAGGAGGGCAGCACCCGGACAGGTGGCGAGGCTGAGCCTGGTGTCGTTAAGCTGAAGAAAGGCTTCGGCTGCTTTCTGGTTACATAATGCACATTTGCAATGACAGTAATTGTGACTTATTGTGATAATACCGCTTCTGGCTTAGACATTACTCATTTCAAATGCTCCTTAAGCGCAAGAAGAGTGCGGGTGCTGTACCGTACAGTTGTGCTTGCTTGTATTCAAATAAACAGAAGCACACACTGACTGTTTTAAAGGGGCTAAAAATTAAGGTAGAGAAAAGGTTTTGGTATTGAATGCAATGACTTGGAAAAGTTTTAGTGCTAATTTTTTCACAGTGCAACATACTTTCGTGTATCTAAATGGGATTATGTTTGATATTGCAGCACAAAGTAGGACACAATTCTTAAGTTGAAGGAAATTAGCCTGGCTTTAAAAACTTTTTGCATGTAAAAATATGACAGGCTTCTCTTCTTCTCTTGAAGGAAAACATGCCCATAACATGGCACTGCCGCTACTGTTTTCACTTTTCGCAGAAAGTTTATACTAATTGCTGGGTTTCAGATGACGTAGCACCGACGTCACTCAATGCAAATGGAGGGCCGGAAGTCAATGCAGCCCATTTATTTCTTTTGATCCAGCATCAAAAGCCTTAAGGGGAGAAAGATAAACGTTATTTTCATGTTTCAAAGGTAGTTGGTCACAAGGGAGTTAATTTTCAAAAACTTACAGAAAAAAGAGGAGAAAAGTGGATCAACAATCTACAGCTAAAAACAGGAAGTGCATAAACTAACATGACATTTAACACAATATATATAATATACAGTGACATACAGTTATTTAGAAAGCCAAGCTTTCATATGTAAGGTAAGATATATTATTTTTATGCACTAGCATGGTTGACTTCAGAGTGCTAATGTTGTTTGCAGCTAGCTCAGTGCCGAGTCACGGACATAAAATATTATGTTTATTCAGTGGGACTTTCAAGCTAAAAAAAAGCTAAATAAATTAAATACAACATACCCAACCATACAGTCACAGTGACTATTCCCATACATGGTTCATGTCTGGCCACGAACATGGGGTTTCTGTAGATCAGGGCAAATAGTTGACCTACATTGTCCTACAATGACTCCAGCATGAATTTGGGTTTACAGAAGCTGAATAAATTATTTACCAGGAAATCCAAGCTCATAGAAATAACATGGGTTAGTTCGTTGTTAGTGGTAGAAACGTTATCATATACTAGTTACTTAAAATAGCACAATTCACTACTCACCCGGCAGAAACAAGTCCACAGCCATTTAGTGTTTCTTTTGATCCTAAATGGTTTGAAACTAAATAACTGTATTCGCCAGGCTTTTGAAAACTTTATTCTGGCTTGTCCTATAATAAGAGGTTTGCAGCTCCAGGTAGTTGGTTATGTGGATCGCCTCAATGCAGGTAAAACCTCAAGATTATAAGATAAGTCTTTTTTTTTTTTTTACCTAGATAATACGGATCATATCCTAAATATATGCATATTTTTTCGAGATGCCTCGTCTGTTCCAGTCTATTTAGGGCATTAGTGTACTCATGATCAATTTTGCTTTGTTTGAATTGGAGAAATCCCCTTCCGGCCCTCCATCTGAATTTTGCACGTCATCGGAAACCCAGCAATACTAATATCTTTAGTTGCATAAAGATATTAAACCAAACCAGGATGATAGAGCACATCAACCCAGTTGTAAAATCCCCACACTGCCTTCCTGAAGCTCAGAGAATAAACTTTAAAATCCTTCTCTTAGTGTATAAATCACCGAACGACTTTGCAACAAAATACACTAACATCTTGTTGTTGTTGGTTGTATCAACCTTCCTGACCGCTCAGGTCTTCTGGTTCTCGTCTGGTTTCCATCCCCAGACTAAGAACCAACCATGCAGAAGCAGCATTCAGTTCATTTGCACCACAAATCTGGAACAAACTTCCAGAAAACTGCAAAACTGCTGAAACACCAAGCTCTTTTAAATCAAGGTTGAAAACCCACCTTATTTGAGCTGCCTTTGATTCATAACAACTAGAACTGTATTTGATGTGTATTTGCTTGACCATTTTGATTATGGCACAAGACAAAATGTAACTTTTATTGCTTGTTTCATAATTGGTGACTGAATTATGTTTTTATGATGTATGGCGCTTTGAACTGCCCTGTTGCTGAAATGTGGTATACAAATAAACTTGACTTGACTTGCATGTTGACTAAAAAGTTCAGATTTGTTTTGAATTGATCAGAGTGCCTTCTTGCATAATTCCTTTGTCTTGTGCATTCCTTGTGGCAAATTGAGTAATAATAAAAAAAAAAAACAAACAATAAAATTAGTACATGACGAAAAGGGTTTAGGGTATGAACAGTTCCCGCACGTTAAAATTGGCGTCAATCTGACTGAATGTTCCTCCTCCTCCGCTCATGTCCACTCTGTCTCTCCACCCGCTCCCATCCTCCTCTCTCCTGTTATCTCCTCCTGCGTTTCCACAGTTCATCATTATCTCTCCGTGAGCTCCCGCCTCTCATCCATCACCCAAAGCTACAGGTTTCCCTCATATTACTGCAGAATGGGCCTTCATTTATCAAAAGTGGAGTGCACGGATGCATGCACACACGCTGTCACACGCAGGCCCTTGTGTGTGTTGGGACGCACATCCGCAGGTGCGCGGTGTGTGGCGGCGAGCTGGGCTGTAATTTGACCTTGGTGTTTTTCTCTCTGCAGACTGGAGTGCCTTGGCCTGGGTTTGCCTCATTACCCTGAACCTGTATCTCAACCTGGTCAGGGAAATAAGCACCAACAGATATGAGAAGTGAGTAATTTGGCCCACTATTGCTTTAATAGTACCTATTCAATTTTTTTAATGCTTTAAAGCTGATTTTAAAACTGGGAGAAAAACGTGCAACAGAAAAGCCATTAAGAACGAATTAAATCCCCGACGAGTTATTAATCGCTGAATGATTTCCATATCTGCTTTCCAGTGGCACTTTCTTCGTCTCCCGTTCTGCATGTATTTGTTTCCTGTTTTGTTTAAAGTGCGTCCTTCTTTATGTGTTTGTGTTTTGTGCATGTGTTTGGTCTACGTTAGCATGTGTCTCCCCAAGGAGCTCAGATAGGCCCCTCCCCCTCCACCCCCTCTTCTTCTTCCTCTTTCAGCCAGCTGACACTCCAATTGAAATGGGAGTGAGTGTCAGCTGTTAAGTGCGTCTCAAAGTGTGTGTGTGTGTGTGTGTGTGTGTGTGTGGTGTGTGTGTGTGCGCGCGCGCCCAGCCGTCTTCACGCTCATTGGCTCCACGTTGTGGTCGCTCATACTTATGAGCACTTTTCACAGCAAAGCGTGAATCTGCCTTTGTGTGTGCGTGTGTGTGTCTGTGTAATATTCCCTCAATCTTCACACTTAGTGCCCGGCTCTGTTGGTAGAAGCACACATTTAAAAATATATGAAAATTGAAGGCAGAAAAAACAAACCTCTTTCATTACAAGTAAAGTAAAAAAAAAAAAAAAAAACTCCTCATGCACTTTAAAGTGGATTCTCTACCACCACCACCCATGGGAGTTTTCCTGCATTGATTAGTAATAAGCCAGACAATATAATGGTGATATAACTCATGAGTAGATGGCTTTATGTGCGCCCTGGAAGGGCAAAGTAGGAGGTGAGACTCAGTTTGATTCAAAGCCACACATGTCCTATAACACTAGAGTGAGGATGGCGGGAGGAGATTTGTTTGTCCAGTGACAATGTGGAGGGAGGGGGTGAAAGAAACTGAGGTTCAGATGAGTCAGAGAAAGGCATCAGTGGAGCTGCTGTACGCTGACCGAACTTTGATAACGGGGTTCTGACACGGAGTCGAAAGTATGAAATATGATTCAGATCTGGAGTGTGAAAAAAGTAAAGGAGGAACGGATTTTTATCCATCCATCCATCCATCCATCCATCCATCCAGCCATCCATCCGACCGTTCATTCATTTATCCATCCATCCATGCATATATTCATTTTAATTCCAACCACTACAGAAAATATCGGTCATGAGTTCATAGCAAACTTTTATATTCGCACTTCAAAAACATTCTTAAAATGGGCTGGAAAAGCATGGAATTATGGCAGGAATAATACATAAGAAGCCTGTGATAAGTTTATGTGTTTTGGCAGGTGGGGTTCAGCTTTGCATGCATGCGCAATTACCCCTCGGGCCTCTTTAACCCAACCTTCCCCCCGCGCTCTGGCTTTCACACCCACAGTATCGCTCGACTCAGTTGACGGCTCAGCGCGATGGTTTATGAATGAACAAATCGCCAGAGGAGACGGAGAACGGAGGCTTTATGATCTAAGAATGATTGAAGCGGATGCAAGAGCGGGTAGGGAGTTGGATCGTGTGTGCGAGGGTTGAGCTGTGTATGTGCCTCTAAAAACGTAGGAATCCAGAGAAAGTGAGCATGTGATGAGGGAAGTGAAAGATGGCTAAAGAAGGAGGAGTGGGAGAGAAAAGGTGGTGCAAGGCGGTGGGAAATGAGATTGTGCCTTGTGAGGGCTGCTTGTGTGTGTGTAAAGCTGTGCGCAGTGCCGTCCTGCTGTGCCTCATTAAACCCATGTTGCGTGCAGCTCCGGACCTCGTCATCTCCCCCTCAAAGGCCCTGTGAGGTGTTCGTGAAGTTGGGTTGGGGCGAGGAAGTAGCTCTCGACAATGATTTCCTAACAACCACCCTTTCCCGCTCCCTCCCCCCACACCGAATTGCAGCCATGTGCTGGCGGTACAGATTTCCCCATTTTTTTACATCACGTCGCCTCCCTGACTCTCTGTTTATTATTTCTTTTCTGTGTGCCTTTCGTTCTCCAAATGTTTCCCATTTCCTCCCACTGCTTCCCAAGCCCTCTCATGTTCGTTCCAAACACAACCTCCATCTGGATTCCCTCCCACCCACCGATGTGCTCTATTTAAACCCGCCGCCGTCACTTTTCCTCCTCCACCTGCCGAGCGCGCTGTGTGCTGTCAGTCAGAGGGAGGCGGAGGGCTTCGAGGGGCGCGCGGCTCGACCCTCTGACGTAGAGTGACAGAACGTGTGTGTCTGTGTGGCACACCACTCGAGGGGAATCGAAAGCGTGTCAGCCGTGTCACTACTGCTCGATTGACCGTACTCGGAGCAAGTCAGGGGAGGACTTCCACTCTATTGACCAGGCGACGCTGTACGCTCTATAAAGTATCGACTCTCAACACAGGCGCCCAAGTCACAGGGCCACACACCTTGTCTGTCTGACACACACACATACACGCGCACACACACTTACTTACACCGACATCTTGAAAGGCTGGTGCTGTTGTATTTCAGTTATGAGTCTCTGCAGCCTCTTTAACCTTTTCCCTTACAAATAGTAAAGAGCTCAAATTTTTTACATGATGGAGGCAGACTGGTTCTCACATTTTAAGATTTCTTGTCTAGAACGTTTTTACATTCATGTTATATTACAGCCACAAACGTCTAAGTATTTTAATAGGATTTTATGTGATTGACCATGACAAAGCAGCTCGTAATTGTGAGCATAATTCTATATGGAATGCAAGCTAGCATAATGAAGTCCAATATTGGTTTTGTCCTTCATCCAAGTACTAAAACAGTATAGCACGCGCTATACCTACCCAGAAAATGGCCGCCCAGCTTTACTGACTGGCAACATTATTCAAAGAAGCCAAGAATCTCGGGGCAACTTTGGAGGAGGTGGTGTTCAAATCTGTTAATACGACAATTATCAGTTTTATATTTAACAAATTTGACCTGTTATGGAGCCAGAGGCACCATATAGGGGGGAAAAGTTCCGACAATTCTAATTTATTTAATTATATATTTAAGTATATATACATATGTATATATGTATGTATATGTATTTAATTTTTGTTCATAGAAATTAAAAAAAATTTAATTGGGGTCCTGTCAATTACAAAATTAGTCATATTGTGTTTTCGAAGATTGTTTTTAGCAGTAAAAATGTTCCCACTTCCAGACCAAAAAAACACACATCCATATTTGCTTTTAAAGCCTCTGGATCTGCATGAAGTGGTTCGTTCCTGCTCAATAAGTGCGTGTGATGGTGACGGTGTTCAGCAGCAGTCAGTAGAAGGCACCAACGACTGTGGCTGTTACTATGCTACTAAGAAAAATGATAAAATCAGGTTTTCAAAGAAAAATAAATAAAAAACATAGAGAGAGGGAGCGAGAAAAAGGAAGAGTGTCAATTTATAACCCAGTTTTTCTCCAAGAGAGGTGGGTACACTGTGTGAGATTACCAACCATTTAGCATAATTAGCTCAGCTACAGACTGTTTGCCTCCATTTCACTAGCATTTAATGAATTAAGGAAAGAAATTACCAAGATATTTATATATTTAACTTGTCCCTGCACCTTTTACCACACTGAACAACAGATGAGTCAGTCAGCAGCAGCTCTAGTCCACATCCCTCCTAACCTGTCCTCTCCTGAGTGAAATTAAAGCTGCAGTATGAAACTTTTATAAAAATACAAATATATTTTTTCACATATTTGTTAAAACTGTCATTAAGTTGTGACAGTATGGTATGAGAGATAATCTGTGAAAAATCTATTTCCTCTGCTTTCTCAAAGTGCTAGAAACAACCAGTCAGTGGTAGGAGAGTTTTAGTGCTGTCAAACACAAGCTCATGTGCTGCTCATCCTTCCTCCCCAGCTACCAGTGATGGCAGATAAACATTTTCCTGTCATGATAAGTTGTTTCTCCACCATTAGCACATTTAGTAGTGAGTGAATGAAACTGATTGACAGCACTAAGACCCTCCTACTGGTTCTGATTGGTTGTTTTTTTCTGGAACGTTGCATTCCATAGTAGTTCAGGGACGAGGTGGAGGAGATTGATTGTTTTCACATATTTCCTGTCTCATAACAAACTGTCACAACATGGTGACAGTTTTAACAAATATGGAGAAAACATATTTTTATTAAAGTTGTATACTGCAGCTTGAATAAAATGCAACTACATAGCATTTTTGAGAAGTCTGGATTGCTTTATGAGTATTTTGCATGTTGCTTTTGACCACTGCTCGTGGGAAGAGACATTTCAGTAAGCTAAAACTAATAGAAAAAATTTAAGCAACTTGCATACTGAATGTGGACTGTTTGATATAAAATTCATGAACAGTAAATATTGTGCTTGTATCAGTATTGGACCAAAGAAAGCAAGGCAGTTGCAAGCCTTTAAATTTGTGATGCTTTTGATAGAAGAAGACTATTACTGAAAAAGACAGAAGGATGTATAAGACGTGCTCTAGTCAGATTCATAATAAACTTCTTGTCTTCAAAAAAAAAAAAAAAAAAAAACCACAATATGTGGCAGAAAACTGACTTTGCACATCACATCGTCTTTACAGGAAAATATGGTGGTGGCAGCAACACACTTCTAAGAGTTGAGTTTGAGATGGATGAAGCTTAATACATGACGATCCTGGCAGAAACGCTATTAGAAGCTGCAAAAGCCTTTAGGCTTAGGTGGAGGTTCACCTTTTGGCCGGACAGTTACCCTAAAATTATAGCCTAAACTGTAGTGGAATGGTTTAGATCAGAGCATGTTCCTGTTTTGACCTAAACATTAGCTTGGCCATTGCCTTACTATGCAATTCTGCTCGATTATCAACTTCCTTCTCCCAATTGGTAGAATTTCAGTTGGACTAACAGAAAGAAGACTTGTGAACAGTGATTTTGATTTTCTGTGCTGTTTTTGATTTAGAGTCTGTTAGTCAGGGGTATAGGTTGGCAATGAAAGCAGAGGTAGTGAACAAATGTTAACCTATTAAAGTGGGACCGAGAGGAATGCTTAAGACATTTTATTGCTGGCAAAGATGTTGTTCGGCCCAGCACTTCTCTCTTTGCGGTGGAGGGGGGTTGTTTACACCGCATGCAATTTCTGGTAAGCTTCATAGCATTGCGGGCGCTTTGTATGCGTCGTGGTCAAACATTAGCGATCCAATTGTTTAAAACTTCAACAGAGTCCATGCCTCCAGCAAGCAATCGTTTCTCAATAGCGGAATGTTTAATCTCTCAGACAAAGTAAGGCGTAGAACAAAGTGCCGTTTCTTTACCAGGCTACCTAAGTATACACTGGACCTAAATCTAATCAAGACTCTGTAGAAAGACTTGAAAGTAATATTCAGAGATTCTTACCAACTAACAAGACTGAGCTTTAGCTATTTTGCGCAGAAGAACGGGCAAAAGTGTCTGCCTCAAGCTGTGCAGCTGTGGATGCACAAATTCCAAAGTATAGGCTCACATTCGTGCCAAATCTATAAAGAAATGCCATGCATGAGTTTTCCGTTTTCTTAAGTTCATAATTGCACACTATGTCTTCTTGGTCTATCATTGGAATACCCAATGAAATACACTGAAATTAGCGATTGCAAGATGAAAATAATGTGAAAAGGTTTGAAGAGTGTGAATACTTTTGCAAGGGACTATACATCACCAAGACTTGCTAAGTGAGAACACTTCGTGTTTGCCGCTTTCATCCAAAGATATCCTCTGAAAATCATCTTGTCCCCAACAGTTAAGCTAATTATAGTTTATATCAGTGTGAGTAATTGGCTGTCTGGCTGTATAGATGCTTGTTGGCATGTGAAAAATGACCCTGATAGCAATGCCAACAGAAGGGATGAACTAAAGAACGAAAACACTGACTTGTATTCGGACTGTATTTTCCTGAAGTTATTATTTTTGGACAAAACTGCTTTTATAATGAGTTAAATGTCTGATTTTTGTCAGGCTTTACCATCTGATGGCGTGGGGGGTACCTCTGGTCATGGCCTCTTTGCCGCTGCTGAAAGGTTACTACGCCCCCGCAGGAGCCTGGTGGTGAGTTTCCTCCTTTTGCTAAGGCTCTTGTTCTAACTCTGGATTCCCTTAAGTAGGAGTTTAAAAAAATTGGCAATTATCGACGCATCTGATGACAGTCAACTATCTGCTGAAAGGTTGTGAGAGGGGAAGAAAGTGGGAAGAGGCCGAGGTGAGGAGGCGGCGGAATGAGAATTGGGACAGAGCCGTATAATCTTCGGGCTCGGTTCTCTCTTTCCACTCTCCGCTTATTAATAGCTGCAGCTGCACGGCTTTTTCCTCTCCGCAGTCACACAAGTCTCCCCTTCCGCTCTCCCTGCAACCCACTCATCGCTCTCCCCTCTCTGTTTCTCTCTCTCTCTCTTCTCCCCAGCTGGATCACAGACGATCACGTAGCCTGGAGATTTGGGATGTAAGTAGACCCTTTCAGCGCTGCCATCAAAGCTTTTCCCCCCAAAGCTGAATGGGGGTTGGGGGTGAGACTGGGAGGAGCAGGGGGAAGAGAAGGGCTGTCTCTGCGGGGAAATGTGAAGGGTTACATGTCAGGGGAGCCCACCCCCGACTCCTTGAAGTACGTGTGTCTCCCTCCGCTCCGTCCGATTTAGTGGGAGCCGCTACGTTGTGGTTTTAACTGTTTAGGACGGCTATGACGGATTACGCCTGTCTCCTGCTTTCTGCAGCTGGTCCTAAGCCTGCGAGTGCCCTGCCAATCCCCGCGGTGCGCGTACTTAAACACATATCCGCGCACGTGCGCACGGCTCCCCTCTACGAGCCAAGGTAATCGCATTGCTGCTTGCAGCATCAGCAGGGAATCAATCTTTTAAAACAAATAAGCACACATACACACACACACACACACAAACAGGCAGGCAAACGGAGAACAACACACAGCTATCAGGCGTGCTAAAGCGAGCTCGTGTCTCTTTTATCAGCGTTCCTCTATGCTCCCCGGCTCTGTCTGTTTTTTCCGCGCTGTTGTGGCCCAGGGGGACGCGGCACTCGGAGGATCAGGGAATCTTCATTAGCTCTAATTACATCAAACCAGACGGGAGATTAGAGGCCAAGGCAGCACCCGTAAAGAAGACTGGGAGCGGGGGGAAACACACACACACACACAGCCTGCCAGCAGCATGTGGGAGGGCAAAGTGTGCAGTGTTAAAGGTGAAAAATGAAATAGGTGGGAGGCATGGCATACGGGATACAGTTAGTGAGACAGGGAATTACTCAGCACGAGAGGAGGAACGTGCGGATGCGGAGCAGGACAGGAGGGAGAGTGAGAGAAATAGATTGTCCTCGTTTCTGCTCCCCCCACATCCCGCCTTATACCTCCTGTACCCCCCTTGCTTCGTAGTGTGTCTTCATCAGAGCTCAGCGAAGCGCGCAGACAGAACAGAGGAGACAGGGGAACTTTGGAGGAGGAGGGTGTGAAAGGGGATGAAAGAGGAAGGTGAATAAAAAGCAGAGGACAGTGTGGTGTGTGTGTGTCTGTATATATGCATGCGTGTGTGTGTGAGTGAGAGAGATGGAGGTGCAGAGTTTCAGGGGCTGAGTCAGCAAATGGAAGCGCCAGAGCTTAGCTGAGTCACCGCTCTTAAGAAGTCCCTAGTTGGTGTGTGTCATCGGTGCCACTGACATACAGCTGTGAAAATGACATTCACAAATGAATCAGTTGGACTTTTTAAAAGGAAAAACTCTTTACTATATTGCTGTGGAAATGGAAATGTTGCCATTTTAGTGAATACATCAGTCCAGATTGGGTCATATTAAGCATGCTGTGATCTTGAGACTTCAGCTTTAAATGAACTTCCTTCAATGCCTTAAGGTGTGTTCAAGAGATTTACACTTAATACTTTAGCTTTTGTGTTTCCAAATATAGGCACTCAATTACTACAAGACATTCCTAAGGTTGACATGTTGTATTATATTACAATCACAAACTTTGTGGGCACAGATACACACCTATCTAACCAACAGGGGACTGTCAGCCTAACCTGCCAAGAGGGGACTTCTGGTTCTAATTTGTTGAAAAAGCAAAAACCTGATATAAAATATATTTTACAGCTCTGTTACCATAATATAAGGTTTGACTTTTAATTATTTTTAAAGAAATTGCCAAGAGGGGACCTGGATCTCTGACCGAGGTTTACATATCAAAGTGGGGACCTTCACATACTGCAGTTGAACTGTCCGTACCCATTTTCTGACCTAAAGAGTATTTGCTTACTACAATGAATTACTTCAACTCTTTTAAGAAACTGATGATTTAACTTGAGTGATATTATTTAATTAAGTGTTTTCGATACAAATATTACCCAAAAAGTAACATTTTAGCCACATTTATTGGGATTTTATGTTATAGATGAACACAAAGTATTGCATTAAGTCATTTCGAGTATGTGTTTTTTTTTTTTGCATATGTAGAGTTCGAAATGTTTCCCCATTCTTTGCTAAGTTTAAAAGTCAGTCAGATTGAATAGTGAAACTATGAGTGCATTATCTGCCAAAAAACAATATCCCCACAGCATAATGTCACCACCACCATGCTTCACCATTGGAATGGTGTGTTCAGGGTGATGTACTTTGTTAACTTTGTTTTCCACCATCCATAGGGTTTAAGGCTTTATTTCAACAATAGTTTTCTTCTTTCCATTGATTTAGTTATTAAGTGATTTGTGATGCCAGTTGTTCACGCTGGACTTTTTTTTAGGGGTATTGGAATAAAGATGTCTGAATTAAATTTATTTTGCACTCGACAGCTATATGCGACTTTCTGTTGACCTATAAGATAAAGTCCCAATAAGTTACATTGAACTTTGTGGTTGCAAAATGTGGAAAAGTTCAAGTGGTGTGAATATATTTGCAAGAAACTGTACAACACAGCATTCAATAATGCACAGCCTTCACTTTACAAACCCTGCCTTTGTTTTTCTTCTTCCCAGCTGTCCTTTCAGGTCTAAGTGGATGAACCAATGCAGCAAATAATTTAATATTTCAGCAAAACGTTTCACATGCACATACAAGAAGCTAACTTGGCACAGTTGTTCCCAGGTGCTTGCTTTATTGAAGAAAAAAAAGATTGTTCTTCTGATCACATAGAAATTAGCACTAAGCCACTAAGCATATAAAAAAATTGTAGAGGCTAACACTACACTGCTAAACACATAGAACAATCAGCGGAAGTTAACGCGAACCATTCTGAGTCTGTGCCACACATCTTCATCTCCATCCAGTTGTTAACTGGTGTAAGACTCGTAGACATTCTCAGTTTCAGTTTAAGCATCTGATTTTGCTACATTTTATTATTTTAAGGTTGCATGACTACAATGACTAAAGTCAAAAATAAATGTGACATAAAGTTCATCCAAGTCATCAAGATGGGTAAAGTTTTATGACAATAATTGGCCATCTTGAAAAATGGCAGTCGTCCTGAAATTGAAGTGGCCAGTGAGAAATATGAAAAACATATGAGGTGAGGGGTGAGCATGCAAATTGTTATGCTTGTATCCACAGTTAAATTTTTTTTATAGTAATATGCTGCATTGAACAGGAAGACCAAAGTCTTGATGGCTGCAGTTAAGCCTCCTGTATACCGAACCTCTCAGTTGCCCCTTATTCTTCTGTTTAAAGCAGCACTGGGAGACGAGAGATTGTATCTGTTCTTATTGATTATGACCTTTTGACATGCTCATGCCATCCACAGCATCTCTCTGGTCATCTGTATTTCATGCATGCTCCCGTTGTCGATCTGTGAGGATCAGCATCTTTCTGCTGCTGTGATTCCCACCTTCACCTTGTTTTTAATCACTAAGAACCGCTCTCTCTCTCTCTCTCTCTCGCTCTCACTCTCTCTCTTTTCTTCCTTTCGATCACGAGCCACAATCTGCCGCCTATTCCTCCACCTTTATGTCCTCACCTCTATTCATGTCCTCACTTTTATCATCTGCGGCCCACTCCGCGCTTCTGTTTCGTTCCCCCTCTCTGTCTCCCTCTTGCTCTCTTCGGGTAGTGCTCAGCTGTAGAGCACAGCGGACTCTAATGGCAGATCATTATCATGCTAATTAGAGCACTTTGTAGCTGCCGCCCGTCATTCTCTCCTCCTCACAGCCCCCTACACTATCGTTAAAAAGGCCACCCCCTTCCCCTTCCCCTTCCCCTCATATCCCCTCTCCGCCAATCCGCCTGCCTCCCCACCTCATCCCCCCCCTGAGCTCGTCTTTCCATCATTAACGGGACGGGCGCTGGCGTAATTGGACGCTGTTTATTCCAGCGAGCAGGTTATTAAATCACACAGAGGTGACGCTCGCACAGGTCTCCCCTCCTTGAAAAGCTTTTATCATCGTCCCATGGCGGTGTTCAGCCGTCGCGGATGCGTGCATGCCGCAGAGGTCCAACAATTTTTTTGGGGTGGGGGGGAATTCATATTGTCGAGACTCAAATGTCCTCTCTTTTCAGTCCTTTACACCCGTTCTCAAATAGAAAATTTACAGTCAGCACGAATAAATAGGGAACCTGGAAACAACATAAGCAAACAATGAAGGAAGGAATGTCACAATAATAGAAATAAGGAAGGACACAATGAAGGAGGGAAGGAAAAAAAAGGGTCAAATTAAAGAAGGAATGTCTTCTTGAAGGAAGGACACAATGAATGAATAAAGGAATGTCTGAAGGAAGGAAGGAAGGAAGGACAGACAATGAAGGGAGGGAGGACACAATGTTGGATGAGAGGAAGGAAGGCTGGACAGACAGAATGGTGGAAAGGACCATCTCAAGGAATGAAGGAAAGGAGGGTAAAATAAGGGAAGCAAAGGAAGGACACAAGGAAGAGGAAAAACAGGACACAGTGAAAGAATGGAGGAAGTGTTTGACAAAATGAAAGAAGGGTCTTTGGAGGAGGACACAAAGAGGGAAGTAAGAAAAGATACAAGCAAGGAAGAATGAATGACAAGAGCATGAAAGATCAGAGCAAACACAAGGACCGAAGGAAATTGTGAAGGACACATTTATTAATAGGGAATAAGGTGTAGAAAGAGACATGTTTTCATGCCTACTGCCACAGACCAAAGTTTTTAAGGCAGGGAGTATTCCTCGGGATGCCTACGTTCTCTGTTAGATCAGAAAGCACAGATATGTAAAACATAGGTTCCCCCTCTTCATGCCGCCGTCCCAGATTCTCCTTTTAGAGAGAAGTTTAGGTCGATTGTGCTCAGTGAGTTTCTTCCCATCCTCAGGCATGGGACTCAAGCATGGGCAAGCCTAAATTAGGTCAAGGACCCAGCATTTGCCTTCTGAAAGACTTCTAAAAGATGCTGTGTGGAGGATTCATGCCAAGGACTTTCCTGGCACAGGAATGTACATTTAATCCCAATCCATTTTCCTTTGAAAAAGTCTGGCCACACATTTATAGGTCAGAGACAAATTCAGTCTTCCTCTTTGTTTTAAATGTCACTTCAACATTTTTCTCTTTTTATAACTTTCAGTAGCCGTCCTCCACTCTACTTTGTATCTTTACAAGATAGGCTTTTCCGGTGCCACATTCTCAGAAGGTGCTGAGCGGCGCGGTCGTGACTGACTCTGAGTTACTGTGGCGACCAGGAACCTGTCTATCAAAGCAAGACAAAGACCTGTTTGGTGAATACAGGGAGAGGCTGAAACTCCTCGCGGCTTACATCACCTCCCAGGAGGTTGCACAACACAAGGCTGCCACTCCAACAAAGCCAGCCTCTCATTTCCTTTGCTCGCCTCATTCCCTTTCATCCACTCACAAAATACCTGACATATTATGCACCCACGCCTCCTCTGATTGGCAAACCTCACTCCCTTAAGAAGGTGGTGTATTTCCAATATTGTCACTCTGTTGGCATAATCTTTTATTCTACCTCTCAACGGTCTGTAACTATGCACAGTGACATCGAGAGATGCTTAGTCAGGGCTTTTTCTGCTGTTCATTTACGTGCTGTGCGTCCGCCTTGCAGGGTTTATTTCACATGTGGCGGTGAAATGTTAGACGATTCTCTGAGACGAGTGTTGAGGGCTAAGAGTCTTAGGGTGTTTTCACACCTGATTGTCGGGTGGACTCGGTGTGATTGCAACTTTTGTCAAACTAACCAAACCCTTTGAAAAACCTGTTTCCTCTACCGCCTCGCTTGTGATGGTGCTGCATTATGAACCACTGAAGAAGACAATATAAAATCCTCAGAAGAAGACATGAGCACAACTTTGTCCTTTACAAGATGTAAACAGAGTGGCAACAGATGTTAGTGGTTGTGGGATTATCTTTCTTTTATTGGCTAAAGACCACGAGCCATGTCTCCCACTAGTGCTAGATTTGTGTGTTTGTTTGTTGCATTTACCTAGAATGTCATGCGCAATGGTACACTTGGCACAGGGCCAAGTGTTTTTGGAGGACTCTCCAGTGCACTTGGTGTTCACATCTACATTCGAACCACACCAGAGTTCACGTCAACCAAACTGTGACTTAGGTTTTTTAGGCAGACGAGAGTTCACTGCTCTGGTCCGCCTCAGAGCTTGATTGCACATTCACACCTCCCCAAATGAACCTGACTGTCAAGGCAAATGAACTAGAGTTTGATTAAAGCCGACTAAACAGGGCCGGTGTGAATTCACCTTTAGACTGCAGTTCCTGGTAAAAGTCATCCACAAAATTCTGTGTTTTTTATTGGGATTATATATGACAGACCAACACAAGATGGTACATAATTGTTTTTTCTCATCTGACCAGACGACCTTCTTTCACGTCTTTGCTGTGTCCCCCTACTAGTTAATGCTTTTGCAAGGCACTGTGCATTTCTTAACAAACAATTATGTAGTTACCTGGCTGCACTCCTGCGGTGACTAGAAACTGAATACATTTCAGCTTCTTTTTGCTCTATTTTGGTCATGACAAACTTCTAATAAAGGTACATTTTCTTCTAACCCCACATACTTCGCTACGTTCAGCAAAAAAGGTTTTCTCTGATGTTTGGTGTTGGAAAAAGTGGTTTTCCTGCAGAGTTTTAGACCTTTTTGCTGAAAACAGCTGCCTGCTTGCAGCAGCGAAAGTGGTAAAAAGGCATGCTGACCAGACATCTAAAAAATGAGGTTACTGTTAGTGTTAGGGGGGCGACTGTGGCTCAGTGGTGAAGAGCAGTTGTTGGGTTGATTCCAGCTTCCTCCTTTATCACGTGCCCTAGGGCAAGGCACTCCAAACTGCGTAACTCTGTGAATGTGGCTGCAGTGTGAAACGCTTTGAGTGGTTACCATGACTGGAAAAGTGTTAGAACCATTCAGTTACTCTTAAAAAAAATGCAGAAGAGAGTATCAGTTTCAAGTTGAAAACAGAAGTGAAACTTTTGACCAATACTTGAACCCAAAACCCATCCAAGAAAGACCATTTCAAATTATATTCCTGCTAAAAAGCATCTCATTATTATCTAAAGTAACATTTTCTTACCAGATGCCTTTTCTGTCTTAACATGATGTTCCTTGAAGTCATAAAGAAGGCCAAGTAAACTAAATCACAAATAACACAGTATCAGATGTGTTCTGGTTCCCCTTGCACATTTTGTTTTTCATCGTTTCGTGTCTCTGCTTTGCAGATGGTACGTGCCTCTCTTCAGCCTCATCTTCCTCATGAGCTGCTGCTATGCCAGAATCATCTGTGTGGCCAATAACAGAGTAAGTGATCAGCATGTTTCCCCACATAAAGCAGTAGAAACAGAGTCCAATCAATCTGATTCTAAACTTTGGGAAATAAATCAGAAATTTAGTTGCATTTGTGTTTTAGTTTTTTTTTTGCCATGACTTTTAACGCTGATGTTCCTGCCAAAGTGTGGACAAGGTGACAAACTGGGTCTCCTACATCTGATAGAGACGAACATAGCTCAGGTTAGAAACGAATCAGCACTTTAAATACAATATCTTGTCTGAGCTGCTTTATTTGGAGGTAAAAGTGTCAGTCAGAGATGCACCCAGCAGTCAAAGATAATTACACTCACCTAATTAACTTAGATGAAGCAGAAATGCAATCATAATTTACTCATATTTACTTATAATTTCCTTGTTTTGTTTTTTTCTTATCTGTGAATACATTTGAATAGAAGACAATCAGGAAGTGCTTAGTTTAGGTCAGGAGTCTGCAAGCCGTGACTCTTTAGTCCCCCCCACAGGTCTTGGTAAGAAGTTTGGCTGAAAAAATACAGGTATAAGGAGCATTTTTATCAAAAAAAAAAAAAAAAGTCAAAGGAAAGGTTAGTTCATGCAGTTTCTGTAGTTCATGCAGTTTCTGTGTTTGAAGAACTGCATAGAAAGAATGTTATTTCTATGTATATTTGAACTTTAATAGTGTTTTTCTTTTCATAAGATCCAGTAGATTTTGCTGGTCTGGATAAACTGGATTTAATTAGAACAAAGGGAATTTTTATTCTGGTATTGTGAATGTTCCTCATCCTTGAACCAGGATGTACTTTAAAATTGCTCAGTATTTATCAGCAAGGTGTTGTGTGCTTCATGAATTAAATATGAAATCCGTCTGGGTTTTGGCCAGAACAAATCCAATAATTCTGCTGTGCTTCACAATGTGTTCATACTCATATGATCTTTTTTTTTTTTTTTTTTAGTTTTACATTTTTGCAGTGGTGGAGAAAGTACTTAAAAAATGTACTTTAGTAAAAAAATGTACTCTAGTAAAAGTACAACATTAACATTTTTACTTGAGTAAAAGTAAAAAAGTACTGGCTTTTAAAAATACTTAAGTATTAAAAGTAAAAGTACTTGCTGAATGCATTATCTAATCGCTAATACAATATCATTAACTGTACCTATCGTATTTAATTTTAATACATCATAAATGTGCCATTTTAATGAGCAATGCCATAGATAATGCATGTTTTTATTGTGTTTACTCTCTGTGACAGTTTAGACTTAGATATGTGATTCTATGCATCATAATTTGAGGGATGGAAACTTCTTGTCTCCTGTACTAACATAGCATGAACTTCCCTTTTTTTAGCCACTAATGGCATTTATTTTGAAATAAATCCAGCAGAAAGCTGATGGAGAGAAGGTGGGTTGGGGAAGACATGCAACCAAAGAGCCATGTAGCAGTGTTGTAGTCAAGACCACTTAATCCGAGACCAAGTCAAGATCAAGACCACCGCCCCGCTGTACATAACACAATAAAATTAAGTGCACCTGTCAAAATTGCTTCTCAAATTGATCTAAAAAATCTACATTCCCATAAAAACGCTTAGATCTTAAATACTTAGAGCTGAAATAAATTTAACCAGCATCATTATCAATTCAAACTCTACTTCATTCTGCTTTGCTTCCATCTCTGTGCCACAATCCACAGAGGTCTCCTCCCATCCCTAAAAAGATAACGCCCCGGGCCGCTGCCCTTATCGCCCATGTCAGAAACCACAACTGTCTGCACCATTAAACATAGCAATTAAGGCAATGCATTAACGGTAAACAACGCTCAATTATGAACAGTGTCCAAAGCGCAAGAAATAGCCAAGCAGAAGGAACGCCGTGACTGTTCTCACCCTGTCTGTCACCATGACAGGTGACAAAACCAATCGAAGGCATATAAAATCCCAATAAAATATTGTAAGGATTTGTAATGCGACCAAACGGAAAATATTTTGACAAGGCACTGACTGTATTTGAGGAAACGAGAAAAATAGAAGCAGAGAACCTTCTGGAGCATTAACCATTTATATATTTTAAGTTGTTATATTGGGGATGAAAATTTCCTGGACTTTCCTTTAAAACAAAAAGGAATAGCTGTCAACTTTATGCTTAGGATAAAGAAGAAAATCACGCCTCTCTTGTTGTGAAAGTTGTTTTCATTTTTAGGCATTTTAAACTCGGTCGAGTCGGTTCGGTAACCAGTTCATGAACTAATTTATCTCCTTGTTGATCTGCTCTACAATTTGGCTTGAAGGTCTGTGCAACTTTCCATGTTAATGGCGCAGCAGGAGCCCAGAGGCAGCGCTACACAAATTGCATGTAACTACCATTACCCAATCTAACAAAACACCACCGAACATGAAGGTAATGGACAAATGGCGTTGCTTTTTGTTTTGCTTTTAATTTATTTTCTCCTCGATTCTCGTTAACCAAACGCAAAAGAAAAGTAAAAGAGAAGCAGGCTGAAACCTCATAAGCCTCACGGCGGCCTTTTATCATGAATGCCCGCATTCCTTCTTCAGGCGGCGGTGGAGTGAGAGAGATCTCGCAGATAGCCAGGTAGCAGGGCGACGACAGCAGAGAGCGACAGCAGGTAGCTGAGGGGCAGGGGGAAGGAAAAGAGGCTACGCAGCCCTTTATCATGGCTGTGATAACGAGGGGGGAATGAATGTAGCCGAACGTGGCTGCAGCTCATAACTCATTCAGCTCACAGCGTTCAGCTATCGCTCCCTCTTCCTCTCGTCTCCGCATCTGTCTTCCACCTTCCTCATTTCCTTTTTCTTTTTTTTTTGCATTCATATGACTCTCTCGCTCTCTCTTCCTCTCTCTCTCTGACTGTACTCCCACATGTTCTCTCTGTCTTCCCCCCTCTCTCCTTTC
This sequence comes from Poeciliopsis retropinna, assembly GCA_010277075.1. Taxonomy (NCBI): domain Eukaryota; kingdom Metazoa; phylum Chordata; class Actinopteri; order Cyprinodontiformes; family Poeciliidae; genus Poeciliopsis; species Poeciliopsis retropinna. The sequence continues at coordinate 14,797,984 of VMRM01000012.1, read as the reverse complement.
CCTCCACAGTTTTGCTTTCTCTGTCATATTTATGAAGAGCTCAAGCCTTATCTTTTTTCAGCTGGAGGCTGTCTCACTTGAAAGAATTTCACAGGCTTTGAAAGCGGGGTAGGTGGCGACTCGCCGCTAGAAAAGGATAAAGCAGAAAAGAGCCGGGATGCTCGCTGGACACGGAAGTTCTCGCACTTTCCAGACGAAAAAGATAAGGGAGATGGGCGGACTTAAAAGACCGTGCAGATCACTGGTTTACTGGTTTTTGGAAAATGTTGGATGTGATGCTGCGTGACTGTGTGAGGCTGTTCTAACTAGCCTCACACAGTTAGAGGTTTTTTTTTTGTTTTTTTTTTTAAGCTAATGAGTCATTTCTGGCCACGCAAACACAGAGGTCTGGGAACATGGTGGCATGTTTGTAGAAAGATGCGATTTGCTCATTTGTTTTTAAAGCTATCCATGCCCCTATTTGTAACTTTTTTCACATCTTATGCTTGAATTTATTTTATTCAGACTTTCTGCAATAGATAAGCAAGAACAAATAATCTTTTGAGTGATGTCCAATGTCGGTTTTTCACTATATGTAGCATTTTGCTGCAATTCTTTGCTGACAGAGCTGCAAAACAATCAATCAATTTTAATTATGAAGCACCTTTCATACTAAAAGCAGCTCAACGGGCTGTGCAGATAAATAAAAATAAACCCACAAAACAATTATCCACCGCTCCCCTAACATGGAAAAACACAGAACTGTATAGAAAATGTATAAACGGAACAGAAATGATGTTTTCTTCCAATATTGTCCTGTGTTTAGCTCCATGCCCATAGCATAATGCTGCCACCACCATTTTTCTACAGCAGCATGGTGTGTTCAAGTTCTTTTCCGCCACAGATAGCAGTTCACTTTGTGACATGGATAATATTATTTTTTTTCTTTCAATAATTATTCTTTCAATAAAGCTCCACAGCTATTACCCTGTGGAGCAATAGCTGCCTATGTATGCAAGCGCAAAATTTCACAAACACAAGTTGCAACGGTCACTTGGATGGAAGAGGTGCTACTAGCGATTGTCGCCTCATCGCAGAAGCTACATAGGAAATGAACGGAGAGGGATCGACGTTGCCTAGGTGCAAATTTATTACCATTTGGCTGGATGACTGTCATTTTAGGCACTGGCTCGCTTCGGTTGCCAATCCACATGGGGCTTGGTGGATTCTGTGCAAAACAATCTTTTAAGCTGGGCATTAGTGAGGCTAAGGCAGAGAGTCATTTCCAGTGTTAAAAGGACAAAGCCTTATATTTTCATTTTTGTCCGTTTTAAATTTTATTCAGGTTGGCATTAAAAAAGTTTTTAAAAGTCTTAAATATTACTTTCTGAAACCCGCAGATCCCCTGTCTAATACATAGAGTTTTGGCATTATGTGTGAAAATATGAAAAGGAATAGTGGGTGTGATTACTTTTGCAGGGGACCGTAGCTGAAGTTCCCACCCTTCAACTGCAGCGAAAGCGTGTTTGCACTCAGGAGACCTGGCTTTGGCTTAATGATATTGCCACTTATTATCAGCATTTGTTGATTTTGATGGATGATGCTGCTCAGCTGGACAACAGAGGGCTGCTGTGGAACAGCTTCAGTCTAATGACCAAATGGCTGCTTTCCCCCCCCCCCCCCCCCCCCCCTTTCCACCATTCCCCACAAACACACCACAGTCGCACACACACAGATTTACAATGACAATCACGTCAGCACGGAGAAACCATGGCAACATTGAGTTAATAAATAGCAGAACAGAGGAGCTTTTAGTGCATACTGCTCATGCTGCCGTTTTTGTGTATGCGCACGAAGACCTCGAGTTTCATCTTGGGTTAGATAAATCCCCTGACTTCCAGTTACCCCCCGCCTCCATCTCAACCATTACAAATCGCCGGTCTTGTGCGCGGCGTCTTCATGTGTTGCACGCATGTTCCTGTTGACATTTTCCCCTGCATTCTCTCCAGAGAGGAAGAGCCAGGAGTATTCCCACGTTCCTAGCCGAGATCTCACATCTGCAGTCTTTGGCCCCCCAACCCCCTCCACATCCCTCCTTTTTTTTAAAAAATATTCTTGTTTCTCTTTGCCCCCTCTCTGCCTTGTTTTCCTCTTCCCTTGTTATAGCGTGTGTGCGCTGGAGCTGATCCGTTTTAGTGAGATGCTGGGAGCTGTTTAAGTGCTCCCCTCTGCCTCAAAGCTCCGCGCTCTGCTGTGAATTGGGCAATTTGGCAGGGCCGTGTGAGAGGGCGGAGGGATTTTGCATCGCCGTGATATTTGTTCCAGCTTGTCACCACAGGCACTGACCTCTAAACATTCCTCTCTCGAAAGAAAATCGCAGAATTCCCTGTGTTTCCCACCCCATTGTCCCCCACTAATAATTCTCTCTTATTATTGTGCGTCCACAGATGCAGTCCTGGCGGGGAACCTTCAACCCCGAGCGCGAGAGACGAAAGGTAACTCTCCGGCCGCCACATTTCTCAACACACAATTATGCGTGTGCGCCGATCGTGAGGATTACAGATTCTGCAGGATTAGTGCTCACCCTGCTCACTGGTGCAGGTGTCAAGCACGGCAGGGAGCAATTTGACCCCTTGACGTTATACCCCCTGGGAGTGCTTGTGCATGTGCATATGCACGTGTAGTCGCGCTCGAAACGAGACCCTTCGGGGAAATGCCAGGGATCAGAGGTGCACAGCTTGTAGGAGGGGCACGTAAATTACGCTAAGTTACATCAGATAGAGCACGGCAAAATGGGAAACAGAAATGAAATACTGGTCTGCGGTTTCTTCAGCGGTGCGTTGGTGTAAATGGTAGAATTTAACGCCAGAGGACAGCTCCAGAAAGAAAGCAGGAACTGATTAATGAATTTAAATATTTTGCATTAAAGCAGTTGCCTACGCCTTTGTACAAAATAAAAACCCTGCTTAGTCTTAAGAATTTCTGGAAAAGTATAGAATTAGGTCAAAGTATGTCCCAGGCCTGAGTTAGTTCAGAAAATTTATGTTGAGTATAAAATGTGTTGGCATGTCTAAGATGGTGACATTGCAAACTAGTGCAATATATATCAGAAATACTAAAAATGCATTTGGGAATCTTATTTGTAAAAATTTTATTTTGAGATGGGGAAACTCTGCAAAATGGTTGTGGAACACTGAAACACAGGAATAATTTAACAATACTTTTTGTATCCAGTTACGTTGACTGGATTTAAAGCTCTTTTTCTGCCAGAATAAGTCCTAAAGTTTTTAAAATGCATAATGAAAAGCTGTATTTCTTTTGATACTGGTGTTAATTCTCAACTTGTTCTCTTGCTGTTGATATTGTTCTCCAGAAAAAAACCCTCAAAATCAGGGATTTTTCACTCATTTTCACTTCAGTCCACATCAAGAACATGAATGGCCTCAAAGGGCCGGTTATAGCGACACATATTGATAAAACCACCCATCAACAAACTGTTAAAATATTAATAAAGAGTTGCCTCTACATTTGATGAGTACTTTCTTGAAAATAAATAATAGTAAACCTCTTTTCATATTTGGCTGCAAACAGAAAAAAACTGCTTTGATTTGATTGATCAAATAATATTTAAGCACGCAACCATTTACTTTCTAGAGTCCAGAGGGCCACACAAAAACTTACAGCGGGCCAGAATTGGCCCCCCAACACGTCTTCAGATGATGTGTTATCCAAAAGACAGAACGGAAATGCTTACTTTTAACACCTTCTCCGATAAAGGCATCTTCCACCAGCAGAGTAAAGCAAAACAGAGGCTTACGTAAAGTTAGCAACATAAAAGCAACCCTCCGCTCCTGTTCTTCCTGTCGTCTCCACCCTGCGGAACCAGGTGTGCAGTTGAGGTTAGAGGTTAAGGTTATGTAGATGCTGCCCCTAAGTGGCAGGGATAATTACTGCACAATGAACTGGCGTAACCCTCACGGCATCCTGTGCATGCGTGTGTTTGTGACAGCAACAGCAGCAGCACACACTCCTCCTCATGTGGGCTAATTGCTATGTGTAGCACAGAGTGTAAATAAGTCAGCAGTGGTTTTTATCACACTCTTTCCTCGTATTTCTCCTTCCCAGTCGCTTCCCTCATTTCCATCTTTTTTTCCCCCCCCTCCCTGCATTTTGCTTTGCTCTCTCTCTTTCTTTCCCTCTCTACCTCTCTCTCTCCCTCATCTACCCCCTGCACCCCCCCTTGCCGTCTGTCTCTCTCAGTCTTGTACTCATACGCAGCATGAATAAAGCAGCGAGCCAGGTTCATGGCCATGAATATTTATGAGAGTTTATGCGCGCGCTGCGATGCTTTAAAACAACAACAGCCTCCCAGATTGCTCTTGCCATGCCAGCGAGCTGCGGTTCATGTGTGTCACGAGTGTGTAGCAGCAGGTGTAAACTACAGAAAGCGATTCCTGCAGGTTGTCTAAAGACCGCAGGCTTTGGGTCTTGCGCCACCGCCCCCACCCCCACCCCGCCCGCTCTCTAGCGCTTGCACACGTCGCTTCCTGAGTTTGTCATTCTTTATTCCTCTCTCTGGCACCTCGTGGCACCCTCTCTTTCCCTCTCGCTGTCTACGGACGTGCGTCTGTGCAGAGTGATGACGTACATTACTGATGCTGGCAGCTGTCAGGGCCATAAGTCAGATGGTTGTGACCTATCTCTGTATGCGTGCGTGTGTGTGTGTGTGTGTGTCTATGTCTGGAGCCGTTTGTCGGCAGTCGGGCTTAAAGATGTATTCACGCACACACACAAGCGCCACAAGGTCTCGCAGCAGCACAGGTCACGGAGAGCATATTCAAAAGGAGGTTTTTAAGTCATCAAACCACAGATACACACACACGCGCGCGCGCGCGCTGATGCACACACCTTTAAACACATTTGCACACGCAGCAGCTCGGTCCCGTCGGGTAGCAACAAAACTGGCTGTGCAAACAGCGAGCCGCTTGTTCTCCGTCTTCTCGAGGCGTTTGTTTACAAATCCACACAAGCTTTGCCTTGAGTAATAATGTGATGTGTCTGTGCATTTGTGTGTGTGCGCGTGTGTACGCTCCTACATCCCTAACCTTGTATCCCACTGAGCTTTAGCCCTGCATGAGTGCCTCCTCATTAATCCACTTAGTTTTGATTTTATTTGTCTTCGACAGCACAGGTCTGTGCGAGCAAGGTGCAGTCAGTCTCTCAGAGGTGCAGGCCTGGTGAGAAGTTTACATGCCTGGTCTTCAGGGGTGGGAGTAGGGGGAGCAACATTGCTTTCATTTTGAGCTTTTACAGAAGAATTTGAACTGCTTTAGTTTTCAGGGTGGAATTATTGTACGACTCCAGACTTCGGTGATTGAAAAAGAAGAAATGAGTGCACAGGTTTGAATTTTTTATGAATTTTCTCTACTCCACACACACATTCACACACACACACACACACGCTTAGAAGCTCAAATATTCATAAACAGGCTTTTCAATACTTTGATCAAAATCATTCATCAGGTTCAGATCATTGCAAGAAGCCTTATCCCTTCCAAAACCAAGGTTGGTGTGATTCTTTTTCTTTCTTTTTGGGCGAGTTTCAATTTTCAAGCGTCTACTTGAGTTAATCAGGAAGTTGACTTGTTTGGCAATATTTTTCCTCTTCTTTCATCCTTGCATTGTCTGTATATAATAATAGATCAATACCGCTTGCAGCGAAGCAAACCCTCAGCATGATGCTGTCGCTACCGTTCTTGACAGACGGAAGGTTTTCAAAGCTAACAACACTGTTCCACCGACACGTCTGGGAAGTCGCAACACTTATTTGTGAAAAGGACGTTTGCAATAAAACATCACTTCCCACATCACTTCTCCTATTGTTTCACAAAAGAATCCGTTCATCTTGATTGATAGAATATTCGTACCGCTAAAACTCCTCTCCAGGTTTTCCAGGTCACTCACAACAGCATTGCATGCTCCAAGCATCAACAAGAAAAGCTTATCACAATTACAGGCTGCTAAAAACTGAACAAGGAAGTCCGTCGCACTCACATCTCAAAATGTTTATCTTGTGTCATAAAACTTTGTGGTTTAACTGTGCTAGTGGCTCAGTTGGAGTGACTACAAATGAGAGGACTGAACTGCATACGTGTGGAAAGCGTCTTTGCTGGAAAGAAGTGGAAAGGTGTCCGGGAGCCGATATTTTTCGAAAGAGTTTTCAAAATAAAATATGCCACAAACTGCAGTTAACACGAGGACTTTTGACAGATGGGTGAAGTTGTTGTAAGCCGCATAGGAGAGAAAGAAAAGTGTTAGCTACTTCCTAGCCAAAGTGTCTGCATTGCAAATGCAACTTTTCGACACCAGTTGTTGTCTCCAAAGGACAGTAACACCAAAACTAGGTTTTGGATGGATAAAGAAGGCTAATATTAAGCTTCTGGAATGGCCCTAACTTTAAGACATTGTGGACTAGACCCAAAACCCATGTTCAAGAAACCAATCAGTTTAATGGAGCTTTACCATGTGGTCAAATATCGAGCACAAATTGTTGTTAAATTTATACAAAACACAAGATGCATAACTTTGCAAAGTGATGAGAAAGTAAATATCAGTGGGTTCTGCAGATACGATTTAGCTTGTATGTCTTAATTGCTCAAGATTCGAGAAAAACAGTCAATTCAAAGTCTGCCTTGAAAAATCAAAAATTAATATATTTATGCCTACACTGACTTCCCATGTATCTTCTCCCATTGCCATCTTTACCATTGCCATCTTGATGACTTTAGCTGTCATCAAGGAAAAGGAAAAATATTTTTTCCGTGTTGGAAATATGAACATATTGTCATAATTTTTTCTATGGAAAAAATAAAATTTTACTATAATTCTTTTTCAATAACATCCTTCTTTTTTAGAATTGCGGAACTTGGTGTTAAATGGGTCCAGATCAACGTTCCTTAAAATGTAAAAGTTGCAGGCAGGAGTTTTCAAGAATACGTTGCACGCTTTAACCCACGTCACATAAATACAACTTATCCCTTTAGTGATTATTCATGAGTAGTCGAAGCAACGTTGCCCTATTAAAAAAAAAAAATCTGAATATTTTAAGAGTTTCCCAGTGAAAATCCTTTAAACGCCGCCGAATCGGATTGTACCTTCAGTAAACCCCGACGCGGTTATTTTTAGAGGCAGCTTGTTGTGAGGCGAGCGTCAGCCAAGGCGAAGGGGTGAGGGCTGTGGGTGGCGGCAGCGGGAGGCAGTGAGGGGAGGGGCGGCTCGCGATAACTGTCTGTAATCTAGTGAGTGTCATTAACGTTGGGAGCGCTGCGCCCGCGCCGCATAATTACGGTTTCATTCCCCCTCTGCCTCCCGAGCTGTGCAAGGGGCCTCTGACACCGGAGGACTGTGATTAAAAACACGAGGCACTTCACCCGCACTCTTCCTCCTCCTCCTCCTCCTGCCAGTCTACATTCTGTTCTGTTGCTCGCTGAAATTCCTCCTTGTTGGAGATTACCTGGCTTGATCCGGTCGTTAGAGCGTTTTGTTTTTCCAGTTTTTTTTTTCTTCTTCTTTACGTCCTTCCCTTTATACCGCGGTGTGACTCATGCAATGACACATGAAGTTAGGATGACAATAGGCAGATCTTACCATGACCACTGATGCCAGAGAGCCCCATAATAACAGACACTAATAGGGCTAAAACTAGCGTCTGCCTTCGGTGCTGTTACAGACAGTGATGCAGAAATACGACCGACTTCCTCTCCGTTGATCGTAAGCAGCCAACGTTTGCACACACACGCGCACACACACACACATACGTATAAGATAAAATACCACCAGATTTTCATTTGAATTGTTTAAAAATGCCTGCGTTAAAGCTTGCATGCCTCAGGGTCTTTCTGGTGAGTAATTAATTTCCAGCATGTGGGGGTAGAGACCGGAGCTCGTGGGCCTGCCTCCTGGCTCCGAGCGTCGGTGTGTGTGTGTCTGTGTGTGTTACAGAGAAAAATAAAAGGGAGGGAGACTTTGCGCTGCCTCGGATGCTGCGTCCTAGCCTGGAGGAGGAGAAGGAGGGGGGAGAGGAGAAAAAAAAAAACAGCACAGCGCAGAAAATCGATCCAGGGGCCGCTCTTTTCAGCCTCTTCCGGATGCGAGAGTCCTCCTCTCCCGGGAATTAGATAACGGCTTGTAAAAGCTCTCCACCACCGAGCTCTCTCCACCCTCCTCGACTTTTAGCTGCTGCTGCATCTTTCTGTCTTCCTGCCTGTTCGTCCGCAATATTGCCTTCGCCTCCTCTCCTTCGCACAACTGCAAAGTATTAGCCTCTGGTTTAATTGGAATCCCCTTTTCTTTCTCATAACTTGTGTGGATATTGTGTATTATCTGCAGCTTAATATTTTATTAGGTTCTAATTGGCCTTTGTTGCCTGCCTCTGTGCTGTGATCTGCCCGTTAAGGCACTAACTACGAGTGCTTGTGTGATTATGAGCCTCCTCGCGAAGGTATTCGTTTTTTTTCCCCACGTTGCAACCACCAATCTTTGTTTACATAATCACGATCTGGAAGAGAAAAAAAAAATAGATGATTTTTCAAAGAATTAAAAAAAAAAAATGTTATCTAAAGAGTGTGGCCTTGGTGTGTGTTAGTACGTTTGTAGAACCATTTGGCACCACCAGTCGTCTTTTACGTCTGCACCAAAACATTTGTTTTACAAAATCGCTCAAGCCCAGTCAGTTTGGATGTGGTGGTTCTGCGAATAGTATTTTCAAGTAGGTTTCTACTTTGACTGGACCATTTCTAATAAGCTTTGATTTCAACCGTCCCATTGAACTTCCTTCTACAAGGTGATCTTTCAAACATTTATCGGGTTTTTCCATCCTCTATCATATATTCCCTGAATATTGCCCTGTTTTAAGTTATATCCACATCTCCATGAACCGAGCATCATCCCTGCCTCCATGCTTCCTGCTAAAGAAAATGACCCCCACAGCATGATGCTGCCAGGTAGCCTAGTAGTTTTCAATATGTTGTGTTCCCTGTTTGGGAACACAACATACATATGTTGTATGTTGAACAAAATACATTTCTACACAAAATGTATTTTGTTTATTCGTACTTTAAACCTTTCCCCAACCGTTTTCCTGACTTGTCTGCTGCTGTGTTTCTTGGTCTTCATGATGCCGCTTGTTCTCTCATGTTCTCTAACAAACCTCTGACAAACGTCACACGTGGATTTAGATCGAGGCCAAGTCACACAGCCGTGGACTTTGTTCTCCATACAGGTGATTTATGTACGCAATTTGTTGCACTGGATCTCATTTAGGGCTGTTGGAGGAAAGGGAGTTTGAAAACAAATGCATGCCAGCCTTTTTACATTTTTATTTGTGGGAAAAAAAAAAAAACCAAAACGTTTAGGGGTGGGAACTCTTTTGCAAAAAGGATTGCAGTGTTTCTCTACTCAGCGAAGTTAACCACGGTTTCATTTCTCCTCCAGGTTTCCTTGGCCGAGGAGATCAAGCCGCTGAAGTGGTATCCGTCCGTTTACCTGCTGGTGTCCATCTTCCCGCTGGTTAACAGGTAGCTGCTCGGCCTCACCTGGCCGCCATATAAACCCTGTTGTTTGATTCGTTTTGTTCCGCTCATCCTATCTCCTCCTCCGCTGCCTTAGCATATCTAGTCCTTTGTTCTCCCTTATCTGAGCTCTCACAAAGACTTTGCAGTACCAGCACTATAAAGGAAGTTGTCGTGTGCGTGTGTGTGTGTGTGTGTGTGTGAGATGGAGGAATAAAGCATTTTATTGCCTTTTTTATAAAACGGGAGTTTCATCAGCTGAGGTTCAGCAGGAGGAGGTCCGGTAAATGATACCCCCTCTTCCCACCACAGCACCGTTATCACTCTTTCACCCGCTTCCCTTCGCGTCCTCCAGCTCTCCCTCCCCACCTTCCCTCACTGAGCCGGTGTGATTGACAGGTCAGGGTTACTAAGTGATTAGCTGTAGCGGCTCTGCTTGTCGCCACCGCCATGTAGGCGGAGACACAGGTCAATTACAGGGTCAACGTCTTTCAAAGGCTCCGGCTCAAAGACTACCCCTCATCCCCCTACACGCACCCTCCCTCTTTCGCCCCCTTTACCCTTCCTCTCTCTCCGTTCACCTCTCCTTCTATTCCACTCGTTTCTCCTCCTCCTCCTCCTCCCTGGCTGTTGGCTGATGAAGATGACAAACGGCATCCTGTGTTAACCTCCCTGCTCTCCTTCCTCTCTCCCTCTTTTACGCTCTAAAAGTCTGTTATAGCCCCCATATTTTTACTCCTCCTCGCTCGGGCTTTCCATCTTTCTGCCTCTATGTTTTTATGTCACCCCCACCACAGCCGCCGCCGCCGCCACCACCACCTCCTTCCTTCTCCTCCTGCACTTTTCCACACAAAGCCCCTCTCTCCCTCTCCTGAGCAAATACGCTCTCGCTCGGCTCCGCTCTGCCTTCCTCCGGAGAATGAACGAGGGAAAAACAGGAATGAATTGCTCTCTCGTCGTCGTCGTCATCCTCCTCCTCCTCCTCCTCCCTTGGTTCAGCAGCAGCAGCGCTGGCTGTATATATCTCCGGCTCCTATTAATTTGTTAGCCCCCCGCCTCTCCTCCTCCCAGCCCCTCCTCCCCCCTTCGTCTCCCCGGCTCATATCCTCTTCCACCTCCTCGCCTCTTTTCCACCGTCTCTCCCTCCTTTTCCTTCCCTCCCCTCGGCTGAGTGCCGGAGTGTGTAAAGTGTTTGTCACGGTGCCGTGCCGATGTCGCTGTGCTCTCGCTTCCGCGCCGCCTCAGCTCCGCGTGTGTTGTGCTGCGCGTGCGCGTAAAGTGGGTGGCTGGTTTTCTGTGTCGAGGCGAATGTGCTGTCGCTGCTTGTTGCTGCGGAGCGCACGCCGTGTTTGTCCGCTTCAACTCGAGAGAGTGTGTGTGCGCCGCTTATTTTCCCCGCTGCTTGTGTCTGCCTGCGAGCTCTTGCCTGCGCGCGCAAGCGGGTGTGTGCGGGTGTGTGTGTGTGCATGTGTGGTTGTGCGTCTGAGTGAGGGATTATTTCTATCTGAGCTCCAAAGCCTCCTAAACAGGGCTTAGAGAGACGGCCCAGGGCAGCAGCAGCTAAAGCCGGCGGGTAGAGCAGAGCTCTCTCTTTCTCGCTCTGCTCTGCGCCCCTGTCTCGATGCCATTTCTGCCTGCCCTGATCCATCGGCAGGCACTCCCACACACACACACACACACGCGCGCGTGCGCGCACACACGCTCTTGTTTTGGCCCTCATCTGCTGCCACATTCGCAAACACACACATACATAGTCAGACGCCACACACAATTTTAATCTGTTCCAAATGCTCACTGGTAAATGTGTTAATTCGACACCAGCTGTTGCGAATTGAAATGGGAAAGCGCTCCTGCTTTTTTTTCCCCCCTCACACACGCACATGCATGGACGAGCCATTATACATCATTTTACCATACACGTCTCTCTCGCTCTCTCTGCCTCTCTCTCTTTCTCCTTTCTCGCACTCACTTGCCCTCATTTGGCAACGCAAAAGTAGCACCAGACACCCACATCTTCTCACTTCTGCCTCCTTCTTGTCCTCCCCTTTCTCCTTCGGCGTCTTTCTCCTGCTCTCTCTTGCTCTCCAGCCTGGCTCGGCTTCTTTCTCTCACTCGATCCATGTGTGTGTGTGCGCGCGTGTGTGTGTGTGGTAGCACTGCCCGGGCACGACTAGAGTTTTCACAGTCTGCTTCTCACATCGCCTCCCCTGTGTGCTTTACGGTGTGGGTGTGTGTTTGTTTACAAGGCTTGTCTAGATTCCTACTGTGCGTGCTTGTACGCTTGTTTGCATAAATAAGCCCTCTCCTCGGAACCTGGCTGCTGATTTCAGAGCGGCGTGGTGGCTCCGTGTGCGGCTCCTAGTCTTCTGCGAGGTCTTTTTGCACCGTTTGTGGCATGCGGCGGCCCGGTCGAGGTTCTCTGTGAGATAAACTTTAGGAAAAGTAGCACGCTTTCATGGGATTTACTCAAAAAGTTCAAACGAAACTTTGTTTGAGCTACAATTCTGGGAACGAGTTTTTACCCCTTCACGGATTTTGTCTGTTTTTACTTTTTTGTCACGCTAACATGTTTCGGATCATCAAACTAATTTCAACATGAAACAAAGACAACCTGAGTAAAAATTAAATGCCGTTTTTAAACTAATCAAGTGAAATAAGATACACAAACCAACCTGATCTTGGGTGAAAATGTAACTAGCCCTTAAACCTAACCACTTGAATTAAGCATTAGCAGTATTTGGCAAAGTTGTTGTAATCACTGTAGAGGAATTTTGATATTTTCTTCTTTGAAGAGTTACTTTAAATCAGCCTTCTTAAGGTTATGTCACAGAGTCCCAACTTTAACTAGGTCAATCCAAGACCATTTTGCCATTGAAAGGTCAGATTAATTTCTTCTATTTTACTGAGAAAGTACATCTAAAGAAACCTTACACTTACTCAAAGAACCATAAAGTAGGGACAGATGAGACAGATAATAATGATAATAATAAATAAAAAGTAGAAGAAAGTAGGAAAAAGTCTAAATTGAAATGCTAACAGCTGTTGCAATACAGGTTTTCTTGATATTATTTATCCTCAATTTAAAACAAAGGCAAAATCTGCTGTTCAGCTACTCGTAGCTCAGTAGCTGATCTACTGAGTTCAGCTACTCAAAAGACCATGCTAGGATGGTCTTTTTTAAAAGTTGGAACCCTGAAGTTGCATTCGCTCTATTCCTCTAAGCTGTCTTACTAGTTAAGAAAACAATTTTTAAAAAATCTCGGAATGCAAATATCTCAGTTTAGCCGAATAGTTTTGATCGTTAGGTCATGAACATTCAGATTGGATTCTCAATGCAAGGCTGAAGACACTTTGTCAAGTCTAAAGCGAAAGCAAAGAAAGAAGCAAACATCAGACTTTCTGTGTGTAGGCAGGTGCTGAAGTCAGCCTGCTCACTTGAGGGAAATTTTGCATCATTCTTCTGCACGCTTAAAATTCGTCATGTAAAAAAAAAAACAACAAAAAACCCCAGCATCGGACATTCAGCATTTAACTGAATGTCTGAACTGAATTCAGACATTCAGTTCAAAGGTCTGAAAAAAATCAGCCACATTTGACTTTCATGTTTCCTCTCTTTCAGCCAGCTGATTGGCAGTGCAACATTTTAAAACCGTACCTTTTCAGAACCTCTTTAACAGATTCATACTGGTAACCGACCAATTCCTCGCCTAAACAACCCCTCTCTTGTGAACGAGCAGGAATAAAGCCTGGCCCCCCATCCACCGCCTGCTTTTCCTCCTTTTTCTGAGGGCTTGTCTTCTAGTCTTTCTCTGATGTTGTTTTTTTTTTTTGTTTTTTCCCGTCTGAGCTCGATGCCTTTGAGCAATCAGAGTTACGTGCCCAAAGGAGGGTGCTTCAGCGTGGATAAATTGGCCCTGGCGGCAGAGCTTGAACCGGTGATGCGTCTCTAACCTTGAGTTCACCCTGTCACCCCAGGAGGTAGCTTGCATCCTCCTAGTTATTCTTGGTTTCCCTTGATGCTGCCTGTGGGTTTCGTGGTGTCTGTAGACCTATACATGCTTGCAGGGGATTTTTTTTACTATTTTTTTTTTTTTTTGGTATGGGCTGCCTACAGCGTCAAAGCCTAACCCCCCTTCCTTTCTGTCTTTCTCTAGAGGAGATCTGATTTCCCTGCTCCAGGCGAGCAGCGAGTACAAGACAAAGTGTGCGTTCATCTGTGTGTGCTTCGACGCGCGCCGCACGCTCACGAGTTCGCGCGCACGAACAATCCGGGCCAGGCAGACCTTCCACATCCCCGTTCTGCGCTTTGAAAAACGAGGGAGGAAATCTCAGAGCAGCAGTTATTATTCATCCCTCAAAGAGAACGGGGAAGAGTGGGAGGCAGAGGGGGGGAGGAATGGATGGAGGGAGGAAGAAAGAAAGAGAGAGCCAAAGAGGAGGGCTGAAGAAGGGGTGTGTGTGTCTGTGTGTGTGGTGGGGGGGATACATTAACTCTTATCTCACTGTATTTGGCGTTCTGCATCCCAGGATGAGCTCTCTCTCTCTTTCTCTCGCTCTTGCGTTCCTTCCTTTCGACAGTCCCTTCCTTCCGTTGCTTGCCTCTGCGCCTCGGAGTGTCTCGCATTCAGAGCGGCTGGATGTGTGCTCGCGCCTCTGTGTCTGTGTAGGCTGGTGTGTGGTTTGCTCTGCCTACCCTACTGTCTTTTTGTGGTGTTTTCTCGGCTTCAGCAAGTAAACGGAAGCTGGAAGGCAAAATGCAGGGCTCGCACTTGCAGCTTTGAGAATGTCAGGACTCTCTGGTTTTTATTGCTTTGAAATTACATTTACAGATTCGGGCAAATTTTGTTGATGACCCTTCTAAAAATGTGTAAAAAAAATCTTTTAAAAAAGCCTCTTCAACAGCAGCAGCAGCATTACATGATAATGGAAATTACAGATAAATCCAGCCTTTAAGTCATCTGCGTTTATTCAGTGGAAAAAGCTCACATTTAAACAATAATTTCTGACAAAATTCCTCGACTTAGTACCCCTCTTGTTAACACTTTATTGTGTAAACTCCCCGAAGCCAAGAGAATAGGAAGTATTCTTTGCTTATAACCTTTCACTGGATCGAAGCATGCAGAAAGAGGGATATTTGACCAATCCTGGACATACTCTTTCTTGATCAGCCAGAGTCCTTTTCAATAACCATATAACAACATTGACAAATTTTTGTCATTTTTGTTTTGTTTCGGATTGTTATTCTGCTGAAAGACACAAATCGTAATGTAATTTCAGTCTTGTATTAAAGGTCACCAGATTTTTATTTGATTCTTTACACTTAAGGTTCCCAGATCTACAGCATCACAGATCCCCCACCATACTTAACAATATGCATGAGGTTTCTTATGGCCTTTTCTGAAGCACCAATGTGCATGCTCTAAATCAGTGTGGTCACGAACGGCTCTGCTTGTCAGTGTTCTGATAATCGGTGCTAGCTTGTCAGATTTTGCAAGTTAGTCGGCAGTAAGAGTTTAACTAAATGAAGGCCTTGCCATATCCTCTGGTGCCCCAAATCAACAATCACTGTTGCAAAGATAAGGTAAATACTCAACCTATCCACCCCTTCTTTAGATGGTTTCCCAAAGTGATCCCCAAAACAAGATTTTTCCACTCCCTTCCAATTTTACTGCACCCTGTATGCAATTCAATACAATACTTCCCTATTAAAATCCAGTGGGTGATGTCTAAACTGTTCAAACAACAAAACATGAATTTTGTTGTTGAAAACTGACCAAATGCATAGAAGGATGAATCTTATGGAGATCGATACACAATTAGACAAACATTCCTCACTTACAATGATGGCAACAATAGACCAACCAAAAGGAGTGCAACAATAAAACAAAATGCATTACTAAGAAAATTATCTCAATCAAAAAACATAGCAGCCAATAATTAGAACCAGACAAGAAATGTTTTCGCAACAATACAAATGGTCACACACCAGTGGCGGTCCTTATTACATTAATAAGGCAATTAAATATTCAATAACCAACAAGAGAGATCACCATCCACTACCACATTCAAAACCATTGCTTCTCACCAAAAATGTGCTGACCGGCTCTCTTCATATTGGCACATTTAAACACACATGGTCTATAATAAACAGCTTTACATCTTAAATTTTACCAGGACTTTAAAGGATGGTCAAAAATAATTTCTTTTTCAAACTGCAACATGGATTTTTGCAGCAATGGAGTGCAGGATTCCATTTGCAGGATTCCTTTCAAATTCATTTGACTCAGAAAACAACTAAAGCCAAGAGAATTCCCACGAACTGCCTCACAAGATCTGACTAAAGCTCAACCTTTGTCTTGAGAGGTCGGATAAGCTTAACATGATAGTAGAACATGCCCCTCAATGGAGACTTGTTGACCCAGATGAAGCCGCACTTTAATGCAGTCATGTTTTTTGGAGTTTCTTTTTTTTTTTTAACCTTCTTTACCAACTCACTTCTGTACGCAGCGACACAATAAACCTAAGTTGTTCTCCATTGTTTTAGTAATTCTTAACTTAGTCTTCCAGAAAGTAAGAAGGACAGTAAAATTTAAGAAGAATCTTCATTTACAGGTATACAGGACATGTTCGGAGCACAAAGAAGCGTTATTTTGTGTTACAAAACAAATTTTTTAACATTGGATTTTTCTTCCTACTGGATGGCTGTCTTGACAAGCCTTGAAGTAGATTTTACTGTTTTTAAGTATATAAAAAATAGCTCCCAGACTTTACATCTTACTCAATTATGGAAAAGATAAAAAATTTGGAATATATATAGATATTAGTTTTTTCAATCGATTAAAAAAATGTTCAGATTAATCACACCCTAGGGCTGTTATTGATCACTGTTAATCACCATGCTTAACTTTGTAAACTTGATAGGTAAAAAATGCAAATTGTCTTTTATAAAATATTGTTTCAAAACAAACATTTCAGTTTTCCAAGTTTTTATGTAAAGGACAGTTCCAAAGAAGCCATTTTGTTTCCAACGTATCTTAGAAATGTCAGCTATAAATTGACTGTGCTTTGGTGGAAGAATAACTCAACATTGCAATAAGTCTGCAACAAACTACCGTAGTTTTATCCAAACATTCACTGCGGTTTTTTAAGCAAAATTTGCCACTGAGCACACCAGTCTGACTCTCCTCGTTCATCTTGTCACGTTTTCGACTCTCCATTGCTGACCGCAGTACAAGGCCATTCTGCTGTGTGACTCCTACGGGAGAAACGCTTTTATAATAAATATTTATAACACCCCTCATAAATATTTTTTTATTTCTAGATTTTTCAATCTTTTTCAATCTTGAATAATCCAGGCCAGAGTTTTTCTCATGCTGATCTTAATAGGTTCACATGCTTAAAAACAGGGACATACCCCTTTAGCATGTCATAAAACTCAATTAAGCACATGTTTTATGCTTAAGTATCCACAGTCTTATTAAAACTGGAAAATTCTAGACTTTCAGGAACCCTGAATTTAGGCAAATGAAAGGTCTAATTAAGGGGTTTCGAGCAAAATCATGCGTTAATGTGGCTGTATTCTACAGTAGTTGGAATATTAAAACACCCTGCTGATCATCAGGTTGGATATTTCTATTATTTTCTTATTAACACACGATCTGTAAATCCAAGTGTGTGATGTCGCCTGTCATGCTCTTTAAGCAGCCAGCTGCACCAAGCCGCATTCGGCTGTGGGGCCCAGCTGATACTTGGTGGCGATGTGGCAACACCTCCTGCGTGCGCCTGAGCGAACGCACTTGTATATTAAATCTCAGGCAGCGCGATCGCTCCACAATCCGTCTTCAGACGGACGGGTGACCTGCAGGCAGCACTGTGTGAGGTGCACACACACACACACACACAGAGACTGGGCTGGGGGGAAGATGCAGGCTGCAATTTAAATGTATTTGCAAGCATGTGGGCGATTTTTGCGCCGACACCAATAACCAAAAACTGTAAACAAATGTAGACTTGTATTTCAATCAAAGCATTTAAGCTGGGATTGGTTATAAACTGATGTTTCAAACTGATGAGTTGAATTGGACTGTTTTGTATTTTTTTGGTAAACACCTTTTGTATCTGTTGAGCTTGATTCATTAAACTACATGTCAAAATTCATAAATAAAAATTGAAAGATGACAAAAGCATTTAAACTATAATCTGGCCAATAGTTAGAAAATTAGTGCAAATTAAACCGTGTGCAGAGGTGCATAAGGCAGCGGCATTTCTATACTTGCACGTAAATTCAAAATTAGACGGTAAAAAAAGAAAACCTTCCCCGCACACGCATTCACTACCAAACACAAACAGGCGTGCACCCGCCCAGCTCCCCCTCCTCCTGCTCTTTCAGGCACGTCTTTAAATATTCATCACTCTGGCTGCTCTGAGAGTGCCGTAAACGCTGCCTCACACTCCAGGGAATCGCTAAAGCCTACTCTATCATCTGCTCTCCCTCCCTTCCCTCTGTCTCTCTCTTTCTCTGACACACACATACACACGCATGCACTCGCTTTTAGCCGCAGCCGCTCACAAGGATAAACCCATGTGCGGAAACACTCGAAGGCACCGTCGGTGGCGTCAGCAGGCGCACGGCCGCATGCACAAAACAGTGAGACGCTTTCTCAGAGGCCGACGACGGACAGATTTTGTGTTTGTGCGAGCGAGTGTGTTTACTGGCTCCCAGTGCCGCGAGTTGAGCGGTGTTGTGTTCCAGGAAACAGGATGTCTCTTTGTTTGGGTTTTATTCTGGTGGTGAGCGCTGGCTGCTTTCGTCCCCCAGGGTCTCCGTGTGCTTCCATCCGCCGTTGCTGTGCGTCTGTGCCCATGCAGGTGTGCCTGTTGGCGTGTTTCTGCCTAATTTATTTTTTTTTTTTCTAAACAATCCGCGAAACATTCACACATGACACTGACGAGAAATAGAAATGCACAAAGTGCCTTTGTAGGTCTGTCTGGAAAGGGATTCACACCCTCGGTTGTTACCCCCATGCTGACCTCATGATCAAAGTGTGATCAAAATAAATTATATACTGTAGATATAGGTCTATTTATTTAAATGTCATTTCACTCGACATAAGGAAGTTTCTCTTGTCCAGGATTGAAGCAGATTAGTGATTATTTTCCCTCCATACTTTTAGGTGGCTGATCACATGCTCTTATTTAACAAAGGAAAGCTTGTCTTGAGGGGCCAGCAGACAACAACTCAACCATCAAAAGAGAGGCATGAACTAGACGATCAAATTATTTTCAATCACAACTTTGGGTTATAGTGGTTATTAAAAGCTGATACCTCGTATGAGCAGAGCTGTATCTTATTTCGGGATGTTGGTCTTGTTTTATGTTGTTTTGCAAATCAGTTCTTTTCTGTCTGACTAATTTGCCTTTAGCGTGCCATTAAAGCTTTTTGATGTGTGTAGCTGACAGCCAGATAATGGGGAAAAAACAGCCTTTGGTGAAGAGGAGTCAGATGAGAAGTTGCACGTTGAGTGAAAATTGGCAAAAACTGGCCCAAAGAATGAACATGAACAATATTTCATTAATACACAAATATAACAATTTGTCTCTCAATGAATAGCAGGGTTACAGTGTGTGAGTGCTTAACGTCTTATTGCATTGCACAATATGTTATATCCAAATCCACTCTAAATTGCTGCGGAAATGTTAAAACTCAGCCAGCTGACAACAATGTGATTCCCTACAAAATGGCATCCCTGCTGGACCACAACCTGCAAAAAGCTGAAATTCACAAAAACTTAAGCCCCACTCCAAAAACATTTATAACTGATTATTTTAACAGTTCAAACACCAAGCATACCTTAATACGCAATGATGTGCACAGTGAAAACCGTCTTGGAACAACCGCAGAGGCCAACATCCTGATTTCCACTCTAGGGAGTACAGCCAGTCGGCGCCAAGAAAAATGAATGGTCCTCCTGGATTGGCTGCTTTGCAGGTGCCAGCCAATAGTGTGTCAAGTAGCATTGCATCTAGATATTTCAGCTTCCAAAATACATCTTCGTTGAAATAATTTAGATACGCTTTATGAAAATAATCTGCATATTGGCAAATTTTTCGTGAATAATTTGTTAATGTGTTCCACAGAAGAATCAGCGAATAGATGAGACGGTGAATACTGAACCACGAATAGGTGGCGGTCCATTGTACAGGATTTGTAAAACGTTTACATACATTGTTTGCAATTAATGAAGTCAAAGGTAGCAGTTTTTGTTTTCCTCAAAGACCCTACAGTTTTAGGGAGTTGAGCCCTAGATGGTTGCTTTGAGGATTACCAGCCTACATATATGGGATATATATATATATATATATATATGGGAGTGCCTGCTTTATCACATCAACTCCTAGCAATCCAAATCATCATATGAACATGACGCAAAAAAGGGCTGAACGTGTCTTTTTACGCATTGCCTAGTTTTTGCTATATCTAAGAAAGCCATTGTTGTTTGCGGGAAAGGCTGATGACTGTGCTGAAAAAGAAAAATTTGTGTTGGAAAAATATCAAGCTAAAAGCACTCTGGTTGAATCACCTGCTGTGCTTTGGCAAGGCTTACCTTTTTAAAATTGCTGTTCTTCCTTTGTGCAGCATGCAGAATGTTGCATGTACAAATGCATTTGCACAACAGGTTAATATTGAAACTGAGGTTTGGCGATGATTTTTAAAAACTCTTTCTAAAGTTGTTATGTCTTAGGGATTAGATAGCCAATGATTCATCAGAACAATGAGAAAGAGCTCATACACCCATGCCCACTATTTCCTTTATTATTATTATTATCCTTTATTTATCTTTATTAGAAATGCAGCAGTACAGCTATTTGATTGACTTTTACCATGTTCTAGTAATGTTTTCTTGAAACTTGTAATAGAAACTGAAAAAAGGTATATGATCAAGAGAAAACTGGAAAATGGTTTCACAGAAAATATGAAGAAGAAGAATCTGTAGCGTAGCACTGCTTTTGCCATGTTTAATGCTGCCGTCTTTTGAATTATGATGAAATTGTTGTCGCTATTTCGTCCTACTGGTACGGCGTTGGTATCACAGCGTTCTTGCGCTCGGAAGAAGCGCTGATTCAATTTTTGAATATGTGTCTTGGAGTGTAATGATGCGTTGGCTGCGATTTGTGTTTGCTCATTTATTTCCTTATGTTGATGCCTGTTGACAATTAATCTTACGCTATTAAAAAGCCTTTTGCTTTTTACATTTTAATTAGGGATGCACCGATATGACAATTCCACCGATGTGATATTAATATGGCAGATAACCGATATTTGCAAATAGTAAATATTTTTCCCTGCCCTTTTAACGCCTAAAAACCTACTGACATTTCAGCAACGAGAGCTGCCTTGTTGCTGAAATGTGCTATGCAAATAAACTTGATTGATTGCATCTCTGCTTCATTTCAACACTACCCAAATGAATACCACATGACCAAACCTCTCTCCTCCTTAAACATACACAAACAGCAATAATATGGAAATAAATACCGGTTATTAATATCAGCACATTTTTACTTGTCAGGGCGTTACCTATATATTTTTTTTTAAAAAAAGACTAACGTCGGCCAAACCAGATGTTAATTCTGATATATCGTGCTTCCCTACTTTTAATTGGTTTAGGTAATGATGCATTTGCGGGTTTGGCTGCAGAATTACATATGTACCTTGCATCTACATATCTCATCTAGTTCGGTGAAGTTTATGGATCGGATGAAGAAGTCTGGAAGAAACGTTTTATTGGCAATTGGCCATTCACTCTCACAACAGGCTGACACCTGCTCTTCATGATGGTTACCAGCTTGGTCACGCACCACTATGGGATGGTAACCCCATTCCTCAACCAGCATGTACCACAATTCAGCCAAAGTCACCCGGTACAAACAGCACAACCAAGTTGTTTCTAAAAGTATTTGATGGGGCCGCACATTCGAATAATGGAGGGCAGCTCTGTGAAATCTTGCTCTGTCGGTGCGATCGACATCCTGAAGGAGTGGAGACACAGGATTGCAGGTTACAGAATCTAATCTTGTTATCTCTCTGCAGTGAGATTCTCTTTAATGAAGCCAAGCCATTTTATTCCCAGCGAGTTGCACTGCCACATTATCATCACTGCCTACACCAAAAGCTGTTTGAAATTGGCAGAGAGGATTTGGCAAGTTTGTCATGGGTGGTAGGCATAGTCAACTCCGCTGCCCACAGATGCAGCTTCCTTATAAATCAATTTGCCATGTAATTGATTTAGGACAATATAAGGTGAGAGAAATGGAGTCTCCAACGTGCGATTTATTGCAGCAAGTTGTGAAATCTGTTGAAAGACTCAACTAGGGTTTAGGTTAGTTTACTCTTTTGTTTCAGAATTCAAACCTCTAACTTTTGTGTCCAACAGGTTTTACAGCCGTGTCTCGCCTATAACTTACACAAAAACCAGTCATTTTTGTCACCCGTAACCCTCGGAGAAAAGTTCAGAGAGGCCGTCAGCAGAATAACTGCAGACAGCACGAGGGGCTCTCCGTTGGAAAATGAGGAAGTAAAAGGCAGTCAGTCTCGAGAGGAGGAAGTGCAATCGAGTTCAGGATGACTTCTCTGTCTGGCTGCCCTTCCACGCTTAGGGAAGGAGTTGTCCTCCTAGCCGATCAAGTGCCGTTCCCCCACCGCTCCGAGGATGTTCGGCACAACAATTAGAGGCAGGCGAAAAGGTGAACTCTGTCAGAGAGGGAGGGGGGGGCAAATTGATGGCTTGGGTAGTGGTACGGACTGAATGGCAGGGTGGGATATTGGAGGAGATCGGGAGAGGTGGCAAATGAGGGATTTAGCGCAGACTCTGGAGGGCGCCGAGAGACGGGTTCAAAGAGTGACTGACAGCATGATAGATGGAGGGTCTGAATAAGTGAGCGAGGCGCGGAGATGCCGCGCGAGTGCTAATGATTGACTGCGCGCGTACAGTCGGTGGCAGGCCGTCGCTACGGAGAGCGGCGGAGCGCTCGTGTGCTCCTGCGTGTTTATGATCCCTGCATGTGTGTGTTTATTATGGTTGACCATTTGCTCCTGATGTATACACAATATCATCCCTGTTGCGAAAGCCGCCTGACTCCCGCACGCACGCAATCCTTGTCAGGCCTTAAACGCACACACATTCACTCACACACACACACACGCGCACACATGCACAGCAGGCTCAGCCAGGCATCGCCCGCAGCCACACTCTCCTTCCCACCGCTGCCTCCCTCATTCATCTTTCATTAGCCTGGCTCACACAGGAGAAACAGCCTGCCTCCCCCCCCCCCTCCTTCACCGCACGCCTCCACCCTTCTCATCTAACCTCTTTGCCTTTCTTTCCCCTTCTTGTTTTATCCCCGGTTTTCCCGCTTGTTTGTCTTGCAGCCTCCTATTTTGGAAATCCGTCTTCCTTTGCTCAACCTCACCCCTTCACCTTTTAGCCTTGCTCCTACTCATTTTCACTTCTTCATCATGCTCTCTTCTTCTTTCCTGTGCCGTGCTGTTTTCCCTGACACTCTTCTCCCCCTCTCACGCTCCCTCTCTCTCTCTCTTCCTCGCCTGCTCTCTTTCTTCCTTTCATTTTGCTCTCCGTCTCTCCCTCGATGGAGGGGAAAAGGCTCTTCGCCTCTAATTGCGGCTGTTCCGTTGCCATGGCGCGTGTTGCTCAGCGCTGCGAGGTGCTGTCTGAGTGGTGTGTGTATGTGTGTGTGCGCACGGCAGGCAGATGATTGCTTGCTGCCAGCTCTCGTTTCCCGGACGCCGATCGTGTTTCTTTGCGGCAGCAGGGAAAAAAAGAGAGAGAGAGAAGGAGAGAGAGACGCCAGAAATAGCCCCCCTTCACACAGACCCAGTCACTCTCCTCGCTGCGCTGTCAGATACTCACACATGCAGAGGGACGCACACACACCCAAGCACACGCGCACACACACACACACAGCGTTTCCTCTCTTTTTTGATATTTTCCATGTATGCGATCCAGCTTATGCTGTGTGCAGACACCTTCTAGCTCACACGTGCACACACCAACACACACACGCGCGCGCACATACACACACACACACACACGCACAGTCATTAATGCGTGTTTAGTTCTGTTTGCACACGTCCAACTTCCTCTGCCTGACGATGAGTGTGAGTGTGTGTGTGCTTCCTTCGTCTCTCCGGAGGTTCTGTGGGGACTCTGATTTATTTCACCTTTAATGGGAAGTGAAATGAATGTGAGCAGCAGCTGGTCTGGTCCTCGGAGATACCGCGGTACGCTAACCCAGAAAACAAGCAGCGTTGCTCTGAAATGGCCCTCACTCTGACAAGCGGCAACACACGCCACTCTACGCTCCATTGGCTGCACTGTTGGTTTTATTTAAAGCCGTGCGCAGACACTCCGTTAACACCTTTACCCGGAATGACGGAAAAGCTGTGGGCTGGCTCCCTTTAACAGGTGTATCTCCAATCTCTGCCCATCCAACTTTTCGGGTTTGCTTTCTCCACTCACAACTTTTTATAAGGGGAGTTGTTGGGAGGTAAATGGAGACAGATTAATAGCAAATAAACCTTGAAACCTCGACGCTGTAAAAGAGGATAAGGGAGGATTATAAGCAGATTTGTGGACGAATCACTCTAATCATCTGCTGTTCTGTTCTCCTGCAGTTGTCGAAAGGTTTTAAGGGAAAGAACAAGAAGAAGAAGAAGAAAAGCTTTTTCTTGCTAAGCTTAGTTTTACAGTTAGAGTGTTCTTCTTGATTTAAGAAGAAAATACTAAGCTTTTTAGACTCCCCTCACTTCATCAGATTGCTTTATAGATGTTGTTGTCGGCAAAGTTGCAGGGCCCAAAATCCTCTATAAATAATTTTTGTGCTTTGCAGAGAAGACCTTGGTCTTGAGCTAACTCAAGTGCATTACTTCACTCAACATTTCAATGAAACCTTTTGGTATATTACGCCTCTGTTGGTTTGGTTAACATGCTTTAAATAATGAGAAAAAAAAACACGATACGACAACATGACCAACAAGTCGAAGCTTTAGCTTTAACATTTAGGTTTGATCTTGTGTTGGAAATATTTATGCACTACTCTTTTAAACAGTCTCAAAATAAATGCAATTATGAGGATTGTTGTCTGTAACACGCTTCAGAAGAACGTGCAAATTTAGTTCTGGACTTTGGTAGATTATTTATATAACTTTTATAACTTTGATGTTCTTCCGGGGGAAGCCATTTATTGTTCATCTGGATGTGCTTTGAGTGCTTTCTCTACTGAAATATCAATTCCTTTCTTCCCAAACTTGGAAATGTTCACAATTTCATCCACTTTTGAGGAAAAGCACAAATTGCAGCCGAATAAAGGGAGCCCCAGACCATGACACCACCACCAACATGTTTCTCTGAACGTGTTGTTGTTTTTTTTTCTTTCTTAGAGCTATTTGTGCCAAATGTTGTTTTGGGAGGTGAAGACCAAAAGTCCAACACATTCAAGATTTTGACGTCATTTTCCTGGTAGAATACTCTACCTGCCAGAAATGTCTTTATCTGTTCCTGTGGATTTTTTCCCCCCTTGCCCTGACTCCTGCTTTAAAACTATGAGATTGCTTTATTCCTTTGGATTCTATGACTTCAGCTAAAGTTTTGTAATGTAAAGAAAGTTGTACTCCTAGTTAAACAGGAGATTCTTTTTTCGCAATGTAGTTTAGCAACCAGGTTGTTAAACCTTATTTTTGCCCCAAAACAGATTTGTTTTTCATCTAAGATGTGCAGTAAATGTCACTGCATATTTTAGGTAAGATTTCAGATAGATTTATTTTTATTTCATTTTATCAGGGGTGTTTACACTTTGCAAACTGCCATATGTCGCATCCAGGTGTAATCAAAATAATTAGAAGTTTTTTGTGATCCTATGAACTTTGAGACTCACAAACAAGTGAATTGCAAATTAAAATGTAAAAACCGCGCAGTTTCATGACGTTCGTGGAAAAATGTATACACGGCTGTGCTTTTGTCCTATGCAGTCATTCATTTTAGAAAAGCTTCTGACTAATTGTCTTGACAGGCGAGAGCGTCTGCCACCTATAAGCACAGAATATTACACACTGATAATAGCTCTGCGGAGGCTCCCTTGACGTGTCAAGAGAAGTTCTTTTCAGAAATGCCCCTTCCAGTAACTTGCAATGTTTTGTACGCATATTATTGTGAATATTATAAATTTTGGCAAATTTGCAACTTGCTTATTTCAACTTTTGTGTGAAATAAATGCATTTTATACAGTTTTTAAAAATGATTTTCACAATTAACAGTGAGCTTTAATGTCTCATCCTCCCATATTTTGTCATATCAGTGCCATTGTAAACTATTTGCTGAATTGCACTGCGATGTTGCCAATATTCCATCATGAGAGTACAGTGGCATTAACATAAGACTAGTTTTTATTGCTTCAATTCTCTTAGGATAGACTTGACTTGGGATTTCAGATATTAAGTAAAATATTTTAATTTGATTATTTGAATAAGCCTTTGAGATTTGAACAAATCTCGCATGCACAGTTCCACACATGCACCATGCACACAGTGTACAGTCCCACACAGAAAAAAAGAATAAGTGTAAGTCATTCACACATTTAATAATGTGTTTATTTTGTCCATTATTCATGCAGCGCTAATTATTGTAACTCAAAATATGGCAGTACAACAACAAACTAATCTAGCTAATCCTGGCAAATGTTCAGATTGTTCTTATTCCTTATCTCACCTTGAATGATTTGAAAACTGATTTTTATTCAAGATTATAATAAAAAAATAAAAAAAATCACACTTTTGGTGGAACTTCAAGCCTCGTCCCAGTGATTGAAGTTTGTGTACCTCTTCTGACGTGTTCCTGTTTTGAATAGTTTATGTGCTTTAGGATGAAAGGTGTAGAATTTACTAAGTACCCTTTTGCAAGGCATTATTTGTTTTTTGATAAAAAATTTTTTTGGCTATTTTTATTTTTGGCTTCAAAATATCTGCATTTAGTGTTTCAGTGTTGTTTTGTTTCATAATCTGTAGAATCAATGGATAAGACCAGATTACTGTTCATTTTACAGGTTAAGTGTCTCAATAGGAAAAATGTTGGAATTTGAGTCTAAAAAAGTGAGAAATTTTGAAATTAAAATTATGTAGGAACCTGCAATAATTATCTGCTGGGTTATACATAAAGTAGGTCAATCTGCTGTCATTTGGAGGCACTTCAAGCATTCACCATGCGGAGGTGAGTGACGATTTGTCAGTATAGACTATTATTTTATAGTCACAGTTTATGATAAATATTTAAGTAGATGGAGATTTAAGTAATGTTATTAATAGTCATTGCTGCAACATTTGAGTAACAACAAATGACGTCACTTCTGCAGCATTGAAATACAAGGTCAGATATGCAATAGGATGATGCTATTGTATTAAGAGGTTAGCAAATGAAGTGACTAAAGTTGCTAGATTTTTTAATTTTAAAATTGGGAGTAATTGTTGTTCAAATCTGCAGTGCCCTTTTGTTTCCAGAAACATATTTTGGATTTTCTTTTGTAGGTTGGGTTTAAGTCCTGATGATGGGTTTCTATTGTTGTTTTTACCTTTTGAATAATTAAAAATATGAATATTGACGAGGTGTTGGTCATTTCATCCCTTTTTCTCAAACTTGTGTAGATTTAGTCAAGTAGAAACTGTTTGCTGTCGGGTATGTTGCAGTCTCAAACTGTACTCAGTTTCACACCGGCTTTGTTTTTTAAGAAACTTTTCGATTCCATTTCTCTACAATACATCAAGCCTCTATCTTCATCATCCTCATTGCTGTATCACTCTGTCCAATATTATAATTAAAAAGGACAGTTTTGATGGTATATTGTGAAGCCTATAGTATTTCAAGTGACACACAATAATGCTGTGCATGCAAATAAAGATCTGGTCAGTTGCATGGACTCTTGCTGCACTAGGTGACGAAACGTGACAAAAATTCGGTTGGCGCAAAGGCTTGGAAAGTGGTGAAGAAATCATGATGATGAAAAACAGAGGAGAATGTGGGTTAATTGCAGTTGATATTTCTTGACGTGCAGCATAATTTCCTAATGCAATGCAGCTGTATCATCTTCGTAGTAAGGAGATGCATTATGACTCAGGTAAAGCATATTTACCAGCTGTTGGTCTTTCTCTGTTATTCTGCCTTTATTCTGTCATATTTCATCATAATCAACTGGCCCAAACAAAAATTAGAACCAATTCAATGGGGTGTAATAGAAAGTTTTCAGAAAATAAACTGAAATCAAATTAAATAATTAGTGAGATTTGATCAATTTTCTTTTTGTCCATAGTTCCGGAAAGAACTCATTTAGAAAGAAGAATAAACGTGAAAGCAATGGCTTAAGTACACTGGTATAACACAGAAGTAGGAATAGAATGAAATGACAATTCATCGGTGGGAAATGTGTCTGCCAGCCAAGTCTGAAGTTGTGTCGCAATGAATGATACTGCTGCAGGAACCATTTTGGACGGCGTGTGTGCTCAAAACTTGGTGTGCGCACGTTGTGTTTTGTAGCTTTGCTGATGTAATTGCAGCTGCGAGGACTCGTTGTTTGTTCGTGCTCATGTGGTGCTGGTTCCAGAGATGTCACAATGTTGGCAACACGGTTATGATATGATTCATGGGGAGGATAGTTGAAACACAACAATGGTGTTATTGCCAAAGATTTCACAGACACACACACACACACACACACACACGTAAAAAAAAAAAAAAAAAAAAAAAAATCATTATCACAGAAAAAGGAAACAGATCTTCTTTTCTGGCTGTCAGCCAGTCGAGATGAGTGACTGTAGAGTCTCACGTAACACCTTGTAACCACAATACAACAGTGTTGCTTTTCCGCCAAATGTTTGGTTTAGTGTCTTCCTTCCCCGGCGGGGACGCAGGCGGTCTGAGGATAACTTCCCTGACCCCAGAGGTCAACAGCTGTGGTCACTTAGATTCGGGTGCACACCCAACCCCTGAACAACGACGCATTCAGGAAATGCCATGAGTC
Source organism: Poeciliopsis retropinna (assembly GCA_010277075.1). NCBI lineage: Eukaryota > Metazoa > Chordata > Actinopteri > Cyprinodontiformes > Poeciliidae > Poeciliopsis > Poeciliopsis retropinna. Next base: position 14,769,356 of record VMRM01000012.1, on the reverse strand, counting down.
GCACACGGTTTGATTCTCCGGCTAATAGATCAATAAAAGACATTAGTGGCAGGCTAACCCAGCGAGCAGTGCTAATACAGGGTTAATCCAGGGTTAATGGCTGAGCAGCATTGTTCGTGGAGACGGCTATTAGTTCTCCGCAGCATCTCACAATAATGCTTTATTCCCCCCCTTGTCGTACCTCGGCTTCACAGGGACAGAAGCACAACAAAAATGTTGGGTGGTGGTCCTTGTCTTTGAAAATAAAAACACACATCAATGGTTAAACATGAACGCGCAGGGGAGATGGAGTGTTTGCAGAGGATAGGTCAAGAAATTAGCGTGTGGTAATGAGAGGAGATGCATCGTTGAAACTGTGGTCTGGAGAGGTGGAAATGGAGCTGAGAGAAAGTGGTGAGAAGGAGAGGAAGCGAGTCGAGCGCTACACATCTCCCCGTCCTTGTAAAGTGCTGCGTGCTGTCGGAGCAGCAGCCAAGAATGTGTCAGCCCAGCCGTCTCACGCTGCCTAATGGGCTCTTAAACGCTGATATAAAGCTTGCTCGCTCTTTCACCCTCCCCTTTTCCCTCTCTTGCTCCTTCTTTTTCTGCCTCCGCCACTTGCTCTCATTACCTCTCGTTCTCACCCTGTCCCTCACTCTGTCACTCACTTGTCCTCTGCCTCGCTTTCTGTTGCTCTATCAGCCTCTTGCTCTTTTTTTCTCGTTCTGTAGCTGTCTTTCTTCTCCTTTAATTACTTCGTCCTCACCTCTTTAGCTCTCCTGCAGGTTGCTTCTTTTATTTAAAACTTTTCAACATTACAACTCAGCACTTCCCTGTGTCTTGTCCTGTCCTCCTCCACCAGACTCCATAATGCCTTCTACCCTGAAGAACCTTCGTTCCCTCTCACCCTTTTGCACGTCCTGTCAGCACCTCTCCATGGTTTGGCCAATGCCTTTGTTTTTGGCCTGGATAAGGAGTGGTGGAGTCTGCTGAGCCCAACTGGATTGCAGGTACAGGAACTGCACACACACACAAACATGCTTGTATAGTTTCGTTTTGTAACAACCCTTTGATGAGCTCCCAAAATGGAAGTTCATCTGACTAAATGTTGGGCCCCTTGTTGTACATACATCACCCTCAAACTATTTCACATTTAGATATATTTTTTTGTTGTTTTTTTGTGGTTTTGCATATAAAAATGAGAAACTTCTGCTGTGCATTTGTACTCCTCTTACTCCTAAATCAAATCCACTGCCTTCAGGAGTCACCTTATTAGTAACTCGTGTCCACTGTGTACTTTAATCTCAGTGTAGATCCAGCTGTTGTCAGAGGTTTTCTTGAGAACATTAGTGAACAAACAGCATTATAAAAGAAAACCTGCTGGATGCTGCAGAAGTTTTGAGAGTGGAATGGAGTGTCACCTTCTTCTCGGAAAACATACGATTATAGCAACAATCATGTTTGTCACTCAAACATATGAGCGACAAGCCATAGTAAACCACTTTTTGTACTAAAAGTGGTTTACTTTAGTACAAGAAGTATACCATCAAGTCATGTTTGGTTTGTATATACCAAACATGAGTTAAAATAAACTTGATGTTGCAATTTGACACCTTGAAATTGGGGCTCTGTCTCTTTAAGAAGTTCATGGTCTTTCTGAAACTCCGCCTTCATCATGTCATCACATCAGCATTTGTCTTTCAAGTGTTTAGAAACATTCGCCGTAGCACCGGACTGATAAGTATCTCACATAATGAGCTCAGCAGATGTGTAATTCCACAAGGTGTTTGCTAATTGCTGCTGGCTAGTCTGAAGGAGCTGAATGGTGGAGGCATTGGTGAGAGATTAAAGGACTCCTCAAAAATGCATGAAAGAATCAAAGCAACCCTAACCATTCAGGAGGGTTATAATGCAATTGCCTCATTTTTGATGAGGCAATTGCATTATAACATAATATAAATCTCAAAAAAGTCGATTTTACACAATACTGCCCCGTTAAGAACAAAGCAAATGAATGTGTTAAAATAGCCTATTCAAAACCTGGACCAATACCTAATTTAGAACTGGTGGAGATGTATGCTCATAAATGCTTTCCATCCAGATCTGACTGAACTTGAGTTGTTTTGGAAAGAAGAATGGCCAGACAGTTCAATCTCAAGGTCAAGATGCTAGAGTTGGCCTCAGAGACGTTCAACCGTAGTTACAGTGAAAAATTATTCTGAAAAGGATTGGCTCAGGTTGACTGAATAAAAATGGACACAAGACTTTATTTGGAAAGGATAATTTTTTTAATTCTTACATTAACAGGGTATTAATACTTGTGCAAATACATACACCTGCAGAGATAAAGAACCACATTTGCACAACCAGGTGGAGAACACATTGGACAGGTCATCTTTACTTTACCAAACACGGCAACAATCTGTGTTTCCCTAAACCAAAAATACAAGTTAAAGGGTCACTTATACAATGCATTTTGAATGCGTATCTGGAAAGAGCCAGAACAGGTTTTCTTCAGAGAATTACAAGAAGCTTTCTCTCTGCAGGCGCGTGAGGCTGACTGACAGTGTGATTACAAGGCTCCTCAATTTATTGTTTTCTGCAGGTATTCCTGAATGGCTGAAGCATATTTTACATTTTTGCCTTTGCAGAGACAACAACGCCAAATTGCACTTGTCGCCTTTTTAACCTTGGCGAGATTCTAAACGCTGCTTCACATGGCGCCACTCGTTCATTCATTCACACGCTCATTCACACTTGTTATTCTGTTCGTGCGGTGCTTTTCTCTTTCTCCCACTCTTTACTTACTCACACATACAAACATGCGTCACATCAATGAGCGCATTGTGAGAAATGTGGAGTTTGGTGTCTAACACAAGGTCTCTCAAACACAGGGGGAGGGGAAGATATTTGACACATTTGGAGGAGACCCAGTGTGTATGGGTAGGTGGTCTGAGTCCAGTTTCAAAGGAAATCTTTTATTTTTGTTCCTTTCTGGTGCAGTGTTGAGTTACTGATTATTTTTAACGCCGGCTTCCGCAAGCATGTGAGTGTAACTTAATCCAAAAACTTAATTTGACTTAAATGTAAAGAGACGAATGTGACAATGTGTACTTATCTAATCTTTTTAATTAAATGTGCAGATTTAGCTCAGTACTGCAGGTCATTTCACACCTATTAATTACCGATTGCAATGTATTTATCTCCCTAATTGCTTCCATTTCTTGTGTCTCTGATCGGTCACTTAGCTCAAGTTGCGGTAAATTGCAGTTTTCCTACCTGCCTTGGTTTGCATAAAAGTATTGCTATTCTTCAGTCCCCAAACTATCAAAATAAATATTGGCTGGCCAAAACCAGGCTAAATAGTTTGCAGCCTTGTTTTGGCTAAAAGGTAACATACAGGTTTCATCCTGACTTGTTAGTTCCACGTGTTGACGTGTGGCTAGAATACACAGAGCTGTACTTTGTACTGAAAACCTAAGCTGTCCTAATGCAGAGTGTAATTCAAAACACCACCCATTCATTAATGCAGTCTTATTAGAAAAAAGGGGGGGAGGAAACAGAAACTTAATTCAGTTACCAAAAGTTTGTACATGCTAACTTTATGATTTTTTTTCAAGTAATATAAAAAAATAAATTGACACAAATATTTGCCAATTTAAATATTTAACATAGAATTGAAGGGCTGCATTATAGATGGGGATGTACAATATTGCGGTATTAGCATCAGTGCCGGTGGATCTTAATGCTGCAGTAACTGTTTCCACTGCAGTTGGTGTTGCTGTTTCAAGTAGGATATGGGCCATGTTGCGGTATTTACTTGAGTATAATAGTGATGCATGTCCGGTTTGGGAGTGTTTTGTAACTGAATGTCAGTGGTGTGGTCGTATTTTCAGAGAATTGAAAGGATGAGGAAGTACATATATATGTAAATTCTTTCAAATCTGCATAAATCTGTTCAAATGTAAAACCTAACACATGGCTGTAGATGAAAGGTCAGGGGTGATTAGATATGAGATTCTGCACCAAGTTTGACTGCAGTCCATCCAGCCGTTGTCAAGACACTTCAGCCATTAGTGGGACTTAATGGTGGTCTTAGCTTAATTGGAAGGAATCGCTAAAGTGACCGAGAGAAGCAATGTCTCCAATGGAGTTGCTATTGTAGATCCTTTCTGTTTCCGTTGAACATTTTGACTGATGTTTTGTCAAAGTGTAAACCTCTAAGTGGGGTTTGCCTTGCACCCCACCCTTGCTTTTTTTTTTTTTTTTTTTTAGGGTCTCCAGTGGCTGCAGCACATGAACACATGCTGTAGATGACAGACCACGAGACTGAAAAGCTTAATTGTTTCTTGTTTTTGCTCGCACATCCTTGAATTCATGTAGCATATCTCTCTGTGATATGCCACCAGCGTCTACCAGGCGGGCTTCTATTGTCGGGAGAAGGAAATGGCACACAGCGCCTTTTAACAGTGACTGGGTTCTACAAAGTGCTTCACTGCATGATTTTCATTCATTCTTTCACACGTTCCTTCCCACAGTGCTCCTTTCTGGTTTGTGCCGGGATTTTTTTCCCCTTTCTTTCACACGTTGATGAACACATTGTGAGAAATCCAGAGTTCAGTGTCTGCCCGGTGTCTCGTCAACACCCAGAGAGGCGGAGGGACTCGACAGCAGAGCCTCCTATAGCTGGTCTCTACTCCACCGCCCAAGAGGAAAGGGCTTTACGTTGCCTTCAGACCTCTGTTTTGAGACCGTTGTTGAATACTGAGATTATTAGTGTTGACTAGTTTTAGCTTTAAGCTCTTTAGGGCTCTGTAAATTACGCCTGTATAATCAGGTGGTCTGCTCAGTGCCTCTTTGCGAGGCTTAACCACTTAAAGTGAATAACCGGAAAATTTTACAAAAGCATTCCTGCTGGGTTATTTCTGACCAAGGTTACTGTTTATTCTCTATGTGAATAACTTTTTAATTCACTTTAAGGATTAGTGGCAGTATCAAAGAAATGATGGCTACTGTTTTGGACGCTATTAATTCCTTGTGGAATATGTAAAAGCTGAACATTAAGAGCACACAGAAACTCTTCCACATGAAAACAGGAATCTCATCGCGGTGAAATAAATTTTCAAAGTCACCAATCTCTGTGACTGATAAAGTAATTGTTGAGTTATTGATATTGATTGGCCGGCTTGTAGAGCTGTCATCAATACATTTACTGAAGTGTTTTCTCCCCAGGAGAATTGTAATGGACGGTGTTTGACAGATGTTGATGTGAGCAATTTTCCGACGGGAGAAATATCTTATGGCAATTAATTCAGAGATTTTACGCAAGTGAATTATGAGATGTATCACTCGTAATTTTATTTGAAAATACAATTATTACTTACTGGAAACAAAACTGCCGTGCCGTGGTCAATACTCAGGGGAAGTAAGAGAGGTAATTGAAAGGTTTTATCAGCCAAACATGGCTAAAGACAAAATTTCTTGCGTTTTCAGAATTTTATGATGATCAGGTGTCAAATTCGGGCGCCGCTACTTGAGTTTGCCAAAAGAAATTTGGCATAAAATGAAGGCTGATCAATGTGGTACTGGTGCCAATGGGTGAAAATAAAAAAAATAAAAAACATGTTAAATGGGGTGCTAGTCATGTAACCTTTTATTTCTAATCTTTTAGAGTTTTGATCATTCCATATCCCAACAAATTTACTACTAATCTCTGGATGTTTTGGATGTGTACACTGTTGGATTGTTTTATATCCATTTTGATAATCAGTGATTTGAGACAATTGGTATACTTTTTGTGTACTGGGTGTGTATGAAGTTTTGATAAGTATTTATAAGCCTCAGGTGGTACGTACTGCAGGTATTTTGATTGATCAGTGGTCCTGATCTCTTGTAGTAAAGGTTTTGCCTAAATCAATCTATCAGATATGCAGTTGTTTATATTAAGGTGTAACCAGAAAATACTGCACATTTAAATTGCATTAAGCAAGGTAATGGAGCATTTTATGAGTATTTTGGGACTGGGAAAGAACCAATAAGTAAAGAAATAAAAAATAAAAAAAGACAGGCAGAAATATATTAGGAGAGTCTAGCACGCCCAACCAATCTGTACAATAGAAGTGCAGTGGGTCCAAGTGTTTTGCCGATCTAGCAGATATGTGAATGTCTAATGTGTACATGACCCAGGAAATAATGTGGAACGCTGCAGTGCTCCACTACAATTCAGCTGTGAAGAAACCATTTCTCAGTCTTTTGCTTCAGCAGCTGATGCTCCGCGGCTTCCTGCCTCAGAGGAGGGGAACAAACATTGTCCTTGTCAAGTATATGGAGTTTTTCATAATGCTGAAATCCCCTCAGGATTTAGTGTTAATTGTTCCATGTGCGTATCATTTTGCTTGTAACCCAAAATGTTGAATTGTGGCCACTTTCGTGTTGCCTCTCTTCCACAATGTCCGTACTTGTGGCAATCACAACGACTAATAGTTCTCCTGGCAACAGATTCTCCAACTTTGCCTTCATGTTGCTGTTTGTTCACTAATGTTCTGCAACAAACTTCTGAGGCCTTCTCAGGACAGCTGGATATAAATGCATGCCCTTTTTACAGATTTTTAGTAGGCAACACATCTGCAAACCATTTCTTTCCACCTCAAAGCTTTATACTGTTTAATGTTGATCTATCGTATCAAATTCAAATACAATACATTGAGGCTTGTGGTTGCCAAGTGACAAAATATGAAATGTGCTTTGAATACTTTACCAATGCATCAAGGCACTGTGTGTGGCTAATATGACCGCTAGCGTTCCTTTAAAAGGAAGTTAGTTCCCTCAATAGGATGATCCTGGTTGATTTATGGTTTCTTTATTTCTGTCAGCAGATTAAATGATATAATATAAAAATTCAACCATTAAACCAAAATGACCAATAATGAGACCAAGCAGTGCAATTTCTATGTTTTAGCTTATTCTTTGCAGTTCAGGTATTGCCCCAGATGCTGAAAAGGCAAAGTGAGAGTTCATCTATTAAACTGACTGAAGATGAATATGTAAACTAAAAACTGGAGTATGTCATTTTTCTCAAAACGTCGTTGAGAGATTTCTGTTTTTTTGGTAATGCGTTTAGCATAATTTCAGAGTTTTGTGTAATGCCTTTCCAGACTGACCTAAAAAAGTGAGCTATTATTGGCGGATGTTATTTTTCTAAGCTTCAGAAGAGTAATTGTTAGGGATTCACAGATATGAACATTTTAATGCAGATCCATCTCCTATTAACACTTTTGTTGTGGCAATTTACTAATATTTAATGTTTTATTACTCATTAGGAATAAATAATAGACTGCTAAAATCATTTATAACAACATAAATAAGTATAATGTCAAGATGCAGGATTGACCATCGAGTTCACTGCAAGAATTTCACTGCAGCAGGACCTTCTAAAATCCCATTTCAGTCAATAACTTTAACTTATCACAAAATTCTGATGACACAAAGGTGATCACATTTTGTTTCCATTATATCAAGGACTAAGTCTTTACAGATGTTAACTGCAGTCTGCCTGGGTGGCAAAGGCATTAGCTGCTTATAAGTCACTCATTTTTCCTGTAATCCCTTTTAGGAATCTTGAATATGAGCAGCTCTAAAACTCGTAATTTTACCTTAACCAACGTCTTAATTGCTCTCACGCTGGAAAACGATCACCGCCAATAATTGGTACCATGTGTGGCAGCTGTTCGTCTGAGATAATTGCCGCATCTGATACCGAAATCTACTTTTCCTGAGCGAAATTACCAATGTAGGACCTCATTTCCTGTGTAACATTGAGAAATTTAGCTTTTAGGAAAATGTAATGAAGCGAAGCTTATCAGAAATATAATATTGCCGCATTTCAATCCTGAACATCATCGGTTGCATTTCAATAAACACCCCAATCAATAGAGTTCTCCGCACATTTGTCTCAATCTGCAAACATTGACTGTATCTGCAGCTACGAGCTGGAGCTGATATTGAACAAGCAAAAAAAAAAAACAACAAAAAAAAAAATCCTCTGTGGTCGTGGTTTAGTTGTGCACAAACACACACACACACGTGCACGCAAACACACACATTCATGCATATTGCCACCTCCTCGGTTTCAGCGGCCACGCTGATAACAGGTCACGAGCTCAGCGTGGAAGAGTGGAATGTGCGGTGTGACCTTCAACCCAAATGTCAGTGTTGCGCTGTGGCGAGCGGGGTGAAAGAGACAGAGAGACAGAGCAGCGAAATTGAATCTCAATGTGTTCGTAAATCACGGGGAAAGCGCTGTTTGTGTGTGTCAGGCAGAAAGAGAGGAAGGCGAGGAAGAAGACGACAGGGAGAGAAGGAAGGAGGGAGGGAGGGAGAGGGGAGAGACAGGCGGCGTGTGTGTTCGTGCGCTATCGTGACTAACAGCCGGTTGTTATTCATCTTGGCATGCGGCTCCCAGCAGCCCCCACACATCAGGTGTGAGATTGGCGGGGGAGAGGCGGGGTAGGGGAGAGGAGCGGGTGCTGATGGGGTGACAGCGTCAAAACATTCCTCTCTCAAAGCGGAGAATCTGTGCTTTCCTCCTCCCAGCACCTCCTAACCCAGCCTCATCGTGTTCAAGTACGCTCTCCCTTTAAAATGCCTGCTTTTCTGTATTTTATTTATTTTATTTTATTTTTTTATCTTTCCTTACTTGAAGGTGTCTTTGTACACAACTCACGCTCCATATGTACATTTTGATAGAGCTGCTGGCTGCAATCTTTTGTCATTTTCATATTGGAACCGACTCGCTCCTGTTCCATCGGAGTGAGCGGAGAAAGCCAATCCATATAAGATTTGGGATGTCCCTGCTTTATTATTTTTGATTGATTCACAGACACAACAAATAAATTGCTACCTTGTTAACAGTCTTGGGTTGACTAAATGACAGTAGCATGTAGCAATAAATTCATCACCTAAATCCCTAAATTTTCTAAGTTTTTCAAGTTTCTCGTTGGCTTTTAGGACAAAAACTCCTTGCTTTGTTCAGATCGCAATTTAATCCTTAATCTGCAAATGTTCCACACGCCTTGGCAGTGAGCTATAGGCATCTACAAAGAGTAAGGTAAGGGTAAGACCTACTTGCCCTACTTCTGTTTTGCCTTTGCATCTCAGGAGGCCGTGGAACAGTTAAAACTCGAAATTAGATTATCAAAGATTTGTGGTTGACTTCCGTTTGGTCTAAAAAGACCAACTTGGCAGTAACTTATAGTCTTTGTGGTAACTACTGTTTACTTCAGGTGGTATCACTTCTGTGCAAATTTGAATTAAATGTTCTCGAGGTAGCTACGAAATGCTGACTTGTTTTCTAACCATAAAATCTAAAAATAAGCGATATGTACTGTAGAAAATACTTTTTAATCTTCCTTTAATCCTCAAATCCTCAGTTTCTCAATAACTTAACAATAAATGCAGCTAAACTGTTTAGTTAAAATTTTTTAATCTAAATTTTAAGATGTCTTCCCCCGGTAACCACTTCCATCCTGAAGAGTGTTGTAGTCACCATGACCTTCTATGATCCATTCACTGATGTTGGTCTGGTCAGCATTGTGTGATTCCGATCCTTTGCTGATTTCTTTGCGCACTTCTGGACAAAACATTTTTAATATCAAAGAAATGCAAATTTGTGATCTAGTGTGCTGTAATGTAAGAATCCTCTGGTGTTCGCTTGATCTGCTGCTAAATTTTAAGGCATTTCTGTTTGGTTTAGCAAACCAAAACCCAACCTTTTGCCGTTATACCTTGAGATCTCCAGTCAGGCCATCATGGAGACAAGTTGGGGAGTAGGTGTAAAGCAAGATACCAGTCTTGAGCCAGCTAACGTGACAGTTGTGACTGGTGCTTATGAAATGATCCAGCCTTTAATCCAAAAGGCTCTTGGTGCACTTTGTTGTCCCTTTTTTTTTTCTGGGAGTGGTTTCCATGGAGTTGGACTGACACAGCTCCTAAGAAATGTTTTCCTAAAGTTTTCATATGGTCCTTCGTGGTAGAGATATGGACCAAAATAAAGGATTTCCGGTCTGAAATGATCTTTTAGTGAATGATTACCTCCCATTGCTCTTTCCTCTTGGAATTTATTCTGTCATGTCAAATCCTTGCAGAGTCTAGGTCACGTAGACTATAGGGAAGCTATGGAAGTGGTCAGTCTCCCATGTAACAATTTGTTCTTGCACAGCTTGTATCTTCTCTTTTTGTTAGGGTTTCTAATGCAGATGTACTAATATGTGTTGTTGAAGAGGTAAAAAAGTTCAAACGAAACTCACTCGCACCGAATTCACCGGAGCTCGGGAACACAGTGAGGTACTTGAAGAGTTGATGTGTTAGTCTTGTACAGACCAGTACAGTTTGAAACAAGTTAGAAGCTGCAGGCGGAATAATGCTCTCTAATAGCAAATCAAGGAAAATGACAGCCTGTTAGGTCTTGCATTTGTGATTCTCGTGACCATTATGTTGGAGCAAAGTAGCGTGCTTTTTTTATATGCTTTATAGGCCAATCAGAGGTGTGGAGGTCTGTATTGACTGAACGTGTTACGTTTTATGGGAGTTGCATGTCAAGGTACAGGGAAGCTAGCTTACCGCAGAAGGTACACATCAGCTGTGTTGACTGTGTGTCAAACCACCAGTTTCAGGTTGGTTCCTCCTTTTTCTTATCACCCTTCTTTACATAGTCCCTATTTCTATCCAACATATCCAAATCTCCTCATCAGTGTTAAGTTTCCATGACTGAGGACACCTTAATGATAAGATCCTTTCTTACCACATTGGAGGTTATATTCTTTTCATCAGGTATATTATCTTATTTGGGGCTTTTTTTGTGGGGGTGAACTTTTAATTGCAATGATTGTCATATATTGTGTCTGCCAAGTTTATATTTCTGGTGGATTTCTCTTGCCCAAACAGGCTCAGAATTAAACATACAGGCTCAAATACTTTACACCTCCACTAATATTTGTTCATATGCCTCTTATCAAGTTCTAACTCGACTGCACACTTCCTAATTTTTAACGAGATCCTGACATAAACCTGGATATGTGACTGCTCTTCTTGGCAGAGTTGATAGAATTCTAGAAGCTTAATGTGAACGTGCTAAATCTACTCTTGATATGTGTTGAGAGTAATTATCCTGTTAAATCAACCATCCAACTCGGTGGTGTCTAAACTTTTGGCCAAGAGGCCCAAAACATTCTGGTACCGAGCCGGGTTTGAGTTAAAGTTCCTGGATGCTTGTATTTAATTGAAAATTAAGACGGCTAAGGAATGAGAAGATTTTATTTGTCAGCGATGATTCGGCCCTCAGAGTGCTGCAGAGCCACATCTGCTCTAGCTGATGGTTTTTGATTAAGTTAAGTAGTTTGGAGTTGGTCAGTTACCAACACAATACCACGGTCAATGAAAAAGAACCTCAGCATGCTGCTACCACCACCATGCTTGAAGGCTATTGTGGTTACCTACGTTTGAAAGCAGCTTCTCAATTCACGTTGATGCCGAACTGGCGGAACTGGACGGTGACACTGGTGTTCCAGTTCCTACCAGTGACCTTTAATTTCTCTTCATCTGATTGTTGCAGTTTCAGTCTGGGGTTAACCCTAACCCTTTCCAACAGGATGAGAAAATGTTTTCAACTGGATTCAGCCGACTAACATTGAGCTTTGTATTGAGCATTTTCACTTTGCTTAAGCACGTTCTTAAACTCAGCAGTAACACCTACTTGCTCTAACTACTGGTTTTGTTTCGTAATGAAGTTTTTGTTTTTTTCCCTTTCGCCAGCTAATTAAATATTGGGGGGAGGAGGAAGAGGATGGAGCAAGCACAAGTGATTGCCTTACAATAACAAAACACATAAAATTGCTGTTGAAGGTTGACTGAGGATGATTCCACGAACAGCTGCTTGAGACAATTTAAAGCTCTCTCCAAGCTCACAGTTCATCACAAGATTTAATCATCCGGTATTCCCAATGCTGGGGTCATATCGGTTCTCTATGAGTACCGAATAACAGGACCCTGGATACCCTCAAATAATGAATGTTTAGCTCCGATAAAATGGGCATTTTTTTCCCTTCTTCTTCTTGTAGCTAAGTTACAAAATCTTTCAGTCCTTTTCTCATTTATTGCAATAACTCAATATTTCCAAGAATACTCTTTGATCCAGTGGAGTTAGGAGAATACAAACCCAAAGTAAAGAGTTTGGGCTCAGGGTTTTTTTTGTTTTTTTTTTGTACATAGATTATGTCCTGAATCTCAACATTTACTAATACACTGAAAGTATATTTCCTTCCACATACTGCCAAAAAAATCCCCACACACATTTACCACATTTAAATCAAAAAACTCTGTTGAATTCATTAAGCTTCCCAGGTGTTTCGTAGCTTCGCAACAACCAATTAAAGCTACATTATTCTTAATTCCTTGTTCACTGTTCACAAATGCCCTTAAGAGGATTTACAGACAATTCCGGAAACCCCTCCACTTTGTCCACTTTTTCTATTACGGACAAAACTGGAAACAGATAAGAGGTTGTGGAGATTGTAATCTAGTAAATCCCCTTAATTGTAGATACTTTGTTAAAAAAAAAAAAAAAAAACCTTAAGATAAAGAGTATTGAAATTTTTTATTTTTATTTTTTAGCTATTTCTTCAAATGACCTCAGCAAATTTCCTGATTGGAAACTTAATATCTCTAATCACCTGAAGTTGAAACAAGCTTCATTTGCCAGTCCAACTGGAGGGAGAACTTATACTGGTTGCAGATCAGATATATTCAAGTAAGCAGATTATTACGGAGTGCATTGATCGATTGATTTCTCTCCTAACTTCTTGGATTAGAGTGTTTTTTGTGTTCCTCTCGATTCTGTACCTCTTGCTTTTCTTTTCTTCTGCTCTTCCCTCCCATGAGCGACGGTGGCGGCATTTTCTCCTCTTCCGCCTCGCTTGCTTTCTCTCCGTTCCATATGTCTTCTCTGTTCCCGCTATACCCCGTTAAAGCATCTCTGGCATTTTATCTCTCTTGCATTATTTTTCTCTCCCTTTGTGCTGCGTATCCCTCCCACCTAGCCATTCTCCATTTCTCTCTCTCTCTCTCTCTGTCTCTCTCCCTTCCACTCTTTCCCTGATATTGATCTGCATTCTAGCCATACAACTGAACCGCCTTCGGCTCTGCAATGAGCTCACAACACTTCTGCCTCTGCATGTATGCCAGAGTGCATGCAGAGGAGAGCCGCCGAAAACATCCCCCTGTTCGCCTTGGAGCCGCTGCAGACGTAGCACGCACGTATATAAAAAGTTTATTCCTAGAAGAAGAAGAAAAAAATATAAACGTTTGTCCATAAAGCTATATAAAAAGTCCCAGAGCCGCAGCACGTTTCCGGCTCGACAAGCCAAAGACTGTTTATTTCATTTCCACCTGTCCTTTTTTTTTTTTTTTTCCTCCATATGCCTTTTATGTTCCAGTCACTAAACGCTCGTCGCCGCTCTGCGCCCTGGGTTTACTCATGCAGGTCTCGGAGCTGCTGGTTTCACGCCATCTTCCAGTGAATGACGACTGGGCCCTTTTATCGCTGCGAGGCTTGAAATTTCAGTCCTACTCTCCCGCATGATCCCTCAGTGGTGGATTGAGTTACTAAATTTCTTTTACTCAGCAGAAACCCTTTTTGTTATCGGGTATCGCTGAAAGACCTTGCTCTTCTGAGAGTACTAAAACACATTAGATTTCCTTTGTCTGACTGCTCCTCCGTAACGACTGTTCCTTAAAAAAAAAAAAAAAGAAAGAAATGGGGGGGAGGGGAGAGGGCAGCTCGTTTCTTCATGCACCTGTATGTATGCGTTGCAAGCTGCATTCTTTAATTGGGATTTGTAAGTGAACAAAGTTTTGACAGCGCTTCTGTAAAATGGGATGGGATGCATTTGAAGTAGGCTAGATACTGTTTATTTTGCACAATTAAGATGCAGATCAAAGATATTAAGAAAAATAATAATATGTAACAACAATGCAGGGAGAGGCAAAAGCCCAATGGACTTATATGAAGCCTCCATCCAAATAGTGTGGGGGAAAAAAAGGTGTAATCTAAGAATTCAATCCTTCATCACTTCTTCATAAATTTATGAAATACAATCTTATACTTCTATTACAGACAGAAGCAAACGTTAAAGCTGCCAAGGTTAGCTCACGTTAGAAAAGGGAACAAATTCAATCATCTTAGTCATATTGGATGAAATTTGAGTAATGTTCAGTTTCTGTTTGAGATCCTTAAATTACTAATCTGTTACGTCACAAAACATTCCCAAAAGAATGCTAAGGTGAGTATTTAATGTTAAGGAAACATTATGAGTTGTTAGTATCTTAGCTGCTGCAGATGATCTCGGTTTGAATAATGTGAAATTCAAACCACACAGGAGAGAGAGTTAGAGCCAGACCAGTTCCTAAAGCTGACTTCTCACTTTTCTTTTCTTTTTTTTTTTTTTTTTTTTGACAGCTTCACATAGTGTGGTGGTCTGATTTCCTTTACTGTGTGTGGGTGGGGGGAAGTTGCTGATGGAGCTCCCCCTTTGTTGTATTTTTGACGTTGGTCAATTGAAGGAGCAATAACCCATATCTGGGCAACAAAGACGAAGGTTGAGGGGACGTAGAGCAAAACAGCACTTACAAAATCAATAATAAACCAGTGAAAGAGTTTGAAGTCTGTATGTTTTATTGTAAGTTAATTTAACTTCCTGTGAAAAACACTTAGCAAAGATGAATGCGCTAATGATGGCGTGGCAAGAAAAAAAAAATCACAATGTGTAAAGTAATGCGATGTGAAAGAGAGAATGTTGTTTTATCATTACAGATATTTTGAGTGTAGCTGTCACATATGGTTTTTTTTTTTTTTTGAGGGAAATGGGTTTTGTTCTTTACAAGAATTGTCGTTGCATAATTTTGAAGTGCAAGGAAAGCAATATGTAGTTTTCATGAGGGTTTTTACAGTAAATACCTAAGAAGTATCACTTTAACTTTCATCTGATTCTCCCAAATGAAATGTGGTTCAACAAACCGCCTAGTCACCTAATTATTAAAGAGAGTACTTAATTTAATATCAGTGTAAATACAGCTGCTCTGTCAAAGTTTAGATCAGAGGTCTGCAACCTTTATTACTGCAAGAACCTTTTAGCCCAGCGAAATAAAGCATTAGACCTATACATGTTACATAATTTTGAATATATTCTTCTTGAAGAGCTTTGAGCTCTTCAAATTGAAGTCAAATTTTTTTTTCTTTTTTTGGCTACAGTGTTGCTATAAATAAAGCTGATTTCTGATTGTGAAAACATACAAAGTTTCAAAGCTGATGGACAAAAAAGGATTTTAAAAAACAGTATTACAGGTTATTTTGGCATCCTTCTTTTGGGAAATTTACTGCAGTTTTTCATTCAAAAACTGAAAAAGTTGTTCAACCCTGCATTTATGTGTGAAAACAGTCTGTTCTTTAACACTTTTTGCCAAAGATAGTAAGAGCACGACAGTGGCAGCAACATGCTGTGGGGAGTATTTTCCGAGATATTAGAGCGACAGATCAAGACTTTGATCTAGAATGTTTTAATCGCCCAGTTGAAATTCAGGCCTAAATCCAAATTAGAAATCTGCGGGTCTGAAAATTGCTTTTTATCTGTAAAACGTTTAGAAAGCTGTGTAACAATATCCTTCCACTTCACAGTTTTTCACTACTTTGTGTTGATCTATCTCAGAAAAAAAAAACACCAAAATACATCAAGGTCGGTGGTTGTGAAATAAAAAAAGGGGGAAAAAAAATGGAAGGTGCATCAAAGCCTATACAAGGCGTTGTTGGAAAATGTCCAGAATGGAAACAGAAAAAGAGGCTTTTTTGAAGTTAACCATCTAAACCGGGGCAAATAGGGAAAACGAATTCAAATCTCTCTCTGTGTGTGTGTGCGTGTGTGTGTGTGTCTGCTTTTTCAGCTGGCTCTGCAGTCACGGCTCTGCGACCGAACGCGAATCGGAGAGTACTACCCCGGGGCGGTGCGCTACACACAGGCAGACCCTATCGACCCGAGCGATGACGACGACGACGACACCACCGTGCTCTTCTACTCGCCCGACATGACCCTGAAAGATCGAGGTCCTTGAGAGAGAGGAAGAAGGGAGACAAAAGAGCTGGAGGGAAGAAGCACAAAGGAGGGTCAGAGCCAGAGAGAACCGCGCCGGATTAGAAACTGAGAGGGAAAAAAGAAAAAAAAAAAAAAAAAAAAAACGAGGTAGGGAGGGAATGGAAGAGAAGATTGTGGGGACGGTCAGGCAGATAGAAGCCGGAGATGAGCTGTCAGGTTCCATTATTAATCCCCATCCTTTACTATTTAATATCCTTAAGACACCCTCCGCACACACACAGAGCAGAGCTCCATTTCTGTGCAACACGACTATCTGAGAGCTCTAAAGATCAGCCTAATGTTAAAGGCATCTGCTGCATCCCAAAAGGACTCCGGAAAGATTTACCTCCCCGAACCCTCTGTTTTCCACCGCATTCTGCAGCATTTTAGCATGCCAGAACAAAAAAGACAAGGGAGGAAAAAAAAAAAAAAAAAGGAAAAGAAGAAGAAGGGAAAAAAAAAAAAAAACCCGAGGCACTGCTGAAAGGCAATCATAACAAGGTGCTTCTTAAGCACTCGCAGCAATCACCTTTTCAGTTCCCCACAGGAGATGAGTTGAAAGGCAGGCCTTTAAAAATCACCCTGTGTGTCAGCGTCTCACTCTGCCATTAGATTGATCCCGGTACTACATAATTTTCCTGCCAATAAGGGGAAGGTGGGTGTACAGTGGAAAATACAAAAAGAAAAAGACGGGGAGGTGGGATGGGGGTGGGGGGGTTAAAAACAGTCGAAGTGAGTCAGAATTGGGGGGAAAAACAAGTCCAGAAGCACCGGGCTCTCTCCTCAGACAGTATTAGTTTTCAGGCTATCGTTCTGCCTCAAACCTTGCAAGTTCTGCACAAGTGTTCCTTTGAGTTTGTATTTTTGATGAAACATTACACTTTTGATATACTGTATTTATTACAAATCGACGTACTGTATGTGTTTGAATGCACTATCTATTTTTGTATTTTTGTCTTCTGAACGCAAAGCCTTATTTACAACTCTATTTTATTCAATTCAACATGCTAAAAAGTTTCCGTACATGCGTCCTAGGCATGAAGTTCATGTCGATTTCAGGCTTTTGATGTCTTAAAGTCAACACCCACTTGTTATTTTGGCTAAATGTTCTTCAGCAAGTTGCAGTAAAACCAGGAACGAGCCGGCGGTGTAACTTGATCTGGATATTTGACCGCTCTTCTTGTCAGAAACTGTGGACCTCATTTGAATTGGTTAATATCCTGGCACAGACTTTTGCTTTAAAATATTTTTAACAGGCTCAGTGTCTCGGCCATCCAAGAAGCTTAACGTTGGCCGGAGTTTTTTTTTTTTTTTTTTTCATTTTAACACCCGACTGTGTCAAACACCTACTCACACTTACAACCAACAACGAGTAAAGGTGAGGTTTTCAAATTGCTAAATTATATACCGATGGCACGCTGAGGGTCTTTCTTCACTGCCATAGGTTGTGGCATATTGCACAAAAATGACTGAGAGGATATAAATGAAGGAATCACTTTGAAATCTTCATCTGAAATAGTGAGACGGTTGAAATTTGGACTCAATTGGTTCTGAGCGAATGGACAAAGAAGGCTAACATTAAGGTTCTGGAATACCCTCAACTTCAACCCATAAAAAAAGTTTATACATAAAAAAGTGCGTCTGTTAGAAGAAAACAAAAATATTCAATGGAGCACGACTGATTCTGACAAGAACGACGGTCAAAGATCCGTCCAGAATTACACCAGAGGCTTGTTAATGGCTCCAAAAGTTTGATTTCTCTGCTGCAAGTAAATGCATTTCACCTGATGTGTGTGCATATATATATATATATATATATTTATATATATATATATATATGTGTGTATAATTTTGAACCTTTTTGAATTACAAAAATTCTCCATTTAAATTCAAATTATCCATATTTCACATTGCAAAATCCTTCCACCCGGAGGGACAAAAAAAAAAAAAAAAAAGCGATGCAAAAGCATTAGTAGGAGCCTAAAGTAATGACATCCATACAGATGAGTGTGTGCAAACTTCCAACCAGCGCTACGCACGGTCGTGTTTGTTTCTTGGGTTGCAACGCATCAGCAAGAGGTGACACACCAGACACCTGCTGCCTTTGTCAGCTGAACCGGCAGAGCCAAAGTGTGATTGGCAGGATAATGGAGCCAATTTATATTCAAACACAGCCCATTTGCCAATATCTTGGTGATCTCATTATTATCTGTGTACTCTGCCGACAGTCGGATGCCTTTTCTTAGAAGTTTGAGATGATAAACCGTCACTGGAGTATCTGAACTTTTCTGCTGAGCGTTTGCACCACTCACAAAGTGGCCCCTATCTTTCTAAGCAGCTACGTTGGTTTTGGCTTGATGATCACACACTCAAATAAACAAGAGTCATTTCAGAACCAAACTGAGACTGGGCGTGTTTATTTCATTTTTATATGGATGCCGTTATTCAAATTTCACTGGTTGGCTCCAATGCCTTGCAAAGGCTCCGTGGCCCTTGAACTTTCTTTTTTTTTTTTTTATCATGTCACAACTACAAACCTCAGTCAGACTTTATGTGAAGCTCGCAGGATTATCGATTTTCAAGGTGTGGCGTTTGGCTGGGCCACTCCATTCCAGCCCTGACTGTTTGCTTATCTTTGTTGTCTCTGCTGAAGAATTTGGTTTTCAGTATTTAGCAGGTAATTCAGCTTTGGTGTTATCGTTAAACATCTCCACAACTTTGTTGTTGGCCTCTCTTTGTGTTTACTTCTATGTTGCAGACCCTTAAGGTCTTTACTGAGTAGCTCCAACTGTTTTTTTTTTTTTATGCACATATGAATTACTGGACTGGATTTTATTTAGGGGTATCGGAATTAAGGAAGCTGGAAAAATACAGCACACTTTGAAAACCTTTATCTACAGCCCTTTACAGGTTTTCTTCCAGTTTTCCTCTGATAAACTTCCACGTTGATTCATTAAACCTTCATTAAGCCTTTAATTGCCCTTTGGGATTGATGACGTATTTCTGAATTGAATTTCATCTCAGTAATGAAATTCGTCCCCACAGCATGATCCCGCCACCACCATGTCTCACGGTGGGCATGGATGTTGAGACTGACGCTCTTAGTTTTATGCCACATGTTCTACGTGTAACGTAAAAGCCGCGAATTTCATTTGTACTAAAACGGGGCTTAATTCAAAGACATGCTACATTTTTCAAATTTGTATTTGAAGATGGAAACCAGGCGCACGCTGTGAAATTTGTGACTCGAGGGCGCTATGTTTGCGCGCGCGCGCGTGTGTGTACGCGCGCGTGTGCTTGAAGACATCTTTTAGGACCGAGGCTGGCTGCTTAAATATTGGACATTAATTATGAGTGGGACCCGACTGGCCCGCGCGTGTCTCCATATATGGCTAACAGGATTTTGATTAATGGAAAATGTGCGCCATGTCCTCCAGAAAAAAAAGGGGGAAAAAATAGGCTTTTACCTCCACGCGCAGCACACACACAGAGCTCTTCCTGAGCATGTCGATCCCACCTCCCCACAAAACCCCCATGTATATACAGATCACGTGAAATAAGCGAATCTCGCTGTCACGCAGGAGGAATTATTATTCCCCCTCCCCACCCCCAACCCCCTCCGTCTTAACGTCGCATGCGCCGTAATTGGATACGATTTAACACCCGCGGCCCACGGGCATGTCGGCAGGCGCGCTGCCTACTATTAGCTCGCCTCGCCTCGCCTCGCCACCCTATCATTTGTCAGATCTGTGTTTGTGTGCTCCGCGGAGCCGGCCTGCCCTGAATGTGTGCGTGAGCGCGCGCGCGCGCTCGTAGCTCCAGAAACCGGAGCCATTGTTGGAGTCCGGCCATGACCTAGCTGTGACGCACAGACACGGAGAGAAGAGGCGACAGCAGCAGCGGCAGCGGCAGTCCAGACACTGAAAAACAAGCCGGAGCTCAGTCACCTCGGAGCGGGGAGAGAGGGAGGGGGGTGAGGGGGCCTCCTCTGCGCTGCTTCCACCGACAGCCCCGCAGTATATTTACAGGCGGGGTGGTGGTGATGGTGGGGGTGGATAAGCCCCTTCTTACCCCTCCTAAACCTGCCTCCCTTCCGTTGTTAGCAGGATGAAAGCAGGCCCGACTCGATAGCCGTAGTAGTTCAACGCGCTTGCCCTACGTTGTTGCTTATAAAATATTTAGAACAGGTTTAATATTGACTGGAAAGCATTTAAAAGTTTCAATTATTAAATATTTCAATCTGTTTCCGTAAAACAGTTAAAATGCTTCTTTTAGTCACACGAAGATTTCGGTCAACTGGCGTTATTAGCCGTTTGGGACTTTATGGACCCGGTACTTTGCCATCCGTCGCTGAAAGCAAACACTGAACGCGGCATCTCGATATACACGGCGGTGGCAGCGTCATGCCGTGGGGACGCTGCTAAGTGTTGATAGGGAGAAAAACGGATGGAGCTGACCGATAAGGTAATAGAAGGCGGATGAAAACCCGAAAGAGGCTCCGGAAGAACGGCGACTGGGCCCGGAAAGACCGAACCTGCAAAAAGAGCAACTCGGGGATAAATGACCAGCGTTCATTGCAGCAGAAACTCTCTAAACTCCAGCTTTATTCCGTTGTTACTTGTTCGCGGCTCTCTGGCGTCGTTTCACCGCCGCTTTGGCAGCTGATCCGTGTTGATTAAAGCTTGGCGGTCGCTGCTCGCCTTAATGGGCATGTAGAACACGATGATGACCATTAATTTAAACTGCGTGCTTTCATTTCATACGCGACTTAAACACTTGCACATTTCTCCTTTCTCTTCCCGTTTTTTGACGGTGACCTTGAGTTTTTGTGTTGCGCTGCGATCAGCGGGACTCCGCATTCCGAGTTGAGACGAGTGTGGAAACATCGGTTCCGAAGTAGCGACTAAAAGATTTCCGTGCAAAAAAAAAAAAAAAACATCAAGAGCCTGTTCGTTTTGGGAGGAAAACAGCAACCACAGTGAATTACGGCGCCTTTGTTTTGGCGGATGCTACCTGTTGAAGGACGGAACACGCTGCTGCGTTGCACCTCGTTAATTCTAAGTTTAAATCATTGCAAAAATATGAATCGCATGTGAAAAAGATGTTTGTTTTTCTGTTTCTGTCAACTGAACCGAATCCTGAAAAGGACAGCGCGGCCTTCTCTTGCGCCCAATTAATATTTCGGAATATTTCATCTAAAAAATATATATATACTTAGACTGTGAAACTCAAAGCCAACAAACATCCGCGGACGTGTGTGGAATAATGCTCCCCCCCCCCCCCCTCCCCTCCTGTCCCTCCCCAAATTTCCAGGCTCAGTGCTTTCAGCGCGCGTCGTGTTTTTCTGTCCCCGTATTTTCCCAGCGCGGCTGTTTTTCTGCCAGAGCGCAGCAGCGCAGCGGCTCTTTCAGCGCTCCGATCCGCCCCCGAAAGGGTTAAATTAATCTCTTTCTCTAGCTGGCCTCTCTCAACACACACACACACGCAGACACACAGCCTGCCACCGCCCCAGATAACAGAGGGGCGCCTCTCCCCAGCCAGCCAGCCTCCGCTAATCGCAGTGGCAGGAGGGGGGAGGAAGGGGGGAGTGGAGTGCCGGCGGCCTCTCACAGCGCTGGGCTTTTTATTGACGCTGCCTGCATGTGTGTGTCATTGCAGCGAGTGTGTGTGTGTGTGTGTGTGTGTGTGTGGCGGAGCGAGAGAAGCTATAAAGAGGTGTGTGAGTGTGTGCGTGTCCCTCTCTCTGTCTGGTGTGTCTGCGTGTCTGTGTGTGTGTTAGTGGGTGTGTGTGTGTGAATGTGTGTGCGCTTCCCTGCCAGCAGCGGAAAGCAGGGAGAGGCGGGGAAGTGGGAGGGTGGGTGGCGAGGTTATGAGCGGAACTCGACAGAGGCCGACAGACGAGAGAGAAGGAGGGGAAAGAGGTGGAGGAGGGGAAAGGGGGGAGGGGGGAGGGGGGGCAGTCTTTCTTGTGCTGCGCTGAGAGCCGCCGCCGCTTCTCCTTCCTCTCAGATAAGCTTCGTTTGAAGGTTTTCATCTTTATCCTCTAATGAAAACCGACGCCGCTGTTCGGTGTTTCTGCCCTGCGCGTTTATGATCCCCCCTCCCCCCCTTAAACCCCAATAACCCCCCCTGCAAGGTCGGAATAAGACAAGTGTGACTGATCGCCTTGGTTAGTTTATGTCACGGTCACACACACACATACGCACACGCACACACCCTCGCTGATTGATCGCATCGATGAATTTAGCAGCCTTATTGATCCGGGCTTGATCTATATAGGTCCGCTCCTCTCAGTGCTCCAATTATTGGAGGCTCTCCAGCTCTCTCTCTCTTTCTCTCTCTCTCTCTTTCCTTTCTCGCTCTCTCTCTCTCCGAGTCTCGCGAGCGGCGGCGTTTGGCTCGGAGCCACGCTCGCCCTGCCGAGCCAGGCTGTAATTATCCCCGGTGAGGCCGCGCTAACGCAGCGTGGCGCGCCTGTGGGGAACCGGTTAGCCCTACAACACCGGTGGGGGCGCGGAACCGCGCGCTTGCGTGTGTGTGTGTGTTGCTATTGCTCCAGCAGCTCCTATCACGGCGATTTCCAGCCCGTTCTTTCATGAATACATAAAAAATGCGAAATAACAAGAAGTCACTCCGAACTGCCTTTAATCCAGCGCGCCTCATTAAGGTGAACAAAACAGCAGAAGAAGAGCGAGTGCGCGTTTTTTTTTTTTTTTTTTTTTGGGGTCTTTTAAGAATGTGTTTTGCAAGCCATAAATCTATTGATTGCGCACATGCCCGCGCGTCTGGACGTGCCTGAGAGTGTTCGGGCAAGTTTCTGTGTGTGAGTTGCAGTAAGCGATCCATAACGATCTGCAGGTGGATTGTGCTGATTAGTACCGGCTGCTGTGGACTGAGCTGCGTGCAAAGAGCTTCCTGCAATCTGAGCCTGCCGACCGAGACTCTTTTTCTCTGTGTGTGTGTGTGTGCGCGTGCGTGCTGTGTGTGTGTGTTTGTGTGCTGTGTGTGTGCTTGCGCGCTCGCTCTGTGCTCGCTTGTGTGTTGGCAGGCAGCCCATATTTTTTTCCTCTAAACGTGAGTCAGTCGGAGCTGTGCGGTTTTGTCTCTGTTTTAAGCATATCTGACGAAACGTGCACTGAAGGTGCGCGCGCCTGCTTGCGTTTTTGAACTTGCCATGCGAGCGTGTGGGTTTGCCAGACTTCTGCTGAAGCGTTTGAATGCAGCAGCAGATGGCTGGATCGCTGAGTGTCTGTCAGCGGGGTTTGTGTGTGTTCACGCTGACAGGACAATGAAAAGCGAGGAAACTGGATCCTCGCTTTCAAGCACGTGTGAAGGCAGTTCGCGCCGTTTAAAAGAATAATATATATATATATATTTTAAACACAACAGTAGTGGTAGTATCATGCTGTGGGACTGCTTTTCTTCTCAGGCAAATTCCCTGGTGAGAGTTGAGGGAATTATCTCTGCTCTGGTTTGACAATATCACCCTCTGTGAAATTTGGTGGTGGCTGCAGCATAATGTGGGGATGGATTTTTAATCAACAATTTAAAAAATAAATAAACAAACAAACAAAAAAAAGAATTTAAAAGAAAAAAACATAGGCACACTAATCAGTTGGGGCCAGCGTAGAACCTTCACCATTCTGAAATATGGTGGTGGCAGCATCATGCTGTGAAGACAGATAAATACAGAGTAATTCTGGAGCAAAATCTGTAGGACGCTACTAAAGACAAAGTGGTTCAACAACCACTCTGAACGTGCGGCCAGGGCAACGATGGAGTGCTTTAGATGAAAGTATATTTACGTGTGAAAAAGGCTTAGTCAAAGTCTGGTTGAGAAAACATTGGTGTTCAAAGGTGCTCTCCTTTCAGACTGACTGAGCTCGAGACAGAAAGGTTTCGGGAATCTTTCGGTCTTAGAGTGTGTGAGTCTGTGTTGACACTGGTTTTGGCTGTTACGCGCACCCACCCACACACACACACACACACACACACACACCCACACACACGGCTTTATGCATGAATCATCGACACACAATGGCAGCAAGAGGACGGGATTTCTGCTTTTAAACACGTTTCTCAGTCACCAGCGTTTTCAAAGCCACATGCTGTTCAGGGTCTGGCTTTTCTAACCGCAAAGTTCACACACAACCAAAAGAAAAAAAGAAAGAAACGTGCAGCACAATCATTAAAAGAAAAAGAAAAAACAGGTCTGGTTGGGCTTTCCTGTCTGTTTCTGTGCCCCTTTTTCCTCCCCTAACTTCCCCTCCCTTACACACTCTCAGCAAATGTGTTTTTTTTTTATTATTATTCTGAAACTACACCGGTGTGCTTTTTTGCCAGAAATCTGCTTTGCCCCTTGGTTTCTTGGAGCAATATTCATCTTAATCCAGTTTTCCGTGAGTGATGGGAAGGGCCGTCTGGCTTCAGTGCCCTTGGAGGCTGAGCAAAAGGGGAGAGAAATGAGGAAAAAGGCCTGATGTGTGCTGCAACTTCTTTTTTCCAACACCTCTCTGACCTTTCCGCATGATTATAGGTGGGTCATTAGCAGGAATTTGTTTGAACGGCTCAAGGCTGTTTTCAGTAAGTTACTTGTGGAGAAAGCCTCTTTCAGTTTGGGATTAAATTGTTTAGAGGGTGGAGACGGGGGTTATTATGATACAATGGACTTGAGGGACACATGTTTGATTTGGGTGCATTTATTGCAACACGGACCGACGGTACAAGTGGCACATGCAGAGCTGTAGGGTTGAGTTAACGTGTGGACATGTAAAATTAGTCTTATCCTGCATAATACAAAATAACTCCTGAGTGCTTCTTCAATCTGTCTGCCATAGTGCAGAAACATAAAAAAATACATTAAAGTGTATTAGATGCTGCAGTTTCAAGCTTGTTGGGCTAAAAAGCGCTTAGCTCTGACTTTTTTGTTGTTGTTTTTTGAGTCGATGTTGCTTTGTTTTAACGCCAGAATCTTTAGCATACTGTAATACATATAAGAAGATGCATTCTGTTAACGCTCTAATAAGTCAGGGTACAGGTTACCCATAGCATGTGCAGTAGTAAGAACACTGGACATGTGTGCTAATAGTCTGGTCTCGTTTAAACCTAAAAAAAAAAAAAAAAAAAAAAAAATCTTTTTATTTTTTCTGTCTTTTACAAAAATGAATTTCAAATGTTGGCTAATCGCGCCCAGCTTGTTGCCGCTTTGCCTCGGTCTGAATCAAAATAATTTAGGTTCAGAGAGTGCAGCGTTTCTTGATCTTGTTAACATGGGTTTCCTCTTTCCTTTGTGGTTGGGTTCAAACTTGTGTTTTTCGCTCTCAACAATGAATGGTGTTGACTGACAATGGCTCTCTGGATTATCCCCACGTCCGTGTGAGGATTCCCACTCGAGAATTGCATCTGATTTTAATTCGGTGTTGCCTCGGGGCCTTAGGTTAAGAAGAAGAAGAAAAAAAGAAAAAAAGAATATCAGGGCCATTCACTATTGTTTCTTCCTGGCCTTGTCTTGGATAAAGGGACTTCTCATGAATTTCCAATCACTGAGTCCAATTTTTTACACAGGGAAAAGGAGCCGTCTTTACCGTTTGTCTTTGGTGCAGCAGCAGAGGAGTTTTTGCAGGGTGATTTGATGCCATCACAGCTTTTTCAGGTATTGTCTATGAACGGTTTTCTGTCTTAGTTGGGTTTTGTTCCCTGTCCACCCCACCGATTCCTCTATAGTGGGAACCCCTGCTGCGGAAACGTATTTACGCAGCAGGGTGTATTCACTGGATTCACTGCAGCTAACATCACGATGAAAGCAGAACTGAGTATCAAAGTGAGGAGTCAAGCTCGCCAATTCAGGCTTTTCTTTTGCCTGAAACAGAAATGTAAATGAAAAATCTCGCAAACAAAAAGTTGGGAGTGTTTCTGAACAGATGTTGCCTGGAAATTTGTGGTTATTAATAATAATAAATATGTTTTTAATCAATTCAAAATTTAGCTGTATGCCAACCTGATGAACATCTGGAAAAGTATTGACGTCTCTTAAACTGTTGGAGACGTTTTTATATTCTAATCACAAGCTTGGATATATTTGTTCTGGGATTCGTGTGGTAGATCAACACAAAAAAAAAACACAAAAATGGTGAAGGTGGAGAGAAAATGATTCAAGGTTTCTAAATGTATTCATATTCAGTGTTGTGTGCTCTGAATTTAATACAGCATGGCTAGTTTCACTATGAGGGTGTTGGCAGCATTGTGCTGTGGTAATGCTTTTCTTTAGCAGAGGCAGAGACGCTTAATACACAGCAGGACTGGAAGAAAACCCATCATGGAAGAGTTGGGACTGGAGGATGGAGCTTCTTCTTCGGGTAGAACAACAATTCCAAAATAATGAAATGGATTAGATCAAGGATTATGAATATCCTCTTGAACACCGGCCAGACTGACCACCACAACAATAGCAAATGTTTTAAAAGGTCACAGGTTCAGAGATGTTGGACTCCATCTTGGTTTACCACAAAAAAAAAATGGAGAGAGCTTCAAAGAGTTTGAATAATCAGGTAAGGTTAATAGGAGTGGATTTTAGTTTTTCTTTAATGAAGCTCTTTGTGCATGCGTTGACCAGCAGTGTGAGTATATAACCCCCCTCTCTCCATGTTGTGGTTTAGCAGCTGTGGTCAAAGTGAGCGACTCTCACTTGATGAAAGGTGAGGAGAGGGAGGAGCTGAGCTGAGCAAACATGCCCGCTAATTCACCCTGGATTTGTTTAGGTTTTAGAGAGTTTTTGCTTTAAATCTGCGTGTCAGAAACTCCGCGCTGTTTTTCTGCGGGGTGGAGGTTGATGGGGACGGGGGAGGAGGAGACGAGGAGAAAGCGGCGCTTTTGTTCTGGATGCAGGCGGACGCCCATCCTGCTACCTTTCCACTGAGGGAGGAAGCCCTGCGCTCCACTTCCACCGGCGTCCTAATCCAAACTTCTGGACAACTTGGCCTTCAAGATGAGCTTAGCTTTTTTAAACGCATCCATATGCGAGTGCTCTACGAGCTTTGTGTTTATTTGTGTATGACTGTCTGGTTTAACTCCCACTTTCAACAGCTGCGGCAAATACAGGCAGACCTTCCATTGCCAAGGCTCCTTCTTACTCCTACTCTGCTTCTGTCTGCCTCCAACTTCTGTCTGTCTGTCGGCCATCTTTCTTTCTTTCTTTCTTTCGCTTTTCATGTCCACCCCGCCAATCCCCCCCCGAACACCCCCCCACCCTCAGTTTCTCCAACACACACACACATACACACGCAAGCACATGATGCACACACCTCAGGCTTGATATTCATAGCCTCCTCCTCCTTTGCTTGACATGGGAGCTTTAACAGATGTGCCCCAGCCTTGAGCTGCCTCCCCTCTCTGTCCCCCGCGCTCTCTCTGCGTCTCTAGTGTTTCACAGAGACGTCTTTAGGCTTGAAAGAAAACAAACAAACAAACAAACAATGGAAGTCAACAGAAATTGATTTGAAATATATTCCCTAAGTGTCAGCTCAAAAAGGTTGAATGTGAAGAACGGTTAAAAATCTGTGATGGCGTTAAGTAGTTCTGTTGTGATCATTGAGGTTCTGACAAAGACAAAAAATATTGTCTTATTTACTTGGACTATAAAGAAATTTCGCTAATTTGTTGAATATACAGAGCCAGCCTGAGGCATACATGAACAAATCTGCTGCTTATGTCCTCCAGGCCTTCAGGGGGCAACAAAGAGCACTCAAGTTCTCATGTATCGAGCTTAAAATGTAACATTCCTTTTACATATTTTATTACTGAACGATCAGAATGTTGATAGTTTAAACATTTCAGCCTTGTGTTTGTGTGTGTGTGTTGTTAAACTGCTAACTAATCAATAATACTAAAAATCCAGACACAATCGCCAGTAGAAGAAATAACCTTATTTTCACAATTACTTTTTATTGTTTCCTGATTTATTACAATATAGAGAACTTATATTTTTGGTTAATCAGTTCAAAATTTTAACATTTCATTCTATACAGAGTGATATATTTCAAGTTAATCTAGATGACTATTGTTTATAAGAGTAACAAAAATCCAAAATTCAGATTTCATTAATTTGGGCTATTACATGAAAACAATAAAAAATATATTGGAATAAAGGAATGTCGGTCTACATTGAAAGAATAGTAATGTTCTGTACGCTGTCTTCGAGCAGTATTTTCCGCTGGTCACTGCATCAGTGCTGCGTAGCATGGACCTGATCGGCCTGTTGCCGAAGTATTTAAAGATGGCGGCCTTCCGGTCATCGGCGTTGTTGGCTCTGGTGCCTCTCACCTTCCTCATGACAATACTCCATAGATTCTCTGCTGGGATTTAGGTCAGAGCAGCTGTGTGCTGCTCACTCAAGCACAGAGACACCGTAGCCAAATATAGCAGGTACCAGTACTTCTGGCAGGTGCCAAGTTCTGCTGGAAAAAATAAAATCAGCATCTCCATAACACTTGTCAGCAGAGGGAGGCATGAAGCGCTCTAAAATGTCCCGGTCAACAACGAGACAAACTCAAGTAGCTTGGAGTCTGTGGCTAAATGTGTAATTGATTTGAAATTAAATTCAAATGAACCTGCTTTCATCTGAAAAAGAGGACTTTGGTCCACTGAGTGACAGGCCAGTCCTTTCCTCACCTCGGTTCAGGTGACATTCGTGGCACATTGCCTCTAATTCAGGACGAGCTTCATGGAAAGAGAATGTGACCTTTACTCTCTACGTTTGTGAGCTCCAGGTCCGGCTGCAGTCCACAGTTTGAAAATTTGTCATTCCTTCTTTAACCGGTCTGACTTCCAAATGCCCTGAATGCTTGTTCACCTTAATCTACCACATTTCTTTTTCTTCCTTTCACTAAACTTTCCATCAATGTGGCGGGAAGGACAGGATAGAGTGCTATAAGATGAAAATACAGCTTTTTAAATATGCAAGTCAAATCATCACATTTCTTTTAAAAAATAATGTTATTGGTGTAATTACATTTTCTGAGAAACTGCATTTTTTTTTGGGGGGGGGGGGGGTTGTATTTCTGCAGCGAGTCTATATCATATATTAATTTCAATTTTTAAATTCAATTACCGGAATTAATTAACATGTCGATGACGTCCTAATTAGAATAGACGGGCCTGCTGTGTGAATTGAGATTAGGGACCCCCGAACTAAATCCTGCTCGGAGCTCCATACAGTCACGGGCCAGATATATTTGTCACATAGCCAAAAAAATAAATGAATAAATAAATGAATTATACAAAAAAAAAAAAAACACCGACATTTGACGCTGCTTTCTAACCTCACGTCGTCTTTCATATTCCGGTTCTATTTTCTATCAAATTATCCACGTGCCTCATTTGCCACCTAATGTGTGTTAAAACCCAGCCGAGCGCTCTTTAGGACTTTTCAGCGGAGCCTCCTCGGTGTGTGTGCTTCTCTCTGAGCGAGTGGTTGTGTGTGTCTCCGTGTGCGCGCGCAGCCAGTGCCGTGCGCTGGAGGCTTATGGTAATTGCGGTCTCCCGACTGGCCTTCTGGGTAGAGTCTGCGCGAGTGGGAGTGGAAGCGAGTCGCTCAGTCTCGGCAGCGTTCATCCATTCTCTCTCGCTCTCTCTCTCTTTCTCTGTGTGTGTGTGTGTGTGTGGGGGTGTGTGGGTGCATGTGTGTGAGTGCGTGCACGTTTGTGCGCGCGCGTGTGTGTGCGCGGCACTCCCCGTAATCACACAGCTCTGTGTGCGTCCTCGGTGCGAACCGAGGGGCTCCCGACACGGGCTGTTCTCTGCCACTCTGGAAGCGAAAAGAGGATCGGAGCGAGAAACCGGAGGAGGAGAAGAAGAAGGGGAGAGAGACAAGAGAAACTACACGGGACAGATCCCCCTCCGAAGCCGCCTTCTTGTCGCTCGGATTCCGCTGTTTGGAAGCAGGGAGGGCGGGGGACGCGCGGAGCGGAGCGCAGCGACGCAAAGCGGGAGGAAAAGGGGCTTTTTCCGAGCACGGCGTGCTCCGTTCAGACCCAACATGGCGCTGCTGCGAGGTACGGACGAGCTGATTTAATTTCTCCGCCAACCTCACCTCACCACCTGTGTCCTCTGAGCGGCTCGGAACCGACACAGTTTTTTTCTTTCTTTCTTTCTAACTGGTCGGATCCTCTTTTGTGGATTTTTTTTTTCTTTCAGGATTTCCCCCTCCGTCTCTCTGTTTCGGCGCAGGATCTTTTTGTAGCTCTATGGAAGCTCCTAAAAAGTCCGCTTGAAATAGTGAGTGAAGGATGAGAGTCCGCTGTAGACAATAGGACACACATTGAGGGGTTTATTTGTAAGATTTGCCTCGTTCCGTGACAAGTGGATAACCTGTTCGACACTTTTTTTTTTTATTCTTTTTTTTTTTTCCTCCTCCTGGACGGGATCGTCTGTCTCCAGCAGACAGGAGCGGAGCCGGGGGCCAGTCTACGTACACGTCCACGCACTGGGAAAAAAAAACAACAAAAAAAAAAACAGGACAAAAGACTTGAATCGGACTCTACGGAACTTGCACCATTTAAACAGGTGAGCCGAAAACAAAAGACTAATCTGAATGTGTTTTATTTCCCCATCACCATGTGTGAAATCTCCCTTTTTTTCCCGGAGCCCCGGAAAAAAAAGAAAGAAAGAAAAAACAAAAGAAAAACAACAAAAACAACGTGCTCCGCTCTTATATATATATATATATATATATATATATATATATATATATATATATATATATATATATATAAATTGTGTCCGTAAAGGTTTTGACTGTTTTACATGCTTCAGTGTGATTTTCACGGGAAGAAGAAATAAAACATAACAAAAACAACACCAAACAAAACAAAAAAAATTCAGACTGGCTGCTGATCGCGCTGATGTGCGCAGGGACTGTGGGAGAGGATCGGACCACTTCTAAGAATAGCGCATAGGGTGGTCTTTGTGCGTTTCGGCGGGGCAGCGGCATGTGGTTGATAAACAAAGCGCACACACCGCACACACACAAGCGCACGCGCGCGCGGACACACACACAGACAGCCTGCGCTCCCAGCGTCCTGTCAGCCGGACGGAGGTGAGAAGGACGTCCCAGAGATTAGCGAACTTGAAAGTGGCGCCGTCCTTGGTTGGTGTTGGTGGCGGCAGTGCCTGCTCGGCTTTTCGCACCCCGTTGTGTGTGCGTGTCTCTCTGTGTGTGTGTGTGTTTTGTGCGCGCGCGAATATGTGTGTGTGTGTGTGCGTGTTTGTGAGAGAGAGAGTCTGGCTGTGAGGGGCTGATGCGAGTGCTCGTGCGCGCACACGGAGCTTCTGCGCTAAACAAGGTTACAGGAATCCAGCCTCGCCCTGTACCAAAGGCAGCGCGAGCGCCGCTCCGATGAGACAGTCCGGTTCAGTTGGAGGGCATCCCCCGCGGCGTGTGTGCCCCTGCTGCCCCTGCTGCCCCCGCTGCCGCTGCTGCTGTCACCGCAAGGCGTGGAGGTGCTGGGGGGCGTGGGGGGAGGTTAAAAGGGGTAGAGGGGGGATGGGGGGCTTTGTTTGGATAGATCGGACCCTCGTCAGTCCCAGAGGTAGTGTGAGGCGTGTGTGGTTGTGGACCGCTCACCTTCCTGTCTATATAAGTTGATGGAAACCGCTCTGGCTGCGTGCCACCCCCCTCCCGGCTCCCCCTCTCCTCACAGCGTGTCTCGCAGGTGTTCTCGGGTTTGACTTAGCGCTGCAGCGTGTTGTTTCTCTTCCCCTCCTTTCCCGCACGCAATCTCGCCCCGAGTGGAGGATTAATGGACCCCCCCCCCCGCACACACACTCTCCCGACCCCCCCTCACCCCCTACATTCTCCACAGGATCCCCGGAGCTCCGATGCGCGGTTCCTCTTACTCTTTATATCCAAACAACCTACTTTCCAAACAGCCATTTATCACTGCCACTATAATTTCCCTAATTGCTTGGTGAGTTTCGCGTTGTTTCCACACCAGTCTCGTTTTAAATTATCCTTTTTTTCCCCCCTTCTTCTTCTTCTTCTTTTTGTCGCCGCGGAGCGCATCTTGCAGCCTGAAGTTGCAGTTTAATTGAAATAAGAGCCGCAGGGCTTGTTGGATGCGTTCCAAACTGAGAGTTTAAAGCTCATCTGCAGGCTACGCAGACTGCTTTCCGACGATACCGTTAAGCAGGGGGATCTTTTTTTTTTTTTTTTTTCTTAATTTCTCTTTTAAGATCGGAGTCCCGGTCCAATAATTAAGGGGACGCTCTGTTCTGCTCCTCTCCTCACAGAGAGATCGATGCGCTCCCATATTGGCTGGCTTCGGCTCGCTGACTGATTTTAGCAGCGACAGAAATACCTCTTCATCCTTCCCCGCGGCCAATCTGCGCAGATTAAACTGTATAGGCTGTATGGAACATCGCGCGTATAACGCGCGAACAGATTGGAGGAGCAGGATCAGGACCTTGCGTTTATGGGACGTTTCCAAGGAGCAGAGAGGAGGGGTGAGGTGGTGGTGGAGGGGGATTAACTAGTGTGGGTGTGGGGGGTGTGGAGGCTACTTCAGTGGGCTTTGATGCAGAAAGGGAGCTTTGTTGTGTGCGGATTAAACCGCGGTCTTAAACCTACCAACCCAGACTTTTCAGTAAAAAACAAAATCAATGAAACTGACTCGAGATGTAGTTCGTGCCACCACCGGACCTTTCTATATATTTTAGATGTAAATCAGTGTTTAATCAAGATAAAGCATACTAACCGTGCCCTTGATGATATCACTTTAGGTACTACAGTTCTTTCTCTCGTCTTGCCCGTTTTTAAGGAAATCCCCCCTGTCAGGGCTGTGTACTTGTACCCTGCACGTTTGAATTTCAGGATAAGTTGGCAGCAATGAAACAAAGAGAAGATTGTCAGGGGGCATATCGGAAAAGATCTGGCCTCAAATCCTATGTCGAAATCTGTTTTCCAGTCTACCCTCATGTTTACCTCTTTCCTTTCAGCTCACCTCTCGTACCTCACGTGACGTCATCAGCCAAGACGCACCTAAACCGGAATTAGGTTTTTAGTTCGCCCCCACTTCGCTTTCAAATTTCCTTGCGTTTTGTGCAACCCCGGCTCAGAAACCCGCACTTTTATCGCACTGTTTTCTTAGTGGGAATAAAGCGCGCCATCCGGCCGCGTGTTTCATTGGCGACGTGAACGTCTACCGGGAACCTTGGAGACTTTGTGGTAAAACAAAGAACGCGCTTCAGTCCGAAGTTGCACACTTTTATTTGATCTCCGATTGATTTGCGTGAAGCTGCCCGATTATCAGTTTTCCGACACATATAAAACGCATGTTCAATCACCTTCCATTTGAGCAAACCTTAAATAAATAAATAAAACAACTCACACGGGCTCACGCTGTGGACGCCCCAGAGCACAACTCTTCACGTTTTGTGTGGGCCGAGTTTATTTTTAGCGCGGCCCCTGTCGGACTGTTTTGCGCGTCATTTTTCCACTGCGCGCTGTGAAAGTCGGCGCGGGGACTGAGCTGTTCTCCAGGTGTTGGAGCTGCTTTTTACTTTCTATATCATTTCATTTCTCTCCCCCTTTCACGTGTTCGGGGAGCTCTACCAACCCCCCCCCCCCGCCATAAACGGCGACTCTGATTACGCAGATACACGTTTGTCATGTTTCATTTTGGTTCTACTCTGGACGACGAGGAATCCTCACAGATCGTACTCATCTGTCGGTATCCTCAAAGTTTAGCTTGGTGGGAGCTCGTCTTAATGGATTGGGAGGGAGGGGGGGGGGCAGAAAAGGGGAGGACGCAGTTTCCAAGCAGCTTGTTGGATTTACATGGTTGAGAGGGAAAACAAAAAATAAAAATAAAAAAAATCACCTGAAGGCAGTTCCAGCTCGGCTCCTGCTGCTGGGTATGGGAGGGAGGGCTCATTGTCATGGTGAGTGATGTGTGACAGTGGTTGTGTCAGCGTGGTGCTCCGCGAGGACCTGCTGCGTTAAAGAGAATGGGAACAACCACACCGCCTCCATTCTAAACCCATTAGCCTCCTGTTTGTCCCCGTTTTTTCTAATCTGGGATCAATAGGGACCACGGCGGGGGGAAAATTACGCACGGGGAGAGTGCGTCGATACAATCACGGAACGGCTTTTTGCTTATCAAACCCATTGTGTTAGAATGGGTGGGCGGGAGGCGGGGGTGGGGGTGCAGGGACGGGAATAAATTAGTTTAAAAGAACAACCGATGTTCTGTTTTATATCCAGACGGAGTTAGGAGGCTTGTTTTTTTTCTTTTCTTTTTTTTTCTTTTTTTTTTTATTGTTGCCGTGCTTCTCTCTTCTCCTTCACTCACGCTTGGATATAAAACAACAGTCTCGTCGCTGCCGGCGCTGCGCTGAGCTGCGCTGTGCCGCGCTGCGCTGCCGAGTCGAGATGCGTGTGAACAAAAGCAGAGGCGCGACAGAGAGCCGCGGTGAGATCGGTTTTCCAGGCGCTGCGCTGCTCCCGGAGGAGACGTCACGGTTTGATTGAAGCTATGCTCCGTGTTGGCCTCCCGGGACTTGGCGATGAAACAGGAGACCCCCCCCCTCCTCCTCCTCCTCCTCCCTCCTTCCTTCCTCCCCCACACAAAGCCCTCAATCTCCCTTCTCTTCCCTCCCTCCCTCTCTCGGCGCTCACAAAGCTTTTTGTTTCGACGAGGTCTGGAGCGCACGGGTCACTTCCCCGCAGAGATGTGTCGGGGCCCCCAGCGCTGCTGTTTTCACCCACCGCGCTGGGAGCAGGGAGCCAAAGCGCATTATTCACGAACACAGCGGCGCTGTGGCATTTTCAGATCGGAAAATACAGACGCGCATGTTTTTTTTTTTTGTTGTCGCCGCCCCCCCTCCTCCCCCGCCACCCCGTATGAACGCGTTAAAACAAAAGCCCGAAGCTGAATTTCGGCCTGAATTCAATAAGAAAATTATGAAAAACTCAAACTTTTAATTTTCCGTGCCATGCTTCTGCCAGTTGGACAGCGTTTCATCTTCGCTGTCAGAGCGATCTCTTTAGATCGTCCTGAAACCCCTCACCTCACAGGACCAAAAGGGTTTAGGGGATCTGTGTTTGCGGTGGACGTGGAAGAAGGCTGATTCTGTACAATCTGAGCCATTTCATCTTCTTTGGATCATAGTGACCCAGTCTTTCTAGCAGAGGCCTGCTTGTATTTGAAAAGAGTTCTTGGTGCTTCTTGCTCCAACAAGATTCTTTGTGGCTTTTGGAGGAGAAGCGACCCCACAGCATCATAGATCCTCTCCTATGCATAAATAAAGTGCAGAAGTGTTTGTTGTTCATTCTTATTTCTCTCATTACTGAAGCACGTGGATGCAGTTGAAGTTAACCTTAGCATACTGAATGTTTGCGTTTGTGATGGTAGGACAAAATAAAGGCCTCTTCAAAATGCCTACATGTGGGTGGATTAGGTTTTATGGTTGCTATGGAGACTTGGTGACCCTGACGGTGCCAGCAATTCTCGAGCAGTGAGCTCTGGAGATGTTTTCTACCTCACTTCTTGCTACTTGTCGTTACTTTGGGGTCGTTACTTTATACCCAAAGTAACGACAAGTCCTGGCTTACTAATCAGAAGAAGGTAGAAGAAACTGATCTACTCAAAAGATTAAACAGGCAATGCAGGATTTTGGTTAAACTCATCTTTAAAGAGATTGTTCTGTGCTACCGTTAACCTTTGTCAAAAGCCGATTGTTTCCTAAATAAATGAACATGCTTTAAATTAAAGGTTGTATTTTTCAAAACACGTTTATCAAAAGCGCCACGGCCAACAAATCTGTCCGTGTCTGTCAATTTAAGTCGACCTTCAAAATGTTAAGTTCTTCCCTTCTTAATCCTGGCACCAGAAGGAAGATTTGTTGTTGTTGTTGGGAAATGCCAGCTGCGGGGATTGGATGTGAGGAGACTACAAAGGCTGTAAAGAGAAAACCCAAACCTCCCCCTAAGATTGCGCTCGGCTTCACCGGCCTCGCTGTGGCCTATCGGAAGATTGATTTGGCAGAAGAGCGCTGATGACATGCATACCTCCCCTCCTCTGAAGCCCGTGCAGGCACAGTCTTGATCAAGGCTCCTGGTTTGTTTTTAGACCTCGGCGCCTCGGGCATCGCTGACGAAACCCCACGGATTTTTTTTTTCCCTTTTTTTTTTTGGCAGCGCAGTGGGGAGGTAGCCAGAGGAGTTTATTGCACCACGTAGCCTTCAAAGCAGGAATGTGCTATCTGCCGTTTGGCTGGAGTTCATGTTGGCTGCAAAGCTTTTGACCTGCCGTTCTGGGGCCTTTTTTTTTTTTTTTTTTACCACAGAGTCGATAGACTACCTATAGGACTCACTTCAGAATTGATAAAGTCTACCTGTTTTTGGCTTGAGCATCAGAAACCCGGCGTGCCGGGGTTTCATTTATTACTTCAACCAACAGTAAAGCCGCCCTGAACTTTTCTCCCTCTCTGATCCTAATCACCCCCAAACCTTTTAAGGTGCGTGTCCACCGCAGGAACGTTTTCCAAAATATAGGGCAAGTTTTTTTTTTTTTTTTTTTCTTTTCTTATTTTCCTGTTTCCGCTACAGGAACCAGGGCTAAATCCGATAACCAGGGCAGACAACCTGTGAAAACAGCCCCGTCAGTGAGGCAGCACTTTTTGAATGCATCTGCCCTGAACTATGAATTAAGTTGTTTTACCCTGGCTGTTTTCACGTTCACGTTTTGAACAACCAAGCTACTTATGTAAATTACTTCTGTAATGACTCGCGATACGACGTGGGGAAATGTCCCTCCTGTTCTAAAGGTCTGGCCCCTCCCACGACAAAACTTCTCCAGAAAAGGTTCGGGGTGATTACAACCCGAATCTTCCTATTTGACTGTTCTCATCGAGCGAGTGTTTGCCCTGATAATGACTTTTATAACTGTTTCCTGTGCTGAAAAGGACTCAGAAAACTAGTCTGGTTCCTGAAGAATAGATTGATCCTTTCAGGTTAGAAAGTATTCACCCACCAGCTTGTTTAATATATGTCGGATGTCATATGGAAGTATTGTTCCTATGAGGCCAACTTCTGGGGAAAAAAAAAAAAAAAAGAGAAAAAAAAGCGTCAAACAAGCTCCGGTAAATGCCGGACGACTTGTGCATGCGCATCTCTATTACAATCGTGTCCTTTGGTGGCATAAAGAGCCATTTAGTCCCCCATTTGGCCCGCGATGAATAGAGCCAGTTCAGTGGCCGCCACCCGGGCCCCTGTGACAGCACCAGGGGTGGAGGCGGTGCGACGGGGAGCGCACAATGTCTCCGTTGTTGTCGACCGTGACGTCGAGGGGCAGGGATTGAACCGAGCACCGACTTGCATGCGGCTGTGCAGCGGGCTCCGGGGAGGACGCATGCAAGCGGCCCCCCTCACTTGTTTACAACTGGCTCGCTAATAATGTGACAGTTGAAGAGCCGCCGCCATCTCCCCCCAGCTTCTCCAGCTCCGTGAGTGGTGCGCGCGCGCGCGTGTGTGAGTGTGGACGCGCTCCAGCTCCCCGTCGCCCCCGCCTTTTTTGTTGGCCCCTCTGAGCTCCCATCTAAAATGAGAAACAGCTTGTCAACTTTTCACAGGGTCTTCATTGTGACGATCAGTCGGACCATTTGGCACGCGTCAGCCTGATAATCAATAACAATTAAAATTGTGCCGGCGTTCTGTGCGCCTGAGCTTTTTTTTTTTGCTCATTGTGATGCTGGGTGTCGGTGCTGGTGAGAGTGTGGCCCGAGGCGGAGTGTAGTTTGCAGCCAGGCAGCACTTCTGCCCCTCGCTCGTGTTGTGTTTCCCTCAGATTTGTTCCCCACTGCTTTCCGTTTTGTTCACCTGCAGCGGCGTGCGCGAGTTTCCCTTTTCTCTCGTGCGCCCGTGTGTGTTGGCGCGCGCGCGCGCGGCCGTGCTCGCGTCTAATCCATGTTTATCCTCACCCCACCCTCGTCGCTGCGGAGATTATCCTGCGTCACAGTGCTTTTTTTTTTCTTTTTTTTTTCTTTTTTTTTCAGAGCTGATCGGAGCTCTGCGCTTCGGAGAGCCTGCTGGCAGCGCTCCAAGGACAAAGAGCGAGAGGGCGCGCGCAGTTAGACCTACATTCCCCGGTCTGCCGTTATTCTAACGAGCTTTAAAACAGGACACGGCAAAGCGCTGCTCGTTTGCTGCTTATTTCACTCCGCTTATGCATTCCACTTGGCGACCAGATCCGCCAGTATAAAGATAAATAAGGCTCTAAATTGTGGATCGCATGCATGAGCTGCATGCGCGCGCGCGCTGCGCAGGGGACACACAAAGGGCCTCAGCCATGCAGGAGGAGATGATAAGCGGAGCCCGGTGTTTGTTTTTGTTTCCACACCGCGGGTCACTGAGAGTTCAAGGCGCTGTCACCAGAAGGAAGAGACAAAGAAAAATAAGCATTGTGTTTTTTCTTTCTGTCCTTCTTTCTTTTAATCTGTCAGTTTTGAACTTGTCGTCTTTAACGAGAATCGACGCCGAAATCCGAACCTAATTACGTCCATAAAGGCTGGTGAATGCTGCAGACCCCCTGTTACTTCCCTCAAACCGCCGCCCTCCTCCTCCCGCTGTTGCTGCATGCTGCTGCCGGCCGCGCAGTGACGGATTGGTTGGCCCTCGGGAGTTGTTTGTTGCCCCAAACTATTCTTAGCTGCAGGGATGGGCGTCGACGCGCTCCCTTTTCCTCCCTCCTCATCCTCCCATACCCCTTCATCTCAGGTCGCTCCTTCCTCTCCCGTCCGCTCCACTCGCGGCGCGGTATTATGTTCGGATTTGGACCCAGAAAAATCCTCAGCCACCAGACTCGCTGGCTTCTAACTGCAGGCCCGTTTGATATTTGACACCCTCTGCAGGCCCGCAGCTCCGTCTCCTTCGCTGCCTTTACAGGCTCCACATTATTGACGTGAATGTTAGAGGGTCAATATTCCCCTACAAAAACCCGCGTTGCTCAAATTATCGACAAATAAGTTGGACGTTTTAAACAAAAAATGGCTTACGTTTCAGCTTGATGATTAATTTAAAAACAACAAAAACAAACAAACACTTGTATTGTTCATGCTCTGTTAAATTTGTTCTTTACTCAAAGTTTGAGTTAAATAGGACATTATTTAAGATCACTTCATTTTTCTTTGGAGTTAATCATATGACGATTTGTGTACATTTTTTTGTAGTTCATCGTAAGAAATGTCGCCACGACTCCAATAAATAACAGGCGCCAATAAGAGGACTAGTTATTTTAGTTTGATGAGGGCAATGAGAGTTATGCGCGAGGTTTGAGCATTTTTATGAGAATTTATATCAAGAGTTCAAGAAAATACTTAATTGAAATTAATATTTAATACAAATTATATGGTTCAAGTTTGTTTACAAGTAAAAAATTGGAAGCTGTGAGGAAACAGCAAAGTGTCAGTTCGGATATTGAAAGTAACTACTAAATGGTGCCGTTCACAACGGGAACACCACTATAGCACCATGGGTCATTCTCTAGCTGCCTTGCCTGAGGATTATGATGGAGCTTATGACTCCAATAAATAACACAGGAAATCAGGAAGTCGCTTATTTTGGTTTGATCAGGCGACCCAGTCTGCCATATCCCATAAATGCCCCAAACAGATATCACAATCAGCATAAAAGAGAGCGGGATACTGTGAAATTTAAAATGTGTGCTAAATTAGCATCTTTATAACTTAAAATCAATTTGACTGGTAAGGGAGGAAGGGGGAGGGGGTAAACACTAAGAAGGACAAACCGATATGCAAAGGTTACACGACAACGCGGTTTATTTACAGGCTTGACACGGTGAAAGGAACAAACCGACCCAAAGCCTTCATGCCTGCAGCTTTCCATTTCCAAACCATGTAAATTGACACATTGTAGACGTTACATCATTTGTCAAAGCGGGACACGTAGCTGCATCGAAAGTCACAGTCGGAAATGGAACAGATGAAACCAGAAAGTTTCCCCCTCCCCTCCTGATTAATGTTTGTATTGTTCTGTGCTTTTAATTATTATTGTTGTCGTTGCTTTCCTTTCTTTCTTTCTTTTTTTTAATCACAGCTTCACTAAAACGAAAGAAGGAACAAATATAAGTGAATGGCCGAAGGTTTAGTTTAGATTTTGATTGATTCCTGGTGCTCTGCGCAGACTTGTCAGCGCATGAGGAGCCGTTGCCTGCCAGACTCAGACACAGAGAGAAAGTGTGTGCATGTGACGCTTCACGCACGCAGCACAGGAAACGGGAGAGAGAGCGAGAGAGAGAGAGAGAGAGGTGATTTCTCAACAGCGTCTGCGCTTTCGGAACGGAGCCGAAACGCACACGTGGCCCCGCGCACACGTTCATCCCGCGCCAGAAAAACTCACGCACGCACGACCGCGCGCACAGCTCCGTTTCGGTTCCGTCAGATGCGGATGTTGTTGAAGCAGAACGGACCGACCAGAGCTGCTCGGTGAGGAGAAGGAGGGGGTGGAAATGTAGAAGCGGAGGAACAGGAGGAGGGGGGCCTCTCTCTCTCTCCTCTCTCGGCAGGCTGATTAATGTGCTCCGGGTCACCGCAATAAAAAAAAGTGGTGTGCCAGCGGCGCGGCAGCGAGGCGTTTCACCGCGATGATCGAGGAGCCGAGCTTCTCTGCTGCTCTCAGCTCCGGAGAGCTCCGCGGAAGGCTCACTCTTTCTATTTAAAGCAATTGCTGCCTCTCACTTTGCTCCCGTTGGAGGCTCTTCCAACCGGACTGCCTTGCAGAAATACCCACAAACTGAAGGTAGCGTTCAGACTTTGAGCTCAGGGGGAGCTGCACTTTTCAGATCTCCTCGCTGCTGTTCTTGATGAAAGCCTGTAGAAATTTGGCAAACCACTGAGGGTGTGAAGATGTCACTTAAAGGCTCATAACTGTTCAGTAATCCTGTGGTTTTGTCACTTAGCAGATTTATGAGTAACTAATTGCTGTCTTTTCCACGGGTGTTTTTTTTTAAGTTGGAAGTATGGCTCACTGCCCAGGGCGGCAACAGATTTAGCTGCTGAGATTAACCTGAAATCAAACAAATCTATACTTTTCATAATTGCACAATTTTGGTTCTTTTCAAAGCTACCTTCAGCATATTTCCCCAGTCTTTTAGCGCTTGCAGTTCTTAAAGTAAAAATCAAATCTTTCGGGTCAGAGCCCCAAGTAGTATGGAAGTTAGTATTGTCCAGTAAAATCTTGAGTAGTGCATTGCTAAAGTGCACAGATGTTTGAGGGCATGTTTATCTTGCCACATCAATGCAAATACGGACGAGGAAAAGGGAATCTTTCCACTGCAGTCTCTTCAGTCTGTGCAAATCTAAACTGTGTGAGTGAAATCACAAGTTCAGGGAGCCAGTTGTGGAACTTATTTCAGAAATATGTAGGAATATATAATCGATTTTCTCTGCGCTTGTTTCAGAACTCAAGAAATTCAAAGTTATACAAACTTCAGGATTCAGGGACGTTTATTTGTGCCTTGATGGGTTTCTTTTTTTCTTCTCTTGCAATTTTTCTTTGAACAAAAGCCTTTTCACTTAAATCTTCACCTATTATATTCCCCTGTATATGTGGCTTCTTTTCTCCTACATGCTCTCCCTCCGTGCGTGTTCTGGTGCGAGGGTATTGTTGATCTGAGGCTCTGTGTTGGCGGGTGGTAAATGGGCTCCCGCCGAAGTACTCTGCGATGCATAATCTTCCCTCGCTCTGCTGGCTGAGGCAGCCGAGAGAGCAGGTCAAAGAGGGCACAGAGAAACCGTGTGTGTGTGAGGGGACGTGACTGAATAGACGTGGCCCCGCAGGGCTCGGCGAACAAGCCCCGCTTGGGGGACGGTGGGAGGACGTGGGGGGGCCGCTGTAAGGATGAAGGAGTGTTGATGGATGGGAGGGGTCAGAGCTATTGTGGCTGTCTGCTTTGCATTTTCACCCCGTCATGTTTCACCATTTTTTGGAATGCAGCTCCAGTACAACACTCTCTGTCTGAGATTTCATGAAATTTAAGTGGCGGTGTCGTGGAACTGCGTCTGCGGTGTGTTCATGTGGCAGAGCCAAGGCGCTGACTGCTAACTGTTTACTCATCTCCACAGGGCAACATCTGTTCGTGATGTCGATGCTGAGACACAAACTGACCTGGCACTAAGACGAGGAAACGACATCACACAAAATATGGCAAGTTCCCGTGGTTGTCATTTGTCACTTTGAGAACAAAATACATGGTTAAGGTCGGTTGGTTGGTTTAAGTCTGAATGGACCGC
This sequence comes from Poeciliopsis retropinna, assembly GCA_010277075.1. Taxonomy (NCBI): domain Eukaryota; kingdom Metazoa; phylum Chordata; class Actinopteri; order Cyprinodontiformes; family Poeciliidae; genus Poeciliopsis; species Poeciliopsis retropinna. The sequence continues at coordinate 14,726,901 of VMRM01000012.1, read as the reverse complement.
ATGTAAAAAATAAAAAAATAAAATAAATAAAAACTGTCATATTTTAATCCTTTTTTATATTTAAAGGTACTAGCCAGATTCACTAAAGTAAATGAATCAAATTCACATTAAATATAGTTAGTCATTTATAAAACATGTCATAATCAGTTCCTCTATTTATTTTAATGTAAAATCTGCCCTCATAAAATCAAGCACACGCCTCTGGTGACACCACTAAAGACAAAGAATCTGATCCGAGTTAATTTCCTACATCCCAATTTTTTTCTTGTTTTTCCTTTCTTGTTTGTGTTTTTAATCACATTATTTCATTCTGAGAGGTTTACTGTACAGCTGCAGGAAAACATTTGAGCTTTTTGGCAGATGATTGCATGGACTTCAACATTTCTAAATGTGTCCAAAAATGAAAACTAATTTCTGAAGGGAACAAGGAAATACCTGGAATGGGATTTAAAGCTTCTGAATCGATGTTGAAATCTCTCAGAAGTCACTGGTTGCCAGTAGAGCTTACTGATGCTAGGTGGTGGACTCCATTCTCCTACCAAATACAAACAGCAGCATTGCATTAGTCCTTTTTAAGAAAGTATTTTAGGAAATCCTTCATTGAAAAGCCATCCTTCATTACAGCTGTGTTTAAGGTACATTTGTTACTGGAATAAAAACATTTCACTAAATAGTAGCTGTCAGTGATTAAACTCAACTAAATGCATTTTTTCTTTCTTTCTTTCAGGTGGATGCAAGGTTGACGCCCCTGGCTGCGATGGGGCTTGACCGAAGCACTCTGATACACGACAGCCTCCGTCTCCATGGTGGGGTCGTATACCCAGGGATCAGAACCCTCCCAGCGGAGAAGAGCAGAGAGACACCCACCCTCCCACTCGCCTACAGTAGGGATGGTCTCCCAGAGCTAATTTACAAACCCGACAGCCCTCTGGACAGTCGTAAGCCCGCAAATGGTTACCAGAGCCTCTACAAGGGCAGCCACCCAAGCCTTCACAAGCCTGTGCTGGTTACTGGAGCTGAGGGCCTTGGCTTGGAACGGCGGGTCGGGCCCGGAGAAAAAGTGTCAGAGCTGGGGCTGGCTGGAGCGGGTGGCAGCTACCTCCGCATGCCTTTGCTGAGTCCATACCCGGAAGCAGGCATGTATCCCTTTATGGACACATCCAAGTATGCTGCTTTGAACATATACAAAGCCTCCCTGCTCACCCAACCCAGCCCCTACCTTCCCCAGCACCTGCCCTACCCACCCCTGTGTGCAGCCCAGGGGGCCAATGTTACATCTGCTGCAGCTGTTTCTGCTGCTGAGAGGCTCTACTATATGCCTCCCTACCCTCCATCTCCAATTTCTTCTCCTTTGGTGGCCCCTCCCATGAGGATTCCTGCGGTCACAGTGACCCCCACTTCGCTGGTACACTGCCAAGACAAAGGGCTTGGTGTTACATCTCCATTTCCACAGCAGCTTCATCAACCCTCTCCTCATCCTCAGCACCATCAGGCAGCCATGGAAAGAGACCGTTCTCCAAGCAGGAGCAGCAGACCAAGCAGACCTCCGTCCAGGAAGGGCACAACCAACAATATCACCAGTAGTACCAGCACCAGTGGCACCACTGTCGGGAATAATAGTCTGCCTGCTGATTCTTCCCACATGTCATCCCGCCTCCCCCAGCCCCCCCCTCTGCCTGCTCTCCTTGACAAAGCACTGGATTTGCAAAGGCCAGTTGCTAGAATAGGACAACCATCCGTCTCTTCTGCAGCTTCAATATCTGCATCCTCTGCCTCTTCGCAGTCCATTGCTCACCCTTTTTCTATTAGCAGCATGGCATCAGAGCAGGCCTCCTCTGCCAGACCTAGCCCTCACAAACCCAGGTCACGAGATGGGACCTCTGAGAACAGAGGTGCAGGAGTGGAAAAAGTATGCAGCAGGTCTCCTTCTTTAGTCAATTTTGAGAGGCCAGCTAACCAATCTCAACCAACCAAAGACTCTGCAGAGAAGCCTCTGGATTTGTCAGGAAGAATAATTGAGTATGGGCTGCCTGCCAATGGTTTCTCAGTTAAGATGGACTCTGTGTCATCTGGCACCCGTTATGGACTTCCCTCCGGTCGAGAGCTTCTAAATGAAAATGTATCCCTCTCCCCTTCCTCCCATCCTCATTCTGTGGTCTGCAGCACTTCTTCAAAGGTCTCAGAGAGACCAGAAATGATCAGCACTTTACACTCATCATGGGTTGTACCAAGCCCTTCTCCCTCACATGCACAGCACACGTCGGGTTTGCCACCCTCTCCGAGGTCAAATGCAGACCTGGGCCTTTCACAAGCCAAAGGCGCCTCACCCTCTGTCATCAAGAACAAGGGCCTAGAGAGGGTTCACCCTCAGCAGCGAAGCTCGTCCTGTCCAAGGATTGGAGAGTCCAACCTCAGTGTTCCTTCCTCTCAACACTCTGGCTGCTCTTTGATCAGCTCCAGGGCTCTTTCCCCGAAACCTAACGGTGAATGGGTGAAACACAGCCCCAGCCAGTCAGCTCATCACAGAGAGGGAACAGAGAAGTCTGCCCAGACGAATAAGAGAAGTGAACCAACTCCAGACCTATCATCATACAAGAGGCCATGTTTGGAGAATGGTCACCCTCCTCCCCACCTTTTTCTTCCTCAAAGTGAAGCTTATTTGAACCACAGCTTGGCTTATGCTAACAGATATCTGCAGTACCCCATCCCTGATGGCTTGACGCTACACTCCGTCCCAATTTCAGGGAAAGGCCCAGTGTACTCTAACCCCGTTCTGCTTGGCAACAACGGCCTTTACCCAGCTCACTTGGCTGGAAAACACCCTTTAACCTACCCAAATCTCCCAGCTGGTCCGGGCACAGAATACCTCACTTATAACTCACAGGAGATGGCCCATCCGCTGATGCAGACACTCTCTGACAGCAAGCTGACAGACAGGGCAGATGCAACACTAAAACCCCGGGGACAGGACAGACCACGGGGAGCTGTCGAAGAAGGCGGGAGCCACAGAGATCACAGTGCTGGGAAAGAGACAGGCGAAGGCAACCAAATGAAGCATGATAGGGAGGTAGGCGTGCAAGGACAGGGTGGCAGTCAAAGCAAAAACCTCCCCTCATCTGTGGCGTCCAGAGAGAAGATTGTCTGCATTGACCTTGTACACTCAGACACAGATATTGAGTCTACCCCAACAGTCTACAAACAGCCTTCTGCTGAGACTAGCAACAAGGGGAACCAAAATGAATGTCATAGCAGTCAAAACCTGACAAACACTGACACTGAAACTAAACACGAAGCACATCTAAGCCACTCTGGACATACCACCAACCTGAAGGTGAACAACACTGATGGGCAGCAAGAAGTTGTATTTGGGAAAGGAAAGATTCCCCAGGAAACACCCTGTCTTGTCGAGGTATCAAGGACATCCCAGACCAGACCAGAGCTCTCTGATGCAGAAGAGAGCACAGAGGAAAGTAGCCCCAGCCCAGACCCTGGGGATCAAGATCAGAGCACTTTACGCTGTGCCCGCACCTCAGGGGAGCGTAGCTCTGGTAAGGACAAAAGAGATGGGGGCAGCTGCGCTCCTCTTGCACAGCACAATACAAATGCAGTAAAGGAGTGCGAGAGGGAGGCTGAAAAAGAGGACAATATTGTTGATCTTGGGGAGTCCCAAGCAGAGGGAGATGATGAAGAGGAGGAGGACGAAGGTACCCAGGCTTCATCTAAAAACTCTCGTAGGTCCAGCTTGGCCAAACGGATCGCAAACTCCTCTGGCTACGTTGGCGACCGCTTTAAATGCGTCACCACAGAGCTGTATGCTGACTCTAGCCAACTGAGCCGCGAGCAGAGAGCATTGCAGGTAAGTCCACAAGTTTATCTTTACACCACAGATTGTATTGGGTTGTTGTCATGTCATGACCAGACATTTCAGACTTAAATGTTTAACCACATGAGAATAAACATCTAAGGGCCACTGCCTTTATTCCCTTTGCCTGTTGAGCAAACCTTGCATGAACTTTGCAAACTTTGTATTTACGGCCCTATAGAGAATAAATAGTCATGCTACTGTCTTGGCCACTGGTTTGATCTTCCCCTTTAGTTTATCATTGGCTTGATTTCAGGCACTCTTTCAGGGATTGTCGGTTCAAAGTTTAAACGGGACCGCCATTTTTGTATGTTGATTACCGAGCAGCCATCGTAAAGGTTACTCTGTGTGTGTTTGTGACTCCGTACGTGCCTCTCCTTGTGTGACTGCCTTCAGGCTAAAGCATGTAGTGCTGACTGTGCTCTAGACAGTGGATTCAGAGCATGACCGTGACAACCTCAAAGATCACATCGCCTTTGGCTGTGCTTAACCCCAAGTTTAGGAGACATAGGGTTCTTGCAAGATGCTTAACAACCAACAACTGCCATTTTTGGGGCTTGTTTAAAGCTGTGGTTCTCAAACTCTAGCCTAAGTGGAAATTGTGGTGCTTTGGCTGTCTTTGATGGTTCTCTGATAAAAAAAAAAATATATGTATTCATTTAGTAAATATGAACAAACTGGCTTCTTATACAGTTTCATTTACCTCTGAAGTCAAAACCTGGAACCTGAGATGATTTAGTAGTTGATTTGCCCAGTGATCAGGATAACTTATATCAGCAGTACAGGAGCAGTGATTTTGCTCTTTCAAATATTGTAGCAAATATTGTTCACAAAAAAAGGAAACATAGTACAGATCGTGAGAAAGAGCTGATAAGCTACAAATACTCAAAAGTACAAATAAAGAAAGGTTTGTATGCCGGATGGCCTTATTAAAATTAGCAGTTTGGGTAGGTGAGAAACTTGACTTTCACACAAAGAATGACCACATCTATAAACTTTTCTATGAATTTGTCTTCAAATTATGATGTTAGAACTTCTGAGCAAAAATGAAATGTTGATTGAAATGCAGTTTAAAAATAGCGTGATATTTGGAAACCTTCATATTTACTGAAGTGGTACTTAAAATGAAAAGCTTGAGAACCACTGCTCTAAAGCTCTCTGCATGCCCCCTGTATGCCAATCACAGCCCTCCCCCTTAATCCCACCTTCTCGTTGGCCTGAGCTGCCCTGCCTGGTCTCTCCAAGGTCAGAATCCTTCTCGACCCACTGATTGACATGCCTTGTCTCCTAACATGCATCAGATGACCTCTATAAATGTAAAATCGCAACTCATCCACTATCATCGAGGCGCACAGATTAAGTTACATGTTTTTAAGCAGTTGTCTCTGGAGTTTCATGTGCTCAGAAACACAAAGAGAGTATTTTTATTATTATCCACTGGCTCTGAGGCAGATATCTTAATAGGTTGCTCATGTCTGTCTATGTCGCGAATGCATTCGAGAAAACGTGGTTTTGTCTGTGTCATGCTTTTTAATTCACAGCTGCAACAAAGCTATCAGACTTTGCATTTCTGGGAATGTGAAAACAAAGTGATGGCAAAACTGATTTTGTGTTCCCAATTGTGGTAATATTCTATCTAGAGATGCACCAATCAACTGGTCACTTTAATGCGCTTTTTCAGGCTAAGTACAAATCAAATTGATGCATGAAGTGCTATGCAAAAGTATTCCCAACGCAAGTATTCTTATGATTTTGTAAGGCTACAACCACAAACTGAACTGTGTCTTCTTGGGTTTTGCATCAATTTTCGGTTTAACATGTTGAGGAAGGTGCTCTGGTCAGATGACGGGCAAAACTCGATTAGAGCAAACTAACCCTGAACTTGTCGTCTCCATGGTGAAATATGATGGCACCAGCATCATGGTGTAGGAGACTGTTTCTAACTGGCACAGGAAAACTGGTTAGAGTTAATGGGAGGATGGATGGAACTAATTATTGGATCAAAATCTGTTTGAGGTTAATCTTCCAGCGAAACAATGATCCTGAACGTACGGCCAGAGCTATGAGATATCGGAGCAAATTTGTGTGTTTGTCATGGTCAAGTTAAAGCTCAGACCCAAATCAAATCGAGAACTTACGAATGAGCAAATCATATAATGTGACACAACGGGGCAGTAATCCTTTTGCGAGGCACTTTAAATTTGCACTTGAATCTAAGACCAGGACCTTGATAAAGGGGCTGCAGTGTTCTTCTTCAGCAGGTCAGACCTTCAAGAAACCTGAAAATTGGTACGGGCTTCGAAAAGTCCGATTGGTGCATCTCTATTTGTTTTCTCCCTCTCTCTCTCTAATTTGTTATCAGTATGCTTCAGAAATGACCTGATGGCTTTGATGCACATTTGATTGACCTGTTGAGTCACTTTACTTTGTGTCATTATGTGGGACTGTGGCTGCTTATGTGTGAAGAATTATGTGGAGAAACAAATTAATTTAAGAAAATAAAATTAAAAAAAATAAAAAAATAAAAAAAGATGAAATGCTGGACAGATATATTGAGCCCCCCATTCTAATTGCTTAGATGGAAGTCTTATCACGAGAGGAGAGTAATATAAGCCAACCTGCAGCTAACTGGGAGGTCAGTTCTTTACATTTCTTATCACATCTGTCTCTGACAGGCTCTGTCTCCTTTTGTACTCTGTACCGCTGCACACTCCTTCTTTTTGCCTCCCTTCTTTCCTCTCTTCCCCCCCCCCCCTCTCATCTCCTCTCTCTCTGCCTCAGGGCTTAGATGTATATGTTTCCAAGCCATGTTTATGTTTCAGGAAAGGGAGATGCCAGGACTTTAAGGCCCAGAGCGCATGGACTCACAGTGGCTGCAGTAGTCTAACCTGTGTCTTGATGCCATGCTTGTGATTTATCTGTCTTCCCCCCTTTTTTGTCTTTGTGTGTGTTTGTGTGCGTACGTGGGTTTAATTTATTTCTTTGGCATTTTCTTTCATATTAAGACAATGTAATTGCTGACGCAATATTTGCTTCTATAGCTGTTGAGGCCAGATTGAGGCTTAGAGAGGTGTGTGTGTTTGTGACGTGGGCAGATGAGTGGTTTTCATGGGTTTTCTCTGCTTCTTTTCCTCCTTTTTTTTTTTTTTCTTTTTTGTTTTGTTGTGTGTTTGTGTGCGCACAGCGGGCAATGATGCGGTTCTCCGAGCTGGAGCTGAAGGAGAAGGAGGGCGGCGGCGGCGGCGGCGGTTTGTGCGTTTCTGCCTCGGTAGCGGCAGCAGGACGGGAGCTGGCAGACGGCCAGCGCAGAGAGAGAGCGCTGGAGCACTGCCAGCACACCACCAGGCAGGCAGAGAGGGAGGGTGAGTAATGCACGCACGCGCACACACACATATGTATATGTAAGAGGACAAGACACACTCATAAAGGCAGTCATGCAAACAATAGGTACGCGTGCACACTTGCAGCAAAAGCTGAGGCAAAACTGGGGTCACTCTTAAAAAAAAAAAAAAAAGATGCTCTCTCCTGCAAAAACACGCAGCAACTCTCGCATAAACCGGGCGTGTGGAAGGGAAAAGGCGAGGGGGGAGTTTTTATTTTCAAGAAGCCTTTTGTGCTTATCTGCGCAGAGAGAGAGCGAGAGAGGGGAAGGCAAGAGAGGAGAAGGAGGGGCAGAGATTGCGTGAGTGAAAGCAGGGGGAGTTAGCGGGTGAAAGCGGATGGGAGAGCGCAACGGAAAGAGGAGGCGAGGGGGAGGGAGCTGGCGGGGGTGGAGAGGTGAGGGAGGGTAGTTACGTTGGCCAGGAGCCCAGCTGTGTGTTGGAGCAAGGCCGCGGCTGACGTGTGAGCCTAATTATGGCACGGAGAGGGAGACGGAGAGAGGGAGTCGAGGAGAAATGGAGGTGGGGTGGGGGGATAGAGTCACGCTCTGTGTGAGAAGGGCGTGGCTCGGTCATGCCGTGGGGGAGGGCAGAGAGAGAGAGAGAGAAGGGATGTCTTTCCTCTGTGCTGGAAGTGCAAGGAACCATCAGGCCCCGCTGGCTCTGCTCTGCTCCGCTCCGCTCGCATCAGATTAAAAAGTCTTTACCCCATCAAAGTTTTACTGCCTGTCTTTAAAGCAGAATAAAAGCTGGCTGGTGTTTAACCGCCACTCTCCCGCTCGTCGATCCCTCACATCTTCCCGCCCCACCCGTCGGTTTCCCCTGCCCGCTCTCGGTCTGTCTGGTTTGTGGTCTGTCTGCATTCCTGGGGTCCCCTTTAATCTTTTCTTTCGCCCCCCCCCATCTAACCCTGTTCTTCCATCCCGCTCTGCTCTGTTCAGGTGTCCGTCTACTGTACGCCAACAACAGAGTTCCGGTTCTCCAGAGGTGCGTGGCGCCGAGGGACTTCGTGTCCCCGGGTCACCTGGCTCAAGATGGAGCCAGGAAAGCGGCGACGAGAGAGTCTGAGGAGGGACTGTGCATGCCTCCCACTCTGACGCCATCAAAGGAGTTCCTGGAGGAAAAGGTCGGCCTGGGCTTCGGCGCTGCCAGAAAACGCCCGCTCATCAAGGAAGAGCAGGACGACTCGGAGGAAAGGGAGCGGGAGAAGAGAGCCAAGCTTTCTACGGGTGAGAACTTCAGAAACGTGCCGTCTCACTCACACTTCCACCTCCCACTTCTTTCTATCTCCTTTTGCTGCAACTTTGATACTCCAGGCTTTTTTCCTGTTCGTTGGAAAAAATAATAATAAAAAAAAACTCATATTTTTTTCCACAATCAATCCTGCCTTGAAGCTACCAGGCAGACTTTTCTGTAAATTCAATCAAAGTCACATTAGATCCAGTCTGTCACAGTCAGTTTTTTTCTGTTTGTTTTGCTGGTGATATGGCTCTCTGCCCAGGGTGGCACAGTCTCCGGGGCTCTTCAGTGAAATAAAGAAATGAGTCAGCCTCCTAAGTTCAATTAAAGAAGTTATAAGAGAGCATGTGGAGAATCCTTTGTCAATACCCTTAAAAACACAAAATCAGTAGTGGTTTCTGAAATGGGCTCAGTGCCCAGGGCAGCATGACTTTAGGGGCGACCAAGTGCTCAAAAGCAATTAAACTTTTTTATTTATTTTTTTAAGTTATTTGTCAGTTAGTTTCCCAATACTTACTTGCATGTCCTCTCAATAAAAACTGACCTGCAACCTCTGCTTGTGTATGCATTTTGTTAGCATTGCGTTAAGTTCCTGTCTGGTTTGCATCTTCTAATTCTGTGTTTAAGTAAGCAGCTGTTTACGTTTTTTTTTTTTTTTTTTTTTCCCCAAATCTGCCCGACAATCTCGTGTATAATTAATCAAAAATCATGTTGTCTGTCAAATATTGAACAATCGCTGTTGGCTTGCTTACTTTTGTCTTGCTAATTTATTGTAATCCACAATTTATCTACATTCCTAAAACATTCATTTACTTCCTGGTGACAAAAGGAATAATTGTTTTTTGTTTTTTTAACTTTTCAGTAAATACATGCTTTTAATCACATTCGCCCTTCTCGAACAAATCGCGTAAGGCTGCAGCAAAACATTTGAAGTTGAGAAATAAATTTCCGGGCAGTTTGTCAGAATGTCTCAAAAGTTCCCCCTCCGTCATAGTTTTTACAAATGCCATCTGAACAGCTTGATTCCGAAACCTCTTGTGACGCAATCGACACACAAGTAAACACAGCTGAGTTACCTGGGATCCCCCTACCCCTCCAAAAAAAGCATTGTAAAATCTTAGAATGGAATCCAAAACTTTCTTATTATTCTGTGTTTTTAAAGTTATTGTATGTTTGATGGTTGGAGAAAAAAAAAAGAAAAAAAAAAAAAAGACCACTGGATACCGTCTTTAACCGCAGCACCACCACCCGCCCCCCTCCTCTTCCCACTCACTGTCATGCGCTTCGCTCTGTGTGGCAGCCAGCTCCGAGGGGCGTTTAATCCTTCCCTTTGAGCTGAGAGCGCGCAAGAGAAGCGAGGAAGAGGGACAGCCATTCTTTCTCGCTTCTCTTTCAGCTCTGCTGTTCCTCCGCTGTGCTTACCCGCCCTCTTCAAAGCTGCTCTTTTTTTTTTTTCCTTTCTCTTTTCATCTCGTTTTTTTTTTTTTTTTTTTTTTTTTGCCTCATCTGTTTGGGTTTCCTTTTTTTTTCTTTTTCGTCTGGCATGCAGTATCGTGCTTGCTCTCCTCGGCACTGGCAGACAAGTCAAACACCCATCCCTTGTGAATTTCGGATTGGAGCAGCCAGTCTCGGCTTCTTTGGTCTTTATTGGTTTGTTTCTCCCTCATTTCTTTCCTCCACTACTCTGTCTGTCGTCCTTCTTCCTTCCCTCCCTCCCGCATGAATATTAAGCATGAGGCTCAGACGTTGTCATTAATGCTGTTTTTTTTGGCACTCTTGAGCTCGCGTGCAGCACTGTTCAGGCGCTGAAACGCGAGACTGAACAACGCGCGTTTTGTCGGCAGATGAGTGCGAGCAGGCCAGCCCCGACGAAGATGACGACGATGACGAGGTGCGAAAGCTCAAAGTCCGCATTGAGCTCAAGGGGCTGCGACTCAGCAAGCCCGCGGCGGGCGCGGCGTCACCCGACGGCTCCCAGTTCAAGCAGGAGAGGCCCTGGCCCCTGCCTCGCACGGGAACCCCGGCACAGATTCAGCGGGAGCGCAAGATCCGGGCGGCAGAGCCCGAGGACCGGGCCGCGGTGCAGAGGAACGACATCAACAGGAAGTGGGGCTGCGAGAAGCTACCTAATGGTAAGAGCGAACCACCAGACGCGCTAACCTCCGCCTTTTATTCTCCGAGTTCAGCTAGGGTAACGGAAATCTATCTTTGGCTCACGTTTCACTTTCTTGTTGAGCAGGCTGTCTTTAGGGGATTTCCCGAGAGCAGTCAGAGAGGCGAGGGGGCGGGGGAGCGGTGGGGCAGAGGAAACGGCTCGGGGGACTCTTCCTCCTGCCAGCCAGGAGGGTTGAAGGGGTCTGGGGACCACAGGCTGAAACGTACAAGCCACAACCCTCCCACTCCCACTCTTTATTAAATGTTCAACCGGTCTGCGTCAAGCTCTGTGAGGAGGATGAAAGGGAGGAAGTGGTCGGCTGAGATGCGCAGGTGCGCTGTGACTAATGTGTGATCAGTGATTTTTTTTTTTTTTTTCCTCTCGAGACCAGTCACAAGGAGCACTGAATGGGGGATTTATTGGTGCGTGCTGTTGAAGGGGATGGCTGTTCTCATTATAACTGAGGGTTTTACCTTATTCTTGTGCTGAAATGGGAAGCTGAAAGTGGAGAGCAACTATACATGAGGGGAAAAAAAACAAAAACTTAACACAAAACAGCCCATAAGCCTTGATTGGTCTCTGACTTATCATTTCTGTTGAACATTTTTAGATATCGTCACCCTGGCAACAAACAGGTTTAACGGCAAGTGTGTGGGTGTGCATTTCCTTACCATAAGAAACTGTCATTAATGATCTGACGACACCAGGTTATTCTTCTGGCCTGCATGAGATGCAAAGAATTTCTCTATGTAAGCTTTTCTCAACTTTATCTACAAATGAAGGATTTGGTGGAATTTAAAACTTGCCAAACAAAAGTTGCGCAGCGGCATGAATCAGACTGCAGACGCTGATAATGGTTTGTGTTTCTGATTAAGATGTCTCGAGGTTTTTGAATTTTTGTGTTCGCACTTGCAAAGTTTGTTGATTAGCCCGGCGTGTCCTTGCTGCAGGAAATAAGTGCATCTGTTGCTTTGTGATTCCACTGCGACCAAGTTTTGATTTTATGTGATGCACCAACACAAAGGAGCTTATAGCTACAAAGTGGTAAAACCTATGTGAAACATAGTGGTGGCAGTGTCATGCTGTGGAGAATGCACAAACATTTGACCTATCAGCACATGGAGCTAATTCAGATGATCACGATTTATAGGTTTTTAGGACGAGATCTTCTCAAATGGAAAATGTTTGGTACAACACAGAGTATTTATTTTTCTTTATTAGCCATGTTTTTTTTTTTTTGTGTGTGTGTGGTTTTTTTTGTTTTTTTTTTACTTTGATTTTAATATCATTGAAGTCAGGCCACAAACATCCAGCAACTTTTTACGCACCAGACATGAACACCCAGTCATCAAACTCGCCTAAAGGCGGCAGGGATTTTAGAAGAAGCTTCTAATTTTTGTTTCTGTTTGTGTTGCTTCATCATAAAAAATCCTAATAAAACACATTTGAGTTTGTTGTAACATCAATAAAGTAAAAACAAAAAGGATGTGAATAATTTCTTTTTGAATTTTTTTTTTTTTGTAATTGGTATTTTTTCTTCTTGGCTGGGGAGACTCGTGTGCTCCCAGACAGCTCACAGTGCTCATTAATAAACCAGCAGCCTGTCGGAGATGGCCTTGCAGTACCTTTCTGTCCTCCTCCTCCTCCTCCTCCTGTACCAGCTCTTACTCCCTGTTCTCCCTCTGCTCCCATTCCAGGAGTAGCTGCTCCAGCCCTTCCCCCCAGCCAGCCAAAGGACAGGCCACACCAGCCGAGCCTCTTCTCAGGTGACCGCGGCCTTAAGGAGCCGAAGAGGGGGCCCCCGTCGCCGGCCCCGGAGCTCTGCGTGGGAGGCGTCCCTCCCCTCAAACCCCGTCGCCATAGTGACACGGACAAACCCAAGGGCAAGCGGCCATGCAAGACCAAGCACACGGGCCAGCGAGACAGAGAGAGGGAGAGGGAGCGGGAGAAGAGGAAAGAGGCCGCGCCCACCAGCCCCGGCCAGCGCTCGGTGCCTGATCTGGGATCAGCCGAGGACGACAAGGTGAGCGTTGATAGGGGGAGTCGGGCTGCGATGCGGCAGTCTGGATGTTTTGCGGCAGCGGAGTGTGTTTCTGTATGCCTGTCGGCGCCTCTCATTATGCAGCTGGGGAAGGGAGGGAGGGACAGAGGAAGGAAGTATGTTTACAATGTTTAGAGGGCTGCGGGAGCTTTGACCTCCCCGTGCCCTTTGCGACTCCCTGAGGAGGCCCCGCTCACTCGCTCGCTTGTGTTCGTGTGTGCGCTTCTCTCTGGCCTTAATTGTCGAGCGTGTGTCATCTGGGCTGTGTTTTTTTTTTTTTTTGTGTGTGTGTGTGTGTTTTGTTTTTTTTGCGTGTGAGCCAGCGATGTGAGAGTCCTGCGTGTTGGTGAGCATTCCTGACAACAAAACCCCGGAGCAATTATGCATCTCGCTGCGTCCTGAGTGAGTGTGAGGAATGTGGCAGCCATGGTGGAGCACATGACGCTCATAAGGAGGAGAAAGAGGAGGGGAGAAGAGGGGAAAATAGAGGGAAAAAAAGAGGAGTCTAGGCTCTTTCTTTTTTTTTTTTTTCCGCCTGTGCTGCTTCCGTCCCCCCTGCTCCTCCTCAGGCTGACAGCTGCTCCGACATGGAATTCCACTGAGAGGGCGACGCGCCACTCGCACGCACTCACACAAGAACGGGCAGGCAGCTCCCACTGCTCTGTGAGGGCTCTGCGATTAAAAGGAAAGGGGCATGGCGGCCTTTAGCGTTCAGGGTGTGAACGCTCGCTGTGAAAGATGTCTTTTTTCTCTCTCTCTCTCTCATTAATGGACGATGTAACCTCCAAACGCAATTTAGAAAAGTCTTGAAAGCTTCAGAGTTTGGGGCTACAAAACTTTTTTTTTTTTTAATAAAAATGTAATTCTGTGGTGGCTACTTCTTTTTATTATTATTATTATTATTATTATTATTTAGCACACATATGCAGAATTCTCTTTACGTTTCTGTGGTTTCGTCCGTGTGCCCTTGAGTGTCCCTCACACTTTCCTCTCCTCGTCTCCCTTCAGCTGGCCGAGCAGCGCAGCGCTCCGAGGAAGAGAGCCGCCTCTCCCAATCACTATCCCTGCTCTCCGCTGACGCCCTGCTCCCCCGCCGCACTCTGCCCGCCCGCCCTGCTGCCCCAGGCGAACGTCAGAGCTCCGCCGGAGGTGCCGCCGGGGCTGCACAGGACCCCCCCTCTGGAGCCTGCCGCCGTGCGCCCCATCCCGCCGGAGGCTCGGCGGCTGATCGTGAACAAGAACGCCGGCGAGACTCTGCTTCAGAGAGCGGCGCGGCTCGGATACGAGGTAACACGCTTCACTTGGCTCATCCTCCCTCCTTATCTCTCTCTTGCTCTTTTTTTTTTCTTCCTCTCCCACGTTTTACGCTCTTACACTTCATCTCCCCCGAATCTCGGCCCTCTTTTCTTAAATTGAACTCATTTTCTTCCCTGACTGTTCCTTTCTACGACTCCGGCAGACGCTACTCTGGATTTTATATATATATATATATATATATATATATAAATATATATATTTTTTGAGAATCCTTCCTCTCTCACACATCTCCAGTACTACCTCTTTCTAGCTTCTTTTTTCATTTGCTTTTTTCTCTCATCTCACCTTTACTCACATTTTCTTCCTCACATGCTCCATCTTATTACTCTCCTCGCCTGCTACTCTCCTCCTCTCTCTCAGGTTTCCACCGTCTCCCTCTCTCCCTCCCCCCTTCCTTTCGGCGCTCTCTTTCTCTTCCTCTCTTTGTGACTCAGATTGTCGTTGGCACCCCCCACCCCCTTTACCCTTCCTCCCTCCCTCTCCTCCTCCTCCTCCTCACATGAGCACTGGCTCACACACAAACAGACCGCCGCCTCCCCTCCTCTCGCCTCGCACCGCTCTCACATCTCATTAATTCTCCGCGAGGCGAAGTGTGACACACACATACACACACATGCATGCACGCGCACAGGCACACGCGAATGAGCGCAGGCAGCATGAGGGATCGTTATACGGAGACGGATGCTCGCCAGCTTCTCTCTCTCGCTCTCTCTTCGGCATCGGGGAGGTTATTCCTCCGTCTTTGTGCGGAGCTGCCGATCATTCTTACTCCAGCGGCGCCACCAGGGGGGCAAAGGGGGTTTCTTCTGCGTGTATCATCGCGTGTAAATACGAATTTAAGGCCAATATCCGTTTATGGGAGTTGCAACATTTATCGAGAACACTTGTGTATTTTTTGATGTGCCACCCCATCTCTCCCGATCCGGTCATCTCTGTTAAAACTTTCTCACTTTCCCACTTACTCTCTGCACATTGTAAAGAAAATGGGGAATGTGTGTGTTTTGGATGTTCCCCATCTAATTTGAGGGTTCTTGGCACATCGCTGGGGTTGGCAGGTCTCACAAATTGATGCGGCTCATGTCGTTCCTCTACTTTATTTTAATAGCGCCCGACCACAGTCTGTGTGGTTTGTTTGTTTGTTTGTTTTTTAGAACATCTGTGGAGTCTGTAGCTCGATCCGGTCCAAATTTGAGTTTCAGATGCAGATTTCTCAAAGTTGCCTTCCAGTGGTTTCCTTTTCGCATGTTTGACTGTGAACCCTTTCACAAACCTCTTCCATATGCGTCCTGAATTAGCTGTCGAGTTCTGGAGTACGGCTCAAACGTGCTCCTGCGGCCGGGCAAAACAAAAGCAAATGCCTTTGAAGGTGGTGTTGGATTACACATGAAGAAAGATCCGGGGGGCGGAGGGACTCAAGAGATGGACGTACCTGAGAGTACATGTGGAAGGAAGCTGGTGTTCGGGAGGGTAGGTATCATCTTAACTGACTGCGCTTCCTCACAAAATGGCAGACTAAATAAGAAACTGACCATGAGGTGTTTTAAAGGTGGCAGAACGCATATGTAGCAGGAGTTAAATTTTACAATAATGTCTCGCTGCGTGCTTTATAAATTGCAAGAAGCTAAAATTTCGCTGAAGCGCAGCGATGCAAGTCGGCGTCGACAGGACACGCAAAGAAGCAATAGAAAACTTGCTCACGGCACAATTGAGATAGCTATTTAAAACATAATTGTCAAGTGCTCAGCCTCCCCCTCAGGGCTATGACGCCCTGGGCAGTGAGCCATATCGACCTCATCTGCTCCCATGTGTGTTTGCGTGCGTTAATGGGGGGGTGGGGGGGGGACTATGGAAACCAGTATCTTCGTGCCTCGCTCGTTCCCGCTTTGCTTTATAGTTGCGCATGTTAGTTGGACACATTTATGGTGATGAGGGAAGTGTGTGCGGGTGATTATGTGTGTGAGGCTGAATGGGAGAGAGCAGGAGTGTGAATGAGAGGTAAGCACTGGGAGTATAATCGCGTTCTAATGGCCCTCTAATGTGCCGTGGTGACTGTGGTTAGCAGCGGCGGCGGCTGTTTTTCTCCCTGGCTTTCCGCGCGCGCGCGCACACACACACACACACACACGGTCGGGATGCAACGCAGCAACAGCAGCAGGGCTCAGTCAGCCGTGCTCGAGTGAAGCTGGCTCGTCTCTCTGATTTATGCGTCTCTCTCGAACGTTTTTTTCCCTCCCTCGCCTATATTTTTTCCTCCCTTCCTCTCCCGCTTCGCATTGCCTCCCCCCGTCCCCCTCTTTCCACCTCCACATCCTCCCCCTCTTCCCTTTCTGCGCTCCTCGTGCGGAGAGGCAAAGAGAGGAGAGAGAGGCGGGGAGGGGGAGGGGAGGAGAAAACCTGAGACTACACAAACAAGGCGCTGACCGCTGCGCAAACAACACCGCCGGCCCCCCCCCGCTTCCCTCCCTCCCACCCTTTCTTTCTCTTTCTTTCTCTCTCTCTTTCTCTCTTCCCCCCCTCGCTCAGGAAGCTCGTCTCTCACTGCCTGTGTGAGATAAGCCCGGGGCAGGCCCCTGGGGCTCCCACGCGCACACACACACACACACACACACACACACACACACACCGACAGTGCGCATACAGAGACACACACCAGTTTATGCATTCTGTCTCTCCTATACACACACACGCACATCCACGCAGACACACACAAGCCTGTAGCTGCACAGAGCGCTTGTCTCTCACTGGTGTTTTAGCGCCGCGAGCTCCGGGCTTATCACACGCAGGCAGAGAGATACGAGGGCCTGCGAGACGGAGGCACACACACACGCGCGCGCTCGCTCGCGCACGCACGCACACAGGCAGACACGGCTCACATGCTGATTATGAAGCATGCAAGGAAATATGCGGAGAGAAACACCCGCTCTGACCCAATAAGCAGACGCACAGACTTCCCTGACGTGTTCCTCTCCATATGCTACACGGAGAGACGACTCTTCTCCTCCGCGCTCGCTGCTACCGCCGCCGCCGCTGTAGCACACCCACACAAACTCGCATGCGCGCACACACGGACACACAGAGCTGCGTGTTAAGCGTTTAGAATGACTCCGTGCACAGACGTACGCACGCGGACTAAAAGAAAAAAAAATGGGGATGTAGAAGCACGGCTTGTTGGCTCAGGCGTCCCTTTTGTGTGAAAACCTGTACACGCAGCAGAACGCAAGAATTGTCGCACTTGCGTGCGTGCGTCAACCCAGCGCGTTCAGTGCGGCTCTCGAGGCCCCCCGTTCCCGGCACCGTGCATATTTCATGTTCATTTAGTTTCGCAATCCGTGCCTCTGCACATGAAAGCCCACTCTCTCTGCCTTCCTTCCTCCCTCGCTCGCTCGCTCGCCTTTTATTCTCGCCGCTCGCTCTGCCTCGCTCGCTGAGCATTTGAAATGCTAATGAGGAGAGATTCTGCGGATGTCTTCATCCCTCTCGCGGCGCTGATCGGGGGCCCCTCAGCTCTGCCCGCTGAAGGCTCAGATAAAGGTGCAATCTGTCATTTATTCTCCTCCGGTGAATCGCTTCTGAGCTCGGCTGTCAGATCGATGCGATCCAAGCAGAAAGACAAAAGTTCGGATTCACCTGAAGCGCCCTGTTGGACCGGCTTCTATGACGGCGAAACTTTGAAGGGAAGTCTGCGCAGTGGCAGGGTTTGGTTAGTGCAGAAAGGCGCAATTACTTCAAAGGTCATCAGTCTGACGGCAGATGGTCTGATCTGAAGGAGCATTGAGGACAATCTGCCATAACAAAGCTTTAAAAAAGTTTATATTTTAGAATATAAAATAAAACTACATTAACTGTTAGAAAGGTTTTAAGCATTTTTAAAGAAAGTTCCCTCTCTGTGGATGAAGTGTAGATAATAACCCAGTTCTGCCCCTCCCCCACATGTTACTGCACACTGCAAATGACGCTACCAGCACTTTCTCCTCACTTTCAGGAAAGCCAAATTCTGCTGTTCTGACATATAATCGGCCATAAAAAAAAAAAAAAAAAAAAACGCTCACATGGCAAAGGCGAGCCTTTCTCTGACCTGCTTCTGTTCGTTCATAAATCACGGATCATGCTAGCGACGCCTGTGATCGCTTAGAAAAATAAAATAATAAAACCAACTTCTCAGAACTCAATGAAGGCACAGAGAGAAACTCTGCATAGTCCAAACAGAAAATAAGTGCAAGACAACGTTCCTTTGAAATAGTAAGCACGTCAACGGTGACATTAGTTTTCTATTTTCTACTGAAGGAACTACCCTCTGCTGAAATCCAGCTATCCGTCTGGTTTTTGCAGTAATCTGGGGCTTCTAGCGTGTGTTAATGGCAAGAAATGGTGTATGCGCGAAAAAACCCATGGTCATCCTAGTTTGTTTTGGCCCTAAATCCCCCTGCCAGCTGCTTTCAGTGACAGCTTGTCATGGCTGCATCTCAGCATTGAGCCCGGGAAGCCGACCCAACCCACTCCCATCCCCCCTCTGTGTCGACTGTTGTGGGACCGTGACTAACTTGCTCAGCGGCTCAGAGGAGGGCTGACTTGAACACCCCTCCCGCTCTAACAAGAGCTGATGAAAAGCAGTCTAAATTTATGTTTTGTGTTTTTTACGAAAGAGTCGACTGCTGAAAAACTGCAGAGAAAAGGAAAAACCAAATCCACCATATTATTCATACATCTCATTTTCAGTATATATATACATGAGTTTCCTTTGACTCTCACCCACTTGTTGCTGCACACTGCTGACCGGCTGGCAGAAAAAACAAACAAAAAAAAAAAACAGCTGCTTAGATATAAACGAATGTGTTGGGTTGTGAAAAATACAGTTGTGCGTAGAAGCTAAAGGGCAACACTCATTACCATTTCCAACATGAGCAGCTTGTGTTCAGCGGCCTGGACCCCTGAGCAGATAGCCCAACTAATTTAACCAGCCATGGCAAGCTGTCAGCTTTTTACACTCCAACGAATAGTAGAACACCAAAAGGGACAATATTTGGTGCAACACGCACTTCAAAACCGCTGCTAAATTTCGGACTATTTATAGTTGGACAACAGCCATTCTGATCATTTTCCATCTTAAATCAATGCTCATCTAGTTTCCTTTTCGTCAGTGTTTGTAGTTTGCGGGTGGAGACTGGTCTTTGGCTCTTGAAGTTATTTATGTGCAGACAGAAATGTGAACGTTTGAACTGCACAGATTAAAAGCAGTCCTGCTGCAGATAAACCAGATCTGTACTCATGGAATTGGCTATAATGGAAGACTTTTACACACTTTCACCACCTATTCAGATCATAGGATAACATTTTTTTTACTAGGGTTTTCCTCATATCTACATGATATTGTAATTTCGTTACAATTTTGTATTTTTCTGTATTACAGATGAGCGACTGTAACGGAATAAATCCCTTTGGAAATTGTGATTCCTGATGGGGATTTTTAACAGTATAGCCACAAAGCGATTGTTTAAAAACCTTCTGCTGCCATCACTTTATTTCACTGAGTTTTACGTGCTGGGGTTTAATATTAGTAAGACTGTGGTACTAATAATCAACTTATTTTTTATTTATTTATTTTTTTAAAATCTAGTCTGCAAATAATTTTATTTGGACTAAAGCAAGCCCTTTGAACAACGAGGCTGCGCAGATTAATTTGTTTTCAGAGCCGGGCTCAAGAGGCCATTCAAAGAACTTAAATGGATTTTTTTATATATTTTTTTCTCCACTTTGGTGTTTGCTTCGCTTTCATTACCCCAAAGTCGCTGCCGAGCGTCGACATGGAAACGTCCAAACAGGCTTATACCTGGGAGCTGGAAAGTTGGCGAGCAACCAGGTTTAGCAGTCAGCAAGCTGTCATCCCGAGCTTTCAGCAACTTCTTTTTGTTTTTTTGTTTTATTTTTGCCTCAGTGGTTGTCTGACGTGCCACCAGAACAGACAGTGACTCATATTAGGCCCCTTGAATCACTCGTTTTGCATGTGGATGAGGGGGAATACGTGGCGCAAATTACTGCTTGAAAAGGAGGGCATTTATCACGGCAGCCAGAGGTGACTTTTCTCTCTCTCCCTCCCCGCATCCCCTCCCGCCCCCTCCACACACACACTTTTCTCCCCTTTTTCTTCTCAGCTTTGTTAATAGAATCTGAGTGGCTCAGTGTTAGATTAATTAACTGTGAGATCATCATCAGCGGCGGCAGCGGCAGCGCCTTCAGTCTCACTGAATCCTCACCCCACCCACACGTTTCACTTTTCCGCGCACGCACCAACTTTCCTTTTTGCCGGAAAACTCCAGTCTGGCAGATTCGCTCATGCATCACCTACACATGTGACACGCATCCAACGCAGGCAGCGCCGGAAGGGGTTAAACGTCTGAGTGATGCATTGATTGCAGGGGAGCGCGGGGAAGCATTCTAGAGAGGGAGATTAGAGGACGGAGCGCGAGAGAAGAGAATAGAGGAAGCAGCGGAGCGGAGGGGAGGTGGGGGGAGGTTGTCTCGTTTTACTGCGGAGGAGTGAGTGTGTGTGTGTGTGTGTGTGTGTGCTCGCGTCTGGCGGGAAGCCGGGGCTTTCGTGCTAAGCTCCTCGCTCTCTCCCAGCGATATTAAACACGGCTCCGGAGGTTTAGCGCTGCGCCTCCTCCACAGCCACACGCGTCAGCAGCACAGAGACACACACGCACACACACTTTGGCACGCTGCATATCAACACTCCCTAGCCGTCAGTCTCTCTAACACTTGCTCGCACTCTTACACACACACACGCACGCACACGCACGCAACACACAACACATGCATAGAGCGAGTGGAATCCCCCAGAGGGGAGCTTCGGCATAGCGCTCCTGAATCTCTCTCCAGCAGGCAAACAGAGTGTTGGCAGCGAGAGAAAACCAGTTGGAGCGTCTTCCCACCCTCCCCTCGTTTCTCCACGTTCACTCTCACTCGCTCACTATTTTCTACCACTCCGGATTTCCACTTCTACCTCCTCTTCTTCGGCATCATCTTTCCGCCCTGGTTTCACTCCCCTCACACACACACACCCCACCCTTTCATCTCTTGTTATTATCAGCTGCGGCCCCAAAGGACGGCCCCGGCAGATTTCCTCCACGGATTCATTCATCTGTCATCTGCCGGGTTGTGCTGCCTCTCGTCCCCTCCGTCCTCTGCTCGTCCCTCCCGTCCATCGGCCTGTTTTCTCTCTCAACTGCCGTTTTTTTTTTTTTTCTTCTTCTTTTCCACCCTCCAAGCCTGAAAGGGTGGGGAGGGGCAGCGCGATAAACACTTGGACTTAGATGGCTGGCCAGAATTAGCATAGAAATGGAGGCTTGGTGTCGTCTACCCAGGTTCAGATGAGCCGCTTTGGCTCCCCACGGCAACAGGACCGCTTGCAGAACGGAGTATGAATGCATCTGGATAAACGAGCCTTGCATTCACATGCATACATAAATATTTAATAACGGAGCAGTTTTTTTTAGGATCCTGAAACACGACAGGGGTGTGGAGGAAGGCCATTTAGAAATAGTCGGATTTTCTCATCTTTCAGTACTTTCGTGTAAAAATGTAATTTCCAAGGTGAGTTAAAAGGAAAAACTAGACACCCCTCCACCAAATTTGCTGTTTTTGTTTTTACTCATCTGCTCTAAATAAAAAAGTTCTCACTGTTTTATTTTATAAACGATGACGTCAGATGGACGTTATGTTACCAACTGTCTTAAATTTTATCTGATTGTTTTCCAAGTCTTTTGGTTATGAAGTTTAACGTCTGGATAAGACCTTTGCTTTATTTATCACATCATAACTTTTCTTTTTGTTTTCCTTTACCAATTGTTACAGACACTGACAGAAGACGCATACATTTGCATTCATTTTTTAAAAATTAATAAATAAAAAGGGGTAATTTATCTGGTTTTGATCTCTAGACCTTTTTAGATCAAGGTTTTACTCTAAACCTGTAGTTCAGAGTACTTAGGCCTCTATTTTAAGTTATTACAAACAATATAAAGGCGTCACAGATCACAAAGTGTGCTTCAAAGAATCTGTTTATTGTTGAATAATCCGCTCCAGATTTAACCCTAACAGTTTGTTATGGGTTTTGAAACTGACCTGAGCTAAGTTGATCCAGATGCCTACAAAGATCAGTGGAATAACCCTGCACCCTACCACCGAACAGGAATCCAGCCCGTTGTCTAGTGTGGATTTTTTTCTTTTTATTTCTTTCTGACGAGAGGGGCGTTAAAACTTATGGGAAACTTGTCATTTCACAGTGGAAAATTTGCAGGAACCATGATATGTCCTTTTAGTTGACACGGATTTGTTCAGGAAGCAGCACGGCTCGGCTGTTACTGCAGCAGCAGGAGGTTCCGTTTTCCCCACCACCAGGCCCAGCCGCACGCCTCTTCTGTGAGGTTTTTTTCTGCCTCACAGAAAACCCACCCCCCAAAAAAACATCTTAACTTATTTGTAACTCCTAAGCTAATCAGTGGCTGCGTATAGATGCGTTTGTGCTTTCACAGTGCACAAAAAACAAAACAAAAAAAACGCTGGTCTTTGGCGCAGGCATATTCAATGGTTTGTGGAGAAGATGTCTTGCATGGAAAACAGAGAAAATTCCTGCAAATCTGCTCCAATTTTTTGCAGCTTTGATTTGGGAGTTTAATGTATGACTTTACATGTCTAGTCCAAAAACAAAAACAAAACAAAAAAAACAACAAAAAAAAAACAAAAAACCAGCATTTATGTTTATTGAAATCACTTTAAGAATGCGCTACTCGGCAGGCTGCATGTTAACGGCGTAGAAATGACCCAAGCAGATCTTGTATCCACACGCTGCCCTGCAGCTTCCTGTCTCTCTGTTTCCTCTCTGCCTAATGGCGGCAGACGCTGCTCCCGTCCAATAAAGACCATTCTGACTACTTAGCGCCGGACGCCCAACTGTCACAGCCTTAGACCAGAGAAAACGCTTCCAGCTCTTAAGCGCCTCCATCAAGTCTCTTTGTTCCGCTTCCATTATGCCGCGCTCGGAGCCCAGCCATTGTAGCTGGCTGCCACGGCGGCGTCCAGGCCCCAATCACGCTGCACACACAAACACAAACGCGCGTGCGCACACACACACACTCGTACGTGCGCGAGCAGAATCTGGCAGGCAGAGCGCAGTTGAGTCACTCTCGGGCTCCTCGATGCGTTTGGCGCCAGCTCCGGTATTATGGAGCGTTTGTGCGCCTCTGCGTATGTTTGTCCGGCACAAGAGCACACTCAGTTCTTCCTCTCCCGTCATTCCTCTCCCACAGGAACCGTAAAGGGGAAAGGCTGTGTCTGCTCGTGTGTATTCGTTGTCATCACGCGTAGAGAAAACACCCTCTCGCGCTGAAAAGCGGCTCACCGTTTTGTTTTGTCGACTCTCTCAGGAGGTGGTGCTGTACTGCCTGGAGAACAGAGTCTGCGAGGTCAACCACAGAGACTACGCGGGCTACTGCGCACTCCACGAGGCGTGCGCCCGGGGCTGGCTCAGCATCGTTCAACATCTGCTGGATTATGGCGCCGACATCAACTGCAGCGCACAGGACGGGACCAGGTACATAAAAAAAGAAACGCTTCCCCTCTCTCTCTCTCTCACTCACACACATTCCCTTTCAGTGTATTCAGTGCCTATTCTTCTACGTAAAAACAGCTGTAGCTCTGTTAGAGTAGATGGGGAGCTATTTCATTGGATGCGTACATTTTTATTGTTTCTGTAGCTACAGGTTTAAGGTCATGAACCTCTAAAGTCTTTCCTCCTTCAGGTTTGTTGTCCTGTATTTCCCATCTTCCCAGTAAATATCATCCCTATTAGAGCTGAATAAAAGCGGTCCCACAGGATGATGCAACCACCACCATGTTTGATGGTCATGTGCATCTTTGCATTGGTTTTTCACCACTAGTACCAAAACCTTTTGGTGACATCTGAAGGCAATGGCTATGTTACATTTTAGAGATGCACTGATCCGATATTAATATCTGTATCAGTCCCAATATCGGGGGTGAAAAATATTTTTCATTGGCTGTTAAACTTGTAATTGTACTATAAACATTGTTTTTACATGTTGATCAAGCTTGTGGAGCTATTTGTGTATTTAGGTGTGCTGTACTGGGTCAGAGTTGTCAAGTATATTTGTAATGCAGTCCAAAAAATATATATTTTAAGTAAATTCAGCACTGCTTTTCTGTATCGGATTGGCTTTGTCCGGTGCTAAACTTCAGATATCTGTATCGGAAATGGAAAAAGTGGATTGTTGCATCTCTAATATATTTAAGGGTATCTAAGTAAAGTGGGGTAAAGACACAAAGTAGAAAAGGACAGGGCTTATTAAAAGCAAACATAATTTTCAGATTAAATAGTTTTAAACTGGAATAAATAAGGTGTATGTTATGTGGGCAAGGCAGGCTAAAGGAGCATAATTATTAATGACACATGCTGTAATTTCCCACCAAGCCCCCTCTGATCCCGCGTAACCTCTGCCTGCGCATCATTGTGTTTAGACCCATCCACGACGCTGTGGAGAACGACCACCTGGATGTGGTGCGGGTCCTGCTGTCGTACGGAGCCGACCCCACTCTGGCCACGTATTCTGGCCGCACCCTGCTGAAAATGACTCGCAGCGACAGCATGGAGCGTTTCCTCACCGGTGAGTGTTGTTTACATTTTCAAACAAAACTCTAGTGTACAGTTATTAAGGTTCCAAGAAAAAGGGAGCACACAACGTGTATGTGGACATTTTTCTAAACTGACCTCATTGGATTGAGCGGAATACAATGTTTCCGGACTTTTTTTTTTTTTTTTTTCTTCTTTCCCTGGTCTGAACAGACTGGGATCAGAAATCAAATACCTTTAGTTTCATTTAAATGAGAATAATAGTAATTTCAGCTGCTGAGAGAAGAAGCGCAGGAGAGTGGTGATCAGGGTTGGGGCTGGGGGTAAACGGTTTAAAAGCTTGGTCACCAACCCTGTTCCCAGTGGCCCCCCCCATGCCTGCTCTCTCTGTTTGCTGTTCTTTCACTGCTCTGACCTCTGCTCAACCTGCTGGCAGGACTCCCTCTCTGTAAATCCTCCTCTTCCACCTCGGAGCAGCAGCAGCTCCACACGTCCATCTCTGTCATCTCATCTCCCCTCAGGCGCCCGCCTCCTCCGCTCCGCACTCCTCTCCCTCCCTCGGCCACCTGTTAGACAGGGATTCTCGGCTCGCCGGGGTGCGTGCTGCTGCCGCCTCTCGGCTCCTCTATCTGGTTACCTAGCAACGGCCACTGTGTTTGTTCGGCGTACGTGCGAAGGGGGAAAAAAAAAAAAAAAAGGCTTCGCTCTGGCTGGAGAGCGCCTGTCGTTTCGCACGGCAGCCTCGCTGGAGTCTGACACGCTCTGTGTTTGGAGTTTATGTGTGTGTGTGTTGCGAGGGCTCGTCTGGATGTTTATAGTTAAGTTGAGTCAACACGGCTCTGTGTGCGGGAGGAGTGGGAAATGAAATCATGTTCAGCTGCCTCTCTCCGCCTGAGCGCCGAACTAGTTACGACCCGTCGCGCGAGGGAGAAAACGGACAGGTGGCGTTGTCGGCGTTGAATTTTGAGGAGACGGAATGGATCGATGTCGGCAGAGCTGGAGGAGAAGGAGCGAGCTGCGCGCCGCCCTCCCTCCACCTGGTCCCACTCATCTGGAGGCCGTTAATCCCTCCAAACACACGCCAGACGCCCCACGCCTCAGAGCTGGCACAGAGCCCGGCTCTCGCTCTGCAAATGTACGCGCGCGTGCTGAATACACACCGCGTTGCTTATCCAGCTCCCTCTGCTTGTTTGTTTCTCTCTCTCTCTCTGTTGTGTGTGTGCGCGCTCTCGCTCTGAGCGACTGTGTGTGGTTCTTGTTTGATTCCTGGCAGCCGTCTGTGGCCCCGCTCTGAACTGAGCCGGCTCTAACCCAGCAGAGACCGTCGCTCTCCTCCCCCGCCGTACAGCCCCTGGCCTCTGACCATCACCACCTCAAAACATTTCTGTTTGTTTTTCTTTTCACTCTCTCCCTTTCTTTCTTTCTCTCTCTTGACACTCCCTCTCCCCCTCTGTTTTACTGTGCTCTTTATCCATTTGTCTGCTGTAGTCTCCAAGGGCAATTGTATTTGCCTCGTTGCCTGTCCCCAGGCGCCCGGCTCTTGAATAACAGGCTTCTCCTCTCTCCACAGATTATTTTGCTGACCTTCAGGGCCGCTCAGATGACGACCCAGGGCTTTATTGGGAGTTCTATGGCAGCGCTGTGTGTGGTGAGTACTGATCAGCACTCTCTGTCCCGTAATGCTTAAAAACGGTGTAGTTCTACCGTGAGGAACCTTTTATCTCCCCCTGGCCTTGGGTTGAGTGCGTTTCCACTCGTTCCACAGGGATGTTGCTGCTTCAGTTTTGTTCCAAAACTGTGAAACTAGACCAACCCTCATCTCAGATGTACAGCAGTTATGGTTTAAAACCAGAGTAAAGTCACTTCAAACTAAAACTGGGCCGATCTCGACTACCGAGTGTGAGACAAAAGAAAGACGCTTCTGTTTTTGGAAATAAAAATCTACAATTTTCAGCACTAAAACTGACGGATGGTTTAAAGCAATTACACTCTACAATTTACGGGGAGTAACTTGAAAACTCATAGAAAGATTCATCTATTCAGATGCAGTCTTCCAACGCAGCAATTACACTATGAAACAGAATTAAAATCTCTTAAAAACCTGAGGTAATTAACCACATGTAGCCTTCATATTTGTGGGAGTTTTAGTCGTTTTTATTTGTTCCTGGAACATAAACAGAGTAAAACGTTTGTACGTTACTGGTTTAAGTCCCTAAAACCGATCTGAACATAAATGTTTAAAATTAGTTTCTGGGTTTAAATATTACTTGCAAACAAAAAATAGCAATTACTCCCATAGTATTTTTCAAAGATATCTGAAATTACTTGAGTCAAAACAAAAAGATGAAAGATAGCTGAAAAAAAAACAACCCAAAAAACAAAAAAACCCTCAACTTGTAGTTCAGTGTAGTCAAAAATATAATCTGGTAATCTCTTTGGTGCTTAATTTAGAAACAAAAACATCACCAGAAACTACCGTGGGAGCTGGAAAAGGTTCTTGCAGTAGAAATGTACTGTTTGCTCTGTCAGCAAACCTCTTCTAATCAAGGCAGCTTCTTTACGACATCAATGATGACGATGCTAACTCGTGTTGTTTGCGTGTCAGAATCTGGTGAAGAAGGCGGTGTTTACAACATCCTGGCAGACGCCCCCGGCCCAGACAGCGAGGACGAGGACGAGAAAAGGGAGGTGTTTGAGTTCGAGTTCTCTGACCGACCTCTGTTGCCGTGCTACAACATCCAGGTGTCCCTCTCTCAGGGGTGAGCTTTGATCTAGGAAGCAGACATCACTACTTATTTTTTATAGCCTCCCGCCGCCCTCATTCCTCAACTTTTCCCTCCCACTTCTCTTTCAGACCAAGAAACTGGCTGCTGCTGTCCGACGTGCTCCGACGCCTACGCATGTCCGCCCGCGCCTTCCGACAAGCCTTCCCCCACATGGAGGTCGTGACGGTGGCCGAGGCCGAGTTCTACCGGCAGGCGTCCCTGTCGCAGCTCTTCTCCTGCCCGGAGGAGCTGGAGGGCTTCCATCCAGACAGCAAGGACCTGCTGGACCTGGTGGAAGACAGCGCGGAGCTGGCCGCTCTGCTGGGCTCAACACTGGAGTGTCTGGACGACCGCTGGGAGCACCCAGCGGACAAACTCAAGGACAAAATGAAGGCGGCGGGCAGGCTGGCCTCATCCTGACCTTGTTCCTCACCGAGTGGCGTTTGCTTTAGAACCAATCAGAGGTTACAGATATGCCTTAGCGTGACCCTTAGTTCTCTCGGCTTCGGCCCGGTCCCGGGCCAGCACTGGTGCACTGTACAGACAGACTGACCCACCAGCTGACTGGGCTGCAGAAGCATTTCTCTCCGTTAACTAAGGATCGACACATTTCTGACTCAAGAGACTTAATAATGGTCTTATTTTTATAAATTAATATATGTATAAATAAATATATACAGTATATATGATATGGAGAGCTTTTTTTTTTCCTCCCTTTGTGATGTTGCTCACTGCTCCTCTGAAAGCTTTTTTTTTTTTTTTTTAATTGAGCAGTCGTGCTTTCAGCAACTGAACGGAGTGTGAATGTACAGCGCACTGTGCATGTTTCATTGTACAGAATAGTTCTGAGGCTGTGCTGTTCAGTCTGATATTTGTGTTTATAGAAAGCACATGATGTCCATTTTTTCCCCCCTCCCCTAGTTCTCAAACTTTAGTGCTCGCTTGAGCCTCAGGGGCTACTTTGTTGTAATTTTTTTTTTCCTTTTAAGTTTTCCTTCCAGGCTGTAATTTAAACGTTCGAAACTGCAAAACTGTTTGTATAATAAAGTTTTAAGATGGTGTTGATATTCCCCCTGTGGCACAGAGCTTGTATATAACGGGGAAGGCTACTGCAGTACGGTCATTTTTTTTTCCTCTTTTTCTCAGTGTGTTCATTTATTTTTGTTTTGACTTTGTAATTAAAATATCCCATAATTTGTATTTATATTTTACAAAAGAAGTTGCTTTAAAATAAATATACAAACTGCAAGTTGAACCAAACTCCCGGTTTTTTGTGTCATTCATTAATCTGAGATGTCAGCTTCTGATGCGTGTCAAAACCGCTTTTCATGCCTAATTACCCAGCATGTGACCGCGGTGTGAACGCGGTGCTATAGTGCCCCCTGTTGGAAAAATGGATACCTGGCAAGTTGTTGCCGCGGCCTTGAAAGAACACCGCCGCCTCGCTTTCGATGAGAAGCGGAATCTGTTGGTCTCAAAGCGCCCTCTGGTGGACAGAGCCGAAAACTAATTAGAAATTAGACTGGTGGAAAATTTGGCGTCCAGAGTTGACATCATAATAGCCTTTAATTTGGACCCAACAATATATCTCAAATTATTTTTTTTTTAGTTGAAATTTTTTTAATCTGGAACCTGAGAACAAATTTCGTACCACAAACCCAAACTGGTAGGACAATAAAAATAAAAATTCCTGAAATCCTTGAAGTTGAAAAGCTTTATGAACGACTCATGGGTTCATTGGCCTTCTTCCCATAATCAACTCTGGATTTAACATTGATTGGCTGCACGTCTCGAGTAATCAGTTTTCCTCCGTCATGACATTAGGTCAAAGGTTGCAGCACTGAAAAAAACCTTTGAGGAGTGCGCCGTCACTCAGATGAAGTGGTTAGAATCCAAACCCATTGGCGTAAATCCCGGGCCTGGGAGTCTAAAAATGAATGTGGCGTCAAAATATTGAGTGAAGGTCAAACGCAAATGTTTGACCTGCTGTGAAAATGCGCGGCAGCCACGCAAATTTTCTGTGCACAACTACAAAGCGTTAAAACTCACCTAAACACACCAAAGTCTGACTACATTCAGCGGATTTATTTTATTTTTTTAGACAAAGCAGCATCAAACCCGATAGGTTTTTTTTTCTTCATGATTTTAATAATTTATCGTTTAAACGTAAACAACGGAACTGAACTTCATTTACTCTCAGACAATTACTTAACACAAAATAAAGATGATAAAAATGAAAGGACGTGAAAACCTCACTCAAATATACGAGTGTATTAATCTTCAGTTTTTGTCTCATAAAGATGTAACGCATTGGGTCTGTGCGCCGAAGCGCATGAAAAGCATCTGCGGGGTGATTTCATTCCGTTTGAAAAAGAAAAGGCGGGGTCGGACCAGCAGATTAACTCCAAACAGGTTTGATTATGCGAAAGGAGATCAAGGTGTGCATACAGTCGCACGTATACAAGTAGTTGAGCAAAAGGTGTGCCGTGTAATTGCGGAGCGCTTTCTCTCTGATGGAGAACGTTGCCAATCCAGGGACTCGCAGGGAACGTGTGTTCAGAGACCATATTGATCTGCTGGGAAAATGTTGATTTATTTAAATTGCCCGCGCTGATCATCCTGGTAACTGAGCACAACTTAAAGAAGGAGCCGTGCGTTACCGGTGCAACTGCAGTCATCCTTCAGTCGAGCCATGCTGGCTTTGTGACTGCGCCTTTATGGACCGAAAGCATCTCCACTCTGCAAATACACAACTTGTGGACATGTTTTCTCTAGAAGAAACGTCCGCATTCCCCACTCAAAGGACCGACACGCTGTCTGTCTTTAAATCGTGGCTGAACGCTCCACAGTTCAAACAGGCATTTTGCACGTTTGAATATCCATTTTTTAAATTTGGAATTTTTTCTTTAAATTGTATTTGTTGTGAAGTGACCTTATGTGCCCGGAGAGCACATTTAGAATAAAATAGAAACACTTATACTGTCACACATAAGGACGATGCCATGGTTATTGCTGCTACTGGTCTCAGACTTCCAGGCATTTCTAATTTACATATGCATGTATGGATATAGACAGGGCGGACCAGCAGCTGCGCTCCATTTCCCGCAAATTGGGACGTTTAAAGAAAAGGTAAGCAGGTTTGTGCGTACGTACATTACGGCAATTGCTGAACTCCTTAGTCAGCCTGAATGAACACAAATGTTCAGACCCTTCACTGCAACTGCAAGACCAGCCATAAGTACAAAGGCAGATGCCATTTCACTACTTCAAACATTTGGTAGAGAGGTTTTCCTGAAACCACCCCAACAGAGACTCAATCCCCTCTGAAGGGCAAGTTCAAAGTAAATACCTTTGATGGTAAACATGTTACTTTAGGCTTTTTCCTGGACTTCCAGATTGTGCAAAATGGTTCGCTTGACACAGCCTCTCCATGGCACCACTACTTCACCTTTGTTAGTTTCCAGTTGATTTTAAGAGAAAGTTCACTTTCAATTCTTTACTTTTAAAAACCTTAAAAAACCCAAGAATTATGATTTTTACCTTTAGTATCTTGCATCAACATGGAGTCATTTGGCTGGAGTAGGACATGGTTCTTTTGAGGAAGCTTATTTACTCTTGCCACCGTCAGGAGAAAAGCATTTTAGTCCTCAATACAAATTTCAAGAGACATCTTGTGGCTTTACTAACTTACAGCTTAGCATCTTCTCCTGTTTATCCGCTCTTCCATTTAGCTCCTCAAGTGGGACACATTATCCTTTCAAGAAAAAAGGAAGAAAAAAAAAATCACATGAATTCACAGTTTCACTTGCTTTCTTGGTTAATTAAGAATTAAAAAAAAGAAAAACATAGAAACCTTTGTAAAACCAAACGGCCACAACCAGAAGACAACCACTTCCCATTGTTCCTGCCACAACCTAAAGTTCCAGTTGACATTTGAGCTTTAAATCCCCCAATCTGCAGCTTCCACAGCTGCATCTCATCAACTCTATTGCTTCACATTACATAAAGTCACGTAATGCCCTGACAAAAGCCTCAGCTCGATAAGTAGAACGAGTCTTAACTTCTCTTTCTGTCATATTTTTCACTTTTTCATGAGCATTTCCCTTATAAAAGCAAACTGAATAATAAAAAACATTAAAAGTAATGTAATTTTAAAAGATGTGATATTTAATAAATATGTAAAAAAAAAAAAAAATAAAATAAAATAAATAAATAAATAAACAACTCTAAATTTCTTTCTCAATTTTTGAGAAAATAAATTAGGTAGCAATCTTTGAGTATATGCATGTTTAAATAATAATTAAACACTTATATTTCCAAAATCATCAGAGAAACTTCTGTGTATTCATAAAAAATTTGGAGACATCGTATGCTGCACATGTGCACTAATCTTTCGGTAACACTTTATTTGACAGTGTGTGCAAATAAAGTGTTATTTGCAAATAAATTAAAGTGGAAATAAATTAAAGAGCTGGTTTGGATGAGTTGTAGAGATCTCGCAGATCCTACATTTAATATCCATACAAAATCTAACAAGTATTTAAAGGTCAGATGGAGGCTCCTAGTTCTCTTTGAGGTCTGATCTAAACCTCAAACCTCAAAGGTTTGGGTCTGATTTGGGTTGTCTTTTTCATCTTTGTTTTTATTCAACAATTAAAATTTCAAAACAAAAATACATCAAACTAAATGCTGTACCAGAAAATTGTTATCTTTTTGCTTTCTTTCACTGTAGCCTTTGCCAGAAGTGGAAAAGTTGTACATCTCCACTAGATGGCAGTAGACCACAGAATAGGGACATATACTGGCAACAGGCTTTTCTCACTGGAAAAAAATGGAAAAATGGAATCTAGAAACAATCTAACAATAGGAAACAATATTTTACTGTCTCTTTCTCTCTATCTCTCTTTCTAAAAGTGGAGCACAACGGTTTTTGTGCCAAAGTTTGAGTTTTTCATACTCGAATACTGAATTCTGAAGGAATGTTTGAATGAGGAAAAAAGAGAAATAAACTCTACCTTATGTCAGCAGGTACAGATCTAGAAAACCAGCTGTTGTTCGCCATCCTCAATCTGGATGGTGGTTCCTGTCCTGGTGCTAGACTCTAGACTCTAGACAATAATTTCAGAGTAGACAGAAAACAAAAACTGTTTATTTTCATTGCTTTTTTCAATGTGGCCTTTGCCAGAAAGGCCACATTGAGTGACTTTATGTGGGCCCTGACCAAAATTCAACAGACAGGAGGAGCTGATTGGTCAGATGACCATCTTGTGTTTTACAACTTCTATTTATTTGGATTTTGAATATTAGAGCCAGGCTACAATTTATTTATATATTAGTACCCAATATTAGTAATGGGGTACTAATAATGCCCCATTGCCACAGTTGCTTGATGCCGATGGACTTTTGTTTAAAATGTCTTTCAAGTAGAAATGATAGGTACAGTACAAATTATTTGTTACAAAAATCATGTCTTTTATTACTTCCATATTAAATAAGACCACAAATGGCTAGGAGATTTTCCTCAGGCAAACTTGGTAACACCCATTCACTAAACTCAGCAAGATCTTTCAAAGAAAGTAACAAGCTAAAACATGTTTTCTGGAAAACAATTATTCCACATCTTAGGAAATCATCTTTCTTGCAAAAATGCCACACCCTTTCAATATTTCTGATGTATAAAGACCTATAAATTTCTTTAGATCATTATACATCTGACTACTTTGCGTGTTAAGTTTGATTTAGATGGGAAAAGAAGCCAAGTAAAAATGTTTTGTGTTTTTAATAAAATAATTTTTACAAATATTTTCTATCTGAAAGCCTGAGTTGCAGAAACTGCACAGAGCTCAGCTCTTCCTCTTGTAGAGCTACACATAGCAGTAGCTCCTTCAATTGCTCTCTGTAGGAAAGCAACAAGGTCAATTCTTGCAGCTACATAATCTGAATGTCTGTTTCAAGAAGTTAAAAGTTGTAACATATCAATTTAAAGTTTGCAGTTTGACCCTTTAAAGACGGTTGTTAAATTCAACCTTTGCAATAAAAAAAGCATATTATATTTAAACATATACGCAAGAATAGATAATTTTTTTTACCCTGATTTTAATTGTGGTTGTTGTTGGGACAACAGCACCCTAAGCTGGTTGATTTTCAAATTACATGCATGTATTCACAGAGATGTGATAGATCAGAAAAGCAGCAGAAAAGCCCCTGATGTAAAAAGCCATTTTTGAACTTTGCATTCCCAAGATTTCATTTCAAATGACTAGCTTTTAACATTTATTTACACAAAGTGGGAAACCAATAAAGTGGAAGTACTGGTGCCATGGACCGATGCCTCCCACAACGTGCCGTCCTCTGGGGTCACTGTTTAACATGAATCTTTTAAACTGGAGTAACACTTGAAATTCTGAAAACCTTTGCTATAACATGGAATATCCATTAAGGTCCAGTATTTTGATGGCCCTTAAACCTGGGTTATATTATGGCTATTAGCTTTGACTTTATAGCTGCTGTCTGATGATGTATTGAATATGAATATAACATCTCTGCAGCTGAATTTTAATATTTGTCATGATAATTATCGACTGAATATTTTCTGAAGTTGTTTAAATTCTGACATTTGTGAAATTAGGTGTTTAAAGTGGGCTATTTCCATAGAATTTGGGACATTTTAATTTTTTTGTGTTGTACAAATTGAGATATCGAATGTCTATTACTCTATTTGGTACATTGTGACCTATGGACTGTATATTTACTATTCTCCTAGCTATCAAGAGTACAAACACATGGTGTCACCAAGATATTAAAATAACTTTTTGTCACCATTGTAATTGTAATTCCAGAAATGGGGAAGGGAAGGACTGTTTTCTTTGGATGTGTAAATCACCAGAATGCTCTCTGTTTGTCTCAGGTCAACAAAGAATCTCACCAGCATTCCACACATACTATCACGTTCCTGCAGAATACCCTTCCCATAATGCACAACAAAAAGCAACTGTGTTACAATGATTCATACAATACCCTCCAACTCAGACATTTTTGCAGCTTTGCTAAAATTATGGCTAAAAAAAGCAATAAGAACTTTGGCATAAGAAACTTTATCCAAGATGGAGTTTGTAGCTTTATCGCTAAGATCTTCTAGAAATAAGCTATTTTGATTCTCAAACACATTCTACGTTTATTGTTTTTAAAGGTTTTATTGGCTCTAGTGGCCTTTATTTGATAGTGAATTGACAGGAAAGTGGGTAATGAGAACGGGAGGAAGTCATAACTCCTGCGCCACTGCAGCATCCCAAGTCCACCTTTATCTTTAAATAATTTTGGAGAACAAAATCCACTATTCTTGAGCTGAAAATGTAGAGACACCAGCACTTTTCAAAACTGTAGTTGCTAACCCAAGTGAGTTATCCAGAACAAACTCCTCCAATCAGAAAAATTACTAGAAACCACTGGTCAATTTAGTTCCATCAGTTCTGTGTGTATGGCTGCAACTATCAACAGTTGATAGCTCTGTTGCCTTGTGGTAAAAAGATCCTGGGTTTAAATACCAGCCTGGGGTCTTTTTGCACAAAGTTTGCAAGTTCTCCCTGACCCTTTCATGAATGGGTTTTCTCCAGCTACTTTGGCTTCCTCCCATTGTCCAAAAACATGACTGTCAGGTAAATTGGTCTCTCCAAATTCTCCCTAGACGTGAGTGTGTGTGTGCATGGTTGTTTGTCCTGTCTGTGTTGCCCTGTGACAGAGGTTCAGGACCTGTCCATGAAACGCAAAACTCTTATCTCCTACACAAAAACTCACAGAGGCACCAAACGGAGACTAATGGCATCAAACCTCTGACCAATCAGACAACACTTTGCACAGTTGAAATAGCTTGAGCCACGTTTGTTGTTGAGTTCAGCACGCACATGCCTTCCTACTAACAAAATGAAGCAGTTTTTGTCATGAAATTGGCTCAATAAGCACTGGTTTTGGCACTTTGCATGAAGTATGTCAGATCTTTAAGGAGTTTTTCCATTACCACTTGCACTGGTAATTTGTGCACTAACCACTTAATCCCTTTTCAGTTCTATCCCAAGTAGTGAGCTTTTCCATTATCTGCTCTGTTCGTCACTGTGCCGGACGTGAGCAGCAGCAGCTGTGGCGAACTCTCTACTGATCTGCAGTGAATAGTTGACACTCAACAATGAGAACCTTGACGTTCTGATTCTGATGAACCAAAATAAACCCAAACATTTAATTTTGTCTAACAGAAATTGAGTAAATTGACTCCATTGCGCCCCCTCGGTTATTCCATCAGCTATATCTCCTCACTGCATCAGTCGATCTCCACCAGATTTTTGGTGCGTCGTCAGATAACACT
The DNA here is from genome assembly GCA_010277075.1 of Poeciliopsis retropinna. Lineage (NCBI taxonomy): Eukaryota > Metazoa > Chordata > Actinopteri > Cyprinodontiformes > Poeciliidae > Poeciliopsis > Poeciliopsis retropinna. The sequence goes on along the minus strand of VMRM01000012.1, from coordinate 14,691,141 downwards.
GCCAAACGCATCGGTGCGTATTGCATGGTGGACGTGTGCGGAAAATGCGTCCACCAGGCGCAACTTCCGGAGGTCCCGCTGTTGCTAGGAGGCCGGAGCGGCGCTGAGCTGCGAGGGCCGTTCGAGGCTGCTTGCAGCTTTAATTGCATTTCTCATTTAATGGAGAATTACTGAATTGTGTGTTGTTGTTTTTTTAATATCCACTGAACATCAAAACGTTTTGCACACATTTGATGAAATGGTGACCTGTCCTTAATGAACAAATTCACTCTTTATTCGGTCGATTCATCTTGCAATATTTTATAATTGAGAATTAGCGAAAAGGGTGCCATGTCCTTCCGCTTCATCATTACATGCTACTTTGTGTTCTTCAGTCATTAATAATCTCAGCAACATGCACTAAAGTTTGTGTTGTAACATCAATGTATGGCTAAAATGCCACCCACACAGCAAAAAACTATTTATTCTGTCTCTTTAATTATGGTGCAAAACATAATAAACATGTTATGTTGACCGCCACATTTGATGACCAGCATGATACGAAAATAAATATTTTTCTTTTTGACTCAGACATGCAACATCATCTTGTCTTTAGATTCATCATAGACAGTAGACTTAAACTCAAGCAAGCACAATGTCAACATGTGGGTGGTTAGAGCTGAAAACAATGTGCAAGAATTGACACAAAGCTATGAGAACTATTCATCACACAATGCCAGCAGAAAAAAAATGTCAGTGTGAAGTCCATTTGTGTTTTTGTTTGTGCTCATGTCTGGTTCACCTGGGTCGTGACCCTGGTTAATTTGCAGCTGCAGCGCCAGACAATAAACTTTTCATTCGCAACATAGAAGGAGACGAGAACATAAGCATTTATGATCACTTCAGTGTTTCAAAATTAAAGCAGCTGTTTACGGTCATACGTGTGACCGTAAACACAAAGTTGCTGTTGTGTGATACAGCAACTTTGATTTGGATTGGAGGAAGGCGTAAAAGAGAATTAAAAACCACCACATTTAAAGAAAATGTACTTGGTTCTATTTATCGGTCCGTGCGACCTTGTCACTCCTGCTCAAGCCTCTGCAACAACCTCAAATATGATATGTGCGTCTGCCAGTCACTTCTTTCTACCACTTACCAAAAATCCGACAAAAATAAGCACATGAATCACAGGTGACAGGAATCGACAGACTGTCTGCGTCTGTTTGGCATATTCCTCACAGAATGCTTTTTCCTGAGCTACAAATACTGAGAAAAGCAAGACAAGGCAGTCATGCACAGAAAGAAGAGGTAGTAAGACGGATACACATTGTTGTTACTACAGCATCTTTTGGATCGTAGAAACAGTTTTGTAAATTTAACTTTCCACTTCCCTGCTGATCACTAGCACTAACAGAAAATTTGTGAAAAAAACATAGAAAGAAACATCAGCCATGCCATGTCTCTATAAAGGAACGATGTGCAAAATAGTCACCAGCAAGAACTCCCTTTAAAAACTTTAAGACATCCATCCAGGCATGCAGCTTAAAAAAATGTTCACGGCTAACTTAGAAGGTGTATTATTTTGTGACAAATTGCTGGGCTGCTAATTTGATGAACATCCATCCATCCCTTTTCTGTACACCTTTGACCCACGCGGGGCTGGGAGGGATGCTGGTGCCTATCTCCAGCGAACGTTTTGGGCGGGAGGCGGGGTATTTGATAAACATGTCCATTGGTAATATAGAGAACAAATAAGAATCTAATTTCAAGGACTGGAGAGCTCAGAAAAGTCGCTCCCTGATCCTCAGATGTCAGAATAAGCTTAAAAAGATCTTCATAGTGCTCATTTTACACTGGGTGATTATCTGCCATCATGGGAAAAATCTTTTACAGTGAAAGAAAATCTCATGGTCGCGAGCTTGATTCAGAGGTTTGTTGTCTTTCAGGTTGAGAGCAGCAGCACCTGCTGATTTAGCTCCCACAACCAAAGACATCCAATGTCAAATTTCAAGGAGTATCCACTATTTTCTCGGAAAGTCGTGCCGTTTGACTTTTGCTATGATTGATGTCTGATTCCTCTTTTTCCCAGCAATAAATACCAGATAATTAAATATATCATGTTAAGTTATTTTGGAATTTTCTACTTCTTTATGTATGTGCAGTCAGTGGGAGTTGGCATCCCTGCATACTGAACAAACGGCCGCTGCTTGTTGCTGAGAATAGGAAGACGAGATTATGTGTTTTGTGCAATTACAATATTTTTGGTTCAGAGGTAGCAGAACGTGCAGATTACAAGACCCCCCACTGTTCACATACATCACATCATCTTTGATTTTGTTTTTCTCCCTAGTTACAAAAGCATAATTAATTCCATAAGGCTTGAGAAAACATTTAACTGGGATAAACCACTTTTTAATATGGTCCTCCAGATAATGAGTCTTTTCAATGAGTCACGACCTCCTCGTGCCATGCAAACCCATCTCTCTTACGTCACTGACGTCATCACCAGGCAGCCCAGGGTTGGACATATGATGTTACAGGCTGTTGACTGACTGAAGGATTGTTAGCCAGGTGCTGCATATGGTATGGAAAGTGAAGAGTTCATGGAGGAAACACACTGAACATGTTTGAACACGAGGTGGTGTGCTGCACTGAATGTGTGTAAGGTTTTGTGTGCCACTACTGTGTGAAGACTCGTCTCAGTTCAGACTATCTGAGTGGGAAAGTGCACCCCCATCCATTAAGAGCAAACTTTCAGAGCTAAACATGGCTTTTACTCACAGAGACACACATACATGTACATTATGCCCCTCGCACAAACATTTGTGTAGTCAGGCCCAGCAGACTAAGAGGAGACTTCCCTGCTCAATGTGTTTGTCTCTAAGGAAAGGGAGTTTTTGTGACTGAACTGTTGTTTGAAGTTGAAGCAAATTTTGCTAAATTAAATTTAATTGAAAGGCTGATGATGCATGATGCCCATTTAAAGAGAAAACTGGGCAATATTTTCTACATGTTTGGTCTTCAAGGGGAAAATTGAGGGTCTTGGGTTGCTGACCTTAATGAAATGCCTCCCACAGACGGTGTGGATGTCTGCAAGAGAGAGGGATACTGTGGTATAAGTCCTGGGAGTCCAATAGTGTGAGCGGCAACACTGTTTTCTTAAAAAAAATGGAGAAACAAACCTAAGGCCTTTTTGACATTGAGATGGACATTTTTACAGGACTCAGGAGACTCTTTAAGCAAATTATTTATGCTTTTTAAACATACTGAAGACCAAAGAATAAGAAATATCCTTACAGCACATAACAGGTTGGAGGTGAAGTCATCCCACCTCCAAAGTGAAGAAATGGAAATTGTGGTAAATGACTTAAGAATCATGTAAAAATAGCTAGATTAAAGGTACAGTTTTTGGTAAACTAAAACAACATGGAAATACAAACGTATGATTGGATACTATGTGCCTCAAAATAGAAGAAGAGTATTTTGGCTCTTTCAAAACTTGCCCTCAATAAAGTTTTTCACACCCTGAGAAATGCGTAAGTTTTAGTTTGAGGTTTTGAATAGAATCAGTCATAAGACATGTGGCAAAGGTCAACAAGCTGGGACTTGAACCTGCGACGGCCTCTTTAAGTCACACTCTTTCACCAAGCACATTCCTTGATTCACAGTAGTGCAGTTGGTGGCCCTGAGGCCATGAAGCAACACGGTCCATTCTTTCTGCATGGAGTTTTCATGTTCCCCCAATGGTCGGGATTCTCTGTGGGCACTCTGGCTTCGTCCCACACGCCAACGACATGACTAAGACACAAAACTAAATATGGCAAAATCACAATCTGACAAAGCCAATAGGATCACATCATCTTCAAAAGCAAAGACGCGATCCTGAGGCCACCAAAATGGATCTAATCAACAGGCTGTGCCTATAACAGTTGCATCTGATTGTCCAACCTTACTATTTCCTCCATCGTTTGGCACACCGTTGAGAATGTTACTACGCTAATCATGAGGTCAAAGTATTAATACTTAATATGTGGCAACAGCTGAATTAGAAACGCAAGTATCAGGATCTCCCACATTCCCAGAAAATGCAGAATGTAAAACATTGCACATTAACCGCTACTCATAGCGCGGTGAATTTTATTCATGCACCAGATTTTTAAAGCTTATTTTCTACTTTCTTGGTATGTCAAAATCTTTTGACACAATAGGCCTCATTGTTTTGGTAAGCAGATTACAATGCATTAGATTATAAGTTAGTTGGTCCTCAAATTACTTACCAGAATGAACATACAGTGTCCACTATAATGAGACTTCTTTTCTTCCAGTAATTAAAGGGTATTAGAGGTATGTCTTGTTGCCTTCCTGTTTATGTCTCTCTTGAAAAAGAAGATATTAATGTGAATATTAAATTATATAAATTGAATGTCTTGAAATTTTCATTGTAGTTTGCAAAGGCGCAAAGAGCTGAAATACCAAAAAGTGTAATAAGAAAGGAGCTGATTATGCTGGAGTTGAAAAGCATAATATGACCCCAAAAATGTACTTGTTCTTGAAAATGTTCTCTTCTGGCTGAGTGACATCACACAGGCGTAAATATTAGCTCACTCTTTGAAACGATAAACTTGCGTTTCATCACAGAACACATAAGTAAATGGCTAATTAAAGGATAATGATCCAGGCTGATGAGGTTTATCATTCACAAGTATTATAGGACGTCTAAATTCCACAACTCTCTGTGCCTGAAGATGAGGTGACACAGACACTTTTAGATGTTTGCTTCTGTTTACCAGGCAAATTCCAGCATTGCCTCATGCTAAAGAAGAATGGAGCAAGGAATGCTGGAGCCTTACCAGCGTCCCAACATAAACTCATCTGAAAATGTAACCAAGCTTCAGCTACGAAAAAACTCAGCGTTGCTTTTTTATGGGTTAAATAGTAAAGCAGTGGGTCGAAAGAACACTTTTGCATACACAAAAACAAATATCATGGCACACTGCATTATATTGCTCCCTTCATCTTAATAACAGTTGTAGGTTTTGTACCATTGAGGTTATGTGTGTGCCTGTATAACAAGGTGATCATGTATAAGTGCCACAATGAGGTGTTGTGGCCCAAATGCAGAGAAGCAGAGAGAGCAAGTAGATGAAGAATGTTTAATGAAAAGCAATGAACAAAAACATGAATCCAGGAGCAAAAAGCCAGCAGGGAAGTAATGGGATTTAACACGAGGAACCAGCAAAGAAACACACCTGGTCTGTTTAAAGAGAGAAACTAACAAACACAGAATCATAATGAAACTAGAATCAATAAATCAAACCCTAAACGACATGAGAGCATATTTCATGCTTCCTGAAGTGTCAGAAAAGTAACCTTTAAAACATTGTTTGCCCATCTAGGGTAGGACAGCTGTCTGGGCGGGGCCATATAAGTAACTGTGAATGTTACTGAGGACTGAACACTTTAGATCCATGTCAATATTTCAGAAGAAATTGCATTTATTATTGTCTTCTTGCTACTGCACACATGTTGCACTATTGTGGCACCCAGATAGTGCAAAATGTAACTTCTAAAGACTGCCTAACTTATCTTTTCACAATTTTCTTAAAGAATACCAATTAACTCCAGTCCTTACAAATATTTAGGAGTTTTCAAAAATAGTTAACCGCTTAAATACCAGTTTTAATAATAAGCCTCACAATTTTGTTTTTGCAAAAAAAATAAGACAAGTTGACAGACAGATTTATCCATGTGTGTGCTTTTCCAACTTATTGTTTCATTTCAGGTTGTGTGATAAAAATAGATAGGACAGGTAGAAACAACAAGACACGTTTGATTTGGTAAAGCAAGGTTAACAAACAGAAGTATAGTAAATTTCATTCTTGCTATTGGAAATAAACTGTTCCGTGTTGGGGAAGATATAAGATATTTATTACTTATTTAAAAACCTTTTCCTTTTGTTCTGCTAAAATTGTTGAGTAGAGTCCGAAGCCTGTTAATCACCACTGTTGAAATACAGACGCATGAAGACTCAAGCCTAAGGAAGTCACATGATCCAGCAGCCCTGAACTGGTTCAGGTTTTCTTTCATGTGCTGCAGGACGGATGGTGTGAGGCTGTTTTTAGGCCCATTGAGGCTTCATTAGGAGAACAGGAAGAAGACTGAAGCACGAGGACAAACACACACACAGCTCATTACCCCCTGTCTGCCGTGTGCCTTTCACACAGCACCTCAAAATGTACGTCTGCAAGTGTCTCATAGAAGTGCATTTATAAGCATTTCTTTGAGCGTTGCGATTGCAGGTCGGACCGAAACAAGAACTGCACTGCTCAATGTCGCGGCATATGGAAACTTGATTCTACAAAATTACACAATCAATGCTGTTGGACCAAAATTATAGCCAAACATTTCCACACAATTGTTTTTGCTTATTTCATCAAGAAGAAGAAAAATGTTTCCCAATAAAACGGTCCGTCATATTAGCATCCATTAACTTCCAAATCACTGACCAGCTTAGTCAGGTGAGCTGACTAAGCTGGTGGCTGGTTTTGGGTGATGCAACTTGACAGTCGCCCTTTTACACCCTGGCGTGAGTTTGGAGCCTCTTGTATTCACTGTCCATTTCACACACATGCTGAAACACAACCACGACATAAAATTAGTCATCAAAATTAAGACAAAGACGCTATCTCTTAACAAGCATTAAAATAAGAGTGTATATACGTGAAACAGGAAAGCCACACCTCGTGCACATTGAGACTGTGTATATTTAGTCTGTCTGACACGTCAGAGTTAGAGAGATGTCAAAAGGAAGTTGTTGTACCCAGGTGTTAAAACCTGGCCTGGAAAGACTCTGTCGTCAGAGGATGACAAAGACCCTCAGAGGAGAAGTATATTTTCAGTCTGAGACTGAGCCTGAATGTTCCGCCAAGATGATGCTGATTGACTGTTTTTCACACAAGGACACAAGTTTCCCATTGACTTATTCTTTATTTTTATACCTATGTGATTGAAACGTCTTACAAATTTCACCCAGTCAAAAACTCTACATTATTTCTAATTTGGAGTCATAGTCTTGCAATAATGGAATGAAAAGTAAAATACGCAAAACAACAGAAGAAAATGATCATACGACTGGATTCAGTGTTTTTCTTTAAGGTATATTTAATAAAAAAATAGCATGCCAATAGTTTGTTGGAATTATCCTTTACTGTTACAAATGATTAATTACAACTTTGATCACAAGGTGTAGAAGTACAGATTATTATTATACTATTTGTAACTTAATGGATACGTTTCATGCATATACATATATATTCACCATTTAATTTGTTGTAATACAGTCTGCTTCAGGAAATGTTTTCTGCCCACAGCCATCACCATCTACAACAGCTCTTTAATTAAATGAGTCACAGCAACATTTAATCTTCCTATGGGTTCAATTTTTAATTTTTATCCCCAGCTTTTCTCGACTTTTCTTCCACTGCAGTCAATGTTCAACGTACTACATAGTTAACAAGAAAATACTCACGATTCATTATTGTCATCATTTGTGTTTGCTTACCAAACAGACGTGAACATGTTTTGTCACCATCAGTTATGGTCCAGCGTATTTTTGGGGCTATTGTATTTACTCTTGTCTCTTCTCTTCTCTCCCACCCACCCCAGAGACTCCACCCTGCAGCAGATAAAAGCTCTGTCCACAAGGTGAGTGTTTCTTATTGGCACATCCGCCAGGAGAGGCTCTCCCAGGCTGCTGTATTCTCTGTCAGTGTGATTGGAGTGTTTATTTCCCCATAAACTGGTTCCTCAGGAGGTAGGCTCTTCACCTTGTTCAGTTAATCTCTTGTTTGTTGTGATTTTTATTTTGTGGTATATTTAATTGGGCTGCATGAATGTTGGCTTTAATAAATTTAGCTTTACGATTGATTATAGCTACATGTCTGTTCCATATTTAGACACAGTTTAAATTCAGATTTTTTTTTTCCTCATATATATGTAATTCTTTGGAATCACCTTGCATTGACCGATGAAGGTTAAACTTTAATTCTGCTACATTCACTTTGTCTTTCTAAAGAGGAATAATCCATACATCAAAATTAACAAATTTTAAGAATTTACTCCCACTGTTTGATTTATTTTCAAAACAGAAAGCTCTGAAAGACGTTAAAAATTTAATCTGTGCAGCACTAAGTCTCCACATCATCATGCAGATACCAAGGCAGAATATCTCCTAATCCCAGACTGGAGTCCTTCAGGCTGCTGCATGACATAAGCAACTATATGCATCCATGTCTGTGTGTCAGAGAGGGAGAGAGAGAAGCTGTGCTTGAAGGCAAATATTCATTCAGTCCCGCCGCATGCGTGCATGTGTGCAGAAAGTTGAAGCCAAACTGACAGATGAATGCGACGGGGGCGAGAGCAGCAGTTTGGTGAGAAAAACTGCAGAGTAAACAGGGCCGCTAGCCTGCAGGATCTCTGTCTCTTCCAAACGATATGCTGTATAATGTTCTCTTTCTCTGGCATGTCTTACGTTTTTGTCAGTCACAGCTTCCCAAATCCTTCATGACAGGGTTAGATTCCTGTTGAAGGCTTCTGATTTAAGACAGAACGCACCAACTGGGCTGATGGTGCTCTTATCCAGTTTTTGGGATAATTAAAGTACACATACTTTGATTGGAAACCTGTCCTTACAGAGAATGGATCTGCCCCCTACTGGCCAACCACATTTATGAAAAATGTTTTCAAACCCACATGGCTGAGTGGCCATCAGCCAGAACCGCAATGTCTGTCCTGCTATAGTATGACAACCTTGAATGTAAAAAATAAATAACTAAAACAATTAATAGATATTGGTGACTTCAGTTAATGTCTAAGGACATCTATAACTGTATTGATTTGATATTGGGAGGAAATGGCCTGGATAACTGGCTACGTAATTTTCTGTATTGAAGTTGACCCTTTCGATGTCGTTCTATTTCGAAAGCGTCAACTTTTTACGTGACAACTTTTTTTCCCATTTTATTTGAAGATATTTCTTTGTGTAATGAATCTATCCAATATGTAAGTTTCACTTTTTAAGACAAATTACTCCAATAAATTAACATTTCAATAACATAAGTTATTTAGATTCTCCTGTATACTTATTGATGCATGGAAGGGTTGTATAGAAAAATAGTCTTAAACTATCCTCTAAAATGACTAAATTAAGCCATTCTGGTAATTTCACGTCAACGTACTATGGACTGATATGTGTATTAATCTGAATATATGAACCATCTCGCAGGGAGTAGGGCCTTAAATTGTTGCTGCTTCTTTTCAAGAACACATAACCTTTGAAACTGATTATTTGCTTGTACAACATTGCAACCCCCATGTCTGCATTATTCAATAACAACCAGAAACACACAAAGGGCCTAAAGAATGCCATAAAGACCAAGACTGATGGCAGGGAAAGGATGAGGGGAGAAAAGGAGGCAAACACTTAGCTCATTTAGTGCACAGCTGTGACAGTGTGTTTGGAGGAGCTGCGTTCCAATAGTATGTGCACAGTATTTGTTTGAGTGAGAAAGTTCCTGACGTGACTTGGGCATGTGTTGATTTTATGAAGTACTCTGTGCTAAAAGCTGCGTTCAGGGAGACAAGGGGCTACAAATGTTTTTCTTTCCTTTCACCAAGAAACCACAACCAAAGGCCACTTGAGATTAAGAGTTTTAACAAAGGAAAAAAAAACATGAAAAATGGTTGTTGGTGCAGAGAGGACATTGGGGTGGTTTGGATGATGCGGATAAGGGATAGCACAGCACTTTTGAAGTGAAGTTGTGTTAAAAAGTCAAGAGGATTTGATATTTCACCTGTACTAGAAAACAAACCTTGTGTCTTCACAACCAACTTCAGTCTTAAAAATATTATCGCTTCTTATTAGTACACCTGTTTTTGGCCAGATTATCTGTCTACCATAGAAGTAAAGTGGCATGAAAAGCAAAAATATTACATCAACTTATGAAAGTGTTATTTTATAAATTGTTTACACTGCCTCAGAAGCATTGGCAGACAATATTCTATTAATGTATAGATCATCATCACGTTTACATTTGACTGCTTTTTAAAAAAAAAAATTTTTTATTTAGAAAGACGCCAATGATCATTTACAAAGGAAATGGAGGACGGAGGTGGTGCAGCACCAATAAGCTTCCTGTTTGAAACATCTATTGAGGACAGAACAGAACATGTTTTCTTTCAGAGAAAGAAAACATTTGACATGTAAAAATTTATACAAAAGCATTTAGTGAAACTGCTATGTTGTTGGCTAGTTAATCTGACCAGAAACAGTTTTTATGTCCTGTTTTCAGTGCATGTTTCACACAGGAAGATGACTGATTATTGATTGTGTGCTTCAACTGAGTTTGGAGCACAGAGGCTCCAACCTCGTTTGCTTTGGGGAGTCCTTTGGAAGAAGAACCATGATGGTTTGTTAAATTGAAGTTGTATTAAGGTGTTAAAAGTCCGCTTCAGTCTTGCCCCTCTGTTTGCCAACATGTTAGCTTCATCTACCAGTACCATCCCTTCTGAATCTATGCTAAAGGAAGACACCAAGGGATGTTTACTAAGCTACAAAGAGCCACAAAGACCCTGAACTGTACCTTCAAATAGACTTTAATCTCTAACTATATTCAATTAAAGTTACATATGGTAAATAATAATGCCTTTGTTGTTTTTTTTTACACAAACAGTGGAGACTCAGTACTTCCATAAGAATGCATTTCTGTGATCACATCTCATCACCTGTGGATGTTTGAGACCTTTTTCTCGTCTGTTTGCAAACCGAGCTGTCCTGTGACTTCCTGTGCCATCTGTGAGTTAGTCAGGATTTTTAAAAGCAAAAATGGCCATGGAGAGCAAGAACCGGGTATTCGCAACCCTGAGCTAGCATACGGGAAACACAGAGACAGGGAGAACAGTCTGTCTCACAATGGGACACGGTTTCTGGAGACAAATAGAAGCTGTGCTTGATATATATTTCCATTGTTGAACTCCATTGTCTCATATGTACATGACTGTCACATTCATCCGCTGAGATCTGATGTGAAACACCTCAATTCGATTTAAATTGATATTTTTTTGATATTGATATTGTGTCATGCTAAGGGCTAAGTGATGAGGAATCATTTATTTTAGCTACAGATACTCATTTCAGAAAATGTGCATACTTGTACATAAAATAAACCTTTGTGCAAAGTTACGTGATGGTATCTGAGAAACATTTTAGACAGATTTTTTTTCAGGCATTCCTGTTTTTGAAGGAAACATCTGTCTTTTTTGATCCTGCTGAGATACTGTTGTAACTGTTAGATTGATTGCTCTGCATTTCCATATTGACCATTATAGTCACAAGGTCAAGAATCATTTTGTATCTGCTGAGCTGCTAATGTTTTCAGTGCTTTAATAAACATTATTTCTTACTTTCTCCCCGTCCCCCTTGTTGAATAACATAACTTTCTAACTCCTTTTTGTTAACTCACAGCACATTCATGTGACAGTCAGAAAATAGGTGATATTTTGCTGAAGCTTCAACCTCTGCACTACATTTTTAACTGTTTTAGTGACTTAAGAGAATATATTCTTGCAGTACCAATATTTGGAACAGAGTATCTGAACTTTAACCTTCATTGTTTGCTGAATGTTGTTCAGAGAATCCAACTTTAATCTACATGAACTGATTTTTAATCAGGAAAAACTGAATGTAATTAACTTATATTAGGGGGTTTCGCGTACAGTCTGACCTCCTCCCCATTCTTGCAATATCTGTCCGTCCATCCCCTCCAGCACTCAACAGTACTCTAACCCGCCCCAGAAAGCCTTTGTTCCGGCGTGGGTTAAAGCAGTTTTCAATTTTCTGAGGAGCGGGTATCTAAAATTTCCCAAGATTGGCAGCACAATGCTGTAATGATAAGTTGTTTTTTCCACTGTCATCATTATTAACAATAACGTTTTGAAGAATTTGAATTAATACGTTATAACAACATTTAATTTCCCATTGGGATCAAGAAAGGATTTGTGAATTTAAATAAAAACAATCAGTGTCAAGGTTTTTGTGAGCTTTAGGCATTCACAAATAAAAATAGTTTTTCACAATGGAAACCAAATGTTTGAAGCCTCATGGTATTTCTTAGTGCAATGATAGGGATGTAAAAGACTGAAACCACACTGATGAACTAGCACAACATATTAGCATGAGCGTACAGTTGAAGTCGATGCCCTTCAGAAGAGGCCTTTCAAACTCTACCTTGTTAAAATGCCAAGTTTTGGTGACGAAAAAAAAAAAACTTTGATAAATAATTTCTAAATGTATTTCATATATAATGTACATTTAGCCTTTATAAATTAACTGAAAAGTTAAAAATATTAAAGAAAACAAGATTTAAAAAACCTCTAGATTAACTTTGCTGCATAAGTCTCCACAACCTTAGCATTAATTTGTATTTTTTTTTCTGAATCTTTGGTCTCTTAAACCCCCAAACCAAAAAATAAAATGTCAGCCAATCAACATTTGATTCAGGTGTTTTGGTAGCTCTTGCAAATTGAACCTGGCAGCCCTGATGTAGGCCTTAGATGCTAACAGTTTCTTACAGTTATGTCTGACGGTGACTTCAACCTCAACTTCTCTATGAAAAGCAAACTGCAGGGAGTCCAGATAAGTACTTCTTTGCTCATTCAGGTGGGGCAACAGGAATCTCTCTGAGACCTCCATGCTGTGTGATGTCAGGGCAACAGGTTTATAGATGCTGATGACTGATGGGTGAGTTTTCTTCAGTCCCAAAACCAGGCAGGACGTCTTCCACAACAACAAAATATTTTCTTAAGTCAAACTAAGTCCGAAAAGCTGCAGAATCCCACATCTTATTTTTCGAAAGGACATTTTGCTTTGTAAAATAAAACTAATTCAGCATCTTGTTTTCTCTGGCAGAGCAACTGTTGAAAAGAAGTGAAACAGAGAGTGAGGCATGATTAAAGTATTGCCATAAATGTATTGGGGAGCTGTATCTGTTTAGCAGCAACTGAACTGATGACATTACATGCATTATCGGCAACAGCTGAGTGTAAGCTGAATATAAGCGGTTGCCATAATAACACTTTTGAACTCTCTTGGTTAATAATAAGGATGAAAACTTACTGCTAAGAGTTTATTAACTGTCCAGCAGAGATGACGCTTCACAGTAACATCTCCTGGATGACACCAGCTGAGCTGTGACAAGCACAGCTAATCCATCTTCTTTTCTTTTGCAACTCCTCTTTTAATCTCTCTCTGCCTGGAAGAGAGAAGCCAGAGTTGGGGATGCGATCCTGCAGACATGATTCAGTAAAACACATACATTTCCATTTCTCTGCCCGAGTCCTTGTCAGGGCGTGGAGTCCATCCGACTTGTTAGTCAACAATCTCACATTGCCCTGTATAATTGATGGAAGAGATGGTTTGATCATCTTTGTTCCTGCTTTGCATTCACAAGTCTTTTTCAACTCCTATGGGATTTGTGACTTTATTTGTAGTATTTCAGTTTTGCTTTTGCATTGTTAATTAGCTGCTCACTATTGTAAACCACATTGTTCCTCTTGTTGTTCCACATTTTTGCAAGTATCTTAATCTGTGGACCAACGTCCTTGGATTTCTTTTCATTTGTTTTTTACTTGGGTTGTTTACTGACAACTGATGTATTTTTTTTATTTGTTTGTTTTATGGATCCACCAATTCTGGAGCTGCAAAATTTGTCTAAGTACTTTGAAAACATTTACACAGAGAGACAGACATATATACAATCTTTATGGCCTACAATTAGAAGACCAACTTGGCATAAATACATTGATTATGCTCCAGCTGCAGAGTTTTCAAACATCTTAAATTGATCTGTTGTTCAGCCAACCAACTCTAATCTTAGTCAAAGGGAGGATCTATTGACTCTGAAGGACTCAAAAGGCTCAATAATCCTAAAGTGCTGATAAAACTAATTTTCAGAATGACTCTTTCCAGAAGTCACAACAAATGTAGAATTGCCTGATTTAAATTCCGAACTTTATGCTTTCCAATAGGAGATGTTGAGATATCCTTCTACTTTGAGCTTTTCTCATGTTTCTGGTAATTTTGACATAGCCGTGCCACTGTCTGTTTCGATGAGAAGTAGCCTTTGAAGGAGTGATGCTGCTTTTGGTGCCTTAGAGTCCAGGCATACCGAGCACAGCAATAATAAACTTAGTCAACAACATCTCTTTCATATAGAAAAGTGGTAGTTTCCATTATCCTGACAGCTGGATCCTAATTACTTGTATTGAATCCTGTTTCATACGAATCCTGTTCTCATTGTGTGAAAAGGATTTGAATTTGGCCTGTTTGTTTTAATGCAAAGTACTGCAGGTAGACTCTGGCTGTGATGTGTTACAATGTAAACTCAACCAGATATTATGAAGTGGAATATTGTGTAGCACCCACCCAACCTACACCTGTCTGCACTGCAGGCTTAAACTGTATAAATATAGAAATTGATGACTAGTGTGGGTTTCAAATGAAAGCTGCCTTAACGCAGACACTGAGGTCTCTCTCAGTGTCTGGCAAAATAACAAGCTTGGAAAAAAAAAAAGAAAAGGAATCAGAATCAAGCATTCTTTGCAAAATATGTTCACACATACCAGGAATTTGTCCTTGGTAACTTTCTAAGAATCCCACTTTCTCTGATTAAAACAGCTTTTTTTCTGTGTTTTTATGTTTATGTTTATTGTATATCATATGTATGTACATGTTAGTTTGTTTATGTACTTTCTTTTTACCTTGTCCAAACAGCTTGTTTAGTCCTTTATTTTCTGAAATGTCTGGAGAAATTATTTTTGTCACAAAAAGCTCTGAGATTGTTTTGCAAGTACTAAACACACTCATTGAGTGAGCCAGTTCAGATTTTTTTTGTTCATAGACAACCTTTCTTTTGATTGCTACTCTGACTAGAAACAGTGCATTTGTAGAAATCTTTGTGCTAATGGAGCCCTAATTATTGCCTGTGTCTATAATCACCAGTCCCAGAGTAAATAACTGTGGCAACAGATGCATTAAATAACATTTACATAAATCAGCTTGATGTTTTTGAGGTTAGAGGCATTTGAAAACAATAGAAGTTCACTTTGTTTGCCTCTCATAGATGGAGCTGATCTCCAAGATCAACTAATCTGGATTTATGCTAAATGAAAGTACAAAAAAGTTATTCTTTCCTTGATGTTACCTCTTTATAAGATTTTAACATACCTAATTTCCAAATTCCGACTATTTCAGTAACAAATGACAGATGTAATTGTTAGAAATATCCAGGAGAGGGAGACAGAGTGTGGTTGTTGCTTCCTGACAGGGGATAAAACATTAGAAATGCGATGTTCAGCTGCAAGAGATAAAATCAGCTGTGTCCCATATAATATTATTAATTATTCACTCTCTCCACAGGCTTTGGTCATGCCTCCTCTTATTGGACCCCTCGCCACCTTTTTGCTCCAGCTTGTCATCTTCATATCTGTGACTGGTGGTGCTTACTACGGACACACGCAACACCCTCAGCCATACCAACCAATGCACCACCTTCAGCATATTAACATGGACAAGGGAGGCTTTTCTCAGCAACAGTACCTTGGCAAAGAAGTGCCCTACATGCGGTTTCCACACTACAGGAAGGAGCTGCCCCATATACTCAAAGGAAAAGAAAATCCTCGGAAAGGGGGAAACTACAATGCTGGCAAAGTCAAAGGTTAGAAATCCTTCTGAACACAGAAATCTGTCCAATCTGCATAAATGTGAAAAATATAAATACTTTTTGTTCTTCGCAGTGTGGTAAAGTTCAAGTTGCATTGTTGTGCAAAGTATAGTTAAACATGTTTTTTATAAGTGTTTTCACACTGACACTGACACCCTTACTTTGATTAGCCCCTGAGAAGTTGATTGTGGAATATTCCTAATTTTTGGAAAAAATTATGAATTTGACAATTACTGCACACTAAATAACTATAAGTAAACCAGTCGCACAACTTTTCATGAAAAACTTTGACAGCCCCCTTCAGTGGGACAGTTGAGGTCCCTTAAAAAAACTGATAAAAACTTAAGGAACAAAGAAATTTGCTCTCTCTGGGTGAAACTACAGATTGATGTAATTTCTGTTCTTTCATTTTTGGTTTGGGAGTTTCTGTTGTTTGTTTGACACATAAACAAATGTGTCATGACTTGGAGACAGAACCTTTGCTTGTGTGTTGTCCAAAATATATCAGAAATTTGCAATAACCATGGTTTATGCACTGACCAACGCAATGTAGCACATATGAGAATTTCCAGTAGTTTTGAACTTGATTTCTTCTTTAAGTTTGAAATGCCTTGGTTGAAATAACTTTGGTCTCGTACTTCCAACCTCAGATACAAATTTCTCTGCTGTTGTGAAGTACATACAAGTCGTTACGCTATGGATCCCAATCGAGATAGTATTTAGCAAAGTCCACTGAATACAGAGGTTATTTTTGCTGATGTCTCAGAACCAAAGATCTCTGGACAGCTTCATGTGTTCACTGTTTATTCCCTGATTGGTCATAACTATTTTTGGTCAGACGAGAAAGCTTAATGGCTTCATCACAATGTTATTGGAGATCAGATTGAATCACTGTAGAGGA
The DNA here is from genome assembly GCA_010277075.1 of Poeciliopsis retropinna. Classification (NCBI taxonomy): domain Eukaryota; kingdom Metazoa; phylum Chordata; class Actinopteri; order Cyprinodontiformes; family Poeciliidae; genus Poeciliopsis; species Poeciliopsis retropinna. The sequence goes on along the minus strand of VMRM01000012.1, from coordinate 14,674,485 downwards.
ATGTGCTGTTGCAGGTGGTAATTTTGGGACTAAATGCTTTTCTGTATTTTTGTAAATATGCACTTTCTGTATTTAACATCTATGTAATTGCTCACAGGTGTAACAATTCCTAGTGCAGTAGAAGGAGCTGCCCTGGGAGAACAAGGCCCAGCTGGGCCACCTGGATTAGAGGGACCTCCAGGACCTCCAGGACCTCCTGGACCTCCTGGGCCTCCAGGAGATGGTCTGCCTGGTCCTAAAGGCCAACTGGGACCTCCGGGTCCACCAGGATTGCCTGGAATAGGGAAACTAGGCCTGCCTGGAGTGCCAGGAAAACCAGGTGTAATTGGTGAGCTTGGGCCTCAGGGGAAAGTGGGGCCGAGAGGTGAAGAAGGCCCCACTGGTCAACCAGGTCCTCAGGGACCCTCGGGCCCACCTGGGCTTCCTGGAATAGGTAAACCAGGGATGCAGGGATTACCAGGACAACCAGGTGGCAAAGGAGAACCAGGTCACAAGGGCCTGCCAGGACTACCGGGATTACCAGGACCAAAAGGAGACAAAGGATTGGGCCTGCCAGGACAGCCTGGTCAGAAAGGACTTCCTGGGCCTCCTGGACCGGCTGGCCCAAGAGGGCTGCCAGGTTTTGGAAAACCAGGGTTGAATGGCTTGCCAGGTCCACAAGGGCCACCAGGACATAAAGGACATCCTGGAGAATCTGGGATTCCTGGGCCAGCTGGGAAAGGAGGACCACCTGGTTCACCAGGTCTACCTGGTCAAGGAAAGCCAGGTCAAAATGGTTTGCCTGGAGAACCAGGAAGGACAGGTGAAAAGGGCCCTCCAGGACCACCAGGATTGCCAGGAAAACCAGGACTTCCAGGTTTTGGTAAACAAGGACTTTCAGGACCAAAAGGTGATAAAGGAATCAATGGACCACCTGGACCTCCAGGACCTAAAGGAGAAAAGGGCCATGGTGGATTACCTGGAATGCTTGGACCTCCTGGACCAAGTGGTCCTCCAGGTCCTCCAGGACTGATCGGACGACCTGGAAGCGTAGGTCCACCTGGTGCTAAAGGAGATTGTGGAGACGGAGGAGCTAAAGGGCTGGATGGGGCCAAAGGTGACCTTGGTCCTCCAGGGCTACCTGGTAAGACTGGTCTAACTGGGGAAATTGGGGAACCAGGTCCTAGAGGTCCACCTGGACCAAGTGGTCCTAAAGGTGCTGATGGGTATAAAGGTCTGCCTGGTATGGCTGGTCCCCCGGGAACTCCTGGTTTAAGAGGTGTGGCTGGATTATCTGGGGAAAAGGGTATTCAAGGACCTCAAGGAATCCCAGGAATAAATGGTACAGCTGGACCAATGGGATCTCCAGGTCCCACAGGACCTAAAGGAGAAAATGGACTTCCTGGTCCAACAGGCACTGCAGTCATTGGGAGTCCAGGCCTGCCTGGTCCTGCAGGACCCCAAGGAAGAGAGGGACCATCTGGACTCCCAGGACAGCCAGGTCTACCTGGTCCACCTGGTCCACCAGGACCACCTGGTGGACCTGTTTTTTCTCCAGAAATGGCTGGGGTTCTTTCTGAGATGGGACCAGGACTAGATGGTGTTAAAGCTGGAAGTTATGGCAAAAAGAGCAAATATGGTGGAGGTGGGGCTGAAGTAATGGGCTCCAGTGGGCTCGAAATGCCAGCATTTACGGCTGTAGCATCCACTCCCTTCCCACCTGTGGGGAGTCCGGTTGTTTTTGATAAGCTGTTGTACAATGGCCGCCAAAACTACAATCCTCAGACAGGAATCTTCACCTGTGACATCCCTGGCATTTACTACTTTGCCTACCACATTCATTGCAAGGGAGAGAACGTGTGGGTGGCTTTGATGAGAAACAACGAACCTGTGATGTATACATACGATGAATACAAAAAGGGCTCCTTAGACCAAGCCTCTGGAAGTGCAGTCCTGCCTCTCCAACCTGGGGACACTGTGTATATTCAAATGCCATCAGATCAAGCCTCAGGATTTTATGCTGGACAATATGTGCAGTCCTCCTTCACTGGGTATTTGCTCTATCCAATGTAAAGTCACATACTTTATGATCAAGAAAAGGAGGAAGCTTTTTGTTATGTAATGAATGATGATATTATAAATTATCTGAAATTATCTTAGACTGAGCATTCCTTAATATAAAATAAAAAAAACAAACATTGCTCTCATCAACAGAGATGAAAGCACAGAATCTGTACTGTATAACCTGAAAATCAATTCAAGTGGGAGACCTCAGACTTGTTTTTTATTTTTAATAAACATAAGGGAGTTTATGAAGTGTATTAACAAGATAGTAAGATTAACTTCTCTCTGTTCATTACACTGTTACAGCTAGTCAATGTCAGTCCCTGTGCAACATCAAAATTGGCATCTAGCAGGTAATGTGAAAAAAAAAAAACACTATAACAATGTGCACCAATTTTGACAGTAAATTATTTATTTCTACATTTATATTTCCTGCCTCTTGGGGTATTAATGCAAAAATCTATATACAGATATTTTTTTTATTGTATTTCTGTCTGTCATTAAAGTTAGCATGTATTATTGTGCAGGCTGAAAATGTCTCAGTTCGGGGAAATAAAACTTAATAGAAAAATTCAATGAGAAAAACACCAGGGCTAACTAACTACATGACTGTAAAACAATATGCATGAAAGAACTGACTATATTTATACAAGTGTATGTTGATTATTCTACGCTTGTATAGAAGAACACAAACCTTAGATGGTAAAGACCAACATGACAGCTTTACAAGAATATTGAGCTTTTATGGAGGAGGTTAAAAAAAAACAATGTAATGTTATTTTTATTTTGAATTGTTTGCTGATAATTTTGTGAATCTGCTGCTGTGAAAAACTCATAAACTCCTGACACATTATTGCTCTGATCTATAAAGCCACTCACAGACTACGAGAGACCATTTCAACACAATGAATAACAATGACATAAAATATTGTTTCAAGGACTATACAAGTATACTATTCTTGTTTGCAAGCAACTTTTAGTGAGGAATGGTATTCATTCAGTTTTTAAAGAACATTAATTCTTAAGAAAAAGGTTATGTTTTCAATTGTCCCTCTATGGGAAGGCTCATCTCTTTTGGGAATAATAACTTTATTTGGGCTACTTAACTTTGTTTGACTGGAGTGAATGTTTCTTTTTAATTATTTTTATTTAACAAGTTTAATTCAAAATTCACTGTTTCAAAACTAGGATGTAAGACACAATTTCATATTAGAAGTACATCATTCACAATCCATTTCCCATATAATGGATGATGATAAAAAAATAAAGTATGATGAGTTTAAAAAAAAGTCCCTGTAATCAAATTGTGTTGGTGTTTAAACTTTGTTGTGACCATTTTTAAAAAAAATAAATGTTTATTAAAATTGTATCTGAGCGATTCTTTGTTTTTACAGTAAGCTGCATGCATAATGTTATGCATACTTGCAGCTTGTTGTTTATGTCTATTTGCTCAGGGCAGCATTTATAACAGAAGCAGCTCTGCTTGTGACAGTATATTACAGAAAACACAACCAAGGTCCATGTCCTGCTTAAATATTAGCAGGAAAGCATACTCAATTGACACTGGTAAATTATTTGGAAAGAAATCTCTAAATTAAATTAAATTAAATTAAATTAATTAATTAAATTAAATTAAATTAAATTAAATTAAATTACTCTTTTTTAAATTAAATTACTTTTTCCCAACATGTTCTGGGCAACTATGTCCCCTGTGTGCAGCAGCAACACGGGGGACACAGTTGCTTTGCAATAGATGATAGAGGTTATTATATGCTCCAAACAGATTAGAAACTATTTTCCACCAGGAACGTCAGTATGTTCAGTTGAAAGGGAAATATAAGAAAATCAGGAAAAAGAGATTGCCATAAAAAACAAAGAAACAAACAACAACAACAACAACAACAAAAAAATAAATAAATAAATAAAACAATGGAGAAGGTGGCCTTAAAGAAGGGTTTAAAAGATAACAGAAACTTTATAATAAAAAACTTTGCACTGGTGAAGAAGTTTGTCTTCTTTGTTCAATGGCCGAATTGTCTGAACCGTCTGTTGAATTCAATAATTTGACATCAAAACAAAATCTAAGACATAAGTTTGAAATAACACTGTTATTTATTTATTTATTTATCTATCTAATTTCCATTAGGGATTCTGTGGTAATTGAATTCAATCAGAATTAAATGAATTCTGATTGAATTCATATGAATCGGAGATCAAATGTAAAATGCAATGTCCAACCCAGTTAATGTCATACCTATGTTTGAAATCACTGAAATCCTTGTGACTGCGTCTGGCTTTATCAGAGCTGCTCATCAGAACATATGTCAAATCTTGGGCGGGGTTCGGAGTGGGGATGCTGATGCTGCGATCCGATGCGCATGCGCGTTGCCATGTCCTGTATTTCATCACATCTTTTGTGTTACTGTACAACGCATTCAACCATCGAGCCTGTCCAGAGGTAGGTAAATACTCAGCGGTATCAGGAATCATAACATGACTTGATATTTCAGCATTGTTGAGGACGCTAACTCGAAGCCGGTCGAGTATTTAATACGCGCCTGCTCAAATTAAGCAAATACAGGAAATAGTCGGGCTCGGCAGCTCACGCGCTCCCTGCTTTTCGCCATCGTCGTCATTCTCGGTCTTAAGTTTTCGGTTTACACCATTGTATAAATGCAGCAGAGTATTTACACTTAGTAACCCGTTTCTCGTTTTGTCATGGTGCAAAAACCTCAGCGTATTTTATTGGAATGTTGTAAAACCAGCAAAAAGCTTTACGTCACTGCAGCTCTGAAATAAAATTACTTTCGTCTTTTTTGTGAAAGTTTGAAAAGTTTGGCATTCATTGGTATTCATTTCCCTTTACTAAATAACGTTTAACAACAATATAAATTCACTCAGGTCATGAGAAGGCAACGCTTCAACTTGACATCGGTAGATTATTTAATATTCTATTATAATCTTAATCTACATACAGCTGTTCTGCGAAGGCCTACGGCTTGTTTTCATTCATGAACACACATGAATAGATTATGGAAAGGTTCACAATCTGTCTGTTTGTCTCTCTTTCCTAAGCGTTAAAGCTCTTGCGGAGCTCTGTTCTATCAATCATCTAGATTCACGAAGAATGTCCTTGGGTCTAAAGTTCTTTGAGATCAACATGAAAGTCGCAACATTTGGAGAAAATCCAACACACTCTGACCACACCGTTCCCTATATTATGTGCTGATGGTAGCATTGGCAGCATCATGCTGTGGGGAGAGAAGCTAGTCAGAGTTTGTGGCCCAAAGCAAACAGTGAAATATTAGACCTTCCAAGAAGAAAACTTGTAAAGGTTTGCCTTTAAGCAGCTCAACAAACGTTATATACACTGTATTTAATAATAACACCTAAGGTTATTATTATTGTAGGAGGTAATTATCTGTGTTTGACCTTTTTATATTTTCTATCTAAACAATAAATAGAAATATTTGCAGCTTGTTTTGCGTAAAGTTGTGTATTTCGTGTGGAACAGGATCGTCCGAACATGTCGTCCCGTGTTGGCCCCAGAATAGCCAGTACAAATGGAACTGACTTCAAACCCAGAGAGAAGGTGGCCCCACGTTACCAGATGAGGCAAGTGTACAGTTTTTATTGATAATATTTACTTTTTTTTAATATCCAAACAACAATTTCAATGTTGACTTTCTATACTGCAGTGCTCCCCTGAAGTCCGAGGTTCGGAAGCTGAACTGGGTCCACCTTCTGATCTGGTTGCTAGTGGCTGCACAGGTGATTGTGAGCCATTTTGACCTGGTGTCACACGACACAGTGTCCATACCGTACCAGTGGGAGTACCCCTACCTGCTCAGCCTCATCCCCCTGCTCTGCAGCAGCCTGTCACTCCCAAACAATAACATCAGCTACCTGGTTATATCCATGATCAGTGCAGGGCTTTTCTCTGTGGCGCCTCTCATTTATGGTGGCATGGAGATGTTTCCCGTAGCTCAGCAGCTCTATCGCCATGGAAAAGCTTACCGCTTCATTTTTGGCTTCTCTGCTGTGACTGTTATGTACCTCATCATGGTCGTTGCTGTTCAGGTGCATGCGTGGCAGATATACTACATGAAGAAACTTTTAGATTCGTGGTTCGATGCCACTCAGGAAAAGAAGAAGAAATGAATGTGCAAAAAGGATTGCTTCTTGAAAATGTACATTTATGTTGTAAGTTTCATTCAGTTGCATTTATTTGGTCTGAAAAAAATCCCACAGCATATTTAAGATCCTAGAGCAGTAATAAGTAGCAGGTTAGCTTGCATCTTGTGTCTGCAGTAACCAATGAAATCTTTGCACCTTCTTTAGTAATAACCAGTCTCCTGCTTTAGAAGAACTCAGGTTACAGTGATTTCATTTTGCTCATGCTTACACAACAACAACAGACACAAGCTGTATCAGTGTATACATTTTGCTTCTAAACTTCCAGTGTTTGTTCATATTAGGTGGTTTATTTGGTCTTATTTGATTATGTTATGTAAATTATGATTATATCTCTATTTTTAGTGAGGAAAAAAACATAAAAGAAGAAATAAAATCATCACAACCTCTGTCTGCTCGGTTATTCTAAGCACCCTAATGACACTGTTCATTTTGACTTGAAGAAGCAAAAAATATGTATTGTATGTTTTCTTGATTACATTTAGTTTATGTCTCTAAAACTATTGTATTAAAACTAATCAAAATAAATGTAGCACAGTGTGTTGATGTAGCACAGTTGACTTAATTTAAAATACAAAGTATGCTTGCTACAAATAAAAAGCATCTATATTTCTTGAGGTGAGAATATTTTGTCACTTTGAGCTTGTGTGGTGCCCACGGCATCGGACAATTAATTTGAAAACCAACTCAGAGGAGTTGCAAACAAGCTGTGTGATGTGTCTTTACCACAAAATTGTGTTCAACCGTGTTACAAGATTTTGACAAATTCTGAAATGAATTACAATAATTCTGCTATTTACAGAAACAGCAGCAATTAATGTGCTGTGTTATACAGATTTTCACAGATGCTTAAAAAATTTATATTTTGTCCAGGGAGTACTTTAGTTGGTCACAGGCTTTTTAGTTACTGAAATATTCTGTTTAGATATGTAGATATTGATGGGTCCATATCTTTTAAACAGGATGGAATCCCAAACAGTGATGTTCTAATTATTGTTTATCAGTAAATACGAATGTTAATTTTAGATACCTCTTTGTGCAGTGCAATGGGTTGGCTTTCAAGCTATTCAAGATATTGACTATAAAAGAAATTTATTCCGGTCAACCTCTTCAATTAAGAGGGGAGTAGTCCTAACCCACTTTGTTCCAGACGGTCTGCGGCTGCGCGGAGAGAATGCCACGTACTGGTTGACGTTGACAGACTGGATGACACTTCCTGATGCTGGTTCCTGGACTTAGCTAGGCCGGCTAACAAACTAGAACTTCACGGTTCGGGGAAACCTGTGAAAACACAGCGTGGTGAAGTCGTCTGATTCAGGTAGAAATACCGCATTGGTTTGGGTGTTTAGCTGTAATCACTCAGCTGTTTCTATGTCGTCCCTGTCTGTTAGCTGCTAGTACTTAGGGGCGTCTGGCTAATGTTTCGTTTGCTAACTCTGTAGCTAACGGTGCGTTGGTTCACCTAGAGACTGATTCAGCAAAATTTCCGTTTTCAGTTACCCATAAATGCTATTATTTAGAATCCAACAGTGTATTGCGTCAATACACCGTGGGATTATAAAATAAACTGTTTCCTAGCTGTTTATGCTTGTTAACTGTAGAAACACATCTAAGTCCATTCTTACTGACCTTTGGTGTAAACTGAAATTGAACTAAATAATTGATTACATTTGCATATTGTTATAGATATATTTTCTAAAGTGATTGTTCATTATGTTCGGCTTGTGTAGCCCATGTGTCTGGTACTGAAAAGGCCTGGATTGTCAAACTTACATAGTCACAGTGCGTTGCTGTTAATGTGATAAACAAAGTTGGGAGGCTCTTTATTTTGCGACCAATAAATGCAAAGTTGGCGTGCACCATTATTTTGTTCATTAAATCCCAGAGGTTTTTGCTCCAGGAATCCACAGAACAAATCAGTTTCTCGGTGTCGCCATTTGATCTGCTTGTGTGCTAAAGGTTAGCAACAACACAATCCTTAGCATCTAGCCAATTACTCATCTGGCCAGGACTGCCGAAGCAGTAGGATTTCTGCAAATAAATCCCACAGTGGGGCTTTGTTTTGGCATAAACCCTTCAGATACTGAATCTACGGGAACATAATAACTGACATGTTAGATCAGGGCTGAGGTTAACTGGGCATGGACAAGATTGACATAATCACAGTACTTTGTAGTATTTAATGTGTCAGAAGTCACACTGAAACATGTTTGATAAATCCTTTTTTTTTTTTTTAAAGAAAATTTGCATACAGAGTTTTGAGGCTGCATGAAGCCTTACAAATGTAAATGCTGCTCTGAAAATGCAACCTCAACCTCATCACAAAAGGTTACTTCACTACAACAGTAACACTAATTAATAATTCATCATTCCTAAAAGATATATAATTTTACTATTTGGGATTTGCAAACATCATCAGTTGTAGTTTATCATTACCTCTCTTTAAATGTATTTTTTTCCCCACAGTATTATTAATGATCATACCCCTTCTGTAATGTTAAAAAAAATTAAAAATAAAAAGTTGATTTTTGCTTTTGCTTTGCTTTTCTGCCTTGTCAAATAAATTGTGTGTTACTGGATTGTTTTAACAAAAAAATCTGAAAATAATTAAAATTGATTTAAGTTCACTAGTGACAAAAAATGTAGTTTTCTCCATTCTGTTGTTTTGAGTCTACTATGAGATTTATTCTTTTCTGCTTAAATATAAACCTAAGTTATTTCTTTAATGTCTATATAGGTAATCAAAATCCAATTGTATAAAACACAACCAGCAATGGAGAGGCTGTTATAAGAAAATTATATAAACTTAAAGCTGATGGAGTAGGAATGGGAATGTAGAGAGGTTTAGATAAGGAATAAAAGACTCTCCTGATGATTGCAGTAAATCTTGGTTAATGTTAAATTACGGTGAAAGACCATTCTTATCAATAAGACTGAGCGTTCTGGTCAAAGTCAACGTGAAGGCTGTCTTTCCCACATCAGAGGTTGATGTTTGACCCTTAGACTCTTCTGTTCATTGAATCTCTGATATTATTTTGGTAGACTTTTCAAATAATCAGAGTCCACCTAGAACTGCTCAAAGCAAATATAATCAGCTTAAGTAAGCTGAATAAAGAACTGCCAAATACAATAGCATTGACCTTTTTTACTGTAACATATTGTAGTCCTGCATGCAGCCACCCAACTGATCTGTTGACATACTTTTGAGGAATTCCTGCTTGATTTTGTTGGCCTCGTGACTGGCATCTCTCAGATTTTTGTAAAGCTGCTTCACAGAGAGAAAGTGGTGTTCATCAGCCAGGGTAGAGCCGGATAGCTCTTTTTTTTTTTTTTTTTCCTTTTTTTATTCCAGACCTTTGATCAGCTCAACACAGAAGGTATATTTATTGCAAAATGTCACAATCAATTTAAAATATCTGACAATAGTAACAGTTATATTGTGAAGCAGTGTAGTTGGGGCATTACATAAGGGGACATACTTCACCAGGACTCTGCTTTTGCTACTAGTTGATTCACAGAGGCATATTTTCTTTGTCACTGTGGAGTGGCAGAATAAACAGCAAGTCTATTCATGCACATGACCTAAACATAATGACCCATTTACAATACACAGATCGACTGTCTTACCCAGTTTTTTTTTTTTTTTGAGCTTGTCGAATAAATGTATTCACTAACCTCAGTGTTAACATATAGCTTTTTATTGTACAAATCTAGAACTCAACCCAGAACAACTGGAACCAACATGTAGTTTTATACTTTCTAGAACCAAACATGGAGAACCAACATTTAGTTTTGGTTCAGAAGAAAAATCCAGACAAACTCTTTCTAGTTTATAAATTATGAACTACTTATTTTTATGAACCATTGGGAACCAATATGTAGCTATAGACTTTTATCTGTTTGTCTTTCTTTTGGTTTTGTTTTGTTTGTATTTCCTTCTAATTTATGTAAAGCACTTTGAACTGCCTTGTTGCTGAAAATGTGCTATATAAATAACATTACCTTACTTAACTTCACCTCAGTGGTTTAATATAGTAATATATTAAACAAGTTTTATTAATATAATAAAACTTGATTTGATTTGATTTGAGTAAATGTCAATCTTAACAAAGAAATTGATTAAAAAAGTTATCATAGTTATATAAAACTTTTTTAGAATTCTTATTTCAGGTGTTTTAAAAGTTTAAACTTGAATTTTGAGCTGTAAAATAAGGGAAGATTAAATGTTTTTAAATGTGCCCCTCTTGTTCCTTGGTAAGACAGTGGGAACAGCAGAGATCAGACGACATCATGAACGGCCAGCTGGACCTGAGCGGCAAGCTGATCATCAAAGCCCAGCTGGGTGACGACATTCGACGCATCCCTATCCATAATGAAGACATCACATACGATGAGCTGGTGCTGATGATGCAGCGTGTCTTCAGAGGCAAGCTGCAGAGTAACGATGAAGTTACCATTAAATACAAAGATGAAGGTGTGTCCCTCTCTTCTGAACTCAGTGCAAAGCATGTTTACCTCAGTTGTGTCATATAACTTCAGCACATTTTTTTTTTCATTTTGTTTGTCTTTTTTCTATTTCCAGATGATGACCTCATCACCATTTTTGACAGCTCTGACCTCTCCTTTGCAATCCAGTGCAGTAGAATACTCAAACTGACATTATTTGGTGAGCTTTTTTTTTTTTTTTTTTTTTTTTTCCCACATGTTCACAAAAAAATATCAAATTTTCATTCTTTATGCTGTTCCATCAGCTGGTCACTGGAGGGCAGTCGAGCTTTTATTTTCTCAATGCTCTGCCCTGTGACTCAGTGTCAGTGGAATTTCTCTGTGTCTCCTAGCATTGGATGAGTAAACAAATAACAAATCATGGTCAGATTTATCACAAAACCCAGTCGTGGCAGTTAGACCAGGTTCTAAAGCCTAATTTAAATTGTGCACTAGTCCTGTTCATTTTACCCGGAGTTCTTAGAAGTATTGCTATTTCACAATACCTGTCATGTCAGTCAAGGTTTCTGTCAGTAGTTTTTAGAAATGGTACATTTTATATTCATAATTCACTAGCAACGAGTTTTCTGTTTACTACGGATTTTCCAGTGTGTGTATGTCTAGTAAGGAAGTTTATTTTTTGGAAAGTGTTTGATTTCTATATAAAGCCCATTAAAGTGCTTGATATTCCATTTGCATAGTTTGTAGAGAAAAGACTCTTTACAGAAAGTCAGGTGATTATTTATAGTGTCTAAGCATTATGTAAGCAGGAGGTTCATTTACCTTAACACAAATCTTTTTGTTCAATATAATATTTATTATGCCTAATGTCTTTATTGAAATAAAGGAGATCTTATCTTTCATATGTTAAAATAATTGAAATTTGAGGATTTTTTTTTCTTTAAATTAGTGTTTTGTTCTCTGACCAGTCATATGGATATGCTGTGTGAGAGTGTTATCACAACATAAACTTTTGTTGCATTTTAGTTTGTCCATGCTATGTACAATACCATCACAAGACATTATTTATAAATTATATCACGTAATAGTGAATTTAAAATGTCTTCTTTGTTCATTTGTATTGCTTTTAGCTCCAAAGTATGGTGCTGGAAAATTTTAAACACTTTTCCAGCTTGAATTTTACTGTGGGAAAAGCATATGAACCATGCGTTAGTGTAAAAACTGAAAGATGTTTTTCCTCTTTGAAACAAGGGCGAATCAGTACAAGCCTGAGCTTTGGATCAAATGCTATGACCTCATGTGGCAATTACTGCCTTGACCTTGTGCCAAGTTTGGAAGGGGTAGATCATGCCTGTGATCTCAGAATGGCCAGCGTCTTGAACCAGGGCATTGTGCCCTGAGCTGTTTCCACAAACACTGGGAAGCTGATATGAGGAACTGATATGGAAAAATGTCTACTGATATGGAAAATGTCTACTTCAGTTATTCTTTCCTAATTTTCTCTCTCAGTTCAGAGTGGGAAGACGAGGGTTGAAGATAGTTGTTGTGCAAAGGAACATTGGATTATTCTGCACAAAATCCTGCCAGTATATGACTGATTCCTTAATCATTTTTAATGTTGTAATTGTTTTTATTTGCAGTGAATGGTCAGCCGCGGCCTTTGGAATCCAGTCAAGTGAAGTATCTGCGCAGGGAGCTCATTGAGCTCAGGAATAAAGTCAACAACCTCCTTGACAGCCTGGAGCCGCCCTCAGAGCCTGGAATGACTTCCACAGCACCTGAAAATGGTGAGCAACTCACCTTAACATAATACATCTTCAGCTAACAGAAGAGAGACTTCTCTCTGTTTCTCCCTTCCTGATAGGACTTACCATAATAGTTTGGAGAAACTCCTCAAAAGTAGCAGCTGCTTTTTTTCCTCTTATTTTGAAGCAGAACTGAAGGAAATGTGTCTGACATAGACTCTGACACCAGACTGAGGCAGTTTATACAAGTCTCTATTAAACATTCATTTGATTATTTTAGCAGGATATTTATCAGCAGCAGCTCTCTGAACATCTTATGCAAAATTAATTTCGACTGAAGCAGTATAAGAGCAGAAATGGGTTCTTACCACATCAGAGCAATGAGCAAATATTTTGTATAAATTTATTCTCTGCCTATTTTTGTAATTCTCTATTTTTTTGTAAATGCAAGTGACAAGTAGTATTTAGAAGCAAGTACTATTTGTTACTAGCATTTACGGTCTTCAAAATGTTCCATCTTAAAATTGCTTTCTTCTAGAATCAGTGGATGGGCGTGAAGGCAAAGTTATGACAGCAGACTCAACAGTGAAACATGCTCCTCCAGTCAGCGCAGCCAGCATGTCGGCCTTTGACCCTTTAAAAAACCAGGACGAGGTCAACAAGAATGTCATTTCTGCTTTTGGCCTGAGCGAGGACCAGACCCCTGGTACGGCACACTACAAAACTGTAACGTTTTCCCTGGAGAGCATTGAGTTTTGTCTGTAACGTGCCTCTGTCTTTTCTTTCTTTTTTTTTTTTTTTTTTTAAACAAAACAAAAAATTTAGTTGCTCCCCCTGCTGTTGCAACAGAGGAGCGCTCAGGGACTCCTGACAGCATTGCTTCCTCCTCTTCTGCAGCGCCTCAGCCAGGAGTGCCCACTCAGCCACAGGCTCCTTATGTTGGGGTTCAACAGGGACCCCCTGCTGGAGTTGATGGTAAGAAACTGTCCTACACAAATCCCCTTGTTTAATGGAAGGGAAAAAAGACATACTTCCTCAATGGTAAGAAACATCCCAATAGAGAAAGAAGAGTGGTCCTTTGTTTTACTGCTGTGATGGCACATTATTTCAAAGTTATCACCAACTTAGCCTTATAAACACTATCTTCAGGTTGAGTAGCTTGAGAAATCTGTCTTTTTTGGATTCCTAATTGGAATTTTTGCTAGCACTTCTAGAAGCTATTCTAGAGCAGTGTTTCTCAAACTTTTTCAGGCTGAGAATCACTTAACCCATTAAAAAAACTCTCAAAGACCACCTAACGTAAAAGTGTCCCCGCAATAACATAACGTCTAAATATATCACCTGTATATATCCAACCTGAAATTAAAGTATTCGTCTCTTAACTAATGAGAAGTGGTGCTGTTTTAGAAATGTGAAAACCATAAACATGTCGATGGCGTTTTGAATTATTTCAAATTCTGAAAGTGTAGATTGTAGGTTTTCCAATGATATCAAGCACATGGGAATAAAAAAAGAAGTTGTTCTTCACTACAGGTGTTGTGTGCATTAAGATCATTTTAGGGAAATTTATAATTTAGAAGCACAATAAAGAAAAATAGATTTGAGTTGCTTTGGCAGTAACAAAAAATACTCTTCTGCACCAAGAACTATGAGCTGTTTTTATCTATTGTGTTTATTCACTGATTAATCATTTTTAATTATTATTTTTAAATAATAAAAAATAATACTCATTATTTTTAAACACAAGCCTTTGACAAGCTCACTGTACTTATCACACTTTGAGCTGAGCGTTAAAGTCATTTAAAAGCAGTACCTTGCTGACCACTAGGGGGTGCGCATGGACCACAACTGGTTTGGGGACCACAGTTTGAGAAAGACTGCACTAGAGCTAAAATCTAGAAACCAAATGCCTGGCTAATGTGATGCAAATAAAATAACTGAGTAATAGAGGATTCTAATAGAGGATTTTCATGGATGAGTGTTTATAGTCTGGACTTGGCTTCTAAATTTTTTCTGGGTGTAGTTATATTTGCTTTTAGTTGCAGAAATAGTCTCTGATCAACAATAGTTTAGATATGGGAAATTGAATGAACCTTATCAGGGAAAATATAACTGAAATTTATAGCAAATTTAAGGTGCGCTTTATTCATTCTAGTTCACATCGACAGGTTTTTGTTTCTCACTTACTAAATGACTTCATACTTTCTAGACTTGCTTTCTTTTTTTTGGAATTCACATTTGTGATGTCATGAGTGTCTATGAATGAAAAATCACCACCGCAATCCTAAGCAAAATATAAACAAAAGTATCCAAGGAAGTTATCTCACTAATCAGGTTTTACCATTACTCTTCTCAGTGTGTAATGTTTGGGCCAAGCCAAAATCCTGATTCATATAGGCCAATGAAGGATTGTACATCTCTGCTAGAGAAAATTAAAAATTACGCATTAGTTTTTAACTTTGTGTGGTTCCGCTGAAGTGTTACTCTATTCACCTTTGTTTCAGTCATCTCTGCAGTGCCATTTTTTTTTTTTTTTTTTTTACTTTGTTATAAAACAGGAATAGTCTTTATTACTTTCAATTATGTGAATAGACACAGCTAAATGTTGTGGGAATATCAATCAAATGATGTTTTGTTTTTAGTAGATGCAGATGCCCTCTTCATAGTCATTTTTAGGGATTTCAACTGTTATTGTTAGAAAGTCTTCAGGTGTTTATGTTCTAAGATACATGTTGCAACAATAAGGTGCAGGTTTTGTTCACCGAGCTTGAAAGAAGCAGATAGGTTGCAGCTGCTGCTTTATGTGGTCAACGATCTCATAAAGCAACGATCTCTGCAACCCATACAACGATCTCTTTGTATGGGTTGCACAAGTTTTATTTTTTAAAAATCTGTGGAGTAGTACAAACTATTTGTAACCAAATTATGGAATTACTTGGCTGTAAAAAAAAAAAAAATCTGAAAATAATGTCATGTTAACCTAATTTCATTTTAGTTGCTCCCCCTGCTGTTGCGACAGAGGAGCGCTCAGGGACTGTTAATCTCATTTATCATCAATACTGTTATATGGATCGTTGTTCTCTGAACGCGATGGCCCCGTCAGCATCGGTGGATGTAATGTGTGACGACGTCCCATTCTGCATGCCAAAGAATATAAAGTAGGGTAAAATTAAAGGTTCTGGTAAATTAAGTGCTGGGGAGAAAAGCATTTTGGTTGAGGTTAGCTCTCTTTCTTAAACCTGGTGGTAATCTTGCTTTGCTTGCTGCCAGAATAGTTTTACCCTGAATGTTTTTGAACAGCTCGGCATGTAGGTCATTAATCAGTTTGAATTTCATTAAGTTTTGGTTATCATCCAGATCCAACGTCTTTGTGTATAGGCAAACGTTTCCCCCTATAAGTCAGTTCAGAACCATTGTTTTCCTATGATACATTTTCAGCTGTGATTGGATATATATATATATATTTTTTTTTTTCAATTTTTTAATAAATACATCTCTTACGTCCAATATGGTAACAAGTATTTTGTCTTCATATCTGTCCCGTGGTTTTATTCTCCTCACTTCCAAGGCTGCAGATGGTTGGCACACAAAGACCATAAACCCACCCCTGTACAGACTGCTCTTTTACATTGTGGTTTCTTCACTCTTCACCCTCTTACTACTTTTTGTGGTTGCAGTCTGACAGCCTTGAGGCAAATCAGAACAGCCAGTCTGTGCACAATATTTTATATAGTAAAATATGAGAGTTTGAAGGCCAACAGAGCACTTGTGTTAGCCAGAAGTCATTTTTAATGGAGCCTTAGACTGCCTGTTAACTTAAGAATGCTGCTAAAACAATTTGTGAACAAACGGTAAAAAAATTTGCCCTTTTTTTTCTGATGCTGATTGAACTGTGGTAATAATTTCAATCTGTAACCCCCTGCACCCTAAAAAATCTAGACATGTATCGATCAAATGTACAGATGTCTTATTTGTGTAAAATACTCGTTGCAAAACAGGATTTTGTTTTGATGACTTCCAAAGTATCAGTTTTAATTAGTTTAATTATGAGTTTCTATGATTAAAGAGAAACTGTTCTTAAGTTTCAGTGAAATCAACATTCAGATCTGCCCATCAATCTTACATAACAGTGCTCTTAATGGACAACAGATGAAGGCAACACAAGAAAAAAAAAAAACAATTTCACACACGGCTCCTCTTACAGTAAAGACCACCGTGTGGATGTTCATGTGGCGACAGGATAGTTCAGCCAAGTTGAGGTGTTTCTAATGCAGAGCATTGTGAGAAGATATAAGTGGCTTAAATGACATGCATGAAAAACACTGGACCTATTGAATTATAGATCATCTTTAACATGTTAGAGATGCATCATAAAGAAAAATATGTTGCCTTGAATTGAGCACTTTTTGTCCAGTGGTTGACCAATCAGAAACTAAATATCAACTCTATTTTCAGACAGTGAACGCAGCATACTTACTTGGTCTTATTGGAAGTTATTGCTGAGGGTACACTGACAATTGCCTATTTTAATAGTTGAAACACCTTATGTATCTTAATATGGATTATTACGCACAGTGGCAACCGTCTTGGCGCTACCACAGAACCTGACTTCCTTATTTTTGCTCATGAGTGTACAGCCAGTCAGTGCCAAGGAAAAGGAATGGAGCTCTGGGATTGTTTGCTTGGCACAGCCAGTAGCGAGTCAAGTACTTCGCAAGCTGCATTTTCTTCCAAATATTTTAGATATGATCTATGAAAAAGTCCACAAATAACCACATTTATTGCAAATAGTTTGGAGTAACAACCGACACACAAAACAAATCCACAAATGGGCATGATCATGACGGACAGGCTCCATTTTTCATAGTTGAGCTTTTTTCTCTGAATTTTTTGGCAGCTTTTATTTTTGAATGGATTTTCTTGGACAAAGATGCATAATTTGTGATGCTTCAATGTGTTAAAAACATTTTCTGCAGTACAGGAGTAAATGAGGGATGCTATTATTGTTTTTGATGGGTTTTATTGGAGTTTAGTAATGCGTCATGACCAAGAGGAGCGTATTGCATAGCTCTGTATGTTTGGGCAGGTTTTGAAGCTCTTAACATTTGATTGTAGAAAATATATTTTATTCACAGAACCTAAAGAGAAATGGAGTGAAATCTGAAATTCCCTCCTTTTCTGCTCTATTGGTAAGAAACGAGCCATAAAATCTCCGATCGTTATCTTGCTCTTTTTTTTTTTTTCCAACCGGTACTGTGCTCTGTTCTCTAGCTGCTTGTGTCATCACCATACTTATATACCCAGTGTGAGATCTGGAAGTAAAATTGTGACCTTGTTTAGGGAAAAGACTGACTTGCCAAGTCTCTGCATGTGCGTTCCACACTTGAACATTTGATGGAAAACCTGATGAAAAAGAAGAATGTATTGTGTGTGTTTTTTTTTTCATACCTTAGGATAAAATCATGCAGCTGTGTTGTGGTTAAGCAATAAGTTATATATTTCTGTTCTTTTTGCAAAAAAAAGTAAATGTATTAGAAAGTCACATGCCTCTTGAGAAATATTAGGGTCACTTCTAGACGTGGTGATGCCAAACAATGAAGTCTCAGTTCGAAGAAGAAGTCGCTTTGCTCATACATTTTCAAACCAAAGCTGTTTATTTGCTGTGAGACAGAAAAAAGGTGCTTTCTTTCTGCATTTTTAGCTACTCGCGCGCTTGCATTCTGCTCCTTTACTGAGAATTCGACTGTTTCCATGACGATTTGAGCACACATCTACAGATGTTATACAGACAAACCTAACACCATCTGATCTTTTAAAAAAAATATGCAAGGGAGCCAAAAAATCATGATGTCAAGAAGATGTAAATCTGACTCTGATATATTTGATAATGAGCTTCTTAATTGGAGAAGCTCGGTTAACCGAAAGCTATGACACCATCAGAAATGGGTCATTATACAAGCTGACTGATCTGTGGGGATGAGCCAGATCAAGCTGGGCCTATGAAACCTTTCTCGCCCTGTCGTCCATAAATATAATCTATGCGCCATGCTTGAGTTGTTTTATGGAGGGTTGTTAGTCCACTAATTGTGCTAATTAGATTTTAATTGTTGACTGAAGTGCTGCGTTTCCATCTGGAATAACGAGCTCTGAAGAGGAACTGAGAAGGCTTTGCAAGAAGAAACCTGAAAATGAAGCTAGATTTCTGGTTTTTACTTCAAAAATATAGGGCATGATTTATGGATTTATGCCATGTTTAGCCTCTGCTGTATAGATTAGGTAATAATGCTATTATGGAGAAGTAGTTTTATATTTGGAGTGTTTATAATGATACTATTTGTCACTGCCTCCTCAGGTCAGGTGTATCAGCAGTACCAGGCTCCAGGTGGATACCCTCCTCAGCAGCCAGGTGCGCCACCGCAGCAGTACGCCATGCAGTATCCTGGTAAGATGGAAACTGGGCAGGATTATAGGGAAAATGCTTCTGGATTCATTTAATTGAGAAATAATCTGGCAGGAGAAGCCTCATGTTCTTCCTCATGTAATCTATTGTGTGAGGAGCAGGAACCACCTTTAAAAGACTCTTCAATTACAATCAAATATAACAAATAACAAGAGCAGCTCGTAGGAAGGAACTGCAAAATATAATTCCGGAAAAATTCTTTTAGAAAATCATTCAAACATCAGCTTCTAAATAATCAAAAATGCGTTCATGTTTTTAAATTAATAACTTTGTATTTGTATCAGCAAATGTTTTTTGTTGTTGTTTATTTGGATCCTCACTACCCGTTTCCATGACAATGACTACTCTTCCTGGGGTCCACATAATAAAAAAACAGTTATTCACACTTAATATAACATTAGTGGCATAGCATATTGATTCATAAATGTACAATTTTAACACTTTATGTAATAAAATAGTTAAAAGTGCGCCACTTTAGCTTTGACTAAAAGTGGCGCAGTTGGTAGCACCGTTGCCTTGCAGCCAGAAGGTCCTGGGTTCAATTCCAAGCCCAGTTTCTGGAGTTTGCATGTTCTCCCTGTGCATGTGTGGGTTCTCTCCGGGTGTTCCGGTTTCCTCTCACAGTCCACAAACATGACTGTCAGGTTAATTGGCCTCTCTAAATTCTCCCTAGGTGTGAGTGTTTGTGTGTGTGTATGATTATTTGTCCTGTCTTTGTGTTGCCCCGGCGACAGACTGGTGACCTGTCCAGGGTGACCCCGCCTCTCGTCCGGAACATTAGCTGGAGATAGACACCAGCACCTCCCGATCCCACTAGGGACAAGGGATGGATGACTAAAAGCTCTGGCAATTGTTACATTTGAAACCGATGGAGGGGAGTTCCATGTTTTTGTTTTTCTAAAACTTAAGTTTTTTTGTCCAGAATTCCATTTAAAAATGTTTTTGTATTTTTTTCTGGGTGTGACTTCCTTTCTATAATTGCTCATTTGCACCACGATTAATCATGTGTTCATTCATGTGCGTGTCAATTGTTTTTCTTTTTTCTTACCATCAACCTGCCAGAGGACTGACAGACTAAGTCTGGCAAATTTCCATGGTTGTTTTAATGTTGACCAATGACAAATTAAAATTGAATCATTAAAGAAAATTCATAAGATGTCCTCCTACTTTTCAGCTGGATACAGTTCTCAGCCTGGAGCCCCTCAGCCTGGCCCTCAGCAGCAGTTTCAGAACTACCCTCCGCCCTCCTCTCAGGCTCCTGGCCCCGGTCCGGCCCCAACTCCTGGGTTCCAGACTGGCCAGCAGCAGCAGCAGCAGCAGCAGCAGCAGCAGCCTCATCAGCCTCAGGGAGCTCAGCAGTATCCACCCGGAGCCTTCCCTCCCCAAAACTATACCTCCCAGGGCTCCCAGCCTGCCAACTACAGCATGCCACCGAGCTCCCAGCCTGGCTCAGGGTTTCAACCACGCCCGGGCTTCACCCCGCCGCCAGGCACTGCCGTCACTCCTCCACCCGGCTCTGCTAATCCCTACGCCCGCAACCGCCCCCATTATGGTCAGGGCTACACTCAGCCGGGACCTGGGTACCGGTAAAAGAGGGCAGTAGCAGGATTTAATAATCCCTCGCCCCATCCTCCCCGTTATGTGGCTCCAACTGTTTAAGGTGTGTGCAGGAAAAAAGGTCTACTGCTCTACAAATATCAAGTCCAAATATAAGAAAAACAAGCAACCCCTCCCTGTCCTCCCTCCCTGTCTGATGGTTAGTGTTCGTACACACCTCTCTGTTCTGGTCCTGATGTTTGCTCCTCACCTTATTTACCCCTCCCTCTGTTCTCCTGCCGCCTCCACCAGGTGTTCTGCCCTCCTGTGTCTGTCGTCGTAACAACAGACCCAGTCTGTATGCGCACACCTAGGAGACCAAAACATGCTGTTGCACAAACTGTTCTTCGTCCTTTTCATAATAAGGTGTTGTTTTGCGAGTGGGATCAGAATTTGTGATAAAATTCTTCAACAGCTTTGAGTTTACTCTGTAGGACACTATCACGACAAAAGTTAGCCCGGTTTTCTTTTTGTTTGTTTTCTTTTTTGATTAACTTCACCACCATGTTGGTATTAATAATGTGTCTGCCCCATGTTGGGAACACTATAGCTACAGGTTTAGGTAATGAAGGCTTCTATTGTTTAGTTTCTTACCGTCGGTCACCTCCAGCACAGCTTGTATTCCTTTCTTTCTTCTCACTGGTTTTTACTAATGTATATCAAATTAAATTCCTCTCTCAAATGAGATTAGTTGTTTATGTATAAATGTTAACTTTTTTTTTTTTGTTTCTTGAATCTAATAAAGAATTGAGACCCAGTTTGAGTCATTTGTCTTTTCTTAATGTTTTGCAGCCTTTTATTCAGTGTTTTTCTTAATCTTTTTCTGTGGTTTCTGAGTTCACGTCTGTTAAGTATGGTTTGGACTGTTCCCTCTCCTCACCCTGCTTTGGAAAAACTGCAGTAATGCTGCTTATTTCTGCTTTGTTTTTCCTGCCTGTGGGTTGTGCTTGGCTGGGATTTGTGACATGGGAGTATGTGGTTTGGTCTACCATGTGAAACCGTCTGAATACACAGTTATTAATTTAGTAAAGCGTAAGCGTTGAAATCTCTTAGCAGCTGCTCACTGAATGTTCTGTTTACATTCATGCACTCCACCACGCACTGAAAAAAATGTAAAATTCTTCAACATGGCATGCTTTGTCTATACACCTATTTTTGCATTTTTGTTACATTCCAACCCATTTAAATCTTTATCATAACCTTGAGATGAACTGATGAACTCTAAAGTGTAAAGGGCAACTATTAAAAATATGAAACATTTTCTTGATCTTGGTTGACATCGCTGTGGCCTGTTTTACCTTTCAGACATTAGCAAAAATAAAATAAAAAAAAAATACCTGAAGCATTTTCTAATAAATCCTGTAGCCCATTCTAATTGTAACGTTGCATTTAAAAATTAAAAACAGTCCAAAGTGTAGTGATTGGAGATGAACAACCGTTTAAGATCATACCATAGTATCTCAGTTGGATTCAGGTTAGGACTTTGACTAGGCCATCCCAAAGTCTTGATGCTCTGAAGCACATAAGTGTGAGAAACCAAAAATAAAAAAAATAAAGCAAATTTGGAAGTGGGCAAGCACTTTTTCACACCACTGTCTGTTTCCTTCCCTTTAAATGCCATTTACAGATCCTCTGATAAATACAAGAAACAATAACTCTTAGTTCTCTGTTCATGTCTGCCAGTTTGGAGCTGAAATAAATTTATCAGTCAGTTCTATTTAAAATGTAAGTAGACGGGGTAAATAACTCGGGTAAAATGAGTGTAAAGTTGGTAAACGGCTTGACTGTCTCCAAAGGCTGAATAAGAATGAGAGTAGAAATCCTTCTAGCTGCACATCATCCAAAACCAGGGGGGAGTGGTTGTCTGAAAAAGCAATTCTTAAACCAAAAAAATATTATTAGAACCAAGTTATAACGAATGTAACAGAACTACTCCAGAAATACTGGGGCCATACGTGATGTAATTCCAGAGAATTTCCCACTATTACAGCTTATAAAGTCACTGATACAACTTAATTTTACCAAACCTGGCTGAGTGTTGCAAATCAAAGAGTACAGAGTCTTGACATCTTCTTCAGAAATCAAAATAAAAGTAATATTTGCTGAAGATGGTTTATGCTATAAATCTAACAGTAAATCAGTTTTGTAGCCTAGTACTAAGACTTGTAAACTCAGCTATTTGAGGGGGGAACAAGTCGCTTCTATTGGTATTAAAAGTGTTAGATGTTTGGAAATCTGTATCTAAAACTGCCCCAATGCTTTCACAGTAAGAAAAACAGCAAACCAAGTATAAAAACAAGATTTATTGCTGGAATTATAAATTGCACCATACAGTAAAATCAAGAAAGAAAATTATGAGCAATATCAAGTTATTTACATTTTGCATAATGATTTAAAATAAACAAATATGCTTTTAGATATACATAAATTTGACATGTACTTGCCTTTAAATCAAAACAAAAAAAAATCTCAAATGCTGCTTCTAAATGTTTGGCTGCCCTACATTTAGGGTTAAGATTTGTGAAAGCCACAGAAATGTGTTAAAGCAGAGAAGCATATCATTTTTGACACCATATACATATATAAACAGAAGTTTAACATTGCACAATCTGCAACTGATTTTAGTCCCTTAGTGGCTGCAGAAGCTCAGTTCTGCATGTCTATGTATTTGCACTGTACATGTACCGTGAAAGCAGTATTTTCTGTACACCTATGACCACAGTACGTGCTCTCTGACAGAGAAGTGTTGACTATTTTTTTCTTCTTCAACATCTCAAACTTTTGACTGCATACAGACTGTTCATTAATAACCCTTCGATAAATATTATTACACAAGTTTATACTGTTTGGGAGCCAGCTTCCCAACAGTATCTGTATGAATGCTGTATGTTATTTTGGTTCTGTCATCCATTGTGAGATTTTTTCTTTTCCCATAAATATAGAAATCTAGTCAGGTTTTACATATGTGACCCCAATAGTCCTTTAAAAGTTCACACCTGAAAGGTTTGGCGGAAAAAAAGAAAATCTGATATTGCTGTCCAAGAAGATGGGTTTAAGTCTGGTGAGGTCTTCCTTCTCACCGCTGATAAAGTCATCATCCAAAGCAGCCAGGGGGGAATTTTACCACTTTCCAGGTATGGGTGTGCCACACTCATACCAGCCAACGTATGTCACATGAGACTTTCCGCCGATCTGTCCAAAGCTGACCGGTTCCTGTCTCAACGCTCTGAAGAACCCTGTCAAAGGAGACGAGTATCCTCATCACAAGAGACAATAAACTGGTAATGAATGAACAAAATATAGCTCCTGTCAGATGTTCTGAATCATATTTAATGAATTAGAGTATGCCTTGTAATTAGGCTTGTTGGTCAGATTAAAGTGCCATTTGAAAATAGCAGCCAGTAAGCAGAAATTAAGCAGTCTTTTCATTAAGACCACATTTCTGTATTGAAAATGTTCAGGGGTTTTCTGTTGGTCTGATGCGATATTCTAACCTTTAAATTAGTATTCCAATTTACTGCGAGCAGAAAATCAACATATTTAACAAAAATAAAGGCTTTAAAACATCAGTTTGTGTTAATTCATCTATTTCATGTGCTCTATGATTTTTTTTTTTTATTGATTTATGTCAGCCCTTCTTTATTCTGTGTGAAATTGTGGTAAAACAGACAGCTTGAATGATGAAAGAAAAGAGTACTCGGTGTGCAAGTTTGAACTTATCGTGGAATAATTTCTGTCTCATTTTAAAATAATTACAAATCTGTGCACGAGAACAACAGTTGAAACGCATTAATAGAAGCAGAAAATGAATAAAACATTCATGCTTATAAACCGTACCTTGCCTGCTTGGTAGCTGGTCAGCCAACATTTGGGTTCCAGTTCGACCGTCCAGGAAGGAATCCACAAACTGACAGTGGTCTTCACCGTATCCCGTCTGATCCCCGATGTTGTAAAACTTTCCTGGAATTGGAAGAGTTACCGTTTGTTTGCAACACTAAGGCTGTTTCGCTTTCTCAGATCAGTTCTAATTTAAATTTGGAGCTTGCTTTTCTATTGTTTTTAAGCAGTTGTTCATATTGTGCATAAATACCATTGAGGGAGTCGCTCAAGTAGATCTTGTATCTCAAGGAGTTGCAGAGCTGGATTCCCACAAACTTCCTGTACCAGGTCCTTTTTATGTACTGCTTTCCATTACATTCAGAGTAGGCATCGGATTTAAATGGGAACTGAGTCCAGATGGCATCTTTTCCTGTGACAAGATGCAAGACTTTAACACTCTGTATGACGAGAACTGAAATGCTCTGAAAAAAAGGAACAAAACATTCACCTGATGCCTGCTCGCTTACGCGTGGATCGGCTGCAAACAAGATGGAGTGCAAATCAAAGTACGGCAATAAAATGTGCTGCAAAACTCCAGACATTTGGAAAGCAGTCTCTAAATAGCTACTGAGTTTACAAAGACTTGAGTGTTAATGACTAAAACCCAAAGGAGGGGTAAAATTAACAGTGTAGCAAATGGTTAGTAAACCTCGTTGAATTAAAAAAAAAGAAGCATTTATCATCACAAAACTACAACAGCTCAAAATTATAAGAAATTGTTCTTCTTACGTGACAATAAAATCAGATGTTTTTTAGAACTTACCTGATTCTGTATTAAAAGTGACAGGATCACTAGATGGTCCAACTCCAAGCTCATTTTTTGGTGTAACTTTGAATTCGTAGCTGAAATGGAGCAAAAATAAATGGGAAAAATGAAATAAATCATACATCTACACAGATAAAAAGAATGAAACAGCCTAATCTGAACTGTGAGACTTCTCTCATCTGAAACCAATCCTTCTCCTGAGCTGGGAGGTAGCAGGTTTCAATGTCTTCGACAGATGAGTATGAGTTTACTCTTTAACCAGCACACACATGCACACACTCACGGTGGTTATTCCACATGCTGCATTCAGATGTGTTGGCAACAACCTGCCAAACTAACCCAACCCAGACGGGTTCTGGTGAGCATCCAGAGATTCTAGGATCCAGTTTGAAACTCGGTGACCCACTTTATCGCCACATGTTTCCTTGGCTTTGGTGTGACTGAGAACATATTGGGTCTGTGTGTGGACCTAATATGGTTCAATCCAAATAAAGCATTTGGATTTCTTTTCAGTTTACAATCATCAGTGTAATTCTTGACTGCGTTTTAAACTAGCCAGACGTAGGATGGATCATGCATGAAGTGTCGGCGGCAAACCTGCTGTCTGGCGTGAGATTCTCAACGGCTGTGTGAGTCTGATTGGTCGTCAGGATGGACACTTCCTGTCCATTCGGCCCAGTGGTTGTTGATACTACCTCATACTCTGAGAAACAAGTCAAAGAAACAGTTTTAACATGTCAGACGTTTTAATATTTTAACCAAATATTTGACGGAGGATAGGAAATGGAGTGAGGGTCTGAATCAAAGAATGAATTTCACACACGCGTACAAACATTTCCTTCACTTGATGAAGTGATTCATATATTTTTATAATTAGATTTTTCTCACATGTCAAAATGTGTATTCAAGTAAGAGAGAAATCACTTTTAACCAGTTAGAAATTGTTGCAAGTGACTTGTGGTGGGATGTTTTGGTAACCTTGAATAACTTGTCAAAAGTCAAACCTCAAACTCAAACTGCCGTGTTTACTGATTCAACATTTTTCTCAACAAGTTGATTTCCTCATCCTTTCTCGAATATAAATCTTAGGCTCCTGTTTTGTCTAAATATTACAAAGACTAACCATGAGAAAGAAATAAGTCAAATTTATAGTCTGCCACAACCCACGTTGAGGATGAAGTAAACACGTGGAAATACACACTCTGGCCAGATGAGAGGAACAGAACATCCTCGCCTACATTCAAATTCAATTCAATTCAGAAATACTTCATTGATCCCACAGGGAAATTAAATGTTGTAACTCAAAATTCTTCAAAGAATTATTGTAGATGGTGATGGTTTTGGGAGAGTGGAAGCAAATATGAAGAAGCCTCCGACTGAAGGTGAAGTTTTTCAGTCTAGTGAAGAGGATGGTCAAGGTTGGCCATAATTTTCTTGATTTTATGTGAAATTCTTCTTTCTCATATCATCCCGAGTGGCTCCATAGTCGTTTCCAGAACAGAACCATGTTGTTGAAATAAAACACTGCATGGACGTAAAGTGACACTGAACATGTCACCCCATCTGTGGAGTACATTAAGGTAATGGCAGCATCATTCTATGGGTTATATTTCTTCAGCAAGGGAAACAAGGCTAAAGTTGATGGGTCAACAACCCAAGAAGTAGAGCCAGAGTTACAATGGAATTGAAGCATTAGAATAGAAGGTATTAGAATGGCCAAGTCAAAGTCCAGAAGTAAATCCAATTAATTATCTTTGACAACAAAGATTAATGTTCACATAGTCCCCCTCTACTGATCCTGGGCTATTTCAGAAATATCAATCTCTATTTTTGCAAGGCTGGTATAGATGTATTATAACTTGGAGCTTTGACTGTTGTGAAAGATGGTTCTAGAAATGTTCTCACTCAGCAGGGCTGAATACTTTGCCTGTGCTTTTGCTCTGTTACTTTACATATTTCACATTGTCACTAAGTTGCTCAATCCAAGACAGTTCCTTCTGTGTACCTCTGGTTTCGTTATCAGATTTCTCCCAGTCCAGAATGACGAAGGACGGGCAGCCCTCCACAGTAACCACAGTGAGGTTGGACGGTGGAGTGCGAGGAGGACCAGTGACGTTCACATCGCTGCCTTCCTCATCAGGGAAATAAGCCATGGAGGAGGTGATGGAGCACGGCTCATCTGGCTTCTTGTCCGTCTTGTAGATGACGTGAGGAGCTGTGAACAGGAAGAGTCTTGGTTTCCCTTTTTAATGCCGGTTAAGCTGTAAAACAGTCCTGATAAACCTTTACCTATAAAGCGCTTCTTGCCCATGATGTCCACCTCTGATGCAGGCAAGGAGCTGAATATGGAGGAGTTTTCATTTAGATCAAATCGACTGCCTAGAAAGGCAACAACAGATGGGAGGTGGGGTTAGTTAGGGTCAGCCAGCAGTCCCTGGCAGCTCTTTGTGTCCTCCTATTTTACAGCCTTGGCCTTTGTCTACAACCACCCAGCACAACACCTGCTATGGTCTACACTCAGATCTTTGAAATTCAAATGTGTTTCTTTTTTTTTTTCTGTCGCTCATGGCTATATTTAAATGGGCAAACATGAAACTCTCTGGATCGTGTTTTGTACATGCTGCTGCTCATCCGAATTGTTTAAAAACTACGTAGCACTTACTGTTAACTACTGGGGCCATTGTGGTTGTCTGCTGCTGGTGTTTGGGCTTTGGTTTCGGTGTGACTGGCAGGAATGATTTTAAGGTGGACTCCTTGCCTCCTTGCTTCAGATCCATAGGTTTATCTGAGGACAGAGAGCGGGAAGAGGAAAACAGATCAGTTTTTCTCCCACGTCATGTGACTCGCAGCCGTGCACAGTTGTGATCCATCTGCTCTGGCCGCCCTCAATGAGACAATCAGTGGCCCATTCCTGGGATAAAAAGATAAAGAGTTGAGTCATGGCCCCTCAAACGCCTTGAGGAAGATACCTGGTTGAAATTTTCTTCTGAAACAAAGAATCCATAGATCAATTAATTAAAACCCAGTTACACTTGCTTTGTTGCCCAGAGGCATAGGAAAATGGCCAACAGGAACTGTGATTTGAAGATAAATGCCTTGTTTCCATCGGCTAACATTTTGTACTAATTTGAAAACTACTTCAAGAGAGAGTAGTGCGCAACATGTAGAGAGATACTGTGGATTAGACTCTGGTAAAAATCTGAACTTTGGGTCGCTTAAAGAGTGAACGTCAATGGGAATAACTTGCGTTAGTATCTGAGGCTGATTGTAATTTAAGTTCAGCGGGTATCTTTAAGAAAAGACTGAAAATACAAATTTTTACCAGAGAGCAAAATCAAAGGACAAGACAAGTGGACAACCATAAAACCTATGTTTTCAAAGTACATCTATCACATAGGGGTTAAACGTTTGATATTGGCAACACATCAACCACGTAGACTCCTCCAACTCAATCTCCAAGCTCCAGGTTCTCACTATCGATGACTGCCATCTTGCACAGAGCCAATCTCCACTCCGCTCAGGTACGTGGAGTTGCAACCAGGCTGTTCCATCGCCCTTTGGACTCTTGCTTCATCTGATAATAGAAAGACTTCACAATAATTCCAACAACCCAAAAAAGTAAAGTGTCCTGCGTAGGACCTGAGAGATTACAGCTCAGTGGCGATATTGACTATGCTTTCCAAATGTGGCGAAAGAATATTGTGTATCGGGCCTGATGCCAGACAAACTGGACCGACTTCTGTTTGCCCATAAGGAAAAGCAATTCTTAGAGGAAACAAGCCTCACACTTCTTGATATGGTTGCCAAATACATGAATAACAGCATTCACACACTGGCGTTTAAACTTTTTATGACCTGTTACATGACCTCTCCAACTTTCAGGAGTGCATCTTAATCTCTAAACTACAACAGGTGCTTTCAGTAATATAAAGTTGTGTAGCTCTGTCCTTCTAAACAGAGTTGGGCAGTAACTAGTTACGTTTACTTGAATAACCTTTTGATAAAAAGTGCTTCTGGGAGTGTTCTTAATATGCTGTACTTTATAATTTTACTTGAGTAACGTAAACACAAGTATCGCTACTCTTACTTGAGTAAAATTTCTCGATACTCAACTCTAACTTCACAGAAAGAAGAACAAGTTTATTTTAGCCAAAATTCACCAGACGCAGACACACATCTGCAGTCTTTTTCTATCTGGAAAGAAATTGAATTGGATTTTTTTTTTTTCCTTTTTCATGATTTTATTATTTTGTAATTATGTTATTTATATGAATTAGTTTCATTTTGATCTTCGAAAAGCCAATACTAATTATGCAATTTTTAAATATTAAATGATTGGTGGTTTGATCACTTAATATGTAAGTAGCCTTTTTAGCATTTTTTTATTTTTTATTTTTTACTGAGGTGACTTCTTGCATGACGACTTTTGACCTGTACTTGAGTAAACATATGGTGAACTAATGCTACTCTCACTTGAGTTCAAATTTGGACTATTCTACCCACCTCTTGTTTAAAATACAGTTCTCTTCCAAGGCTTTGTTTTACAGGAACTTCTTTCTCTTTTCTGCTGACACCAGTAAATTTTCAACCAGCTCAAGCATGACACTTTTCAACAACATACCACATTGCTCTGGTTGCAAGCAGCCTGTTAACAACCTGATCCCGATGTTTGCTCAGCTTTCCTCAAAGTTCAACATCTGAACGACCAAAGAGGAATCTTGTAGAAGACATGTCTTTCTCACCGCACACTGAAGTTGTATCCAATGTAAACTAAAGAATTTGTGGAGATGATTTTCTGTACCTGGGGAAAAGAAGCTGATCACAGTTGAAGGGAAAATGGATGGAGCAAAATGTAGGGCAAATTTGAAAGAAATCCTGTCAGAGGCAGTTGTTCACCTTTCTACAGTACATATAGTCTGAGCTACAAGGGAATGGTTTAGATCAAAGCATGTTTAAATGGCCCAGTCAAAGTCTGGGCTTAAATTCAATAGAGAATGAATATCAATTGGTGTTGTCAAACACTCCTAATCTATTCTTATTGATCTGTAGATGTTAAACCAAGAAGACATCTAAACCAAGAAGACATCTAAAGTGTAACCACTTGAGTTTCTAGATGTGAAAACTATAACTGTTTTCATTGCGAGAAAAAGTTCTACAAACTATGGCTTCAGGTTGGCAAACACAAACTTTTACATTTTTTAGTGGTAAAAAAAAAAAGTATTGTTTCACTTCCACTTTATAGCTATAGGATACTGTATGTTGGTGAAATCCCAACACACTGAAGTCAGTAGCTGAAAAGTAGAAAATGTGGAAACACTCAAATCGTGTAAATGCTTTTGTAACAGACTCTTTAAAACTAATGCAACTACGCCTTACATGTCTGCAACTTTCATTCCAGTGGGCAGGGAATTTTTATATTGCTGCAACATAAGTCCAACACATTATCAAACACAACTGAGTGCATTGTTAAGAAATCTCTGTCATTTCTGCATTTTTTCAAATCACAGGAACTGTGGACAGAGCCAGTAAAGGTTTTCACCTTCTGTCCCTTTCTGAACCCTATGCAGGGGGGTTTGAGCTTGAACAAAACAAAATGAAAAAAACAACAACTTTTTTTTAAAGTCCTCACCATGATCACTTGTTTTCCCCACCAGGTTTGGTCTCTTGTTGCCAGGAACAGGGGGTCTCTGAACTGCAGGAAATTGTGGGAAACAAGAGCTCGTTTGAGGCTAGACTCACAAAGGAAGCAGAGTAACAGATGGCCAACACAGAGAATCTGAAAAGAAGTGTTGTTAAAGTCTAAAAAGTGCAATAATGATCAAAGAAGGGAAAGAGGAGGGCATGTAGACAGGCAGAAGTCTTCAGAAGTACTCTGAGCTGGAAAAATAAGTGCATAACACACACAAGAAGCAACAAGGAAGCAACCAGACATGACTTATGTTAAAAGCCACTTTGCATTAAATAATGGCAAAGCACCACTGTCCTTATAATTACCTTAAGCTATAAAACCATAAAACAGAATGTAAACACATTTTCAACATGACTCAGAAGAACAAACAAGAAATTAATAATAGCCCCAGTTTCACAGAAAATGTACAATAATAAAATTGTTGGCCTCATTAAAGTCAATGAGTCGGAATTTTTTGTTTGTTTTTTTTGTTTAAAAAATAGCAAAATTATACCAAGTTAGTGCAGAACCCCATAAGAGGCATAAAACCACGAGGGTGCTTGACATGTTACATGTTCTAAATTTGTCAAAGAGAGTAGAGTTTACATTTGTTTTGAGAGCATGCACTCCTTTCATGATTTATCATTTCATATCTTGGAGATTCATTAAATGTCAGGAAGTTGACAAGATACGAAAATATGTAGCGAGGCCTCTGCATATTTTTCTTGGATCTTTTTTTATCTTCCCTACAGCCGACTGCCAGGGCAAAAGGTTTGATAACGTCGATAAAAACCGAGCAACAGCTGCCAGCTCTCAGCTGATGGCAACCATGTGCGTGCATATGAAGTCCAGTCGCAAAGTCATGCAGCGATTTAAATTCCAGCCCAGAAATAAACAAAACCAGCACAGTCAAAAGCATCTCGGTGTGTGATGTCATGATCAATCTGGTAAAATGTGGCCTCTGTGGTGCAGAAAATGTGACGCCAGTGACACAGCTCCATAGTATGTGGCAACAACTGGTATATAGTTTTTGCAGCAAACGGTATTTGGTTTGCGGTGGCTCTGAATGAGTGGACTGGACATGTGAAGCGTGAAAGACTTTAGGTTCAGAGTTAAAACAGCAATGATAATGGGAGCACTGGTTTCTCTCAGAAGATCTACTCAATTTATGATTCACTCTAAAACACATATTCGGTCCAAACACAGAGATTTTTAGTATATTCTTCTGGCTATGAAACACATCAATACACAGAAATAAGGAGAGAGTTTTGAATAAATTTAAAGTGATATTGCCTTTAAAATCGTTTCATATGGACAATTATGGTACTAAAATAATATTTTTGGGGGTTGTTGTACATAATATCAATTGTCTTTGGCATGAAAAAATATTAACATGTTGCTGTATGTATTTTATTTGGACACATTAAGAATCACTGTGTAGCAAGTATCAGACAAAATGAAGTTTCGGGGGGTAATGGTGTAAGCTGGGGAGCAAAGAGCTCAAAACCATGGGAAGCAGTGGCAAATCACTGATGCACGGATGAACTCAATCAACACTTTTGCTGAAAACTTTAAAAAACAAAACACAAAAAGCTATGGATTAAATGACAATAGCTTCAACACCAAAATACATTTTCCAAACAGGATGATGCCAGGACTGCAAATGAATAGAGTACTGAAGCACAGTGGATCCAGGAGGACGCAAAGATGTTAAAAAACTGAAATAAATAAACTAAAGCAAGCTTCTAAACTTCCCAAAGCAAGAGTTTCTAAATGCGAGTCTTAGTGAGGATTAGAAACCCTTAACTCTTCAAATGAAAAGATGAACACGTTTGCATTTAATATTAAAGAAGTTGGATGCTTTCAGTACGTAAACAATCACTTGCATGTGCAGGACTTGCAGGAAAAAAAAACAAAAAACTTTTCTTTCTGTAGAACTGCTTCCAGTGAGCCTTTCGACTCCTTGAAGACCTCTGAAACTGTCCAAGTTTCCAGCAATAACACACACCAGCTGTGATTCGATCCGGGACTGAAGCACAATCTCTCTCTGCAGCTCCAAATTGTGTTAATGGTAAGGCGTAACCATTAACACAGTTTGTACTGATGTGCTAAATTCAGTAAGGCTAATTACCAGACCCTGTCTGGCAGAATGGAAACTATGTGATTGGCCAAATAAAGGGTTATTTTTAAAACATCCTCAAATATTTTCAGGATAATCATAAAAGGTGGACAAAATGCTAAAATGGCCAGAGGAGAGTTGCAAACAAGAATTCACTTTCTCTTTTAGACCAGTTAGAATTACATAGTTCATTTTCATTTGCTACACAGATTTTTTTTTTCAGTAAATTTGTTTTAATTTACTTCAAAGTCAGAAGTTTACATACATTTCCATGTAACTTGGGTTGAATGTTGAAGTTTTTCTTTTTCTTTTTCTAAGCTTCCAAGCTTCTCATAATATTTAGCTGCAGTTTTGTCCATTTCCCCCTGACAGAACTGGTGCTGCTGGGTCCGGTCTGAATCCCACACATCCCTCTCAGATGTGCTCACAAATTAGGGGATTAAGATCAGGTATCTCTGATGGCCACTCCAAGACCTGCATTGGTTTTATGCTTAGTGACTTGTGTCCAGGATTTAATTTAAGGTAAAAAGCTTCTTTCTCTTTCCTCCAAATGTAGTCAATGATCACTATGATCAAATATTACAATTTTAGTACAAAGCACAGGACATCTCTCCTATATTAAGATATTTGTTTCTTAGATCATTTGCAACTGCAATGGCTTCTTGCTACCTATATGCTGGTGAGGAACTCATTCCACTGGTGGATAATAACACTTTATTACCAGCTTCAGCAATTTCGTAAGATTTTTTATCTTTATTTTAGGTCTACTGTACACAGTTAGCACTAATACACAGACACATATCCAATCCGCTTGATTCCCCAGCATACTATCAAATGATTGCATACTGTATATACTTGATTATACTAGATTAATCTTTGGACATCTGGACATTGTATGCAGACTTGTGGAGGTCCACGATTTTTTCCCCCTAATATCTTGGTTGATTTCTTTTTGGGTTTTTTTTGTTGTTTTTTTTTTTGTCGCACAAGAAAGCAGTGCATTTGTAGTATTGCATTAAAATACTTACTCCACATGTGCCTCCACTTAAACCAGATGTTGTGAATTAACCTATAAGAAGCTTACAGAGACGTGACAAGGCCTGTTCTTTCACAAACTGTTTAGAGACATAGTAATCAATGTATGTAAATGTCTGAATTTCAATTAGGTAAAAAGAAATCTTATGAAAATCCTCTCTCTCATTATTCTGGCTTTCAGCAATTGTTACTCAACTAAAATGGAAAAAGGTACTCTGACTTGATGGCAAAAAAAAAGTTTGAGTCTTTTCACATTTTGCATGTAAATAGCGAGTTCCGGTTAAAATTATAAATGGCTTCAGTCCCAGTCAAGTCTAAATTGCAGCAATTACACAAACATAGATGGTGATTCAAACACAGAAATAGCAAAGCACGAGACAGCTGGTTCAAAAGCACAGATCAGCGTGGCCCTCCAACAGAATATAATTGCATCTTTTGGTAATTTTTAAGGTGTATCTTTACCAGATTCTTCTCTTGACCATACGACAGATTTAGGAAGAGCATTGCCCCTATGATGTGCCCCATTGGCTGTTGAAGGGAGAGAAATGTTGGTTATGACAAAACAAGTAAAAAGAAAGTCAAAAAAGGGAGAAAATACTTTGTGTTCTACTGGTGCTAAAAGGCAAATTGAAAAACCTTGATATATTTGTGCTTTCAGTCTCTTTTTACTGGATGTACAAATGGAAAAGCCAAGGTGTCAAAGCTTGAAGTTCTTGTAATTTTACATTCTTTGTTCAATTGCCCACAACTTGCAAAGAGAAAGAGCACAAGAATAGATGGGAGTAAGAGCTGTGGCAACTGTTATGTCTGCACAGTGTTGGACTTGGCATGGTGACTGTAAGATGTAGTGCGGCCAGGCCAGTTGTGGTGGCCAGACTTCCAACTTGAACAAAAAGAAACCATAAATCATGTTAATGACCACAAGCTCTTTGACACTTCTAGAGAAGCTCAGAAAAGCATAGCAATCACATGTCGAGTGTAGGGAGCATTTGTATTTTTGAGAAAAGGTAAAGCAGAAGAGATTAAGACAAGAAGAAAGCTGTTCAAAACAGTTTGTGCGGCTAAATAAATAGGAAAGAGATTGTTTTTCCTCTGTATGCTCAGCTGTAGACGAAGAAGCTGCTTGGAGAAAAGGGGAACAAGCATTACCGCCAGGTGTGTTGGAAGTGTGAGAGGAGGTGGATGTCTTGGATGGAGAAAATGATCTGACACCAGGATTACTGGAATGAGAAGGAACACGGTTGCGAGTCACAGTGGCATTTCTTCCTCCTGTGGGAACCGATGAGCTAATGGGAGAATGGGGAACTTCAGCAGTGGATGATCGGGTGGAGCCAGAACCTAGAGGATCAGAGAGAAAATTACAGAGGGTCTACCTTAAAGCATGAAAACTTCAACAAATATTCAAATCGCTAAAGTGAAAATCAATTGTGGCCCCGTGGACAGTGGAGGAAATGACAGAAAGGCAAAAAAAATAAAATAAAATAAGATCCAAAGCTTGCCAGACTGGTGTGGTTAAGAGAGGTCAAGTGTGAAACAACCTTGCTGCAAATGGACACAAACATGGAAACATTCACAACAATGGGGTGGGGTGTGTGAGCTGGCAGGATGGAGATGGAGGCGGGGAAACAGTGCTCCATGATGTGACAAAAAAAGCTGAAATGGTGATGAGACATGAACTTGGCATGGCACTTTACCAAGATTGTAACTACCAGCCTTCTCTGTGGCCAGGCCGGGTCTGGACAGAGGTTTGCCCTCTTCTGGATGACTAGGAGCTGTATGAAAGAAAACGTACTAATTTATCTTGGATGACATTGGTATGTATCGCAACACATTCTAAAGGGGGCATACCCTATGTTTCTTTGTGTAAAAAAAAAACCAAACGGTTAGTTTCATCCACGAGATGTGGATACTTAACTTGGCTTGTTCTAGTGACAGAGTGACCTAACTGGGTGTTTATAATGAGACGATTTGGAAGACAAAGAGCAAGCCTAAGCATGGGAACACACATCACAGAAATAAAGTATTTAAAACACACCTCCAAGGAAAAAAAGGTGGTTTTAGGAGACATTTTTAATTTTAGATGGACTAGATTCATACCAGAGGCCAACCGGTAAATACAGTCTAAAACAGGAGTAATTATGAAATGTTTGGTATGGGCAGCTGCTTGCTGGTGTCAATGAAGCATATGACCAGTTTACCGTTTGGCAAGAAATGTGTCTGTAGACTACGTAAACAAAGCTGTTGTTACTGGCGAAATAAAAGTTTTTTTTTTCTTGCTGACAAATAGTAATATCCACCAGCTTTTGATTTAAAAAACCTTCAACTCATATGCAAGTGCAATAAGCCTGATTTCAAAATCTACACAGGTTACCTAATGTACAAAAACTGACGGTCTTGACCAGCGTTTTTAATCCCCGGTCTGCAAGAATGCTCTGACCGGCTAATAGTTAGCTGCTGGCTTGGTTTGCTTCAGGCTCTTCCTAACTTAAAAGCTACATCTTTGAGTTGTTAAAAATATTGATGTAGAATAGCTAAAATCTCCTCTCATCTTGTCCATATGAGTTGAAGATGTCATTACAATTCTAATTACAAAGAATAATCAGAAATCAAAAACAAATATAGATTGGCATGCCCCCTTCATTGTGCTATTTTTTAACGAAGTATTTGTGTTTAATAAAGGAATGCTGTCAATGGGTCTTTACCCCTATGAATTGTCCTCCTTGATGAACCTTTGGAGTGATCAGTCTTGGTCCTGGTCTGAGGCTGAGTCTGAAATCCTGGCTGGTGCTCCTTAGGTAGATCTTTGGGTCGGAATGGATCCTTTTTTGGAAACTGTGTCCGAGGATGTGATTGAAGGTTCGCCACACCACGTTGGTTCTTAATTCTGGGCTTTTTTGTGGGTTTTTGGTGCTGTTTTCCCAGATTCTTGGATTGGTGAAATATTGCCTTTGGTTTCTGTGTTGGTTGGATTAACTGAGGTTGTGTTTGAGGTGTTGTTGGTGAATGTGGTGATGGGGTTTGTGGATTTTTAAACAAATTAGTGACTGTGTGAAGTGGACTTTTGTGACGGACCTCTGTTGGTGCCGGTTCTTCATACTGTACGTACAGAGGTGCTGACTGCGTGGTTTCATGATGCGTCACCGGGAGGGGAAGAGTGGTTGTTTGAAGCTGCGCTCCCAGTTTGGTCTGGGTCTTTGGTTGCGGTTGGATTAGCGGCTCGTTCTGGGGTTTGGTCTTGAGTGTTGGCTGTGGCTTTGGTTCAGAGTGAATCATTGGTGTTGTCCAAGGAACTGATTGGAAATTTGGTTCTTTGTTGGGTTGTGAAGTTAAGTCAGTCTGTTGCACAGGCTGAAATGTAACTTGACGTTCCAGTTTGGTTTGGAAGTCACTTGGGGATGTTGTGTGTGGCTGTAATATATGCTCATCAAGTGGTTTCAGTGTAACCTGAAGAATTTTGTGTGTTGGCTGGGGTGGGTGCTGCAGGTGCTTTGAGTTTGGCTCAGTCTGTGTTTTAAGTTCAATATGGGGGATTTCTTTTGGATAGTCTTCATGGAATTCCAGTTTGCCTCGGTATACTGGCACAGATGCTATGGTAACTTCACCTAGTCCTTCAGGGTGGCCCTTTGGAGCCATAGGAGCCTCTGGGAAAGGAGTAAAGACAGGTCTGGATAGTTCTTCTCTTCCTGGTTTGTGTGTGACTGAGAGAGAAAATGTAGCCATGAAGCTATCATGCTGAAACATGTAAGACAAGATCACTGGCAGAGATGGCCTAGTAAAAAAATAAAATAAAATAACAACAAGAGTAGTTGCAATTAATTAAGCACGAGGGTCAACCTTTGGCCTGATACATCACACACAGGACAGAAACACAAAAACTTGATTGGTCCAGTTTCAAGAGTACACAAACCATTTGAAGGTATTTGAAGTTTAAAAGCCATGCTCTTTCACATTTATTCAGCAAGAGGCCTGATTGCTGATGAATGATCGCCATTGAAATCCATTAGCTATCCCCCTGAAATGCTGGGACATATGAGGTAGTAATAATTTCTAACTGATCACTTCTTGGTTACTCCATCTGGTGAGATGTAGGCCTTGTTAAAAGAAAGGAGGGTATAGAGAAACACAAAGATCTTAAAGAAAGAATGGGCAGTAAGACCGTAAAAAGAAATCTTTCCAAATTTTTCCAAAGTTTTGTTTTAAAAGTTATTTGTGGCCTAAATGTTCAGAATAAATATTGAGGAACTTTTAAAAACAATAACATAGAGACCCACTTTGGTTGGTTTATAGATGAAAAATTATTACAGCTGAATAATTGCTCAAGTTTTATTTTACTTTTTCACCGTGTGCCCACAGCTATTAATTGTTACAGCCCAGGGCAAAATCTAAGCAATTGTTGTCGCTTTTAGTGCTTTTTTCTTTTTTTACATTTCACCAAGTAATAGCGGCTATTCAAAAAGTAGTCTTTGATGTCCAAAAATATTCCTTTGATCAGATAAAAAAACAACAACAAAAAAACATCTGTGTTGATTTTGTCAGAAGCAGAAGAATTTGAGAATTATTCCACTGGAAGTACAGCAGCAAATGTTTTTTTTTTTTTTGACTGTGCATAAATTAAACAGCCACTGCTTGCAAATTACTAAAGGAAAACAAATCGGTTGCAAACATTAAACTCTAGATCCTAAAAAATATACAAGAAACATTGAGACATAAGTTAGGATAGAACAAAAAGAATACAGGAAATGCAGAAAGAAAGCAGCTCCCATTCTTTATCACTTATTGTTAAAAATCTGGCTAGCAGGCTTAGATTGTGACTTTTAATTTAAGTTATATAAATAAGCATAAAAAGTTGAGAGCAACACCAAAGTTTGCTTAAACTGTAGTTTTTGTTTTGTCACACAGCTGAAATGACTCACTAGAGTCAGATCGGATCCACAGGACAGTCGAAGTACTCTACCCAATCAGAGAACGTTGTGCTTGTTCAAGCAACTGTTTCAAAACAAAAGCATCTATAAGCCTCCAATATCTTGCCTGTCATCGTTCCTCTGCCTGTCCATAACAACAGTGAGAATGAAATATCTTTAAAAAAAACAACAGGAGCTTTTTACCGATAGGCTGCTTGTTGATCACAGGTAGTTTTGGTCCAGGTGTTGGCAGAATTTTCTGTTTAGCAGCTGTTGTAGGAACTGAGAAATACAGTGAGCGTTAGTAGACCTGCGTAAAGACACACTTATTATGCCCTGCACGAAGAGCAAACAATGAGTTAGGATTTCCTGCAAGAAAATGTGCAGAATTCAAGTAAAATTGTCGGTTCAAATGTTCAGGGTTGTTTCTGACCACTGATTTGGTCCAGAAAAGTCTTTACCGGGAGTTGTTTGCAGGGTTTTGATTCTGGAGGTGAACACTCTGGTCCGCGTCCTGTTTTTAGTAGCTGACAGGGACAAAAGAAACAGCACAGAATCAGGAGGAGAAAATAATATATTGTGTTGAGGAGCTATGCGACACTTAACTAGTCCAAAACAGCAAAATACTACATCATAATTACTTTGTGTAAACTATAGTAAAGCACATTCTGACAAATATATTTTCAAAATGTTTTATGCTAGAAAATTCAAACACTGCAACTAAAATGCTGCCAGGCTTGGTGACCTCAAACTTCTGCTTGAATCATTATACGCTAAAGTATCTGGAAAATCTTTTAAGTCACTAAATCAAGTTCAACTTTTCCTATCAAGACACTGGCGGTCAGCTGCTTAGGTTTGAAGTAGGATGTCTGAGGTCCTCAAATAAAAGCAGCAGCCTTCATCTAGCTACAATGTAACTGGTATGAAGGTATCTGGACGATATGCCTCACCTTTAGCTTCAGTTGTGCCAAAGTTTACAAATTTTGGCCCGAGTGTTTATACCTTTTCATGCAAACACATATACAAATGCCAGCAATCACTTATGTCCATGAAGAAAGGTCTGGTTGTCAGCCTCAAGGTATGTGAAGGTTTTAAAAAGTTAGGATTTCAAAAACCCAATGATTTATCATCATGGCATTCCTCAGATTTAAAATCCTTTTGATGAGATGCTAAAAAGTCCTTTTCTTTAGCTGCATGGAGACTTCACTAACTTTTTGAAGAAAAAAGCAGCACAGGACTCTTCTCCTCCCCAGTGGTGCACACTGCCAGTCAGCTGGCTCGTAGCTAGTAATATGCAAGAAAGACCAGTTCAGATGGGTTTACACTGGCAAAAAAACAAAAAACAAAGCCTTGGTGCAGAGACTAAAGGAGAGCCATTCTAACTTTTATGAAAGCAATTAGACAAGATGAAAATGTTCAAAAATCAGAAAAATAATATCCACAATTTTGTACATCATAATCATATTTTCTGCAATAAGCACTTGAAGACGACTTCTCAGTGTAGTGGGTGTTCATTGTGCATTTGTGCACAAACCTGTGCATCAAAATCAAAACATCCATGTAGTTTTTTCATAAGTAATCCTTCAATATATTACGTCATTTCTTGCAGAGGAAGGAATAATTGCTGCTTTTCCATTTTCAAAGAAAAGCAATTACATCATGCCAGATTTTTTTTATTTTACTATAACAAAATGTTGTAATTGTTACTAGAAGTAAACATGCAATGAGAACCTCATAGCAGCTCAAGCCCACTCTGTCTTAAAATGTTTCTAGATGAAGAAGTGCTAATTAAGGCCGCTCTAAAACAATGTTAAACGTGACTGATTAACTGAAGCAAACAGGCCGTGTCAAACGAGGCGAGTTTATTCTTTAATTGTATATTTATATCTTATTGATAAATGATCACTCGCCAAAGTTATTTTGCAACTCGCAACAGATGGTCCGGCTCTCACAGGTCGTTGAACTCTAGTCATTTAATCGATTTGAGATTGCCTAATGGGACATTAAACCTTAAAAGCATCCACAATCCACAGAGGTGTGTCAACATCCAAATGATGCTTTGGAATATCGAGCAGCCATCTGCTCCAAAGAGCACACATGAAAAAGTACTTCAGGAGGAAATGATCTGGTTGCAACACAACAAATCACATATCAGAGCTCAGCCTAAAAATGAAGGGAAATGGAGAAGGCCCGAAACAGAAATGTATAAAAGAAGATACACTGTCGATGGATTAAACATTCAGTGCTTTAGACCGGAAGAACACCACTTTTCTCTTGGCTTACCGTGCTGAAGAGGAAACTGGAAGGACGGAGGAGCGGGAGTGAAGGTTTTCTGAAGAAAAGAAAGGATAGAAGAGGCTATTTGTTTTCAAAGATTCCAGTATGTGGGTATTTATGGTCAACTGTCTCTTTGTCTGCAGTGCATAGCTTATCAAGACTCCGAGGCCCTGGAGAGAAGCATGGGGTTCAAAGGTTTCTCACTGAGCTTGGTCACACAACATGACAGAAAGTACTATGTGGTCCCCTTTCAAATTTCCTCTTAGACCTATCTGCTGATTTCCTCTCTTTGTACTGCAGAGTGAGATACAGACCATGCTCTGTGGCTTGGCTAGTCTTGGCTGCACTGATGTCATTTCCATTTAGCAGTTCCATGGAAAATCAACAAGCCAACAAGCCCAAGAATAGCATGGGCTCACTAAAGTTTATAACACGGACTCCACAGCGAGAACATCTGCTCAACATACACACCCAGTTTTCAAATGTCATTTATTTGCTTAATATTTGCAGAAGAAAAGGTGAACCAGATTTCAAACTCCATTTGTTTTCTTTTTTCTTTTTCTACACTTACTGCTAGTTCAGAATAGCCACACAGTGGACCAGTAAAGGCTATATTAAAAGGAAAATGCTAAAATATTTATTTTTGGGGGAGTATAAAACATTTTTATTACATACCACAGGGGTGATGGGATACTTTGAGATTCTTCTGATGACCTTTTCTAAAATTGCAAAAAAGAAAAGAAGTCAATTCAGTAGTAGCACTGCAACTTCATGAAGCAAAATTACTTTATTTAATCTAATAATTATCAGTCATCTCCAGTGCATTTGTCCATTTGTCAGATTAAAAGCACTTTTTGAAAATAACCTTTAGCAGGCAAACAAATGCAAAAGAAGGAAAACAAATCAAATGGATCAACAATGGTTATTGTAACAGACTAAGTAAATACCTGAGGTAAATACAAAACTAGTCAACACAACATTGGTTCATCCATTAAGTTCAGGATCCTCTACATGCCTATATGACTCACAGGTGAGTCTTTATTTCTGGACTGAAAACAAACAAAAAAAAAGAATTGAATGATTATTGAACATCAATAATCATTCTTTGAGGTATTTGGGCAACACAAAGAAATCCTACATACCCTGGATGCCTGCAGTGCTGATGTTGTGAAGCACGGGTTTGCTCCAGGCACCGGCGCCATCTTTAGTATTAGGCTGGACTCCAAACTCATAGACGGCATGGGGCTTCAGATTGTCAATGACCGTATCGCTCGTCGGGCAGGTCTGGTAGTTCCACTTCCTGTTCTTCTCACGGTAACGAACCGTATAGTGTCTGAGTAAAGAACAGAGCAGAACCCGTAAATGTATGGAATAGGATGTTTAAATTGGTGAAGAACAAACCAAAACTAACATTTTTGGACAGATTCTTTTCTGTGCTGCTTAGCAACGCCATGCTACTCTTTGACTGTGCAGCAGAGACTTTTCTTTAATTCTTTCCTCCGTTGAATGTGAAAATATTACTAGAAGAATGACACCGGTACAGTTTTCTTATTCCAATTTTAGACTAAATATTTCACACATGCTGCATGTCTTATGGGAGGACTTCTCTCTCAAACACCCAGCTGCACTGGATCCAATGCCAGGTAACATTCAGGGAGTCTTTTACTGTAACTGGCCAGGAGATCTCCATCACGCTTACTATGGATTGTTTTCACTCAAACACACCCGAATTACTTATAAAGTTCAGGTAACGTATTCCAAGAGAAAGTCAAGATGTAAAAGATATGCAGACATTTATTTTCCCTCTTCCTTGGAAAAAAGGGACAACTTTCACATGAGGTATGCAATTTAAGAGTTATCTGCCCGGTTTTCTAAAAACCACACAGTGTCTATTTTAAACCGTTTACTGTGCTTATAGAAAGTATTCACTCCTTGACAAAATATTACCAAAAAAGGAAGTGAACATATGTGCAGTCATTTATTTTTTAAATAAGTTAAATTTTTTTTTATTTATGTGTCACTGTTTTTGTAGAAATCAAATTTTTATTTGAGACGCACACATTATGTCTATTAAAAAAACAAACAAACAATAAAAGACCAATTTTGTTACTCAAGACAAAAGGATCCAGGTTGGATTTATGTGCTGTGTGCGTCTGTTTATGAACGGGTGTCTGAGTATCATGGTGCATTTCAGAAAATAAACTTTATCTACACTCACCCATCTTCTAAGCAGTCATTCATGACATTCCCTTCAAAGGGAGTTTTCAGCAGCATCCCCCAGGAGAGAAGGACAGAGGTGGGCGTCACAGACCCGATGACCAAATGTAGAGGCTTTTGCAGTTCCACTTTACCTGAAAAAAACACAGTAGGACTTTACTTTTATACTTAAATCACTCAGCTTTAGCTTGGAAATAAATCTTGCTGTGTAGTTTTGGTGATGATTCTTTTTTTTATTTTTTTAAACAAACCTTTGCACTGCTTTTTCACCTCATTGGTTTGGATTGGCTGGACAGCTACAAGGTACTTTGGTTCAGCATCTAACCACAAGGGAAATATGAGGTTGGGTGTGAATGTGCTCTTAGGCTCCGCAGATATAAGTCACTCGTTTAGCTTAAGACTCAAACAATCCAGGCAGATTACTTGATTGTGGACAAACACCCCTCCAATCTTACCAAACTCAGTCTCATATGGCTGTCCGTTCTCAGGCAGCTGGATGAACTGTTTGGAGAACATGCTGCTGCCGTATCCCAGGATGTAGCCCTCAAGCTTGGTGTCGGTGTTGGGATGCAGGAACTTCATCACGATGGTGTCTCCTGAGGCGCTGATGCGGACTTTCATATTCTGACGTCTCACTGTTGAAGCAGGAGGGGAACCATTGATCAGATCAACAATAAACAATTTAAAACAAACCTTTTCATGCTGAAAACTATTGAATGAGCAATAAAAACAACGTGTCAAGGCAGAAGGATAAATTCCACCAACACTCCCTGTGCATTTCTTGAATTTACAGATTTCAGAAATTTACCAGATACTTAACAGATACTTTCTCTGACCGAGTCAAGAACTTTACACAATTTGTCAAGTACCCTCCCAATTTTTTTCCTGCTAGGTACTTTCAAAACTTTCAACTTTAACTTTCAAAAATCACCGATTGCTTTTCAGTAACATGCATTTTTGAGAACTTACCAGGCACTTTTCAACACTTTCCATGACCTTTTCTGGAACTTTCCATTAACTTTCAAGATACTGTATTACGAGCTAACTTTAATGGGATATATTGTTCCACAAACTGGCAGGGTACTTTCCAAAATTACAAAACACAATTAATCTGCATACATAAATATCAAGAACAACAAACTATAACTTTAATAATACAGAAGGAAGCTGCTTTAAAGTTATATTCTTAAACCGTAAGTTCTGCATTTTATCACTTCCTGTGCAGT
Organism: Poeciliopsis retropinna; assembly: GCA_010277075.1. Classification (NCBI taxonomy): domain Eukaryota; kingdom Metazoa; phylum Chordata; class Actinopteri; order Cyprinodontiformes; family Poeciliidae; genus Poeciliopsis; species Poeciliopsis retropinna. Next base: position 14,629,913 of record VMRM01000012.1, on the reverse strand, counting down.
AAAGGAAGTGCATGTAGTCAAAGCAGCTGCAAGTACAGGAGAAATAAGAGTTCATTTTTGTCAGATTCCTTAGAGAGTAAGACAATCATTTATACTGAGTGTAGAGATAAAGAATATTCACTTTAAAATCAAATCATCCTTATTTCACCATCACAACTTGAGACATGCAGATGATGAGTTTGGGAGTAAAACTGGTGTGATGAAATCTTCTTGAAGGTGAAATAAAGTCAAATAAATACTTGCTATTAAAATATGAGGTGAGAGTGGAAGTATTACTCTCATGTGCAGCTGAATAAAAATATCATGAGGTGACAGAAACAGAATTACACCACATTTCTGCTGAAAATGACTTATTCAGAAAAAAGCACAAATAAGAAGAATATGCTAGCAGACAAGAACTAGAGAATGGATCGAAGCTGGAAGGGAACTTAAAGATCTTACAGTTTTATTTTTTGTTCACTTTGTTAAGGCAATTAAATAATAAGTACTCTAGGGAGCGGAATGAATGGATGGTTACATCAGGTAAAGAAAGCTGTCCAGGAAAGCAGTATCTGGCTCTGTATGACGTTATCTTTGTAAAATAATAGCTTAATTCCAGATGAAACAGGATATACACCTTTCAAAAAGTTCCATTTATGTTTCCTCATCAGTACATAAAACATTTTTTGCAAATATCTCAGGGATCATCAAGCTGTTATTTGGGAAAAATGAGACAGACCTCTTTGGTATGTATGAGCTTCCCCCTCAAACTCTCTGATTGAAGTCATTTTTGTTCATTGACTCATTCAATAATCTTTGTAATACTCAATTATAAACAATAATCTTAACTAAGTCAAGTGATTCAGTGCTTTCACTGACTCATCCAGCTGGATAACCTGTCAATGAGCTCCCAGGTTCACTTTTGGAGGGTTGGCCACACTTGGGAAGGTTTAGCACCGTTCTATTTCTTCTTCATTTCCCCCTGATGACTCTTGCTGTGGTTCCCTTCAATCCTAAAGGATTACAAATGTATTTATTTATTTCTGACAGAAAACAGAGTCTTTGAATCTTGAATTTCTTTGGACCAGAGAATCATGCCCAAGTTTTAGCCTATTTTACGTTGCCAGTCAAGTTCTTTATGGAGGATTTCTTGATGTTAAATGTCTGGCAGAAATCAGGACTGGGTCTGACTGGTGAGCATAAACATTGAAAAATAATGCCACATTTTCACAAAGTGCCCTGTTGGCTAAATTAAATCAGCAATTTTCCACTGCTTTTTCTGCTCACTCAGATGATCTTTGTCCTTTATTGCAATTAGTTTGATTTTGAGTGTGGCAAATAAGTAAAATAGCAGAAGAAATCTGTAAAGGGACATCCATTTTCACAGCATTTACGTAATGACATACAACAACAGAGACATAAACATGACAGATAACCATGAACACGTGAATTTAGAGAGCGCAATTACTTTAACATGAATGTTTTTGGACTGCAAGAGGAAGCAACAAAACCAGGCGAAGCTACTCAAACTGTTTGATGTCCCACACATGTTTTCCTATCATGTGAAGGTGAGATGTGCCAGAAGAAGCAGAGTCAGGAGACACCACACAGCGCATCAGAGATCCCCAAAGTCTGGAAGACAAATCTTGACTGAATGGCCAGTCAGTTTGGGCCCAGTCCACTCAGCTCAGGAGAGACCAGCGTGGACCAATGCCAAAACAATTATGAGCTAGATCACAGGCGTCAAACTCCAGTCCCGGAGGGCCACTGCCCTGCAGCTTTTAGATGTGCCTCTGCTGCACCACACCTGAGTAGAATAATTAGGTCACTAGCAAGGCTCTAGTGAACTTATCTACACAAGGAGGAGGTAATTAAGCCAGTTCATTCCAGTGTTTTGAACCTGTGGCACATCTAAAAACTGCAGGACACACCGGCCCTTGAGCTTGACACCCCTGAGCCAGATTATCAAGCAGAGAATGCAAGCTAGTGACTATCTGTAGGAAAGTTTTAAATCAAGACAGAAAGATTTGCTCATAACCGGATGTTTTCTTTCCTTCAACCCTATCTAGAAATCAGATTTGAACCTTTGAACATGAAGTCTGAGAACTCCTAATTGATAATCTGTAGAACAGCCTCTCTTAACTCCCACTGCAGCAGGACAATAATGTCTCCACCATCATCCAAGGGACAAAACGTTGTTTTTGGTAACATTCTGGAGACACAGCAATAGGTTGAATGTTTGCAGCTGATAAAGTTTTGACTGAGCATGAAATGAGCCCTTACTGAAAACATCATGTATAGGTTCATTGTTTGTTAATACATGAACCAAATACTGATTCAGAAATACCAAATAGCAGACTGTTATTTCTAACAACATAGTCACCTTAGCAAACTATGTTTTTTTTTTTTTTTTTTTTACTGTGCACGCATTCATTCGGTATGGACAATAAATTGACCTGAATCCCCCATCGTTACTGGCACAAAATGAGAAAAAGTAAGTCTCCTTTGCCATAGAATGTGATAGAAAAACTGTCACTTCATACCAGATGTGCTGCTGAAAGCTCAAACACTGAGACAAACTGGATTTGACAAGGGGTGAGAGTTATGACCGAGAGCTGGCTGCGGCACATGGAAAACAATAACCACGCAGGAAGGCTTGGATGTGAAATGGTGGGTTTTATATTTAAAGGTGTTTTGTTAATTGTATTTCCATCACTTCCGTTTCTATTTATTTTGATCTCATTTTATTATTATTTCGCGGTGGAAATCCCAAGTGCCTGCCTAAAACCTCCACTCTTTAAACAACAGGGTGTTTGCCTGGGTGAGGACCTGCACTGTGCTCTCCTCAGCACATGTCCTTGGCTCAGGCTGCAGCTCTGAATGAAATAGTGGAACTTTGAGTTAGCGGCGGTGCCAGACACTGCAGGACGCCAGCTCAGGCACTGACAGCGAAAGAGGGGGAAGCCCTTGATTTGAAAAATACCACCATGGTTTGGTTCCAATCAAAATTTAATTCATTTCGATCCCCCACGCCCATCAGTTTTTTTGTTTTTTTTTTCCATTGAAACCCAAAAGGGGCCGTCTCTTAGGATGAGAGCCTCAAAACAATTGACACACTGAGAAATGACTGCCAGCTAATTCTAAACTAATTCTGATATCCAGAAGAATCACACATTGGATCTGTGCTTCGTCTTTTGGCCAACATAGCATTTAGGTTCTATTTCGGCATATGGGGGCTTCCAAACTACATTTGATGTATTTTTTGAATGAAAGGAGAGTCCTGAAAACAAATTAAATATGAAGATGACCGATGTGTTGTAAATAACAAAGAAACAAGATTATATTGTGTGTTTTTAGGAACTAAGAAGAGAATTCAAAGATTTGTCGATGGGTATAAGAGATGCAACTTCATGTCACCGGTTTGTTGCCGTAAAACTGACTGAAGTTACTTTGGGTTTCACTGGTTGGACGAAAGCTGAAAAGTTTTCGTTAGAAAGTCTGTCTTTCAATAAACTGACACAAAATCCAATTGAACAGGGATTAAAACAATCGTGTCAAGTTAAAACACAACAAACACACAGAAATAAGAATAAATACAAGTAATCATCAAGATCACTTAAAATGTGGTGTGTCTTGCAATCTGCAGCTCTGGTAACAATGGTTGAACGAGGATTAACACGTGTACTTATTTTTCACATTTTGCTGATATTTTAAAGAATAGATCTACACGAAATGGGGTGTAACTGAGAGGTAGCAGGAAAAACAATGCATTGAAAATCTCAGAGGTTTATTGGAGAAAGTTAGTTCACTAACGATTATCTCACCATAATACATGGTGGTGGCAGTGTCATGACGTAGAAATGCTTATTTTGAGATAGGATAAGGAAATTCATCAGACCTGATGGGAGGTGATAAAATAGGGAAAATGGAGCTGAGGTTCATTTTCCAGCAGAGTTATATCTGGAAAAGAACATTCACGTGTTGCAATGGCCCAGTCAAAGTCCAAACATATAAAGAACTGGGGATCTGTGGCAAGATTTGAAAGCTAATATTAAAGGATGTTATCTACCCAATCTCACTGAGCCTAACAAATTTTTTAGGCTTAGCAATAAATAGAGCCTAAGGTACAAACTGGACCCCTAAAAGTTTTAGTCCAATGTGTTATTGGCACATTCAATAAAACCTACAGCTGTAACTGCAGAAAAGGGTTGCGTTGACTCAGGTGTGCCGAATACTGAAAATGCAAAATGTTATTTGTGATGGAAAAAAAAGTTTGCACTCTGAAAAAAACTATCTTTATGTTGAATCATGATGCATCAGCAATCAGCATTCTTTGCACTTTTCAAATACATGTCATTTTGTGTCGGCCCGCAGAAAACTCCAGTTTAAATCGTTAATGTTTGTGGTTGACATGTGAAAAAATATGAAAAAGTCGATATATATTTTGTAGATACACATTTGTACCCAGCCTTTATTTAACTGCAGGGGTAAGTCATGGAGAGATGCACCTCAACACCGCAGTATCTCAGGTCTCTGTGCTGGAAGTGAGGAGGTGAAGAAAAGCTTGGATCTCCTCACTGCGAAGATAAAGACAGATGTTTGACTGTGTTGTTTGGTGTAGCGGTTCCATCCAGTTAAGGAAATGAAGAGGGAAAATCCCTCAGAACCTCACGTCAGTCAGATGGACGAGGTTTTGAAATAATTTAGCGGGTGATTTAACGACACGAGACCTGACCTACATAAGCTCTAATGGGAAAAACTGGAGACCAGTGTAATTCAGTACTAAGAATATCTCCCTGTAACTCGGCACACGCCTCTCTGGCCACATCTATCAATAGTCACATATCTGGGCCTGAATCAGGGCATCACCTTAAATCCTGCCTGGCTGCTGACAGTCGTGCCTGTAGTTTTCATATTTCACCCCAAGCAGTCATGCTGCTCCCATGTGGGTCTCCTCTCTCACACTACATCACCACCTCAGTGTCAGACTCAGCTATGAGCAGCAGCTGTTTCTTCTTTTTCTCAAGTGGCTGCTTTATCCTTCTCCCTCTTCACTCCATCTCTGCTGCCCTACATGTGTCATCTGCATCGTACCTTTGGCCTGATCTCACCTCAGCTTTCCAAATAATGAATCTCAAGCTTTCATCTCTCCTGCCAGACTCACCACTTTATTAGTCTCGTGATGACAAGAGATTCTGCTTTGTCTGGCATGACTCTGTAGTTTGCGGACTGTATTTTGCACTAAACTGTGTCAGTCATACTCCGCAACAACCCGCTGAAGTTTTTTTTGCATTCTTTCACCAGAAATCCACAACCTTAAATATATTTTGTTGAGATTTCATAGATATGGAGGGCAAGCTTAAGGAAGGTTAGATACAATTGAGTTGTTTTTCCTTATTTGTAGTGGAGAGGGAGAGTCCACTATGAAAAGCACCCCACAGCATGATGCAGCCACCACCCTGTTTCACTGGAGGCTTGGTGTGTTTAAAGTGATGTGTAGTGTTATAACAGATCTATTGGCCTAAATCACTTCAAAAGTGCATTTCTGTTACTAAGTAGGTGGTGCCAATTTGATTTGATTTAGGGTTCTTAAAGTAAATGTGGATGGACACAAATTCCCACCCACACAATTATTCACAATTTTAATCAACTAGACTGATGTTTTGTTGCTTCTTGACAAAATGGAAAAACGCTCAAGGTGCATGAATATTGAGATTTTCATTTCATTTTTTACAGGTGAAGAAACTCATTGAGAGACAGATATGTGTTTAAACTAATTAAATAAAGTCGTGGAAATCCCAGTGATGCTTGAAATAGTGACAGTCAGAGAGGTGTAATAACTGGCTGCATTTCCTTGAGTAACTTTTTGAAAAATAATTACAGCGAGGAGCCGTTTCATAGCTCTGTTCCTTTTAATTCCAGTTGAGAAATATTATCTTCAATTTATCCTACTCATATTTTAATACAATTTCTAAAATTACTTCACTGGATGAAGAACAAAGACATTTTCATCAATAATGTTCAATGTCTGCTGAGACTCTTTCTTAAATAAGTTTAATTGTCCTAAAGTGAACATATAGCAAAGAGCAGATATTGTCACTGGAATTACTTTGCACTCTCCTAATATACAAGTGGACCAGATTTATAGAGCTTCACTAGGTATCTGGTGAAGCTCAGTAGACTCAGCACTCAGTGCTTTACATATTCACCCATTTGCACTCAAACACATTTCTACACTGACACGCAGCTTGATAGGCAACTTAATGATGAATACCTTTCTCAGTGGCACGTCGACATGTGGCAGCAGGAATCTGGAACTGAACCCACAACTTTCAGACAAACTCTTTGCATCCAGCTGCGGTCGCCTATGTACATGTCCGACTGTAAGTACTGGTTTTGAAGGGTTTATTCTGAGGGAAAGAGAGATTTAAAGTGTCTTTCTTCTTCAAAATTTGTTTTAAATTCATTTTTTTAATTATTTTGCAAAAATTCTAAAAATGTATTTATTATTCTATGTACTGGAACTGGCATGTAAATTTATATTAGATGGAAAAGTTAGAGAAGCTAACATGATTTTGGACTGTCGGAGGAAGCCGGGGTACCCAGAGAGAACCGATGCATGCACAGAGGGGACATGCAAACTCCATGCAGAAAGACAGCAGGCTGAGATTCAAACTCAGAACCGCCTTCCTGCAAGTTCATCCCAAAATCCAGAAGACTTTAACAATAATGTTCTTTTTTTTTTTACTGTCAGATTCAAAGGCAAAGACATTTGACTCTGGTCAGAGAGCAGCAACACAAAAAAAGCTTCTTGAGTCCAGCAGCCAGAAAAAACATCAGCAAACTTTAGTCAGCTGTTCTGACTCCTTTGTAGCACCTCAGCTAGAATCACTCTTACTGCCAATAATTCCTTTAAAGGGCTGCAGGGAACAGCATTGGAAATGGAAATCATTATCACAAGAATTCACGTGTGAGAACTGAAAAACTACAGTAAGAGGACAATGAGACAATATGGAAAACATTTGTGGAAACTTCATCTCCTTTCCAAGAATGTAGCAAGAATCCTAATCAGGCTGAGGAGGTTTAATATGCTGTAATGCACTTTTGAAGTTCTTATGTTTCATGCATGGGTTCCTTTTCCAACTACTCAAAAAAAAAGAAGAAAAATTTTAACTTTCTTAAATTACTAGCATGTGAAATAAAGTACAAAAAATAGAATATAAAAGCCGAGAAAGCCTTTAGTTGTCAGTTTAAACATATATACCCACAGCTATGTTGTTGCCTTCCAACAGTACTAACGCCTCTGAGATCAGCCTGTAGTTTGGGCACATTTATTTACAAGTGTGAATTATTAGCACCCATATCTTCTATGGTTTCTTCTTCCCAACAGGACAGCTAGCACTCAGTCTTCCTCTGTAATGTTTGTCGAGGTAGGAGTGTACAGAGAGGAGGATGTTTGATTATTCCTCTTTGCACAACCTTGCTAAATTATCCAGACTCCTCGTCTTGTTTTATGCTCTCCTCTCTTCAACTCGCTTCAGAGGATTTCTCCAACGTTTAGCTCTGGGACTGTTGGCAATGAGACAGGGTGTGTGTCTGGTGATCTACTTCTGTTTTGATCTAACCAGTTTTTACATTTAGTGTCATAAACCTGTTTTCTAGAAGAGGACACAAGATTTCTGTTTAAAAGCCTCCTGACATTTCAAAGTTTCAAACCGCTCTGTGTAGCATTGCACAGCCTTTAGCAAAGAAATAAACCATCAGCATTACAGATCATCCACCATGTGTAGCAGTAGCCATTTTAATCCTTTGTTGCCATAAAATTTAATCTTACTCATTCAACTCCTCAAAATCATGCGGTTCGGTTGTTTTAAGCTTTTTAATTTAATTTCGCATGTACATTTTTACGCAAAATGTACATGTATGTTCTTTTGTCTTTCTTATTATGAAAAGCAGCCATGACACCTTTCATTTTTAATCCTGGGAAACTTAATAGAAGTTCATACACACTTTGATCAACTTCAAATGTATATGTTAAAAATACCTCAGTTATGGTTATTTTTACTTTGTCAAAACTATTTGTTTCTTCCTTCCAGGTTTATTTCATTGTAGAAAGAAATCCACTCACAATAAAGATTACAGTTTTCAAAGTGATTATGAAACAAAACAAACCTAAAATGCAAACTTGGGTAAGACTTGTTCCAATACAAGCAATCAAACTAGTTTGTTTCACATGTCAACTGGCCACTAACATGGAAACTATTTCACTCTGATTTTAATGCATAAAAAGGTGGATAAATTAGATTGAACTGTCCCAAATATCCTGTAATAATACTTTCATCAAAGTGGTTTAATTACATACTATAAATAAAGTTTCTCCTTCAGAAATTGAGTTTGGTAACATTTAAGAGAATCAAAAAAACACTTTTTTTGGTTTTGGTTTGGGAAGAAGACAATCAAAAAACTATGCATGACTTACAAACAGATCACCTTTGTTTTTGCTTATTTAAATATGGCTGAATGTAATATTTATATTGAAATTAAATTGAATACATCGTCTCTTTCCTTCAGTGTTTGGAAACATCATACATTTTTCTGCATTTTTTAAGTGATGCCAATTTCAGTCTTGCTAACCACATTATGCCATTTTCCCAGCTTATCCCACTATGCATTTTATGCAGTCTTAAATCCCCTTAAGTGGTGCAGACGTGCAACCCACTTATGAGAAAAACAGATTCCTTATGAATTCATCTTAGGCAGCAGATGGACAAGTATTGCTCAAGAAGTTCATGAGAACCAAGAGAAATGCAATCAAATTCATCACATCACGTGTGTCCCCCGATGCAGATGAGTCACATGACGAAACCAGTGCAGCTCTCACTCACCCCTGCGCCTGTGAGAAGTTGATGGAAGAGACAGAGTCATCCCGATGAGGAAAGCCGTGAAGAAAAGGAGCAGAAAGCAGGGTGAGTGCTGCTGCAGCATCTTTATCAGTCTCTGGTGGAAACGGCCTGCGGAGATGTGGATGAGATCAGGGGTTGACTCCAAAAGACAGACGCTGTGAGAAGCTTACGCTTCAGACGCAGGAATCCAGGTGGCTGTTCTGAGCAGATGCTCTCAGTGCGAGAGGCGCTCTCAGGACCAGGAGGTGTGGATGCTGCAGGCTGCTTCTGCTCCATCTATAACTCTGAGATGGAGGGAGGGAACGTGCAAAACAAGACACACCCACTGTCCTCAAACTCCTATCCCCTCTTTTCTCCCTTTTTCCTTTTTAATTTCATTGCTTGTCACACGACATGTGCCATCTACGGTTACAGCTCGTTAATTCTGAGTGTGATTACTGGAAGCTGTTGCTCAATGTGTCAATAACTGTCACATTTGTGCATTAATAAAGCATAATCCTGACAAAGTCGTCCCAACACTAGTTTGCCAGCTCTGTGTCTCTGTTTCAATGTCCAAAGTGCCTTGCAAAAGCAGTCGTCCCTGAATATGTTTTTCTCATTTTGCCACACAACAAACTCAAACTTCATTCTGATAGGCCAACATAATCTTAATATGGAAGAAAACTGTAGATGGTTTTGAAAACTTCTACGAATGAAAAACTAGAAATTGTTGTGTGGATTTAGCCTGAGAGGATTACCTCAGTATGATGCTACCACCTCCATGTTTCACCAAATGATGTTTTAAAGGTTTTTGTTAGTTTTTCACAAGACACAGATTCATTTCCTAAGATAAAAATCAAGATTTATTATTATTATTATTATTATTTATCTGAACAGAGCAGCTTTTAATACATTTGCTGTTTTCTGTTTAGGCTTGTGGTAAAGCAAGTTCCATGCGAGTTGAGCAAAACTCTCATGGCATTCTTTGAACACCGGCTAGTCATTCTGCCAGAAAGGTTTGAGTTTTGTAGTGCACAACAACAGATTCTTCCACCTGAGTTGTGGGTATCTGCAGCTACTCCAGTATTATCATGGGACTCTTCCTAATTGATGCGATGGCCCTTTTTCTACACACTCATCATCCGCCCCACTCCGAACTTGCAAGGATTAGGCAGGTGCAAAAAACAGTCCAATCATTTAAACATGCATGTTTTTACAACGCGGGACGAAGCTGGAGGACCCAAAAAAGAACCGTATTTGCACAAAGAGATTCATACAAACGTCACACTGAAAAGACACCGATGAGATTTAGACCCAACACCTTCTTTCTGTGCAACACTGTGAAGCCTACTTTTCATCGTCCATTCAGTAAGTAAAAGGTAATGGTAATCACATTAGCATCACATGCATTGCATTACTTAAAAATAAGTACTTTTTGCACCAGACATCACTAGGTGCCTTGCAGTCTCATGATGACAGCACTGCATCATGATCTTTCTTCAGCTTCCAGGTGTTAATATGTATCCCCTTTAACAGCCGGTCACATTTATGTGTATACGACGTGTTATCGTTTTCTTAATTATTGTCTGCCAAATGTTTCTCCCGGAGCGAGGTCTCAAGGACACACACGTCTGCTTGCATGTGTGTTTCATCGGGCGCTTCATATCTCCACCCTTCCATGCCGTGTTTCACATGTTATCACACGAGACAGGAAATGATGTCACCTTCAAAGGAGGTGTGTTTCCCAGGGAAGTCCCTGAACGGAGTGTTTGTGTTCCAACCTCCGTCATGCCAGAATCTATTATTACAGATGAATCATAGACTGTACACAAGGAAAACAATGAAAAGGTTCACTTGTGACAAGCAACGACTACACTGCTGATTGGGGTTTTTTTGTGGGTTTTGTTTGAGATGAGGGGAAACATGGCACAACTTTTCTCCACTGATGAAATACTTTACATTACTTCATGCAGTCAAATTAGTCTCTGATAAAATAAAGCTTCATTTGAAAATTCCTCCAAAACTAACCTGCAAGCAGTGTCATTTCTGCTCCAGAATTACCTCATTATCTTTTGTGCCATAATTTTACTTATATTTGCAAAGCATGTCATTGAAGTAAACAGGTCATGTTGGTTGGCAACGTTTATTAATTTAGTTAAAAGTTATTTTCCAAAACCTGGTTTGTCACTTGACAAGCTGAAGCCTGAACAAACCACCAGTGCAAATACTGATTTCTTTCCTTTTTATTTATTTTTTTTACTGTCAGCAGTTTAATACAAGTACCACAGCGGACCAGAAGTCTTGAAAACCCTGAAAAGTTTGCTTGTTGCTCCAACTATGACACTAAGTAGCACAAATAAGTAAAAATATATGTTCAGTTTATGTGAGGCACAACTCTAAAACCAAGACAACAACGTTTAATTTTAGATCTCCTTATACAATTTTTGGGACATAGAATTTTACATAACTGGGATGAAAGAGCCTGACTAAACCCACTAAACTGATCCCTGTTGTTGTTTTGTCTATAGTTTGATGCTAGGCACACCCAGAGTGTTAACCAGGTAGATGTGCAAGGCTGCATTTTATACCAATTCTATCTATCTATCTATCTATCTATCTATCTATCTATCTATCTATCTATCTATCTATCTATCTATCTATCTATCTATCTATCTATCTATCTATCTATCTATCTATCTATCTATCTATCTATCTATCTATCTATCTATCTATCTATCTATCTATCTATCTATCTATCTATCTATCTATCTATCTATCTATCTATCTATCTATAGATAGATATATCAGCTTCTGATGTTCACAGGAAAGTGCTGAGTTTATGAAGCAGCAAAATAGTTCTATGTATTTTCTGAAGCTGAACTGCAATAAAATATACTACCTTGTTGATTTCTAGAGTTGTTGCATTTTCAACCTAAAAATGTTTTTAATTATTTAAAAAAAATGAGCCAAAGTTAACCTGCGTAAATACAAAAAGCAATTGTTTTATACTCTATGGAAGTGAGTTCAGTGAACCTTTTCTCATTTTTATTCACTTTCTCAATCCTGTTTGCTACAAAACCTGCAATATAAAAAAATAACATTCAAAAACAGATAATACATAAAGGCACTTTAACCAATGAGTCTGGAAAAAGTTTTTTTTTTTAAATAACATTCCTGATGCTTTGGGATTCCTTTCAATGTGAGAGCCATTATCCACAAAGGTGATGAACCTTCCCAGGAGAAGCCAGCCTGTCAAAATTACTACCTAAGTGCATCAATGACATATCCAGTAGATGAACAAAGTGCCAAGGATAACATCTGAAGCTCCACAGACCTCACTTGCCTCAGTTAAAATTCGTGTCATGATTCAACAATATGACAGAGGCTGGGGGAAACGGACCACCACGACTCGTCTCACATTTCCCAAAAAGCATCATGATGATCCCTGAGACTTCGGAGGATGAAAATATTCAATGAGCTCAAACTTTCTGGAAGTTGAGTGTGCAGTTTTGTATTTTTAGAGCAAATCCTATGAATGCACCGCAGTTTTTAAATGTTTCATAGAGAGACATAAAAGTGCAGTGTAAATGTGACTTAAGGTTACCGAGTTTTCAAGCACACGATTATTGCTGTGCCATATTTAAAAATAATCTTTTAGATGGATACAGGTTATGTCTATTTTTTCTGACGTATTTTGGTTTTTTTTTAAAAGTTTTGGAGAATTTGGACATTTTAGAAAGTCTCTTGTTCTTTTTCCTTTCGTTGATTTTTGGGCTTTTCTGTTTTGGTTACAATATTGACTGCCTTCCCATGTATAAGCTTTGTTCAAATATTGAAACTTTTTGACAGTCTCGCTTTGAGTCTCAAACTCATTTGACTTTTTGTTTTATTCTAAAAAAAAAAATATTTAATGCATGTACTTTAAACATTTATTTTATTACCAGAAAACTCTTCACATTGTAATTTAATTAACTTATTTTTCCACTCTATAACTTACTTCATTTCTATTTTAAATCACTGTTGTGTTTCCATTGATGTAATTCCTTTTCTCTTTTTTTACATCCTTTTTTTGTTTATTGTAGTCATCATTTCATCTTTCATTAGCGAAGAAGATTTTATGACATTTTGGTAAACATTTGATCTTTAGATGATGCCTGATGGAATCATGCCCAGACCACTTGCTCAGCTTTCTTGCCCCAAAACATACGTTAGAAAAAATCGATTTGACAGGCGTGGTAATGGTGATTTATGAATAATTGTTGTCTAGGATAACATGACTCAAAAAACATCAGCATTCACAAACATGCATGCCGTTCATAATTGTGAACCGAGTCACCCTACCAGGCAAGTCTCATTTTGGTGTTGGAAAACCTCAAAATGTTGACAGTTTTTAAATAAACCACAATCAGCTATTCTATTGTTTTCGATGCAGGTTACTTTAAAACAAACTTTTCTGTCACAATGGGAACGTGTGGAGGCTGGCATCCAATGATACCAGAGGATGAATTGGTGCTAGATGGAGCTGCAATTTGTTTTTGCTCAGTGTATGAGCCAAGTAAATGAGTCTTTGACTCATTCAGTATTTTAACTCCTCCCTACTGCCTACTGTGTGGCTTTATTTTAGAACAAACAACCTGTTGTGTGAAAACTGACAGATGGACGGTGACTTCATAAAAACATAACGTGAAAATATTGCCTCGTATAAAATATCGCCTCGTGTGTTGGAAAGTGAGACTTTCAGCTCCTTCCATTTATTGTTGTCATATTTCACACAATCCCTGCTTGGCTCCCTGCTGACAGGTATTTTGGAAACGTTTATGTGGGAAAAATGAGAATGCTAACACGTTGATGCAAAGAGTATTTACAACATCTATGGAAATTACCACGATTTTAAATTTTGCCATTTTAATTTTTGTCACAAGTGGTCATTCAGTACTTTGGTGAATGACAGAGAGTTTAGATTTGTCAAATTAGAGCTCTGTGATAACACTTCTCTTCCTCATCCTCACTGGACAAATCAGCATGTAGCTCTTCACCTTATGAAGTGTATTGTGAGTGTGTGATTTTCCTATTAGTACTTTTACCTTGAGTGGCTGCGGTGTTATGCACTTATGTCTGATTTCATTTATTTTTTTCTTCTTATTATTTTTTTTTATACATTTCTCAAGTTCAGTCATGGAAATAAATATTATCATGAGCGATACGTCGGAGTACATGTGAAGAAGAAAAGATAGAAAGTCACTAGTTTTCCCACTTTGTGGGAATTTTCTCATGAACTTTCCCACCATAGAGAAAAGCAAAATCTCAATGTTTGGTTTCAATTTGGTTGATGTTTTCTCTGGCATTTTATTAAACTGTGTACGTAATAAACTGTGTACGTAATAAGTGATTTGCAATTACGATAAAGACGTGATTATGAATCTATTTGTTCTTCTACTTCTATCCATGGATAGTCAGGTGTGAGTAGGCTTTAGGAAAATGGATCAGGGAAGTTATTCTCTTTCTGCTTTTCTCATCACTGATCTGCTCTCAATTTTCTCCATGGGATACATTTTTGACACACACTCATGAGAATCTGCCAACATGTAGACCAGTCAGCCAAAAAACTGTATCAGAAATGGGGAAAAAGGCAGTAGTCCCACAAACTCAAATGCTTTTGCATTTGGTTTGAAAATAATGGAGGGGATGACTTTATGTGGCTTATCCAAAAATCCCAATCTACAAACTTAAGATGGAAAAAATCTGTCAAAGGAGAACTCTCCGATCAATTCCATTATATAGCAGACATAGTAAAACTGTAGGATCATGACTTTTTCTCTGTAACGTTTGCATTCAGTCTGTGCAGGAAGCTGGAAAATGTGTCTGGTTGTAGCCAAGAGCAGCAGGTTCCTCCCAGCTCAGTTCTGATTCTGCATCTAGACAGACAGTGACTTTGAATACGAGGAGTATTTTTTTACTTTTCAAAACAATGAGATCATTAACTGAATGTCTTGGTAAGATTCAGGTTTCCGTACCAGCTGAAGAGAAAACTGCTGCAGACTTCTTTTTTTTTCCCATTATCATGCCACACCATGGCAACCACTATCCTGTTGTCACACTGTGTTTGATCATTAGCAACTTTTGAAGCAAATGACTGAACTTTTAACTGTCTTCAGTTTCTGTTGTTTTTCAGGTTAGAACCTATGAAACCTCATTAAAGTGCAGCATATAGGTTCTCAATTCTGTACATTATAAGTGGACAAATGCTCCAAAAACGTTCCAATTCAAGGACACTTGATTGGCGTAACGGTTCATGTTTATACCAAGCTGGACAGATTTCCCAATCAGATGAAATCACACAATTGTCCACAGATGTTCAACCGTCTTTTTCAGATGACCCAGGTGTTTAGTTTCATTGCTTCTTGTTAAGTCCCAGGACAAAACATGAGCAGCTGAAGGAACTATATGAGGCTCTCCGCACCAAAACAAGGTAAGAACTGCTGGTAATAGTGAATCAGAGGAGGGTGCTTTTTGTTTCAAATTAAAATTGTGAAATCATTGCATGGTACCAGTGCTGTACAGCAGCAGTGGCGAGATAGAGGATGTATGAGGAAAAAGAAAATTCATAATTGCTCCAGCAGGATGGACAATCACAAAGTTGTAATAGTGAAGTTGGGTGGGGAAAAGATTTTCTAATTTAAAAAAAAAAAAAATTGGAAGTTTGGAATGAATTTCTATTCATTTTCCTTGAATCAGTACTTTGTAGGTTTATCTTTCTCTGCAACCACAGCGCCATGCCTGTTTGTCATTAGTCCCAACTAGGTTTACAGAGCCACATGGTTTTGATCATTTCCTTAGTAAATTTGCTCACTTTGAATAAGTAGCATCACTGAACAGATTTGTTCAAGACTTGTTGCAAATTCTCAATTGGAAATCATTTGCACAATTTCTCCACAATTGGTTTCAGACTGCAAAAGCTGCTAGATATTGAAAGTTCCAGTTGTTATGGAGAAATGGGAAAAATTATTTACTCACAGCATATTTAAAGAAATTTTTATAATTAAAATAAGCAAAAATATCCAGGTGAAGTTTTGAGGCTTGGCGCCATTAGGGTTAACTCGTATCACATGAATATACATTTCTCTAAGTAGTTTAGTTGCAGCTCTGGCTGCATGTTTTTGGTCATTGTCCAGCTGAAAGGTGAACCTCCATCCTCAGTGTTAAGTCCCTTGTTGCTTCTTGAGGTTTTTCTCCTCTGTATCTTGCTTCATGTTTAGCCCTCTCCATCTTCCCATTAACTCTGCCTAGCATCACTTGCTTGCTAAAGAAAAACATTCCTATGTTTTTCCTATGGGACAGTGATGCTGCCACCGTCCCATATTGCTGTCAAGATGGCGTATTTAAGGACATGCACACTGTTAGTTTTCCACCACATATTCTATTTTGCGAGCAAAATTAGCTTGCACGGGGTACTAGCAACAGTGTCCATCATAACAAAAGAGACATGTGATAAGGCAGTGGAAAAAAAAAACAACAAAAAAAAAACACGTTTTGAATCACAAGTTGACCTAATATTCCCTCTTGACAAATGACAGAACGTATTCAGACTGAACACAGCCAAAATCAAAAGCTGTCTTGTCATGAGGTCAAAGTGTTAACCACAAATTATTTAAAAACACAAGACCCTCAACCCTATTTACAAGATTCCCACCCACAAAACAGAGTTTTTGCCAGCCTCCATGTGGTAATGAGCAGTCATTTTCTGGAAGGCAGTGGGGGATGCAGTGATAAAGCAAAGCCATTTAGAAAGTCAACAGGACAGGAACAGAGCAGGAATCGTATATCACCCATTTTAAATCTGTCTGAGAGGGCATGACAGAGACGCCGAATGTCCAATGTGGTTCTCATTTTGTGTACTCGACTGTAGAAGTGTGCAAGCTTTCTGTTCCTGTGCAAGAGTTCACATTTTTTGACACTGGAGTGTTCAGAGAGATAAATTACCACATTAAATGGGAGGATGAAGCCAGCAGCTTAAAGCTGACAGCTTAAAGGATCCCAAACAAATCCCGGAATTAAAGTAATAATCTGGAAATTTCACAGGAATACATAACATATTTCAGCTTCACATAACTGTCACTTTTTACACAATTGACAAAAAAAAAGCAATAGCTGAAGATTTGTGATGAAGAAATGGCTAGTTTAGTTTATATATTGTATTACCTAAGGACTCATTGATCAAACAGTGCGTCACCTCTAAAAACAGCCTCCATTAGTATTCTGGGTTTCCTGCAGGATAAACATTCAAAAGACACACATGATAAACTTTTTTCGTGAAGTATTAGGAATTATCTACAATATGTTGGTGATTCAGAAGAGATACAGAAAAAGAGCTGCCTTGTTAATCACTTCTTTACAGTTTTACTCACAGCAGCCAGTTTTAACACAAGGATAAGATGGAATATTAAAAACTGAACCACTGCAAGATAAGCCAGGCGTAAACCTGACTTCAAAAACTCTAGTACAAGCATACTTTCTTTTTTTTATGATTTGATTGACTAATCTGTGTTTCACTGCTTCAGTCCAATGAGGTTTGCAGCACACATCCCATAATAGCATTTTAATCTGCGTGAGGTCTGGACTTTGACTAAAATATTGCAAAACGGGAATTTGTTTTCAGCTATACTGTTGTACATTTACTACTGAAATAATATTTCTTTATCCACTAAACAAGCTACGACTATTGAGACGTTTTATAACTGTACTGCCATCAACTTTAACATGTAAAATACTGTAACACATACAGCTGTGGTCACAATAACCTCATTCTAAAAGTTGTCCAATAACTTTTAGGTTTTACTTTGGTCATATGCGTCCTGAATCAAATGGCTGAAATACCACTTCAGCATGCATTCAAGTTTTGCAACCTCATAATAATAATCGAATGACACACATTACTTTTGAGCAGAGCCGTTTAGGGGAGCTCTAAACGGTCTATGTTTGCCATTATTTTGCTCTTTACAGTTCAGATCCTTTAAAGCAGATTCCCATCTACTGGAATTTGAGATGCCCACAGTAGAGTCTTTATGTTTGCCTCAGTAAACATCACTCTTCTTCTGAAATAACTGTTTTTCTAGAAGACTCGGTTATGTACACACAAACCCCAAGACATTTGACTATTGTGTGGAATAGGTTAGATCAGAGCATGTTTATGTGCTGCAATGGCCCAGTTAAAGTCCGCACCTGAATCAAACTGAAAGTTTTTGATAAGGCTTTAAAAAAGATGTTTACAAATGCTCTCCTAGTATGCAATGAAGAATGTGAAAATCAGTCTACAGTTGCAAATGTAATTACAGTGAAAAGTGACAACCATGTATCATTTTCCTTCTGCTTTGCAATTATGAACGACTTTGTGTTGTTCTGCCACATAAAACCCAATAAATTACACTGAATGTGTGACAAAATGTGAAATGTTTAAGTGGTACGAGTACTTTTGCAAGGAACAGTAAGTTACAGCAAACATAAACTGAGAGCCAGCGAGGTGTTTTATTAACCATTCATATTTTACATTATTGGCTGGATTCTCCATGGTTCCAAAAGCCTATTAACGATCTGAATTCAAAACACAGCATATTCAAGTACGAGGTGCAGAGGAAGCTACAGCTTTACCAATGGTTAAAACAGGAATG
Source organism: Poeciliopsis retropinna (assembly GCA_010277075.1). Taxonomy (NCBI): domain Eukaryota; kingdom Metazoa; phylum Chordata; class Actinopteri; order Cyprinodontiformes; family Poeciliidae; genus Poeciliopsis; species Poeciliopsis retropinna. The sequence goes on along the minus strand of VMRM01000012.1, from coordinate 14,611,387 downwards.
CTTTACATAACACATGTACTCCTAAGATGACAAATCAATTGCGGTAGAATCGTTTTTTGTACTTCAGCACGTTGGAAACTATTCAACTTGAGAAAAACAGATTTAGTAGATGCACACGGAAATAAAGGCTTATATTGGAGCACCAGGTATGCAGTTCCTGCAGAGTAGATCAGGATGAACACAGCGAAAACACAAACTGTTTTGATGTCTTCGTGCACAGAGTATGTTAGTATTTTATTTATTATGATCATTTGTGTGAGTTGCATACAATTTAATGTTTGCAAAAATAACCAGGTGAACCTCAGTCTGGTAACGAGGTTCATTTCACCCTATGTTCTTACAGAAACTTCTGCTATTTATTGTTTTAGGACTGGAAATGCAACTTGGATTGAACAGAATAAAATGAATGGTTTTAGATTTAAAAAAAAAAAAAACTTTTAATGCAGTTCATCCCTGATCGTAAAAGTTAACTATACTACACTGTATCGGTTCTGCTTTTTGTTTTCCCATCAGTCCTTTCCGAGCTTGAAAGTGAAGTCAAACTGGAACAATGGAGAATTTCCATGGACAGCATCCAGAGTAAATCAGCAGGTGATAGATGACAAAAAGACTCTAAGCTTTTTCAGCTTAGTGAGCAGTCCTTGTTTCTCCTCGTAAGAGATATATTTATGAATCTAACTCTAACCAGGTGTCCAAAGAGGTTCATCTGTCTGTCTTTTTGTCTGCAGATGGGAGGCCGCTGCAGGAGTAGGGACTGTTTATTTATTAATAAATCATGGGGAAGTAAAACAAAACTATAAAAAATATGACTTTTAAAGGAACTACAAGCATAAATACAGACTTGCACAATCAGAATGAAATTTGTAGGTTATTGTGTAATAACATTTATTATAACGAACACAGCCCACCAAATAATCTGAGTCTGAACATAAAGAAATGAAGCTCAAAAATTTATTTTTTTACATACGAGTGTTGCTTTTGAGGTGTTCCCATTTTGCATGGAGCGCACACATTTAGGTGTGGGGTGTAAAGTTTGTGCTGCTGCTGCTGCTGCACCAAGAGAACATTTCAGTCTTAAGAATCACCAAACCATCTGAGCTCAGGCATCAATCCTCAACACCAGAGGTATGCCAGCTGCAGCTCCAGAGCCACCTGTGGCTATTTACGCCGTCCACAGAGGCTCTTAAAGGAGCGGTATTATGTGTTTTCCAGGTGCTCGGTGCCATTTTATAGCACAATCAAGTAACTATGTTACCTTCAGTGGTTATAAAAATGTTGTGCATATCAAAGATGACTAAAGAAATTTCACTTTGCAATTTGACACCTTCAAATTTGCCTGCGTCTCTTTAAGAAACATAATAAAAACAAACATACTCTATTAGGAGAAGCTGTAGGTTGTGCTTTATAGACAGATAGAACAGCACTCCAGAAATATTTTTGATGTGATAGTAATGTAATGTTATTAAAAGCTCTAAAAAAGTTGATTTTACATAAGACGTTGTCAACTTTGACAGAAATGTTAATGGAAGTAGGTAGACAAAGACAACAGTATTTTGATTTATTTTTTAACATATATGTGTTTTTTATTTTCACAACAGGATTAATCAGATGTTTTGACTATTTTATGAATGCAGATAAGAAAATAGTGTTTTACAATCTATTATGGTTTCTCTAGTTTTATGATAAAAATTATTCTACATTATATAAATCAATCAGTCTTTTTATTTTACAAGGATTTCTTCTTCTAAGATTTATGGGCTCCAAATAAACTTTGTTTTGTTTAATCAAAATAAAAAAAATATTTCTTTTTTCATGGTTCAGTGGTTTGTAAAGGTCACTTTTCTGTGCCCTCTCTGAGTGCTCAAAAGGCTTCTTGTAAAACTGAGTATGTAAAAAACAAAAAAAGGTCAAACTGGCTTTGAAGTCACGTTCACCATTCTGAGGTAAGTACATCTTCATTAGCACAGACAGAACATCTGTATGCTGTAACATGAGATAAAGTCTTGTTATTATCAAGTCATTTCTGCAACATCTGCTTTTATTTAAGTAAACAATGCTTCCTTCCAGGGTCTCAATGCTCCAACACTCCACAGAATTTTCAACACGTCCAATATTTCAGCTGTCGCTTGGCTTAGTTGGAAATAAACCCACTGTAGATGCGCACAGAAATAAAAGCTGTAGCACGTCTGTGACTGTGCTACAGTCACAAATTTGTAGAAAAGCGATGCTGCTGGAGCATCATTTACCTCAAGTCCATAATTGTTAAACACCATAAAACTGCAAGACCCGCTCGTAATAGTGTTTTGGCGGGCATTTAGGGAACTTTATGATTGCACGATTTCAAATTACATGTGGGTCCTGTAGAGAAATAAAGCGAGATATGAGGAATTGTCTGACGTAGAAACTACTCACAGCTCGTACAATAAAAGAATAAATCATTCAGATATTCAGGCGGATTCAAAAGATATTTGTTTAGGTGTTACAACACAGAGCTTTGCGAAGAACGCTGTGTTCTTTGTTTAACCACATGCAGTGACATAATTAATGTCTGTCTGACGCAAATATGATGCTGACTACATTGAAGCAATTTAATGTTCACTTGAACCTGAAATTTATGAGGTCCAAGTTGGTGAAAATCTGATGCTTGTTCAGTGACTCAGATTTGTATTTGAGGGGTTCAGCAATCCCAGGTCTGGGTGACTGTTGTGTAATGCACACATTTCAGCTTTTTCTACTGTACACATTTTTAGTTCTAACAACAGTGTTTGTTTGCAGTCGTCATGAAACGCACGTCCTCAAAGAGGTGTCTTGTTTTATCAAACTCTCGTCCTCGGACGGCGATCAGCCAGAGTCCAGGACACGTCGGAGTACTTTTGGACCGAGGACGTCCTCAAACTGAGCCAGGAAGACTCAGGATGGTTTGGCCAGCAGTTGTTTACCATGTTTCCCGTCTATTCTGATGACAACAACGCTGAGTCATTCACAGTGAGAAGGAAACTCTGGTCTGCTGGGGAGACTTATGAAAAAGAAAAAAAAAACTGTTCTTCAAAACAACAGAAACTGGAAAATGTTCAAAGTTATGATGAATGAGAACCATCAAGTACTTGTTAAAAAATGCAAATGAATGTCTGTGGAAATAGTTAGTCATGCTCATGGCTTCCAAGAGGCTTTAACGACGAAAGCTCCATGTTTGTGTAGTTTTAACCGTGTACATGTTGCCATTTCATTGCCTTGTTCGAAACAAGGTTTGCATGTCATTTGGCTTTTCAACCCATCATGGGAAAAACAGTGAAGAATATGGCACAATTTCAATCTATAAAGACATGAGGATCTACCTAATTGTAAAGTCTGGGAGAGCAGAGCAGCTTGGGTGGGAGAATCTGTTGACAGTACAGCTATTTTTTTTTTTTGAGCACTCCACAAACCTGTGAAAGAAAAGTCATTATTTGAAGAAAGCCATGAGAAATCCTGTTGGTAATTTACCACAAGCCATTTGTCGGAGGAGGCCCCATAGCTGGGGAACAATAAGATAAAAAAAAAAAAAAGAAATACATATTTACAGAAACTATTCTATTTTCTAAACCACCTCGGATTCCAGCGAGATTAGAAAACAGAACAAATTTCTGTGCGACGCTTTAAATCAAAAACAACCTTTTACCTGGTGAAGTTCCAAAAATAGGCCAACCTTTAAATCTACTTCAACCCAGATCCTGACATCCGACTTAAAAAAAAAAAAAACACACAAAAAAAAACCCAGAGAAAAACCACAGCTGGAGAAACAGGTGCTCCTGGTGCGAAGGTAGTCAAACTAAGCCTCAGAAAAAGGATTGATCCTTTAATGCAGTAGCTGCATGACTCACACACACGCAGTAAATTAGAAGACAGACAAGTTCACTCGCACATCTGTTTCGCAGTTACCAGTGTTTATCGGCAGCGTTCCTCTGTCAGGCCTTGTTCCTATGGATGCAATCAGACATCCTCGTCCTCCGTGAGTTATTGTCAGGAGGAAACAAACACAAGTGATACACATCCGAGAATTTTTGCCACGGGCCCAAATTTCAAACCTGCACGAGCCCAGAGGCGTCCTCAAAACATGGGGGATACACTGCACATGCAGCTGTAGTCAAGTCAGAGCCACGTCTCCAGCCATCGACTTAATGCCTCGCCGCATTTCATTAGCTTCAAACGAGCACATTATTCTGCAATTTACCAGAAGCAGTTAAACCACAACGCTTCAGCTCACCACGAGCTGGCATGTCGCGTCAAACACAAGTGTCAGTTCCTGATGACCGACTTGATGAGGTTTCTCTGCTTAGTGGAGAGTTGGTATTGCTGCAGTGATAAACCATGAATCAGTGGGAACTTGCTGAAAGACAGAAACAGGCCACCACCTAATTGGACTTGGAGAGGAGGGAAGTTGTAGCTCTTAACTCTTTTTTTTTTTTTTTTTTTTTTTTTTTAATATTATTGCTCATCCCTGTGTTTCCCATTAAAATAGTTTCCAGCTGCTGAAAACACACGGCCAGCCTCAGGTAATGGCTTTTGGAGCTGCAGGGGCTGTGCTTCTAATGTTTAGTTTTCCAAACAATTTTGTACTTTTCAGCCACATTAAGTTTCATTGTTCCCATTTTATTAATCTAAAAGCAAACACACGCATGCAAAAGCCTTGTGTTTAGTGCTGTTAGTCGTGGCTACTCTCGACGTTGGAGAGCGTGCTTTTTGCCTTGCGCCCCAGTTTAGACAAATTGAATGAGCCGGGTTACTCCTAACCCAAGTCAAACTGGAGTGATGTTTAACCTTCATTCTTCCACTGATCTCCTTTAGTAACTGGGACGAATAGTTCTTCAAAAAGCCATCTGGAATCTAGGTTGTGTGTGTGTCTGGGGAAGTATTTAAAAAGGGGGGGGAAAAAAATACATTTCCATCTGATCTGATCCATAATTTTTATACTGATGGGAATGTGCTGTGTGTGTATTGCCTTAGCCATAAAACGTATGATTGATTTTTTTTTTTTTTCAAATATTTTCTTATTTATCTTATTTCTTTCGATTTATAAAGAGGTAGAGCTTTGTGAATGTGTTTTTTTCTTTAACAAAACATCCCTCCTGATTTGAGCTTTATAATCATTAACTGAGTGACTGTACATGTTTATTTCAGATGGATGACTGAACAAGTGTATTATCTGAAATGGCTGCTCTAGTCTCTCTCGAAGACAAATCTGTCGTTAAGAAAATGTGTTCACTCTCTTTGTGGGCTTTGAGCCAGTCTTACGCATGAATCTGCTTTTCTAAACCATTTAATGTGTTAGAGGTTATTGTTTTAATCGTCAGTGAACCCCAACCTCAATCTCAAATCGTTTTCAGCATCTAACATGTCCTCTTCCACCGTTTGGACCAAAATTAATCACACTCTTGTTAGATTTATATTTAAAATATTTTCAATTCAATGAAGAAGTTTGATTTTGTCATGTACTCCTCACTCTTTCTAAAGCAATAATGTTTCCTGTACAAAGAAAAAGATGTTGGTAAAATTTAAGATTACTTCAAACATAATGGTGGCATGCAATTGGAAAGATGATTATAATTTATTAGAGACTTTGTAAGATATTATTCCTGAGGAATATTTTACACAACAGGCACAGTACGTTAGTGACAGAATGAATAAAAATCATACAATTTCTATTACAATTAATGAGAACAGGAATGCTGTTTTATTTGTTTGTTTTTTTTCCAGTTTATTAAATGGGGACCATGCATATGGTGCATTAATCTAAAAGGGAAACATGCTTTATACCAGATTAAAGCTCCAAAAGCTATTTCCACATGCAGCCACTGACATCCAAAACAGATATTACACATGGAAATGTTCAAAAAACAAACATACTGAGAAGATACGCAGGTACAGCGATGGAGGAGAATATTGCCTAATAAGATTTCAAAAGAGAAATTGTAAAACCAATAGAAGCAACAAAAACATTGCCATATCCTCCTATTTCTATAACTCACCAAATGTAACAAAAATGTGACCTTTTGTTTTCTGATATATTCAAATTAATGCTGGCAAATCAGTTTGTTTAAAACGTTTCCTTTTGTTTCCATACAAAGTATTTTCCTGACTTATTTTTAATTTTGTTGGAATTCCATTCTGCTATTGTTTTAAACGAGAAGATTGATTGTCTTAATACTGTTTGGCGTCAGGCCAACGGCTGGATGCTGAACATGTTATTCAACTATTTTTTTTCTATCGTCCACATGAAATTTGTTTTTCTTAATGCTTCAACCCCAGTCGTGTGCTGGCACGGCGACACCGACACGTGTTCAGCTTTTTTTCTCTCTCTGCTCACCACAGAAATTCTCTGGCGTTAAACTGTATTTTAGATGGTGGAGCTCTGTAGTAATGTTCATCTGGGAAGTTAACTCTCGAAAGCAGAAAAACAGAGCATCTTCTTCCTTGTGAATTATTTTTGAGGCATCAGGTTGGTCAGGGCGAATGGAAGTCAATTGCAATAATTTTAATCTTCCGATTAAACTCTCTGGTTGTAGTGTGGGTGAAATTAGTACGACAACTTCTTCTAGTTTGGCAATATTGACATCAACAATTGGTCAAAAGGCCTCTAGATGTCTGGACAGAACATGGAGACTTTAATCTCTCACAAACCAAACAAAAACAGACTTTTTATCGAACACAAAGCGTAGCTTCGGACATGAATTTCATTAACTGTTGCTTTCCAAACCTGTGACAACAGCAGGGCTGTCACATTGCAATTAAGTCACAGAGCAGAGAGTAATGGAGGAGCAATGGAGGTTATATTTAAAAGCACAAATAATTCACACACCCTCACTAAGACAAGCAAAACATTGTCTTAGTGAGACAGTGTTTCATTTATACATGCTGCTTCATGTGTTTATGTACGCAGCAGCTTCCAGTTTCTGACAAAGCGAGCTTAGAGGTTGAAATGCTTTCTGAAAAAAAACTGAACTATGAAATGATTGAGTACACTAAAAGCACACATAAAATAACTAAAAACAGAAAAACACAAAAGCTAAATTAATATTATGTAAACCACTGGAGTCATGACAAAAAAGCTTTGTAGTTGTAAGTGATGTATTTTCTATTATGTTTATTATCTAATGGCATTGCAGCTTTTAGAAACTGTTTCCAATATACCAACCGTGAACAACAATTTGATTAACTTGTTTGGTTAAAACATGTTCTTCCCTTGTTGACAGAAGTCAAACGCTGACAAAAGTTTGTTATGACTCAGTTCTGCAGTATCTTCTGCTGGAAGTTGTTTTCATCAGTTTAAGGAAGTGTTTTATTGGATGGTTTTATTGCTCTTGTTAAACCAAATTGAACGTGGAGGACTCCTCAGTGTCTGTTATTTTAAGACTCGTAGATAATTGCTCTATGCTTGTAATTTACAATAAGTGGGCTTTAGTTTTCACGCATTACATCCACGTCAAATATGCAGAGATGAAGCGAGGCTGGATGATCGGCTGTCATAACGTTGAAGATGAACTGGACTGTGCGTAACTTGACTTGAACCTGCCTACATGACTGGGTTGGATTCACACGAACTGGACCTAAACCAGTCTGTGTCTGTTGTGACTTTAACATGGTGGAAGATGAGGACCGCTTTGTTCTTTACTGTCCTCTATATTCTGATTTTATTTACAAATGAACGTGTAATTTACTAATCTGAGAATAAAATGTTAAGTAACATAAAAAAGAAAATGAGTGCTGGATCCTGGTTGAGTTAGAATCTAGTATTTTTGTGGAGCATGTGACCTGGATGTGGCCATCTTGTTTTGTATGATTTATTTATATATATATATATATATATATATATATATATATATATATATATATACGTTCTGCAAAGATCACTTGATTTGACTGTTTGAGGAGCTTTTTGACAACTTCAGTAAGAGACCAAAGGTTCTATATATATATATATATATATATATATATATATATATATATATATATATATACAGGGTGTCTTATAAACTCAGAGGTGCATGGCATTTAAAAATAAATCATGAACCACATAAAATTCTATTAAACTCGACATGAAAAACATGTATATCTCACAGCCACAGCACTATTTCTATTTGCTCTTACTTCAGTTAACGTGGTTGAGCTTTCTTAATCTATTCTTGCTAAAACAACACAGGAAGTTTAGAGTACCAATTTTTCCAGAGCTATTACAATGTTTGTGTTTTCATTTGTTTTACATTTTCTCAAAATTACAAAATATTTTCATCTGTAGTTTTACCCGGTGTTCTGAAATTAATATTAGTTTTATAATAGCTTTTACAGTGATGGCAATTACTGATTCAATAATATTTTTCACATAAAAAAAAAACACCATGTGCAATACATAATTTGGAAATCCGTCAATCTCAACAAATCTTTGCAAGAATTTTTTTTCCCCCTCAAATTTTGCTGCCCAGCAAAATATTTCTCCGTTGCCAGCTCTCGGATGAGCCGTTATGCTTGTGTTCGTAAGAATATTAGGTTTATGGAAAATCATAAAAAGTGTGTGATTCTGAATTCTGAGTGCCGATCACAACACGTAGTCAGAGAGAAACATTTACCGCCTTCTGGAAGCTGGTAGAGAAGCAGTAAGTAGATCGGGGATTACTTCACTGCAGGATTCAAATAAGTTTAATCCATTAACAGGAATTGTCCTCAGCGGCAAACGGTGGCCGGACACGATGAACATTAAACTGGGTGTTGCAGTGACAGAAAGGAAAGACATGGTGCTGCAGGGAGAGGATGCAGCCAGGGTCAATTCTTTTACCTCATTAAGTTAAAAGAACATAACGTAATTACAGTAAAGTACATAGTTTCCTTTTTTTATTCTGGAAAATGCCACAGGAAAAGTTTATATTGCAAAGCAAGAGCAACTGTGATCGACTAAATAAAAGGAGGGGAAAAATACTTTCAAATGGTCGACTTAAGAGCTACTGTTCTATTTACTTCGTGAATCAGGTGTGCAATGTAGGAAGCTAGGGAGCACAAGAGACTGGGGTGAAAGGTCAGAGGTTTAGTTTTAGCATCACAGTACACTCAATATGGATTTTTTTTTTTTCCTTTTTATTTTTTGGCAGATTGAGTACAACACAGGTTTCGGTTGTTTAAAATTATGAATAAAAAAAAAATCTAAATAATTAAAACAAATGTCTGTGTTTTGGAAAGCTGCTAAATTGTCAAATCCCCAAAAAGTGGTGACGGTTAAGAGCGTCAGAAATAATAATGAACTTAAATATCATCCCAATTTTGGGGGAAATTTGCACGTAGGAATTTACCTCAAAGCCAAACATTAGTTCCAGAGATGTATAAAATTTTGCTGACGCTTCTTTTAGGGTCACATTAGGACTATGAATAAATACATTTGGAAGAGTTTGTTTAATTTTTCAGGAGGCAGCAACCAAAACAATAAAATGTGGTAAGCAATCAGAAAAAAAGGCAAAGAAAACATTTCCCTTTCATCTGAAAGAAGTTTTCGATCTCAGACAGAATCATTATGGCTTTTATTTGGTTTTACTCCTTTTTTTTATTATTTGTTTTCCCACATTTAGTTGATTTAACTTAGGCTTCGGCTTAAAGAAAAACCTGCCACATGCTAGAAATACGGAACACATGGCGAAAGCAGGAGCTGTTTTTATTTATCAGAACTGATTTTAGACTCTTTTTTTAAAGACTAGGCAGCAAAGATTTACACTTAAGCTATTAAAGGTTTTGGTTTTGTGAAGAATTTGTTTGTTCAGTAGATGATAAATCAAAATGCAAAGAGCCTTGATGCCCCGCAGAGGCTCACATAAAGTTGATATTATATTTATTGTGCAACAGAACCAGCAAAGAAAGAATGACCAGACTGAACGCAACGCAAGAAAGATGAAGAAAATGGATCATCAGCAACGTATCAGTACTAACGCCCTGCGTGTTTTTACACTGGACTTATAAAATATAACTTGTGAACACAGTTTGTTTGGCCAGTTCTGACTGAAACCAGAGACATCATAAATGCACCTTTTCATTTGAAGACTGTTTGACTTCATTCATGCAAACTGTAGCCACTGCTGACAGAAAGTCTGCAGAAAGACAGGCAAAAATCATGTTTTTCACACTCCTGATTTATTGTTTCCAGTCCAGCCATAAATAGTCAGAGTGTAGGAAAATCTCTCTCTCTTTTTTTTTTTTTTCTAATTGGGAACAAATGCCTCATCAAATCAAATCTGTTTTTTTGACACAGAATTTCACAGCGTCTTTTCACTGCCTGTTTGTACAACACGACGACAATCACCAAAGCAATGGGGTCAAAACAAAAGAGTGAAAATCACGGACGGTATTGACTCGTTGCTAAGGAACATAATCAGACGCTGCCCCAATAAAAGGAAGATGACATTTATAGTAACATAAAATCTCTTGCTTTCATAAGTTGAATAAGGAACTGTTAAGATGTGTAAAGTGACAGGAGCTGCAAAATTCTGCAAACACTAAACTGATAAAAAAAAAACCCAAAAAACCCCATGACGCATGCATAAGCTTTGACTGGAAAACTAAAAAGGCGTCCAGCAATAGTATCATCACCGTCCACTTAGCTCGCACGCCTCAAAACTATGAAAATGGGACTTTTTAGACAGATATTTAAACAACAGACTCAGCTTCCTCTGTAGAGGAAGAATAAATAATAAATAAATAAATGTCCACATAAAAAAATATATACAGTACTGACTCCACAGACATAATTGTTCATTGTAAAACATCTGTGTGGAGTAAATCACACTCAAAGAAGAGAACTCAAACGTCATCAGGTCTCAGGATGAGTGAAAAAGGAGCTCCTGGCACCGACCCCTGAGCAAGACCGGGGAACTTAACAGGGACAAACGGCAACACATTACTTTTAATTGCCAGAATCACTGAAATTATGCTCAAAGAGGGATTTGTGGATGAGAAGCAGAAGTTGGCTATAAAAATGAAGAATGCTGCAGCAGGTTGAAATCAACACCACGTTATGTTGAATGCATCTCCAGAGGTCTGCGTAGCTTGAAGCTGTCAGGGTCGGATGTCGTGCTATACGAGACATGAGAGGTATTTTGAACCAAGTTGACGGTTCCAGGTCAAACGCTTTTCAACAAATCTGACATATATCTGAATATAGACATACAGAGAAATGTTCATGCAACTGGGATCATGCAGGAATATGCATTTGGTAATACTGAGTCTAATACTTCATGAAAATCAACCCTATGTTTGGTTGAAAACTCTTCTGTTTTTGTCTGTGTCATAATCTACATTAATATTGTCATGGTGTCCCACTTAGCTCACTATTTTTTTTTTTACAGTGACATAGTAACAGGAGGTTTTGTAGAACAGATTGTGTTTCTAAAGGTGTACTTCACTTGATGCGTGCTTCTACAATCTTCAACAAAACTCTGGTTTATTGTCATGTGAAGCAATTTACTGAAATGGTAACTAAAAGTTAGGATGCATCCTCGAAATTGTGATAGTACTTGTTGATATTGTGGATTATGTCAAATATTTGCAGCTCCCTCTAAAAGTGTGCAGACAGGAAGTTTGATGACCTGGTTAATAAAGTTAGTTGTTAGTACCATGAGATTTCATAACTAGTTTTTCAGCTGCCTGCGTTGAGAGAAAACATGCAAACTTCATACAGGCTGATTATATGTTTTGAGATGCAGTTATAACCTTATAAAAGTTGATGCATTTTGGTCATTCAGTTGTTACGCATCAGGGTAAAACTTCTGCTCAGAACAAAACTTACATCTATCCAAATTATGTTAAATTTATTGCTCTTCGAATGACAGTTTTATTACAACAGATCCATCCTGGGCTAAGTCAAGGACCTTTAAATCCATGGATTGGGTGCCAGTTTGTTAGGTCTCCAAGATACCCCTCCAAGGCAGAGTTTGCCTCGACTTTGTTCTCATCAATGGACAAAAAAGCATATGAAACTTCCTGTGTTTTAAATTTGAGGAGGAGACTAGGTTATTCCAACTTTCTGCTTGTAGTGGACGTTACGTTTTGATTTAATGGCCTGAGTTTGGTGATGCGTACCCAACGTCACCACTCTTTGACAGCTTTCAGCTGCAGTCTTAGCTGAATGGTATTTTGGTATCGTGAGATTTTATTTATTCAGAGTAATCATTAGCACTAAATATAAAAACAATTAGCGTTCTGATGTTTCTGAGAAATTGCACTTCAAAAATTTCATGGCTGAATTGCCCAAAAATCACGTTTCCAGCTGCACCTATCGTCAACATCGAGGCACGACAAGCAGCACCTGGATCCAATATTTCCCTCATACAGTACAAAGAAACACTGTTTCCCTAGGTCAATGCTTTGTTTACACAAGGTCTTGCTCGTGTGCATGGTGAGACAAACCCTGGCGCATGAGATCATACTGCATGTGCAGGCTGATTACTGGTGTGCACTCTTTTGGAAACCGTTGCAGCTGCACATGAACCTGTAATCCATACTTTCTGAGGCTAATCTCATCTTCGGATTATCCGGAGAGGAGATAATCGTCTCCAACATTATGGCTCAAAGTGAAAGGACAAAGTGTGCTCCCACGCATCCACTGGAAAAAGAAAACTGTGGATTTGAGCAATGCAAGAATGCAGGTGATTATTTTAGTTTTATTTTTTTTATTTAAAGTTATTGTTTAGGCAAAACTGTCCTTACTCAAAGTGCTACATCATTAAACTTGTGTTTTTTTTGTTTGTTTATTTTTTTTCTTTAGCTGCATTATGTTGTGGTAAAAAATATCCCAATCACAGTACCAGATTCAGCAGTTTATATAAAGTGTTTAATTTATTTATTTTTAAACCCGTTACAGCTGCACAAGATGATAGCACTGGTTACAGTCATCAATAAAAAACAAAGAGACACAGGAGACTTACAAGATTAACACCCTATGTTGCAGTGACTGATGACATTTGCAGAGTTATTTACATGAATGAGCACGGTGTTTGATTTCTGGCCGTTTAACCAGGTGGCAGATGCAGAAGGACAGTGATAATAACCCGATACATGCACAAAAACAAGACAATAAAACTGAACTGACAGATTGCAAAAGCCCTGACAGAGACACAGGGGTCTTTATTTATTTCCCCAGTCGGGTAGATGACTAACAGAACAATTTATTCCTAACAAAAATCTGAAGCCATGATCTATGTGTGGAGCTGTGACCTCCAGAGAGAACCAACGCTCATGCTTTCTGACAGCGTACACAAGCAGAACATAACCAGGTGCAGATGTGAAGGGCCACACCATGAACGGGTGGGGTCAAGGATAACAAATCCAGAGGAAAGTGTATGAATACTATAGGAAACACTGGAATTAGTCATCTAGAAAGCTTCAGATTGAAAAGACAGACATCAGTACAGAGGTTTCTGTGTGTGTCTTTACTGAGAGCATCTTTTGTTGGTCATGCTTTGCTTTCTGCTTTTCGGGGACTCTCAATCATCTCAATGTGAAACTGAAAGCAGGATTCAAATTCTGGGGGTGGATGCCTTCATGACTTCCATCAAAGTACTTTTTATCTGCCTTATTAGGCATTTGGAGAACCAAACGTTGATATCTGAGTGAAGCTGCTCCCCCCCGACATGTTCTTCAAATCAAACGAAATTGGTGTCAAAGGTTTGTGGTGTAAAAATGGTGGTTTGTGCCGCTATCATTTTAAAGATTCTAACAAACGTTTCCAGAGACGATCAAATGTCAACCACATTTACAAAATCAAGCAGGTTTGGTGTCAAACGATTGCGCTAAGAAAATGTTGACGACACAAACCAGCACAAACATGACACAACTAATTTACACCAGTTTTGTTTGATTTTGTTAATGCAGGGAGGAGGGCAGGTTGATCTCCGAGGACGTCAAGAAACAAACATTTTTTTCTACTCAATACAGCACAACTTTAGCACTGTGGACAGATTTCATTTGATTTTGTAACTGTGGGCTGTCTGGTTGACCTTCATTGACCTCTGGAAACATTTATTAGCACCTCTAAAATGAGAGTGGCGCAAACCAGTACAAACGTTTGGTCCCAGTTTTGTTTAATTTGACGAATGTGGGGGTGGGACCAACTTCACTCAACAAAAATCCATTAAAAACAGGCAAATAAATCATCTGGAGGGGTGAAAAATTGAGACAGTGGACTGTTGCTTTTACTCTTCAGAACAGTGCAGCTTTTTGCTGCTTTATATTTTCCAAGAAATAGGCAATCAGTCAAGACTAAAATGCTTTGCAAAGATGTTCATACCTCTTGAACTTTTTCACACTGGAATTACAAACATCAGGGTATTTCAGAGAGATATTAGAGACGGACATCCAACACAAAGTGGAGAAAAACTGCGAGGTACAATGAAGACACTAAATGCTTCAGAGAAATTTTTACAAACAAAAATCTGAAGCTTGTTGTGGATAAGTATTTAGCATCACTGCGTCGATTAATTGGAAAATGTCCCTGAGGTTTTAGCAGACTTAGAGAACATCTATGAACACCAAAAAATTAAAAAGCTCTGTCTGGACTTTGGCTGGGCCATTAAAGCACATGCATGTGCTTCGTTTTAAATGATTAAAACGAAGCACATGCCATCAAAGACCATCAAAGGTCTTTGTTCTATTAAATAGACATCTAGAGAAGTATTTTTTTCTCATGTAGGTGATGTGGGAGACATGACACGGCATAGCTTTACCGCTGACTGCTTCAAACATCAGTGAACAAGAAGACAAACTATAATTTGGCCTTTTCTGCATTTCCCAAATTGTTGACTTGTACTTGTATTCTACAAAAGAGTCCATCCATTGGTGCTGGCTTCAAACTGTAAATGACTCAACGACGACATTATACATCTCAAGGAGTTTTTAAAATTAGAATAGCACCAGCAACTAAAAATTACCTAGGTTTTGATGGCTCTTCGATAGAGCTAAGAAATAAATCTGAGCATGACAAAGATCAAAAACCGACATATATCTCAGATGGACAAATGTCAGTTTAACTATACAAACATATCTCAATATTTGTTCTTCCCCTTTAAGAGAAGGCAGATAGAAGATAATGCAAATAAACAGTTATCCCACAAAACAATAGTTACTTGTTGGTTTGGTCTTTGCGATTCTGTTCAAGTAACAGGATGCGGCCCGGTTTTCCCAAAGGTTTGGCAGTTGAGCAGCCAAAAAAAATAAGCAGAAACGGGCCATAGCGTCACAGGAGACTCACCCAGTCAGAAGGCACAGAGGTTTATGAATGAATGGTCAACACCCACCTATGCAAAGAGCGATAGATGCAGACTTACTGTTTCGGTTACAAAAGTGCTGGAAATAATCTAAACACAGTCCGTACTACGAGGAACATGGCGATCAAAGAAACATCTTGACAGGAAGCTTCATTTTTGATCAGGAAGCGTGTTTCTGTGAAACAGAAGAAGCTTGTCAGTAAAATGGTTCTAGATGGTTTACATGTCATCACTTTGACGAACCATAAGATTTTTTCACCGTTCAGTAAATTATAAGAGCTGATTTTATTTGTTTTCAGACTTGAAACTGAGATTCATACAGGCACATGAGGCAACTGACAAAATAAAGAATATTAAACATCATCATGATGATATATTGTGGTGATTCAACTGTTTATTGTTTGTTTTTCGAATTAAATTAAACATTGCTTACAATATCTTGTTCATTGCAGTTCTATGTGTGCATAGAGGAGTTTTCTCTCTGGGTGTCCAGAACTCTGAAACACATTCAGGAACAATGTTATCTTCCTGCAAAAGTATGTTACATTTTGTACTGTATAGGAAAAAAAGTGCTAGACTAAACTCAGCATAATCAACATCAATGCTACACAGAACAGAATGCAACAAGCAACAGAAAAATGGGAGACATCATTACACACATCACATCAAGTTAAAGATAGTTAAAGTAATGTCTGAATCTGTCTATTTTTGTCTGTATCTGTGGCTCCAGTCCTGGCTAAAACTTAAGAAAGATAAATCTGTCTCCACACTGGTTTGGCATGGACTTTCCGTCTCTTGAAGCTCTCGACTAACAAACAAACACTTTGTCTCTTTAGTCTCTTGTATCTCAAGCCCACTTCCCTCTTTTCGTCCCTCAAATCCAGGTTTATTTAGTACATTATCTCATTGAGGTCTAAAACCTGCAAGCAAGTGAACTCACGCTTGATGCTGCCGCACAAAGTCTGCAAACTGCCGGTCCTTGGCATAGAGTTCAATGATGCGTATCCTGTCTTGGATTTCCTGCAGAAAAACAGGATTTCGCTCGATAAGGGATATCACAGCAAAAACAGAGAAATTGCACACAGGACTGATATGGATGTGGAACATAATAGGACATAAAAAGGAAAATAACTATGCTCAGTTCATGCATGACGTCCGGATCCATTTGTGCAAAAGACCTTTCCACTGTTTGCATATAAATTTATACTTAAAGCGATCTTTAGCCTGTTTTGAATCTATTGTTTATACTAAAACTCTTTTAAGGATTTTATCTTTCCAGCATCTTTACTTTCTCTATGTTCGGCCACAACTTGGAACAAACTGAGGATCGTTATCTTGTTGAAAGGTCCATTTTGAGTTCAATTCTAATTTCCTGACAGATGGACCCATGTTATCTCCAGCCCTGTTTGATAGGATCCAGAACTCATTGCTGAGTCAGTCACTGAAAAGCTGCCCAGTCGCAGAGGCAGCTAAGCGACCACTAACACAACACTTCCAACAGCATAACTCACTATTTGTATGAAAGTCTTCTCCCAACAGAGATATTACGTACCTATACCAGATATGTCTACTGTTACTGTGCAAAAAATAAAAAATAAAAATCTGTGTTTTGATAAATAAGTTTAGATTTTTATAATACAGTCATGTAAAGTCTCAATGTGGACATCATTTAACACCAACCACTGACATGGTTTCCATGCAAAGAATAAGCTGCTGTGCGCCTTTATTCCCTTAACTAAAAGGAGATTTGACACCAGTGACCACTTGGTTTTCTTATTACAGTTGTCCTCTTGAGGTCTGGACAAAAAATAGCTGCCAGTCAAAAACTGGTTGACTCCTTTCTCCATATTTCTAAAGGTGTCCCCCTGGGTCCTGTCCAAGGACAGGTTCTGTTCGCCATTTACGTCTACAACGTCTTCATCATAATTTCTTTTTAAGATTCCATATTTCCGTTGACATATTCAAATCTGGAATCCCTTTTGTTGGGAGCGCACAAGTGCTTTGTGCACGTCTCGTCAATTAAGTCACATTAGTTCTCGCCTTTAATACATGCATATTTGCTGCGTCATGCTGGGGCAGGGGAGAACACTGGACTCCAGCTGTGGACAGTTTTATCAGCTCTTAAAGAGAACAGGTTCAAAAGGACAATTGCTCCTTGTATTGTCTGCAGCAGGCCACACATGTCCAACATGAGTCGACGAGTAGGAAATAATACGGAAATAATATTTTCTTGTCATGCGTTTGATGCAGATTTTCTTTTAGATTATAAGTATCTGGGCATCTGAAATGATGAGAAACTGAACTTTAGAACTGAAATGTTCTCTGTCTTTATCTGAGCTGCTCTCCCATATTGTCTCAATGATGACTCACTTTACAACATACAGAGCAAAGAAGACCTGCCATGGTTTGTTCTCTCATTACACTTTTCTATATCCTTCAACAACACTTCAGATTGACATGACCAATCTTTCAATTACCATTTAAAGGAAATGGAGGCAGGGAGGGTAAATAGATACGTACCTCTTTGGTCAGCTCACTGTGTTCATAGATGTGCCGTATCTCCTCGCTGCTAAAGTCGGTGGATGCCTCAGCGCTGGCACTGCTGTATATAGGCGCTTCGGGATAACGACGGTAATAGTGGCTGTAGCCTGTTGTGGCTTCACTTTCGTACATGGGGTTGTATTTGGTTGCCCTTTCCAATGATGGAAGACTCTCTACACGCCTGAAGACCCAGAGAAATAAAGAAAACAATTAGTCGAGATGTAAAGGCAGGGAGAGAAACCGAGCCGGAAATGAAATAACTAAACCACTAAGGTAAACTGTGTGAGACGACTGGTGTGCTTGTCTTCAAATTCTGAATTTTCCAAGTTTCCAAGTATGAACACAATAACGCACCCTGAAGTGAGAACGGAAAGTCTTCTGTCTCTGAGAAACTGTGAGCTCATAGACAGTTGTATGAAATATTGTTTAAGTTGTATATATAAACTATTTGTTAGCACTTCTAATAGTTTCTACCTCAATGACCAAGAAGCACACAATGTTCCTTATAATCGCCACTTGTGAATATAGTTTCTAAGTGTTTACACCCATGAAATGGAGAGGAATACACTGTCTTCAGCTTGATTGCTACTAGCAGTTAGCATCCCAACGTGCAGTAAGCCGAGCTGGTTTTCCAATTAGCAACCAGAACATGATCATTTAAATTGTGAAGACACTTCCAGGTCCAAAGTATCAGCAACATGTTGGAGCAGGTAAAGGCCAAGATCAAAACACTGCAAAAAGTATCTGTTTTACTAAAATGTGCATTTTGGCATGCTAAATGATTTATTTTGTTTATTTACAGATTTGAAAGTCAATCAGAAATATAAATGGACAAAAAAAAAAAAAAAAAAGAAAAAGTCACAACAAAGTTTCTTTAATTTAACCCTTCCAGATTGAACATAGCAAATTCGCAGTTTGGTCATTTCGCCACATTTTGTGCTGCCTGAAAAACTTCCAGCAGTTTCTGAGAGGGGAGACGTTGCGCTTTCCAGCCAGCGTTGGGTTATTACGGTAATCCCACCCGCCACCGCGATTAAATTGTGGAAATAACTTGCTAGATATTGAAAGTTCCACTTGTTATGGATAAATAGTCAACATATATTCACTTACAGGGCATTTAAAGAACTGCGACCAATTAAAATAAGCAAAAAATATCCAGGCGGACATTTGAAATTTATCTCATAAAGGGTTAAAGAAAATGTTCTTCAATTAATTTCTCACTTTCGTTACATCAATTATGTTCCCCTTTGGCGGTTCAGGGTGCAAGCCGTTACTCACCCAAAGACAGATGGACATAGTAAAGCTAAGTTTTGAAGGTAAAAGAAATGTTGGCCCTTGTCAAATTACAGATGTTCTTGGGTGGGCGGTATTTTATCTCCTATCCTCACCGTACGGGATCCTCTGACTCTTCCTTGTCGTACTGATCCCGAAGTGTCCTGGCCAGGAAGAACAGCACTCCGGACGCCACAAACAGGAAGCCAGCAACAGAGGCTATGGCTATGCCGACCACCAGAGGCTCAGACACATACTCCTCACAGTGTTCACCTCTGTACCACCAGTTCTCTCCAACACGACACCTGGAGATGGAAAATGTATCTGTAAAACTGGGGGTTGAATAAAAATAAGAAAATAATTCAACTTCAATATTATTGAGCAGCAGAATCAAAATGTTTCGATAAAATAAATCACACGAAAGGCTGTTCCTGTTTGCATTTTTGTCACAACAGAGATGATAAATTCATTTTAATTCTGCATGTGTGATAAAAAAAAAAAATAAATTAAAAAAAATCACAGATTCCTTGTTATGGAAGAAAATCTCTCATTTGTTTTCTGTCTCCATGGAGGAATGCAACACTTTTAGCTTGGAAGTTAATGAGAATCCAGCAGCACGTGGCACTGCCTTCGTGTGTTATAATGCTGTAGTGGGTGTGAAACAGAGGTTAGCAGTCATCTTGGCTTGTCTTCCCCAAGTCTGCTCATAATTACTAGTGTGTTAAAAAAAAAAAAACCTTGCATATCAAAGTCTGAGCAGGGCTAACAAAAAGTTCCTGTCACTTATTTCCAGCGCTGGCTTTTCATCTTCAGCACACATCCATAAATCTGTTGCACATTCAAACAAAAGTTCTGATAAAAGAAAACACATTGCAGACATCAAAGTAGGCTTGTGGGAAACCTCGAAGGGCAAATATCATATTGGAGAGCAAGATATTCTAAAAATCTTACAAGTATGAAACACAAACAAAACTCAAACTGTTTATTTATTGTGCTTCTGCTTGACAGATGAGCTTGTGTTGGAGCAAATTGACAACAAACTGCCTCTCATCTGTGCAAGCGAATTGGTAAAAAGCTCATTCATCATGACCAATACATGTAACCTGAATACATATTAAAAATGAGATCTGCTGGTACGCGTATTGACCAGTGGTGCTCGTTAACACAAATTTATTTTTACGTTATTTTAATCACTTTTCTGAAATGAAATAAGTCGTTCGCACCATGCCCTCCAAACAAGATGCCCAACCGGCTCTGTTTGGAAACAGTAATCAAGGCACAGACTGTTTTTGTGTTGTAGGAAAATGTGTCAAATGGATGTTTGGCTGCTAAATGGTGGCAGAAAGAAGTTACATAGTGTGCTCTTTCGAAACAAAGATCATTTATGCAGAAAACATGGATTAGCTTTATGGAAGTAAACGTAGGTGGTGATGACAAGTTTCTCCACACCCACCAAAATTTGACTTTCTGTTGGAAAAAACATTCTGTGTTGGGAATATTAAACAATTAGAATCCTGGGAAGGAACAACCCCATAGTGTTGAGGAAACAAATTAGTTAATGCCAGCTACTACAGAAAGCTAAAACAGGAAGCAAACAGCTAGACAATCAATGTGACTAAATCTGTTGTTTGTAAGAATTAACATTGAATTATAGCGACTCTCTCCAAACCTTCCTCCAGCATGTTTACCTGCGGTAATCAGCTTCAGCTGTGACTTTTTTCTATGCATCCGAGCAAAGTGAATCAGAAAGTATCCGACTTTAGCTCCAGAGTGATTGCAAATCAGTATTTTATTTTTCCTTTCATTCACCACATTTATAGCCTTAGCTGGATGAGACATTTTAGAGCTAAGAAACGTAGACAAACTAGAGTTTGAATTGCAGAAGCTACATTCTCTGAAAAACATTCTGATGTGCAAATTAAACCCTTATGAATAAAACATCGATTGATTATGTTTTATTCTTGCACCACCACTGTGTGGCTTGGTAATGTTACGTATTCAGGTGACTTGGTGGTAGGGATATTTTGCTAAAGGTAAGATTCCTTTCACAAAGAAAGCAGCATAAAGTGCTCCAATTGCAGGGTTGAAGCCTGAGTCAAGGGAAAAAAGCACAGGCCAAGGTACAAAACAACCTCAATACATTATAAAGGTAACAGGTAGCAACATTATTCAAAGTCACAACCAGATTTAATTGACTTAGTAAAGATTATATTAGTTGACAGCTTGTATAATACACAAACACTCCTCTCAGTCCTGTGGCATTTTAAACTCAAATTTTACTTCCAAATTGTTGGATATATGCTTTCTTGTTTAGCTCTATTAATGTTGTGTGAACACACTGCAAGCTTCTCCTAAACGTTGGTTTTCATGGACATACGCCAGGTTGTCTCTGCTTTGAGGTAAACAGATGATGCGCAAATTACTGAAACTGACCACAAGGCTAAACTCAACTTAGCGTGCCACCGCCTCAGTCTGCTGTCAAGCGATAAATCAGCCAGGGGCCTTTCATGAGAAAGCAGCCTAATGATGTTGGTCAGAACCACAGCAGAAACTACGGCTTCAATCTGAATGCTGCCAGGATTTTACTGCTTTATATTACTTTTTTGTCACCAGGTCCAATTGGCACCGTGGTAAACTACAGGTCGAGTGACCCTTCAGAGCAATTTTAGAACTTTTTTTAATATATATATTTCTCAGTGGTTGAAAAAGAAAATAACTATTGTGAGCTACATACTTAAAGATGTAAAAATGCTAAAATATTAATTTCAAATAAGAAATTTAACTACACGAGGTAGAGAACGTCATAAAATTTGTTGCTTACGCGCAACATTATGAGAGAAAAAATTACCGGTAATCTGAGAGCTGTGGGATAGTAAAGTTTTTTTCTACAATGTATCATGAATTAGACAACTTTGACAGAAAACTTTTTTTACTTCTACAACATTTGAGGGCTTAAACATTTGTAAAAGTGTAAATCCTCACAATCTTTAATTTAAAACCTTGTTCAAAACACACCTAAATCTGGTCTGTAATCTTGAAAATCAGCACAATAAAAAAGCTCTAAAATCAGTGAAATACATAATTGTATTTACACTTATTCCTTCTAAACTCCAACGACTTGGAAAATCTGTTTAGTCACTGCGGCCTTTTAGTACCGAAGACTTGTTCCCCACACACAAACACAGGATTAATCCCTCGCCCACCTGCAGATGGCTCCCTGGCCAGGGATGATGTCACACTTGCCGTCATTGAGGCAAAAGTCTGTCTGCAGCTCACAGATGCTTTGACACGGAAGGCCGTCAACACTGAAGTAGCCGGCATTACAGACACACTCCGCTTCCCCTGACCACTTGTTCACTTTACATTCTGCGTACTCGTTGCACGCCTGGAACTTGCAGGGATCGGCTTGGTCACCTGGAAATTAAAAGCAATTGATAAGAAAATATATCCTTTAATCATAACAGGTACAAAGGAATTTCTATTCAGCTGCTTTTTTTTTTATCTTATAATCGAACATACAAAAATAAAAACCTTGGATTATATATTTGTGGATGAATCAGTAGTTGCTTTTTATGCTGCAAGTTGCTCTATGTCAGCCACTAATCTCAATGAAATACAACATTCAAAGGCATTCAGCTTTACTTGACTAAAAGTAAAACTTTAGACGTATGCTGAACATCAATTTATTTGTATTCGATTTTAAATGACTAATTTATTTTTAGTGCGAAAGCCCTATTTGTGCTTTTTTAAATTTAGAATTTAACTTTTTTTTTTTTTATTACTTTTTTATGTGCTTGTTGGTATTTCTGTTTTGATAGAACATGTTTTAAAAGAAATATACAAAAAAAACTTATCATAGAGCTGCTCATGCCTGTTCAATAATATTATGCATTTCTAAAGAATATGTTTACATCTTCCCCAAAGTTCTGAAAGTGCTATTTGTCACTTTTACAGCTCTTAGGATATTGGAAGAAAACAATAAGTTGGATTAAATTGCAAAAAAAACCCCACAAATTTACTAACTCAAAGCAAAACAAACTGTTTAAAAACACATTTTATATATATCAATACACCAGTATTCATCATTGTTGATACAATGTTCACTCTGCCTGGTGCACAATGAGAACTCTGCTACTCAGTATTGCCTTCTTTGGAGTTATTTTAGTGTGAAGGGTGAGATCCTATCTGTTCTGTTTTGTGCAAAAATGTAGAGCAGTTAAAGTTATACTGGATTGTTTCCTCCACCTATAAAAAGTGTTCAACCCTTGAATGTTTTACTCTTTTTGTTGCTTTTACAAATCAATAAGGAGCCACATGATTTGGCTTTTTGAAGAAAAAAAACAAAACAAAACACCATTTAATGCTAAAGTAAAAATTATTCTATATTCACCTGTTTTAAAAAAATCAACAGAGGTCTAGCCAGCTGGTGCTAGTAGTCTCTCAATGAGTGGTATGGAGATCACCTGAGTGTTGTGAGTGCGTCTCCAATGAATGTGGTATAAAAAAACACCTGTGTCTGGAAAGACCATTAACTGCTTAAAATGTATTTCTGGCTACCATTACTGCATGAAGACAAAAGAACATTCCAAGCAAGTCAGAGAAAAAGTTATTGAAAAGTATAAGCTGGCTATGAACAAACTCCCCAGGAATTTAGGTAAATCTCTTTTCCTTCCAGAAATGTCAAATGTGTAAATCTGACTATCAGGTCATCGTCACAAACCGAGTGAGCGTGCAGGGAGGAGTCTGGTGGACTCTGGTGTCCTGGCTTATAACTCCAGGACACCAGGAGTTATAAGCTTCAGCAGCTGAGATGGGAGAGACTCTGCACGCAGCCACTGTTGCCAAGGTTTTTTTCACCAGTCGATGCTTTATGGGAGAGCGGCAATAAAAAATAAATAAAAATAATTCTTAAAAAAAAACTCATATCAATGCTCAACTAAAGTTTGCCAAAAGGAAACATGGGAGATTCCACGGTAAAGTAGAATAAAGTTATTTGATCCGACTACTTTCTGCCTGTGTTTGTTATTTTTAAACAATGATATTTACTGTTAGTCATATTTCATTTCAACTTATAGTACCAGAACCAGCACATAATTGTATAGATTAAACAGTACTACTCAAGTACTCAGGGCGTAAGTAGCCTTTTTACACAGTACCTTTTTACTCTTAGTTGGCTAATATTTTGGCTATTCTACCCACCTCTGATTAAAGTTCAAAATAACACTTACTAAATTACAAGGTAATTGAGTAATTTTAAATATCAATAAGCCTTAAGCAGCACCATTTTTATTTATGTTGTTCCTGAGCCCATTGTACCACATGCTCCATTTGTTTTGTAGTTCAGATTTAGCAGGTCTACATCAGACTGTGAGTATAGACATCAAATGATAATTTTAGTGCTTCTGAAATCAGTCTTGTGCATAGAATAACAATTGGCATAAAGTGCATCTGCACAGTTCCTGTGTGGTTTACCCATGTAGATGTATAAAACACTTGCAGTCAAAGCAATATAAAATACTAAAGAGAAGGCATTCTGCATTAGGAAACATCAGAATACTGATTTGGGGATTGGATTCTTCCCCTCCCAACAAAGAAACAGCTTAAGGGCACTCTGTATCAGACTTTATAATTGCATTATTGGCAAGTGATTTATGTTTGTATTTCCAGACAGCCTCACTTTGATAATATCTGTCTGTTTTTTTATTGGGTAGAAACAGATAAACAAATCTGCCAAAGTCTTCAAAAGCACATTTGTGGTAGCTTTCAGCACAATAAGGGTCTTTAGAAGCACATTTGGCTATATTAAAACAGGCATAAATCTTTTTCTCATAAAAACATCGCCATCCATTCCTTTTAGTTCAGCTATATTATTAGTGCATGATGTGTTTCAGCAGTGTGTTGTTTTCTATCACTATGTTTCACATTAACTTCTTCAGCGATTAACTTTCTGACAAATATTACATTCATTCTCAAAATGAATTGTTGGCTCACAGTTGATTAGACAGTCTGAGAAATGCCAAGTATCAAAAGAGAAGTTTGGACGACAATAATTAAATAATGAAAATAAACTGCTTAGCTTAACATTAAGACAGACTTGCTCTGTCAATTAAGAGTTTGATGTGTCAGCATTGAGTTTATTTAGTGCACGAAACTCACCCGACTCCACATCCAGAGAGTATTTATCAATGGCTAGATTCATGGTCTGGTACGCAGTGTTACAGAAGTCCTCTAGAATTAGATACACAGTGGTGGTGACGCCCCGGGCCACAGGCTTCCCAAACTTCATCCGACTGTTGACCACGATGCTCCCATTCCTGAAGTTCAAGATCTCCAGATTCTCAAAGTGGCTCAGGTTGGACTGAAGATAGGGCACAAGCTTGGAAGAAATAGAAAAATCAGATTTTGCAAGCTGCATGGTGGTATGGACTCTCACCTAAACAAATGCAACATTGCCGGTGGTTACCAGTTCTAAGAAGCGCTGTTCCAAAGCCTTGTACTCTGGGGAGCTCTTGTTAAAGAGATCTTCAGAAAATACCATGTTGGTCACTCTCAGGCTGAAGAAGACTATCAGAGCTCGCCTCGGATTTATAGGCATGGCAATGCTGACTTGGTCTGTGCCTTGGGCCACACTGAATGGGGATCCAGTGCTGCCTTCCTCTGTCTGGTTTGTCAAGCCATAATCATAAGAAATCAGCTCATAGCCGTGATCTTCAGGGGCGGCATCCAGGTCCTCCTGAGTGGTCTACCTCAACCAAACAGAAAAATGTCTTAAAAACTAGGCTTCTAATGATACCATATCCTGTCTATGCATTTTAATAAATTTAAATAATTGTAACTGTTTCTCCAAAGGCATACTTTTCAATGTAAAGGGATGTTTAAGGTTCAAAACATATTGCAATAGAGGTCCTTTACCGGATGTCATATGAGTAATTGTCCCATCTTTGAAGGTTCTATGAATGAATTATATTATTATTGTCAGTAGCTCATATTATTGAGGAGTTTCTTCCTGGTTCTTATAGGATACATAGTGAATCACAGCCTATTTCATTTCAGCCTACATAGTCACACATTAGTTAGGAAGCTGCTGAAAAAAACACATTGGGTATCAGAATGTGTCAGATTCAGTATCAGAATCTGACAAAGGGGCAGTGGCCTGGTCCAAGGAATTAGGTTTGCTTTTACATTTTGTGGAAAGTGAATTGTGTGTGAGTGTGTGTTTTGCAAACCTGTGTAACCAAGATGTAGTCAGATAATAAGGCAAGATGTTGGAGGCAGTGGGGTGGTTTGGGCAATCCCTTGTTGGGGAACCATGTGAATGTTACTTTGAAACATACCACCTAACTAAGCTTTTCTTGGACCATGTACACCTCCTCATGAAAACAGAATTATCTGATAACTGTGTTCTCTTTCAAGAGACAAAGGCTCAGTCCACAGAACAATGGGTCAGAAATGTAAGAGGAGCCTGAGGAGCATTGAACTGACCTCCACATTTCCCAGATCTCAATCTCAATCCAGATTTGTGTAGTAGTCATGTCACAACTTACAGAGACTAAATGATCTACAGCTTATCTTGATTCCAGATATTACAGTACATCTTCAGAGGTCTAGGGAAGTTTATAACTTAGTATGTCAGGTAGCAAAAGGTGGGCTGGCACAGTATGAGGCTGGCAGTCATAATGTTACGGTGCATTCAAATCAAGTCATTTTAAACTAGTTAAAGATTGTTAAAGAAGATATTCTATTCCACATTGTAAAGAAACAACAATTCAAGATGTTAATATCAACTTTACCTTTACCAGTGAAGTGATGGCCTTGTCAGGTAGGGCATCAAAATCTGGGACAATGGATGAGATGACTGTAAAAAGGGATTCCTTCTCTGGAGACAGGGCAGTTGGCAGTGGATGGCGTGGGAAGTCTGTCCCGGGTAACTTCGAATGGTCTCTGTTGACCAGCAAAATCTCATCCTCCACAAGATCTCCTGCTAAGATCTCTGGTGTCAGAGGTGCCTCTTCCTCTATATCCCTGGCTTCAGACAAAGATCCCTCTTTGACTTCACTTCCATCACTCTCAATTGTCTCGTCAAAGCCTTTTTCATCAAATGCAGGTTCCTCGGGATAGGTAAAAATCACATTGCTCCCTACATCCTCGTTAGGGACTTTGCCAAACTTGCTAGAGTCCTCTGGTGCCTGAATCACAGGTTCATCAACATCAGAGTGCTGCGTGGTTTTGGCTACATCGGGCTCTGACACCTCATTTAGTATATTCACAGTCTCTGTTGGGGGTAAAATAGCTGGCTGGCCTTGTTCTATTATGGTCTTAGTTAAAACTGTAGAGACCTCAGGCTTTTCTGAAATCTCGACCTCATCTTGGTGCCCCTCCTCAAAGGTTGTAGCAACTGATTCCTCTCCAACTGAAGCACGATCAACCTTTTCTTGTTCAGGTTCTGATTTAACATCTTCAGTTTCTACATGAGATATTTGGTCTTCTTCAATGGATGGCTCAATTAAACTGTCCAGGTTATCTCTACCTGACCCAGATGCCTCCATTTCTATTGGTGGCTCAGGTAATGTGAAGCTCTTTGGCATCTCCTGGGAGGGAGGCTCAGGTAGGAGCTCTTTAGGTGGGATGGTCTCTGGAGCAGGAGCTAGCACAACATCCTCTGGTAACAGATCTTCCTTCTCAATGCCTGCAACAAATATGAAAAGACTCAGTCTCTTTGATGTTGTTTTACAGCAACAGTTGGTGTCCATTTCAAAGCTCAAGAAAAGAAAGTCGATAACTTACTACCAGCTTCAGGTGGATTGGTGGAGAGTGCTACCTCAGGTGACGCTAGTTCACTCTCCTCCAGAATAATGATGTCCTCTTCTGGTGCCAGGGTGTTGAGTCCTACTGGTGGTGAAGATCCACCACCAGTGGGATGATCCAGGGTCAAGACTTCTGATAGGTCAATGACCTGCAACACAAATAGGCTTTGTTAGCTAAACACAAGTCCATGTATGGATCCTTCCTGCAGACAGAAGGATCAGATTGGCCAAGTACTTCACACTAAAGGGAGTTAGATGTGGAGGTAATCTGATTGGATTCCCTGTCATTATTCCTTTATTAGATCTATTTTCATTGGCAAACTGCTAAATCCATCCACAAATAGAAAAACTGAAGACAATACTGCAGACTGATTGCGAAACACATAAGCGCTTAACATGTACCTCTATCCCTTTTATAGCTTTAAGTTAGTGAAGATCAGTAGACATAGTATGTTTCAGACACATTAAAACCATTAACAGTTTTTGATGGCATTTGATAGAGACTTTTACATACATGGCACATATGGATGTCAGTCGCTCAGTGATGGACAAGAAACATATGTGAGGACTCCTACACACATATTTTGCAAATATATATATATATGGATGATTCTTTTGTCCAATCTGCACACATTTAGGTACAGATATGATGATTGGATCACAATATCTCTGTTCTGCATTGGATAACCTGGAACCAATTCTGTTCCCAGTCTCTTGTAATTTTTACTCATTGTTTTAAATGACTCTTGGATGTTCTGGAAACAGCCTGATAATAGAATCACTCATCTTGTAATCTATAGTTTGCATCTGTTCTTTGTCAGATTCATTCTGATGGGTTTCCTGTGCTGAACTTTTCCTTCCTGAATCAACGCCATGCGACGGTTGTAAAACACTCTTTCCATTAGACAAAACTAAACATTATACTGTTATCTTTAAAAGGGCTGGAAGACAGCAGGTTCAGGTTTGTTACATGTCAACAAAAAATGCTTTCTTACACCACTCTAGGTTAGTCAAAGAAACAGAAATTTTGTAATATTGTTAATTAAAGGCTTCATCAAAATGTCCTAATGTAGTTCAGGAAACAGCTGCTTTATTTAAAACATTTTATTTGTCTAAAGTTGGAAACTGTCTACCAGCAGATTTGGTTCTAAGAGCTTTGACACTTCTTGTGGCCAGAGCTAGCTCGCCTGTCACACGTCAGTAAGGAACCACAGAACTAATCCTGTTAGTAATATTGGATTAACGAGGTGGGACTCATAGTAAAGAATGGGATCTGTTCACACATTCAGACCAGACAAAACATATGCATGTGTTTCTCTTTAATTGGCTAATGATTTAAAAACTCACATTTTTCATATTTGTAATTTTTATCTTTTCAGATATTAGTAAAATTAAAGCTTCACATTCAGAAAAATATATATTTTAGAAATGTTAGTCTAAGCTTTTTTAACATCAAGTTCGAATAACCAACTCACTGTTGCAAAATGTTTGATATTTGATTTTAGCTGTTATTGAGATTGCTTGCTGTTCTTATGGAAATCTTGCTTGCTGTTTTCTGTTACTGATATTTAAAAGAATGTAAAATACTGCATGGAATGACACAGTGACAGACTGTAATTATATCAGTAAGATATGAAAAAAAATAAATAAATTTAATTAACTCCATATTGAATTCAGAATTTGTTGGTGCAATTAAGAACTTTTAGCTCAATTATTTATAAAAGGGAGAAAAAAAAATGAACCAAGTGTGTTATGAAACTTGTGCAAAACAAGCATTGATACGCATGAGAAAGCCCAATTGACCGTGGAAGATTTTAGATGGTACTCGTCACTTAATTCTGGCGTGGTGCACTGTTGTTTCTGTCCAAGAATAGTAGTAGATTAGTATGGCAAGAGCCAACCTAATCTTCAAAGCCTTCACTTCATCCGTCCAGGGGAGCTCATCTGCTGGCTGCACTGGTGAAGTCTGGATAACATCTCAAGCCATTTACAGGTTATCGGAACATCAGTCATGCTGCAAAAGTCAGCAGCCTCAAACATGAGTGAATTATCAAGTTGGCTCCTCACCGTCGCTTCGTGTGCAACGCTGAAAGGCTCAGGAACCTCAGACACTGTGGAACCAGTGGAGAAAGAAAATATTAAAACACATTGTCACATAAAAAAGGCCAAAGTTCAAACATTTTCGCGAGACAGGGTCTGCCAAAGTTTGTTGTCGTTTCACCATTGCTGTCTTACGTTCCAGCTTTTTTGGGTGTAAATATTAGGCACTGCAAGTACAATCTATCACTGCACCATAATCAAAGCAGAAAAACAAAGCTAAGCTGTGCATTTAGGCTCTGCAGACACATATGTTGGCCATATGGATGTTTAGCTTCCTTTTCTTATGTCACGGTCTATAACTAACGTAGGCATCAGAAGGCATCGATCTCCAGAGAATCTCACAAACTCAGTAAACGAATGATAGGCTTGCCTTAAAAATATGAGCATGGAAAAAATTAAAAGCAAGACAAAGAGATGGGATAGACATTATCACATCATTCAAGATGATGTGATGCCCCCACCCCCTCAAAAACCAGTTAACCTACTTCGAGTCTGCTTGAATCTATAGTAAACTATACGTTTTGTGCACTTTAAAGGAAAAATTATACAAATTCTTCATACGGAAGACTGTTTTTCCCATGGAATGTCACTTAGGCATAGCGTGTTGAACATGAGAATCAGGTCGTGCAGAGATAGTAGGAAGTTACTAGGTCTCTGAGGTGAATAGCTAGAGACATTAGGTCTAATGAGCTAATAGCATAATCTTAATCTCCATCCAAACTGTCACGCTACGCTTTTACAAGGGGCAAAGTGAGAAACAGAGAAGAAGCTGTGATACTGAGACTGACAGGTGTTAAGCTGCGTTATACCTGCACAGGAAGTGTTGCTCGCACCACAATGACTGCTGCACCAGAGTACAGCTTCAACAAGTCAAGACTAAAATACATATTTACCAAATAAAATGGATGATTAACAATAAACTTTTTATTTTAATGCCCTAATGGTTGATTGCTGATCAATTTGGAGCTATATGCACGTACTGTTATCTGCATAACAAAGTACAGATATCCACTATTAATACTATTTCTCTCTATCTTATGTTATAGTCTCGGCATATACGAGACTCTAAAATTAGCATTACATTTTAAAAGAATGTAATGCTTTTACATTCTGCTTCTGTATTGTTAGATAAAATGTCAATGCCTCTACATGAGCCCAAATTCTTGTTTTTAAACCAGATAACTTTAATCACCCATAAAATAAGATGATATTAAAGCCACATTATGTTCCAGAAAGCATTAAGGATTTTAAAGAGAAGAAAACAAACCATGTTGTGACGTCAACCTGAATGACACTGCCTTCTTCAGTGGCTCCAAATGTTTGAAAGCTTAGCTGCAAAGCTTTTAATTCTGCTTTTCCTTTGCGTGTTACAACTCCAGCTGACTCAGCTGATCTGGTCAGTGCATGTCTGTAACTAACTCTTCTAAAAAATAAACAGTTTCTTTTAACTATTAAACACTATAGATCCCAGGTGTGCTCTGTAGCACAAAGCTTTAATCACATCAAAGTCAAACATAATCAGTGTCAGGTCATTGTCAAAGCCCATTGTTTCCATAGTTTTGCAAACCACACATGTGTTGCTCCAGAGTGATGTCTGCAAAATATCCCAAAGGTCACAAGTGGGGTTGGGCACTTTACTAGGGCAGAGCTAAGCTGTGCATTTCTCAACTTCTTAAAAAGAAAAAAAAAAAAGGATTGGTTTTTCAGAGACAGAAGTGGTTCTCTGCCGCATCATTGTGTTGCGAAAAAGGTCTGTGTTGTACACCTTTGATCTTCTGTCTGCAATTAGCTAAATGTGCTTAGAAGAATAAAGCAAAACAAAGTGTTTAAGTATGGGAAAATCCCATTATTTATCTCAATTTCCCTTTAATTAGATGTCCAAATATTACCGGCCAAATCTAACCAATGCTTTTGAAACAATTGCTGTTGGTGGCCACTCTCGTGGTTGTAAGCCTCTGCTTTCTAATTCTGCAGGAAGCAAGTATAAGGAGTATAAAAAAAAGTTATATTATGACAAGTGCCCTTGGTGTAAACTATTACTTTTACTCTCTAGCTGATGGTTAACTGGTGTACTAATAGTAAACTGGGCTAAAACCACTTAGAAATGGATCCAGGCATAAATTGACTAAAATTACAAGTCAGATTTGATACATTCTGAGACTTTATGTACTCCCTGGCAAATGTTTTGTAAAATATATCATTTTTATTTTCTTAATCATTACCTAAAGATTATATTTTGATTACATTTTTTGCAATAACAAAACTAGATACTGTTTTGAAGTGTAAATATATAATTTGTAATTGACAGAGTTTGTAATGGTGTCCAATTTATAATTTAAAAGTGTACATGCTACTTTTCAAACATGAAAGAAAAAAAAAACGTGAAGTTGTGAATGTGTTTGATCATATTTAAAATTAACCTAAATTTGAATCAAAACCTATGAAAAGTTATTTGATTAATGGAGACAGGGCTAAACAATTGTATGTCCAAGACATTAAAAGCATGTCGCACGTTTGCTCTCGGTGCAAAAACAATTCATATATATTTTTGGCTGATTGTTTTCCAATTTCTTTTACCATTTCTTTGTGTGTGTTCTTAATTAAAATAACATGATATGGATCACTCTTCATGAAAGTTTGCTATTTTAGCCAAGTTTAATAATAGTTGCCTCCAAATCTGCTTCTGAGGGAAAGTCGCTCCATGTTTGCGTCCCTTTGACTATCAAATATAAATCAAAAGAAAAGCTGGCCAAAAAAAAAACCCTCCCAAAAAACAGATAATTGGTGTTATAACTTACTTTGTTTAATTTAAGAAGATTTTACCTTCTGCATACCTTTGTTGAAAAGGCTCACACCCTAAAAATAAATTTTAAAGTGTTTATTGTCACTACCATTTCTGTGGTCAACTCTTATTAAGCAGGTTACAGATATCCTTGTGTTTCTTATTGAAAAGGTACATGCAGCTTCAATTTGCAGAACACTCATGAACCAGTTCTAAGCATTTACAGTTATCTAAACAGCCACACTTAAACGTGTAACTAAATTAACGCGGCGGGTTGCAGTCTCACCGCTCTCCGGCTCGTCGATGTGATGAGGTTCGGTGAAGATGTTTTTAATCTCGTTGACGGTGTAGACCACTGTGGGGGGATCCTTGATCTCTCGATACGAGCTCTCCACCAGGTTGGACTGCAGGGTCAGGTAGTTCAGTTGTTCAAAGCTCACTCCGGCTCCGTCCACCGCCACTGTGACTGCATAATCCACCACTATGCCGTCCAACCTGGTGACACAAATATGATGCTGTCACACAGAAGAGAAACGGCAAATTCACTGAGACAGACAGAAAACATCATGACGATATATAATATCTCAGTGGGCACAAGCAGTATAATGGCACTGCATTCAAGAAAAAATTACTAAAGCGTTTATTTAATTAAGATTCAGTAAAAATGAGTTCACTGACGACTTCGGTGATTTATGTCTACTTGTAACACAGGAGCATGCCTCTCTAGAATGAAAACCGCGAGTCAGCTGAAATGCCAGTATGATCATAACAAACGTGAAAACCTCACAGCAGACCTCCACTCCTGGAAAAAGCCGTTCATTAGCCTTGATTTGACTGCTGTTATTTCTCCACCGTAACGGGCTGTTGGCAGACA
The DNA here is from genome assembly GCA_010277075.1 of Poeciliopsis retropinna. NCBI lineage: Eukaryota > Metazoa > Chordata > Actinopteri > Cyprinodontiformes > Poeciliidae > Poeciliopsis > Poeciliopsis retropinna. The sequence goes on along the minus strand of VMRM01000012.1, from coordinate 14,577,745 downwards.
GCTGAGTATGTGCAAACTCAAAGATCCTGTTTCTCTCCCAATTTAGTCTCAACGACAGACTTAAGTCTCATACTGAAATCCGCTTTCAGAGGGAGATATTATTCACAAATACAATTTTAGAATAAAATGATCCGGCCTTTACCAACGCCACATGGCACAATAGACTCTGAACTGTAATTATTTGTGAAACAAAACCGAACCAAAAATAGAGTCTAAAGACATCAGTAGCAGTCCTCCATGCTATAAAACCTGGGTTTGAGTCATCTGGTGATTTGCGGCACACAGACTTGAGTGTTAACTAAATGAATGTCAGGAAAAACAATCAGCAATGAGTTTAGAGAAGCAATTATTGCTCCCAGTCAATCTGGGAAGTGCCTTAAGGTTATGTCAATGCCAATAAAAGTTCAATAAAAGTTCAGTAAAAAGGATTCCACATTCGAAAACAACAACTAGTCACTCCAAGACCGGACGTCCTAACATATCATTGATAATCAGTGTGTAATACTCAGAGAAATTGATATCAAGAGCTCCATCTCAATGCTGCAGAGCTCAGTTAGCATGCTAAATGTCAAACGTCTTTAAAAAAGTTGCAGTTGCAAGTTGGTTTGCACAGCTGAATCAGCCACAAGATTCCTAGTAAAAATATCCTTTGAATAGATGAAACAACAATAGAGAATTGCGGCAAGAACCAAGCGCAATATAAAAGCACAAAGTCCTCAAGCTCGGTGGTGGAGGGGGTTGATGTTACAAACAGGGTGGTATGACAAAATGAGCCCAAACAAAGCAACAAAACTACAAAATAATGGCTAACGAGAAAATAATAAATTTTTTGGAAATTCTGTGGAGGAGGTTTAAGGGAGATGCAGTGGAAAAACACCCACCAATTTAAAGAACTAATGAAATAATGTGTGGAAGAGTGGTACAAAAATATTTCAAGTTATTGCAACCAAAGTTAACTATATAAACTACTAAAACATATCCAAAACATATTTCTCATTATATGGCCTCATTTTTGTTTATATTTAGGATGAACATAAAGCTTGCAACTTTTTAAACAGTTTTGCAATCTGTTTTTTTTTTTCAGTTTGTATACCAGATGTCTTTAATTTTTTTTGTTCTGTTGCCTTTTTAACATATTAGCTTTGATATTTTTCTTTTGACCCACACTGCATGTCATAGCCCTCTTCTCTTACTCAGTTCGGTGAGGTTATAAGCCTCACACATAATAGCACCTGATTACTTGGTAGGACCCATCCTGATCCCACTGACCAGGTGGGTGGCTGCATTAAGATCATTAACACGTGCAACTAGTGATACATCTAAATCTACCTGAGGAATGACAAGAGTTATGCAGGGTTAAACAACACAGTACAATAACTCACCACTGAGTGTCCTTCTGTGGTCTAGATAAACAGGAAGGAGCTGTTAGATTTCTGCTGACAGCACAGAGGGCATTGGCATCAAAACATGAGGTGTGGGATCAGAAACTAACCTGAAGTCGATTACAGACACACTCTTAAAGCCGGGAAGCCCCTCCAGAGCATCTTCTATCTGCACAAACACAGTCAGGCATGAGATTAAAGCAATTGCTCATGATTTTGTTCTGATTCTCAAAGTGTCGTAACAAACTCGGTTCGCAGAAACACAAATCCAATATACGTCGACTAAAGCAAAGATGCAGAGATAAATCGGTTTGTGGCCATCATCAAATATGTTTAGCTTCATCAGTCCTGACTTTGGATGCACTAATAATAACACTCTTCAGTGGGGATGTTGTTACTGAGAGAAGACTCAAAGTTAGCTCTTTTAAATTTAAAATTCATCAGAGGAAGTGAACAGATGCGTGAAGCGATTCTTATACTCAATCAGGCTGCAAAAGAGCGAGAGAAAGCAAGACTGACAAGAAGGTTAAAATGTATTCTGTTTCAGCCATTTTAACTTCCAAGCTGTTTGTTATGGACAAGGCTGGACTTATGAATGTTGGCAGTCTTTTGGAAATCTCAGAGTCAAGGTGAGGATCTACATTCTCCATAAACACAAAGACAGCTGTTGTCGTAATGTCGAGCAAGTTATCTGTGCTAATTGCTAATATAAGATACCAAAGCCTATTCAAAGCATGAATTTATTTAATAATCATTTTAAAACTAGTAAAATTATGTTTTACAGTGACTGTTGTCTTTGATAGCTTGCAATAGAAAGGAAAGAATAATATTCTAATTACTAATATTATAGCTCTTAAAAATTTAGTAAAATCGGAGTTGACAGGTTAACGCTTTACAGGAAAACAAAGGCGGTGAAGTGGCCACAAATCTGTAATTGATGATTCAATGCGTTACCAATAATCTTCTTTAACAAATAAGAAAAGGTCTTCCTCCTCAACATAAAATAAACCTACATGCATTGCTTCCCTCAACCAATTTATCAAAACTTTCAGACAAAAGGAAAGACTGAAAAAACATTCGGTCTGCAAGCACATGTTCTCTTCAAGGCATGCAAGACAGCATGCAGGCAAGGTGGGTGTCGGTATGTAATGCTGATTTATTTATGTTGAAAATCCCCGCAGAAGGTAAAAGAAGAAAATCAGAAACAAAGAAAGCAGACCAACACAAACACAACTATTATGTAAAAAGAAATACTGACTTTTATCCAAGATGCTGTCTGTGAGTTATGTTTGTATTTGGGAGTACATTGTGGCTCCTAGTTGTGGTTAATGCAACAGATGTTAACGAACACACTTACAAAATTTTCCAGGTGCTTGTAAAAGTTGCTTCAAATAGTATCTGTACAAATACTTACATGTGCAATGGTTTATATTTTCTCATAAAATCTTATAAAGCTGTGTTTTCAGAACAAGAAGTAATTATTTTACCATTACCAACTGCAAACTGTAAAATCTGCAAGCTTTGAGCCTATGGTGCTAAGCTTAGCCACTGCTGTCGTTAAAATGCATTTAAAACAGACAATGCAGGGAATCGCAGGGCATTAGGCAATTAGATTATGTTCAATGATAATACCATAATCTCCCGTGGCAAAACTGACCCAGATGGAGCCTGAGACAAACCTTTTCCGCAAGATCTCTGCTGAGCGTCTGGAACTTGAGGCTGGCTGGATCTCGGAGCTCGTCGCTGAAAACCTCTCCAGTCAGGAGGATGCTCAGCTCCACCACCTGCTCCAGAACAGGGGCAGCCGTGGGCTGAATGGTGATTTCATTGAACAGCTGCACCATAAAAAAACAAACAAAAAAAAAAAAAATGTAATCAACAAACTGCAGGAAAACCCAAACATTTGTGATGCACAACAATGCAGGTAATATCTCTGTGTACTCACTGGACTCTCTTCCACCTCTGGTGAAATGACATCCGCGATGTCCTTTCCCTTATCCATTTCCTCTGCATTGTTTATTTTGTGTATAAAACAAAAAACAGGGTGTTAATTCAGATTTACTCTGAATAAATAAAAAAAAATAAATAACGCTTTGGAAAAGTATTCATTATAAACTATTCCACATTTTGTCGTGTTGTAGTCAGAAACTTCAATGTATTTATTATAATGATAATGGCCTTTTGATATGATGGATCAAACAGTACTCCATAATCTGCTTATATTTCAATGTTTTATAACCTAACTCTGATTTAAAACGTGTCCACAACGTTCTCCCAGGCCTGTCTGCAGTGTTCCTTGGCCTTTATGATTATGTTTGTTCATGAATGTTCTCCTTCACAAAAAAGTAACGCATTTATACTGAGATTAAATTACACACAGGTGGAGTGTGTACTTCCACACACTCCACCTGACCTAATAATTTAATTTCTTAATTTATTGGGCAATGTCAGAAAACTACACTTTATTAAAGGCAAATGAGTGACACAATTTTCAAGTTGTAATGTTGAAAAATCATGTGCGTCATTTTCCTTCCACTGAAACCTTTGTGTTGGTCCAGCGCATAAAATCCCAATGTATTAAATTCTGTGGTTGCAAAGTGATGAAATGTTGACCCTAAACTGTCTGAGAATCTCAGGTTGAGCTGAACTAGAGTGAAGCTCATGGATCAAACATACGACAAGACAGGTAAGTAACAAACTCTGAAACCGCAACGGTTCCTGATGAGGTTTATAATCAGCAGCGTTATCAGCAGTGACACTGACCTAACTCAGGGGCTTCACTGGTTTCTGAACTCGCTTGTGTTGGTGCGCTGTAAAAGGGAATAAAAAAATGTTTATGCAGTGTTAATCCCAGATTACAACATGATGTGGACTGTGGGTAAAGATGGGGAACAAAAAGAAGTGAAGAGATAACTTTGTGGATTTCACTTTAACGCAAATCTCAAAGGAGAAGAACATAATTATTTTTTTTTCTCCTAGCAAAGATGTGTGTACAAGCTGAGGTAATTAAGTTTATCCCTTACATTTAGTACACCATGGCACAAGATGTTATCATTTACTGTGACAATAGACTGTTTTAGATTAGTAATTACAATTATAAAATTTAAAACATTTTCAGTTATTTTTGTTTTTCTTTCGCAATCCTTTCTGTATTAATCTGCGAGGCATTTTCACTTCTTTAAACATTTTTGCACTGGGTGCTAGGTTTGCATTGCAAAGAGAATAAAGGAAAGCATCATGTTTTTTAGCACTTCACTGCGTAGGGATTTTGTAACCATGAAATTTTAATTGTATTAATATCCTTTTATCATTCCACTGATCTTAGTTGCATGATTTGATAATGGGAGAAATTGTTCCAAGTTATATTTGAAATCTAAAAAAAACGTCAAACTATGTAACAGTCAATGTAAAACAACTGCCAATAAGACTATATATAAATGTGTGTGTATATATATATATATATATATATATATATATATATATATGTTTTGTTTTTTAGTGTTTTATTTACATTACAATGTCAAGCAAAATGAATCAATGAAGTTAATTCAAGAGACCCTGAACTTTTTTCATTTTGATATATTGACCATTTTGTCACTCAAAATTCGTACTTTACATTTATGTATTTTATAATACATTTTCTGCAAAACTTAAAATGGACTTAGTTGAATATCACCTGGGTACATGGGTATTTGATTCCTGCAATTATGTTTTAGGTAGTCACTGATGAATAATTGGCCTGAAAACAAGTTTATTTTATTTATTTATTTATTTTTTTTTAATTAGTTGCAAAAATGTGTATTAATAAATGAGCAAGCTAAAACAACAACCACAATGTTATTCTTTAGAAAGGGAATTCAAACAAACACTGCATACAGAGAGGGAAATATTTATTCGATCCGCTGTCAATCTTTAAAAGTTTCTGCAAACAAATGAACAGCTGATTTTGAACATGTTATTGCAAAGAGACAGAATATCTACTGAGAATCCAGAAAAGATGAGTCAGATAAAGCTTAAAAAACATTTGTGGTCATATCAGTAAGTGAAATAAGCAAAAAAGGACTTCGACATCGGTGGAAATATTTAGAATTTACTGGTAAGGACAATAATTCTAATAGTTAATCCTTGTTTGACTAATTCAGGAAGGGGTTTGCTCCACTAATGCATAAAAAAATTAAATAACTTTGCATGTTCAGAAGAACAGAGGTCAGGGAACCAACTAGTCCTCAGCCCCATGGCCCTAATGTGCTTCATCTTTATTCACTATTAGTTGTCCCTTAAAAATGTAAAGCTGAGTCAACAGGGAGCTGCACCGATGTGACCTGAGCAGGCGTCCAATGCTTCCAGCTTCAATAAGGAATACTAACTTATGTGTGTTGCGCAAGGCTGCACTGTATTTTATCCCACCTCTGGATGTCAGATTATTTCCTGCATTTTAAACAGATCAGGGGGTCGGGCTGGCAAAACAGTAGTTCATTTTTCAGTGCACCATTTATACAAGAACCTCCCCAGCAAAAAGCTTTCAATGGAAAACATACTCATGTGCTTATTTCACATAATGACATCAAAATCAATTTCCTTTATCTGTTTTGTAATATATTTTTTAACAAGTATTGTGCTTTTTTTGTATTTTCGATAGATATTCTTTTTGAAAATTGAATGTAAATACTGTTCATTTATATGCAGTGAGCAAACTCAGAAAACCATCAGAGGAACACATAATTATCCCCCTGGCTGTATACCTATGATCAACCAGTCAATTGGATTTATGAATCCTTAGAATTCAAAGGTAAGAGATAAAAAGACGAGTTAGATCACAGATGAGTAGGAATATGAACAGGTAAGGTTGAATGGCCTTAACAACCTTACCTGCACATATGCTTCCAGGACCGGGTGGGCTCACTACAGACGGTGGGAAGAATGACACATTTACCAAAACACTGACTTCATGGTGAGAAAACATTCATGCTTCAGTGACGTATTAAACAAGCAGACAGTTTTCTTTACCTTTTCAAAACTGAATGCGACATTCTCTGAGAACATAAAACAGTGTCAGAAACATCAGTAATAAACCTGCCAGCAGACATATTGGTTTCACATAGATTTCCACTTCTATAAAATAGGTAGAGTACATACTCACCTGTTTGACCAGAGCCTGATGCTCCTCTGACTGACTAAAATAGCTGCCAATATCCTGCACAGTGACAGTGCCTTCCTGGCACTGGCTCATCCAGCTTTGGTACTCGTCTTGCTCAGGCAGTCGGTCCCAGAAGATCTTGAAAGCCTCCCACACGGTTTCCTGGCACACTGGTCACCAGAGAAAGAGGCCATCGGCCGATTAACCAAACCTGCAGGTCTTTCTGTTTGGCAATGTGCTACCGGGACAAAGCTGACTGCTTCCTTTTTTAGCGAAAACTTTGTCATAAGAACATTTTTGAATAATTCAAACAATGACAAGTCAAGATGTGCAAATGTCAACATTACTTCATGGCTCGACCTGCTGCAATGTCAGAGGGCTGTTCAGTCCATCGCCTGCAGGCCTACGCTAAATAAATCTCCACTTTCTACTATCACAGCCAGATAAACAAACAGAAGCTACTCAGGCAGCATTAACGAGTCAAAACGGTCAGTACATTGCTAAAGTCTCAATGAGCCAAATAAAGCAGAAATTCTCCATTGTTACCATGTTGGCTGAAGTACATATTTTATTCTTTTAACAAATCATTTTCAGTTTTTAGGGAAAGAAAATCCTTTATATTTTCTATTTTGCTTGAATGAAATTATTAGCTGAATAATAATCATAAAATAAGTCAAAAACTTGTATAAATGAGTGATCTTCCTCACTCTCCACAGAAAGTAGCAAACATCTCTCATCACTTTGGGCGCTCTATTCAAGCCGCAGGTTTTCTGCTTCATTCTTAATGTTACCTACAGGCTTCGAGGTCTGCTCAGTCTAGGAGATGGTTACCATGATGAGCAACATGGGCATGCAACGACGAACTCAGAGCCTAGATGCTAAGTCCACTGATTCTGATGCATATTTAAGCATTTATGTTTAGCTGGCTGACTGAAATCAATCAATCAATCAATCAAATTTTATTTGTATAGCACATTTCAGCAGCAAGGCATTTCAAAGTGCTTTACATCATAACAAACATAAAAACACAAAGTCATGTAACATAGAATAAACAATCAAAACATTAATTTAGTCAGCCGTCAAATTTATAACTTGTCATCCATTTATCTAAATGTTTTGTTCATCATGTTGTTTTCTGGTACAGGATTAACATTTCTGCTAATTTTGTCAAAACCGAGTCACACCAAGACATGTTTTCTGACACTTTTTGCAAAACTTTAAGTCGATAACATGTTGCTTTTCTCCAGGATGTAACTGAACAGCCATTTAAATCTGGGGAGAAACTGTAGAGGAGCAAAAAAAGTCAATACTCCTCCCTTAAAAATTCACCTCTCTGCCGTGCTGTAAATTATTATTGATTGAGCCACGCTGAGATTAAAAACAGAGGGGATTTTGTCCATTCAGGTTAAAAGAATAAATTGAAATCAGAAAGAAATAATGAAGGTAAAATTGAGTCCAGAGGGAGTGATTTAATTTTCCGATGGACTGATTCATCTGAGGTCATCTAAAAGAACATCAAGTGGGTCTTTAAAAAGAGTTTGATGACTGCAGTGGCACGCCATGACAACAGCTGTTTCTGTTGCTTCGTAAAATTGTTTTGTGGCCTGCATGTACCCTAGTCTTATTTTAATTTTCATCATCGAGCAGAAATCTTAGTAAAGGCTTTAATGGCTTAAAGCATTCCTCCATCATCATGAATCACAACAAATAATACTCATCTTATCAGTATAACTGGAATAATTAGAAATTTATAAGCATGCATAAATATCATGTTAGACTTTATTTTTATCCTCCACTCTATTCATGTTATTCTAAGTTAGCTTAACAGGCTTTTGTGGATGGAACCGCTGCAAATAGTTCAATCTTTGGACGCTGCCACAATATACTATTTTTAAATTACATAATCATTTTCTACATTTTAAATTTAATCAAACTGATAAGATAATGTAATTGATCACCTACTTCAGTAACACTTTGACGGGTTGTGAATAAGACTGTCATGACACCGTCATAAACATGTAATAACACATGTCAAGAACACGAGTGAGTCTTCATGAATATTTATGACTGTTGTCATAAAGTGTCATTCGGTAAATCATGACACTTTTAATACAAAGTTGACATTATTCAAAATGTCTTTGTTATGACAACTTGACACTGACCAAGAAATCATGATCTGACATAAATTTGTCAGAAAAGTTTTACTGACTAAACTTTAAAAATTATGTAGCTTTATGTTATTAAAGCTAAAGTTTAATCAGTAATACAGATGACGGTTTATGACGGTGTCATGACAGTCTTATTCACAACCTGTCAAATAAAGTGTTACACCTCCTTCTACTGCTGATGTAACTTTAAAAATTATTGCTGCAGCCAAAAATTGTATAACACTAAATAAGATTGTCTTTATTAGAAAAACAAAACTTTTTTTGTATTTTTTTATGCGTCTAATTACAGTGGATGCTTGCAGTGGTCGTTATATTCCTAACGACCTGCAGTATGTAGCTCTTTCTTAAATTAAGGATTGAAAGAACCAATTATCTGCTGTACCAAATCTTTACTTTATTAGACATGCAGCTTCATATTTTCACGTATAATTTTTAACTCATCTGCAGCACTGAACACCATTATGTTATCCTTTGAGGAGTGACAATAAAAATTTGAAACCTCCTTGAATATACAACGGTCTCCATGGTTACTGGCATCCAAGGTAAGGATGTCTAGAAATCCTCAAATGTGATTGTTACAGAGGCCAAGATGCCTCTCTTCGCTCCTCTTTCAAAACGGTGATTGTTATCCTCTCATGATGCATGTTGCCCAGAAACTCGGCCTCATAGAGCAATAAAAGTTACATTTCTACTTATGTTAGACATTTAATTATTGCTTTGAGTCATCTCATGATTTATGAAGATGAACATACATTTACATTACTAGAAGGGCATTGTCAATTGTCTTTCCCCTCTTAATGAGGGGAAAGAATATGCCTTCATAACTGCACCCTATAGTTGTTTCTAGACCCCCTTTAAACATATACAAGCAATCCATATATTACAAAAACCCTAAGTTGCATATATGTCATTATTGCTGCCAACTGTTGAAGATGCTTTATTGGTAAAGTTTTGCTCCCGTTTCCTGTAATTTGGTGTTATCTGGGTAAAATGTGTGACTGTGTAAAGCAGGGAGGCAAAGCTGCCACCTGCTGATATGTGTGCTTCTTTCTGAGGAGCAGATTTTGTGAAGATGGCACAAGTTGAGTGTGCTCTTGTGTTTCGCTTGGGTAAAGTGACCCTGTGAGTGGACCATAGACTTTCCCAAATGTAGATCTCGTTAGATCTAACAGCTCTCATTATCCAAAGCCCAGCCAACTTACCTCTGAGGTGAAAATAGCCTAAATGGTTTGCAACAACCTCCTCAGCAGTCTCTTGTCCACACAGTCTGAGTCCGCCCTGATAAAAGATATTCCTTTTCCTTCGAGAGGCGACAGCATGGCCGTCATGAGATGCCTTCACATCAGACACCCGGATGATTTGAGGAAACCCCTCTGGCTCCTGAGAAAAAGGCTTATCCAGGTATCCCATAGAGGAGCCTTCCAGTGTGGCATCTGTACAATCACAGAAGAAAAAAATAATTATTCAAAACCTTTACCTTCTTTTTTTTTTTTACGAGCTGCACGACTATGCAGAAAACATTGGGTTTACTGCTAATTCCTTACCTGAGATTCTGCTCAAAATTATGACTGTGAGGCTAAAGAGAACACAAAAGAAAACACTTCTCCAGGAAGTGCTGCTCATGTTAAATCCGTGCTTGGGTTTAAATCCGTGGACTCGGAAAGGGATCAAGAAGACATGTCTTTCCTCTCAAGTGACGACATAGCTGCGTAAGAGTTTGCATAGTTCAAAACTCTCCAAAGCCAAAGGAAAACCAATAATGATGAGAAAGCATTTGACAATTGAGCCTGTCCCTGGTTTGGTTCACTATGCAGCTGAAAGGTGTGCGTGTGTGTGCGTGTGTGCGCTGAGAGTCCAGCCCCTGGCTCAGGTGGACAGGCAGATGGCCTGTAGGGAGAAGGGGACTTTTTAATTCTCTCTAATCTTGTTGTTTTTAAGCCTGTTAGAAAAACTTGTCAAGAAGTTACTGGAGCAAAGCTGTGAAGAGAGGACACACAAGAAGGGGGAACGAGAGAATGAAAAGGAAAGGTGCAGGAGGAGGGTTATCTTTGAGAATGAGAGAGGTGCGTGTGTACGGTGCTGTTGTTTCAAATAAGCCTTTTGGAAAAACATCAAATACACTATATTTCAATCTAAACGCATCATAAAACAAATAAAGCAAGAATAAGTTTCCTAAATGAAAATAACAAAAATCCCCTGACTTGGGCCTAACACTTCTTAGAGATTTTATCCTGCTTGTGTAAAACAGGTCAGTCTCTCCTTGGCTTTAAGTCGTCATCATACACATGTAAGCAATTTTTGGGCTGGGATTGAATTGGCACAAAGGTCTCCAAAAACAATAACTGGTAGAAGTTTGGATTTATTATGGATATATACGTAAACCACTAACATTTTTCACAATTTTGTAGTCAAACATCTGACAGGATCAATATTTAGCCCCCAATCCCACCACCCTTTGTTTTGTTTTTTACCAAATTAAAATGATTTTAAATGTTTTTGGCTTTAGGTTGGAGAGCGTTAGTAAAAGTACTGATTATGGTGACAGGTAAATACACCAGAATCAACACTTTGTGCTGCAAAAGTCTGTAAAGACTGACATTTAGCCAATCTTTGCAAATTATTCAAACTCCATCAGCTGCATTCGTGATGCAACATGGGCTCTCAAAGCAGGGTGACAATTTTCAACTCAGTTTTGGTCTAACATATAAGAGATGCAACATTCTTGCCACTCTCCAAGCGGATTGCTTTGAGCACACAAGTTACAAATACCTTGAAATCAATGACAGATTCTCCAGCTTCTCGAGATTACGCGGGTCGCTAGTTGTTCTTGTTCACTTCTACCAGTTACATGGTTTCAAAAGGCAACTGGTTGAGCCAGATTTTATTTAAAGGGTATTAAAAAAAACAAAAACAAGTTCAGATCTGAAATAAAATCGTCCCCCTCCCCCCATATTTCATGTTAGGCACAATTTTTAGTCTTTCACATAAGACCTTAATATACTGAATTTGTGTTTGTCCTAGAAGATGCGAGTAATATCTGAGTATGAAAACTTTTGCAAGACAAATGTTTTAGTTAAATGGATGGCAGAGTCCAGTAGGCGGATCTTCAAGTCAGACGGACTAAATATACCCGAGCATGTAACACTCGGCAGATTATTCCAGCAAGCACTACAACGTAAACACGTTTTGGCTGAAAGAAGTTAAAGAATTCAATTTGTCACAGTACAGTGCGTGTAAAAATTAAAGCTTTCAGAAACTATTGGGGGGGGGGGAAAAAAAGTTAGCAAAGCTTGGAAAAACTATTAAGCAAAAGAATAATCTTAAATCCGTGGATTCCTTTAAATCTTCAGAGTTTTGTTCATTTCAAATTAAAAAAAAAAAAAAATACCATACAGTCAGATTTAGTTTAAGAAGCTTTAATGCACAACAGAAACCAACTGCATTCAGGGGTTGAGCTAACTGATGTTCATCACATACATTCATCCTAAACAACTAATTCAATTACAGATGTTGTTAAAAATATAAATAAAACAAGAAGCCAGAATGTGGAAAAAAATAAAAATAAAATAAAATTAGGAATCATGTCCTATGACAAATTCAAACAGCAGTAAAGGCAGCAAATTGGGGCTAAAGTGATAAGTTTTAAACATCTCATCAAACTGAACAAATGTCACTAGGTTGGGATTTTAATGCTTTTAACAATTTTTGACCGCAAGAAAACAAGTTCAACTTCACCAAGTCGTCAATTCTAAAATCTGTACCAAAATATACATGTTTAACCCTACTGTATAGATAATGAAGCCAAGCCGTAACTGGGTACAATTTATGTCAACTGCATCATTTCACGTGGGACCAGTCCTGGTTTTTCCTGTAGACTTGTGCACAGAATAAACGTTTTGCTTCACAGCACAGAGCTGATCGTTTCCTTCCCTGTTACCATCCAGAGGTCTAAATCTTGGTAAACAGCTGGAATAAACCCATCAGAATAATCAGATCATCTTTAACTCAAACAAACCCACAACATGTAAGGTAGCAATGGTCAACAAACCAGATAAACCAATTGCAACCGCTCAATTTTTCTTCATGAGCTACACTTTAACATTGTCCTGTTTTCACTTCCAAAGCAATATTTGAACGCAACTTCTGTTTAATTCTTCAATACAAATTTTTATAAGTCACTGAGCATTCAAAAAAAAAGTCAGCAACCTGTCAGGGTTTGCAAATCTTTAGGCCTTAATTGGTTGGATGAACAGACATTTTTGATTTATACTTACCAAATATTTGAGTTACGGTTAAAGACATGGGCTGAAATAATCATGTTCAGAGGAACTTGTTCCAGTTTACACTGAAATAAAATGTCTTTTGCTCATTATGAGCAATGCTCTAACGGCTTCAGTCACTGTAGAGCAGCAGAAGTCGCAGTAGAGCTACTTCACGTGTTTTTATTGTCCAGGTTTTGATGCCGGTAAATGTTAAGGATCAGATTTCGGATTTCGTCCCGTTTCTTCCGAACCACCTGGCGGGAGAACCATTTTTGCAGCTGCAGAGGTAAATCAAAATGCACCACAGGGTCCTGCAGAACAACAAATCATTTTATGAGCTCACCTTAAAAAAACAAACAAACAAAAAAAAAAGAAAGCATGACATATACTCCTCAAAGCATATCAGATTATCCAATAAAATTAAGGGCCATAAACTTAAGCTTTGTACCTTTAAAAAACACTCAACATATTGAAGGAGGTAAAGGCCACAGTCACTGCTGTTATCCTGAAGTGGAACTTGACAATGTGAGCTTTTCATCTGATCTAAACCAAACTCCCTTGATGATCCACGACGAACCTCCCATTCTGACTGCAAATACCTGGCGAGAGCACACACACAAATCAGCTCAACACACAGCAACCAAACCTCCTGGCAAATACCCCTGATAATTGTTTATTGCAGCAATGTAAATCCACACAGGATTTTTTCCTAACCCCAAACTTTGATATTAGAAGATTTACACAGTAGGAAAGAAAAACATGCTTAGAAGTAGTTGCAGCAAAATATACTGGGGAGAAAGAACCCATCTTTTGTTACAGTTTCTCTAGATCAGGGATTCCCCACACATCCCTGAGTCAAATGAAAGGCTCATTCAGACCTCTGCAGAGCTGGATCACATGCTGATGAAGAGGTTCAGCCATTTTATTCGGGCTTGTGCCCAGATGGTTACAAACAAAAGTAAATTTCATGCCAGGTGAAGCGCTTCTGTGCCGATCTGATAAAAGACCATGTCAAGGACCCGAAATTTAGCATTTTAACAAACTTGACCAGATTTGTTTAAACTGTCGAGGGTTTAAAACAGTTGCCCAAAGATTTGCTGGTGCCAGGCAGTGAAGAGGAATAAGTCCACACATCACAGAACCTACACCATAGTGACAGAAAATCTTTTTGACCTACATTGGGTGCCTTTGGTGTTTTTAATAAAAAACTTCGATTTTAGTCTTATTAAATGTCAACGGTGTTTAGCAAAGTTAACCTCTTCATGTCTAATTGCAGAACAGAAAAGCTTCCCCTCCCTCACCCACCTACTCACAAAGGCATTCACTGCAGGTTTAAAGTGTTCAACTTACTCCCGTAAGAGTTTGCAGATCCGCTCGTGGGAAGAAAGTTTGAGAGAATCCATGATAAGAATGCACGGCCTGCAGGAGAAAGACGTGCAAATCTGTGATCACAGCTCTCAGCTTTTAACTATTTAATAATATACCAAAAAACAAAGTCAAAGTCAACCTGTTCAATAAATCCAAAATAAGCTACTGTTTTAGAACTTTTCATGAAAAATGTTTCCATTGTCCTAATCAGGACCTAATGTTAACATAGCAACAAAAGTGTTTAGTACAATATGACATCAGCAACAAAATGCTAAATATTTGATGGAAACAAAACGAGGTTGACATTTATATGAAAAGTGAAACACACAAAATGCCTTCAGAGAAAGACCAAACTGGAAAATATTAAACACATTATAGTTTATAAGTGTATGATAAGCTGCTTTGATGTTTGCATATCAAGGTATTGCTAAAGTGGCTGATAAACTCACCTTCTGCAAACGGTCCGTCTCAGACATGTATGTTCTGTGCAACTCTACACAGAGGAAAAAAAAAAAAAAAAAAGGAGAATAGTGGGTAAAATTGTGAAAAATAATTTTTTTAGAAATTAGAAAACATTTCTGTTGAGCACAATAAAATTAGTTCTTACAACTGGACAAGGAGACGGTGGGTCTTTGGTCACTTCATCCTGACTGTTTTCTAACAAAACAAAAAAAGAAAAATCAATCTGGCTTCAGCAGGTAATCACTGCCTCATTATTATACTGTATCCAGTATAATAATGGGAGTACATTATTATTACAGTTATGCCTGCCTACCTGTCTCTGTTTCCATACTGTCACTGGGGTCTAATCTCACCAGGATTTCTGAATGATCATTAGAGCCTTTACATTGTTGGGCCTCATCTTGACCCTCCGACTCTCCCACCCAGTCCATCAGCTGAGGCTCTTCCAGCCCAGGAAAGCAAACAACAACTAAATACCAGTGAGCTCTGGACAGAGAAAAAAGTAAAGCAGCAGGTTACACATTGTACACAAATGGATGTAAAACACATGTCTTCATGAGTTATGTGCTTACTCTTGATTAACAGGAACAAACAGGAAGTCCTTGTCAAAGATGTCCACATGTCGGGTCCACGTTTTCACTCGCTGGTGCCGCCTCTGCCTCTGACAACTGAGTCTATATTAAACAAAAGTTACAAAGCAGTTCTTATTTATAACAGCTTTGTAAAACAAAAAGCTGTTTAGCCAGCAAAACCAAAAAAAAATATATATACAGTATAAGCTTTAAATCTAGAGCAAGCGTTGAAACAAAGACATTTTTGTTATTGCAGCAGCATAATCTCAAATTGAATTATGTAGAAAACTAGCTCCTAGATGATCTAAACAATTTGAAGAAATAATTGCTAAAAAAAAAAAAAAAAAAAAGCTTCAGTTGCATTCAGTTTACAGAAATTGTTGGCCACGCAAAGAACTGGGCAATTTTTTACCTTCTTAAAAACAAATACTCTCAAAAGGAGTTCTTAAAATTTTTCAGGTAATTATAACACCTTATGTTTAAATTTTCCAGACATAAGAAATCTTTTAGTCTAAATATGCAACACTGGTTCCCTTACGAGTCGTTGTTGCCTCCTTCACTGGCGTTGTCCCGGCGCGTCAGCTGCTTGTAGAAAAAGCTGCTGAAGATGTGGGATCGCTTAGAAATAGCAGCAGATGCATTCTGGATAAGGTATCTGTTTTAAAAAAAATATATATATAAATTTATTATTTTTTTCTCCAGAAAAAGAATGAAGAAAAACAAAATCACCTGACGGGCCAAACTTTCACTTACTTCAGGTAAAAATCAATGATGACATCGTTGAGGTACTGCCCACTATCAAGGCACTGCAGATCTTCCAACGTCACAGTTATTCCCCCTTTCAACGGCGGTGGGGGAAACTGTATTAACCTATGAATAAAAGCAAAGATCAGTAGTTTCCTTTTACAACTTTAGACTACAGAGCTGTAGCATCTACATTCGTAATCAAATTTACACACATTCCAATTAGAAAGCAGCAGCAGACATACTTGTTTTAACAACATAAGGATGTAAAGGGAGTGATGTCACTTACCTTTGAGTCAGTCCCCGGTGCTTATATTTACTCCATTTGGAGTCAGGTTTACAAAGAGATACAGAGTAAGATCCATTTTTTCTATGATGGCAAACTGTGTACACAGGCCTGGCTTCCTCCTTTTTGCTCTGTGGGAGTAAATGTATCAAATTAGAGGTTATCAAACTTGTGCTTACAACCTTATGATCATCTTAGGCTGAATTGTTTCAAAATAAGTAAAAAACCTGAGAGCATCATGGAAACATAGGCCTTTCATTAATTTCAGAGACCTGTCAAACACCCAAATTATTTTCTTTCAAATTTTCTGTACATTTTTGGCATCTTAGTACTAATACTGTCATTTTTGTGTCATTTCAGCCATTCTACTACAAAATCTTTTAGCTTGTTTAGGACATGATGGTTACAATTTCTTTTTATACTTTTAATATTGAGCTTTTTAAGCGAAGCCACAAGTGGTAGCAGGAGAAACCCTGAAATTCATTCAACAGTCGCAAAAGAAATTGCAGTAGTGCTTTTCTGTAGAACCAGATACGACATCTGGACACCCTGTTGGTGACATGGCACGTTGCAAGAATTTCATTAATCCAGTTGAATCTGGTGGACTACAATGAATATTCACAGTTTTTACTACTTTTCTTCAAAAGGAATTGCAAACATTTTAGATTTTATGGTTTGATAATTAGAGGTGCATTTGACCATAAAGTGTTAAATACTTGACACTATAAAAGTACATTCAAGCCAATTTTGTTGAGAATTTTTGACAAATCCATATACAATAATCTTTAAAGTCTCACCTCCTGTTTTGTAATGAAATGAAACTGGTACTTAAAGTCTTAAAATGTGTCCAAGTTCTGAGCAGATTTGAAGTTTTCAAGCAAATCTAAAGGTATATTACCTCTGTACAAAACATTTAAGACAAAAAGAAAAGTTGCAGCAAAAACGTAAGCCTCAAAATGTCAAAGCAAAGATTACCAAGTTGAAATATTTTAAAAGGTTAAAATGTGTAAAGAAACAGAGCTTGAAACAAATAACCTGCAAACATCTCATATTTCTTCTTACAAATTATACCATGACAACTTCCTCCTGACCCACATATAACAGGTGCAATAATCTTCTAAAAATTCAGACAATTTCAAAAAGAAGTGAAGTAAAAAAAAAAAAAAAAAGTTAGAAACTACTTACATCAGAGGGGGTGTTTGGTTCTTCATCCTCCTGGTCCTCCTTTGGTTCAGCCTCCGACTCTCCATCTTCTGCCGCCATCGCGAGATCCTGCTCCATATCTTTCTCACAGTTGGTATCCACCCAGATGTGGGCAGTGGGGAGTTCGTCCTCATGACAACTGTCCAGGTCTACACTCACATCAGAATCTGAGCTCTTAATTCCAAGTATGGAGAGCAGATGTGAGTCCACTCCAGTTCTTGTAATTAGCTTAATACTTTCATCCAAAGAAAGCACTGGAGTATCTATGTCCAATAAACTGCTCAGTCCAGCTCCATTGTTTGCGATGCTGTTTTCGTGTGTCATTCTGTTGATGCAGTCGATGTCCAACACGGAGCGAAGTAAAGCTCCTTCCATTCCCTCCAAAGGATCTTTGAGAGTCAGCAGTATGAAGGGGCTGGCTTTTCCTGGTATAATGAAACATTCATTTATCAAATAAATTTAAAAAATTTCATATTAGCCAATAAATTGTATGTTCATAAACTACATTTTTTACTTCTTCCTCCCTTCTCACCTGTATCTATGGGTCTATCTTCACTAACACACAGCTCATAAAGTTTCTGGTGTATAGCAGCAGCAGCAGCTTCTGACACAAAAAACAGCATGACGCCAGGCGGTGATGGATCCTCGTCTCCAAAGTGGATCTCTCGAGCTTCCAGCTCCTGCTGATCCCAAACGCTATACCTCCTCAGCTCTTTGCGTTCAAATGTCAGCTGCTTACCTGTGCCTGAGGACAGGAAGGCATCAGGCCAGATTTTAAATTTTGAATCACACACAAATACAGTCTTTAGGTTAAACTGAGAAAAAAAAAAAAAGGTTAATTCTCATCTTTTAGATATGTCCCAACCTGATCCACGTGTTTATTTTAAACAATCCCTGATGTACAAATCTAACACCTGTTGATTTGTTGGCTAGTGACTTGACTCAGCGTCATGTGACCCGTTTTGCAAAATGTGCTCGGTCACAGTTCTCGAGGTAGGAAACAAAGCTGTGGCAAGAGCAGCTGAAACACTGCTCACAAAATTTTATGACGTTCAAAGCAAAACACCAAGTTTAAAAGTGGTAAAACAGTTTTAAACAGTTAAACAACTTTCTACAACTACAACAAAATGTCAAGATAATGAATGAGTTATGAAAAATACAAACAAAAAAGTGCCAAGAACTTCACACAGCCAACTCAAAGGAGTGGTGTCTGCAGAACCAAGAGACGGATTTGATGTAGACTACAGCTCTGTGTCAAGTAAGTCAAGTTTAAAAATAAATAAGCTTTTTGTGTTTTAGGTGACATGATTTCAGGAGGTAATTTTAGCATTTTATCTATGCTGACCATGTGTTGGAGATGCATTTTAAGGCAGCAACTCAAAGAAAAACAAAAGGGACAAACTGCAGAGTCCTGACGAACTAGTAATTTAGTTAATTCTATTATAGATAAAACTTTAAAGCTGCCGAGTTTTCAGGCATATAAATGCTATTTGATTTATCCCCTTTAATAAGATCTTGATGGTAAACATCAATGTCTGGGACATGACGTCCTGATAGGATTGTTCCTTCTCAGTACACAATGCAATTCATTGTTGGAGTTAGACTCAAAGAACTGGTGAAGATAAACCATTTTTAAAATATTAAGTTGCCATTTTTACAGTTGCATTGTATTGTATTGCATTTACAAATGCATCAGTAAAAGATGTGCACCTTCCCCTTAATATAACCAACATTGAACCGCCGCTAATTATGTGTAGATAACATTTTAATTACTAAGCCCTGCAATTTGACATTGGTTTATAGTTCTTAATCACAAGTGTATAGCCATGTCAAGTATTTGGTAAAATAAAAACAAAACAAGTTTTACTCCTTTTTTTTCCTAATCTGAGACACCCAGCAACCTGTAATCCTACATAGAGATGGTAAAACCTCCTGATGGTCAAAAAAAACATTAAAATTATTGCTTTTAAATGCCAATTCAAGCAGTAACACTGTTTAATTTTACTTATTGGAGGATTTCTGATTGATCCCCCCCAAAATAAAGGCCTTAAATAGTTAATCATATAAATGCAATGTCCCTAGACGCATTAACAAAAAAAATTGAATAAATTTCATATTCAGCTGAAAGTGATGGTGGGGTCTTAAAAGTTCTAATCCACGAGAACAAATACAATTAACCAAAATAGACCACTAAGATGGGACACAGACAGCTTGACCAGGAGATAAAACACGTTCCTTTACTGGCAAGGTTGAAACAATTTGGAGCAAAGGTCACAGGTAAGCCTGATGAACAAAGGCCAATAAAACCAGCTTAAAGGGACACGGACAAAGGGGTCATGGCACAAGACATGAATGAAGGGAAGAAGTTTGAATGACGAGTCGCATGGATAAAAAAAAAAATACAATTACCTTGAAGTGGGATGATAATCTTATGTTTTGAAATCTGTGAAGGAAAAGAAAGAAACTGTTAATGAAAAAGAAGCTGAATGTAAAAATCCCTCAGGATTATTCCACTGGATTTACCATGAGGCCTCCAGCTGATTTTACTTTGTAACAGCCGCAGTACATGGCCAAAAAAGGCACACTCAAAGACGAGTAGTCCACCTCACAGGCAGGAGAACCTGGTGATGAAGGTGGATTCTCTTCAATCAGTAGCTGCAAAACCTGAACAACAAACAAAGTTATCAAATAATTATCACATCCTGATTTACCAGAGGCACAACAACCTGACTTAGGTTTGCATTTTAACGTTGCAGTTTTCCAAAACTACTTTAATTCATTACTTTGGCACCATCTAGTGGTAAACACACAAATGACAGGAGATCACACTGCAAAGTCAATATCGCTTCAAACCACATGGCAGGGTTGGGCAACTCCAAGCCTCGAGGGCCGGTCTCCTGCAACTTTTAGATGTGTCTCTACTTCAACACACCTGAGTCAAATAATGAGGTCATTAGCAGGACTCTGGAGAACTTGACTGCACTTAGGAGGTGATTCAGTGATTTAATTCAGCTGTATTATACCAGGGAGACGTCCAAGAGTTGCAGGATACCAGCCCTCGAGGACCAGGATTGCCCACCCCTGCCATATGGTGTTGACGTTACAAAGATTATGGACAAAAATTAAATGTAGATTTTTGAGTAAAACACTGTCTAATCCATCATCTCAGCTCTTTAGAGAGACATTTTTTACAATGTGAATACACAGCTATGTTTTTAAAGGAACTGGGACTTTAATATTTCAGACAGTATTGTCAAACATGTTAGAAGATTGAAGATGCAATCAGTCCAAATTCTTTATGCACCAAAATCTCTTGATTGACCTTAATCAGTGATTAGCAGGTCCGATATTACATCAGTCCAATTTCTCATCTTTGAGCTTCCCCAACAGTTACTTTTCTGTAGTTTGGAAGACTAATCTGTAACAATAATAGTCCACTTTATAAGTTAACCTGAAGAGAAATTATACAAAAATCTGAAATTAGATTCCATTTGAGAATAAAGAGGCAAGCTCACAGATGCACTTATAAAAATATCTATACTCCAGTTTCCATGTTAGCGTCGGGATTTGACACCTTCGTTCGTTCGTCACACACAGAGAAACATATCCATCTATGTACCGCCATGATGCGCTCTGCCACTCCCGTTTAAGACCGGGATGATATGAAATTTATTTACCGGTTCGTCTGTAAATCTACACTTGAGTTAAACATAAACTACAGAACAGCAGTGTTCAGCCTACCGGCTCACTTGTATAAATATACCGGCTGCATTTGTCTCTGCCATTTGCTGAACCAGCAGCTCCGGGTGGAGAAAGGCTGCCGTACTCCAGACATTGCGCCAGTCAATTTAAGGAGGCTTTTTGTTGCCCCGAAAAACAATAAAAATGATAATGACCTGGGCGGAACACCATGCACTAAATTATAAAACGAAGCTTCGAGGCAGATTATTTTTCCTCGAGGAATTTTAATAATGGAGGTACTCGAGTCATTTATGGAATTGGGACAACCTTAATTCAGTCCATTTGAGGAGGGAATTTTTCAATGCAATCAAGCCCCTATGGCACTTGTGAGGGTTTTACATAGACCAGCCAGAGAGACGTTGAATACAGACAATCCAGATCAACCATAAAAATAACTTTAAAAAATGCTATGGACAGATAAGTCCTCATTTCTTCAGATGGTAAGAGATGGAAAACTTCAGTGGGACACAATCACATCCTCAAAATATCAAGATTGTGTAAAAAAATAAAAAATTATTTGATATGCATAGAAATATCTCCACCATCCTCCTTAGGTCAGATACAACTTTTTTTGGCTCAAGTTGTAAAGTCTTTTAAAAAAACATTGCAAAATAATCTTAAGCTCAGTTAACAAACCTGCCCAGTGTCAACAACATGAAGTTTCCTTCATGTACAGAGGAAGCATGGGCTGAATGAAAACTGTGGCACCAACCTGCATGTCTTCTGCATATAAAGCTTTCTCCTGCTGGGACGCAGTTTCCTTTGAGGAGTTACTATATACGACTGCGTCGACTTCAGAGGCCATTTCTCCGACCAATTTGCTGCGACATTTAGAATCGTTGTCATTCTCTTCGTCATCACTGGATAACACAACTGAAAAGGGGGGGGGAAATTTCATTAATTTCCTTAGGGTTTCTACTACTTTGCTCAAACACATAAAAGCCCTTATTTGAAATGGTATCTTGGGAAAATGATCTCTAATGCAGTCAGAAGCTTGTAATCAGAGGCTGGATGCAGAAATAAAACAGCAGATTGAAGTAAACAGAAGAGAAGATTAAAATGTTAACAGAAGAAAACAGCCTTTAGAAAGCTTAAATATACTTATCCTTTTATTCAAAACTAATACTTTTGTCCGGGTTACTTTAAAAAGTCAGCCGATAGTCGGTATCTACGGTAACCTGACTTCTCATCCACACATGCATGAGAAGTCTTACAAATATAAGCCGCTTATGCTTAGAAAGTTTGATTCAAAGGCCACTCAATACATGGTGCTGTAATGACTAAAATAAAAAGTGCAGAAAAAAAAAAAAAAAAAGCTAACAAGTTCTGAGAATCATCTGTAACATATTTGCTTACTCACTGGGATCAGACGTGCTGGTCTCAGTTGCGGCCATTAAGCTTAGCTTGTTGCTGAAAATTATGCCTTCGGGGATGACTGGGCCCAGAGGCTCCAACACATCTTCTCCCCCAACAGTGAACTGTACAATACAACGGTCTATATTCTCTAGATCTACATCATCTTCGCCGTCTTCCCAATGACCGACAGACACTGGGACCTGTTCTCCATCTTTTCCTGCTTCTTCGGTTTGAAAAAGCACGATGTCACACTGACGTTTAGGGCTGCTCATTCCATTACACTGCAGGCCAGGATCCTTCCCTTTACGCTTCTGTAAGAGATTAAGGACTTATTCAATTTTAACAATGAGGACGATTTATAAAAGAAAAAAAAAACAAAAAAAAAAACACTTTAACAAACCGTTTCACCTATAAAATAATAGGGACATTATATAAAATGACACAGTCAATGTTTTCTGGTACGTACAGCAAATGACGCAGAAAAGAATTGTTCTAAGAAAAATAAAAATCTAAAACTTGTTTGCATTTTAGAACAGAGTTCAACTAATCCTTCACACTAAATAAAGTTAAAAATTACCTTGAAGAAAGGTTACAAAAAATACTAAAAAGGAGCATCAAAAAATTTAAACAGGAATTAATGATTAATATGCAGGGGCTAAAAGTAAACAAATAAAAGGGTCTGATCACCCAAGCTTCAATGTTTGCATTGAGCCTGAACTCTGTGGCCGATAGGTTTGTAAACATCTGATGGATAACTTGGGAGTCAGGTCACACAAAATATTTACAAAAATAAATCTATAATAAATGTGAATTAACTGCATAAAAAAAGGGATGCATTGCCATGTTTTCTCCCAAGATATACCACAGAAAGAACACGAGGTACAAATAAGCCAAGATCCAGTCAGGAGAAAAGTACAAATATGTAAAAATCATATAATTCTGAACCACTTGAATGAAGTCTTTAGTGTCCTTTACAAACTATTAATTGTTCAGATTCAGTGCCACTAGAGGGTTTTAAGATCAGTCTGGAAAATCTTGATGTAATAGGTTAGAGTAAGAAAATTATTTCCATAATGAAAAGAACTGGAATTTAGATCTAAATGGAAGCTTCCACATTAGCTGTATTGCAACGGTTGCTCAACTCCAAGTTTAGAAGTAGCTCACTCCAAGTTTAGAAGTAGCTCACAACGCCGCAGTGTCTAAAATGGTGTTAACATTTATTTGGACGGATACTCCGGTCGTCTCTCAGATTTGGCAAGGTGATGGGGGAATATCAATTAAAAGCCAAGTAGAAGAGTTTATATGACCAGCAACTAATTTAGCTGAAACTGCTTGAAAACAGTGGAAAATATGACAACAATATGTGGGAGGTCTGTAGCTGTTTTTAGAAAATAAATAAATTAGAAATATTTTGATTTTTCCCATCAATAATTTCCTAATATGTATGCCCGTCTTGGACGAGCAGGACACTCTTTGCACTTGTTTTCCATTTGCCATCAGACCTGCTGGCAGCACGAGACGTGTTAAAACACACCACGGTTCAGGTGGTTTTAAGAGGTAACCCGAGTCCAGGATGCTTTTTCCAAGAGGCATAAAAGCAGTACATCACTTCCTCTGTATGGCAGCAGTGAAGTAAACAGCAGCTTTTATACTCTCACGTGGTAGAGAGTGTTCAAACAGAAACATGTTGTGATCAGTTTGACAAATGTTAGGTTGAGCACAGACTGATCAAGTGTGGGTCCGTGGTCTCGGATGAGAGCTTTCAAATATTCAACATCCAGACATCATAAATAAAACATTGTACTGGACAGATAAAAAACAACAACAAAAAAAAAACCTAAAAATAAATAGCATGAATGGTATAAAAACATTCTGTAAGGCCTGAGGGTAACATGCAAAGCTGGCAGCAGGCAATTTGTATAAGGTTCACAAGTGTGGTTTCTATTTAGCTAATTAAGCCAGAGGTTTTAATACATTTAGTTTTCACCAAAATAATACCACAGGCAGAGATCTCAGTAAGCACAGACTCAAGCAAACAACCTCGTTTGCCACATGGAGCCGAAACGTTGGGAACAGCTAGCTTAAACTGGGATTGACTTGATGAGAGCCTTGTATAAGTGGTTATATTTTCAGTTTTAAAAACTTGTACATACCAAACTGTGCTGCATATCTTCTGATCCAGTCAAGTTGTCTATTGTGAAATCTGCAGAAATCTCCTCAGAGGTTGATATATCCCCAGCTGGCTCCCAACTCAGTGACAACCCACAGTCTGCATGAGAGACAGAAACACAATCATCTAAGGTGGAAAATAAAAATAACATTTCTGATCATTCAAAAATAAATAAAAGATTTAGCTGGAGTCAAGTTAAACATACACATGGTTTTGTGGCCCAATGTCATTTGTTGTGTTTCACAGCTGCAGGTAATTGGTGCTGATTGGACCAGAAACCACCTGGATCTCTTCTGACAGAATGATATGCCCCAGCTCTTCCTGGGACTTGGCCCACCTTTTCCTCCTTGTCAGCATTCGGGGTTTTTTTCTGATTTTATTTAAAAGATTTAGCTTTAAGTAGATCCAGTGTGCAGTTTATCTCATTAGTTACAGTGTTTGAACCAAATCAAAACAAAAATGTGGATGTTTTGTTTCAAAGGTCTGTGTAGTGCAGCAGTTTTTCATTTTCACTGGATGACTAGATTTACCGTCACAGTTTATTAGGTACACCAGTTTAATTGATTTTTGTATTATTTATGTGCTTATCTCCTTTGAATTCAGCCTGCAGACGTGGCGACTTGCTGGAGTTTAACTTTGTGACTTTGGACACTCCTGATTCACACACACTCACAAAATCGGAATGATAGAGTGGAAAACTGTTGCCTAGTCTTATGAGTCTTGAATTTTGCTCAAAGATTCAAATGACAGAGTCCGAATTTAGAATAAACAACAATTCAGTCTGGTAGTGATGGAATAGTCGTGCAAGGAATAAATAACTGGGACTCATTGCTGACCGCAGTACAAGAACTTGATGCTGTGAACTATGTAACCCTCTGTGGGAGGTCAAAAAAAGCCATGTGATTAATCTGTATTATATAATATTAGCATGTTAAACTTATCAGATTAATTGCATGCATTAACTTGGTTTAAACACAAACCAGGTCCAGATAATTGCTGTTCTTGCACCTGCTTTTTTAACAAGGTCTTCCCTTTCAATAATTTTATCTGAACACATATTTTCACTGTGCTGCTCGGTGCCATTAAGGGAAAGCTGCACCAACAAACATGGAATATTTGCAAAAAATTTGCATCCTACCCATATGAAGCCAGTGTGGACAACTTTGTGTTTTTCTAATCTCTCTTCTCTCGCGCTCTTTGTTACAAAGACATACTAAATGAAGCTACTACTCATTTCTGTTTCTGTGAAAGAGACAGAAAAGGACAGAAATATGGACTGTAGTGGAAAATTTTTACTACAATCGAACGTAACGTATAACACAGTTAAAATGCCAGCGGAAATATGCAAAAAGCTACTCCGCCATTGTAAGAAGGTGTTTTATTTTTGAAGCCAATAAAGATGATTTAATTGATTATTGGGAAGGGTATAAATTATTTTAAACAGATTATTTTGTTTTGCTGGTTTAAAAAAAAAAAAAAAAACCTATATATTTGAAATGTATAGTATTTCAAATTTGATGCTCCTTTGATAATGTCTTATTTTGTCAAAACAAAATCTTCTTGGAAGTAAAATATCCTTTGACATCTGTAATTTTGTTTTGGTTTCACAGTTCATTTATACAGCTTAATCAATCAATCAATCAATCAATGAAATTTTATTTGTATAGCACATTTCAGCAGCAAGGCATTTCAAAGTGCTTTACATCACAACAAACATAAAAACACAGTCATTTAACATAGAATAAACAATCACTTAAATGATCCACCCTTATGAAACTGGAAAAAGCTTCAATATTGAAAAGCCCATTAGCCTACCAAGTGGTTTTTATAGCCCAGCATACCGTGAGAAAGTGTGTTTCTCTTATTAAGAATTTATTTCGGCAGTAATCAACAAGGAAGGGGAGGGAATTTTAAGGGCTACACTTCACAATGAAAATTTTAAATCTATAAACTGTTAACATAACAGATAATGTAGACCCACCTACAACCTCCGCAAACGTCTCGTCTTTCTCTTCATTGACTTTGCCGATTATCACTTCTTTGATATCTTGGCTTTCTTCATTGGCTCCCTCTTCAGTGTTCTGTGGTTTTTTGTTTCTAGTTGTTAGTCTATAAAGATAAAACACCCATAATTATCCTCAGCGCATTTTATCCACCACATTACAACCAAACTCAATTTAAAAGTTACCACAAACTTGTGACTAAATAAAATTAACCAGTTTAGGGAATAAAGACTAATTCCCACTTTTTTTTGTACATATTTGTGCAGAAAGATTTTTTAGAATCTCAAAACTCCAATCCTTATTATTTTATTTTGTTGTTCCAAATAAACCATTTGGAAGTTTATTTCCAAATGGTGAAATGTGTGTTGTGGAAATCTCCATTCTACTCATGCTTAGTGTAGACCAAACATGGAATGATCTTAAAACAAAAATATTTATTCAGGGAACAAATACAAACTTGACCTTTCCCTATGAAACATCACAATCCTGCTGAACATCCACATTAACTAAACAAAACAGAGGAGAAACAAAACAATTTGAGTTGTTTCAAAAAGCAGATGTCAGCCATGGGGCATTTCACACAGATCATGTGTCAGTTCTCACCCACAGTGAAAACGGAGGATTTTATGAAGATTTTTTTTTTTACCTTAAATAAATAGCATCAAGCAGCACAGGATTGCTTAGTTATATCTGGTTTGATCAGGTTTCATTTAGTCAAGTGGTCCAAACAGGAATCAAAACAAAAATCAATAATATATTATTATTATTATATATTTCTTGTTAAATATTAAACAAGAAATACAGACTTATATTAAACTATACATAACATATTTAATTATTATTTGTCTGTATAATTCACTCAAAAATATTTAAATTCCAAAAGTATAAATTATTAAGTTCCTGGGTATGATTTTTTTCGTAAGGACAAAGAGGAAGTAAGTTATTAAAAAATGGTAACATGTGAAAATGAATTGATGAATATGTGAGTCACATAAAGCCAACCATCTTTTAACAGAATGTGATTCTTCCCCTTGAAACAAAGTTAAGAAACATTCAGGATAATAATTTTAAAAACATCAGCCTACCTTTTAGAGGTGGAGGTCCTCTGTTTGTCTTTAGAGGTTACATTCTTGCTCTTGTTGCTCTTGTCACCCAACTGATTGGACCTAGTTTCTCTGAAGGAGACATCTTCCTCTTTGCACCAGCCATTATCTTTTCGAGAACTAGACCACCGTCTATTGTGTTTACTCATTTTTATCCTCTTTATATAATCCTTACCCAATTCTGTCTTTAAGACGTCTCTTAGGATAAGACGTGGCTTCCTCCTAAAGGACACAAAAGTTAATTGTTTTCCTACAACTTTCACCTTCAACATTGTGGCTCGTCAACATTTTCAAGCTTAAGCTCAACTTTACGACAGATAGAACCTTATTTGTACCAGCTAAAAGGACAGGGAGGGACTGAGAAAAGCAGATAAGCCATGTGGGTTGTCATGATAACATGGCATTGAAGTTATGTTGTTTAAAAACAATGTTTCCTTCAACTAACCCGACTTACAGTTGAAAATAATTATAAAATATTTCATTTATTTTCTAACTTGAAAAGGCAATGATTGATTAATCAAAGTATGATTATTAGAATATATATAGTGCCTTGCTAAAATAAGAAAACTCCTTGAACGTTTTCGTGCAAACCAAAATCTTCTCTCTCATCTGAACAGAGAACCTTTTTTTTCGTTCATGGCTTGTGTCAAACTTGTGTTAAAATTAACTAAATTAAGTATACAACAGGGAAATGTTTCAGGGAAAGCATATCCAATTTTCCTTTTTAAAAAAATAATAAATTCAACCATAATATTACTTCTGTAGCTTGCATACCTCAGAATGTCCGAACATTTTAAAACGGTGTGATTGGACATCTTGACCCCTTTTCTGTGACTTGAATTGCAAGAATTTAATCTACAATCAGAAAATGCCGTCCAGGGGACCTGTTAAGAGGAGAAGAAAAAAATATAGGAAAATATTCCTGACCACTATCAATAATAAAATATGCTGAAGTGGCCGGATAAATCGTAGCGTTGTTGTACCTGTGCTTCTAACTTCCCGCACTCTGATGATAGGCACGCCACGGATATTTTCAGGGGGTTTTCCATCTGAAAAACAGACAGTTATCAGTTAAGTTTTATCACAAGTGAAAGAAGAGTTAAAAAGTGTTTTAGTAAAAAAAAAAAAAAAAAAAAAAAGCAGAAAGACAGAGGAAAGAAAATTGTATAAAGATAAAAATGAGATTGAAAAAACAGAGTTCACTTCAAGCGGCAACATGATGACGTAAAGAGCAAATATGCAACACGTACAAACAACGGAGATGACAAATTAGATGAAAAACACTCCAGTCACAACAGCAGCAGACACATGCACCATCATCTTCCTCATCCATTCCTGATAAGGATGATGATGACATACAAACACTGCTTAGTTTGATTTTCAAGACTGCTTGTCTGTTTTCTATATTTTCTCATTTTTGTCTCATGTTGGAAGGATTAGCTGCCTCCAGGTGAAGACCAAAATAATTATTTTCCACATACCGTTTTAAATTGAGGGTTTTTTGCGATATTGTGAATTTTTACATTTAAATTTCCAAAGCAAAGTGAAAAAAAAAACAATATAAGCAATTTAAAAAATACTCATCAAATCAAAGTTTCCTGTACTTTTACTTATAGATGTAATATAAAGATTTTTTTCTTTAGAATTCTCCTATGACTGAAATGAGACTTATTTTCAATTACTTACAATCCAGTCTCTTATTTGATGAGTTTTTTTTCTGAATATACAGAGCTTTAGCTTTTGATCTGTAAATATATAAATAACTTCTTAATTCTATTAATTCTATTTAATTTAGTCATAGTGGAGATTTACAGTTCTTGCTTTAAGAGCAAAAATCTTTCCATGTTTTATTTTGAGGAATGTTTTTAAGCTTTTTTTCCCCCCAAACAGCACACTGACAAACCTAACCAGATGACAAAAATAATCTTGCAATTGACTTTGTAAAGAAACAAACTGTGAGTAGGATTGGTCATTTACATAGAACTACAATAAGATAATCACAGCCACATAGCAGGCCAGCAGGACATTCTGGCTCAGGGACACGGACAAGGTAACATGCAACTAAATAAACTGAAAATCAAGAACTAATTTAACAAATACCAGCTTCTCCTTGTCAACAAATGGAATAGTTAAGGCTCTTCTTCGCTCCATCATCGTTCAAGATTTCATAAGGCACTGCAAGACACATGTAAAGGGCATAATAAATAAGTCTGTCCTCTGGCAAACATAGAAAAATATAATTAGATATGCAGTGATTGTCAATATGATCAAAATCTGATTTCTTTTTTTTGTTGTTTACTTTAGTAGCTTTGCCAGTGATCTGATTAGCTAAATAACTAACTCACTCACCCTCAAAGTAAAAAAGATACATGAAGACGTGACAAAAAGTTATATTATTTATACATTTGTAGTGAGAATTTTTTGTAACTACAAGTTTTCTCTGTCTAGGCACTTTATTTCTATGTTTTCTATATTTCTATGAAAACTGGATAAACACAAGTACGTAGACATGCAAAAGTTGTAAAAGTAAAAGAATTTTTTTTTGCTTCAAGATAAAGATTTCTAGTTTTCTTTAGGATCTGACCAGTCAATCCTGATATTGACTAGCTCAAATTATTATTTTCCAAAGGACTACAAGACATAAAATAGAAAGATAATTTCCCACAGTCTTTTTATTTTGATTGGCTTGTTTTTTTGTTGTTTTTGGGAAAACAATTGCAAGGTTTAAAAGGTCTGAATTTTATCTGAAGGTCATGTGTATCTTCTGTGAATATTGAGATGCACAGATTTTCCAGAGATGAGACTGTGACAGCAAAAGTGCAAAGAACAAAAACGTTTAATATCACTTGCAAGGAAGGAGCAATGGAGGCGTAGTGGAGGTGCTGCGTTGGACGTCACCTCAGAAATTGGAGCTGGGTTTGGTGTCACACTCGAGATAACAACGTTCCAGTTGGGATTTCAACGCCCACAGACATTGTTCACAGTACCGTTTATGTACTAAACAATGTGTTCAGTTTAGAGTTGCAGATGCTCCATGTAACACTGATCATAGACGCACTTTTACATGTGTGTCTTGTAAAATACGTGTTTCTACCCATGCTTACGACAGTAGATGCGAGAAACCGTATTGAAACGTGAAGTTGGCCTTACAAGTCATAATTGGGGGTAGTCGGAGTTGCTCACACTGTCACAGAGACAAATCCAACTTCAGAGGGTGTTCCAGTTAATTTTTCCAATGTGTAATGCGTAATGAAGATATATGATGGAGCTCAGCTTTGGGTAAAGAAGCGGTGAACTGCATGAGCAAGCGGTGAGGCACCCCCGACTGGGTGCCACAAAAAAGCCAGGATTTCTCAAACATGCATGAAAGACTCAATACCACACTTTGGCGAGGTCTTTCACGGAAGAAGGACATTATAACATAGCAAAGACTAAAACAGATGTCTAATATAAAGAGGAAGTTCATCTTTTTTTTCTCCAGTAAAAGTCCATTGTAAATTTGTCTTATTCTGAAAAAAGGATGTTACAGACTGACACTACTGAGTCAACATGAAATTATAATATATTAACTCTTAACCAAATCTTCTCAGTGACGTGAAACAAGGAATGTGAAAGTTTCCTAGTTCTTCATTTTATGTGGGCCTGGTTTTTATCGTTAAGCTTGATTCAGAAAAATAAGAAAATGATGCTACGTTCTACTTCTCTTGAGATTACACAGGCCAAAAAACATAAAAGTAAACAACTTTAATAAAGAAGGGTATGATGAAAACCTATGTAAACTACCGTTAAACCTAGGACTGGAATATATGGGAAACCACCAAAAACAATAAAATTGATCTGAAATTACCAGCTTGTTTGATATCTCGTGGTATGAAAAATTAGCCAGGAAACTCAATGTTCCTTTTGTCATTGGAACCCATGTTTGTGTTGCACAGTTAACACGTGTGTCACATTTTTGAAAAACCGGCCGTCCGTGTTTAAGTCGTGCACACGCTCGCAGCCATTATGTGATGTGATTTATAATTTATTTTCTACACAACTAAACGACATAAAACGTATTTTTCTTCGAAGCTAACACTAGCAGCCGTTGTGCTGCTAGTGTAATTTAGCATTCATGCTAAATGTTGTCCACGCTGCTAAGTGCAGTAGAGACAAAACTTACCCTGCAGGCCAGGGCCTCCTCTGATAGTCTCTCCTTATACCAGTGGAACAGAGAGAAAAGCTTTTCCAACAGTGTTTTCCTGTCGCACCTTCCTTGAAAAGACGGCACACATCCTCTCCAAAGGGCTAGACTCTGCACTCAACAGGCGATTCTGGTTCCTGTAGCAACATCCGGTGAAAGGAGGAAGTGCACCCATAAAAATATTCCGAAAGGGTTTGTGTCCAGAAAACAAAACTATTCCCAATCATTTTAATAATAGTAAATAAACGAATGAATTAATGACTGAATTAACCTAAATAAAATAGCTATCATTAGCGTTAAGTCGCTCCAGAAAGTCGAACTGAGTCTGGTTCTCAATGACCACACATATTAATTTGGTGTCCAATGAAAGCTCTACTGGCCCCTCCTGGCCATACAGTGGTATTTCACACGATGAGGTTTTTATGTCATAAAACAGCTTTGCGTAATATTGAAGCGAAAGAAAGAATATATGATTATCAAAAAATTTTAACGAGTAAAAATCTGTAAAGTGCAGTGCATATTTGTATAGCTGTATTGCAGAGTAGAACTTCATTCCTATCCTGTGTTGTTCTTGTTCTTCATAATGCTGTTTATTCACGAACAAAAAAATAAATAAAGGTGTTATTCCCACACCATATCTTTTTTTTTTTTTTTTTTCTTTTTTTTTTGGACGACTGACATAAAAATAAATACACAAAAATCATTGCACCGAAAGAAAAGAGAACTTATGAACAAACGTACAAAATACTACTCATATTTTAAAAATTACTGTTAGCTCTTTTCTTAAAAAAAAAAAAATTCAAATCTTTTTTATTGCACTCTATATAATGGCAGCCTATTAAACAAATCCAGAAATTTTGCCATAGGTTTTGGATTTAGTATGCCACTCTAACATGGTTGTTATTTTTGATATATGCTACTCAGTGCTTTGTAAACAGGGATTATATCTAAGCAGCTAAAAATAAAGTTTCTCAACATCAAATCTAGAATACAAAGGCAAACTAATAAGAGTGCACACACAAGAAGACACTGGCAGAAAAAGTAGCTACTTTATAGTTGTGTTGATGTTCTGGTAAAAAGATTAAAGTGACAAGGATGAGTCTCAAAATGCTCACCAAGTACATGCATAAAAACGAGATCAATGTGATTTTTTTTGTCATTTTGTCATAGTAAAATATGTTTAATTTAGACCATGTACGTAATTATACTGAAGACAGTTTGTTTGTTTTTTCTGTAGTGCAGACAAAAAGAAGAAGAAGACTGATGGCGTGACAAACAGCAATCTTTTTTTGTTTGTTTTCTAAATCAGAGTGGCTTTGGTGGCTACCCATGGTTTTTATCTCGCCTATTTCAGGATCAGGTAACAGGGTCATGGTGTGATCTTGCAGCTCAAGACCAGCACACCATTTTTGATCTTCTCTCATTTACATCTGCTTTTGAAATCATTCTCTAGCTTCCTGGTGGTTGCTTGCTAGTACGGTGTTCAACGACCATTTCTGTGCTGCGGCATGCTTCATACCAAACAAACCAGGAGAATAGACTTTGCATTCTTTTATTTTCAAGATTAGCTGCAAGAAATTAAATGTATAACACAATGTATGACAATGCAGTTCCAAATTTATTGCAAATGATACCTTATAACATCTTGATAACAGATATACAAAAAAACACATGTGTAAAATATAAATTTAAGATTAATTAACTTTATCCAGTGATGTGCATATTACCTATTCTGATATGAATACATAATGTATAAGTCTATTATACAGGTATAAATACCTGAGCAGAGGTTTTTAAGACAATTATGTTTACTGGTGTATCAGCAGGAACATCAGGCCTGCTCAGTCTCTGGGTGCAGAGATTGGTGAGCCAGCCGTCAAACGCTGCAGTACATGAATGGAGGCCTTTTTCACAGGAAATGCACTAACTACCCACACCGCTATCAGTTCTAACCAACATGATGCCCTCATTACTTCCTGTTGCACTTGAGCACAGAAAAAGTGAAATTCCCAGGACTAATGTTACTAATTGCACTTGTTTTCAAGAGGTGTCAAAACATTTGCTGTGAAAAAGGCCGTTTTATGGGACATTCTGAGCTCGACACTGGAAACTGTGAAAAACTGGAAAGTATTCAAATTAAGACTTTTAGTGCCCAGTTTATAGATTTGTGTCAAAAATTCCAGCCGTCTAATTAATGTGGTCACTTCATCGCAGTGAAACATCCAACATAATTCCAATCTATAAATTATCTTTTGAGAGTGAGTTGACCACAGTCCCAGTATCCAGTCAGAAATTTAACGTCAGGAGCCACAGTTCTGCACAGGTGTCCCTGAGGACGTCCCTGCTGCCGCTGCGCCGTCGACTCCTTCATTTTGTCCCGGGTTCAGGGCAGCAGTTGAGGAAGACTTGGATCTTCGCTCTGATTTGCTTTGAGCTACAAGTGAAAAACAAGCAAAATATGACATGTCACGACAGATAAAAAAAAACATTTTTTTTTCTCAAACATATGCATGCATGTAAGATAACGTAAGAGTCTTACATGCATGTTAAACAAGTGGCCCCTTAATGATTAAGATTTTTAAAAAATGATTGTCTTCTTTGAAGGATACAAGAAAATAAGCTTTGATGTCAGTTTCTTACCTTTTGCACTACATGGTGTTAGGGGGGGTTTCTCTTCCTGTTCTCCCTCAGAAAGAGAAGCCCTGATCTTCCTCACCACGTAGGCGCAAGCTACAATGTAAGAAGTACAAATATGCATTTTTTTTTAAATAGTCATTTCCCCCCCCTCCTAATTTAAGCAATACTTACTTTTTTATAAACATTTTGCTCACATTTTGTTTATATTAACTCAGCTTAGGTCAGTGAGATTTTATTTTTTCAAAATATTTCTACACCTTACTAAACTAAATGAGCAGCAGGGAAACACACTGCACTCCCAGTGCTCGGGTTACAATATGACAGAGAACAGCTGAGTCATTCCATGTCTGCTTTCCACAATGAAAAACAAATGTTTTAGGATGAATTCGAACCACGCAGTTAAGCTGTTTGTAAATAAACCGTTTAAACTGAGCCTTCAATACGGTCGACATAAAATGCGATTACACGGCGCGAATCAGGCTTTAAAAAAGGGCAGAAAAATCAAACTGGGAGCGGAAACATATCAGATAAAGGAGAGGAGCTCTTCCGCGTTTTATTGTCCGAGGAGGAAAATACTACCAGCACGAAAATCCAGCTTCAAAACTTATTTCACTTCATCAAATGAAATAAATTGTAAGGAATTTACAAAATCTCTAAAATGTAAATCTTGGTGCTAAGGGAAAATTATAAACAGAAAACTGTACTTATCAACAGGGGGTGGTCATTAATTTATACATGAATAATAATAATAATAATAATAATAATAATAATAATAATAAATACCTTTAACCAGCAGTCACACCATTAGTCTTTGGTGTTGTACGCTGAAGTTTCGATTAACTTCAGAGTCGTAACTGTCAGACTTGTTTACCCTCTTTCAGTGGCGCTCTTCCTGAACAATCTCAATATAAATACCTAGCGCTTCATAGAAGAAATACAACCAATCATAGACTAGGAATAATACTAGAGGCGGAGCTAAATAAACCCAAAATGATTGTGATTGGCTGAACCGTTACGCACA
Source organism: Poeciliopsis retropinna (assembly GCA_010277075.1). Classification (NCBI taxonomy): domain Eukaryota; kingdom Metazoa; phylum Chordata; class Actinopteri; order Cyprinodontiformes; family Poeciliidae; genus Poeciliopsis; species Poeciliopsis retropinna. The sequence continues at coordinate 14,541,947 of VMRM01000012.1, read as the reverse complement.
GTAAGATACAACAATCCTATTTAAAGAGATACACTCGTAAAACAAGGATACATAATCGGGATTGATGAGCCGCGGACTTTGTGGAGATGTCATATAAACTTTCCCACAGAGAAGTGGTCAGATGAGTGACGTCAAACTGTTACACAACGTTAACATTTACGTGATCTATAATTATGTAGTGCATCGAAAAAACTAGATTATTCATATAAAAAAAAAAAACCTTAATTGGTACTCGTTACAATCGTTGTTCAAAGAGTGATACCGGCAAAAAAAATGAGGACGTGAGTTTTCTTTTTCTTTTACTGTCTAATTCTTTGTGTTAAGTTACCCCTGAACCAGAGGTAACTTCAAAATAGATTACCTGGGCACGTATGGAAAATGGACTGGATATGCTCGGCTTTCCAAATTACGTTTTGCATTTCATTTAAAAATCAAAGTCACAGAATCTGGAGGAAGAGAGAGAAGGGGCACAGAAACTGAATTGGTTTAGTTCCAGTGGGAGTTTCCACATTGATCATTTGAGGAGCCATTTTTAGAGCTGGAGCTGATGCACTGAGTTGTAGAAGATGAAAGTCACAGCAGGCATCTTACCAGGACATTTCAGATCACTCCATGTTTCCCTCTGCTTTCAGGCTTCATGGAAATATTGCTTTCCATTTTCACCAGAACTTGACACCTATCCACACTGCTGAATGTAGCCAATACTTACCTTTACATTGGCTTACCATCACTGTGGTCAATGCATATGACCTAATATTCACAAAAAATCTGTGTCAATGTGAAGGTAAGTGACGTCAAACCCAAAAATATAGACGAGTTGAAACTGCTGGTAAAGCTGTGTGGTTTTCCTTTACACCTCAAAAGGACATATGCTGATTGTTTCCGTCTGCGCTGCATTTTTGTAGTAATTGATACTAAATGTACTGCAAACATATTGCTCAATGAACAGGTTAACATTCCAAAATAAATCAATTTTATTTCAGTTGTGTGGTAGCCTATTCTAATTTTCTGAGAAAACTAGAGATTTCATTAGCTGTAAAACAGTTACCAAAATTAAAATAAAACTTGGGAAAAAAAAACTGTGGAATGAATTTGAGTTTAAGTTTTTCACTTAAATTCTAATATATTGATTTTGATCTTAACTTTTCTGCAGATGTTAGGCAACTAAAAATATGTTCAATTTTTCTCAAACACCAAAATGCTGCACCAATAAGAAATGTAAAATTAAATAACAGTGGTGATTTATTAATTTTTACTCCTGTCACAGCTTAACCTGCTACAATAAGTTCAAACTAGCACAATACATGTAATAATTTATTGTTAAGCATTTATTGCAGTTTACAGAGCTTCTTTCATGTCATTTTAATTATAATGGCAAACATCAGGGTCAAGTTTCTACACAGTCCAACAAATACCTGTTATTTGAAGAAGCAGCACAGCAAAACAAGAACAACATAGTTTCTCATACATTCGTATATTCAATATATACACATAGATTTTTCTTTAACTTAAACCTTTGACAGTTCCATACAGCAAAACAAACAAAAACACAAATCTACTTTCTCCATAACATATATATTTTTTTTACAATAAAAATGGACTCGCAATCACCAATGAGAAAAATGTTTGTAGTTAAAGGAAGGAATGATTTGAGCTGTGAAGCTGAAAGGAGGAAGGCAATATTTGTTCAGTGTACACTCCATGGGATAATATTGCTAAAGACTGGCTGAATGGCCACCAATTTAATGCTGCCATAATTTAAAGTCAGGATTTTATATCAGTGCTGTAAACTCAAAAACAGTTCAGTGTTGTGCTCTTCCTCCCACCGAACTTTCACAGATACAACACAAGACATCAACACAAACACAAATATTCACCAGAGAACTGTAAGAATGCAGCAGGGGTGGTGATGGCAGGACTTAATCCATCCTGATCTTCTGATTGGTCATCCTGTAGATGATGCTGTCATATCCCGGGTCCATGTTCCACAGGTTGTAAGCAATGGCGATGACTGCGAGGGCCAGAGCGATCATCAGCCATAGCACGATATTGAAGATCACAGCGTACTGAAAGTTGTACTTGTAGGCCAGGTTGTAGGGGCTGCCCGGGTTACTCTGGAAATATTCAACCCAGTTAAATAAGCAAAACACAAAGTGTACGTAGACACATTTATCTAATTTAGTTGTTATATAGCATTTACTAGGTAGATACAGTCTGATAAAACAATCTACAACAAATCCTCTACTCATAATGATCATAATATTCAGTTTGTGTTCAAACCGCAACACTCACAGGTATCAATGAGGGAACACTTAACAATTACAACACATCTTTATTATATATTCTATTATGTGACAAAATTACTCAGACTGTCGCTGCTTAAGTTAATCCTGACTGGATGCACAAAAATGACAACTAAGACTAACCTGGTGACACGCCCAGATCACTATCTCAGTAAACCTAAACAAGCACTTCCATCCGGCTAGTTCATAAAATGACAATTATGCATCTTATTGGCAATAAAAACTGCTTACATATTAACTGAGAAGATCGACAGAAGTGTAACATTTCACAACATGCTACATCAGATGATAAGTCACATTTCCATATGACGTATACAAAGAACTCTGGAGACTAAATTTACAAAAGGAGAAATAGCTTTAATTTAAATTGAGTGTGCTCAAGGTTATGAGCTCACAAGACAACCCCCATACGTTGTCAATAATTCAAGGAAAATTAGCAATTCCTTTAGATTTTTTTATGAACTAAAAATTTCCCAAATCATAAACTGTTTTGATTATTCTTATTGTAGCAGAATATCTAAGTCCAGGTTTGACCCTCTGTAGTTTTCCAGCTTCTCTTAATTTAATGTAGTTGTGTGAAGCACTGAAAACCTTGCACAAAGCCTATTTTATGTTTCAATAAACAAAAAATGGATTTCTTAAAACTAAGTGTTAAAGGCCTCTGTTCAGTGTGAACTTATAGTGTGTTTTTGTGTAGAAATACCAATGCATTTTAATATTCAAAACAACATGCTGCAACATTTCCTTGTTTGTTTTTTTTTTTTTTATACAAAAAATTTATAGTAAAGCAGTTACTATAAAGTACTACTAATACTCCCAGATATTTTGTGTATGTTTGGAGTAGCTTATTGATTACAATTGTGTATCTTGTTTTCAATTTTATGCACGTTTAAGTTTCTTGGTATAAATGGTTTAACTACCCATTCCTCATTAAATAACTGAACTAGTGCTCTTTCTGTCTCTCTCTCTCTCTGCTGCCACAGTTTATTAGAAGTAACAAAGGATCCTTTCAGACTTACAATCTGTTTAGATTCCAAAATTGAACGAGACTTTCTGGTCAAAGGAGCTTCAAAGGTTTTCACAGTAACAACCTCCACTACAGCCCTGTTGCCATAGAGTCGATACATGTCTTCTCCAAACTGTAATAAAAAAAAAGCAAGGGCCTGGTTAAAACTGAAGTAAATTAAAGATAATGTTGACAGTTTTACTCCCTCAGATTTCCTCGTTACCTTCTGGAGGACAGAAGCAAGAATGGCTGTGGCGTCGCGGTACTGAGGAGAGTCTTTGCCATAAAGACGACTCAGCTCCTCCAAGCCGGACAGCTCCAGGGAGTACAAATCAGGGGAGAAGTCTTTGGCCAGATGTCTGTGCCTCTGGAGCTGTGAAAGGAGAAGATCTCATTCAAACCTGATTCACCAGTTTCCTTTCTAGGATGGAAAAAAAAAAAAAAGAAATCTGGGGCAGCTTACCAGAGCGGTGATATCGTGCAGTACTTGAACCTCAGACAGGAAGAGCAAGTCAGCCTAGGACCAAAATAAGTAGAAAGGTTATGTTGCGAAGTTATGTTGGAACATAATCATACAGACAAAATCGTTTTCAGGTTCAAATTAGGGCTGCAGCTAATGATCAGTTTAGCAATGGATTATTCGAATAAAAAAATTAAAACATTCAGTCGCTTTTTTATTTAACCATGTAAGCCTTTTGAGAAAATTTCAGAAATATAATAACAGATGCAAATGAACCAATATTCCTATTTACTTCAAATAAAAATCATTCTTATGTTTTTTTTTTTATTTTAACAGAAGATGTAGCTAACGTGTACTGCAAATGTTAGACACCAACTTCTGAATTTCTGCTTAGGGAGTTGAGGGGAAGAGAAGTCAGCACAGAGCCATCCTGGGATAGGCGTGCACGGATCTGCTGTAAGGTGACCGGAAGGTCCTCAAATACAGCATTGGCCTTGCCAAGCATGTACAGTCGCTGCAAGGGACAAAACATCAGGCAAAGATATAGAAAAATAAATAAGCATATTTAATGGTATTTATTATTCCTGTTCTGTGTAAGCTGATTTTCTTTTTTTTTACCTCCTCACTTGGAGCCAGTTGCAGCACTACTGGGGTATATTCGGAAAACAAAGAGTGGACCGTCTCTGCAACACTGTCCAGGGTAAAGGGTACTGGCTGAGAGAGGAGAAGCCAGCAGGACACTGAGCAAACGTATTCTCATTATACTGTCGATTTTAATCTACTTGTTTCCAAGAATCACTTGACTCACATTTTCCAGGGGGTAGGAAGCCACAGTCTGAGGAAGAGCCAGGCTGTCAACTCCTCTCACCACCACCAACACATTAGCCCGGGGACGCTGGAACAACGGACCAGCCTGGAGGCCAGGCCACAGCAGATCCTGGGCAAACAAAAACATATCGCATTTTTTAAGCTACCAACATTGTGATCTCAGCACGCAAGTTATGCTTTTCTTTACTGCAAATAAGATACCTCTTGAATAGAGAAGCCCATAGTCAGAGCCACTACATCAGGGACTTTCTCTCCAGAAACCGGCCAGTCTCCTTTCTGGAACGACACAAACTCGGGAGCCTGAAGGACCGTGAAGCTGTCTCCACTGACACCTGAAGAACAAAGGAGATTCTTGTCAGCCCAAGCAAAATAAGACACGTTTTTAAAAGATTTTGCAAAACCTGATGATTAATTTTAGCTAAACAGTTGCTACTTTTATCCCCACCAATATACTACAAAGCTCTCACAATGACATTTAATGCTCCGTTTAAAGTTACCATGCCTTGTAATAGTTTTATGTCTGCACTACGTGCATACATTTTAAATAAAAATAAATCAAAACAGAATAGGTAGCCTCATTTGCAGACCAAAGAGAATGTGAAATCTTGGCAACAACGTTAACAGCTCCGTGGATGGAGAAATACACTCGTGACATAGAGCAGCAGCAAAGATGGAAGTTAAAGAGGAACCAGTAGCTCAGAACAGTGTCACATGACAGCACAGGCTAATAATTAATAACCAGAAACTAGACACCACGTTATTAGAAACATTTTCAATGGATATAATTGTGACCTTAAAGAGTAAATGACACATTTAACCTTAATGCTAGCATAGCGACTAGCAAAAAGCAGGAGTTATGTTAAGCTATTCGATAAGTTTCATGAAGCCGGAGCTGAATAGTTTTCCAAAACCACTGGTATAATTTTTCTGATGCTCATTGACAGTTGAAGCAAAACACGGGAATAACAGAAAAAAAGCGAAATGACCATCCTAACGATGCTCATTTAGCGACCTGTAACTTGAATATTGAGGCCGCACATGAATGAGTAAGAAATACGACGAAGCAGGTTTGTGAAACTATGAGTGTCGATTGTTTAGCTTTGGACACTTCCTACCTGCTGAGGCAAGGCAATAGAGAGCAAACGCGAAGGTAAAAACAGCTTTCATGGTTCGGCAGGTCGTCACCGACATCTTTCTCCCACGAACAGCAACGGTCAGCTGACCGGACGCCTTGGCAGAACAAAGCATGATGGGAGCGTTTGTAGTTCGTAGCAGCAAGACGAGCCAGCTACGACCGGCTGTCTAAAAATAATGAAATATTAGAGGGGAATGCAGTCTACAGTTTTTGTGTACTATACGTTCATCTATTAAGGTGAAATGTTTATATCTGTTCATTTAGATAACTGTATTTTCTATGTCTGGGTTATATTGCTGCGTTCCATACACCTGGGAAGTCGGAACTAGGAGCGGTCCAGTTAAAGTGGAACACCGACCAAAATAACAGGAGCACCTACCTTAATGGGAAAGAATGCATGGTTTTTAAACTGTTTTACAAATGACATCTGAAGAGAGCAGCCTCTTATTTAGGGATATTCAACTCTGATACCCCAGTTTGAATTAAATGGGGGAGGGGAGTCTTGTTTTTCTTGTGCTATAAACATTGTGATGATAAACTTCCATGAAAATAAAATCTATTCTGTGGTTGTTGTGACAAAGTTAACTGGGTTACTTTGTCACAACAATCAGTTCCGAGTGTGATTTATCCTTAACGATTGATTTAAATGTTAAATAATTTGAAATGGGGGTGGGATTATTGGCAAACATTTTTGCCAGACAGATTTCACATTTTAAAGAAAATAAAATGTGAAATCTATCATATAAAACAAAGAACTTAAGTACTTGCATTGTTTCAATGGAAATACTTAAATATTTTTTAAATATGACTCAACTACTACAATATTTTCCTTAATTTTCAATTATTTTAGACAGTCTAGACAATACAATTTAAAAATTTTAAGGTTTATTGGATAGTTTAGCTATTGATTATTTTTCTATAATTTTAGTATCTTTTTAAAATTGATATTTAAAGTGTTTCTCCTTTTTTCCCATTGTTAGGATGTGGCGCTGCTTAAATGAAGTTTAAAAATGATAGTTCATCTATAGAAATCCATTAATTTTCTTTCAATTTAGGATCAGTTTTTTTTTATTCTAAATTTTCCTTCATGGCCTCATTAGTTTTTTTTTTTTTTGATAGTCCGGCTTTTGAATGCCATATTTAAATTCCTATACTTTTTTTTTTCAAAAAATAATATTTTTTTCACCATTCAGCTGGATGAGAATCCTGTGTGGGATCATTCAGACCCCTAGGGGGACTCGGGGATCCCATTCCCAGATCCGGAGGTGGAGTCTGTGTGTGTAGGAAGTATCTCCACAGATTGGCTGAGTGTGTGCAGAACAGTGACCTCCTCCGCAGCGAGCGTGTCGCTAACCACCGTTAAATTTCAACCAAACAAAAACACATCCACGGGAGGACACCGGGCGCTTGCGCTTACTCGCCTTCGAGGATATAAAGATTTGGTCTCTTTCCTCTATTCCCTCCCCCCCCACCACTTTTCGTCCAGGCTGAAGCGGTGCAGCAGCAGCTGGGGCCAGAAGCGAGCAGTATGCATTCAGACTGCAGGCTGCTATGGGCAGAGCGGTAATGGTGGGCAGGGGACCGACAGGGGCCGGGGTGCTCGTCCTGTCCGTGCTCATCGTTCTCACCGCGGAGGGCTGTCGAGGGCAGAAAGGTTGGTGCCACACCGCTGCGGGGACAACCGGAGGAGACCCGTGTGACCGCAAATACACGAACACATCCCGGTTTAAGGTGTTGTTGTTGGGGGTGGCTTTTAGGAAGTGTTATTGTCCGGCTAACTGAAACCTGCCTTACATGGCCGTGTGTCTCTGTGTGTACGTGAGCTCTGCTTCACGCCGCGCACTGTGGAGGGAGGCCGGTGTTTTTTGGTGGAAAACTGCTCAGGGGAAAAAACCAGGCAAACCGGTTCCTGAGACGTTTTCATTTTTCATTTTGTTAACGTTTATAACAAACGAACAGCCGGCGTTTTAAGGATTTTACTGTCAAAGCAACAATGTGTTTCTGATTTTAGTCTCCCAATAAACTGGTTACCATTTAAGTTTACCATTTGTTAGGCCTTTTTATGGGTTGGTTTAAAGAACGACGCCATTTAAAAACGTTTATGACCTTTTCTTTGCCATAAACAAAATTAAATGATTGGTACACATCACAGAGGACTGTGTGTTAAGCACAAAACTGGACCCAAATAAAAGCATAGTTAAACTCAAACTCAAGTTTAACTAAACTACACTCATGGATTGGCTTTTCCTAACACTTTGGGGGCTGGGGGTAAACACGTGCCCAGTTTGCCATTAACTTATTGACTCTAGCAGTACTTTTTTAAATATACACAAAGATGGTATTAAATCACCTCAGGAATGATTACTGGTGTTGCAGAGCGTAATGTGAGATGGAGCTCACTCTGCAGTTTTTCAGTAACATTTCTGAGTCATTGTCGTGTTTTGTTCTGCTCATCTGGATAATGTCCACTCAGAGGGCTCTTGCATAACTCAAGGCTCGCATAATATTCACTTAGCACCATGGCGTGTGTCTGCAAAGTTTTATCACACAGCCGGGAATCCAGAATAAAGTTCAAACAATTACCATAACAACATCTCTCACAGTACATTTGGTAATACAGTTTTAAAATGAAAACAGCCTAGAGCTACAGCTGAATGCGTTGGACTACTAGCATTGTGCCTGGGTGTCTTGTTTTTCCTCAGTAGGATTTGCTAAATAATAGGTGAAATGCAAAATTGTTTTTAGAAGTCATCTTAAATGTTCCAGTTAATAGTGTTTTCTGAATATTCTGTCTTGTTGGTGGCATTGATTAAAAATCAGGTAATTTACTTTTGGTAGTCTTTTTGATGTCCTCCTATATCACAAAAGTAGATTGTTTTTTTTTAGTAAGTAGTAAAAAACGTTAAACTACAATGTACTCTACTCATCTTTGGGTATATTAAATAATTTGGTTAGGCTAAACACTGCTGTTAACAGGTGTTGATTGGTATAGAAGAGTGATTTTTATTCAACATTCATGGCTCGAAATGCAACTGTTTGACTGACAGGACACAGAATGTTGTGAAATTGACAAACAATGAGACTACGTTCAATAACGTTGATGATACTAAATATTAAGGCAAAATTTGTAATTGGCCTTTAAAAGCAGTACATATCAAAAGCAATATTGATCAAATTATCCCGCCATTGAGAAAATTCCAGCCCAGCCAAGTAGATGAGTATGGAGGGGCAACACGTGGGCAGGAGGAGCTTGTTGATCTGGGCCTGCAATGAGATGCTTTGTCTGATGTTTAATGTTTTCACCATGCAAATCACTTTGAATTGCCCTGTTGCTGAAATGTGCTCTACAAATAAACTTGCCTTTTACTGCTAATTGTATTCAGTCTAGCAGCTGAGCTTATCACTGAACATTATATTCTTGGAAATGATCAAACTTCATCCAACTTCATAATAGGGCTGTTATTATTGTTGAATAATGTAAGAATATCAGTTATACTGAACCCACATTTCTTTCTCTTTTTCCCCATCACTACAAAGTCTCCATCGCTTTATCAAAGTCGACATCAAGGGCAGTGAAAGTTCATCCAACTGACTGGAAATTTTTTTGGCACACTGAGCATTAAAGCATCTCATTAGAAATGTAATACCCCCCTAAATACTGCATCAAGGCAGTCATTTGCAATTGTAATATAAACTGCATCAATATTGAGATGATGACTTACATTCAATGCATTGTGCAGATCTACTTAAATGGAGCACCACCTAAGACAGTAACAACAGTTTCACTGTCGTCTTCCAGCGTGTGTGCATGAAGTTTTAAAAATGTTCCCATCTGTTTGAGGACCAACTAACTCTTCAGTTTTGTTTGTAGGTGTTCAGGTTTTCAGCCATAATCCTCCTGCCTATGCAAAATAGGTTTGACTTTATTAAGCTCATTCATTTGTCGAATAGGATTGAGGGTCAGGAACCAGCAATCATAAGCTGTCTGATTATGAGACTGAAAACTTTCGAGGCTTAAAATGCGGAAATATTTTTTATAGCTGGTTTTTAAGATTGTAGGGAAATCAACTAGTTTTTCTGTGTTGCCTCAGCTTCAATTCTACAGATTGAAAAATATAAATGTATGATCCTACATTCATTTAATTGAACATTCATGATAGTGAGTGCAACATTAGGGATGTGTAATCTCTCTTTTGACCTCATCAAATGCAAAGTATGTTTGTTCTGAGCAGAAATGTGTAACTGAGACATCTTGTTTTGTCTTAAAACCGAGGTCACGATTTGTGAGCTAGTGCAAGGTTTAAAGATTCAAACTATTTGCACTGTTATTGCTCCTGGTTTCTCTAGGCAGCTGGATCAGGTTGTTAAGATAATGAGTAGATGTACAAAAGAGTGTGTTCGGGTTTCAGAATGCTTCAAACCTTTAATTTCCCAGAAATTACTTACGATAAAGGAGCTGAAGGGGAAATTATGTAGGAAAACTTCCAGGTTGAAAGGTTCGTGCAAGTAGATTCATCTGGTTGCACAGAGCTGATCAATTAATTTGAACCACTTAATGGACCTTTACATTGGAGTCCGAGTCTCCCAGGTGCACCTACAACAAACACAACTTCCTATGGTGCTATGCAGGTCGGATGACAATTTGGGGTTGTGTCTTGCACAATTGCACAAATGATGGGGTGGAAGATGGTTTCTGATTCATCTGGGACATTTCTTGGGCTTGAACCCAAAATGTCAATGTGAGCTACCTGGTGATACATTGTGCTTGGAAAAGCTTCGTTTGTCATTGTGTTGCTTCTGGTTCAAAATTCCTCCATTTCCAAGATGTCCCAGTCAGTCCGAAGGGGGGGACTTTTATGAAAAAATAACTTGACCTTTGTCCTCTGCAGTTCAGTCCTGGTACTTGGTGCCGAAAGTCAGTCTGTCTTTGATGTTATACTTTGAGAAGATCAGCTTCTGTGTCTGCTTTCCCTAGCATTGTCTACTTTACTCTATGTAATAGCAATCATACCAGCATGCTGCCATTGCTCTACACTGGTGGAAACCAAATCCTTCAGCTAAATCCTGTTTAGGCAACGCTTTGAAGCTTCTTAGCAGTTTGATCATTTGTTGATTGGTTTGCAGTCTTTCTTGTAACAATATATTCAGACTACCTTCATGAAAATTGATTACAACATGTGTAAATAGCCATGGTTCGCCGTAGGAAAAATGATTTCAAGCCACTTTAAGCAGCCATTTTGCTCTTCTAATTCAATAAAAATGACAGAGTGCTATCAGTTTAGCTCTCCTGGTTAATAATTTCCTCCTTGGCAGACCATGAGATCACAGAAAAGATGATAACTGGTCATTTGTGTCTGGCCAAAACACAGCGTGCAACCTATGTTTTTGCAATTAAGGAAGTTTTCATTCATTTTGGAGAAAAAGGGCATTTTGTCTGAATAGCAACTTTCTGAATTGCAACTTAGACACGATGCAAAGTGTCGCCATAAAAACTGAAGCAGTGAAGATTTTTATCAGCCTGAAAACTTTTGTTCATTGAACATCTTCTGGGGAAGCCAGGATTGCATTAGAAGTCAGGACTGTGGATGGTAATTTCCCAAGGTAGCGTAAGAAACAGAAAAAAGGTGAAAATTCAAAAAAAATTTTGGCTAATAATGGTCTCCAGTTTCCTACATTGCCAGTAAAAGAAAATAGATGAAATTTGATTTTATTTTGTTCATGCGGAGCAGTAAAGAGAGACAAGAATCTTCAAAAATACTGGAATTCCCTCACCTTATTTTCTAGCTCATTGTCCAAATGTTGTTCCTCCGTGTCACGCCATAATTTCTTTTTTCTTCTTCTTGCTTCTTTGTTCATTTGTCCCTTCCCTTTTTACTTTCCTTTGTAAATATAAATGTGTGTATTTATGTTGCACTGCAGGTGATGGCTGCGGCCCCAGTGTGCTCGGGCCCAGCAGCGGGACGCTATCCTCTCTGGACAATCTGAGGTCATACCCGAGTGACACTGTGTGTGAGTGGGAGATCACTGTGCCGCGTGGAAAGAGGATCCACTTTCGATTTGCTCTGCTGGACTTAGGAGACAGTGACTGCCAGGTCAACTATCTCCGGCTCTACAACGGCATCGGATCCAAAAAGACTGAGATTGGTGAGAAAAAAATAGATACTGACTGGTTTTCTGAAACAGACTTTTAGCCATCAGGTTTTAGGATTAGAGGGTGACTTTTAGGAATGACTAAAAGCCACCCTTTGCTTTAGGTCAGGCAGCTCTTTGTCCCAGTTTATAAACTGCACCGACAATTTGATGTTTGCTGCAAGTGAAGTTGCACAGCTATTTTTGTTTGTGTGCTTATCAAGAAAAAAAGCAAAAAAACTAAACACATGGGAACATTCAGCAGTTACTCTGTGGTGATCAAATAGTTTTGAAGTGATTTTTGACTGGGATGATCAGTTTTTGGTCTGCCATCATTAAAATAACTGCAAAAGTATTGTTTTTGCTACTCTCAATCCCAAGTTTCAAAGTTAAGGGGCATGGATGCAAATTCCCTCCATATTTTTTATGTTTGGATGGATAGATATAAATTTACATTGAAGTTTAAGCTTGCAACGTTACTAATTGTTTAAAGGGTTTATGAGATATAAGCACTTTTGGTGTGCACAGTGTAATGTTTTTGGTTAATTGTTAAACTTGTGAAGTTTCATGCAAAGCTTAATTTTAAGGAAACCAAACTCTACAGTGCTGATGCTCACTGGTTTGAGTAGAACGATGTCCTGGTTATATTTAAAGCTACCCAACTAAAAGTTGGAGTACCTTTACTCTGGTCATGTTTCTAAACAGAAAGTCTTAGTAAAATGTATTATAAAGTTTATATGGGGTAGATTAACTTAGAGACAGTCAAACCACTAACCTCAAGCCCAAAGCAGCCCACTGTACTTTGACACATGATACTGATACTTAAAGCTGCTTTCACCTTTGTTTAAAGAACACACAAAAACATAATGGATGGGTATTCCTGGGGCTCTCTGTGGTTCCACAAGCAGAACCACAGAAGCCCACTTTGTGTGTAGGGATGAAAGCAGCAGCCATTTATGAGAGGATTGTAGCAGTCAGAGAGAAACGCAAGCATTTCTCACTGAATTTAGGCAGCTTTGTCCACAGTCACTGTCATTGACTAAAATTATAATCCACAGTCTGTGTTTGCACTTCTGAGACATACTACACAGTCTTAAAGGAAAGTAATTGAAATGGAGCTAATTAATAGTTAAAAAAAAATACACGTCTGTATTTTTATTTCTTAATTATAAGTAACTGATCTTTTGTAGGACGAGCGTTGGATTCAAAACAACAGTCTGACCTGACACCAGACTTTTGAGTAGACAACAAGCCAACAATAATGACACTAGATTGGAGATAATAAATATTCTGGTTGAAATTGAGGTCTTATAGAGTCTCAGTGAATTATTGTTGCGAGCAACTTAATAATGTTGCATAATGGATTATTGTGAGCCGTGTAGTTCTCGCTCTCTTTACATTTCATGTTTTATCAAAAGGCCTCTAGGATTAACCCTTTAAAAGTGAGAGGAAAGTAACTGTGAAAATATGCTGATCAACCAGAAATTTGTGACGCTGCTCATTCTGTTACAGTGGAATGTTTACTGGCCCCATACCAGCATGAACACCTCATACTGGGTGATGGGAGTGTCATGGTTAGAGCTTGATTTTGAAACTTGGAAGTCAGTCATCTCTTAGTCAACTTAACCTGATGTATAAAGTCCTGCTCCTTAGTTTGAATTCAGTTATGCTAATATAATTTTTTTTTTCTGGACAATTGCTGCTATAAGATTTGATGTGGATTAGGCCAAGAATTAAACTTGGGCTTAAGTTTGATTTCATTTTGTTGTGGTTGAGGGAACACTGGATGAAGTGGCTGGAGGAAATCCAAAAAGATTACTTGATTATGCTGCATACATTGTCACACTGCTTGGAGAAAGCTTGGACTTATTATGAATATTGAGGTTTTAAAAAAAGTCACTTTAAAAAAAATACACATATTTTCCATCCTACTATTCCTACAGTTTGAAGTAACTTTAATGAGTCATCAAGGGAAATGTCCTGGCGTGACCTGTTTTTTCTCCAGCTTTATAGAGCTTAGCATAGTGAGGCGCTGCCCTTCCCCCACATGTTGCTGCACATTGCTCAGCTGAAAGGGGGTTACTATTTTCTCACTTACAATAAAGGCAAATTGTTGTGTAGATATTTCTGGTTACTCTGGTCATGGTGTACAAACTAAAGGAGTGGTAGATGAGCAGTAACATTTTTCTAAAATGACATTTAGAAAACCGTGACATCATGCCTGTAAAGCAGCTGAGTGAATGCAGGCTGGCAAGTTGAGGCGACACCATAACTAATTAACCAGCCAGCGTCACTTGTTATGCCTGTATTACAACAACAAAACAAACAAAGTACATTATCGTGCATACTTTCTTAGTAAATCTATGTGTAAAATTTCACTAATCACTATGCTTTTTATTTCTTCATTAAAGTGAAATACTGCGGTTTGGATCAGAAGGTTGATGAGCTGATCGAGTCTTCAGGCAACCAGGTGACCGTCCAGTTCAGGAGTGTGATGCACCGTTCAGGACGTGGATTCTACCTGTCCTACTCCACCACTGAACACTCAGGTATGAAGGCTGCTGGCTTGCTCTACACTATTCTGTTTTTTTTTGTTTTTTTTGTCTTCATTCTCCAGTGGCATTCATTTTAATTAAGAGTCCTGAGCACCGTTTTTGTTTTAGCCCTGGAGGTAAGAGTTGCTAGGATTTTCTGTGTTAGTCACAGCTGTTTTCTTTCTGTACCCCAGCTTTATTTTTATGACTATGAAGTAATTGTATTGTCCTGAAAAAACACCCATACACAAATCTTTTAACATATGGGTTTGTCTAAAAGCTGGCAGCTTGTTGCATTTTCCTTGTCTCTGTATGTCATTTGACCTGTACTATCAGATGTGCAGTTGAAACCAGATGTTTACATACACTGTGTAAAAAGGAATATAACCGTTTTCTCTCACTTCTTGGCATAAAATGTGACTGAAGGTTTCCTGGATTACATCAGTTAGGATGACCAGGATTATTGCTTTTTCCCTGAATGCAAGAATGATGGCTTCATATTCGGAGTTTTACTCATTATTTGGCAGAATTTCACCCTTCAAACTTTGACATGGGTCAAATGTTTTGGGTATCCGTCCACAAACTGAACTGGTATAACCAGGTCAGGGTTATAAGCGGCTGTACTCAGACCCCTCTTGCAGATCAGGCTTTTATGATACTTGAAAATATAAATTTTTATGTTCCTAATGCCAGTTTGAAACTAAACTAGTTTGGCCTTAAAACATCTTAAATTCATTGTAAGAAAAAGTAAGTTAATTTATTAATCACAGGTATAAAAAAGTTGTCCTGGCAGTAATATTTAATCTCTTCTAGGTATTTTTGTCGTGGGATTTTCTGTTAGGTAAAAGTTTGAGTCGCATGCTGACATCTTTATTGTGTTGTTGAGGCTAATATTAACTACATATGCTAGCTACCCTTGCTAGCTAGCCAATAAAGTCTTAAAAAGTCTTAAATTCGAGTTTGTGAAACCTGCAGAAAACCGGGTTCCAATCCTTACTTGTGTCTACCTTTTTTTACCCCCAAATGTAACAACCGTTACGGCAAAACTTTTCTACTTTAAGGTCATTCGAACTTAGGACATGTCTGTACAGATTTTGTTCTTTAGCATCAAATCCATTTGGAAACAGTAATCTTGCTTTCTAAACTGCTTTTGTAGGAATGACTTCTTCCTCTCTGAGTGACCTCTTAGTCCAAGTCTGTTAGGGATTCGTTAGATAATGGACGCTCACTTAGCAACTTCAGCTTTTACCGGCCTCCGTCCTGGACAGAGTGATAGCTAGACCTTCTTAGAACAGATGAATGTGGCATCTTTTATTAATTGTTTGTTCCCAAGGATGAACCAAACTTGTAGAAATCCAGTTCTCTTCCTGACATCTTGTCTGATTTCTTCAGATTTTTCCTCTATTGTCATATAAGGAAATGTTTGAGGTTGTTCTTTTAAAAATACATCTTTGCATCCAAAACTTGAGAACTTAAAAGCTTGCGACAAACAAATATCTTGTTTATCTTAGTAGACATGTTGGTCAGTAAGTTACAGAAATATTCTGGGGTTTAACGGTCATCGTGACTCAACTGAATCACACTGGGTGGCATTTTTCCCACCGCAAAGCTGATGCATGAGTTTTCCTAACATGATCATTCAGGTGTGTGTGGGTGGGCAGCTTGAACAAAAAAATTAACCAATCACCATGGTGATGCGAGGTGGCTTTTTTCCCCCCTCTCTTTTCTTTTTTTTTTCCATCTTAACTTTGTTTTCGAGGTACAGTTTTTGGTCATATTAATGTGGTCACGACAGAAGGAGGCTGCAAGTCACCGCAGAGTTTACATGACATTCCCAGCAGCCCACGTCATCCTGCGAGACACGACTGCTGTGTTTGATCACCCATTGTACTCCCACAGGCTCGCAGGGCCACTTTGTTGTTTTTCAGCGTTTACATGGAAAGATTCACGTCAGGTTCAAAATTCAAATTGAATCTCCTCGGATTTATGGATTCAGATTTATTTTCCTTTGAGTGATGTAGTTTAAGCCACAGTTAGGACAAATCCAGTTGGTTGGCAACATGCGAGCAGCTGCAGGGAGTTTTCAGGTCCGATCCAAAGTGTTTTGTAGAGGTCATTCGGTTACTTTTCTACTTGAGTCATCTTGTACATGCTTCCCTCATGTGGAAACATTTGACATGGCTCCCACAGAATTTTATTCTAAGGTCCTCTGAAGACCTGCACAGTATATGGAACAGCAGTGTCAATAAGTAAAATATCTCAATTATAATGGATGCTATGTTTGATGGGGTATAATATTTCACATGCTGTCCACACATCCTTGTAAAATCTCAAATTTTGTAACAAAAAAGTAAGTTTGGCCTTTTGTGTTTTTTCCCAGATCTTAAATTTTGTCTCGACAGAACTATTTAATCTTATATTATATATGCATGGATTTTTATTCCCTTTGCAGGACTTTTTGATCAGGCAAAAGTTTGACTCGCACTCAGACATTTTCAGTATGTTCTGTGACTCAAGATCGTTGACTCTGCCACTAACATTTTCAGCAATGGTATCTAAATAATTTCCTGAAATTGTACGGCCCTCGCGTTTAGCTTTCTATAGGCAAAAGTGAATTTTCCTGATATTTATAAAATCCTTATCTGCACAAGGAGAACTTGTGCAGAAGGAGGAGGTAATTAAGCCATTTCATTCCAGTGTTTTGTACCTGTGCTACATCTAAAAACTGCAGTACAGAGGTGTGAATACTTTCACTTTCACATTTCAAGAAAAATGTAATCAATTTTAAAAATTTCTGTGCTTTAGAAGTTTCTCTAAAAACCCGTCCGCTTTTGGAAAACAATGGTTTTTATTTTGAGCGCTGTACTTTGTAATTTTCAGACAATTGATTGCAGAAAACACAAACGGTGGTTGCTTGTTATGGAGGAGGAGAGAACATTTGTTTTGCAGCGACATGCGGAGAAACCAGTTCTGATGCCATTTGTTTTTCTTTTGCAGATTTAATCACTTGCCTCGACAAAGGATCCGATTTCCCAGAGGCAGAGTTCAGGTGAACGTTGTTTGCTTTGGGTTGATTTTATTTAGTTTTTTTGTTCAAAGACCAGACTGATACTCATGGTGTTTTTGTTTTGTTTCTTCATAGCAAATACTGTCCTGCAGGCTGCTTGACATCTACAGAGAAGATTTCTGGAACTACACCAAATGGATACAGAGAGGTGAGTACTGCCACGTCTTGGTTTGATGACCTCACAGAACCCCTGCTGTGCTTTAGGTCACAGTTGCTTAGTCTCTTAATGATGACCTCATTAGTTTTATTTTTCTTGGAGCTTTTGTGTTTTTTTTGTTTCTTTTTTAAATTTTGCTGGAAGATGGAGGGAAGGGTGTTCCTGACAGATGGGAAGACAGGGAGGAGCGCGGGGGCGTGCGCTTCAGGGAGCGAGGCGCCCCACAGGAACAGAGGAGGGGCAGGGTCACTGGGTAAAAGGGAGGTTAGATAATAGTTTGGCTGAAAATAATAACCCTGTAATCCAGTCCAGCTGCAGGAGAGCGCCGAGCAGAGCTGCGTGTCGAGTGTTTCTGGAGAGACAAAAACCTGCCGAATGAGTCAATGTTGTTAAAATGCCAGAGAAACGCGTTGCGTGTGGATGCCGGGGGTGTTTTTATTTGCATGTGATTCATTCATATTTTGCTTTCTGGAGGGTGTGTGTAATTCCAGAATGGTGATTGTCAATACGTTGTATTAGTCTTTCCACCCAGATTACTGTTTCATTCTTCTAAGTGTCTTTTACCCTCTCCGACGTCTTGCTCCTGCGTCCCGCTTCTACGTGTGTGTTTAAGTGTGCAGTTTTCTCTGTAGGAGGCAGGGTACAGTGACTTTTGTCGCAGCGGTTTGCTAAGCCTCTCTCCAGGATGTGGCGTGCGACTTTTGGGAAGTTTTAAGAGTCACAGCGAAGGTGTTGATGGCTTGTGGCAGCCTTTTTACTGCTGTGTTCGTGCATAAATCCCAGCATGCTGCATGTGTACTTGTCACTCTGCGGGTCACCAGTTTTCCCACAATCTTCTCAGCTGTGAATTCCACTGTGGGTCTTTTTTCCCGTAATAAAATTTCACTCCTGCTCGAGCAGCTGCTCGTATGGAGGATCTCCTCCCCTGGAAGAGGTGGGGGTGGCAGGGTAATGTGGGTTTTTCCTCAGCTGCTCTGTGATGTGGAGGCAGGTTTGGACAGGAATGCGGTCGGCCGTGACTCATTCCCATCAGTGGCTCCTGGTGTCCTCCGTACAGAGAGAATCTGATGAATCAGGATGATGTCACTTATCTGCTCGAGTCTGAAGGTTAAAGTGATCACACTGTAAAGCAAGGCGGGCACCACATCGCTGCATGAAACTGGCAGCGGAGCTGCAGCGGCTAACGTAAACTTCTTATTGGTCATTGCTTCACCCAGGAACATCAGGTTTAATTAAAGTAAACCTCAACAGTCTTTGTTTCAGAGGTTTTCTTCAGATTGCATGGCTGATTGTGGAATAATCCTTGAATTAATCCACAGTCATCAACTAGCGATTATTTTAGTAATCAGTTATTTTGACAGGCGATTATTCAGATAAAAAATTTGCAACGTTCAGTTGATTTTTAACTTTGTCACAACAGCCCTTTTTTTAATACAATATAAGAAATACATTAAAATGCATATAAACTAATAATTCCTTTTTTAAATAAGAAAATGTAAACTTTATTACCTAAAATATAAATTTTATTACCTAAATTGCCATAGCATACCATTCCTTAATGAACACTTAATCAATTGCAGCAAAGGATCTAACTACAGCTAAAACAAAACTTCTAACTTCAACATGTGAAAGGGTTCAGCCCTTTATACAGTGAAGGACTACTCTGTAATTTCATTGGATTAACCGATTGATAATAGGACAGGAAAAGATGCCTAACAGGATATAGTTTTTGTTTTTTATAGAATTTGAACCAGGTTAAACTAAAACTATGACATTAAAGGAGTTAAGGGGAGAATGTATTTACAGACAAAGCAGGTTCTTCTTTTTAATTGCAAATATATTATGCAGTTTTATCTTACCTACTCCTCTGGTGTTCTTTGAGCAACTTTTTAGTGTGTGTAGTCCAGTTAACAATTGATCGATTACCAAGTTAGTTGACAATTACTTCAGTAAATCGATTAATCACCATTAAGAGCTTCAGCTCTGCATCATTCATATAATATTTTTGCTAGAACTTCACAATATATTGAATCGCAAAAGCAATTGCATGCACTCAGTATTTGGTGTTCTGTTGTTTTAGTATTGCCGCCCATTAACGCCCTGCATGACGGTAACATATCTGGCTAGTTGGATGGACTTGTTTTACCCTTGGTGTCCATATTGGACAGTGACTGAGAAGCTAGCAGTCATGGAGGGTGGTGGCAATGAGAGAATGTTTTTTTTTTTTAATTTAGTGCAATCATTGCTTTGGAAATATTTTACCCAAAACAGGTTTTTCCAGTCTGTCATCTGTCTGAAGCCCTTTCTTCCACCAACTTGAAAAACTGTAATTTGTTTGCTCTTCACGGTTGAATAGATACGAATCTGTTCGTATCTTACAGGTTGCTAGGTACCTGCAAAGGTACCTAGCAACAGTGTCTCCTATCTTCCCTTCCTGTGCTCGTCCCTGCAGTCGTCCCCGTTGTGTGTGGCGGCTATCCACGCAGGTGCGGTGTCCAATGCTGCGGGCGGGAAGATCACCGTGGTGAGCAGCACAGGCATTCCTCACTACGAGGCAACACTGGCTAATAACGTCACTTCCACTGTGTGAGAAATACGGACACCGCAGCCCAGAAAACTTATCTCTACCTTCTTCATTCCTGTTCAGTTAGTCATTCATAGTTTTTGCTTTAATTTCTTTCAGAGGAATTTTATCAAAGAATCTTTTCACCTTCAAAACAGATGGTGAGTTTTTGTTTTCTTCTTGTGAAAGCTTGGAGCTTAGAAAGCAGACAGAAACAGTGTTTTTTTTCTTACACACAAAAAAAAGTACGCACACACTTTTCCAAACACCAGTTAAAAGCATGTTTTAAACTAAGCCTCCTCCTGTGCGATGGATTCCTCTCAGGCTGCTCCGGGACGCTGGGTTTGGAATCTGGTGGTGTTGTGGACTCTCAGCTCAGTGTTTCGTCCGTGTGGGACTGGAACACCACCGCCGGTGAGCACGTCGTGTGGGGGAAGTCGGGAGCTCGTCTGAGGAGGCCCGGGCTTCCCTGGGCTCCTTCACCCAGCGACCGGCAGCAGTGGCTGCAGATTGACTTCAGGAGGGAGAAGAGGATCACAGGTACATCTCTGTTCTGTTGTTCTTCCTCACTCTGTGGCTTTAACAATATCTTTAGTCATAATGATTTTAGTTGATTATTCCCTTTGGTTTTGGATGCTGTGCTGCTCTTTTCCTTTAGGACAGTTGCTGTGATAAGGAACAGTAGCGATAAGGTATTGTTTTTGCAAATAGAGCAGCTGATTGGCATCTTTTAAAGCTCAAATAATATTTGAACTATGACCTCAAATCCCAGAGGAGGTGAAAAGGAGGCTTCATGAAGTCAGAGCAGAGAGACAATGAGGCAGTTCAATCATATCCGATTCAACAATCTCTCTTCCTGACTTTCAATCGTATTGTCAGACAGAGATTTAAATAGAAGCAGCAAAAGCAAATGAGGTGGATTAGCAGTGGTGTCCCCCAGGACACGTTGCCGTGGAACATTGTTTCTGTTCCCCAGAAATTGAGCTGTTAACATGTCATAACACTGTCATACAGCAACAGTCTTCAGTCAGAGGCCTCTTCACATTCGCTGCAAAACTGACTGCTACCAAAGAACCGTACTGCCCGCAGCATCACCGTCCACCATGTGTCTTGGAAGATACTAGGATGACGATGACATACTGTAGTATTTAATTTTCCTTTGGGTTAAATAAAGTATGTTAGAATTAAGTTGACTATGCATGTAATTGTTTTTGAAATGTTAATTCATGAGCTACAGACAAAGTAGGCAGTTTTCACAGTGAACATGTGCCAGTATGTGTTAATGTATAACACATTGTTTTGTGGCAGGCGGAAGCAGGAATCAAACCCACAACTTGCATGACGATTACTCGTCCTGTTGAGTCGCTTCTCAACAGTTTTGCTAGGTTTAAAGACAGAACGTCTTTCTGCCATCGGGGTTTTATGACACTGTAGAAGCCTGACAGAAAATAACATAAAAACCTGATTTATTCTCTGATTTAGCCGCTAAGGTCCTAAAAACTTTGATAAACAGCTTGTTTGAGTTCAGATGCAATTTAAAAAATATATATATGTATATTGCCTTCTCTATTGACTGTGTCTCTTGCTCCTGATTCTTCTTTATGTATTTTGAACTGTTGCTTTAAACCTGGTTCTGATCCAGCAGCACAAAATGAGAATACTCCTTGCTTCTGTCCTGGTCTGACAAGCTGCCAGCATAGTCCTGCATTATTAACTCAATATGTGTTTGTGGACCATTAACTTTCTAGTTAAATAAACAAAAGGCTTAGTTCTAAGGCTAAGGTTTCATATTGATGTTGTATATGAATGCTGCTTCCATAAAGACATGGAGCTCAGCTTTCAGTCCAAATAAAGAACATAGTATTAGTCTTAAAGCTGCACTGTATATATAGCAAATATATAAATTGTTTACTCTTCACCTGTAATCTGAGCGTTTCCTCTCTGTCTGTCACTGCAGCTATTGTCACCACGGGTTCCGACCGGAGCGAGTACCAGTACTTTGTGAAGGCATACCGGGTTCTGTTCAGTAAAGATGGCAAGGAGTGGCATTTCTACAGGGAAACTAATTCTTCACAAGACAAGGTACAAAAAGGGGGGAAAAAGGAGAAATCAATAAACCCTGCCTGTTCAGCCGTTACGTCATTTGCTTTTATGTTTTCTTTTTTTTTTCTCCCCTCCAAATTACAGTAAATGGGTAAAGTAATTTCTTAAAGCGGCAGGAGTATTTTGTTTCCCCAGCAGCTGATATTGACTAAAAGATGTGGATGGTAGGAAATGAGAGGAGGCAGTGGTCGCAGTTAAGTGCTGTAATGGCCGAGTCGGGTATTAATAATGGAAGGATATGGATTGAGTGGCGGAGCTGCTGCCTGTGACGGTTCTCTGTGGGGAAATCACCCACTCCCTCATTGTGTGGAAGATAGTAGCCATCAGCTTTTTCAGTGGGGAAATAACTGTTGTTCATTGTTGCGCCACCTCTGACTTTCAGCTGTCATGTTTTTGTTTTTGTTTTTTTCTCTTCTTAATCTATGGTAGATTTTCCAAGGTAACATGGACAACCAGGACAAGGTGAGGAATAACTTCATTCCTCCAATCGAGGCTCGTTTTGTAAGGATAAATCCCACCTTGTGGAACCAGAGGATTGCGCTAAAGCTGGAGTTGTTTGGCTGCGTTCCTGGAGGTAAAGGACGTTAGTTTTCCACCAACGATCCCTTCAGTGTATTAAAAAGCCGGCAAAATTATTTGAGAGATTTCTGGTCCCAATGAGACATCCTGGTTAAGTAAAGGTGCTATAGGAACAATAATAAAAGCAAAAAGTAGTGCATAGTTCTGAACTGGAAGGAAAAGTAAGAAATTATCTTGATTTTTCAACATTTGCAACAAATTTGTCAGGTGAACATGTATGAATACACACACACACACACCCACCCCCACCCCCACACCATGCATTTGCTGAATTCAAATCCATGACACTATCCACTTGTCTTTTTGTGAAAAACATTTGTAAACCACGGAGCACTTTCTTCCACGTCAATATTGTGTTCTATGTTACTACATAAAAAGACTAGTATAATACCTTGATGTTCGTGGTCTTAAAGTCAGTAAGTTTAAGGGGTGTGAATACTTTTTGCAAGTTTTGTTAAGAAGAGAGTATAGTGAAACATTTACATATCCAAAATTTATTCTATTGTTTTTGGCTCCAAAGCTAAAAAGAACAAGTTGTACTATTTGAACCACCCTATAATGAATCACTTGTTTTAGGACTAATTAAGGATTTTAACGATGCACAAAACTGCTGTTAGCAGGATGTGTAAAACTCCCAAGATTTATTTATTTATTTTTAAGTATCGCATGTTTAATTTGATACAGAAACTATCAGAAACTCAATTTTGCAGAGAGTAAAAAAAAACAAACAAAAAAAAACAATTCAATTCATGGATGTATTTTGTTGGGCATACTTTTGCTCAGGTGGCAAAGCAGCTGGTACAAAACCGTTTACTACCTCCGGTTCTGGTTCCACTCCACCTCCTGCGAAGACGAAGCACCCGCCTCACCTCAGCGAAGCAACACACACGCCGGACATCAGAAACACGACGATGCCTCCCCACTGTGGCAAAGGTAAGGTAGCTTTGATCAGAGTGAGACCTCCCATCCGTACAGTAGTAAATCTTTGTTATTAGCTTCAAAGTTGTATTTTCCCAGGTGTGGTGCTGATGGCAGTTCTGGTACCGGTGGCGGTCGTGGTTCTGACTGCTCTGATCTTGATGGTGGCTTGCGTTTGCCACTGGAGGAACAAGTACGCGTTTGTATCTCCTCATATCTCCTAAACGTGCCATCTCCCCTTTACTCACCTTTTGTTCTCCGTATAGGAAAAAGAGCGCAGAAGGAACGTACGACATTCCCTACTGGGATCGGACAGGTATGTCACCGCTTTGTCACTCCGAGCCGTGTGTGTGGCTACATTGCAGCTCCGCGACTCATTATTGGTGTGCTGCAGTCTGGTGGAAAAGCATGAAGCAGCTGCTGCCCTCCAAGATGATGGAGACCGAGGATTCGGTTCGCTACAGCACCCCTGAGGTCAGCCGGCTGGCGGGACGGAGCGCCGTTCCCAGACTGCACGCTGAACCTGCAGGTACGCCCTGTTCACTGCAAGGAAAAAATAAATAAATCTGGTCCTTTTTAAGGCTAAAAAGATGTTTTAGTCACATGTTTCTTATAAAGTTATTAATATCTTTTAAGCTTAACATTTCCTTAGACTATTGTACAAGAATATATCTTGTCAACCTCTGTATTTGCCCCCTAGAGGCTATCTATTCGCTTTACTACCTCACTTTCTGTGAGAAGGATTGCATAATATGATACCTTAATTTATTCAGATTTGCATAGTACCGCAGGTGGGTAAATATCCCACATCATGGCTGTTTTTATGCAAAATATTCAGCCGATCAGTTTCTATCCAACATGAAGGAAGTCCTACTCTGACGCAATAGTCCAAAAGAGACAATGTATTTGAATCAATGCGAGTTTAAACCTTCATCAGTTTAAATGAGCTATATTGTTTCCCTAAAGATTAAGGTTGGAAGCATTTTTTAAAAAAAAACAAAGCTGATAAAAAAAATTTGTTTGTAGCAGAAAAAAAGAGCAAACTAATGATCACAGGGTGAGTGGACATTGATTGTTTAATGCAGTTTGTGATCTCATATAAGCATCTTATAGGTGCTTCTTTTAACCTTTAACTATAACTTTTTGTTCTATTTGAAACATAACCATTATCTGAGGAATAGATAATGGGCAGGAAGGCAATCAAAGGTCATCAGACAAATGTGGCAGAGGTCCATTAAAGCAGACCAAACTGGGCTGGTGTGAATGCACCCTTATCGTTTTCCACAATAGGAGCAGCTTTAAACTTCCAACACAGACAATACACCAAAACACCCCAAAAATAACTTTGATTCCTTCTTTTTGTTTAGAGTATGCCCAACCGCTGGTGAGCGGTGTGACCACACTGGGTGCACGGTCGACCTTTAAACCAGACGAAGGGCCTGAACCGGGCTACTCGGATCCAGACCTATATGACGCTCCCATCCCACCCGACGTTTACCACCCTTACGCAGAGCCGTTGCCGTCATCAGGAGCTGAATACGCGACTCCCATCGTGGTGGACATGGGCTGCCACCTGCCCTCCAAAGTGCTTAATTTTATGGGCTCCGGGCCCAGCTCTCTGCTCACATGGACAGACAGCAGCCAGTCTGGGGGGTCTGTCTATGACACCCCTAAAAATGCCAATGGACAGACCATGCCCACTCAGGATCTGACCTATCAGGTCCCTCAAAAAGTTCCTCCAAAGCCAGCCGGTTGAGCGCTGAAGAGCCCAGACGAGCCCAGTTTGGGGAAGGAAAACCCAGCTGGGAGGAACCTGGCTTTGAGTCTTGAATGAACACTACCTTTTAGCTTCAGATTCAGCTGGAGGTGTCTGTATTTCTTGAACTGTTCTGCAAGGCTACAAACTGCTTGTGTGGTGCCTTTAGAGTCCTATCACTGAAACTACGATGAATGTGTTGGTGACAGAAAGGAGGAAGCTGACTACTGTTTGTGAAAGACTTTGTCCCCGTTTGTGACGTGTCCACCTGTTCTCTTCTGAAGCTGTGATTTCCACCCCGATCGTCTTTCCATTCAATCACTGCATGTTTTATTACGTCGCTTGCGTTCGAATGTTTCAGAACCGGGCCATGGTGCGTCGTTGCATCACGTCGCCTCCTTATGGTACTTATGCTTTAAAGCATGACTTGAAATTGTTAATAGTTGTTGTAATTCCATCACTGCGATCCTTTTAGGTCAAGCGATTACCAGATTGTTTTACTTCACATCCTGCTGATTACCGAGCGGCCCCTCCCCGTTTTATACTCTCACTGTTAGCGGATCAATCTGTTGCACTGTTATGGCTGAAAGAAGTTTCTTTTTTTTAAAAAATCTTTTAAGATAACTTCTGTCATGTAGTATTTTACCCATGATACCCATGGCCTTTCCTGATGGAGACCAAATCTTGCCTTCTGTGGTCCAAATCCGTGCCATCATCACAACCATAAAAAAGAAAAAAAGAAGTCTTAAATTAGAGAAGTGTAATGTTGTTGCAAATGGTAGTGTGTGATTTAGTGTGAAGTCGGTGTTGCACCTGTCCTGAAGCGTTTAGATCAATTGTTCCCGTCTTCTGTGTTCGTCGTCATCTGAGTGTTTAACCGTTTTGTGGCTGAAACGTTTCAAATGTTGCACCGGTAAACTGCATTCCTCTCCTGCGGCACTGATCTGAGCTAAACACTGGCTGACAGGAGGGCAGATGGACAAACGTGCATCAAGCTGCTTCTTTATTTTCACAAAACAGCCGCCTCAGCTGTGGGAAGGTGTGCCAGTGTCCCGCGCTGATTGTGTTCAATAACCACAGAGTGATTTGTGGAGATTAAAGTTCCATAGTTGCATAAAATAAGTGGAATCAATCTGTTTGGGGGGGGGGAAAGAGGAATAAAGAGGTTTTTTTTTATTTTATTAAAGAAATGTTTATTTCTTTAGTGCTTCACTGAAAATTCTGTCATTGTAATATAAATAACAGTTTGGCTTTCATATTAAATTAACAAGTTCATATAATTAAGCATTTAAATGAGCTGATGATGTATTTCATGCGATAGATGAAGGTGTGAAACTTAGTGGAGAATCCAAAACTGAGATGGACCAATCAGCTTTTGATGGCCACTTTAAGGGTTTAACCTGTTAAGATTGCTACTTAAAAAAAAACAAAAACATAACGGCACTCAAAATATATTTCCTACTTTCTGCTGTGTCGGCCGGAGTCGCTGCAAAATCCTGGTATCAAAATGTAGTACGTTTCATATAAGAAATTGTCTTTGTAGAATTTTCTAATATGAATTCATGTTTATTTCAAAATAAACAATTAGGTTCTGCACTTTGGAACAAATTAAAAAGCACCTGGTGCATCAGCCTTAATTAAAAAAAACGATTTACCTTTCACAGTACCAGAGTTTCTCCACAAAGAGCCAACAAGTTTATAAAATCACTTAATTTTATATTTACACTCTGAACATAACACCATGTCAGTAAAATTTTGTAATTTGTTTTTACTAAGTTCAGTATAGTTTTTGGGCAGAAATATTTTCTTTAATGGTGAGATTCTACCACATCGGTTTGAAAATCACAGCTAGCGATGGGTTCACTGAAAGAAAAAAAATATTTACTTTCATTTCTGACCGCTGAAAAACTAAGACCAGTCATGAGCTCATCTCTAAAAACTAGAATTTTCAGTTTAACTCTAATCCTTTTGACTTTATTCCAAATTAACAATTCACATCTCCCAAATTACTCTTTTAAAAAAAACAGAATAAGTGCTTTAATTACTTAACTTTCTTTAGCAAAAAGATTTGCTAAACTCCATGTTATGACACCTTGTGCTCCAGTAAAGCATGGCCCTAATGTGACGTCTTCAAATTAAAAAAAACGCTACAGTTTAAAAAGCAGCTTGACTACTTGCCCTTAAAACAACTAGTTTAACATTTGCACAATAAAGCTTTCACAAATGGATGAACGGGTTGATAAATCATTTAAACTAGCGTTAAGATTCCATAAAATGTTTTCACTTTGTCTCCCCCATCTCTGGTTTGCAAGCCGTCTCAGCATGAGAATCAGCTCATTCCTTCATCAGTTTCAGTCCTCAGCATCTTGGCCCCTCAATGCTTCACTCCTTCATGTTCTTCCCGTCCTTTCCGAACTTCCACCAGGCCACGGTGAGGACGACGGCCGTCAGCAGGGTCAGGCTGCTGGTTACCAGGTAAGCAATCGGCAAGAAGTGGTTCTGGCCTCCGAACCAGGTCAGCGTGGTCAGCACCACTTCCTTTCTGCCCTGGAAGTTCTGCACAGGAAAGTCTGAAGAGGCAGGAGGTCAAGGTTAATCTGTAGCAGGTAGCATGCAAATAAATATGGCACCTTCTGCTAATTTAGGCTCTTCTGGGGGAAAACAAAAAAAATAAAATAAAATGGTGTAAATCAAATAATTGACGGTTTTACAATGTAGAAAAATCCATTCATTAAATTGAGCGCATTAATTCAGCAGGAGGAAAAGAACTTCTGGAGAAATTAAAATCAGCAGGGTTACACTTTTTGGTTGTACTTTGTACAACCTGCTTTTGCCTTCTCCAGGAACACTTTACATGTATGTAGGTGTTTTCTAACAAATGCTAACAGAGCCACACAATGTCAGTCTGGGCTTTACTGCAACTATCAAGGGCTGCTTTGGATAATACTTGGTGTAAGGTCATATTTTGAATGATGATATTATACATTTATCTTGCCGGATGAAATATGGAAGAAAAAAATCTAGGAAAATGTGGCTTAATCGTAACAACGTTATAATATGTAACACTTCAACAGAATGTTTTCCTAAAATGATGCATCCCTGGTTGTTGTGGAGACTTGGTGAACTAACATCAACACTTTGTTGCTATTCTGGAGATTCTCTCACTGTGAGAGATGCTTCAGCCTTGTTTAGTTTTTTTCACAATCCCTGATGCTTTAGACTTTTTCATCTTTCAGACTTGTAGATGTGAGCAGTTTTAAACAAGAAGTTTTTTCTTGAGTATTTTTCTTGACTTATGAAGCTCATGTGCATATCGTCTTGGCCATTGTGAAGAGTGGATAGGAATTTTTTTTTAACACATTGCTAAAACAAAGTAAAAATAAAGATGATTCGGTTGTGGAATAATGTGAGACAAGAAAATGATTTGAGTCTCAGAATATGCAGCTTCCACTAAAGATAAAATCATTGCGAGATTAATTTCTTCTCATTTGAACTTGAGGTGAACCATCAAACAAGTGCCTGAAGGAGGTTTCACATGAAATCTGCAGTGAAAGGATACTGTAGGATATGTCGATGCTATAGTTTCCTTTCGGAAGCCCTTTTTCAAAGTCGGCTTCTCTATTTAAAATCCCATAAAGCTTCTTGAAGTTGGGGAAAGCTGCCTCTCTCATCCAGACGATCAGATCCTCATTTATAAAACCGTTGTTGTTCGGGTCCTTTAGGTCCAGACTGTATACAGGCTTCTGCCAGTACAGAGGCTGTCTCGTACCTGCAGAGGGAACACTACAGGTTTGCCTTCGTACTCGGCTTCTTGCATCTTTCGTGAGAGAAACGAAAGCACGTCCTGAGACTGAGGTTACATCGTCTCTCTTTACCTTCAAACACCTGAGCAAGAGTTAGATTGTCCGTCCTTGGGTTGCGGAACTTGACGTTTTTGTCTGTGTACCAGGTGAGGCCCTTCCGTAGCAAAGGAACAGGAACATGATGGCTGCTGGAGGAGTGATAGGTCAGGGTGAAGGAGTCTGGGAGGAGAAAAGACAGTCAGCTGGCCGATGCAAAGATCAACGACGTGTTGGCTGATGAGTGTTGTGAACAGCGTTTACCGTTGAACATACTGTTGGCGACTGCTCCACAGGGAGCGATGGGGACTCCGTTCTCATCTTTTGCAAACGGCTCACAATAAGTGCTTGGGTTCTTCAGAAGAAAATGAGAAATTAGTGCAAGTTTTTTAAGAATTAATGAATATTTTAGTCAATTTTGCACTGGAACTGCTCATTTTTTCCCCTGATATTCTGTAAATCACAGAGCATGTTCAACTTTTATTGTACTTAAAAATGTTTCGAAATGACAAATGGAGACATTCCAAAAGCTCAAGCTAAGGTTGTGCCACGTTAGCATGAGCATATCTAGGATTTAATTACTGCCTAATGATGTTCCTGGAGATAGTGAGCCTTCACGGTGACAGAAGTGATCTCTGTTTTTCCCCCTACTTTATTCTAGTAACACCTTCAGCTTCACTTCAATAATTTATAATCCACTTAAAACCTCCAAATTTTCTCAACTAAAACTGGTTTCTCCAAGGTTTCTGAAGGTGACAGATCTGGCCTTTTTTACTCAAAACTGTTGAAATTACTAGTTATTACATATGTAGGCTAAACAGGAGAAGCTACCCAGTTTTCACCATTATATTTCTGTTCACTATATAAAACGTTTATGCAGCTCTTCTGCTCAGGTTACTGATATAAAACCAAATGAGGATCAAACTAATCAATTTTCAAATGAACTACCTTTAACAAAATACAGCATTGGCCTTTAAGGAGATTTTAAATTGCAGCTTTTGTGTGTTTAGAATCCTATTTTTAGCTTAAGAAAATTTGATCATTTGGATTGGATCTAATCTAAAATTAGAAAATTGGATCCACAGTTTTT
Source organism: Poeciliopsis retropinna (assembly GCA_010277075.1). Classification (NCBI taxonomy): domain Eukaryota; kingdom Metazoa; phylum Chordata; class Actinopteri; order Cyprinodontiformes; family Poeciliidae; genus Poeciliopsis; species Poeciliopsis retropinna. The sequence goes on along the minus strand of VMRM01000012.1, from coordinate 14,511,480 downwards.
TTCACAAATAGATACGGACTTTTTTTTTTCTATCTCCGTTTTTTTTTTTTTTTTAAGTCTGTAGAAAGACTTTACATTAATTGACTCCAAGCTCTGCATGTGGAAGCTGTTAGTGTGAATCCGCAGCATGCAGTCATGAAATCTCTCAGTGCAAGTGTAACAGACCATCAGCAAGTTCAACAGCTTCAACGGCCCTGGATGTTAAAAGTTTAGAGTAAATACTGAGGATTCATGGGATAGTCCTCTTATTGTACAGAGCCGGTAAGCTTAAACAGGTCTTTACTAAAACCGCTTCCATTTTAGATCTTCATTAGTCATGACGACCTAATGTTCTTAGATCTTGAAGTGAAAGGAAAACGATGCATTTTTTAAAATCTCTTTCACAATCTAGTGTAACAAACTGCCTTAAAACGTCACCGGGTCTGAAAGTGGAGTCCGCTTGTAATTTAACCTCCATAAATAAATGCTGCTTTTTGATGGTAACAGGAGCACTGTCCGAAAATGAACAAACAAAACCACGAAGACAAAATACTGAAGCAGGATTGGGTTTTAAAACAATACGCTGAATTTTGAACTCTGAGATGAATCCATCAACTGAAAATGATTTGACTTTTTGGGCTCACAAATAACACTGCCCATCACTGAGCGAACCATCCCCATTGTGAAACATGGCGGTGGCATCATCATGCTGTGGAGTCGACCTTCTGCAACGGGGCTAAGCAAACTAGGTATTAGCTAAGATACACTGAGCAGTATGGGATGGAACGCTTTAGACCAAAGAATAATCACGCATTAGAATGACCTAGTCAAAGTCCAGACCTAAATAACTCTGAAAATCTCCAGAAAACCTTGAAAACTGCTGTTCACACATGTTCTCTATCCGATCTGACCGAGCCGAGAGTTAAGAAAATTGAGGGAAGCTTTCAGCTTTCGAATGTACAATGCTGGTACAAGAATGAGACTAATACCCTCTAAAGTGGCAAAAACAAAGATACCTTTAACTTTTTTATCCTGCCCAACGTCTGTCCGTCATCTCTGGAGTCCATGTACCTTCGGAGGTTCTGATGGAAGTTTTTGAGACCGTAGTAGAAAAAGACATCGCCCTGGGAAGAGAGCCAAAATATGAAGCAATGAGGTGCACACAGTAGAAAAAAATGATACATGTGATGCAATTTGGATTCTGAATTTGAAAGCTGAGCTGAGGGATTAATGTCACAGTATGCACACAGGGTTGGTACCTTGAATGTTTTGTCAATTGAAAACTCCACCCGACAGTTGCAGGCCTGCGCTGCGTTGCTCACATTTTGACGCAGGTCGAAACACTTCTTACAGTCTCCCAGATCGGTGTAGTCCAGCTGGAACAGCAGACATGAATTAGGACAAAACCTTAACCTTGGCTCCCGTGTATCTTTGTCACGCCCCGTTTTATTGCTGAGTGCTCTGAGCTTCCCTTCCCTGTGCCTCTTCCACCCACGCAGATTGGCGGATATTTCTCTTTCTACACATCAAAGTGAGAGCTAAAAAGCAAGAGTTATTTCTGCTCACCTTGATTTCCTGCGTGCTCTGTACGAGGAGAAGCAGCCACACTCCGAGCAGCATGCATATCACAGCCAGCAGGTAGAAGAAAGGCAGCACGGTGTTGGCGGAGAGCATGGGAGACCAGGCGGGGAGCCGCTGCTGCTTGAAAGCGGAGTTGTCCGGCCTCCGAGCCAGGGGCCCAGACTTGTCTTTGGTTTTCCCCATGAGCGGGAACGACGGCTGAAAACAGCAACCGAGAGGACGACGCTCTGTCTTCTTTTCCTGTGTTTTTTTTTTTTTTTAACGTCAGTGATATCCGCCTATGTGCAATCAAACACACACAGAGCACTCACTTCTGGGTGGGGAGTCTGTTGCAACCTGTCATTTATTAACCACAATCTCTTGCCTAACTACCTACCTCTTTCTGTTACCTTTGTCTCGTTGTTTAACTTCCTCTAAAAGTACTTTTTTCCTGGAACAAATTCCTGTTTTATCCGACTGTAATCATACCAGAGTTTTGCCTCTAACTTGTCGATGATCAAAAAAGAAGAATGAATTGCATTACTCTAAAGTTGCTATGATAAATGATTTCCTGTTAGTGACCTCACATTTACAAGATGGACTTCCTCTAAGCACAGACAACATAATGGAGGTTTTATATTGAGCTAGTTTATTCCACACATTCACACTTTGACATGCATTTTACACAAATGGCTCCTATGTCATTTCCACTCCACAATGTCATAGTTTTTTTTCTTTTTTTGTAGTTTCTGCATTTTTATGAAGCTTTTGAACTATTATAGTCAAAGCACAAGGAAGGTGCCTTTAAACTGTTTTTATAAAAGTTAAGTTTTCATAAAACATTACTCTGAAGTTGTCTTCCATTTGCTTGATTTTAGTAAATATAGATTCTGTGATAAGCTTACTTCTATTTGTAGAAATGTGAAAACAGCAATATCAAAGTTTTGTTTAGCAATTACACCAGATTCCAAGTCCAGCTTAAAAGTCTGATTTAAAGTGGTTGAGAGGCAAACTCGGGCTGTAATGTTTTAGAAAACTAAACGGGGAATAAAATCTGGACGCCCAAACATTTTTCCGTACTAACCCAGACCTAGAAAACAAGATATTTTATATTTTCCCAGACTTCTCAAGACTTTGAAACTCTGGTCTAACAAAAATAGAATAAATGAGAAGCAGACATAAACACAGTAGGAAATAAACAGTGTGAAGCCCCTCAGTGATCATTTAAAACAATAAGATCACCTAGATGTTCAATTAAAATAGTCCAATTTTGACTTTGTCTTCTTTACAAGCAGACAGGACTCCGTTCTCCAGCAGCTTCAAGAAGTCCAGTTTGATCTAAAAAGGACAAAAATGATGCAAAACGTTCAACCACCAATCTGGACAGCACTCTGAAAAAAATACTTTTCTAAAATAAGACATATTGTAATTATCACAGGTTTCAATTGGCCAGCATCAGATTTTTATGGCACGAGAAAAAAGCTAATCTGAGACAAAATATAGACATTTACAGTAAAAATATATTTAGATTTTTTATTCCTATCTCTGTTACATTTATTTATTATTTGTAATTAATTAGTATAAAATGAATCAATACATTTATTCTGAGTTTTTAAAGTTCTTTCTGTACAAAATATATTAAATTTTGTTGTCCTTCTCTTCGGAATATAACATTGACAGTCAAATAATCCAATATATGTTAAAAGCAGTTAATTAGTCAGGCTATCCGCTGGTGTAGCACGCAGGCGGCTGCATATCAGCTGTTATGTTTCCAACTGAGTTACTTTAAAAAGACTGAGTTCTTCTTTAGTTTCCACAACCAGATTGTGTTTTCTTCCATCTGATGCCGACCCAAGCTGGTAGTTGTATTCTTTCAGTCAGCTGTCTGGCAGTGAGCAGCAACTAGTGGTGGAAAAGGCCTGAAATTATGCTACTATTCTCTAAGAAACTCCATTCATTTGGCCACTCTTGTCTTTTTGGTGTAATTTGACACAAATAATGGGTCCATGGTGATAAAGGACAAAAGAAAATCTGAATTTCAGCTAATAAACCAGATGCAGACCTAAAATGCTATCAAAAAAACCTCTCTACCTTCATAAAAGTGAGTGACAAATGTTGAAATTTCAAGGTAAATGTTTCTCAAATTTTTCTCGGTCATTAAATGCATCCAATTTGAAAACTCCCAGTTTGTTCAGTCTGTAAACACACCAACCAACATCACTTTGTTCAATGTGTAAATTTTTTTTGTTCAATAAAAATATGATAAAAATGTCAGGGATGTATGTTTTGATAAATAAACATGAACTTGCTGGGGAGGACTTCTAGGCAGAAGTAGGAGAACGTCCTGGGAAAACAAATGTTTGGAAATACTGTTACTGCTGCTTCTCCTGCCTTCTGAAAAGAAAAGAGTCCTGACTCAAAGGCTATCAATAATCAAAATCCCATTTTTGTCCTGATATTGATCTAAAATTCCATCCAAATATCAACTCTGTTAAAACTTGTTGCTTATCATTTCAATCCAGCAGGGGGCAGTAGCTCACCTCAGGAATGTCCACCATCCGCCTGAGCTTCTGGTCCCTCCAGTTCCAGTCCAGAATCAGGTACCTCAAAGCCTGCAGGCTCAAACCCTCTGGAGAAAAAGAAGATGAGACTGAAAGAGCTTCAGGATTTCCGAGGTGGTTCTCGACAAACCACTATGTCCACACGAACCTTTGTCAATGAGAGCACTGATCCTGCCTGGTGTACCCACTCCGATGTGTGTGACGCCTTTCTGCAGCAGCTTGACCTGCTCCTCTACCTACTCAGAGAAAACATAATGCCAACTGTCCCCTTCATGACTGACAGCCTGCGTTCTTCCAATGTGTCTAAATGAATACCTTGATGTGCTTAGCAAAAAGCTTCAATGCTCTGGCTTCGCCCTTGAAAGCAGTCAGCTGCCTGCAATCGAAACAGTCAGAGACTAGAATTCAAACATAAAGCATTTTGCAAAAATATTCTATACTCATTTAACTCTGACATTTGTCACCTTATAACCACAAACCTGCATTCACACCAGCCCTGTATAATTTGCTTCAATCAAACTCTAGTTCAGTTGCCAAAAAGTCCAGTTTATTTAGGGAGGTGTGAATGTGTAATCGAACTCTGATGCAGACAAAAAACGCAAACTCTGGTCTCTGCCTGAAAACCTAGGTCTCATTTCGATTAAAGTGAACTCTGGCTCGGATTGAATGGATATGTGAATGCCAAGTGGACCGGAGACTGCTCCAAAAGAAGCTTTAGCGAACTGTAGTGCAGGGAATTCTGGGTAAATTCAACCAAAATAAACATGTGAGTCTCGCGCCAGTCGGGGAAATGGCTCGTTGTCTTTTACCAAAGATGAAAGAGAAATCCTACAACCACTAAAATCTTTCACCGCTCCATTTTGTTTTACATTTTATGAAGAAGTTGCTCATGTTGGTTCCTTCAATCATTCTTGGTGCAGCGCCACCGCAGGCAAGAGGGTGAACAAGTTATTTAATTATTTTGGATTGTTTGACATCAGCTGAAAATGTAACAAATACATTTAATTCTGCAACACTGCAATTCTGGTTCCAATAGAACTGAGTCTACTCGGTGTCAAAAAGGCCCTTAGAGTATATGATGTACTCAGGTACTGTAAATGTGATACCCCTCAATAAAAACCTGGGCAAACAAATGCTTCTACCTGCACTTCATTCGTAAATATGTTAATCTTTGTGACAATTAACTTCAGCGTAAAAGCAGTTTTTCTATTAAAGCCCGTCAGGTTTGATAAAGAACAGAAAATTACTTGGGATGAATGCTTTTGCAAGACACTGTCAGTGTAATTTCTGACCGTCCAACCTCACATTTACTTACTTGATAAGTTCTATAGTTCGAAGTGCAGAGCTGCAGACAATCAGTATAACCACTGAACTCTTTTCTGAATGCTGCTTTTGGATCTTTGCCCACTTGGGGCAAACTGAGAATAAGAAAACAAAAAAAGCAATCGAAGTCAAACACGAGTCTGGTTGTAAACATCTAACGACAAAAAAAAAAAAAAAAAAAAAAGGAAATTCATCAAAGATCAGATCCTGGCTCACCTTGTTTCAGATAAGAGGAGAGAGTGTGTGTCAAGTCATTACTGGATAGAAAGCAGGAGTCTGTGGAAGGACACAAGGCGACCTCAGTGACTCGATGGGTCACCAGATATCGAATGAAGATGAACGGTGAAAGGGAAATAGCTGTGACTCACTCTGCAGTTTGAGTTCTTCCAGTTCGATCACCGAGCGTTTGTCTGAGTAGTACCGAGTAATCAGGTCCTGCAGGTCAGCTGCACCGCCCGGCTTTGGCTCCGAGGTGGCCAAAACGTCTGTGATAGTTTTCTTTTTTCTCTGAAAACAAAATATATTCAACTAATATTCCCACACAAAGACCGCCACTGCCCTGACCAGCAGTGTGTGCAACAGCAGTTCTCCACTATAACAGCGGGCGTCGCCAGACTCACTTTTCTCTTCTTCTGGGGTTTAGTTGACTGCTGATCTTCCTCTTCTTTGTTTTGCGGAGTTATACACTCTTTCTGTAAAACCAATACATAAAAATCATTTGTTAGACTATGTTAGACTCAATAATTACATATGACATTAATGAAATTGATTTCATTTATGAAGACACAAAACAGTATTTGTGCTTGTGGTGCTACAATTTTTGCGCCATGAAGTCACAGTCATACACTTAACTAAAAAAAAAAAGAAATTTTATTGTCACTTATTACAATACCACAAAATATCATAATAAATTCTTAAGTCCATATAGCCAGCCCTATTGAGACCATTTCTCTGTTCTCATCCTTTCTTGTTGATGTTTTGGTCACTTTTTACAACCCACAGAAGTTGCTTAGGTTGTGCAACTCATCCAAGATGGCACATCAATGTGAGTTGTGGCAAGAAGGTTTGGAGTGTCTCTCAGCCCGGTGTCCAGAGGATGCCGGAGGTAGGGGAACGGCCAGTGGGGCCTGTTTCCTGTGATGCATCGCGTGGCTGAAGAGCTCCGGCAGGATGAAGGCACTGATGCTGTGGACTGGCCTGCCTGTTCCCAAACTTGAATAAAATAAGAGTGCATTTGGGACATCATGTCCTGTTCCTTCCACCAATGCCACATTGCAACACAGACTGTCCAGGAGAGAACTGATGCTTTAATCCAGGTCTGAGAGGAGATCGCTCAGGAGAACATCCGCTGGCTCAGATGGGTGAGGGGCCACATTGTCAGACACACACACATACACACAACTACTGAACAGAGGTCGCGGTAGACTTTTTTGTTCTCTGTCATTTTGACTGACAGCGTAACAAATAATTCCAAAAAAATCGGTCATGTACTATTTTTACCCATCAAATTATAATTGTATTAACGTCGGCTAAATCCGCGTATTAACTTCAGCTATTTAGCGGATTAGTTGATATTCAACTAGTTGAACCATAAATCCAGATCCCATCACACATAAAGCAGATAAACGCATCTAACTTTTTCTCCGTGACAAAAACCATGACTGTGGCCCCAATAACTTATAATAAATGAAAATCCCCTGCTGGGGTCTGAACGCATAGCCTCACAAATTCCTCCTGGTCATACCTGCAGAGAAATCTGCGCAAGTTCATCAGTCAATTGGATCTGTCTGATCCAAACTGATCAATTAAACTCAGAGATTTTTACCCTGTGCACGGTCCGGGCCTGCACTTTTACGAGTATTTTTTTTCTGTGGACAGATGTTATGTCTGCCATGCTTCTGAATGCCGCTCTCCTTGTAGGCCGGGAGGGTAATGTCTTCAGCTCTATTTGTTAAAACCACAGGGTGAGTTAAGTTTAATTCTTCGTAGCGGCGGAGCCACATCCACATTGGTTGTGAAGTAGACTGCGCAAGTTACGGTCTAATTAATTTTTACCTTTATTTATTTCCTCAAGATAAACTACCAGCTCCTTTGTTTAGACCATAAATGGATTAGCTCAGTGTTGCATTCTGTTTAGTTTTCTCTGTTCTGTATGTAATTGGGACTGGAATTAAACGCACCATTTCAACCAAAGGCTTGGAACACGTTTCCTAACCAGATGCGCTCTAAAGCATCTGGTCCATAACTCTTCAACACGTTTTCAGCTCCTGGTCAGAAAGACCCATTTAGTTCAGTGGTCATGAGATGACATTCACAAAGGATTTTTTATTGATTGAGTTTAATTGCCTCTACATTGAACTCTTTGCGTAAAGTCTATAATGTCTGCCTGTGTGCACCAGTCAAGGGTGTGAATTAAAACATGTCAAATGACCGACGGGCTTCAAATTTTCCCGTTGTTTAAAAAAAAAAACGGTCAAATACGTAAAATATTCTGTTAACGCGACCTCTGCTACTGAGGCTCATTTTGACAAGTCTCAAGAAATTTCCACTGGAGCTGGATCAGTCGGTGATGTGATTTTTTTCCACTTTTGAGCAATTCTAAATCCAGACCTGCAAGGGATGATACTTTTTATTTACATTGTTCGTGTTTATTTTGTCCTCGACGTGTTCCACTATACAATGAATAAAGATTTACGACTGAAATATTTCATTTAACGGGCTCTAGGATGAGTTATTTTAGTATTTCTCTAATTATTTTGAGCAGTGTATGTTGCTTCATTCAGCAGCCAGAAAGCCTAGAAATTATGTTTATATATATATATATATATACTCATTTAACTTTTCTGTATTTTGTCAAGTTGGCAGAGAAACTGCCACAGAGCAACACAAAGATTAAAGATTAAAGATTAAAGCAACACAAAAATGATTAACTGCCAAGTGCCAAGAAAATGGTATATCTTTTGCTAAATTTGAACAAATCTGTAAAGTGTGGCGTGCATTTGGATTAGGCCTTCATTAGACAATACTTTTACTACTCCTTTTATTGCAATTATAGCTGCAATTGTTTTAAGGTATTTCTCTTCCAGATGTGCATTTCCAGAGTGAAATTTTTGATAATTATTAGGACTGCACCAATGAATTGGCCCAGATTTTCTTCATTGTGGGCAGTCTTACATGTGAAATGGATTTTATTTACCGCCAGAGGGCTGAAAATCAGTCATTGCATTTTTTCCTCTGCTGTTATGCTACCTAATTATTTTTGAGTTGAAACAAATGCAAAACAAATCATCACTGAGAACCACCCCAACCCCAACTAATTTAATATCTGAGCATGTTGATGTTTTGTTCTAAAACACAGAGCATTTTATTAGCACAAAATTATAAAAATAGCATGAACATTAAAGATTTCTGGTATGCACTGTCAGTGTTTACTGGAGCAGATCTGATTCACGTTGCAGTACTTATTTTTCATAAGAAAATGTGTCAATTAAAAACTTAATCAAAAGCAGTCATTCTGACATGGCTGCCTGCAGAGAACATGCCTGCAATTTATTTATTCGTGAACCATCCTTGTAAAAGGAAAAAAAAATAAATAAATAAATAGACGCCTTGCGCTGGTTATCTTAAGAAGGTCATTAAATGTCCTGGTTGATATTTATGTTCTGGCTGCACACAACTAAAAATTGTATTTTTTTCCTTTTAATTTGTACATTTATTTTACAAATGTGTTCGTATGGTGAAAAAACAGAATGGGTGGCATTGACACACAAAGGGTACAACCTGATCATTATTTTTCTTCTTCTTGGCTTTAGGGCTTTTCTCTGTCACCATTTTCCTCTTTTCTGGTTTTGTCTTTTCCTTTTCTGCTGGCTCTTTCTCCTGCTCTGACTCTTCCTCTGCCTCAACTGCATCTGTAAAAAAACAACAACAAAAAAAAGTATAATAAAAGCTGGAAGAAGTTTTTCATTAAAATCTGCACAAGAAATAGTGTGCACTCATATCTGGGTCAGCAGAGGGAGAAAAACTGTTGACGGAATATGAGTTAATTATGTGGTGGATGAATTAATAAATTTGTTTATTCCTTTTTCAGGGGTTAAACAACCACAGAAAGAATGCCACATGATCCCTGAAACAATTATCTAACATCCACATAAAAGATCACAGAGAGCTCTAGTTATTTATTAATGTTCCCCTGTGCTCCATATAGTCAGAAATAATCAAATATTACCTAAGGTTTATATATAAAACTGTGTAGCAAATCTCAAACCAAGCATCTGGTTATATTTAGCCTCCCTGTTGCTACCCGTTCTCATTGCATTCTTCAAGTCTAATGCAATGAGGTCATGCTTACACCTTTTAGAATAAGCGCACAACTGGTCAACAGTGTTTAAAAACAAAACCTTAAAAATCAACTTCATTTTTCTCTGGTTGTTTTAAAGATACCTTTCTGGGTGGCAGCTTGTTTTACTGGTAGTTTTTCCAATAAAGGCAAAAAAAAACCACCTTTGACATTCCTTATGACTCCCCCACCCGCGCACAACCTAAATAAAAGTAAAAAAAGACATCACTAGCTGAAGTTTCAATATGATTATCACTATTTAAAATTTAGTACAATCACTGGCTGCTGACCATTATCAGTATAAAATTTCCCACTGTAAATTCATCCAGTCATGTTTTTTTTTTTTTTTTTAGCAATTCACTGAGGGAATCGCAGATATCCTCCTGTTCCCTCATTCAGAGGGATTAAAAGGTATTCCCAGGCCAGAAGGGATTTGTAGTCTCTTCAGTCTTTCCTAAGGTCTCCTTTGAGTGACTTGTTCCTACAAAAATCTTGCAAGAGAGACTTCAAGAAGAGATCATTATCAGATACCTGAACCACCTCAGCTGGCTTGTTCTGTTGCAGAAAGCAGTGGCTCTTTACAGGAAATAAATACCATCAACTTCCGTCCGGGGTCTCACTGTTTCCATCATCCTCCACATCGTATGACAAAAGGTCAAGGCCTGAATGTAGACAGACCAGTGACTATAAAAGGAACTGACTCTCATCCTGACTGAGCAACACTTGGCTATGAACTGATGGCTTAAGAATCCAATAGAACCACATCATCTGCAAAAAGCAAAAAGGAGACCTGACAACAGGCAAATACAACCAAATCCACTTTTTTGTTTGTTATTGCGTAAATGAAACCTAAATCCAACTTTTTCATCACAGTCTGAATGTCCCAATTTAGATATTTTCACCCCATGGTACTAAATCGGATACGCATCTGATTGTTTTTGGTGTCTACAGTGAACGGCCATGATGGATTTTATCCAGTTTTCATGTGATGTAAGAAATGCTTCATAATTCTGCACTAGAAGAAGACAGATACGGTAAATCAAGACGCAAACAATGGCTGAAAATTATATTATGAATTTACGAAAGAAGCCTGTGTCAGTGAAGTGCTTTGCATCACAATCCCACCACTCCTGGCTGACACATTCAAACAGACTTCTCTACAGAAGTTGCACTCAATGCTCCACTATAGGCCATTTGTATTAGTTGTGCTTTCTTTTTATTAGTTTCCTTCGTGTTGTTATAATCTTGTGACAACCTTGTCAGTTCCCATTGCTGAATAAACTTAAAAATCAATCCATAAGCGGTTCCACCCATTATTATTTCTGCAGACAATGCGCTATGGTATGACGTCAACGTTCTTCTTCTGCTCAGGTAGTTAACTTTGGGGATTTAAACCATTCACACAGACGTTTCATTGAGGTTTGAACGGCCATGCAAAAGAAATTTAATTTCAGCAGAAAATTTGGATTTCAGGATCAAGAGCTACTGGGTGAACAGAGCCTAAACTTTCAAATTCTGTTAATGAACATCATAAAAAGTTTTAGTGAAAGCTCTTATGGACACCAATCTCTATTGAGGACAAGCTCAACTTGTGCCAGAAATGTGGACAAAGCTCTTACTTTGCTCATAACAGGACAAGATGGACCTTAAAGTGCCTCTGCAACTTCGTACCCCTGCATAATCCAGCAATCAGAATACCTTGAGGATCAGCCATAAACTTTCTCCAGATCGGCCGGTGATTCAACTGTAGCTGAAATATACTCTTGAAAACTCTTTTCCAAGCACGAATATCTATGGGAAGCCCCCACGTGTGTCATAACCTGTGTGGAAAAACCTTGAGGTAAGGGGCCTGGGCATTTAGGGTTGTGGTATCATAATAAGACCTGAAGGAAGTGGAATACAAGGTTCCCGTGAATACATAAAGGAAAATGAAGTCCTATGTGGTTTATGCAACATTTGTTCTGATTCATACAATAGCCTGACTGTCTCCGGGTTAGTGCCTTCACTGCTGGTGAGTGGGTTTTATTTGAACTACCTTACAAGAGGGTCTATTTATCACCTATCTTTGAAGTCCTATATGTCACATATGCTTTTGATGTCAGACTCTTTTAAGTCTAAATGCATAGGAAAGATGATGCATGCAGCTAGATCAGGATGTGTGGAATGTGGTTCAGCAAATTGAGCATATCACTGATCTGCAGTAGCAGATCACTGCTTCAGGTCAAGAACATCCTGAGGAAAAAGGCACTCTACAAACCAACATCAGATGTAAATTTTCCAGCTTGTTCTTTTGATCCACTATCTCCTGATCTATTTTGCAACTGTGGTTTTTATTTCTTCCTTCCTCTCAAGTTTTTTTTTTTTTTCCCCCTTTGATTTCAGTAACATAACTAAGACTACTATAGTCTTTAGTTGTAGATATAGAAATTAGTTTTTCTTTGCAGTTGTATGATAAAAATTGGCACATCCAATAAACCTTAACGTGACTGGACATTTGAATATTTAAGTGTTAATAATTCCAAACATCCCCACATTTAAACTCACTTACTGGCAAAAATTACCCAAAGTTGAATCACACTGTGACTACATAATGAGAAAGTGGTTACTGAGTATTTTTGATGTTTTTCTGTGTATAAGCCTTAGACATTTAATTTGATGTGCTCCTAACTGAAGCTTTGTACTTTTAAGTTTTTCATAACTTCTGTTTTAGCAAAACTTTGTGGTTTTTAACTGTTGTGCTGTGGCTTTTGGATTTCTATTGACTTTTATTCAAACCAAAAGGGGACAGCTAGTTACTAGGTAATAAATACCAAACAAAATTTGTATTGGGGTATCTTAATTTTTCACATAATGGTATATTGTTTCTTTATAGAGACGTTTGCCTGATACAATAATCCACTCATCATGTTCCCTTTCTGCTTAAAGACCACACCCTTTATTAGTGGGCCAAACAAATGATTCCTCCCACTTGCTCACTCTCACTCTGAACAGATTTTGGAGAAACTATTAAAGACCAAAGAAGTGAGGATAACTGGAAGCAGAACGTGCCCACTGAGGTGAAGAGAACTTTGTACCATGATACATCTTCCACTTCCTGCTTGACAGACACTAAAAGGGAGTAAAACAGTAGGTAAGGCTTTTTTAAATTTCCATTTGGATTATTGATGGTCTTTTCAATCAATTCATCTTATAATAACATAAATATCTATTATGAAAGAAATTAAAATAGTGAAGACGACATCCAATGGTCTCGCCCGAAACATTCCCTAGAGATAGGCACCAGCACCCCTCCTGACCTCGCTAGGGATAAGGGTGTACAGAAAATGGATGGATGCATGGACATCCAATGACATGAAAATGTCAGGCAATCAGTTATCTTAAGTTAAAGTTATTTATATAAGCCAATCCTAAGTTTATGTAATCAAGTCAAGCAGATGTTTGACCTTTTTCTAGTAAGTTTTGCCCCTTCTGCGGGTACAACCCAGCTGCTTGAATAAACAATATAAATATTCTGATATTCTGTGACTTTGATATTCGGTGTTCACTGAGCTGCGAAGCACTTTGCAGTGAGCCTGTGGGCAGAGAAGTTAGACCAATGTTTAAATGAGAATAAGGTGCAGCCAAGGCGATTGGGTTGACTCTTGAAACACGTTTCATTTAACTGCAGATACACTTGCAAGAGAAATAGATTTACTAATTCGTGGCAGCTTACACGTTTATTTTATGGGGTAATAAAGACTTGCAGTTTAAAGTTACAAATTAAAGGTTAAAATGAATTCATGTGCCTCAGACCACCGAAGGTGTTTTTACATGGAGCTAAATTCAACACACTGCTCCTGTAACTAATTTCTTTGAATTCAATTTGTCTAGCAGAAGACAAATGATACACATCAATAGATAATGTTACACATCAATAGATAATGTTCTTTACAAACAATTAGCCATCACACGGTATGGTTTAAGTTATTTTCACAGAATGTTCAGACCATAAAGAGACATTAGCAACTTCAATGTTTCAGTTAAAATTATCTCAGAGAATTTTCCAACAAGCTCACATTGTTATCTGAGAGGAAAGAGGAAAATACGGGGGACCTTTTTGTTGTCGCACCCCAAAACAGCTTCTGTTGAAAGTGTAAATGTGAACCAAACCAAATGAAAGTGTGAAACCTTTCAAAATTACTTGCCCAATCAAACCAAACCCTAAGTCTCCTAAAATTATTGTTGAATACAAAAATATAGACATACAAATATTAAATTTACATGTAAGTATAATTTTATTGACAAAAAAAGAGATTCCTGAGAGCTACTTGCCTTTCTTGTTGTGAAAACAATCATGAGCCACCTGAAAAGTCACCATGAATAAAGTTAAGATACTGTTTTTTCCAACTACCTAATTTCAGTCTCTAACTGCAGGTTTCATGTGACAGTAAGCGGAAAATTTTGACAAGAGCTAAAAAGAAAAACAACCAGGCAAGTAAAATTAGCTAGCATTCACTTTATAATGTGGGGTATTGGTTAAAGAAAAACTTATTGGTCGACCACTAATCTAGTGTTCTCACAAGAATGACAGTAATCTATTTAAAGGTAATATAAGTTCCTTAACTTTCAGTGTTTTCTTTGCCACAGAAGTTCCAAATGGTAGAGTCAGAAAAACATTTATGACTAAAGTCTCACTCAGTCCAAAGAGGTTACAGCTCAAATACCCATAGATCAATAAAAGCCTACGGCTGTAGAGAGAAATCACATACAACAAAATAGGAAACCCAGTAATCTTTTATAGGCCATCAATAGGGCTGATTAGTTTTAATGGATGGCCAATGATGCCAAAGGGGCATAAAAAGGATCAATCAAGTCCTTTCAGGAAGCAGCTGATTGCGTCCGTTTCTGACAAATAGTCTCAGATTCTGTTTTAAAGCTGCTGAGCTCATACATAACCTGAAACAGATGAAACGGGAGAAGCTAATTATTTTGATTGTCATAAAGGTCTCGGTTCTGAAATCATTTGCAGTTTAGCCAAAGTGTTCAAAAATCAAATTTAATGACCAAAGGCTCGTCTCAGATTTGCTAAAAAAAAAACAACCTCTTGACAATCTAAGACTTTTGAGAAAATATTCCATGGGCACTCACTTTTAGAAAGTGAATGTCCTGTCACATTTAAAGTACAAGTTAAAGCAGTTCAGAAAAACAACATTACATCTGCATTCAATGTGGTGGAGATGGTCCAGTGACTTGCAGTTTTAAGATCTAGACAACTTATCAAAATTAATGGAAACACAATTTCTATTCAAGATTTTGATGCCACTACTTCACATGAAAAAAATGAAACAAAGGTTTCAGAGTGGCCTAGTCAAACTCTGGACTTCCAATCCAACTGAGATGCTGTAGCATTTTCTTAATCACGGCCATTCAAAGTTTGAATACCTCCCATGTGTGAAACCATTCTGCAAAGTATGAGCTACAATTCCTCCTCAGTGAAGAAACCAATTACCAGTCAATACAAACTCTTGATGGTGTTTCTGCAAAGGATAGTAAAAGCAATCGATATCGGCTCAGATATTCCTATCGGTGCGTAGCTGGTATTGATCATATAAGTTTGTACAGTTAATGCCAGTTATTTTAGTGTATGATGGTCAGAGACCATTGCTTTAATATACTGATTTACATTGCAATAAAAGTTGAAGTATGCATCTGATTCATAAAATTACTTTCCAATTCCTCCCTGTAAAAAAAAAATTCCATTACCTTCTCTTTGCGAAAGATTGATCTGTGCAGTTTAATCCCCTGCGTTAGATTGGAACACCAGTTTCCACGTGTTAGAGCAAAGCCAATGCTGGCTGGCACAATGTGATAGGAGCTCTAGAGGAGGTCTGATTAGCACAGCAGGTGCTAATCAGAGATACAAGGCTGTGTAAATAACCCAAAGCTTTTAAGCTTTTACAAGAATTACATGAACCCTTGACAACACAGGGCAGCCAATGTAAGGTGGGCATGGTTTCTGGTGTGATCAAAAATGTACATTTCTTAGGTTTAAGCAAAACATAAACTGGAACACGAAGGACTTTATGGTATAATTTGTAAGATTGTTCATCTTTATGCACACATTTCTTGTACACATTTCATTAACACTGAAAACAAGCCATCAGGGTGGTCTTTTGCCATCCAACAAGTATTATTATTCTTAAAAAAATTTGAATAATAATTTTTTATTATTCTAATTTAATAATAAAAAATTATTATGGTGTTTTGGAGAAAATATGAAACTACGAAAAGGTTTGTACTTTTCACAAGTCTCCTTATAAAGCTTAGTTATATTTGTGAATGCAACCCTATGATGTAATACATGTATGTTCTACCACTAAGTGTTAGAATAAACATCAGAGTTTAAATATAGTTGCGCAAAAAGTGCAATTCATTTTAAGCATGCTTTTAATAGGGCCCTAGTAGACAAAAAAAGCCTCCTTCAGAACAACAACTTACATCATTGCAAAACCATGTGGACCATGTTTCATGACAATACTCTCAACCAAATGTTTGCAGTGTTTCTTTCCACAATTACGGCAACAATTTGATTTATAGACTTTAATGCAATAAAGGAAAGACCACCAACAATGCTTAGGCCACACAAAACAAGCACCCCAACAGGGCTATTACAAAAGAGTACTCTGCAAGTGTCAAACATAAACTTTCCTGACGGTATTACATTACCTCATACTATAAACGTGTTTATTTTAGTGCTCTTGTTTAAGTGTAGCTAAAGCAAAACCAGCACAACAATCCTAAAGACGGAAATCCACTAATCTTGAGTTTAAACTATTTAGGGATAAAGTTTCAAATGTTTGACAGCATTTATTTAAAACAAACTAACACAAGAAGTTGGTTCTTCTTACTAATGTCTAAATACATGGAATCAATATGGAATAATTTTTCACTTTGTTAAAAAATAATGGAGTCATTTAATGTTCACATCATGTATACAGTGAAGGTTATGTGACACAAATGCCTGTATTTCAATCAATTTGCAGGTCCATTTCTATTGTAAATGGACCTATAATTATCAAGGATTCCTGAAGAACTGATGGTAGCAAAATGAATATATTACAAACCAAACTGCCTCCTGAATGATTTACAAAGTCCCCAAAGGTGAACTTTGTCTGTCACCTCCTGTCTAAAGCAAAAACAAATGCACCCTACAGATGCACCCTAATACATTAAAATATTAAGGAAAAGTTGTTTTAGTAAGTGAAACTCATCATCAAGTTCAGGATGCATTTCAAGTATTTGTTTCTGTTCATTTCACTTCTTTATGCACTTGCCAACATCCGCTTATTCAGGACCGGGTCACAGGGGCAGCAGCCTCGGCAGAGATTCTTAGACTTCCCTCTTCCTAGTCACTGCCTCCAGGTCAACAGATGAAGTCAGAGGCATTTCCAGGTGTGCTGAGAGGCATATTATTGGACAGGTACTGGACATTTTCCTTTAGGGACATGCCAGAAACAACCCCCAAAATTGGCTTCTCGACGGCATCCAGAAAAGACGCCCGAGTCAGCTGAGATGATTCCTTTCAATGTGAAAGAGTAGTGGCTCTGGTTGACTGAGCTCCTTGCCTCATCTGTAAGGAAACTTTCAGCCACATGAGAAAAGGAGCCAATTTCGGCTGCTTGTATCTGGGATCTTGTTCATGACCCAAACTTCATGACCGTAGGTGAGGGTAGGAACATAGACGGTCCAGTAAATTGAGAATCTTAAATTTTGTCTCTGCTCTCTCTTCACCACAACAACCCCTTGCATCGTCCACATTACTGCAGCAGCACCAATCTGTCTATCGATCTTCCACTCCATTCTCACGTTCGTGAACAAAACCCTGAGATACTTGATCTCCTTCACTTAAGGGAGGAACTTCCCTCCAAGCTAGAGAGGGCAAGAAGGCCTTTACCTGTCAAGAACCTTGGTCTCTGACCATTTCTGTCATTTATATTAATTTTAGCTTGCAACCAATGAAAAGCCTAAATTATTATTTTCTGAAAATTGGACTATAACAGCAGTGTGATATGGAGGTGGTCAGTTTTAGGCTTAGGTCAAGTCTTAAAGAAGCAAGTGGAAGCAGCTTGCTTTGATAGTCATAGTGGCTTTCAGCTCAATCTCAGTGTTGAGTCTGATATATCACTGATTCCTCTTGACAATACTTTACGGATTCTGTGCTTTAGGTCCAGTTGGTTTGCTGTCCAATCTACGATAAATGAGTAGAAGCCAAGTCCTACTGAAAAATAAAATTAGCATCTCCATAAAGCTTGTCGACAAAGGAAAGCATGAAGTGCTCAAATTTCCTGGTCGACAGCTGCACTGACTTTTGGCTTGCTAATCCCCACTGAGACAGCAGCAGCAAATGACACGGCACCCCTAGTCATCGCTGACTGGAAACTTCACACAGGACCTAAAACAATGAGGATTCTGTGGCCCCCACCCTTCTTCCTGGGACCCTGAATCCTAAATTCAATCCTAAATCTACTTTCATCTAAGAGACAAGCAACAATTCAGTCCTCCTCTTTAGCCCAGGTGAGAGACTAATGACATATTTTGTTGTCTTGATACGTCTGAGTGTGGTGGCTCTTGAAGCTCTGACACCAGCTGCTGTCCTCAGCTTCAACATCTTATCCAAGCTTTTGAATGGCCTTTACTTCCCAATCCTCTCAAGGCTGCACGTGTTTCACTTTTACAGACACCTTCCTTTGACTATATCTGACATAGGAGCTAGTGGCACAAATCTTGCTTTGGTTTGCAGAGTTTCTACATGACATGTCCATTGTCACCTTGATCAAAGAAACTCAGGGTTCCTCCTTGGGATAGGTAAACGCAAGTAAAAGTTACATATTTGAAGAGAACTCAAAAGTATAAACCATATTTTTGTTTCATTCTAAAAGTTTAAAATGCAACAGACCACAAAATAAAATAAAAAAATGTTATAAAACATTGATGAACAGCTAAGAAACAGCAGGCATTCTTAGCCAGGAGCTTAAACAAATGCAGTAAAGCTGAAGAGAAAAAAAAGATGACCTCATCCTTTGCTAATATGAATCTGGATGCCTTCTTGGATGAACTCAGAAAGTTGGCTGCTAGACATTTGTTTATCTGATGAAATTTGCTTCAATTACACATGTCTCGCGCACACACACACCCAGCAAATCTGGAATCCCATATGTCATTTCTTTCAGACTAATAGTTGTTACTGCAAATGTGCAGAACGTAAATGAGCCTCACAAAAATGAAAGCCAGGCACAGTCAGGTCTATTCATTTCAGTAACACTAACTGTTATGACAAGAGGCTGTCTGACCACTAGTTAGTTCATAACTCATAGAAATCACACAATAACCACTTACTGCATAGCTTTGTTCAACCTCACTGGTCACTGGGGCACAACCTTCTTGTTGAGAAATGACACTATCAATAGTTCCTTATTTTCCCATTCTTCCAATTTGGCAACAGCAGCAAACATGTTCATTTCAATGAAGTGGATTCTAAAAATATTACATTTCAGTGATCTGCTTCCTCTCCATGCAGGTTCCTAAATAAGTTTAAAAAAAAAATCAAAGCATGCAAGGCAACAGAGAGAAGTGTGAGGGCAGCTACTCAAGAGAAAACAAGTCTTGTTTTCTTTCTAAGTACTCTTGAAAGACAGATTCAAGTAAGACGGTTCACTCATTTTTCAGTTCATGTTAAATATTCTGGGGGAAAAAAAAGAAAAATAACATTCTGTAACTGCTGCCATCACAAAGTAATGTAATAATGTAATAAAATCTGTTCTCCTCACACCAAGCCAGAGATGAGGTAACCGCTGTTTTTGAAATCAGAGAAGACAGATTGAGTTTTCCTGGGGGCCCCACTATGGACTCAGCAGAAAGGAGATGGTGCTCTGCCCCCCTGCAGAGAGACTCCCTCCTGGCTCAGCGGACCACTTACAGGATGTTCACAATAAAGTGAATTGCTGAGGTACCTGCAGCCAGTCGTGTGAAACAAGGCACCATATGGAGTGAATAATCAAATCTAATGAGATGAATGTATTACAGTCTGACATAAGAGCATATAGTGTAGTTGCATTACTGCACAAATTTGTCAGTTTGCTCTACAGGTGTTTCACACAGTGAACCTCTCATCACTATAGATAGAGCTGTACAGCTAGATTATTTGATTTTTTTTGTTATTTCTTTAAAACAAATGTGAAAATGTTTTAAATGTAAGTGTTTTAGAAGCAATGGAATCATGTCAAATTTTAAAATAAAATGCAACTAAAAAAAATCTTCTATACAAGACAAATTACAACTCACTATTTTTTCCTTTCTGCACCAACATCAACCGCATCAGAAGACATTACTTTTTTTTTTTTCCCCCAACAAGATCTCTTAAAAATAAATAATTTTAGAAGATAAAGCTCTGATTAATAGCATCTGCTAAATACATCAGGACAACTTTCTAAATACTATCCTTGAGAAGACACGTAAGGCACCAATACATAGAACATTTTTGGTTTTGGTGAAAATGATCAGGAGAATCTGCCTTTAAAGCAATACAACCATAACGTGGAAGTCACTATAAATGATTTGCCTGATTTCACCAATCATGACCTCAGCAGCAAATTCAGTAAATCTTGTCCTATCAAGGGAAGATACTCTATAATCTTATCACAATGACTTATTTATTTTTATCTAAAGGTGAGTTGAGTTTATGCTGGTGGAAGCTTAGCCCAGTCAATATGGCAAGTAGTGGGGTTCATGAAAACTAATGGTGGAAAAGCTTGAGAAGCTTTGCATCCGCAAAGTTGGGTCACTATGAGGCCCAACTGGAGAAGAAGAGGAGCCACACAAATTTCATCTGTGAGAGCAATGGCCTGACTACACTGCTGAAGCAGGACAGACAGAGGTTTGTGCATGAAATGCTAAAAAAAAAAAAAAAAAGAAATATGTAGCCGAGCAAAGACAATATTTATGTCATATGCTTCCCACAGAATTAATAGACTTTAGTGAGCCATGGCTTGTGGAAAAACCCATCCATTATTATCTGAGGATTTTAGGAGTGGATGTAGGATTTAAACGTTTGCACAATGAAACAAGCCAAAGCGAAGTTCAGTGATGTGCACGTCTGTAGGATTAGATTCTTTTTATTCAGTAAAGATGGTCATGTCTGAGTGATAGAGGCTTTTAGCAGCGGCATCTCTGCAAGTCTGTGAATGTGACCTCAAGACAGAGCTTGTAGTTACCCCACTCAGGCACAGTTCATTAAACCCTGGACTTGGTTACACACTGGGGTCAGTCTGGCAAAGCGCTCCCTTGTAAACACACAAACATCCACTCATACAATTACATGCATAACCTAAATTGCCGCTCCCCTACGCTATTTAATAACACCACACAGTGCATACTTCGGCCTTATTCCAAACTGGAAAATGGATTGAGGGTTTTTTGGTGAGCAGAAACGATCTGTTATCTAAATACAGAGCATATTTAGAGGTAGCCGAAGTATACGTCCAGGTCCAACAAGATTCTGATTACTGGACCTCCTCAGCTAATTAAAAAATGGGCCAACAACAGGACGTTTGGTTGAAGGTTCTGGTTTGCTTCGGCCCATCTACTACCCAAGTCTCCTCTGTAATCTACGCATGTAGAGGCTGGACCCACGCTGGGCTTGAAGCCTTGGACGGAGACTTGTTGTCTGCAACCGTGTGCCAAACTGAAAAAGCTTTTCTGATCCACCGCAGCCACACATGCAATTAAGGGCTTGAAATAGCCATGGTTGTAGAGTGATTAAGTTCACCAGAATTCTGTCTTTTTAAATAGAATGTGGAAACCTAACATGCACAGCTAAATGCTACAAGTGCTTCAGTTTGGTCCAATAAAGGGTAATGCATAAGACAACGAGTTTGTCTTTCCACAGTTTTTGAGATTTTATGTGACAGACTGACACAAAATAGTACACAAAGGAAAATGGAAGGAAAATAAAAAGTTTTCAAAGTAATTTTACAAATACTAGTTTGAAAAGTATGTCAACACAGTCAGGTCAATACTTTGTAAAACCCCCTTCTGCGGTATGTCTCTACCTGCTTAGCATATTCAAGATTTTTATTGCAGCAACCTTTTCAGTAACTATGGTAGTTTTCTCTCCTTTGCGTTTCTACTGCATGAACCAGGACTGAATCAGACAAAAGCGAGTAGTAATCTACCCCTGAACAAAGGCCCTGTTAAGGAGGGAGAACTTGTTGGATCAACCCTGAACTAAATATGAATCTTTGTAGTGGGAGGATACCAAATATTTATCACTGGCTGAAAATCCCCAGCATGTTATTTCAGTCATCTCCTCCTCTGCGTTTCTCCTCTGAAATTCTGCATTTGTATTTTGCAAAGTCTATACTTTAACCAAGCTCCCTATACTGAAAACCAGTGTTTTATAGAGAAAAGAACCAAAGAAAGAAGTCTCACTCCTTTAAATCACTTTCAAGCATCTTACCCGTATCCTAAAATGAGCATCTCTTCTGTTTTATTTCTCTACACCAGCAGCCTAGCCCAGTGCCATGTGCAGAACAGATGACCCGTTTCAGCTGCAAAATATAAGCTCCATTCCCTTCACACACTGCAGACACTTTATTCAACAGTATCCCTTTTGCGTGTCAGAGGACGATTACATCCACGCATCACAATGCCAGTGCAGCGTTGTGGTTGCTCCAGCCTCATCTATCAGAGTCTTCTCTAAACCAGTGTGTTGCTGAGCAATAACCACAAACACATATGCTCGACATGCAAAACACATCTCTGCCCTGATTCGTTCATAAGAGCTCTGAATCACCTCCTCCTCTGAGGCATTATCCAGCTCCCACAAAGCTCTTTTAAATCAGTCAAGTTTTTACCTCCTTTTTGATGTGGCTTTCTAATCAATGCATCCCCTTTGCTTGCTACAGACGTACGACATTAAATGCATACGTTCATAAAACATAAAAACAACCAAAACCCTTTGGTTCTTTAAGCAGCCGGGACTTGGGGTAGAATCAAATTTACATTAACATCCATAAAGCAAGTATGAAAAAAAGCAATTATTTCCAGTTAACTTGGTATTGGGTAATAAAATCAAAATAAACCAGACATCCATTAGCATGTGAATAGCTAGAAACTGGGGTCTTTGAAAAAAAGAAAACTTAGATGTGATCCAATGAAGTTGCAACAATTATTTGCAGCTCCCACAAAGCTAAAAAGCATCTTGGTTAAGTTTGGGCCCAGAGGACGACAGCCAGATGCTTAAACACAACAAAAGCATAACAGATGACTAAGAATATTCTTGTTTGGATAAACAGAGGAGATTAAACATTTACTGGTTCTTTCTCATTCTACGGCAAACTTCACTGTGCCTTCAGAGAGACACACAGCTGCTCTATATATCACACACACTAAAGCTCACATGTGCCAGGAAACATTCAACATTTTCTACACGAGATTGGCAGAGGCTCAAATTACAGCAGATCAAAACATTTTCTCAGAGTTCTCTTGCTAAAGACACCTTAAATCTCAATGGGATTTTTCCTGATAAAATAAACACTAGATAATAGAAATAAAATTATCATTCACTAGCAATACTAAACATAAGGTCAGTTTACTTATGGTATAAATTTTAAAGAGGTATTTTTGCCATCTTCCACAAGGTGTTTCCTAGCAACCATGCACGAGTTCATAACCACAAAGGGGGAACTTTGTATTTGATTTCAAAGTCAAAGGTCTCAAGATAGATTCAATAATCTCAACTTCTTAAGAAAATGTGTTCATGCAAAACTGAAGAGCATCATCCACACAGTACATATATAGTTCATTTTTATTGCAATATTATAGTATGAAATATCAATTACAGAAAGAACAGCTTGGACTAGAAAGCCTGGTAGTTGTACAAGAACCATGCATTCAGGCTCTTTATGCCAGTAATATATTTGATGATGCTCATTTAAGGCAGAAGAAAATGTTCCAGGAAGCTTTAAGATGCTCTGTTAAAGTTTTTAAAAAAGTATAACCAAGTTGTTTCATTCTCATAAACTGATGTGCAAAGGTTAAATACCTGGATACAAATTGTGAATAAAAAAATATTTGATTAGATCCTTCTTATTCTTTCTTACAGCCAAATTGGGGAAAGGACAAATTAACCTGAAAGTCTTTGTATATGCACCCTAATTAATTAACAGAAGCAGAAGGTTATCAAGCTGAGGCGCTTCTTTTTGTTGCAGCCATAGTACGTCATTTTTATGAAGCAACACAATAGTCACTGAACAACTGGAGTGACTGAGGAATCTCCAGAACAATAGAGGTTCTAATTTTAAACCATCAACCATTAACCAGATTACCATTTTAAACCATTACCCAGATAAAAGCAGGACCTAGTATTCCATTTCTACCCAGAAATGGAATATTACAAATCGCTAATATTTGAGAATATTTATTATTATTATTATTATTATTTAGACAGGTTTATACTTCTTTGTGATCAGGACAAGTGGTGCAAATGTTAGTCCTTTATTTACATGAAAGGGATCTAAAAAAATCATGAGAAAGTGCTAAGAATGAGGATTTCTCTTTCACTATTGATATCTCTTAACAAGAAATATCAATATTTCACCAAGTTCCTCAAGAACTTTTCTTTGTAGAGAAATTTCAAACATCAAGTCAAAGGAAAATTTTTAATGTACTCATCAGTTGGACAAAGGCGTGATCTTGTTTTATGTTCATTGGGTTAATGTAGGAATAATTCTGTCTGAGCATGCAAACATGCAGTTGGATGTATCTGAAAGGGATGAGGTCTAGAAAAGCAGAGGAAGAGCAAATATATGCAGTCAAACCAGCTAACAAGCTGCCACAGTTGCCTTGAATTAATTAAAGAATTAAGGGGGAAACCAGCCATTCTAAGAATACTAACCGCACATCGGTCTGTTACATAACTAGTTAATTAGACACCAAGGCAGAAGCAGAATCTTCACAAATGAAAATTTTAAAAAACCCAAACGGTGAATAGCAACTAGGCAAGGGCTGGCTACCAGTAAATCAAGTTCTAATTACTGATAAAATTTTCCATCGTGCCATGCAAGTAGATTGAATTTCTTTAGAAAAGAAAGCAGTAATCAGAATATTCTCTGGCTATATCTAGTGTAACAGAGTAAAATTGCCAGCCAAAAAGTAAGATGATAATGTAGGAAATTTTACTGTTTTTTTTCTCCACTCCTAATAAAAAAACTTATTGAAGTCATATCAGTACCATTTACATATATTTTTAATGGTATCTTGTTACCAACATTTAAGTTAATTTAATGGTAGCTTTCAACTGATTAATGTGTAAAACATATTTTTTTGTTCTTCCCTTTGTGTATTGACAAACGATAGCTAGTCTACAGGCAACCATCTAACACACTTGCTGTAACTTCTTGTAGTAAACATGTGACAACAGGTGAGGGTGGTGCTGCACTGCATTAATCAACTCGATAAAGCTAATAAAAAACAGAACCTTAATTTTTTTGGCATCTCATTACAAGTATCTATAAAAAAAATATATAAGACTTGAAATTGTTTTGAAAATATTATTTTTTGAAAATTTGATACCGGTATTAAGCATTTGCATAGAAGAGTCACACTTTGTAAAGACAAATAAAAAGGGAATAAACTTCTTAAGAAAGCTTAAATGAATGTGTTATGTAAATCGGCAATTGCAACATAACGGGACAAACACGGCCTCTGAGTGTTCGACAAACAAAAAGACAATATAGTTCCCAGAGACAGCTCACACAACTATGTGCTTTCAGAAGGAAAATGATCAGCCCTATGATGAAGTGTTTCTCCAACTAAACGTTCTGGACTCTCCTCAAACAAGCAAGATTATTACAAGTCAATTATAATTTTTTGGATTCTTGTTGGGACATAGAGGACTTTGAGGTTGTGGGAGTAACGAGAGCATAATCACTCCTCTTTGCTCCACAGAGAATCCAAATTTGTCTTATACCACAAAGAAAATGTTTCATCCAACACACTGCAACAACAAAGGAAGGGAAAAAATATCAGAAATTGGGATTTACAAACGGAGAAAGTTCAAGACTTAAAAGCAACGGCAAAAATGGGATAAAGTCTATGACAAACACAGAGCTGAAGAAAAGTTTGAGAAAGAGAAGACCGAGAACAAACATATGGATGTAATTGAGTCGATGAAGTGCTGATGTCATCTTCCAGTCAGGTTATCGGGCCCTAGGCAAAGCTGCTCAACACAGAAAACATGTCTCTCTTCTCCAAACATATGATAGTTCAGCACAAATACACAACATGATACAATCCACATGCTTCTACATGAGCGACAGTAGAGGTTGACGCTTAATGCAGCATTCTTTAGGTGTTTTCCATCTCTAATCTGTAAACAGAAGGCGTTATCCTCTCAAATGTTAACTGCGCTTAAAGATTTTCGTTGCATGTGCATACACACAAGCCCATTCTGTCCTTCCCATTAGCCTCTTTGGCATGACTGTACGATGACCTCATCTGAATTGGGCTGAAGTCCAGAGAAAACACACATGCTCTCACACACACACACACACACACACACAGAGCTCTAGAGCTTGTGCAGTCCCATATAAGGACATGCTGATGATGTAATGGGCGCCACAGACTTATGCGAGTGAGAGTCAGTTTGCAGAGAACTTCTCATAATGTTTGGTTTTCCGGATGGAATGTCCACATCACCGGGAAAACAGCCTTTTCCAGGGATCTTAAAGACGGAAAAAGAACGACTTCTTTGTGCAGGTATGAAACTAGACACATTAATACAACAAAAAACATGCAAACTTTCATTGGACTCAGTTGTTCCTTAAAAAGCTGCTATATGTGTGCGATAGTTTAAGATGGACTGCTGACAAGTAAATAACGGCAAAGATTTGATAAGGACTCTTTTACAAAGCCAAGTTAATCAAAGTATCTAACAGAATATGAATTTTCCAGTTGAATTTAAGCTGTCACTGAACTAGATCTTCACACTTTAGAGGATCTAAATGTTCTGCTTGAGCATTTTTGCAGCCAACTAACATGCCAAATTAAACCTCAGAGAAACTTTAGTGAAGGTTCAGGTATGCAGCCAGCTAATAAAAACATTTGTGCTGTCCTTTCTGACCAGCCCTGCATTTCATTTAGCACACATTTTACCCTTGGGCTAAAAAGTCTCATATTTTCAGAACACATGATTGACTGAGATTTTTCCAACTCAGAAAAATACAAAACCCACAGCAGGGTTTTGTATTTTTATTTATTTATTTTTTTTACAAAAACAAAATTAAAAAATAGAACTAAATACCAGCACTTTATGGAGCTTTAGAGTGCAACACCAGCAGAAAATGAACAAACACAATAAGTTTTAAAAAAGCAAAGAAAATAGTTCTCTGTGTATTTATTTTTTCAAACTTTGTGGTTCTATTCCAAGTTCAATTCTGGTTTGCATCCAGGGAAATGTTGAGGACTGACATCTATTGATGAGAAGTAGCCAGTTTGTAATTACTTCAAGAACAACGGGGAATTCCTGCCTCTCCAAGCTGCAAGTTTGGTAACATTCGAGGTGCACAGAGGGAGGGCAACTGGCTGCAGTGCTGCGGGTACTTGAGAAGAGAACTTCTTAATTAACTAACACTCCCTACTAAGGGACCATCTGCCAGGCAAGTCAGGAGATCCTACAGATTACATGCTCACTAGAGAGAAATACCCCAAAATAAAGAAACATGCTGAGGTAACCACATGTTGCATGTATTGTACAAAAAACATGGATGATGTTGTTCAGCATTTGTACAGTTTTTATACAACAGCAAATTATCACAGAATGATGGAATATATCAGGGCAAAAAGGTAATTATGAACAAACTAGTAAAGGGTAAGAGTTATGTGATGAAAACATGAACAAATTAGCCTTACGTAGGTATTAAGAGTTTCCGATATGATAATGAATATGCCACAGACGGCATATATACACAAAGCATTGTAAAACAAATGGATAGTTTTATCTAGCTGCTTCCAAAACAATTACAGTTATAATAATATTAACATTTATTCGATATTTTTTAATTTTATTCACCGACTTAAGCAAAATGAAAAATAAACTTCTAAATTATGTAGTAGTTTTAAGGGCTTATTGCACAGAATAGAGCTTCTTTCATAAGTCTAACTAGTTAATACCAGCTGGTAGTTGGGCTGTGTTTGCTAGTAGACACCCTCCAGTCACACATGTTCCAGTGATAAACTGTACTAGCTACCACCCGCTCTTTGTGATCCACCAAAGCAAGCTCTGGCCCTTAAGAAAATGGTGCCCATAAAACCTGCTTTTGTCAGGGTCTTTAGGGACAGCAGTCAATAAAACTATGTGAGCACCATGTTTAAAAATTCAGATTCTGGTTTCCTTTTTAGTCTGTTTAATGACAAAAAAGGAAGAAAAATGTAAAAAAAACACCGCTTCGGCGGTAATTGTGTCAGATTCGCATTAGAATAACAAAAGCTGTCTCTAAACTGTCTCTGTGCTCATAGCTGATTATTTCATAATCTTTTAATATAACAAAGTAGCGTTTATAAATCTTCTCTAAAACTGTTTAACTTCCATTTTCTAGTTGCTGCAATAAATATGAGTGTAGTTCAAGTGCTGTCATGCACAACAACCTTTCACAACACTACAAAAACAAGATATTTATTCTGTGTTTTATGTTCAATTAAATGTATTGGATTAAATTTAATACGTAAATGCCGCAGATCACATCATTATAACTCAATAGGTCATTTTTAAGCTTCTATTTTTGAAAAGAAAGCAATTAGATCATGGTTTACATTTTTGTTAAAAGTATTTGTGGTAAGACGATGATACAGTGGGATTTTCCCCAAAGGATTTTACAGGAAGACCATTTCATATTGCTATACATCTTACCTTGATACTGATAACTGCTCTAAAGCCCGCCTGAAATGTATATTTTTACCTCTACAGACTCAAGCTCCCATTGAAATGAGAAAATATACTGCAAAATCAAGAGAAAAATTAACAACCAATATCAACTGTAAAAGAGGAGTTAACCAAGCTGAAGGATCTTACCACATTTAATTGACGTGGAAGAACAGAAGTGTACAATCAAGGATTTGACAATCCCCATCATTCATATTGAGAAGGGGTTCCATCTACTGATCAACCTAGTGGAAAGGAACAGCTCACATTTCTGCAACTGCAGAGCTGCTCAACCAAGTTTCCATGACGGCCCCGAGCCTGTTAACGGAGGTGGAGGTGCTGAGGAAGAGGGTGGTGGAAATGGAAGGGAAGGACGAGGAGCTGATACGGATGGCAGACCAGTGTCGAGACCTTGACCGCAGACTAACAAACGAGACCAGGCATTGTCGTGGCTTAAAGTTTGAGGTGGACAAGCTCAACGGCAGAATCTGTGAAATGGAGAGGATGGAGGAAGCTTTGGGTAAAAGCAAACAGGACTGTAGTATTCTGAAGAGCAACTTGGAGAAAGAGAGAGAGTACAGCAAGATGATGTCTGGGGAGCTTGATGCACTGAGAATTCGGGTGAGCGAGCTGGAGGCTGTTGAGGGTCGGCTAGAAACAAGTGAAATGATTGTTAGACAAGACCTGGGCAAGCTCCGAGCGCTGACTGCGGCTCTGGTGGAGGACAGAAAGAGTATGGCAGAGAAGCTCCAACAGGCAGAGGAAAAAGTGAGCAAGAAAGAGAGCAAGAAAAATGAGCAAGGTAATTTGACAACGATAACAGAGAGGCTGAGAGAGGAAAGGCAGCTGGCACTAAGATCTAAGGCAGATTTAGAAGAGAAGATTAAGGACATTATAAAGGAAAAGGATGAGCTCAGAGACAGACTAAAAACAGAAGAGGAGAGGAACAGGGAGCTGCAGAGTAAAATAACCACAATGAAAAAAAAGTTAAACCTCTTTGAGAATAGGAAGGAAAAAGCAGAGAAGTACACAAGCAACACCACCCATTTGTGCCAAACAGAGGACAACAAAGTTAAAGAGTTGACTAAAGAGCTTGATGAGCTGCAGAAGAGACTCCAGAACAAGGAGGTATTGGAGACAGAACTGCTGAGAGTGGAAGAAGACTTAGAGGCCCTAGAAAGGAGGTTGAATGATGAAAGGAGAAGGTCACAAGTTTTAACAGAAGAGCTGGAGGAGGCAAAGAAGGAGCTTTCCAGCTACAAGCATGGAGAAAAAGAAGAGGTCAACAAGGAGCATCTTCTTCTTTGCCATCTTCAAAAAGAGCAAGTCAAATCCAGACTCCTAACCAGAGAAATAGATACCCTGAAGGAGAAACTCCAGCAGCTGATGGGGACTGAGGAGTCAATCTGCAAGGTTCAGATGGATCAGTCAACACTGCAGAAAAAACTCAGCCAGCAGGAAGCCAAGAACAAAGAGCTGGCTCAGCAGATGGAGAAATTGACAAGAGAGCTCAACGGTTATAGACAAATGAAGAACTGGACGCCTGGGAAGAATAACCACTTTTCAGATCTTCATCAGACCACCAAAGAAGCGCAAACTGATTCTGAAGAAAGCCTTATTTCAACTCACAATATGCACATCGAGAGATTAAGTGAGGTAAACACCAACAAGCATCTAAACCCAAATGCTGAAGTAGCAAATAGAGAAAGCACTCTTGTCAGCAGCATCAACAACTTCAACACTGCAAATAACAGCATGAACAGCCATGCAGAAGTGGATATGCAGCAAACAGTTAATGGAGAAGTGATGATGCTGACGCACACACCAGGACAGCCCTTACAAATTAAAGTTACACCTCATCACATGATTAGCACAGCCACGCTTGAGATTACCAGCCCTTCTGGAGACACCAGCACTGCCACTATCCCAACGAGTGGGGCCTCTCCAAAGCAGAGAATTACCATCATTCAGAGCTCAAGTTCACCTGTGGCTAATCCTAAGAGTCCATCTTCAAGTCCTGATCGAACCCTTTCCCCAGTCAATGGAACACCCATCTCTCGAGTGCTCAGTCCAAAATCATCCCGCTCTGCAACACCTGACAACAACTCACCCATTCAGATCGTCACGGTCAGGACATGTTCTCCTGAGCCAACAGAAGCTGCAAATCCAGCTGTCTTCTGCAAGACTCCTGAGAGGTCCAACAGCTGGCAGCGTCAAATGTCCAACAGCAGTGATACAAGTCCCAGTATCATTACAACGGAGGATAGCAAGATCCACATCCATCTGGGGAGCCCATACATGCACCCTCTCAATGGTATGGGCCAAAGCATCCCGCCACCTGTTGGGCCGTACTACCTTCGCCATGAGCAAAGGACTCAAGTAATTGCCAATGGATGTCACGTGAAAGGTGTTGGCAAGATCACAAGCAGCATCACCATCTCCCCTGCTAATGCTCATGCCTCACACTCAAACATCACTGTTAGTGGTCTTTATGATTAGGAGCAAAGATGCAGTTTAATACCTTAATGAGTATTTGTTTATTCTCATATAACCATCACAGTCTCCCAGCAGTGCCTTTGTTAAACCCATTTACTGCTTCTTATAACCTTTAAAATTATCTTAATTGCTACTTGTATAACTGTCACTAACTAAATATGTAATGCATTTATTGTGATTCTTTGCTTCATTAACCATTATTTTCTGGCAAATTAAATTTTTTTTGTTCCTCCATTGGATTCACTTTGTGAGTACTTCTAGAGATAGTGGAATGCTCTTTAGTTTAATACAGAACAGTTACTGGGATCAAGGGTACCAGGAATTTGAAAGGTTTCAGTTTTTGAAACAATAATTTTGAATTGTAATGTACCAAAGGTTTTTAAAAAAGCATTTAATTAAACATAAGGGAGCCCCAGAGTGACCACAATTTTCTCCAGTTTTTTAAGGAACAGCGTAAGCCCCAGCCTCCGTTGCTATGCAATGCTGATCAACTTGCTGAAAGAAGCAAAAAATTGTTTCTTTTTACAACACTTTTCTATTAAATAGTACGAAAGGCTGCCATATTGTGAGAATTTTATGTCTAATAAAGACAAAAACAAATTGAGAATACCATCCACGAATTTATTTATTGCTGAGACTTTTCTAGCAAGATATTTTTTCAGGAATAATGTTCAAAGAACATTTTCATTTTTGTATAAAAATACAACACATCTAGGCTAATTTTCAATCCTGGTAGCAAATTATGGTTTAAGTTCCAAAACTGTGATGTTAAAAATAGAGAAAATATTAAAACATTTCAATAACATTTACTTTAATACAGAGTAGAAAATCATTTCTTCTATCAAAATATTAATACACAATGCTAAAATGGGCCAGAAATAGAGAATCTGATCTTAGCCTTCAGTTTGAAATAAGTTAAAAAAAGAAAAAAAAACATGAGTTCAAGCAAGAGCTGTCAGTCTGGTCTCTGTATTAATGTAATTTAATTCTTTCTACAACAGTAAATCAAAAATAAAGCAACAGATAGAAACCTTTTCAAACAAGTGGAAAATAACTGTATAGTCACATAAAAGGGGGTTAGTAGATGGGCAATCAAAGTCCTGATTCATCAAAGGTATACTAAACAGATTTAATTTAGTTGATCTATTTGCAAAGTAATGCCTTTTGAAGAAAAATCTAGCAGCATTTCCAGAAATTATGGTAACAGATTTAGAAGAACTTAACTATCCTGATGTGTTTAGTTGGCGAGGATGAACAAAGGTATCTGACTGTTCAGGGTATTGCCTGAAAATCTGTTATTAGTGTGAACATTTACCCACATGAAACATCAAACACATGGGGTATTGCAAATCTTTGCTTCGTTCATGAAATTTTAAGGTCGATTTTATGCCCTTATGAACAGACTTCAGATCTCATTTTCTGCCTTGTCTGTTTGCTGTCACTTACAGCATTTTGTTTCAAAGAGCACTGTCATATAAATATGGTTAAGAAAGGATGACAGTAAAGCTAAAGGGTCACAGAAAGCATACATCTTTGACATCTTCCCTCATCCATTAGATATCAAGGGCAGTGATGTCTGTTTATACCAGGTTCAGTGGGAAAGACAGCTATTCCTTTGCTGAAGTTAAGCTATATTAATTCCTTACATAAAAGTATGCTTTCAATATGAAAAGCTGAACAAAGGTATGGCCATAATATTGTTAATGTTAGAAACTACTATGCCTGAATATTTTTGTTTTTAAGGACTGCGACAAATAAAAGAAAAAAAAGTGCTACAAATTATGTAATAGAGGTGGGTAGGTAAGCAAGTAATATTAAACCCAACAAAAATTTTTAGAGCTAGAGTATTCTTTATGTGTTTTGCAATAATAACATGCTGATGTCCAAATCAAAGTGCAAATTAAATGATGAGAGGGAGGAAGTTCTAAGTTACTGACATGAAAGACATGGGACTGACAGTATTTGACCTATCAATCACTGATCAGAACCGATCAGGAGGAAACTGGTTGGATTTAATTTCTGACAACTGGTTTGTGCATTTTAAAAGGGAAGAAACAGCAACAGTGACTACAACATGGAACCCTGCCAATATTAGGAAATGTTACCATAAAGAAAAAAGAAAAGCTCAACAAAAATCTGACAGTAATATCGTTTACACAGAAAGCTGCAGACATATTTACTGGCATAAATCGTGGAATTAATTGAAAATAAAAGCACTGAAATATTTCATCAAATGCCAATCATAAAAAATGGAATCATGGCAAATATTTCGCTCTTCTCATTGGCTGTTAATGAGTACATACTGTTGTGTTTAAATTGTTAAGATCTGATCATATTAAAGCCATTAGACTTATGATCATACCTTGACTGGAGTAACTTTTTCCTTCAGCAAGTGTCTTGTTTTGGCAAGGATCGTGTGTGACATTAATGTATCCTATTAAACCATTCTGAATAAAAACTCTTCTTTCTATATCCTCCTCACATCACAGCATCACCCAGCTGGACACAAGCTACATGGCTGCCATCTATTGGTATGCAGCGAGCTTGTGAGCAATGCAAGAAGTAGCCGCCGGAAACTTCCTTTGTTGATATATGAAGTTTAAATGTGAAGAGCAGAACAAGAGCACTAATATCTGTGTGGGAGGAAAAACCCAACTCGTTCATGAAAGCGGAGGGCATAATAACCGACACTGGAGAAACTTTCGTAGTTTGTGTTAGCATTATCTGTGAAGACTGAGAAGAAACACGTGTTTCGCACGACCTCCACTTAAAACCACTCGAACTACCGGCGTTCCTGAATAGTTTCTTGTTGTAATTAGCAACATAAAACACACCTGCCCTCACTTTTTTCCACGTCTCGTCCGATTACTTTATGTGCTGTTGGTAAAGCCACACTTAGCACTATTAGCTAAGGCTAGCCACTGTAACAGATTTTATGTGACAGCATGAGCCAGCCGGGATACGCCACCAATCCTTAGACACATCATACCGTACGAACGAAGCGAAAAGTTTATATTATTACCGTCATGCTGCCACCAGTCGTCACCTAAATCATCTCCCATGTTCTCGTGCTAGTGACCCTGCCAATCCGAATAGACCGCTAAGAACGCATGTCAGTGAGATGTTCACGGCAGCTCGATCAAAGCTGATGACGTGGAGTTTGAAGAAGAAAATCACATAGTAAAAACGCTGTTTAGTAAATTACGTTATAGATTTACTGATATTGATAGTAATACCATAGAAAATGTAAAACAAATCACATTTGACATTCGATAAAATAACTCTTAATGACGCGAGCTAGGGAACAGTAAACGTTACATACGTAAAATACTTCCTACATAATAAAACAGTCATTTATGGTAGGCTCAAAAGTCTAACAAGAGAATAACAACAACAACAACAACAACAATAATAATAATAATAATAATAAATTGATTAATTCTGAACCTTTTTATTTTTTGTCAAATTTCAAATCTCACTTATGTTGAGATTTTATGTAAAAACGAAATAGCACATAATTGTGAAACAGAAGTAGAATGGCACTTTAAAACAAAAATAAAATGAAGTGAATGGTCACACTGGACACAAATTACATTCAAAATGCTCATTCATAGACTGCACGTGACAACAATGAGAATGAGAAGAAAATCACATCACAAGTGATATTGTCATTGCAATATTTACCAATATTATCCCCATCCCTAGATTTGTTTTACTATCATTGTGCCTTTGGAGTAGGTCAAAAAGCAATATTATAAGCTTTTAGCATTCCATGAAGCACTATTAAATCCATTATTCTGAAAGTAAAATATTATGGCATAAAGGCAAACCTACGGAGAGCTGCCTGTCTATTAATCAGAAAAGCAGATCAGACTACTATTGTAATTCTGCAAGAGCTGCAGAGATATACAGTTAAGCTGGAAGAATATGTCAAATGGACAATTACTAGTTCTACATTCCACAAATCTTTCCATAATGGAGGAGTTATAGGACAAAAGGTAATGTTTAAAGACAACACTTTTGTATGTAACTCTGAACACATCATTCCCACTTTACAATACAATCATAGTAGTAATGCAGGATAGTCCTGGAAGAAAAGCCTGTTAGAAGTTGCAACAGATTTAACAATAGGGTGGAAGTTTTACTTTGCAAAGGGACACCAGCACAAAACATAAAGCAAAAGGCTTAGACAACATCTGGACCAATTCAGATTCTTTTGCAAAACTTGGAAATTGATGTTCACATCCAGTCTTTGAGAAGAAGAATAAACAAAAAGCAATAGTAAAATGGGAGTGTGCACTTTAGTGTTTCGATAGGGTTTCACATGTTTTAGCCAAGAGCCATAGACAGGCAGGCAGATAGTCAGGTGGATAGTCATCAGTTAAATAATATGAGGACAATTAAATTACACAGGTTTTGTTGTCAAGTGGCTAATGGTGACAAGGAGGTAGTTTTAGTGCATGGCATCATTACCATTTTGAAATACCAACAACAATAAAAATCCACTGGTCATTGTCAGGATGCTGAAAATGTGTCATCATTAGATGCTTTAGCGGAATAACCATTCAAAGCAAATGGCCAAGTTACTATATAAATGGTTCACTAAACCAATATTCTCGCTTAACATCATTCGTTGCACAGAAAATCTGCGGGATGAGCCGAAGAGAGAAAAATAATCTGTGTTTGTTCCAAATTTGTGAAAGTTAAAGGAGGAGAGAAGCTCTCCATATCATTCCTGGGGCTTTTCTCAGCAATAAAGTTATTCAGTGTTTGCAGAATGTTTCTAATTTGAAGCAAATTTTTACATCCTCTGTTGTTAAGGTTTCAGCCGGAAGCTCCTTTTTCTTCTAACACAGAAGTATGGGAGAAGAAAGAAGTATTTGTTTGGAAGACTGCCCTCCATTCTGCAGCTGTATAGAAAAGAGGAGGGACAGATCTCTCGGGTGTAATTGCACGTTTTTTTTGTTTTTCTGTCGGAATAACACATTTCTGGTTGAAAGAGGGCATGAGATGTTTGATTAAAGCTTTATTGTAGAAAAAAAAAAAAAAAAAGAAAGAGAAAAAAAAGGCAACAGACTGATTACTGTGGAAATTACAAAGGGCTCAAAATGCTTCTTCTGGTAGTGTTGCCACGAAAATGGGAGGGAAAAAACAAAGGAAGAGAGAAAGGAAGGATACATTTTACACAATGTGCTATGGTCTGCAAACTTTCAGGAAGGACAATGGACTCTAAATGGCAGCTTTGTTTGTAATTAAGAATAATTCCTGTAAAACTCTGGCCTCTGCCTCATTTGTCATTTTCTCTTCCCATTGTTTGGCCATGTATTTTGAGGACAAAAAAGTGCTGCAATAAGCACAAGGTTTTAACAGTCTTCAGAACAACTTCAAATATAAAACTTACAATTTTTTTAGCAACTGTGTACAAAAAGATAAAGTCCACATTAAAAGAGCTAACATGCTTAATATTCATAGTTATTTGGCAAATCCTTTCTTTGGTAATCTAGAACAGAGCCTAACAGCTTCTGGCCTCCTTCTGCTTTTGAACCCAGTAAACTCATGGTCATTTTTGGATCTATAAGTTAATAACTGCTGCTGATGTGCTCCTATATAAAAAATGTCTTCATTCCTTCATGAGAGATAAAGATAGCTCCCTGGAAAATAAGTGTTTATCGTTCAAACAGATTTTGACAAGGTCTGAGACTGCCATAAGATTGGATGAATTTGAGGCCCAAGTGCAGCAAATGTGGAAAAAGTCCCACACGTAAAGGTGCTGAAGACGTGAATAGTAATATAATTAAAGTAGCTGGACTTCAGACGCAACACTGGTCGAATAAATAAATAAAAAGTGACTCGACCTCATTTTCTGTCACAGTTTGTCACAACATTGTTATTTATCTTGTGTATTCCAACACTACAGGAATATTTTCACACATTTGTCTCAATTTGCGTAATACGTTCTGTGCTACTTGTTTAAACTGATATAAGCTGCCATACATGCAAATAAACAGCTAATTGCTGCCACTTTGTCTTTGTTTAATGATGGTCATATTGAACATTGAAGTTAGGGATTTCCAATTTTCCAACCTGGAGTTTCTTCTTCAGTGGCATTTCAATTAAAAAAATACAGTCTGTAACTTCAAAACTTTGACTCTCAGCAGAAAATCGAAGGCATTCTGAGACTTCAGGTTAACTACA
This sequence comes from Poeciliopsis retropinna, assembly GCA_010277075.1. Classification (NCBI taxonomy): domain Eukaryota; kingdom Metazoa; phylum Chordata; class Actinopteri; order Cyprinodontiformes; family Poeciliidae; genus Poeciliopsis; species Poeciliopsis retropinna. The sequence continues at coordinate 14,474,072 of VMRM01000012.1, read as the reverse complement.
CTGCTAATGCTATAAAATGCAGTTGTTGCTTCACAACAACAGCATGGTTAAGAAATCTTAACCTGAGAAAAAAAGAAGGAATCAACATTGATGTAGGACATCTGTTAAGTCGGGGCAGGAGACACAGGGGACAAAAAATCTCCAATCCAATCACAGTGAATTGCTTGTCTTTCTCTCAAAAAAAATATAACTGAGATGAGTCACAAAGCCTTGGCCATTTCTTGTCATTTTGACAGAAATGACAAGAAAACTCATTCAAGCTATATGTGAGTCTTAATCTGAGTTATCTAATGACGCAAAACTGAGAAAAAAAAAAGACCAATGTGCTACAAATACCCCAACACAGAGGAGAAAAGTTGAATAAGAGAAAAAACACGGTCCAACATAAGCATTACTGTAATTAAAACCAGGCAGCTGCCTTGTCAAGCATCTGTGATTGCGCTCTGTGGAACATTGGTGTTAATGTGTTTATTTTCTTGTAAGCAGCTGTTCCTCCACTTTCTCATTTTAATGATCACAAGAAGATGTGTTATTTTTGGTTCCTTTCTTCGTCTATTTCACAAAGAGATTTTCATCTGCTGGGATGGAGGAAAAATAGAGGGGACAGAGCAAGAGAGAGCAGACGTCAACTAATTATGTCTTTAAAAAAAAGTTCAGTGCTAATTGCAATATATCCACAATGGCAGCTATTTTCTTTCTGTTCTCAGGTGGTCTCACTGCTAAAAATAAACCCATTCTTCTTCAACAAAGGCGAGTACTTTGAGTTTGATGTGCTTTGAGTTCTATTTTCTTTCACTGAAAAAGTGTGAATTTTTAATAATCTCCTTGGTTATTTAGGAAGTTGTGTGATGCTCTCTTTTTTTTTTAAACCAGTGCTGTCTAAAGAATTCAAGGAGGATACATATTAAAATGACGAGGAATACCCTTTTCAAGACAGAAAAAGATTAATCGAATGAATATAATTAATAACGTGCAGTACAAGTCAGCATAGAAGCATTTGAAAAAAAGGGTCAGCCATACTTGGAATAAAAAAGGATGGTGCCAAGAACAAATAAACAGCAAGTGACCTTGAGCTTTCCAAAACTTCAGCAGACGTAACACACGCAGGTCTCCAAGATACAACTGTATTCATGAGCATCTGGTTGGGCCTGACTCGTATGGAGATGTTCTGCATTCTAAACAATCGGCAAATATTAATTTATTGCTGATGCTCTTGGTTGTGTTTGTGTGTGTGTTCATATCTTGATGGGGTCATGACAGGACAGCAACTTATGAGGACATTCTGAAATTGTGGAAATCGAAGCTCCAGTCCCCATAGCAACACAGTAAAGCTGCTCTCACACTTTGCTGTCTTCCCGTGGTGGTGCAGCGCAAAAATGTGTAACATTCAGGTTTGTTATTTGAAGAAATGAAGGGAATCTTGTGGAACATCAAGTCCCTCCATGTTTTTGAAGAAAGTATTATACTTTTGATGTACTGCCAGTTCAATAAGTGCTTCGACATTGGAATCAATGACATGCACTTCACAATGTTCAGCTCTCTATTGAATTAGTTAGAAAGCAGAACAAGCCACCGTACCAAATGAGTAGAAGGGTAATTCTGGAGTTTTATTTTCTTACGGCCTTGTGTGTTCTTATACTATTGACTCAAATGGCAGCTTTGTCATAGTGTGATAAGGTATACATTAAAATACCTAAGTTCTGTTAGTTTACTATCAATGCTTAGTTTTACGGTTTAAATTCATACTAATAGAGTATTGATTAGAGGAATTCAATCCAGAATTAAGAGTTTCACAATTAACACAGCTTCTGCCTTGAAGCAAATGACTCCTGGATTTAAATACTGACCAAGGAGTCTGTTTTCATACACTTTGCATGGTCAACCTGTCCATCTATGTTCTCTCTGAGTATTATATCTTCCAAAAACAAAAACGATCACTTTAGATCAACTGGGCACTTTAAACAGCTGGGGATGATAAATCAAGAAACCTGATTACTAAATAAAACCAGCACAGCTCAGAAAGGATCCAGTTATATAAACACGTGTGATTGTCAGGTGTGTTTCCGTGTTGACTTCAACTACAGATTATCAATGCCAATGAATGACTAAAATCAACAGCAATACTATTAATGCCATTTATTCACATTACCCACAGCCTCGCTGCTAAGGTAGAAGAATTCCGTCAACTAAATGAAACTTGGATATATAGATATTTCAACATGGAAAAGGGGAAAATAACGCAGAAAAACCGCTGAAGAACAACTCAAAACCACTTTTTTCTCGCTCCCCGTGACAGCTGCTACGCCCAGACTCATTGCCATAGCAACTGATAACAGTCTACTGTGTGTCAGGATTCAGCCCCAAAAAACACACACATTTCCCCCACACACATAAAAACAGAACTTTCAATCTGTTACAGTTTCATGTTCTTAGGCCTGATGTTTATTTTACGATTATTAATAAGGGATAGCTGCGGAAGCCTAGCTACCTCTGCTATTAGCTAATCCAAGACAGCGGTGATTGATTAGCTCATTTAAACACCTGGTCCAATGATCTTTTTGAGCTGGTGTGTGGTTGGCACTTTTAAATTGTTTTGTAACTGAACCGAAACACAATTCGACATCATAAATTCCCATATATTGGTCTTTTTTTTTTTTGATTTCTGACACATGTACTACAATTATTATTATTATTATTTATTTATTTATGTATTTTTTACTCCGCAAGAAAAACAACACAGTAAGCCCTCCGGCCACATTGTTACCTTTGACCTTTTGCCCGTGACGCACGACGCACTTGCCTCTCGCACAGTGAGATAAGGCGGCTAACTGGTCTGTAGCGAACGTTCCAGATTACAGAACAGTTTTTGGTGAATTAAAAAAAAAATTTTTTGGTGAAAAAACTGGAGTCGGCTTGCTACTAGTCAGGTAACGGAAAACGTTGAACGTTGTATCGTTTCTCCTTCAACACGGAGTAGCGGTTTAAGCAGAGAGGTAATGGCGGAGGAAAATATAGGGCGCTCTCTAAGTCTGCCTTTCTCTGAAGATCTACTGAGCGGGAGGAGACAGCCATTTGAGGAAAAGCTGTTCTTATCTATCGATCCAATATTTTTATCATACAGACATTAGACTGTTGTTGTTGTGCTATGAGCTAGCTGCTAGCTAATGACTTTGCTAGCAAAGCAAGATAACTAAAAAGCTTCCCTGTATCGTTAATGATAGTCATTCTTCAGTATTATGCAATAGGGGCGCATCGCCCGTCCAAAACCTATCATCTCCATAATGGATATATGTCCGATTTTCTAATTTTCTTTGGTGCAGGATGTACATTGCATTTATTCTAGTGTTAGGTAAATGTATCTTGAAGGAGGATAGTACTTAAATAAAAGTCCAACAAGGACATTCATTTAGAATTAAAAATAACTCATCCTGAACTACCATGATAGATATAATGTATGTAATAATCAAACTGCTTCTGTCCAATAAAAGCTTGTCATTAGTGAAGGGGCAAACATAAACTTTTATTTGCACACATCAGAAATCTTTTTGGTTTTGATTTTAGGCTCTGCCCAGTAAGTCATGTGAGAATCGCAAGCAACACTTTGAATGGCAAGCAAAGATTTCTGACATGCGCAAATAAGTTTTTTTGTTTTGCAAATAATTTTTTTAAATCATGAGATAAAAATTTGTGATTTCAATTAAAATTTTTTTTTAAGCTAAACATTTTTTTGTTTGAAAAATTTTACAATTCAAAATGTTTTGATCACAATTTTATATTATTTAATTGAGGTTAGTATTTTAATTGAATAATTGTGAAACAAATTGAACTCCATAGGAGAGGTCTCATTTTCTCTGAAATTAATATTGTTATGCTGTGCTATGGACTGAAAAACATATTGGTTTAAACACAAGGGTAAAGAATTGGTAGTGTAGTTTAATATAGTGTTCTGATCATAATTCAGTATATTTTGCTTTTTTCAGTTCAAAGATGCCACGTAAAGACAGAGGTCAGAAACAAAAAAGAAAGGCTCTGCTAGAAGCAGCCAAAGGTAGTGGATTGTTGAACAACTGGGTCAGAACGAGTACCGCAGGTAAGAACAAATAAAGTAAAGGTTCTTACCATCATCAACCTGCAGTTTTTGGTAGTGAACTCTTATTTAATATTACAAGGCAGCTATTATGCTTTTATTATGTTAAGATGTACCAAATCTAGGTGTAGAATAATGAATAGTTTCTTGCTCCCAGATGGACAGAAGAAAAATGATAGCTCAGAGGAGGAGACAAAAAAGCAGTCAAGAACAGAGGAAGAAAGGAAAACAGAGGGACAACAGGCAGAAATAAAAGACACAGAAATGCAGTCAGCACAGGAAGAAAGGAATGAAGAGGGACAATAGTCAGAAATAAACACAATGGGAGAAAACACAGAGCAACAAGTCAGAGAGTATATAGGTACTTACAAAATACACTAAGACACAAATAGAATAGGCTTTTCTCATAGTGACATGCATTAATTAAATTTTTGCTTTTGTTTTTGTTTTTTTCTGCAGTGCCACGGTAAAGTTTGATGCAGCTCTGCTTTTCTGAATGGACCACCTTCATCTCCACTGCAAGTACAGCAAACCAGGCAGATGTTCTTTTTTATAGATTACAGTACACTAAAAGGTTGCGTTGTGTCCTTGTTTACATTTTTAACAGTGTAATTCCGTAAAGACAAAATATGTCTGATGGTCCAGCTCTGATTTACATATTTTGCTAAATTGCGGGTTTGAATATTGTAATACTTTCCTATAACAAAATAGACCTGCAGAAAGAAATTACTAATAAAATATTTTACATATGTATAGTTGTATGTTCTATGTAGAGACTTTCCTTAGCTTTGATTGTATGTCTCACAATTTTGTAATTTATCATTGTTCATTAAACTCTGAAAGCTGTGTGACTTCGTTAATATTCTGTCCTAAAATGTGATTAGATGTGCCCTTTTTTTTTTTTGAGCACCTGCCCCTTTAGTGGTCTCTGCACGGCCCTGATATATATATATATATGTTTTTTTTTTTTTTCTTAGTTAGAACTTTTCCACCGTGTTTGTTATCTGGTTGTCTCGGTGTTGACAATTGGTAGCAAAGCATTGTATCTTTTTCTTCAATGGTGTTCATTTAAGATTATGCCATGTTACTTTGACAACGGTGGTCATCATCATCTCTTTGAGCATCTCTTTGCTCTCCATCACCGAGATGGGGGGTGGGATCTTGCACGCGTGACGTCACGAAGCAAATGCAATTTTAGAAGCTGGGTTGCTATGGTGACAATTACCAAGATAGTTCCATATCTTGATATGGAACTAATATTGGATTTTTTTTTTCTCAGTATTGCATATCTCTAGTTAAGAGTTTGAGTCAGGAGTCATGATTCACATGTTTGCTTGTGTATGTTTGTAAGAAGATGCATTTACACAATTAAAACCTGCAGTTTCTTATACAGCAGGATAATAATGTAACAAATACACACATTTATAAGTGAAGTCAATGTGTAATGCCATGCAGGTATTCTGTGAACATAGGAGAGAACTGTCAAGGATTCATCATGTACATATGCGTCTATAGTCACAGATGGGATAACCAAGTGAATACCCTCCTGTAAATGTGTCAGGGGGTTAGAGGTAGGACAGAAGGTACCTCAGTGCAGACATCGTTATCACAAAGGTTCCAGTTGCTGTCAGCCTCACCAACTGTCACACCATCTGATAGAAGCTTTAAGGGCACACACTCTGAAATGTACTGAGGAGCAAACAACGGCGGAGAGGTTACAGAATGACATGTTTTTCTACTGAAACCTCAGAAGACGTGCTTCCAGGGATCTACGAGGTTACCTTGAACTGAGAGTTGCACTTCTTTCCATGCATGTGATACTTGAACTCACGAGGTAGAGGGTTGTGAGTCAGACATTGTCTACAATACAAATCTGGTAACTTTACTACCTAAAACCAGAGGTGGTTGAAATGTTGTAGAAATGCACATAAATAAAATAAAAGAAAAAATGTCACCCCCCCAACCCCCCTTATTTGTTTAGCAATTTTTTTTAATTAAAAGAAATAACAAAATGCAACATACCTGCAACATTTAAAACAAAGACAAACACATCAACAGTAATTTACATTACATTAAAGTTTGAATACATAGAATGATGATATACAACTTTCAACTTAAAACAGAAACAAACACAAGAAGCTATTTACATTACTCTAAAGAGGAGGAATAGATCCAAAATCAAATAATAATAATAAAAAATGCCCTCCCTTATTTTGCTTGTTTTTTCCCCCAGAATTTAAAAAATAAAAGACATAATAAAAATGCAACATTGACATGGAACTTGCTACATTTAAAAAAAGACAAACATATCAGCAGCTATTTACATTACATTAAAGTTTGAATACATAGAATGATGATGATGATGTAAGACTTTCATCTTTAAACAGAAACAAACACAAGAAGCTATTTACATTACTTTAAAGAGGTGGAAAAGATCCAAAATCAAATAAAACATTTTCTTCCTTTATTTTGCTTTGTCTTAAAGCAATTTTTAAATAATAAATAGAACAAAAATGCAACTTACCTGCAACATTTAAAACAAAGAAAAACATCAATAGCAAGTAACATTAAATTAAAGTTTGAATACATATAATGATGATGTAAAATGTTCAACATTTAAAACAGAAATAAACACAAGAAGGTGGACTAGTTCAACATTTCCTTTTTTGTTGAAAATACATTACGAGTTTGAATACATACAATGATGATGTAAAACGTTCAAGATTTAAAACAGAAACAACCACAAGGAGCTATTTATATTACAGTAAAGATGCTGAATCCCAAGTCAAATAAAAAAAAAAACCTGTCCTTTCATTTTATGTTTTTGTTGTATGCTTTTTAAGCATTTTTTTAAAAATAAAAGAGTACAATAAAAATGAAACACTGATTTAGAACTTGCAACATTTAAAACAAAGACAAACACAATAGCAATTTACATTACATTAAAGTTTGGATACAGAGAATGGTGATGATGTAAGACTTTCATCTTTAAACAGAAATAAACACAAGAAGCTATTTACATTACTCTAAAAAGGTGGAATAGATCCAAAATCAAATTAAATGTTTTCTTCCTTTATTTAGCTTATTTTAAAGCAATTTTTTAATAATAAAAAGACAGACAAAAATGCAACTTACCTGCAACATTTAAAACAAAGACAAAAACATCAACAGCAATTGACATTAGATTAAAGTTTGAATACATATAATGATGATATAAGACTTTCAACTTAAAACAGAAACAAACACAGGAAGCTATTTACATTACTCTAATGAGGTGGATTAGATTCCACCTATTTGTTTTTCTGTTTTTTTTTGTTGTTTGTTTTTACAAAAAGGAGGACATAATACAAATGCAACATTGACATAGAACCTGCACATTTAAAACAAAGACAAACACAATCAACAACTATTTACATTACATTACAAGTTTGAATACATACAATGATGATGTAAAATGTCCAACATTTAAAATAGAAACAAACACAAGGAGCTATTTATATTACATTAAAGAGGCTGAATCTCATGTCAAATAAAAAAACTGTCCTTTCCTCTTATGTGTTTGTTTTTTGCTTTTAAGCAATTTTTTTTAAATAAAAGAGTACAATAAAAATGAAACACTGATTTAGAACTTGCAACATTTAAAACAAAGACAAACACAATCAAAACTATTTACATTACATTAAAGTTTGAATACATACAATGATGATGTAACATAATCAACAACTATATTTACATTACATCACGAGTTTGAATACACACAATAATGATGTAAAATATCCAACACTTAAAATAAAACAAACACAAAGAGCTATTTATATTACAGTAAAGAGGCTGAATCCCAAGTTAAAAAAAGCAAAACAACTATTTTTTCCTTTTACGTTTTTGTTGTTTGCTTTTAAGCATTTTTTTAAAATGAAAGAGTGCAATAAAAATGACACACTGACTTAGAACTTGCAACATTTAAAACAAAGACAAACACAATCAATAGCAATTTACATTACATTAAAGTTTGAATACATAGAATGATGATGTAAGACTTCCATCATTGAAACAGAAATAAAACAAGAAACTATTTACATTACTCTAAAGAGGTGGAATAGATCCAAAATCAAATAAAGCATTTTCCTCCTTTATCTTACTTTTTTTATTAAGCAATTTTTTAATAATAAAAAGACATAACAAAAATGCAACTTACCTGCAACATTTAAAACAAAGACAAACGCATCAACATCATTTTACATTACATTACTAATTTGAATACATAGAATGATGATGCAAAAAGTTCAACAATTAAAACAGAAACAAACACAAGGAGCTATTTATATTACAATCAAGAGGCTGAATCCCAAGTCAAATAAAAAAAGCCCCTGTCCTTTCCTTTTATGTTTTTGTTGTTTGTTTTTAAGCATTTTTTCTTTTTTAAATAAAAGAGAACAATAAAAATGAAACATTGGCTTAGAACTTTCAACCTTTAAAACATAATTACACTGTATAGCGTGTTTCAGGCCACTTCATGTATCTGAAGGGAGTGAATGTGTCTATAGCCCCTTCTGCATTGCTCAGCCAGACCTGGGCTGACCCGGGCCGGTCTGTCTTAAAAGCAGGGCTGATTGTTTTTGCATTAGCACTTCCAGCCCGGTCCCACCTGGCTCCCTGGAGCCCCAAGAGCTGCGGTTCCAATTGCGCCGGCCAGACCGGGCTGGTTTGGAGTTTGCTGTTGATTGGTTCATTGGCTGCAGGGACGGGACAAAGATCAGATCTCTGGGTCAGAGGAGCACTCGACTTTCTCAATGTCTGTCATTTCAAAATGATGCATCAATAAATTCCCATCATAATCTATTCTTACCCTACACTGGGATTACAATCGCCTCTTCAGCCAAAGATTTTAATAGTAAATTGAATTAACATTTCAGAAGTTGCTGGGGAGATCGCCTTGGTAGCTTTAACAGGAGTTCGATTTATGTGACGATCCCGCTTTATGCAAAAACGACCTGGGCTATAGGACTGGGTCGAACGGAGCTTGGTTGGGCCAGGCCAGGCCGGACCCTGCAGTGGAAAAAGGGCTCATCTCAAAGGACTCATTCACACTCTGCTGATGGCAAGCTACTGGATTGTAGCTACAGGCTGACAGAAGTGAGGCTGCAAATTTTTGCGCCATCGGCCCTTCTGACAAACATCAGCAGGCAAGGTGGGTGAAGTGGGAAAACAAACGTCAATGGATGGACAGACCAGGAAACAACCGCTGTCGCAATGGTGATGTAAGACTTTCATAATTGAAACTGTGATGTCAGCATTGTCATCATTGTGATATGAAGACAATGATGTCATTATATCATTGTGAAAAAAAAAAAAATATATATATATCTATAGATATAGATATATAGATATCTATATCTATAGATACATAGATCTATATATATATATCTATATATCTATAGATATATAGATATAATATATCTACAGATATCTATATATCTATAGATCCATAGATCTATAGATATATAAATATATATATATATATATATCTATATATATCTTTATATATATATATATATATCTATATAGATATATATAGATATATATAGACATATATATATCTATATATATCCTTGGTCGTTTTCTCCATGTCCTCAAGCTTTTTGATTAGTAGCTCAGCAATCTCTACAGCTTCCTGTTTGTCCGCCTCAGTTTGGGCTCTAAGTTCTCGTTCTGTTTTCAGTTCTTGCTCCATCATTTCAAAGAAAGCCTCAGCACATTTAAATTGATCCAGATTTTCATTTTCAGCCTGAATCCTCAGCTTTCTCTCTCTCTGGAACATTTCTTGAAGCTGTTGGACATCAAAATAAGGAATGTCCTCATCTCGAACTTTGATTTCTGTTGAATGTTCAGTGGAGACTTTCTTCAATCCTTCACAGTGGCTACAGAATTTTAGGGAAATCTCGATGGCTTCCCATTTCGCCGAGAAACCTTTTGCGCCAAGATTTTTTTCATTCTTCAGCTTTTTCTGGAGCTTCTTTACCTCTTTCTGAGCCACAGCGACATCAATTTCAAGCTCAATGGTGAGCATCTCAATTTTCTGACGGTGTTTCTTTTCCATCTCCTTCATTCCTTGTTGGAGTTCCTGTATTGTGGGGCAGCACGTTGTCTCATCTCTGCCCACTAGGCCTTGGTTCGTGGATTCAGCTTTCCTTAGCTTCTCCTTAAGCTCCTGAATTTCCAGAAGCAAGGCCTTCTTCTCCTCCCTCTCTTCTGAGAGAAGGTTTTCATAGTGAAAAAAAAAAAAAAAAAAAAAAAATATATATATATATATAATATATATAATGTCCAAATTATAAATTGGACTTGGTGAAATACGTAAAACAAATGGCATCTGTTTTATGAAGTACATAAAACAAATGCTCAAAGATACAGATTTCATAATTCTGCAGATTATGCAGATTTATGCAGTGAAAGAGAAGTTTACTTTTACAGTGTCAGTTGGTGGTGATAATGCCAGCATCAAAATTCAAAGGCAGACCTCCCTGTTCAAGGCAATGCTGAGAGAACTTTGCTTAAATTGCTATTTAATCAATTTTCTCTTGGAGATCAATAAATTCTATTCTGTTCTATTCTATTGGACACGTCCAGAACAATTGTAGTTTGTGGTTCATTAAAGTATTTGTAATTTTCTTCTTAATTTTCAAAGACAGTCATGTGAAGAATAAACTGCAGATAATCATGAATCCTTGTGGCAGCTGGCGTTTCACAATGTTTGCTCTTTCTAAAAGAGCTTGAAACCAGAGCCACAGTCTGCTGGTCACTTGAGACTGAACAACCATGAAGGTCAGATCCTTGAGCTTTCCCAAATGGTGATCCATTCCCCCTTTTCAGGGAGCAGTTTACTATCCTCTTGACTCTGCTATCAAGTAAAAAAAAAACAAAAGGACACGTTTAGGCAATGAAACAATAATAGTTGTACTTCTGTTTAATTGCAGTACAGTTGAGTTATTTTAATGGGCTTCATTCACATCGCATAAACCCATTGCCCCAAAATCAGATCTAATTTAAGCTCAGCTATGTGCCATCCAGTTAAACACAATTGTCTGTCGACTCATGTAGCTGAGTCTTAAAGAGCCAGGCTGACAAGTTTAAACAGTGACTCTGCTTAAACTTGCTTTAAAAAGTCCAAATCCTTTTTAAAACAGACAGCGGTTGTTCAGTACAAAGTAAAAACCAGCCAGTTTGTCCTCACACGCAGTGTTAAAGTTGCAGCATTACAATGCTAAAGGCTCAGTGACACACAAACAAATAATTCTTCCTCTGTGTGTACATCTCAAAGGGGACACAGAGAGAGGAAAAACAAGGTGAGAGGGGACTTCTGGGATCCACCTGTCAAAAAGGACCTTGGTTCAGTTGTGTATTTATGCATCTCAGCAGATATTTATTATGAAGTTCTAAAGATGACATCTGCTGGTGTGTTTACACTTAGTATGTAAAAGTTGCTGAACTGAAAACTTGCCTAAGTTTGAAGGGACAGTGTGTGTAATTTATAAACCGCTAATTAGTTTTATCTTTAAAGAGACCAGCTTTGCCTGATGTAACAAGTAAACATAGAAAGAAATACTTAAATAAAGAGAGATATTATTTGTTTATTACTGTCTGATACAAAATCTCCAAAAACCTGGAGAGGCAATGGAAACTGAAGTAAAAAAAAAAAAAAAAAAAAAAAAATCTGTTTTAGGTCCTTTAGGATTAAAAATATTATTATAATACTGAAAGATAAAAAAGGCCAATTATATTGGCTTTCACTCCACTTAATATTTTAAGTTGCTCTACCACATTAAATCGCAATAAAAACAATTAATGTGTTGGTTGTAATGAGATAATGCGAAGATATTCAGCGAGTATGAATACTGATACGTGGTGCTGCACGTCTGACCCAATAAATCGAGAGAATAGGTTGTGTGAGTTCTCTGTGAGGCTCTCAGCAGTCGTCCATTCCTGCTGTGGAACTCAATCTGAACATTATTAAAATAAACTCGGGCCTTAAAACGCCTGAAACACTTGCTTATTGATTATTTGTCAATAAAGGCTTGACATTTACACAAATTCAAGCCTCTCCTTTGTTAGAAACCTCTGAATTTATATTCTCCATTGCGAAGCAATCCATCCATAAAATGTAGCTGCATGGCCCGAGGGACACTGTAATGTATTGGTTGTTGAAATGTTATTGGAATAAATAGCTATAGAGAGAAAAAAAAAAGATCACAAATACTGAGGTTACTAAGTCAGTTAAGTGCAGTCCAGAACTTTATTGCTCTATTTTTATTTGCATTAATCATACGTACTAACAGATTCCTCCCGGATAAGGATTCAAATTCTTTTGACCATGCTGCTTTCAAAATACAGCTGAAACCAGATAAGACGGCATGCTGTACAGAAAGGCATATAATTTGTATTCTTCTTTGGATAACATGAAATAATAATAATAATTTAAAACATTCTGCTTTAGACTACCAAAATGTTTTCATGTACCAAAAATAGAAGTGCCAAAAAAAGATAGATATTTTTTATTTATTTATTTTTTTAAATACATTGTTATTCAAATGTAGAAGCTTACAAAGATTTCTTTAGTATTGAATACGTTTATGTCAGGACTCTGGGTTTTGGGTTGAGATTTTGTGGTTGGTGTATTTCTGTTTTTCACTTTTTCTCTGGTTCACTTTAGTTTTAACCTTTTAGGGTCATTTCAGTTTTATTATTTGAGATAACTTATTTTGGTTTGATTTGTCTTCTTGTTTTCCCTGTTTCAGCCACTCACACCGATTCTTAGTTATTTTGTTACTCTAAGTTGAGTTATTCTTTTACGTTCATCCCTTGTAGTGATTCTAGCTAGATTATTTCTTTGATAAGTCCTTCTAGTTAGTCTAGTTCTGTGTTCCTTGGTTTCTATTACTGTTAGATCAGCCTTATTTTATAGATTTCCCTCCTTTCTTTGTCTCTTTCTAGCTTGTTATGTTTTACTTCAGTTTTAATACTTCTTTAGTGTTACTTATTCCCATCTTCCATGTGCTTCATCCCTCACTCTTTTGTGTTCCCTTGTGCATCCTCCCAGCTACCCTGTGCCCCTCAGCCTGGCTCCTGCTCTAACCACTCTCACCTGCAATCAATAAGCCTCATCAGCTCAGGTCTTTGTCCAATTCTCAACCTCCTTCAGTATTTAACCTCTCATTCTCTCCCACTATTTGTCAGATCCTCATGTCTACCTCCATCTACTCACAAAAGTCATTGGAAAACCTATTTGTAGTTTGCCACACATTATGAAAGGGTAAGAAAACATGTCGAGGAAGTCTCTCTGTTAAGATGAGACTAAAACTGAAGTGCTATATGACATGATACACTAACACTGATCGTCAGTTCTTAAAGAAACATGATGGTGGAACTGAAGTCCAGGATTTTTGAAGCTGCTCTGAGGTAATGGGATGATGGATGGAACTAAATGTAAAGCAATTTGGGGAAAAAAAAAACCAAAAAAAAAACCTGTGAGAGACTTTAAACTCTAACCGGTTCAGCTTTTACTATGATGTAGCAGTTTTGATCAAAACATATTCATGTGTTTGAATGGTCAAGTGAAACTTTAATTTATTAGAGTGCCTGAGGCATATTTGAAAACTGTTCACAGACACTCTCTTTCTAAGCTGTTTTGCAAATAGGGGTGTAAATAGCTTTTTGAGGCACTGTGTTCTGGTTAAAATGTATTACATCCCAGAAAAAAAACCTCATTGTATGTTATAGTAAACTATCAGATGAAAAGAAAAAATGACCCAACCCACTTATACAATGGATAAAAATGCACCTTCATTTTTTAACACCAAATTGTCGGTGTCACATTTTCTGGCACTGCTAAACATTTCTACAGAACAAAAGTAAGTGAAACAGTTTTTTTTATTTGTGCTCATACTAATATGTTTCTGCAATATTTAGCATAAGTATTAATCAAAAACAAATACAAAAATCCAATAATTGGACCATTAGAAGTGAAAATAAATTCTAGCATAACGTTTTTGTGATGTTCTGTAGGTACACTACAGGATATCCATTTTTATCAGACATGATTAGACATGACATCTGTGCAGTCTCTGAATTCTTTCAACTTGTGGCTTGAACTAACAACACCCTAAAACACCATCACATTCCCTACAAGTGTCCTGCTTTCTGTAAACTCAGACAATTATTCCACATTAATTATATTGTGGTAACATTTGAAACAAATTGGTTAAAAAGCTTGAATCATACAGTCATTTCAAAGCAATCAGTATGGAAATAATATTTTACCACCTCCTGACTAATTTCACTTTCAGACCATTAAGATAGAGGCTTTTTGGGGGCTAATTAGTGAGACATAATAGGGTAAAGTTTGAAAATAAATCTTAAACTAATTGTTCTTGGAAGAAAAGCAATCCATTTACTAATCTTGGCAGTATTTGCATAATTAGGCTAAATTCTCAAATGGACACGTCTTGCTTCAAAGCGTAATTATGGTTAATCATAATCAAAACACATACTTGCTAATGCTCTCAGTAATGCCTCTCCATCCCACCACCCCCTCACTGCTCTATATGCTTTATGCAAATAAGTAATCAGTCACAAATGCAGGAGCTGAGCGAGATATCACACATAGTTTGATTAAAGGTTGAAAAAAAAAATGCAAGAATGGGAGAATGCTGCAGAGAGCAAAAATGAGCAGAAGCGCATCTGACTTGGGGCTAAGCAGTGAGAGGCCAAGTCAGGATGTCCCGCAGGTCATGAATAAAAAATTAAAAGAATATTTTGGAGTTGCTCTCAGCCTGGTATAAAATGTCACACCATGGGTATCAAAGTTGTTAGCAACACTGTATTACATCTCCTTTTTGCTTTTTCTCTAGACACAGTGTCTTGCAAAACTATTCATTCTCCTTAAAAGTGTTTACATTTGGTTACATTGCAACCACAAACAATGCATTCCAATTGGACTTTATGTGATATACACAAACACAAAGTTAATATTCAGAGGTTAATGTAGAGTGATATACAGATTTAAACATATTTTATCTATAAAAATCTATAAAAAGCTGCATGTCTGTAGTCTCTCTCTACCAACTTTACAAATCTACAGACAGAAATATTTTCCCCTTCCTCTTTGGAAAATAGCTCGATCACAGTTAGTAACGTCATGCGTTACAAGATACGTTTTCAAGTCTTGGCACAGATTCTTAGTTAGATTTAGTCATATACTTTGACAGGACCATCGTAACACCTTAGTATGTGCCTATAATAAGCAATTCCAATTGTGTAGAGTCGATTTGAGCATCGCTGCAAAAAAGGGAAAAGTGTTGGTGGAATAAGGTCAATAGTCCCTCCCTACCATGTTTTCCTGTGGATCTCCTCCTGGGTGGTCGTCCTCAGAACAACTCACCAGTGGTGGACGTCTCCCTGGTGGATGTGGAGGAGCAGCGGCTCCACTTCTGAGTGACCAAACTTCTCACCCTATTCCTGGGAGAGCCAAGGTTCTCTGAGGAAGAAACAAAATGTGTTTACATGACCACACATGAGAATGTAGATCGAATGTTAAATCGAGAACTTTGCCTTTCATATTGCCTTCCTTTTCCATTTTTGAAAAAGGGGTTGAACAGCATGGGATGTTCAAAGCCTGGGATATTGTTTTACAATTAAACATACAATACCTTCATGAATTGACTTCATGGTGACTCATTGCAATGGAGAATATGAAAGGGCATTAGAGTAAAGACTGACTGAATACAAAATGCATTCCACAATTTTTAGATTTTGGTAACTATTTAGTTTAAATCTCCTAAAACACTTTGACGTTTCACAGAACACATAGGTGTTAAAGTACTTTCGCAAGGCACTGTACAATCATCTGCTGTCACTGAGAGCAGCATGCATTCATGATACATTTTTTCCTGAAATCACAGACGCACACTGGGGCTAATCATGAGTGCAGGTACCACAGGGATTGCGCTAAGTGTGAATTACTTCAGTTCTACCAAAAAGGCACCTCTCTTTATCTGTGATTTTCTGTAATGTGAGCATGCTACATTGTCAAGACAGTCTTGGTCCCTTTAAGAAAGTCTTGGTCCTTTCACAACAAAACATTTCTGACCAGTATGAGTGGTACTGTGGGATCTTGTTGCGTTCAAGGTGGGTAGTGAAAAAAAGGGCAAAAACAAGGGGTTGTATTTTTTCAATAGGAACATTAATGACTGCTGGAAGTCTGTTACACATGGAGCAGGATTTGGATTTCTGCTCTGGGAGCAGGTGAGTTGGAGTGACCTATCTGTGGCTTTAACAAATTACATTATTTGGTGTAAGCTCTGTCTGGCTGCTGATCTTTGCAGGTCTTCACTTGCTACAGGCTTGCATTGAGCTCTCAGGATTAAAATTTGTGCCAGAGTATGAACCTCACATAACCTAGAAATATGAAAGAGAAATGTGTAACTGAAGTGACAGGATTGGATGTCGGCCCGATTAGTACCCCTTCAGATGTTGAGTGACTAGGACAAGAACAAGCTATCGTTATCTTCATCTGCTGAGTATGAGTACCAACTTCTATAGACAAGCACTGATAAGCTTTGCATAAGGCCAGCTGCTATAATTTAAGATAGTAACCAAGTTGAATGACTGCAACCCACAGCTTTCGCAAAGTCTTAAAGCATCCATAACAATTTCTGTCAATGATTTTCAAACGTTTTCAGATTTTGCCACATTACTTGGGCAAACGTTTGTGTATTTCATTGAAACCAATACTGGATTGTGCATAATTTTTTGACAAAGGTGAAAAATAATATATGATTTTTGACATATTTTACACATAAAAATCTAAAATGTGTGGTACACATTTGTATCTGCCGAGAAATATAATCTGTGGGAGTCTTTGATTTGAAAGATTCTGCAGTGATACATTTTTTAATTTCCTTGTGAACGTTATCCAACAATGTTTTCATAATGAGTCACCTCACATGTCTTGCCAATGCCAAGATTGATCAAACTCACAGTGAGGTAGGAGTATTTCTGAAATTAGATTTCATTTCTTGGGATGTGAGTCTTTGGGGTGTGCTTGAGAAGACTATGCGATGGTTCATATCACCCCTCATTTGTAGAAAATACTGAATGAAAAGGAAAATGGTCCGAATGACTGTTTCCTGTCTCCAAACAATTAACATCCATGTACATCTTGCTTTTAATGGCAGTGTTATGCCCATTTAGCTCAAAAATTTAGTTGAAAATGAAATATTCTGTCTGAATTTTTTAAATGTCGAAGGACAACTTTTGAGGAAAGTTAAGAAATAAAAATATTTTTTTACATGTTCAGCTATTCCCCTCTGATTTTTAGTGTTAAAACTGCAGGCAACATATTCTATTTATGCGTTTTTAAGGAAACTTTGCACAAAGCGTGACTTTTTGCCCAGTGGCAGCTTTTTACAAATGGACACAAGGCACAGCGGTTCTGGACAAACAAGACTATTCAGTGCTTCCAGGTTGCCCGAACTGACTCTCTTACCAGTTGATATGCTGCTAGTAATTTACTGCACTTAACTTTTGTCTGTTTCTGTCCTACAACAACTAACCAGAAGTTATTTTTGCAAGTCATGCTGTAGAGTTCAAAACTCTTTCAATTAATCTGTGTCTCACTTATGGATGCATCACTTCTGCAAAAGCCCTGCTATTTCATGAGCACCTTTGGGAAATATTGCTTCATTAAAATCTAATGAAACAGAAACAAATCATTAAATATATTGTATAAGTTTCATATGATCTGTCCTTTATGTAGACTGGCAGCTCACAACATAATGCCTACTGTGACTTTGCCCCAATGACAGATGCATTTGTTTTAACAACAATAAATAAATTGTGGAGATGATCTCTGAAAAGCTACACCATATTATGGGGGCAAGCATTGATATCTGCAAAGATGGAGTCCTTTGGAGTTGAGATATGGGATAGCCATTGATTCCAGAATAAGATATTAATATCACTCTAAGACTTCTAATGCTAATGCTAATGCTAATGCTAGGATGGTTTCCACTGTGTGGACTAATGCATATTAAGGTATTTTTGATATTTAAACTATGTGTATTAAGTTCTAAGCATTTTGAGAGGGTCTCAGGTATTCAAGTATTTTAACTGTGTGCTGAAGACTGTGGTCCCTAACCTCTGTTGGCACCCGGGGGTCACGGTAACCTTTTTGATAAAAAATCTCCCACTCAATTGCAGCCTAAAGAGTTCCCATGAAACATATGAAACTTAAGCATTTGGTTGTATTTAAGCTTTACTTTTTAATTGCATCAATGTTTTCAGAAATGTTTTATTAGTACTGCTGCATGATTTCCTGTTTCTCCGCTTTACTACTGTGGCATTAAGCCCATTTATTTTTGTCCCTGTTCAATGGACTTCATGAGGACCTGTGTATTTCTACCAGCAGTGATTTTGCAAAAAAAAAAAAAAAAAAAGAAAGATTGCCACTTAAGAAATGTACTCAAATCTTTAAAAAATAAATGTAACTTAATTTATGTTGTTGATGTGCCATGAGTTTTTTTTTTTTTTTTTAACCACTTAATAAGGAAGGTATCTAATGAACTACAATATTTTGTTCAGTGCCTCTAAATGAGAAGAAAACATAACAAATACCAACCCAGAATTTATTTCTTTTTTTGTAATAAACAGCAAAGCTAATTTATTCTCTCTGGGATTTTGAATTTTCAGCCTTTCCTTAAGAGCAGGCACCATTCTGAAGTGCTTGATACATTTTCATCAAAACCACCTTCTTTCCTTTTGACGGATGATAAAAGATAGTGTACTGCTGCAGTGGCAAACTGTAACTAATCAAGTCAGATTAGTTTCTTGGCTTAAAGGAAGTGTTAAATGGAACGAGAGGCAGGCTTGGCAGAGAGGATGGAAAAAAACGATTTTAGGGAACTGATTTGTTTATTTGCCCTCAGACTCTGTGCAGCAGCTTGATAACAAAGCCACCAGCAGATGGTGCTGAGATCCTCTCGATGCTCACTGCCAAACGTGTGTGCGTGTGTGTGTGTGTGTGTGTGTGTGTGTGTGTGAGCGAGTGTGGACGTCTGCATCTTGTCTGGGATTGTGAGTGTTTTTAACGGTTTTTGTAGAGCTTTGAATCTCAGAGTGTGCTTCCTTGGTGCAGCAGAACACTTTTGATCTTTGAGGTTCCTAGCTTGTGACCTTGGTCGAAGGTCAGAATATAGACACAGCTTTTGAGTACATCACAACACCCCGAAGTATAGCAACACCCGAGAAGTCGGATTCAAAGAGTAAGTTTGAACAGAGAAATCAAAAGTACACAGCTCCTGTTTCTCTTTGACTCATATTCTCTCTTCATTGCTCTTCCATGTCTCTGTGTCCCTTTTAAGTTTGCCCTCTGGCCTTGAGGAGCATCTGTGCCCTCCTCATTCCCCATATGCCCTGTGCCTTTAAGGCTGGGCTTCAAGGCTGAAACAGATCACTTATTCATCAGCAGCATGAATTACCAATGGTGTATTTTCCATCACACCATCAACTTACCGGGTTATGTCACTGTTCATTTTTTCTTCATTTTGCCAACATTTTGAGGGCACAAAGAGGAGAGCAATCCTCAACACCTCAACTGTGTATATTTAGCTTTTCCTCTAACGAAAACTAGTTTAAAAATTCAAGTCAGGATAAAATACATTTTTCAGTTCATTGCAAAGATTCTACATTAATATGTTGTATTAAACAGGCAATTGTAACTCACGACGCAAAAGAAATCTGGGAAACTTGTTTTGCAATCCACACAACAGTTTGTTAAATGAATTTTTTCACCATGCTTCATTATTTTGGAAGAGAGTTATAAAACCACTTTTGACATGCTTTCATGCCTTAAGAACTGAACAGATTGACATAGTTGTTATTGTGATAGTGCAACGTGTTGAAGATTGTGGATTTCACTTGAGATGCCGCTCTAAGCCCTCATAGCTGCCCTTTGCAAATATATGCACAAAAAAAGTTTAAAATAAATGAACCTTTCATTGTAATAACATAATCTCACACACACAAATGAAAAATCGGGGCTTTAATTGGAGAACATTTATTCAGTGGGGGAAGCAAATTCTCCAGTACTACAATTATTGGCAACCCTATACAGTTTTTTTTCTAAGTTGTTTTCATGTGTTTATCAGAACATAATTGAAATTCTCCAAACTGTTCAGTCTTTAAATTATTGGATCACTTGTGCACATCAAAAAAGCTGTTTCTCATTTCTTTGAACAAGTTGGAAATTCTTTGGTATTTATGCGCAACTCCCTGCTGTTTCAAGTGTTTTCAATTCCTAAAGTCATATTGATCAGAAGGAATATATCGGTCTCTGTTGACCTCCACAACATTTAGGCATAGGTTTATTGTTTAAGTCTTAACATGTAAAATGATTAAACAAGTGGTCCTCATATGCTAAGCATATTTCTAAATATTTCCATTAGACAATTTCTTTTCTTGCCTAAGGTGAATCCTGACTTTCTTCAATGAAGATAAATGAGTGAAGAATTAGGGGAACCAATGATCATCCAGTTCTTTGAAATTGATTGAAGGTGCATCTCATAAACCATCAACTTTCAAGAATATAGAAAATGTAGCTGGAGCACAACACAGCGTTACATTTCTGACGACGGCAGGACAAGAAATTGGACAGCCAAATTTCCAATTTGGAAATTTGCCTCACTGTGCTTTCTTCTGCCACAGTGAGGCTGTGACAGAAGAAAGCAGAAGAGACAGAGGACATATGCCAGTTTCCATTGCTCCAATGTCTTTAGGCAATTGTTTGTGACCCACAACAGGAGGGTGTTGGAGTTTCTCCTGAATTTTCTTCCTCAACTCCAGGGAGGAATTTGTTTCAGCATTGAGATGGAGAGTATACGATGGCCAGGTGACCCTTCTAGATGCTATGAATGCAGCATGTAATGCCTTCACAGTAGATGCAAGCAGAGGCTGGCTAAGACACTCTAAAGCACAGGTGTTAAACTCCAGTCCTGGAGGGCCTCTGCCCTGCAACTGTTAGACGTGGCTCTGCTGCACCACACCTGAACAGAATAATTAGATCATTAGCAAAGCTCTGGAAAATTTATTTACACAAGGAGGAGGTAATTAAGCCATTTCATTCCAGTGTTTTATACCTGGAAAACACTGGGATGTTTTCCAGGTACAAAACACTGGAAGAAAACAACAACAATAATAATGATGATGATACAGACCTTTGGGCGCTTATGTTAAAAACAACATAATATGTAGGAGAAAACATAAATTACAGTACATCTAAAAACTGCAGGACACCGGCCCTTGAGGACTAGAGTTTGACACCCATGCTCCCAAAGGATTCCTTCCACTCATTTGGGATGTGGATGAAAGTTTGGGGCCCAAAAGCCACTTCAAGAGGCATAGGAAGACTACACAGTCATTTCTGCAGCAGCGCATGAATTGCTATTCCTAAAGAGATTGTATGTTCCCATTTCTACTTGCGTTTGTTTTTCTTCTAACTTTTCCTTTCTGTATCGCAATGGGAAGATATGTCAACAAGTGACAGTAAAAGTATAAATGTGAATCTTGCCATTAATTTCCCACAATTGCAACTGACAGTAAGTTTTATAAACACTTTAGCCACAGTTTACATCAGAACATAGCACAAGAGTACACTCTTATACTGACAACATGACAAAGCAACTTGAGTGCCTTATCTGTACACAAAGCACAAGGACTGAGTCACTATCATTCTGAGGCATTGACATGTTCATTGATATATATTTACTTTTGAACTATGAACTAAGGATTTTGAGCAAGAGACTGGTTTTTGCAGGTAATTTGTGGAGTTTGTAAGTATCGTTTATAAATTTTTCTCAGTTCCTTTGGTGCATTTATCAAATCATCCTTGACATTCGGAAAATAGTAAGTTCATTTCTCAAAACATTTTGTGCAAACAAAAATACACCATGGACTACCTACAGAAGCCAGTTACTTTTTAAAAATACTTAAATTCATCTCTCAAAAGTAAATATCTGACGATAAACATGTCAGGGCCTCAATATAACAAGTCTTTGTTTCAGAATAGCAAGATGTTGTTTGCCATACAGTGACCCGCTGTTGCCAATTATTGTGATGTTGCTAAATTGTGCAATGCTGTTTCCAAAAGTTGCCAAATACTGAGTAACATTGCCAAATATTGAGAGGTTGTTGCCAAATAGTACAATGATGTTGCCAAATATTGTGACCCTGTTGCAACATTTGGCAGTTCCCGTTGCCATGCTATGTGATGCTGTTGCAGAATATTGCAACATTGTTGCTAAATGGTGCAGCACTGTTGCCAAATGGTGCAGCACTGTTGCCAAAGTGAGATCCTGTTGCCAAATATTGAGATGTTGTTGCCAAATAGTCAGACGTTGTTGCCAAATAGTAAAACACTGTTGCCAAATAATGAGATAATGTTGCCAAATCGTGAGGCATGATTCCAAATAGTGACAAGCTGTTACCATTCATGTTGCAACACTGTTGCCAATTATTGTGACGCTCTGGGAGATCAGTACACAATGAATAGCACAATACTGTTGCTGGATGTTGCTTCTCGGTTGACAATTAATGAGACATCATTGTTAAATAGTGACACACTGTTGCCAAAGTGTTCATCATGTCAACACTTTTATGTCAAGATTCCCATGGCCTTTGGAAAAAGAAACAGACCCACAGCATCACCGGGCCTTACCATGCTGAACAGTGGACATAAGGCCATTGTACACATTTATTCTCTGTTTCACATCAACCAACTCTGGTTTGTTTGTTGCCACAAAAACCCAGTCTCAAACCCAGCACACACTGTGCAAATAATAATAATTAAAAAAATTGTACAGGACTTGAATATGTCATAGAAGTTGCCTGACTTCACCACTTGTTGCTGCAGTAAAAAGTTGCTGACGGTTGTTAATGCACTTATTGTTAGAGTCAGATCCTAAAAAGAGGGAGGAGGGAAAGAAGACTGCGGCATAGAGGAACATTTCAGGACACAATTTCCCCCAGAAAATATTAGACACTGCCAGATATTAGTCATAGGCTGTCTATGGTTGTGGGAACGAAAAAAACGGCAGTCAGTGCATCTATCAAGCTGAACCACCACAGACCACCAATTTAAGCTCACCACTGGAGATCATCTTTCACAACAAAAGATTTTGGCCAAGACAGCTCGTAATTGTAAAGTGTGAATCCAGCTTTAGTATACTCTGTCTAAAGAACCAAGTTTCAGGTAAGTCTGAGTACTGTAGCAATGATAGAGGCAATCTAAAATCTGTCTTGTAAAGGCAGAATTATGTAAAATTGATATTTTTGAGCTTTACATCATATTGTAAATATAGACTTGGTGACACCAGTCTTTGTGGTTTCTTTTATTTTCCGCTTAATCAATCTGATCAATGTGTCAAAAAAAGTAACTTGAACACTTTGAAGCTTTTGCACAAATGTAATTACACTAAGGATGCTTGTTTTTGAAAACTGCAGTGTTTCTGGTAAATTACAGTAAAAAACAACACTGCATTGCTACTCTGTTTCACATTTGGCGCACAACAAATAATTGTACTTCCTCCATGAATAAAGAATCTGAATATAAAAAAGAACTTTTGACCCAAAAAAGTGAAAACTAATTGGCTTACTGGTGCTTCTGTGACTTTGCAGACATCGTCGACGTGGTGCCAGTGCTGCGGGAGGTGGGTGCCCATTTGATGGCAAGATCCTTGTTATATTTCTTCCTGTCAGCCGCTTCAGCAGAAAGCTGTGTAGGTTTAACAATGTTGACATGTTGACTATCTGTCTGTGTTAATACATGCTGTTTGTAAGTGGGTGATTAAAGGGAGTGAATGCCTTTCCACGTGGCAGTCCAAGGACGCAGTTCAAAGCTTCGCTGGGTGTCAATCGAGCTCTTTGAAGCCTCTTGTCTCAGCCCTTTGAAAGGGTAGATTTAGTAAAATGTGTGGAGCAACTGCATCAGCGTCTCTGTACATAGTTTGCTTTCCTCTGAGCAGTCAGAAGAGGAAATGCTTCCTTTATGTGCATTAACTGTATACCCCAATTCCCCCAAACTTTTCCTCCTTTGCCACATAAGACCTGTTTTTTTTTTTGGGTTTTTTTGCCTCCCAGAATACCTCCTATCCGCTGAAATACAGTATCACTGTATTTTAAGGCCAGGCTAGTGTTGCTTACAGCCACATTAACATGGCAAACTCGGCGTGACAGCAGTTTTGCTACACTGCTGTTGTGATGGAGGGAATATGCTCGCAGTTTGGGCTGCTCTGGGGGAGGGAAGCGGTTTCCTCCAAAGTATGTTATTGCGTCGCCTCCAGAGGAGCCCCAGGGAAGAAGGGGGGAGTCATGAGATAGGGAAGAGGGACGGGATGGGGGAGTGGAAACGGTGCTTTGGGGCAGAGGCTGGAGGTGAGCTCAATTCAAGGTTCAAAGCCTCCAAATGTGAATGTGAGTGGAGAATAAGCTGGGGTGGGAGGGGCTGTGATGCAGACAGCACCGGGAGCTGGGATGGTGTGTGTGCTGGAGTAAATGGGCCTTGGCGGGTTGACAGTCACTCCGCACATGTGTTTGACCAAGAGAGGCAGCGGCAGAGCTGGGCTTATTGGAAAAGACAGGAAGAGCACTGCAATCAGCTTTTCCCTCCTGTGCGAGAGGGAGGGTTGGGATGCAGAATTACATGAATTAAACTGAAAGCAGAGCGAGTGTTGGCTCTGGAGTGAGCAATCTCATACCTGTTGCATCATTCAAGAACGTCTTGGTTAAATCATTATTAACCAACAATTTTCCACTGAAAAGTGGAAGGTTGATTGAGAATGGATACTAAAGTCCTTTTGTATAGCAGACATGGTCAATCTAAAATTTGAACACACTCCTGTTGAAATCATTCAGAGCTTTTCACACCCTTAATCTGTCAATATTACAAACAACACCTGCTAAAAGATAAAAAAACAAAAAAACAAAAACACAATCGTCTGGCTGCATAAGTGAGCAAAACCATTTGCATCCTTCAGATCGGCGTTTCTAAACCCAGGTCCTCAGGGCCCTCTGTACTTCATGTTCTAGATACCTCTCTAATCCAGCACACCTGATTCAAAGGATTAAATTACCTGCTCAGTATGTCAATGAATGCTGCAGAGGCTTCTAATCACGCAGTTATTTAAGTCAGATGGGTGGCAGAAGGAAACACCTAAAGCTTGTGGGACACTGGGCTCTGAGGAGAGGGGTTTAGAAACACTACTTTAGACAAAGCTACCGATGCAGAGCGAATCAGTCAAGAGCACATTAAAAAACACCTACAGAAACATTGAAAAGACATAGAGGTGGTTGAAAAAAGAAGCCAAGAATTTGAGATTTAAAGCCTTAGTGGTGCCAGTGGTCATTTGTGCACTTCAAACCAAAGTAGGAGGGAGGCAGCTGCAGATTCCTGGATCCCCGTCTCGGATCGCTGTCCAGTAAAGCGAAACTGTGCTCAAAGTCCCGGGGTCTGACAGGAAACCTGAGTATGAAGTGGAGTCACTCATACTCAGAATAGCATACATAGTCCATCATCTTATCTTTAGGATGAACCTAAAGATAAGATGATGGAAAAAGGCTGCCCAACTCCATCACCAAAGAAAAATCTTTAAAATACCAGCAGAAACATGCAAGAAGATGCTCAGCAATTACAAGAAGTTTTTGATTGTTGTCTTACCTATAAAGATTTTCCTTCATTATTTTGTCCATGGCCTGGCAAGGACAAAACACTTGTTTGCAAAATGTTTTACAAACAACTCAGGGAGTTGTTAAAAATACTCCCTGATGTAAATTTTTATTTTATTATCATGCAAAAGATTCTTTTTTAAGTGTATTGTAAATAAATAAAATCAATACCTGTCAAAATGTCAGTCTTCTATTTTTATCTGACTTTTATTCATATTTAATCATGCAAGGAACCGCACCTTGAAAATTGAAAATGAGCGTGCCTTTAGTCTGTTTGTTTTATGTGCAGGCACTAAAACAGTATCTTGCTTCTTTCTCTTCTTTCTGGCACCAAAATAAGCAAAACAGACAAATTAAATTTTAATAAAAATGACATGCTCACTCAGCTGTAAATTACACGGAGCTGGAAAGCTCATTTCTGCTCGTGTAGCAATATAACAGATGGATTTTTTTAAGGCTTGAGCTGGAAATTAAAACATCCCTGTGCTTATCAAATTTCTATAAAAAGGCCAGGTTAATATGAGGCTCGTTTTGCTACCTTATTGCCTCGATGACCTTGAAGCTTAATTTAAACCATCTGTGTTTTTTTTAATGTCTTAATAATGACAGCTTCTCCCCTGGCTTACAGTAAGCATTCATTTGCTTTTCCCATTAATCTTTTGAGTAATTATCGTCTCAACAGAAAAGTGGAAAATTATGAACAATAACGAAAAAAAAACATCTTTACAAGGATGGGTACAAACAAAACACAAAAATGCAGAAACATTCGATAAACTGTCTGATCAATTTTATTGCAGTCTGAGGGAGATTTTTATTAATCTAGCTGCTAAATACAACTATAGCACAGCTGCAGTCTTTTTTTCCCCCTCCCTCCTTTATTATTATAGCAACAAGCCAAGAGCCAGGTGTTCATTTTGGCAGGGAACAGAAGAGCAAGTTGTCATAGAGAATAATTACTAGCAGCTCCACTTAACTTCAAACTCCTCTCTGCATCATTAAAAACAGGTAGCACAACCTGTTTCTAATATTACAAAATACCCATCTGAGGGTAAAGATTGTTCAATGTGCTGATGATATAATAAACCATAATCACTTGTAGGCCATTATAGTCACTGAAATACTTTTTGAAGCAAAACATTATGTATATTTGTTTTGGCACAGACTTACAGAAGAGGATTTACATACCCTGCTGTACAACAGGAAAGCATGTCTGCCCATTCATGGTGGATATTAGTGCTATATAAATACTGGTCTTTTACTGATTTATTTTAATGATTGTTTTTTTCATGTTGGAAACATGTCTAACCAATCTCTACAGAGAGCAGAAGGAGTAAGGTCAGTGTTTTGCAAAAGGTGTGAGGTACAGGTTTTACAAATTTCCACTATAGTGAACAAATTTGGGTAAACAGAATGGAAGGAAAGGGCAGATGATTAGAATTTATTATTATTATTATTTAATTGCGCACTTTCTTGGTGTTTCAGTTTTCGCTGGCAAATGGCAGCTGGTTTGAGGTGAAAGCAAGTCCATGAAAGTGTAGACTTTGCTCTTTTTTTCACATATCATGCTGTTCAGTGCTAGCTGATTGCTGGGAAACCTGTTCACCAAGGCGTGTTTGTTTTTCCACCTAATTCATACGATTATACCATGTTAATTTGGCTAGCTTTGTTTACTCACTCAGGCTTAGTTTGACTGTGGTGTCAAGAGGACTCCTGCTGCTTTTGTGTTTGGTAATCCTATCAGAAAGATGCTTGAGATGAAGAAAGCACATTATTGACTGGGTACCTCAGCAAAGAGGCAAAGAAAGAAAAAAAAAACAAATCAAATTCTTAAACAAGTCTGCAATTAAGCATGTTCTCTAAGAGAGCTGCAGCACATCCATCCATAACTTCAAAACAAAACCACCAACTGGGGAACATCCAGGTGATTGTTCACCTGATTTTTTTTTTTTTTTTTTTTTACAAATAACCATTTAAAAACAATAAGTTCATTAAATTTAATGCAATGTATTTTCTTGATAACTTTGGAGCTATTCAGTTCAGTATAAGCACATCACTGTTCATCAGTATTGTGACTTTGAGATATTCGATTCATTCATCAATGATTTCCAGAAACTTAAGCCTTCTCTTTCAGTAACACATATTTCTCATACTGATGACAATATGCATATGAGTTGGCTGAAGTGCTTTTTTTTTTTTAACTCATTGATAATTCGACATGTGACATGTTTCAATTAAGTTTCACTAATTTTGAGGAGAAAATAAGTTTTCTTCATAAATGTAACACTGTTTTGAGCATAAGCTCACAGAGCAGGGCATATGAAACACAGAGACAGGCAAAACAGTTAATCTTTCACTGATCATTTAAAAATGCTCTCATTGGAAAACCCTAAATGAAGTGAAATAACTGTTTGATAACATTTTACTTTGTTCCACTATGTCTAATCGGTCGACTCCAGGATTCAGAGCTGTTGTCTAAAATATGCAGCATTCATTGTTCATATTACCTACCTTCTCTACATGGCAAATTATCAAAAAGCAAAATGGGCCAGCAAGAAATTAGACCCATTTGGCATCATTTTTACACCATCTGCTTTTATTTCCACGCCCGCTGGGCCGGTTGAGTGTGAAGCTTTGTTTGCCTCAAACCAGGCAAGGCGATCAATTAAACTTTTGACCTCCCGTCAAAAAATATTGATGAAGAACAGAGGAACTTTCAAAGATTGAAAGTTTGATTGATCACCTCAACAGGGGCGAGTCTTAATCTATAGAATAAAAGACATATCACTACTAAATGTTTGTGAGCTCAATAATGGAATCCATGTCTTTGTTGCTGCATGACATAAATTTAAGTAATATGCTCTTTTTTTGGCAGAGGCATTTTGAAAAATCCAATCTTTAATTTAAATCCAATCTTTAAAATATTGGACTTAAAGATTAAATCCAATCTTCAGTTTGTTATACAAATTCTTTATCTTAAAAAGAAAATATGACTGGTGCCACCATTGAGTCATTATACCTGTAAATTAAAATGATGCTTTAAGTTTTAAAGTTGAAAAATGTCAGGAGCACAAAAGCTCATTGTTCAAGAATTAGATCAAAGAGTGACAAAGTATTGTTAGCAAATACCTGCTGTATGCTAGAAAGAAAAAGCAATCTATCTGCGAAAATATTGCAAATGTACCAAGTAAGGTGGGTTTGGCATAAAGCAGTGGATAAACATGTTTGCATGCATGCAGTGTTTGAAATACCGGGACATTCTGATTAAAAACATAGTGAAATTATCATGTAAAATTAAAAAAAATAATATCTGGGTCTTTCAGCAGAGGAATAATCCCAAGATGAAAAAGCCCAAACAGAAATGATTTAAAATAAAAGCAACCCTTTTTTGTTTGTATTTAAGACCTCAGGCCTAAGTTTAATAGAAAACCTTTGGGGAAAACTGAAAAAAACAAAATGTGGAAGAGAGAATCCCAAACTCTAGATGATTAGGAGTGGAAAGAAGAATGGCTAAAATGTCTCTGTATGCTCAGACCTTGTGAAATGTTAAAGAAGACGAATGGGTGTCTTGATGGAAAAAGAGGCCTGTTCAACATACTGTCAGTAGCAGTAACAGTTTACAAAGTGGCCATCAAGGGGTCCTTCATATTCCTCCCTTTAAAATATCTCAATTATTTATGGCTCTCAACATAAAAAGGAAAATCAAGCCATAAAAATGCCAGACACACAGATGGACAGAAATACAAAGTCAGAATTGGCTCAAATATGGGAATTCAGAGTGCTTTCTTTTCCTTTCACCACCTTTAATGAAGCCTTCTCAGATGGGACCAAGCAGTGAAACTCGTGTTATTAAAGCACAGCCGCTAAAAGCCCCCTGTGCACCCACGTAACAAACTGTGTCATTAAAAATTAACTTGGAAAGGGAGACGCTTTGTCACAGAGGAGAGACGGGGAAGCAGATCATCCAGACATGAAGTTCTAAGGCCAGGGGATTGACCAACGCACCTGGGTTTTTTTTTTTTGATCCAACTATTACCCATGCTGCAGCGAAAAGGAAAGGAGCTCTCTAAGACAAGTCTTATCATGAGCAAAGAAACGGAGCAAATTTGAACTAATAGAGTCTGATAATGCAGCAACTGATTGTAACAATACTGGGGCCATTTCTTCGTCTGTCTTGTCAAAACGTCCTTGAAAGCTCCAGATGGTCTGGCACATTACAAGAATCTTGTCTTCCTTGTCTTGTTGGATGAAGTGAGAGCCAGTCACCGCTTGTTTTACAGCCCAAACAATTTCTCGTGTCCTCCCAGCTTATCGTTTTCACCAAAAAATAAAGTACTCGCCTAATCTTAATGCTGTGAAAAAGGAAGATGTTAAAGAAATCTGACAAAGCTGTATTTCTGAGGCTGGTGTGAGCTAAAACAAAACAAACTGGTAAGCACATTTTAAATAAACCTTTACTCCCATTGGTCCTCTGGTCTTACTCATACATCACTTTAAAACTGTCTTTGGAGCTCAAGCCTGAGGTGGAAACTTGCCCCCCTGTAGCCACAAGGTTAGTCGCAACCACAATATGTGTCTTCTGATTCTGTTCAAAGATTTTTTCTAAACCAAAACAAAACTCTGCATTGCAAATTTAGATCATCTACGGTGCAGTAGAACAATATTGTCCATCCCTTCCCGACACATTTCATCAGTTTTAATCGCACTTAAAGGTTTCAGATCATCAACATCTGAAACCTCTTAAATTGTAGCTTGAGAAAATGCAAAAAGTAGCTAGATAGTTTGGTTTTGGTTAATTGCGCTTTGGGATTCACAGTGAAAACCATTTCAGAGTGGAGAAAACATTCAACAGTGGTGAGTCATCTCAGGGGAGGTTGCTTGATTAAAATGCCTCCAAATGAACAACATCTCAAGCACTGCACACCTCTCTTGACTCAGGTGAATTTTTCAAACATCTTGATGATCCTCAAGTTTTGGGGGAAATTAGTTTTAGTAGTTTGTAAAGGATGTGTACCATTATCTGGCGTGAAATGACCGCAGCATTTTAGAAAATGTTAAAATGTTAAAAAAAATAAATGTTAGTTATTAATGCTGTTGATTTGATTTTCTTTTGACAATAACGTGGAAATAATAAATGTTTGTATTCATAAGCAGTAATGCTATCAGGTAACACAAGGATTTGAGAGCTAGCTAGCTGTTTTTTAATGCACTGAAAATAAAATAAAAGTATGTACAAAAAGTTACATTGGGGAAAAAAAAGAAATGTGATGTGATTTTGCCTTTTTAAGGAAATAAAAAAAAATCTGATGCATTTGCTTTAAATACATCAGATTTTTTAGTAATATCCTATCATTCTAAACTTGCTGAATTTTGGGTTGGGACACAAGAATCCAAAAGTTTAATGCTGACGGGTAACACAACAATTAATGCTTTGAAGAAAAGAGAACCTCAGAAATCCATTCAGGCAGAGTCCAACACAGCAAGGGATGCTGGTGATAAAAGCAGTGTGGATTTATGAACTGAACACAGCTGGGAAGCAAAACAAAGGCAGGAAGCAGAACTAACCTGACCGTACAAAGACAAGCTTCAAAATAAAAAGACGAGCAAATGTAAAAAACATAGCAAGAATGAGGTTTTGGTTGGTCTTGGCAAAATAACGAAAATAAATTCTTAGCCATAATTAGGGCAGAAAATAATTATATTCCATCCATCCATCCATTTTCTGTCCACCCTTATCCCTAGTGGGGTTGGGAGTTGCTGGTGCCTCTCCAGCTGCGTTCCGGGCGAGAGGCGGAGTCACTCTGGACAGGTCACCAGTCTGTTGCAGGGCAACACAGAAACAAACAGGACAAACAATCATGCACACACACACTCACACATAGGGAGAACCTGACAGTCATGTTTTTGGACTGTGGGAGGAAGCCGGAGTACCCGGAGAGAACCGGGAGAACATGCAAAGGGAGAACATGCAAACGCTGTGGAGAAAGACCCCAGGCCGGGAATCGAGCCCAGGACCTTCTTGCTGCAAAGGAAACAGTGCGAGAACTTAAAAAGGCATTGCTAATTAGCCCCCAACGCTGACTATTAATGTTTTTCTTGACGTAAAAATTTTCATTTGACCAATTTTCTCTCTATATGGGTAAAATATAGTCACATTTTCAAAATCTGAAATAACCATAAAAAAAATTTAATTGAATGTAACTTTACTATTTGGAGAGCCCACACATGCTATATATATATATATATATATATATATATATATATATATATATATATATAAAGTTACATTCTTTATTATTATTATTATTTCTTTATTATAAAAAATTATATATATATATATATATATATATATATTTTTTTTTTTTTTTTTTTTTTTTACAGAGGCTGCTGTTTCCAAATAAGGAGAAAGCCTTCTTTAGAAAAAAAAGCTGAAGTTGTAGTAGTATTTTGAATACTAAATCATTTAGAATTACTGACACTTTTTAAAGAAAAACTCAGGGTTAAGATTTTCATGTGTTTTCCAAAGTGCTTGCAATCAGTGCCACTAACCAGGCTAATCCGGCATATAAAATGATTAAGAAGTTTAAAAATACCTCCATAATTAATTTGCCCTTAATTTAGAATGACACCAGAACTGTCTTTTACAGCCACTCTCACACACAGTGTGACATCACCCTGAAAGCTCGAAAAAATATTTGAATGCTATTAATTGTAACTCTAAAGCATAAACCAAAATGGGCTGAAATCAAAGCTTTTTAAAACTGTAAATTAAACACAAAACTCTGCTGGTTCTTGTGTTAGTAATGTTTCATTCCTCGTTCCTACCTAAAGGGGCCTTTCTACAGACGGCACAAGATTAGCTGGCTAGCTCTCCTTGTCCTCCCCACCAAGTGAGCTAAACCTCTCCCTCTGTCACTGCAAACAGACTTCGAATGACTGGAGAGGACAAGAAAAGGGTCGCTCTGCTCGATTGAGGCCACACAGCGGTAAAAGACGATTATATACTGCTTGCTCTCTTCGCTGTCATCCCTCAGCATTTCTCTTCCACACAATGGCCATGAGGAGAATGGGTTAGAACACCCGTCACCCTGATGTCTCCCTGTCATATCATGAGGAACTCATAAAGATCCACTTTCTTCACTTCAAATAGGCCAATCTTTGTGTCAGCCAAAAGAGGGAAAGGCACACACCACATACACTAAGAGCCAGACTCATGGGTGGAGCGCACAAACTGAAAGCCAGGTTTTCTCTTTTCAAAATTTTACTTCTAAAAAACAAAACAAAGCCCTCCCCCCCAAAACTTTCACTGTAATGACTTCAAAATTGTATTACCAGGGGGCATTTTTAGGCCTGATTACATGCATATTCATTACGATTATATGGATTTTTGCTCTTCTCTCCTTAAATGCCATCTGAGCAGGATAAAGTGAGTAAACCGCAGGATCCAGTTATTTGATTTTCCTAACAACTTTGTGTCACATTACCTCCCTTCTCGTGGTCGTAATCAAGAGTTAAAAGGTCATTCTTTGAAAAAAACTTTGCAACAAAGTTCCATAAAAAAAAGAAGTTCAATAAAAAAAGTTCTGTTACATATTGCTGGCTTTTTGCACTAATTAATTGTTACTTTTTTTTCATTGTATATGCAAAAATCATGTCAAAAACTGTTATGCAAATACAACTCAGCGACAATACAAAAAGAATTCTGACATGCGGTGGATGAGTGAGATTTTGCTCAAACTTATTTCTATTCTTTTTCATGATTTATTTACTATGCAATTTATTATGATTGTTAAAGGCAGTCACATATGAAGGTTTTTATGTCTTGCGATCTGCTGGGAGCAGCCTATGCAGAATGAGGTTGGTCAAGCTTGACCTAAACATCATCTGATCCACTTTCAGAGGTCATCGCAGAAAAGCAATAGCCCAGAGAAAAAAAAAAAAAAAGATGAGAAAAGCTTGTGGAACGAGTGGGATGGTGATAACGCAATGAAAAGCCGGAAGCAGCAATGTCTTCTGTCATTGTGTCTGCGTCTCCTGCTTGCCACAGTGGCCGCAAATATTTTTGAGTGCTGGTCTGCTTTTCAAAGGTGCTAAACATCGACGCAAAAACAACACCTGCAGTCTGGTTCAGGTTTAATAAATCTCATTGTGTGTGTGGTAAGCCATTACATTTGCATTATTTTGTACTTTCTGGTGATCAGCCAAATGTTTGGCATATCCATAAAAGCAGAGAAGGTGCTATCAAGTTTTCACTTGTCTTTGTACGTGCAAAACCGCTTGAAGATCAGGCCCATAATAGCTTAAAATCTCTTACTTTTGGAAACAAACCTGCATGTGAATCTGCTATCCTTTGATGCCAGGGGAGATTTTTAGTCCATCTGCCAGTCCATTTGAATATCCAGTATTTGCAGTAATTTAATATATTCACCTTCCAATGAAAGACAAAAACAGAGATTATTCCTATTTTTCTAAAGGTTATCATCCATTTTTTGCTCATTATTAACATTATCAACAATAATCAACAAAATGATAAACCAGTTGTCTGTGCTTATTCTTCTTTTCACCACTGACGGTCTTCAAGTCTCCAGAGGAATCTTAGTGTTGGCCGGTGCCAGGCCTCCAACAAGCTACTATAAATATAGCAGGCATTTTCTAGAACCTTCCATCAGGATCTATTGCGTTTTATCTTTAATCTTTGGTCTTTAGTAGAGAAGCACGGCATTGGATTGTCACAACTACATGAAGTGTTCAGAGGCAGAGAAAGAGGCTATTTGGATCCTCATTAAATTTTCAAAAGTCTTGATGGTCCTCTGAAAATTGAACAAACTGTTCCAACCCAACCTTAATTTTATGCTACAGTAAGTGCAAATTAGTTTCACAAAAAAATATTTTTAATCACAGTCTGCTGAGTTAATTTGCTGTGTGGTAATTTTCTTTGGTGCCTTTTAGAATCGCACTCGGTCATGAACCGTGATGACTTGTGTGATCTGCGCTCAAACACAGGCCTTCCCCCGACAGTCTGCATTACACATCCCATAAGCACAGACGAAGTTTGCCTTCATTCATCTACTTCACACGGTAGTAAAAATTTAAACCATAATTAATTTAAATCATAAAACTATAAGCTTATTCCCATTCAGTAAGCTTCTCCTTTGTAAATGTTTAATTGAATTATTGTTCACCGTCTTCTTGTTGCTTAAATGATAAATGTACTTCTTCAGCTTAAGCAATTGCTGACTTACTAAGAAGATGCTGTTGTAATATTGGAATAAAGTCACTTCCCTTTCTTGGACGATTATTAACCAAAACAAAGCTCTCTAAAATAACTTGTGGGC
The DNA here is from genome assembly GCA_010277075.1 of Poeciliopsis retropinna. Taxonomy (NCBI): domain Eukaryota; kingdom Metazoa; phylum Chordata; class Actinopteri; order Cyprinodontiformes; family Poeciliidae; genus Poeciliopsis; species Poeciliopsis retropinna. Next base: position 14,438,885 of record VMRM01000012.1, on the reverse strand, counting down.
CAGACATTTGCCACGATTCCCTTCAGCCTAAAACCTTAAACTTACCTCAGTGAGTGCTGAGCTGCTGTCAAAGTCCTATATCCTTCATTTTCCAAATGTAAAGAAATTAAACCTATGCTTTTAAACATTAAGTCCTGTTATATCTGTAAAGTATCTCAGTTGGCCTCACCATCTTAAACTGAAAGTTCACTACCATATGTGGCTCTGAATGCTCTTGTAAACCTTACATGAGTAAATTAAAAGACAGCCACATCTGTTGTCAAGTCAGCTGATGAGAGTGAATCTTCAGCAGTCCATACAGAGTGTATGCATCACATATCACAAGAGTAAGTAGTGTTATTGTAAAAATAAAATAACAAATCTTACTTGGACACACCAACACATATGCCAAAGTATCCGAAGCATAGAGAGATGATGTTTCAATTTAATTTACTTTTACCATTAAAATTTAAGTAAAGCCAAAGTCAGCAGTTGCTGTGGTTTTGTTGAAAAGCAACCCAACACAATATGTCACTGGATCATACAATTACCAACAACCATTTTGCATTTGAAAATTTCTAAATAAAACTGACTAAATAATAATTGTAACTGTAAGCTGTAATTTCTTATACGTCGCTGCAATACTGTCCATTAAGTAGATCTAAATCTGAAGAAATTGTTCTCGGTGTTTCAAGAATTTTCCGTGAGAGATTTCCATACATCTGCTTTTTTGGCACGAGCAGCTCAAAGGTTTTTTTTTAATTTTTTTTTTTTTATGCAAACACTGATATCATTAAGTAATTAGCTTTCAGCACCAATCTATTAAGGCTAACAATTTGCACAGTGTCCACATGGATTGAAAAGAGAGGCCTCAAATACTGACAGACAGTAACTTAACCGTTAATTGCTTTCTGCCTTTTGTGGCCTGTCAGTTTAACGTAGCAGCTTGTGTGTCCTTGTGTGCCCCGGGTTATGCATGTAGGGCAGTGAATCCAAGCCTATATGTCCGCCGAGACAAACGGTTCAACAGAACAATAAATAAGCCACTTGGGAAGCATGCCAGAACTCAAAGTTGGCCCACGTGCAAAAATTTGCTCTTCCCCCTCGAAGCAGCACATATGTTCCCTGGGGCAGGATGAACGGCTCTGCCTGGGAGAAGAGAGAGAAGAAGAGGAGGAGGAAAGATGAGTCTCCATCTGTCTGTGGATCTTAGGGGCTGACAGACCGTTACATCTCCCTCAGAAAAAGAAGCCAGTCTTGGGGAGAAACTATCAAACATGGACTTAGTTTGGACTCCATTGCAGTTGTGTCACAAGCAGAGCCTGCCAAGAAAGGGTCAGACAACAAACCTGCATATGGTTCTCAGAAACACACACGGCGTGCTTTTCTTTGTCCTTTTTGGTTGTATATTCTCCCAGTACTTCTGAGTTTGGCTCGGTTCATATTGTGCCTTTAACAAACTTATTTAGACTCATTTTGGTTTCTTTTTACCATTGATATTGTATCTTTTATGGAATGAAGTACAGCAGGGTAAAATAAGTCACAGTAGAGAAATCGAGCTCTTGTTAATAACATTGTTGCAATAACAATGACCTCAATCATTGTTATTGAACCTTCTGCTTTTATAAAGGCTAAAATCAAGATGTACGTATCAAAAATTCCTTATAGTTTATATAAATTAGCTTACCCAGAACATTTAAACCTTCTGAAACTGTTTAATTTTAATAATTTAAACAGTTGATTGATTAAATCAGTTGATTTAAATGAACAACCTTTACTAAATTGTGATTAGTTGTTACTTTAAGAAATATCTATGGTGTGAAAAAATTATACATTTGTTAGAACATGAATATGACCCAATATTTATTTCCATGACTTTAATAGGTAAAAACTACCTATGTCTTGTAAACTGATATTTTGGTTTTCACAATGTGGTTTTGAAAAAAAAAAAAGTTTTTTTTTTCTTGCACACCAACTCCAGCTCTGATTGGTTAATGTTTTAATCTATCCTATTAATTTTTTGTGTAAACCTATGCAAGACTCCAATGTTCCCTCCAAACATTTGGGATAATTGCTACCCATCCAAAAGCAACTTTCTTTAAAACAAAGCAAGCTAACAGTCCACCTTTGGAAAAACAAACTCTTAAATATTTAGTCTTTAATTACTATTCTGAACATGTTTTTGACCGCAAATCAAGCTCCACAAATAAACTGTTCATCTTAAAGAAATCACTAATCATGAAACTTCTTTCTGCTAAAGTGGCATATTTGAACATGAGGGACTGGCAGACACTGGCCATCTGGCCGAGGTGTTTGGAGACAGACATTGTCTGTTGAGCCTTTCAACCTATAAATTTATGCCACGTCTCTGATGCCTCTGCTTCTCTCACAGGTTTCCCCTTCACACCGGAGCAGACGCTCTGAGATGGATGAGAGACAGCAGATGGGATGCCTGCCTGACACGAGGAGGACTAAGCAGGAAATGCAATGAATGCAAGAGTTCAACAAAATCGCTGTTGTCAGCCAGTCAAAGAAAGCGACTATTCTGTCATCCTATTGAGCAAGAACCCCAATCAATGTGTTGATAAAGACGAAGTTTGCAGGTTGATGTATTATGTTTTCGTTGCTCTCGCTGGTCTTTATACGAGAGACTCACATTGTTGGGGTTTGTGTTGTGATATACTCACAGAAAGGCAGAAAAGCTGGGTGAACATGCACACACTGCTCCAAAATTTGGCGCAGGGTGTCGAGAGGCTCAGACGATTTCCAGGAAGTTGTTAATTTGTCCATCTGCAGACTTGAATTTAGGATGCATCATGTCATGGTATCAGATGAAAGCACTGGCATTGCTTTTCCTGTAGAGGAGGGAAGGGAAGAGAAAAGCAGCCACTGAAAGGCTCAAGAAGAGGGATTGGCTTGAAATTTGTTTATTATCCTTTCATAATAATAATTTGTTTATTATCCTTAAGACACATATTTAAACAGCACTGTGCTCAAGTAGTCATGAAAGGCTTATTTTTCTACAGTGTAAAGTTATTTTAATGAGAGGCCAACACATGTTTTGGAGTTTTTTTTGGCTACATGGAGCACAGAGTAACGACTTTTTACTGTTGTTTGAATAGAGTCTTTGACTTTAAAGCAATCCTTCATTCTGAGTAAGCATGTGGTGACAGGAGAAAGTAACAACCTTCTTTTATCGGGAAGAAACCTTCAGCAGAAAGAAAGCTCTTTGCGAGCTGCCATCTGCCACAACCGCAATGAAGCAGATGCATCAGAAGTATTTCAAAGAAATACCTTGTATTTTTGTAAACAGCACACAGTGGCTGCCACTGATAAAACCTTAAAGATGGCTTTATCGAGGAGAGAAAGGAAGCTAAAGAGATACAGTTTGGGCCAGTCGTTCAATCTGTTCAACCAAAAAACAGAGAATGACTTTGTCGGTGGCTTTGTTGAGAAGAAAGTTTAAAGACAGAACACACAGGGGAAATTTTTTATTTTACCGTAAGATTCTCATACTAGCTCATGCCTGCACCCAATAATCTTAACCTCTGCACCACCTTCCAAACAGCATGAATGACTCTCAACTGGGTTCAGGTTGATGCACAGATCTGTTGCTTTCGAAAGCAAAGTGCAGTGCCTGGTATTATGTGACACATCATTGAGGATATAGTTTTTGTTCGCCAACAGTGGTTCATCTCAGGCTTTCATGTTTGAGTCAGCTTTGTTCCTCATAGATGAAATACTTCTTCTCTGTTATAAGTATATATATATACAAACACATAGTATTTTAATGAATTAAGAACATATATATATATATGTGTGTGTGTGTGTTATATATATATATATATTTTTTTTTTATATATATATGTCACATACATATGTTATATATATGTGACATATATATACATTTATTTATATATATATACACACACACATAGTATTTATAATAAATTAAGCAGAAGAGTGAATACCAAACCAACTGTGTGTTTGTAACTAAGGAGAATTTAGGGAAACCAATTAACCTTTTTGGACTGTGGGAGGAAGCCGGAGCACCCGGAGAGAACCCACGCCTGCACAGGGAGAACACGCAAACTACATGCAGAAAAAGACCTGGAATTGAACCCAGGACCTTCTTCCTGCAAGGCAACAGTCCTACCAACTGCACCATTGTGCATCATGCCTTCTTTTCTAAGTCTTGAAACTTATATCTTCGTGGTGTGGTCTGAGCTCATGAAATGAAGTCATGATGTTTACTTAAGTTCAGGAGCAGGGCCACGTCCAGACCACACCTCTGTTTATATTTATCTAATTTCATCTCTTCATCCATCCATTACACCTTTATCCCATTGAGGTCTGTGCTGGTGCCCATTTCCAGTGGTCAACAGGTGAGAGGCAGTGTACACCCTGGACAGGTCGCCAGTCCATCACAGAGACCAACAATCATATGCACACAAACACAGACCTAAGGAGGATTTACAGACTGATTAACCTGACCACACCTCATGTTTTTGGACTGTGGGAGGAAGCCGGAGCACCCGGAGAGAACCCACGCCTGCACAGGGAGAACACGCAAACTCCATGCAGAAAAAGGCCTGGAATTGAACCCAGGACCTTCTTACTGCAAGGCAACAGTGTTACCAACTGCGCCACTGTGCATCATGCCTTCTTTTCTAAGTCTTTAAAGTTATATTTTCATGGTTTGGTCTGAGCTCATGAAATGAAGTCAGTATGTTTACTTAAGTTCAGGAGCAGGGCCACGTCTAGACCACACCTCTGATTTTCCAATCTGTTCTTCTCAGTCTGTTACGTTTCATTAACCCTCTACCTCTTTACTCCTTTTGCTGCAGATTTCGTCCCGGGGTCCAATGTGGACTCAGGAATATAACGAGAAGCGATTTTCCCAAATACCAAACCCCCACGCTGAGTCTTCACCTCTTCACCTCCCTTCATTCCTTCATGGCCCAATCATATACACACATGGCTATGTGTATGATTGTTTGTCTCTGTGATGGACTGGCGACCTGTCCAGGATGTACACTGAGTCTTCACCTTCATCCCCTCATTCCTTCATCCCTTCTTCAATGAATCTTTAAACTTCTATCGTGATGTGGTCCTTGCTCTTAAATTACAATCATCCATCCATTATTGTGAGAACCTTGATGGTTTTGGTCCCTAATCTAAACAAGTGTTACTCTTGTTTAGATTACTCATTTTACTCATTTTATTCTGCAGTGTCCTTTCTTTTCCATCTTTCTGGTTTCCTCAAACCCATGGCATGCCGAAGCTTTGTCATAAATGGTTTCTTCACTGGGAGAGGAGCCTTTGCTTCGGCAATCTCCTCATCCTTCTGTTTTAGTACTTCTTTGAGCTTTTGATTGTGTTCGAGCTGCCGTTCAATTTCATCTGTCTTTGCATCTAGCTCTTCTTTATATTTGATTTCATTTAAAAAGAGTTCACGCTTCACTTCGTCCAGTTCCTTCCGCAGCAAGTTTTTCTCAGCATGAAGGAATTTAGCTCTCTTCCCGTTTCTAATCTCAACTTCAGCATGGCGATATCGCTCTTCCCGATGTTCCTGCTCCATTGTCTTTATCTCGTCTGTGAGAGCTAAAATATCATTTTCATATTTCTGGACCATTTCGAGACTTGCGTCTTTCATTTGGTCCAGCTCTTTCTGGTTGAATTTCTCTGCTTCTCTGGTGGCGTCCTGAATCGAAGCCATTTTCTGACTAAGAGCTTCGTTCTCTTCTTGCAGCTCTGCATACAGCATTTTATTAATTTTTCCCATCTCATCATGACATTTCTTGTCATCGCTCATCTCCCGCTCCAGTGAACACACTCGTTTCTGAAGAGTAAGAATGTCTGTCTCATATTTTTTGGTCATTTCGATGTTTTCCTCTCTGGCTTTGTCCAGCTCTCTCTGGAGACATGACTCCGTCTCTCTGGCAGCAGTCTGTACAGAAGACAGTTGCCGACGAAGAGCCTCGTTCTCAGCTTCTAAGTCGGCATAAAGTGTCTTGTTAATCTTTACCACAATAGCGTGAGCTTCTTCATCGTCACTGAGCTTCGTCTTTAGTGACTCAATTTGTTTCTCTAGGACTTTCACAGAAGTTTGATGTTTGCTATCTTGTTCCTCGTTCAATTCCCTCACCTTCTTTAGTTCTTCTTGTAGCTGCCTCTCCTTCTCTGCAGACGACTTTCTCAGCAGAGCCATTTCCTTCTTCATATCTGTATTTTCAGCTTTGTCGTCACCTTTCAGGATCTTGAAAAAATTGTTTGCCTTTCGTTGTGAGTTCGCTGTTCTTTCAGTTTCTAACTCCTCTTGTAACATTTCCACTTGTTCTGATAGATTGATCACATCAGTTTGAAACTTTGCAAGGACTTCTTGGTATAAAGCCTTACTTTCTTCCATCTCTCTTTGTAAAAGTGCCTCCTTTTCTTGGGACAATGTTAGCTGTTGTTGGAGGGATTTTATCATCTCCTCTTGGAAGAATTCCTTCGTCTGAGTCTCCATTTCTCTCAAAGACAGTTTTGAAAATACGCTGAAAATGATTCAAACAGTGTTTTCTGTAGAAGCAGTCTCCTCTCTACCTTGTGCTTTCTGACAAGCAGAAGAACTAATCGACTGAACTTCAAGTGAAGTTCTGTGGTGACATCACAAGGTGTCTTGTGACATCATAGGACTGTCCATGCTATGGTAAACTTTGACATTGTTCTGGGATTCTGCACCTTGTGTAATTTTTTAAAAATGAATGAAAATGAATTAAGAGTTCCAGACATATTTTATACAAAAAACGAAACAAAATCAAATGTTTATATATATATATATATATTTTATGTGTTATATATAAAACATATATATATATATATCTTATATATATATATATAATATATATGTCACATATATATGTTATATATATATATGTGACATATATATACATTTATTTATATATATATATATACACACACACACATAGTATTTATAATAAATTAAGCAGAAGAGTGAATACCAAACCAAGTGTGTGTTTGTACCTAAGGAGAATTTAGGGAAACCAATTAACCTTTTTGGACTGTGGGAGGAAGCCGGAGCACCCGGAGAGAACCCACGCCTGCACAGGGATAACACGCAAACTACATGCAGAAAAATACCTGGAATTGAACCCAGGACCTTCTTGCTGCGAGGCAACAGTCCTACCAACTGCGCCACTGTGCATCATGCCTTCTTTTCTAAGTCTTGAAACTTATATCTTCGTGGTGTGGTCTGAGCTCATGAAATGAAGTCATGATGTTTACTTAAGTTCAGGAGCAGGGCCACGTCCAGACCACACCTCTGTTTATATTTATCTAATTTCATCTCTTCATCCATCCATTACACCTTTATCCCATTGAGGTCTGTGCTGGTGCCCATTTCCAGTGGTCAACAGGTGAGAGGCAGTGTACACCCTGGACAGGTCGCCAGTCCATCACAGAGACCAACAATCATATGCACACAAACACAGACCTAAGGAGGATTTACAGACTGATTAACCTGACCACACCTCATGTTTTTGGACTGTGGGAGGAAGCCGGAGCACCCGGAGAGAACCCACGCCTGCACAGGGAGAACACGCAAACTCCATGCAGAAAAAGGCCTGGAATTGAACCCAGGACCTTCTTACTGCAAGGCAACAGTGTTACCAACTGCGCCACTGTGCATCATGCCTTCTTTTCTAAGTCTTTAAACTTATATTTTCATGGTGTGGTCTGTGCTTAAGAAATGAAGTCAGTATGTTTACTTAAGTTCAGGAGCAGGGCCACGTCTAGACCACACCTCTGATTTTCCAATCTGTTCTTCTCAGTCTGTTACGTTTCATTAACCCTCTACCTCTTTACTCCTTTTGCTGCAGATTTCGTCCCGGGGTCCAATGTGGACTCAGGAATATAACGAGAAGCGATTTTCCCAAAGACCAAACCCCCACGCTGAGTCTTCACCTCTTCACCTCCCTTCATTCCTTCATGGCCCAATCATATACACACATGGCTATGTGTATGATTGTTTGTCTCTGTGATGGACTGGCGACCTGTCCAGGATGTACACTGAGTCTTCACCTTCATCCCCTCATTCCTTCATCCCTTCTTCAATGAATCTTTAAACTTCTATCGTGATGTGGTCCTTGCTCTTAAATTACAATCATCCATCCATTATTGTGAGAACCTTGATGGTTTTGGTCCCTAATCTAAACAAGTGTTACTCTTGTTTAGATTACTCATTTTACTCATTTTATTCTGCAGTGTCCTTTCTTTTCCATCTTTCTGGTTTCCTCAAACCCATGGCATGCCGAAGCTTTGTCATAAATGGTTTCTTCACTGGGAGAGGAGCCTTTGCTTCGGCAATCTCCTCATCCTTCTGTTTTAGTACTTCTTTGAGCTTTTGATTGTGTTCGAGCTGCCGTTCAATTTCATCTGTCTTTGCATCTAGCTCTTCTTTATATTTGATTTCATTTAAAAAGAGTTCACGCTTCACTTCGTCCAGTTCCTTCCGCAGCAAGTTTTTCTCAGCATGAAGGAATTTAGCTCTCTTCCCGTTTCTAATCTCAACTTCAGCATGGCGATATCGCTCTTCCCGATGTTCCTGCTCCATTGTCTTTATCTCGTCTGTGAGAGCTAAAATATCATTTTCATATTTCTGGACCATTTCGAGACTTGCGTCTTTCATTTGGTCCAGCTCTTTCTGGTTGAATTTCTCTGCTTCTCTGGTGGCGTCCTGAATCGAAGCCATTTTCTGACTAAGAGCTTCGTTCTCTTCTTGCAGCTCTGCATACAGCATTTTATTAATTTTTCCCATCTCATCATGACATTTCTTGTCATCGCTCATCTCCCGCTCCAGTGAACACACTCGTTTCTGAAGAGTAAGAATGTCTGTCTCATATTTTTTGGTCATTTCGATGTTTTCCTCTCTGGCTTTGTCCAGCTCTCTCTGGAGACATGACTCCGTCTCTCTGGCAGCAGTCTGTACAGAAGACAGTTGCCGACGAAGAGCCTCGTTCTCAGCTTCTAAGTCGGCATAAAGTGTCTTGTTAATCTTTACCACAATAGCGTGAGCTTCTTCATCGTCACTGAGCTTCGTCTTTAGTGACTCAATTTGTTTCTCTAGGACTTTCACAGAAGTTTGATGTTTGCTATCTTGTTCCTCGTTCAATTCCCTCACCTTCTTTAGTTCTTCTTGTAGCTGCCTCTCCTTTTCTTCAGACGACTTTCTCAGCAGAGCCATTTCCTTTTTCATATCTGTATTCTCAGCTTTGTCGTCACCTTTCAGGATCTTGAAAAAATTGTTTGCCTTTCGTTGTGAGTTCGCTGTTCTTTCAGTTTCTAACTCCTCTTGTAACATTTCCACTTGTTCTGATAGATTGATCACATCAGTTTGAAACTTTGCAAGGACTTCTTGGTATAAAGCCTTACTTTCTTCCATCTCTCTTTGTAAAAGTGCCTCCTTTTCTTGGGACAATGTTAGCTGTTGTTGGAGGGATTTTATCATCTCCTCTTGGAAGAATTCCTTCGTCTGAGTCTCCATTTCTCTCAAAGACAGTTTTGAAAATACGCTGAAAATGATTCAAACAGTGTTTTCTGTAGAAGCAGTCTCCTCTCTACCTTGTGCTTTCTGACAAGCAGACGAACTAATCGACTGAACTTCAAGTGAAGTTCTGTGGTGACATCACAAGGTGTCTTGTGACATCATAGGACTGTCCATGCTATGGTAAACTTTGACATTGTTCTGGGATTCTGCACCTTGTGTAATTTTTTAAAAATGAATGAAAATGAATTAAGAGTTCCAGACATATTTTATAGAAATAATGAAATGAAATGAAATCAAATGTTTTTGTAAGCTAAGTTTAATATTGTCTATGTGGTGGATGCTCCTATCACCACCACATCGTGTTGATATTTTTTCTTTATATTACTTACAGCTTATAGTCTGTCTAAGTTAATTATTTCCTTTAGACATATTTTCTAAAGGGTGCACACTTTAGTTAATGTCTGTCTGAATGGTTTACTTACACTTGTTTTTGTTTGAGGTGCTGGTGATACAAACCAGCTGGAACAAACCATTTGTTTTCTGACAGACTGAAGGGGAGACTTGTTTCAAGTTACTTTTAATTAGTTAATTTTCTCACTTAAATATTCACTTATTTTTGTTTCTGCTAAGTAAAAGTTAGTTTTGCTTTACTTGTTTCATGGGATGCTTTTGTTAATTTTGTATTTATTTGTTCTTTTGTTATGTTGTATCTCCCTCATGTGGTAGATTTAGGTTACGCCGCCCCTATTTAAGCAACCTTTTGTTCTTTGTTTGCAGGTCAGTTTTGTTTGTGTTCGGTTAGAGTTCAGTAGACCTCAGTTAATTTAGGCCCAAATTTGTTATTTAACCTTTGACTTATTCTTAAATTAAATCTTTATGCTTTGTTAACTATTTTTGGAAGAATTAAATTGAAACTTTTCCTATTTTGAACACTTTGTTTGGCCTCGTTTGAGTCTGGTCCCTCACACTATGGTTAGTGTTATTGTCCACTTAGCAGACCCATGTGCAGCAAAACATGATGCTGCCACCACCGTACCCTGGTAACCAGGAGATCCTGGGTTCAATTCCTGGCAATGGAAAAGTCCTGAAAAGGGGAATAATTCAATAAATGAGCCACAAACATGTTATTTTTTTGCTATAGTTTGTATTGAATGAGTTATTGTTGCGTACATGCTTACAAACAGAACGATGACTCCAAACGTAAACAATCACATAGTTTTCTTACAAGCAATTAACAATTTTATCATAGTAAATGAACATGAAGGTAACAAATAACAGATGCATAATGATTGTATTTACTGTAATAACAAATATTTTTGAATAACACATTTTTCAAAGCCCAATACTATGTTTGCTCAACAATGCATGCATTTATTTCAGAAAATATTTGCAACGTTAGCATCGTTGCAAATACAAGAAGTATAAATGTAGTTAGCAACAAAACGTATTCACAGGCTTTTTGCAGTAAAACAACTTACAACAAAATGTAAGTTTTGTTGCTGTTTGTTTTTAAAACTAACTTTTTAATGATAATTTTATTCATATTGTTTATTTTAACACATTTTGTCTGGCAGTGGTACACTGGACTGTTGCCTGAGTTTCCAGGTGAGGCCTAACAGAGTGGAGCCTCAGAGCTTTTGCCAACATCCTACACTTGATGTATGCATTTATGAAACTTTGTTATAAATTTCCTTGGGTTTATTTCAAATGTAATGGAACCACAGACAAAAGCAGGAGAAAAGTAAGTGGAAAAAGGTGGAGAAAGCTTTAAAGGGAAAGACCAAGACGGGAATAGAGGAGAGAAAGAAGAATGGAGAGAATAACCCTGAAGTCTGCCTCTAAACCTACAGAAAAAAAGTTATATTTGTAGCACCAAACAACGTCCGGCTTGAAATCTTAACATCCAAATTACATGAAGCGAATGGCTTTTGTTTTTCTTCTCACGATTCACAATTAAATGCCAGAACACAGAAACAGTGGACCTACAAACATAAGGAACAGTCGGTGTTCCTTATGTTTTAGCTTTCGGATCAGGGCTAAAAATACCTTGGCTCATTGGTAGCACTGTGTGACCAGTTGTTGGTGTAGACATGGGCCACATAGGCAGTTGCCCAGGGTGGCATCAGATCAGGTTATGGGGACCACATAAGCTGCATTTGCTTTCATTCTTTGGGAGGTTGGCAGAATAATGAACTCATTCAGGATAGTACTATTTTTTTTCTAACCCATACCTTCTGGCCAACATCTATCACAGAGAGTCTGATGAAGGAGCTGTTGAAAAGGGACATTGGAGTCTTTTTTTTTAAATTAAAGCTGAGGATGATGTTATGCTTCAAATGTCCATAATTTGCACAGATCTCCTCCTTTAAACATCCTCCAGAATTCAGTGCTAAATATAGATGTAAGGTAATTAATGTTACTCTGCTCCTTTGACAAGAAGTCGACTTTAAAACAGCACCGTCTCTCTAAAGGTCATTTGGCAAACATTTTTGTGACATTCTTTTTTTTTATAGCTGATGCTATTTATATTCTCCACCCTATTTTTTCTCCTTTCACCTTTATCCTTCTGCTGCAGCTTGTGCACAGTTTGCACCTTGCCAAGAGAATCCACCTACACTTCATCTCACGTGTATGAAATACTGGGAGAAATTCTGTTGTTTGTGCACAAATGTGAACGGATCAAAACATTATGTCCATTTGTGACTTAAAAAAAATAGATAAAGCGCAGAAAGTGGTTTTGATTTTGCCTCTCAATTAAATACAAATAATATCTAGGTTATTATGCTATATCCTCCCATGTCTCCGAACTATTTATCACTTGAAATAACACAGCGAGAGTGAAGAGAGAGATGACATGAAAGACAGACAGACGGCATTGGAGTGGATAGTTGATGACTCAGGAAATAATAGGGATGTCATCTCCTTCCTTTCGAATCACACATTTCATCTGCAGCTGCGTGTTGGATGTGATCCCCAGGCCCCGACCGCAACAGAACTCATAAACCTTGGGCTTTTTCCGTGCTTTTAATTTGGACAGTGTTGCTTGGAATGATACATCGTGTGGCTGCAGCGTCAGCCAAAAAAAAAAAAAAAAAAGTAGCGCGTGTGAGCAACGAAAGCATCCTCTTATTAATAACTCGTATGCACGCGAATGACGTTATTGAGATGTGCCGCTTACAAAATATTGAATTTTTTGCTTGGCTTAAATAGAAGAAGCACAGGAGAGAGTAATTACAACCATTACTCTCTCTCCACATGTTTTAGTGAATAACCCTGAGGAAGACTTCAGGTTCTCGTTTTTACGTTCTCAAAGTCTTTGCCAGAAGTATTCATGTTTATATGGTGAACATTGAACATTTACAGCCGCTGTAAGCATATGCTTAATTGATCTCAGGATGATGTGCTTTCACAGTATTTTCCAAAGGTTAAGGAGACACTCATTTGATCCAAAACCATTTCAGCTCCGTTTTATATTTTTGAACTTTCAACCTTTGTCATGATGGCAGCCTTTTGGAAATTTCATTGCTAATTAAAGTCAGTCCTTTCTCTTGGCATTTTAGACTTCAGCTTTATTACTGCTAAGCAATGCTAACTGTGCAACTAACTAATATAAAGAGCTGAGGGAAAAAAAGGAAGAACTGTTAGAATTAGTAGTGGTGGGACTTGATTAAAACTTTTAATTGAGTTACTTATAAGGTTTGTAATTAATGCATTTCTCAGAACAAACAATGCATTTTAATCCCAAACCATATGGCGACAAAACAAAGATTAATAACTCAAAAGCCCTGTTTGCTGCTAAATTATTGAATATACTCAACAATAAATTTGTTGATTGTTTCTGATCTGATATTTAGGTTATGTGGCCATCAGATTGGTGCAAAGTGCTGTTGTACTGATTCAGCTTTCAAGCGTTTTAGGAACTTCTTCAGAAACGTGGACAGTGGAGGCTGACATCAACGTTGGGGGGCATCTGTGCTTGCAGCAACATATTTTGCATTGACTGTTGTATTACTTTTGTTATGGGCTGACACCTTTCAAAACAAATTGTACATAACAGCAGTCGTTCCCAGAGTCCCATTAAGTCGATTTTTGAAGCAAAAATTAACACCCTGCAGGACAAAAGAAGCAGATTTGTCATGTTTGCAGAGATCGCTTGCACATCATGTTTTAACAAATCAAAACCAATGTAATCAATCAAAATTAACGTGTTAAAGTCCAGGCCCTATAAATGTGTCCACTCACAGCGGGAAAAATGGAAAAAAAAAAAAAACTCAAAAGATGTTAGAATCTACAACATATCTATGTGCGCCAGTCATTCAGCAAAACATGGATACTCGCTAATGTCTCTCATCTCATATGTAAATGAAATGCTTTATATGTTAACTAATCCACATTGTTTATTCAAAGAACATTTAAATATTGTTTTCTTTAAAGTCATCCTGTATGGCTGAGTGACTCAGGTCTCCAAAAATAAACCAGTCATTGAAAATAAAGAAATAAAATGACGTAAGATTGAGCACTAAGTCTTTTCATGGGTTCTTGGGGTGTTGGTCAGGACACATTGGGCACAAATCAAAAAACCCAGATCTTTTATTAGCTGTTAGCACAGAATTGCCACATTTTGTGAATTGGAAAAAAAAAATAAAATATATATATATAGAAATATTGTTAGCCAAATATATAAAGAGAATGAAGCAAACTCAGATAACATTGTGGATTTATTACCAGAATGAAAAATAAATGTTTTGACAGTTTTATATCAAACAAATAAAACAGAAACAATCGATCTGCAAACAAGTAATTGTCTGATGTGAAAAACAGATCCCAAACTAACTTTATTAATAAAGCTTTTAATTCTATATTCTGCCCACTTTATAATAAAGCCATATTAAAGTGTATCGGCTGTAATATAATGCATGGCTGTTTTTTTCCCCTCTGTTTGTTTTTAGTTTTTACTTTTTCATTAGCCACTTTGACAATAAAATGCCTGCTCTGTGACTTTTCTCCTCCCTTCTCCTCTTTTAATTACACAGCACAAACAAGGCTGTAAAAATATTCACTACTTCCACTTTTGTTTCCAGCACTTTTTCCCGCAGGAGCCAGGATTTCACAAATATATTTTAAAGTTTAATCTCTTTCCCCTTACATCCAAACTTTCTGGTTATCGGCCTCTCGCACCTCATTGGCTATTTTATACTACAGCAGCAGAGACAACTTGACAACAACATTAAGGTCATCAATTTTGCTGTCTTACAGCCACCATAAAAACAACCACCTGGTCCATTGCAGAGTCATGGATGCAACAGTGAGAGCTAACAGGAACAAAGGCCTCTGTTTCACGCCACATCCCCCTGTTTCTATCGATAATATTCTTTCAGTGCTAATTTTTTGGGAGTGTAACAGTACATCCAGCCATCTGAATACTTTAAGTATGGCTCTTTGAGTGTATTAAATCAGCACAAAGACATTTTAAGTGTAGAGCTGCGTGTAAAATTACTGAACCCCGTCAAAAAAAATTTGCTTTGACAAAAACAAAACATCAACTGTTTGCAATACAAATATCAATTAATAACAACTTAACCAATTGCTCAGAAATACTGCCATTTAATTAATTGTAATAATTTATTTATCTAATTTAGAGACAAAATAGCATGTTTAACAACTACTGCTTCCTCAAAACAAATCAAGTTCTTCCTTACATGTATTTTCAGTCCTTATAATATCATTGTTTTTTATGACTTTAACTAAACTTGTAAGTAGAAATGTACCGCGCCGCAGAACATGTTATGGTAGGTATGTCGGCCGATCGGTGGCACTGCAACTATGTCACAGATCAATAGGAAAAACACAGAGAGACACCATGTTTGTTTTTTTCTTTTATCTTTTTTTGAGCGTGAGGCAAAGGCGGGATAGAGAGAGACGGAGCTCGGTGTCATTATTTTAAAAAAGTCGCTATATCTGTGGCCATGCTCACATGGCCACAGAGAGTGATATGCGCTGAAGTGGATCTACTCCAGAACCTGGTTTCAAAAGTGATTGTTTCTGGTCTGCCAAGATGCCAAATTTGTGTGGATGCCAAGTATAAATGACAAAAAACCTTTAAGGTTTGTTTCCAAATGACCCGAATTTATAGCAACAAACCTGGAATCTTAATTTTAACACTATGATTATGGTTAATCTGAATTTAAGATTATTTAGGGTTAATCGATGCATTATAAGATGGCTTTTATTTTCAAACAGGATCCATGTCCAGACCTTCATAGTTTTGTTGTTGTAAAAACAGTTGATGGCTTTGTTTACAGACCTTTTTTTTCAAACTTTTGAACATTAAGGTAAGAATTGTTAGTGTCATAAACTGGAAGTACAATGTAGAACAAAACATCTTTAATTCACGCTAAAATTCTGGGACCTGTAGTTGTTAAAATTGTACAGAATTTATACAGTAAAATTCTGGCGACCACAGCTGCCAGTGGTTTAGCGTGAATTAGATTTTTTTTTTTTAAAGTGGAGACTGTGTGTAACTCATTATTTTTATTTCTCTATTTGACTCATCTTGGTTATTATGACAACTGGTGAGAATTTCATGTTAATAGTATCATTAGAAAGATGTTTAGTGACAAAGAATATACAAAGAATATTTGTCAAACTACATGCAATGCCTCAGCATAGCAATAAGCTATTACACAAGCACACACTAAATAAATAAACTGTTAGATTATTTCAACACAATTATCATTCAATAATATTAATATCTTGGCAGCCCAGGTTCTTTCTTCAGTACGAGCGAACCCTCTAACCACTGCTGGTTTTCTTTCACAGACACAATCGTTTTTGTAAACGAGCAAAGCTGGGGATGTTGAGTTGAACGTGCACACTGTATCTCCAGTGTTTCTGTGCAGAGCTGCAATGCAGTATAGACGCCCTGCTTCCTTATTCAATCGCAATTAATTATTAGTGGATCTGGGTCCTCTGGGTGAACAACACTATCAATACTGCATCTACTTGCTGCGATCAATGAACAAGTTATTTAGGGAATTGGCTACTACCATCTGCATACTCTAACTCACTGGTGTTCACACACTCCTGCTTTTAGGCTCTGTTAAGTGCAGTGCAGCCTCCTTAGACAATGCTTAAAAACACACTGCAACTCTACCTCTCACCCATACTCATTGTAGCTTGTGGCTTCATCAGTGTTTTCAGATGTATTGTTTCTGTTGCGATGAGCAGTCCATTAGCAAATGCCAATACAGAGGAGCATGACAGTTCCTCTGTAGCGTGACAGCATGTTCTCAAACAAATTAGAGCCCTAAAGACAACAGGAATATTATTATTTTCAATCCCCCATCATGTGTTCATTAATCTTCATTTGGGCCTGATGAGTGTGGCAATCAAATTAAATTATATTCCTGTTTGAGCCTCTTGTGGATACCCCCCTTCACATTTAGTCCTATCTAATACAGTCCCGCAAGCAATTGGAACGCAACAAAATTTCCAAATGACTTTAGATTAATATTGTCTGATTAGCAGCTAAATATATCACCACGCTCCTTCAAAGTCATTAGTATCGACAACAGCAGAAACAAACACATCACAAAGCAAATGTGTTATCGAATGCCGACAGATTCAGGACCCTTAAATATTGAAAGATAAACATCACGAAGCAGGCCTTTGTTTTTGTTAGCAACCTTGCCAAATGTGTCATGCTCACCATCAGATTTTGTCGGCTAATTAGAAGGTGTGTGTTCATGGCCTAGCTCTATCGCTTTAAATCACTGTAATTGGCCCCAATCTCCTCTTAAAACACCACTATTTATTCCCCCCATAATTACCGGCACATCTGCAGCTTCACATGTGCCAATGTCCTCTCTGACATCACTGTTCAGATCTCACTGTCTGGCCACTGAGCTGCTTTCTGTGGGTGGCCTGCTGGATGGTGAAGGGAATTAAAAGAAAGAAGAAAAAAAAAAAGCCATGAAGACATTTTACTTTGTTCTACAAAAGTCCTAAATTTGATTCTCTCCAGTTTACCCTAATACTGTCAAATTACTTTTTCAGAAAAGCCAACATAGCAGCCTGCTGTGCGGTGTCTGCAGGCAAGTTTCAAAGTGTTTTTTTGTTCAATATATGAATAATAATAATAATAAAAACCACACACACTGAGATCGGAATAGTGGTGCTTCAGGTTTCTCTTTGATGAGCTTGAGCAGAAGAGTTTTTCATTAATATTTTGAGGAACGTTTCTGGTGACTTTGCAGATTACCAGCCAAAGGAAACTAGAGAACCTGCTGCCTAAAAAAATAAACTGCAAACAGTTTTGCCCATGGGTCTTCTTGGGGAAAATATTAAATTAAATTGAAAATTACAGGGTTATTCTTTTACATGCACATTTCTGCTTTCAGGGAAAAAAATCCTTAAAATTGCATACCAAACAATTTTGATAATGAAAGTTACAACTCAGTGATGTTCATGAAAAAATTGGTTAAAACAACTTTTGTGAAATTACAACCCAATCAGCAGTGGGGTTAAACAGGATTTTATAAGACTGGAAAAGATTGGTGATATTTTCCTAAATGTTTTCTGAAGAGTGATTTCTATTTGTATTTTCTCCATCTTCAGTAACCATGAATAAACTCAAGTCCTTTAGAAATAATTTTCAGTAAACCAGAATATGAGTTCCAGTGAGGTTGGTTTGTCAGATTAAAAATATCTTTTGAAAATAACACCTGCAAGGTAGTGAATATACTTTCTATTAAGCCCAAAATTGAATTAAATGTTTTTTTTTTTATTTAGTCTGACATAAAAAAAAACAAAACAGAAAAGCCTCACCATGAGCAGAAACAAAGACTTGAAAATACAAATTTGTGTTTGATGAAGGTAGTGAATTGAGCAAAATCTACTTTTTGCTAATATTTTAATTTCTTTACTGTAAACACACCTGAAACAACTTTTAGTTGCATTTCAACCCCATCAACAGAAAACCATAAAGAGTCTCCTGTGCAGTTTGCTAAAAGGTGTGTCAAGATGTGAAGGAAGCTGCTCTGGTCAAAAGATAAGAAAAAAGAATTTCATTGGCCTTCATGCAAAAAGCTTTAACTGTGGTGAAAACCATGCGTTGCCCTGAGAAAACCTCTGTAAACCATAGCAGGATTATCCTGAAGGAAATCATTTGTAGCAGGGGCATGGAAGCTCGTCGAAGTTGATTGGACGAGGCTGAATAAAGGTTGATGATAGCAGACCTCTTGGCGGCTACAAAAGAAAGACTGCTCTTGACTTTTACCTTTTCGTGGGCCAATAAGTCAAGACACACAACCTGAGTGAGAATGCAGTGGCTTTACACTAATGATTACCCAAAAAAAACGCTGTTTACATATGTTAGCTAATCTCATTCAAGCTAAGGTTTGCGAAGAAGAATGAGAAGAAGGAAAGTTCAGTCTCAAAGCCGACAGAGACACAAACCAAAAAACTTGCACATGCTATTGCAGCAAATATAGTCACTCATCTCAAAGCTATCACTCACAGAGTTTGGAAACAAATGTGCATCACACTATTTAGATTTTTATTGATAAACAAAAAAATAGGAAAACCATGCATAATTGCTTTAGACCTGCTTTGTGTTGGTCAATGACAAATCTCAAAATGAATTGAATTGTGTGGCTGAAATGTTTCACAATTTGGAAAAAGTGTGACTGCATTTGCATCTCTATGTACGCATAAGTGTATAAATTATTTCTGAGCATTGCATCTGTAATTTGAGCTTTATATTGTGCAGTAAAACTGTAGAAGTTTTGATTATCTGTCTCTTTTACTCAATGCCACTTTAAGACTTGGCTGGACATTTGAATCGATTCTGCTGAGTCACTGTTGACAAACCTTGACACGGGAGGAAAGAGACAATGATGCAGAAACTTTGAGGTAGTGCCCTCTACAGGCTTAAGGCTGCTGATATGACGTGTGACCCAATTTTCAGCTGTCCTGGATATAAACACTTGGCTTCCAGTGGATTACTGTTCTCAGCTCATGATCAAAGACGCTCTGAAACAAACGACTGCAGCAAAGCAAAGAGGAATGACAGCGAAAGAGAGGAATGTTGAAAGCAGAAGACCAAAGAAGAATGGATTTACAGCACAGGAACCTGTAGAAGCATGATGCTACCAACCGTATTTCAACTGGATATTAATCACAACATTAATGAAAATCCTTTGACTGTCTTCAAGTAAGCAAAAAATCTAATACGTCAACCACTTTCATTTCCACGACATAAATTAAAGGAATGCTCTTTTAAATCATTCAGTCAAATGATCCAGGAATATTTATTATCAAAGGCAATGTATATCAAGATATGCTATGATCAGTTTGCTATTTTTCTTTTTCTTTTTTTTGGATTAAATTTAGTCCAGGGCAAATAAAGTGCTATTGTTAGGAGTGGGATACAAAATCAAGACTCAAAAGGCTTCCACTAAAAGTTTATGGGGATTTTAGTTTTTGAAGTGTGACTCTATGGTGTCTCTATGAACAGTCAGTATATTAACATGTTGAGTTCAAAGAATGAGACAACCTTATAGAGAAGTGAAATTTGCACCTGGTCAGAAGGTGACAAGCTCAAAAGCAGATTTAGAGACTGCTTGTATTTAAAGAACATGCTGAGAGAATCTGTTTGATTTAAGACTTTCACGTCATACTCCAAAAATCCATTGCAAGTGCCAAATAAACGAATCAAATCCTGGTTGATTTGTGTAAATTTCTACCATGGGAAGAAAACCTAAGAGAAGGTTTAATCAAGACGTTTCCTGACAGCAATTGCTATTGGCACCAATTATTGATCAGTTTTAGAAGAAGAAAGATACCTGCTTGGAAAAGCTTTAGTCAATGGGTACTCAGTGAATAGAAACCTAATCCGAAACAAAAACCGTTGTTTCTGCTATGAGAGAGGGCAGCATTTCTGACACTAAGGTTCTACTGATACACTTTTTTTCTTGAAAAAGCTGACTTTTGTCAGTTATAAATAAAACATTGAGTCTATTTGGTTGTTCATTTGGTTGAAATGCATGAACAGGAACAAAATTGTTTTTTGTTTTTGTTTTTGTTTTTTTGTGCATTTCAGAAATGATTCCCATTAATAACTACCCAGGTGTAAAATATAACATGTAACAAAGTTAAGGAAAGCCTGAAAAACAAAATGCTGAAGGGACCTATTCGTCCATTTATATTCAGTCTCTGCCACACGCTGTGTGGCTGTACACTTAACCGCGGTCAATGTGCAGTGGAGCATTCAAGTCTTGTCCTTGTCTTTTTGTTTCCCAAACTCTATCACTCAGGCTTATGCAGAGGAAATATTAATCACCGTGACCTTCCTCTGTACACAAACCGTATCAATGAAAATAAAACACACTTTAAAGTTTATTTACCATAGCGAAACCTATCAATAACTTAAGTTCCTTCGGATAAATGGCATTTTCAGGACATTAACCTTTGCCTGAAGTATAAAAATAAAAAATAAGTTCAATATGCTATGTTTTGTAGATGATGAGAAAAAGAAAGAAAGAAGGAAGAAAGAGAAAGAAAGAAAGCAGAACGCACGTTGCATGGCTGGTGTGCACAAATTGCTGCCAGTTTGAATGTACATGTACATCTGGTGGATCTGAAACAAATGAACAAAATAATACAGATTGTGTGAGCTCCCTGGAGAAACAGTGTAGTATTTCTGCTTGGTGTCATCATACTCATTATAAGACACCCATTTATAGATCTGAGAAGGGGATTTCAGTTCCTTAGAATAGCCTTTGAGGTCAAACTGAGACAAGCCTTTTTTTTTTTAAACAGACAGAAGTGTGCCAGGCTATGTCTGAGAGATTTTCTAACTGATTGCTCTCATTTCCTTGATATGCTTTCTTACTGTAAATGAAACCACTCACTCGCTGAATGTCCTTTAAATTCACTTTGCAATTATGTAGGTTGTCAAAAACTTCAGGACACATGGAGTTCATCACTGAGAAGACTTTCTGTGTTACAGAACAAAAAAAAAAAGAAGAAGAAAGAAGTCATGATTAAAACATTAGGTAAGAGCCTGGCAGGTCTTTTTTTTTTCTTTTTGTAGGTGGTCTAATTAGAACACATCAATTCAAATGCACTTCTTTTACATGAGTGGGATATTTTTATAATCCACCAGTGTCTTTGTGCACATATTATGAAGTATGTCGATAGGAACAACTGCTAGTTCACATTTGTTTCAACCAAAATGAGAAAATTATTTCTTTATATTAGCATTACCCAAATTCTGGGCATCAAACTTTCTGGGAACTTATACTTTAGACTGGCAGTCAGAAAATTGACAGTAACTTTTACTCAGTGCTTTAAGTGGAAAACAGTAAGTGCAGTTGCTCTCTTTAACTATGCAACACAAATATGGGTAATATTTTCACATAGATTTGTCTATTGTTCTGTAGATCAATATAAATATATACGTCTTTTATGATTGTTTTTTGGTGGGAAAATTTATGCTTCAGGCTTTCTACCATATTAACTTTTTCTCGAGGTCAATTTTTATATTTTATTGTTGTGTTGCCCTTCCTGAAATTTAGTTGTCAGATTTTTTTTTGTGTCATGATCTATTGTTTTTATACTTATAGGTCTTATCAGTTTGTGCCTGCATTTTGCTCTTACTGCATTTCTAGTTAGTTGGTTTGTTATGTCCTTTAGTTTGTCTAATGTCATTGGTCTGCCTCCCATTTCTCTTGTACTGACACTCAGTAATCTCCACTCATGCCTTTCACCTGCACCGCCTGCACCATCATTCTCATTCTCACCTGACCTGCGACTAATAAAAAAAGGATTTATTTTGCTGTTCAGTCTTGGAATCTCTGTTTTTGAGGCCTTTATTCAAATCTAGTTCCTGTCTTTGGTCCATAGTCCGTTTTCTTTCTATTCCTGAGTTCCGTCATGGTGCAGAGCTTTAGGAGGAACATATCAATGAGGAAATGCAGTCTACAATTTCAAGTCAAGTCTCAACACTTTATTCAGTTAAGTCTGAAGTCTCCATTTTTGTGGCTTAGAGGCCCTTCAATGTATGAGTTCAGTCCAGATGAATTATATTGTGTTGATTGCTGATTAGTAGATGCAGAAAAAAGTTTAGCGTAATGTTGTCCAGTGAAATATGTCTGCCCAGAAACTATCCTACCTCTTTGGCAGGGTCTGGATATCGTCCACGAAAACAATAAATCTCCACATTCAGACACCGCTGAGGGCAAGCCTAACAATGCAAGTTTGAAATAACTATCAAAGGCCCATTCACACAACCCGCGGTTAATCACCCAACTGCCTCAGTCCATTCTCTGCATCCTATTCTCTCTTCCCTCACACTTTATACACCTTCACATCACCCAGTAATCTCATTCATCAATGCCAGACCAGAGTGCATATTAGGAGCCCTACAAGAATACATTATCTTCCTGTCAGTGGTATCCTGACTTCATCAGGAATAGTCCATGTAAAGGAATAATTTCCAGGATGGGTGAAAACCATCATAGCTTTGTTGTTGGAGTCTTTGGAGTCATTGTGTGAATTTACATTGACCTTATACCATTGTTTCTGAGAATGCAGGCAGACATTACTTGGTGCATGTTTTTAGATGTGCTGTAGAAAGAGATAAGCTTAGGGCATACATTATAAGAGTTTTTTACTCTGAGCGGTCCAACAGGGTTGCACTGTCCCAGTGTGCGCTTTTACGAGGGTTTTTTTGTGTGGTTTTGGAAACTGCCGGTCTAATGGGACAACCCCCACACTTCGCTGCTGTCCAACCATGACATCTGCTGCACTCCTCCTGAGCTACACACTACAGCTACGGGAGGGTTAAGCTGACTGGGACTGCTTGTGATTAAAGTTCCACCTAACATCTTATTTAATCTTTCAACAGTTTCAGTCAATTATAGTTAAAATGGAAAATTTATTGCTTTTCTGCGATACTTTTCTACACAAACATAATCATTTTGATCATGCATAAAAGTAAAGACGGTTGTGATGGTTCATTATCACGGTGGCAGCATATTTGGCTTTTGGGAAATGCACAGAGGATCAAGGAACACACATACTTTTCATTGCCAAGCTAACATTTAAAATCCTTTCAGTTTGGATATGACTTGTTGATAATCCAATTCACAATAATTTGTGTTATTAATGAATTATTAAAAAAAAAAAAACTTGCAGAATGAGTTCTTCTGCTTTAGACACAAAGATATTTGTCAATGTAATTATTATTGCCCATTCTCATAGTAGCGATTTGCCCTGTGCTCAAATCTCTCCCACCTCAACTAGCAAAAAGGTGCCGACTGGTTTTTGATTTACTTGCCGTTTAGTTTGAATCCAAATTCTTGTCCAGATTTGGAGACTGGCCGGGTTAGGCTATGCTGATAAGTTGACCACTGGAAGAAAGTAAAAATAAGAGAAAACTTTACAGCTCCACTGGCTTGTAACTGCTGATGAATGCTGATTTAAATATAGTTTAGAAGAAGCAAAATGCAAAGCATGTGTACAACTTTGTGTTTAGGTTTTAAATGTCTAAAAAAGGAAGCAATGGTTTAGGAACCGGGATATTATGAATATCATCTTGATAGCTGCTCATTGTAAACAATCAGGGCATTTAATAGCTTACAGGGGCATATGGCCACCCTCAGAAGACTTTCTCTGAAATCCTTTCCCTCCATTTTCTGTGTTACCCACTGAAGCTTCCCCTAGTTTATATTCTCAGTGCAGAGCTTTGTGTGTCTCCAGTTGCCCTCTGTGTGAGGGTGGCATTATAGACCCAGCGGGGTGTTCGGTGGGGGTCAGAGCCAGCATTTAACCCTCTGTAGACTCAGCAGCCGCTCGTTCTCCAGGACACCTGTTCTTTTTTACACATGGGAAGGGAACAGTTGTAGCCGCCAACTCTGAGGTGAGACCAGCGAAATAACGAGAGCTGTTGTTGAAGACAAAACTTTAGAAACACAAGTGAGTTATGAGACGCATGCTAAGCTCACAAAAATGTAATACATAATCTACAGCAATAAAATGTGCCCTATCTTACCTTTATCTCTTTTTTGTAACAGAGGCATACAGTGTGAGGACACAAACCTTATTTTATATAAAAATTAAGTTTCCATTCCAGTCGAGATGACAGGCATATCTGCTTGGAGAGATGTAAAAGGCATGTATAATGTATTGACAAAATGCGTGCGCTTGTGCCGCTCTTCATGTAAAATTCAAACTGATTTGGGGGAAAAATGAAATGCATCTATGAGGTCCTCATCCCTCGCCAGAAAGACAACTGAGAGAAAGCAGAAGTGGAGGAGCCAAGAGGGAGGGTTCATAGAGGATTTGGGTCATAAATTGCCAAGAGGGATTGCATTGTGCGCAAGTGTGTGTGCGCGCCCCCCTGTGTACCTATCTGTGTGTTTGTGTCAAAGCTTGTGAATGTGTATGTTAATATGTTCTTTTCTATCCTTGTGGGCTGTCATGTACGTCTGTCAACAAGAACATATTTATTGCTTCAAACTAATTAAGATTGTAACAGATATTATCCATCTTGAACAGTCTGACTACTGAACTGCTGGTCAAAAACTTAAAATATCAATCTTTTCTGGGTCAGTGAATGCATCATTTTCAGGAGCAAGAAGGTTATATCAACAACAACAATCTTCAGCGTGGAAGTTTTTATGGAAGGAAAATAATTCAGTGAGCCGTTTTCGGTGATGTGTTTAAAATTTAAATCAAACGAGGAATAAATTGAAGCTTTAGAAAGGAAATGGTATTTTCAACAGGGGGATTTCTGCTGTTCATTCAAGCTGCAACCTGTAAACAGGCGAAGAAGCCTGGACACATTACAGCAGAAATTTCTGTGTTTCCTCATTTTCAACTGTCACTTTCTGTCCTGTTGAACTTGCTAGATATGAAAATGTTGGCAGCTCTTCAGGAATCTCAGATGTAAGTAAAGGTCCACTTAACTGTTAGTAAAGCAATGTTAACCAGTAAAAAATAATGGAAAAGGAAAGCTTAATATTTCCTGAAATCATTTTTTCTATGTTTTGAAGTTGTATAAAGACGCAGTTTTACAATGACTCCTCTTACACTAAAAGGGCAGCGCCTCCATGGCTGCAGCCCCAGGCACCTGTCTCTTAGTTTATTTGTCTTTCTCTGGATGGGTTGTACTGGAATGAAATGTTGTTGTGCTCTTGTACAATAACAAATAAAGCATTCTGATTCTGAGCTTGCAAAATGATATCGCCTATGGTTCTATGGAGTCTAATTAAAGTTCTTATGCAGAAATCACTATGTGCAGTAATGAGTAAGAGCACGCTGTGCATGACATTTTACATAAAGTCTTGTCATCATTTTTCCACACAAACACAGATGGGAAATCACTTTTCCTTTAAGTTTACAACTATGTACTATTTTCAGTAGGTGCGCCTCATTCAATCCCAATAATACACACTGAAGTTTATATTTGAAATGTGAGAAAATCTATAAAAGCTTCAGGGGCTTGAATGCAAGGCCCTGAAGAAATGATTTCAAAACAGCCTTTGGTAATTTTGTTTCTCGAGAGCCATTTTATACTCTACATTTCTACCAAACCTTTTTTTATTACCGTTCTACATTTAACACACATGAACAAATCCATAGTATCAGTATCTTCTACTGCAACACCACAAAAAGCCAAAACCCAAAATATCTGGAACACTGATGTGTTGTTGTTAAGAGGCTCGCCCAAAGGCGTGTTTCTGGCAGTGATGTTCGGCTCTAGGGGTGAAATGCCAGACAGTCTGCAAGTGCTGGCATCCATCCAGCTACCATGCACCCGTGAAGTTAAGGGTCCACCGAATTGCAGAGGGATTTTGCATAGGAGCGGAGATAGACAGGCCGAATATATCCGCAGATATTAGGGCTATGGTTATTGACTAGATAAGAGCTCTGATATGGCTTAGCTCGGAAGCCTTTTGGCTGGAGCTGTGTGTTTGATGAGGGGTTTCTAAAACTGGAGGGTTATGTGGCTTTCATGAGCACACGACGTCGCAGCGATAAGCTCTGGTTGCTGATTGTTTCGTGGACTCTTTGGATATCTTCTCTGTTTATTCAGCTCAAAAGGTCATGGGTTTATGACCCACTATTCCGGGCTGTCATCGCATGACCCCGTAGTGACATCCCTTCGTGAGATGTTGCGCTTACTCGGCACATCTCCACACATTTCCTGTCAATCACCTTGGCTACAAGGACAGAGGTGATGCCTAAATGTTTACTCCTTGACGTGTTCCGTCAGCAGATTTTCTGAATGCTTAAAAGATATTGTTTTCATGTAAGACTACAGCATCCTCTTAGATTGGTGGCTGAATCAAGAACTTTCCACTCTCTCATAATATTCTGTAGGACGACAGATTTATCCCTGATTATAGTTTGTGAAAGGCACAGCAGCACAAAGGAAGGACATTCATGAGTAATCAAATATTTCTGACAGATATTGAAGGCAAAAAATGCTGAAAAGTTGGTAGAAAATTCTCTATCAGTTTTACTTTAAAAATACTTGTTTTTTTTTGTTTGTTTGTTTTTTTCCTGATAATGCAATACAAAAACTGAATGTCTTACCTAGTATTTTCTGGGCATAGGTATCTTAAAGTAAGGCAAAACTAACTGACAGGTAACTTTTCTGCAGGATACAGAAGCTTGTTCTAAATCAATAATTTCTTAAAATTGATTTTTTAAAAGTGTTACTTATTGTGTCAGATTTTTTTCAGTTATAACATGGAAAAAATAAATAAATCTTGTCAGTGTGTTTTGAGTGCTGGTTATTGGTGTGTGGTCGTGACCAGATATGTATATAAATTTTTTGTATCATTCACCACTAATAAAATATGAGAATACTTGGGTGTCTGTGGATCATTTGATTTCAAAACAGCCTTTGGTAATTTTGTTTCTCGAGAGCCATTTTATACTCTACATTTCTACCAAACCTTGAGTTGCAATAAAGACAGAAAGGAAGACTAAGTGAAGGTTTCACACGGGCTATTGCGTCATTCAGACATTTCTTTAAAAAAAGAAATTTTATTATGCTCAGAGTTAATTTTATTAGTAGAACTAAACTGCTGGGAGTTTTTCAGCTGCCCTGGAAGCACATTTTAATAGCCTTGAATCATATTGTGGGGTGGGTAAATAGAGTGGAAGCTCTGTGGGAGAGAACTGTCTGTCACTGAGCAATTCTTACAGAATGAATTAAAGTTTTGTTTTTTTTACTGCATGTAGGTGACCATTCTCGTATTTCCCCCCCTCCAATGAAACTCTTACAACTTTTTTTGATCTCTGGGTTGGTTAAAGGCAGTTTAAGCACCTACACATACCTCATGCCTCATTTTCTCTGTTTTAATTTACATCATGCTGCATATTTGTCCCCCTCTATGATTACCATTTCAGCCTTGGGAGTCGCTGTTACAGCTTTGACTTTTACAGTACTGCTACGGCTGCATCAACATCTGCGAGTGCTGCGATAGTTTGGGCTAATGTTTTAATTGGTTCCCGAGAACATGGGGCAATCCAAATTGCTTCAGTGTCCCAGAGGCTTTCTCTCTTAATGAGATATTCTCCCCTCTCAGGATCAGAGGGGTCCTGACCTTAGTGTCGTCACCAGGATATTATTGTAGTAGAGTCCCCCTTCTCTGATAGAGCACACAGAGAGGTTAATGAAAGCAGAAGTCAAGGAGGTGTCTGTACACACATGGGGAACAGCTGTTTTCAGGCACACATGTCTCCGAAAGAGACCGAGAAGCAGAAATAGAAGGAAAGGGAATGTTCTCCACCTGTAGTTCAAACTTCTCCTGTCAAGGGAATTTCAACTCCAGTGAGCCTTTATCCTCCATCCCCTTTCATACTACTGAGAAAACTCATTTATTCTCATAGCAGAGGGCATTTAAAATGTTTTTATACACTACCAAATTGCCTCTCAACATTCGCAGTTTATGCCAAACTGTGGAATCATTATTGGTTCTTTTTTATATTCTTACCATTTTAGTTTGTTCTACGGTAGCTTGGTTTTCATCATTCTTTCATCTTTTTTCCTCAGTAGTTTGATGAGTGTTACTAGTTTAGAGAGTTTATTGAAAAAGTGTTAGACTGTAAGGCTGAGTTCCTTTTGTTAATAAACTCGTGTCCACTGGAGAAAAGTTGTGTAACGTGTTGCTGCACATATACCTTCACCTGTTACTTTAAAACCTAAGCCATATCAGGCAGGTCTTTTTAGACAAAGAAAAGACTGAATTATTTGGCTATTATATCCCAGGTGGTGCCTGACATGGTAATTTTGATCCAAATAATTAGTCTTAATAATTACCTTAAGCAATTATTTACAGCTATTAACAGCCAATCTACTTTTACAAGTGTCTTACACAATGGTGTCCACTGTAAACATATTTAAATATTGTTTTATTGTTCACAAAAAGTCTTAGCAATGCACTCTAAATATTTAGGAAAAGTACAAAATCCCAAAGACCATGAGGATAAAGTGAGCAAAAGCAATGTTTACCGAAAAGGGATTTAGGTATTACAGCGTTTTTCATATAACAACCTCTTTTGGATATAATAAAAAGATGGAAGGCTACCCTTTGTCACTATTATTTGAACATGTTTGATGCTGATTAAAAGCACATCATTTGCGTTATAACCTTGTGCTTCAATCCCCAAGTGATAAAATGGTCTTTCACAATAATAAAAAAAACAAACAAAAAAAACATGCCATTAGTAAACAAAAAAATATTGCACTAAAAGGACGTTTTGTGAAGAAAGAGCTTTTCACAAAGTTTTGACAAATTGGAAATACACAAATGGAGGCAGATATAAATTTTTAAGCTCTCTGCAAAGATGAAACAAAGACAGTGCAAAGCATTTGGAATCCTAACAAAAGAAATGCCAGCTTAGGCCTTGATAAAAGACATTTCATGAAGTCAGACCAGTTTTAGAATAGCATTCTTGGAAAAATAAACCATATAAAGGTGCACCAAAACACCAGATGAAAGAAAATTTTATAAAGACTAACAAATGTAATTATTACTCATCCTGCTGTTTGTTGATGTCACTGATGTTGGGGCATCCAGCCACGTTCCTATTGATAATGTGTTGATGCAATCTGAGATTCACACAGCAAATGCAGCTTTCAGACATCAAATCTAAAATCAAAACTCCATCTTATTTGACGATAGCATTGCATTGAAACATACAGCTATTATGTATGTTTCAATGCATACATAATAGCATTGTGTATGCATTGTACACAATGCAGCAGTGACTGCTGCCGTCCTGATTATGGCAGATCTGGGAAATCTGGAGGTCAAGGCAAAATCTCAAAGTCGTTTCTGTGTTCCTCAAAAACATTCCTGGACCATTTTTTGCTTTTATTAATTTTTATTCACAATTTATTTGATCTGTAAAGCCCCTTTGAAATTATAAGTATCAGTTACAACACTAATTTCAACACACAAAAATATTCACAACGTATGTCATCAAAGGTCACAAAACTGTCAGCAAAATCAGCACTTGTCCAATGGCACTTTCCATTGTATAAACATGTAAATCCTCAAATTCAAAGTTGAATTTGGTGTATGACTACGTAAAATGATTCACATTTGTTGAAACTCGCTCAGTAGAGCAAGTTGCTTCGAATAGCTCTGCTCTTGGAGGGGATTCTGTGCATGGGAAACAGAATATCTGAATCCCAACTCAGTACGTGCCCTTTGGCACCTTTGTGGCAGGATACATTATTCTGCTGAAATAAGCCAGAGATTTTAGGAAAGTCCATGTCCATGACAGGGTTTACATGGTGTGTAGCAAAGCTGTGGAAGGACATATGTGTCCAAGTATCATCCACATGAATGTGAAAGCACAAGGTTTACTTGCAGAATATTGCCCAAAGCATCATACAGTCTCCACCATCCTCCCTTAAAGCATCAAACTCCAGTTCTTGAGGGTCGGCATCCTGCAACCGTTGTTGCTCAACGGGTCTTGCAGACTTTAAGATTGTCTTGCATTCTGAAACTTGTGGGTTTCCTCCTGCCACATGTTAGGCAGAGGTAAAAATTGAAGTTTACCTAACATTAGATGATTTCCTTTTGAGCCTTTGTTTGGGCCTGATATTTTCTTTTTGCAGCTCTAAATGCTTCATGACTTCATATGGTAACTTTGGTCTTCTGTTTAGAGTTTGTGATCTGCCTATTCACGCCTGTTTTTTTTTCTGGGTATTCCAGCTTCATCCCAGAGTTCAACAAAGTGAAATATAAGTTGTGTTGTTTCACTAAATACCCATTTTTCATTATCTGCTGTGTCCAAGCTTTTGTTTCTCTCTTCTTCCAACTATTTTTTTTTCTACTCCTATCTGTATTTTATTTTCAGGCATTTTACAGTTTTTTTTTTTGCTCTCCCTGTATCCGCCTACCAAATTAACTACTGGGTTCACTTGTGTGACTTGCATCTGTACCTGTCTTTCTGCGGTTTTTTAAACAATTTCTTCAGACTGATTCGCAGCTTCACTGAGCGCTTGATCACGGTGGCCACTGGGGTGATCAGCTGGCTTTAAGATTAAATCTGGCTTAAAGCTACAACTAGAGACATTCACTTCTCTCTTAGTTTTCTTTGACTGATCTTGTGCCAAAAAAAAAAGTTTATCCGACCTTCATCTGACCTCCAGTTCTCACCAATACTTTCTTATTCTCCTTACACTCCAGAACTCATCCAATCTCCAATGCTCAAGAAAGCATTCTCATTAAACACAAATCTTGAAAATCAATACTGTTCTTTTTTTAATCTCATCATTCTGAACATCCTCCCTATGCCATTTCTACTTCAACAGACAGCATCAAGTGAGACCACATAATTTACATTATTACAAAGCCTGAGGTCAGAATCTTTTGAGTCCATAAAGCCATTGATTACAACAAGCTGAGATGTGGGCATTTTCAGGATATAATTTTCAAGAATAAAGTAAAATTGTGTTGAATGTTGCTAATATTGTCTGCTGCAGGGAACCTCAACACAAAAGTTGTTGTTGTGCAACTTTCAGATGCATCACTGTTCACATCACTGTTGGATACAATTGCTAAATTATCCCCTCAGGCTGGATTTCAGGTGACGGGTAATGAACCATTCATCGTCTAAAAATTGGAAGACAACTCCAGCTTTGTCTCAAGGACTGTATTGGAGACCCCTGGTGAGTTGACTCTTAAAATATTTGAGAATCAGTGCTTCTACCAAGAGTGCTTATGTGGTCGGTCTGATTTGCCCCAGTATTGACAACAAATTGGTTCATTTTAGGAAAAAACTCAGCAAGTGAGCTTTGGTGTGCCTGTGTCTTTAACAACCAATGAACATCATGGTGAAGTGGGCTAAGACGCAACAGATGAATGGACTACAGTTGTGGATGGTTTTACCAAGAGTAACACCCAATTGCACATCAGAAATATGCTCATAATATTTAATAATACACATCTCACACTTTCTTTTATGTGAGTTGGAGGTCAATGTTCCAAGAAGCAGTACCAAGCATAAGAATGTAGTTTTGTAATTTTAGATGTTTGCAGCACTTCACCATTCTCAGATATTTAAAAGTAATCACCACATGTCTGGATTAAAGCTTGTAAAAAGCTATCATCCAATAATGGACATTTTAAAAAATTAAAGTCATGTTGTATGAGTCGCTATGGTGACTGAAGCAACACAATGAGTAAATTCTTTCTATGAAGGCGTTGGCAAGCCGCCATTTTTTTGTGTGAGTGTAAAATAAATGCTTTGGTGAATTTGAAAATGATATTCTGATTTATAAAACCATTGACTGCCTTTGTCTTATAATTCTCTGAAGTTTATTCTCAGCCATTCATTGGTCAGTGAGGAGGACAAGACTGGGAAAAAAAACAAACAAACAAAAAAACAGCTTATGTCCTTCACCTGTGGTCACCAATTGATAAACAGGGCCAGACAAATGAAAAAGAGATTACAATCTGCATGGGCTGTCAGTGTTGAGTGGGTGCATTTCCTTTTCGGTCTCTTCCATGTGACAATAGAGAGAAGAGAAAGGGAGCAAGAATGAGAAAAGGGAAGACAGTTGCATGGTCACACTGGGCCCCGAGCCATTTTTCATGGTTCAAAGGGACTTTTGTTTATACCAATAATGAAAAAGAGATATCAAAGATATGGAAAGCAGTTCTGCTCTCCTGATAGGAGCACGTATGACACAAACCGTATTCCTGCCAGCAAAGCAGAGATACGGCAGATATCTAAATGCTGAAATGTTATTCTGGCTGCCTCGGGCGCTGCAGCGTCACCTCTTCCATGCCAAGTCCTCTTTTAAAACCAGCTAAATCAATTTGAGACAGCTTGTTTGCTCCCCTCAAGGATCTCTTAAAGAATTAACTAATGATTCTACCTTGCAATCTATTCCACAAATAAATCCTCATATCAAGGAAAAAATAAAAACACTTAAATATTCTAATAAGATGTTTCAGAATATTTGCCTTTTTACTCAACTACGCCGTGGAGGAGAGGTAGAAATAGACTAAAGCAAACCTTGTTTCCGCCATTTCAGACTGAATGTGATTGTTGTTTTTTTGTAGCATAGATTATTTATTAAGGCATCTATAACCTTTTTATTATTTTTTAAAAGGTTTTTGTTCCCTATTAACTAAATTTTGTTTCTATACTGGTACCATTACACTTTCTGCAAATTATTTGTTCCAATAAATCAATGCAGTAGTGATAAAGATGACTTGTGGATTAATCCAGTCTTCCTTTGTACCTGCTGTATTTTTTGTTGGGGGTTGCTTCTTTGATTAATAGCCTGATTTGCTGTGTTCTCCATTGCTGTTCTTCACTAACTGAGAAAATCTGGCTTGCAGTCACCGTGTTAATTCAGTGAGGATCCCATTATTTCCCCACAGACATTTTGTAGTGTGTGTGTGATGTTGATAAAATTATGTGCATCTTTGCTATGGTCCAAAGTTATCGGGCAGCTTTGGAAAACCTTAAAAATAACTTGCGCAATAGTTAACATAATTGACAAGAAAGGCTGCTTGCTACTAAAGGATTTTCTGAAACCCGTTTTAAGGATTTACAGACTTTTAATGAGCTGAGCAACATGTTTGAGTTTAAACATCCTGTAAAATGAATAGCCGTCTCCGATTTTGTCCCCTGACCTCAATTCTTCTTTTTACATTTTGAAGCTCGACTAACTACCAGGTAACGATCCAGCAGCATGAAATGCAAATACTTATTTCTTTCACAGCTCAAGGTTTTCATCAGGAGTATATATGCATTTTGCTACAGTTTGGGCGTCTTGTTTTATGCTCACAGGAGATCATTAAATAAGGGGGTGAGAGGTGAACATATTAAGTTTGAGGTCGGTAATGGTGCAGCAAAAAAAAAAAAAAAGAGGTTGATATATTGTAAAGATTTTCACAGATCATTATCTGAGTGTTTGAAAAGCATAGTGGGTATTCTGCTTGCAGTGATTCACAATGGTGAAGGTGAGTGAAGACATCCTACATCATAGCGTCATTTTGAAGAGGCGCGGTTGTCTCTTCTCCCATAAAGCTGAAACTTGACGGAGAAAAGAAATCACTGAGAATGAGGGAGGCAAAAATGCATAAGACATGAAGCAAGGGAAGGTTGAATATTCCTGGCAGGAACCTTCTGCCTCAGCCGACCCTATTGTCTCATAATCTAGAAACGCTTTTCGCCTCATTGGTTCTTTATCGCTGCATATCATGACGGGGGCTGAGCAGATGTGCCATGTGAGTGAACCAGCATTTTCCGTTCTGACTGCGTTTGTTCATTACAGTAGACTTACTGTGTGGGTGCAGTCACTGATCCACTCAGAGACGCTATGCCAGGGACATTCATGTCATATAGCCGGTCTAGAGACAGTCATTACAGAGTGTAGCGCAGGGCTGTGGAGCAGCGCTCCGTCTGTGCTGAAACTCAAAGCTCTGACCCAGATCCCAGATGGAGAAGGTTTTTCATCTTCTCACTCTCTTTTTAGAACAAAGGCTCATCTAGCCCTCAGATATATGCATCAGTTTCACTCAAATGTGCATTTCCACCATTTTCTTCTAGCGTTTGTGTTTGAGGTTTTGCTGATATAAAATTCCTATAGTGGATGAGTGTGCTTTCTGGAGTCTAATTGATGAAGGGCTGCCAACCAGCCTTCAGGTTGCTCCCCCAATTAGTGTAAACTTAAAAAAGGAAAAAAAAAAAGAAATGTTAGCATGAAGATAACTGTGTCTTTAAACCACCAAGTCATACACAAACGTCTTCTTTAATCAAACAATTTCTTTTTCTTTTTCCACATTAGTGCCTTCTCTAACATCTTTCACCTTTTGAAGGAAACCCCTTTACTCTGTCACTCTCCCAAGATTCTCCTAATCTCATGGAAAAATTAAATTAACATAAAATCAATTATTACATTAATTAGCCTTCTTTAATCACACTAACTGGGGGAAAACGTTATACTTTCAATTATTTATTTCATAATTAATAGACTTTAATTAGCCCAGCTGATATCAATGTTAAGCACCACAATGTTCTTCGCTGGTCCAGTGGGCGGCTGAGGCCCGTAAAGAGTTGGACCAACGGCAGGTCTGACGATTCCCCTGGAAACCAAAAGTACAATGGTGTGGTGATATCAGTTCTGACATGTCGTACTAATGGGAATATGGCCTGTCATTAAAAAAAAAAAAAAAAAAAAGTCTGCTGTGGGTTGATTCTTAACATGTTAATTAAGTGATATTTCACGCTTCTGGGAAAGGAAGACACTATCGCATCTTTTTTTGTGAGTCCTGCTAATTGTCAGGTGAGATCACCCAGAGTCTTGGTGTAAAATGACTTATTTTAGCTATTACTAAATATACTATAGCCCAAACGATGCTATAGTATATTTAGAGGTAACATAACTATTAAACTGATTCATCATTTCATCAAAGATAAATTAAGAAAGCACTTCTGCCTTCATTTTAAATGCATTTTTATTGAAATGTTAAATGATTCGTTTAAAACACTGTGCAACCCACAGTGATATAAAGAAGTCTACAAGTATGTTTTTCCCTTTGAAGATTTTAAATAAGCTTTAAATGTTTCAGATCAAAGCACAAATTCTATAACTTGAGTAAATACTAAAAGCAATTTTCAAACCTTACAAACCAACCTGAACATTTGTGAAACAGATTTCGCCCTCCTCGTTAGAGCCTGAGTTATTTTGGTTGATCATCAATCCAGACCTGCTAAATCAAAATATCAATTCAACAGAAGGTAGGTTCTAAGACCAAAGGAACAAACACTTCATATAGACATGAAAAAACTGATGAAAAGGGTCTCAAAGACATGAACCTGTATCGGAGCACAGTGAGAGCCAAGGAGAAAACATGAAACACTAAACTTCATTCAAAGATTCAGTAACACCTGTAGCTAACAAACATGTTTTTGGACTTTCACAAAGTGTTAAATGCATGATTCAGTGATTGCTACAATATTTGTTGCGTTGTACTTCTTTCAGCAGAATTGTACTATTGCAAGTTTATTTGTTCTTTTGTGGTGGTTTCTATGACATTTCTGTGAAACGCATTATTTCTTTTGCTGCGTTTTCAAGGTTTCTCAAGACTTACACAACAGAGCACAGGTAATTTCAGGATTATATGTTAAAGCATCTGTTAAACTGTTAACACCCACAAAATATAGTCTTTCAAAATGTGGGACAGGGTCAAAAGTCTTACACAATCCCACACATACAGCAACACCTGGTCATACTATGGAAAGTTCAAGTTTTTTAAATCTTGTTGGAGGGGCTCCAGTATCTGGAGAGTGTTCATCTTTTTCTCACTCTCTGACTGTCTCTGTTATCTAGCTGCTGGGACTGCAGCTGAAGGTGATATGGCAGCTAATTAGCTGAATTATCAGTGACCCCGTTAACAAGCCCATCATTTAAAGCCGCACTTCTCCTCTGAGAGTCCAGCAGTCCTGCTTGGAGTCCCCAGAGTGGAGGGAAGGAAAGAGTAAATGAGAGAATAAAGAGGAGAAAGATGGAATGACAGACATTGATAACTTAAATAAAATGGGGAAGGGGACAAAATACATGATGGAGGTGGAAATAAAAAAAAAAAAAAAAAACAGCACAATGAAGCAACTGCTGTTATGAACAGACATGTGAGAGATTGAATAACGTTTAATAATGCAGAAAGCGAACTTGGAGAATCTATGGCAAAGCAGAGGAAATGGAGCAGTTTGTTGCTGATGGCTTAATCTGGGAGCGTTTTCCAGGGAAAAGAGCAATAGAGTAATGAATAAAGGATTTGTGTGTAAATGAGGATGGACAGCTGAGCTCCTCCTGTGCAGTTCTCACCTCTGTGTCTCAGAGAGCCCACAGCATACAGATGGCACTGCTAATTACACTGCAAAGTGAGAGGGTCAGCTCATGCTTCCTCATGTTACAAAATCCAAAACCGAAATTATGCAATGTTAATGTTTGTTTCAGGATTCTTGCTAAATGCACCTGTCAGGTTGCTCTTTGGATGCAAAGTGTCATCTTTACATCATTTAGTAGGAGAGGCATGTTTCCATATGGCTGCTCTAGTTAAACCTCATTTTTGTTAAGAACTGTTTAAACCAACAAAACATGACACTCTCCATAGGCTATAATATAGAGACTGATTGGGAATGTGAGTGGGACGGTATGGTAGGAGGACTGCTTTGTGTCACTTGGCAATTATAAATATGGATAAACAAAAATCACATTGGTGTCATGATCCACACCCGTTTGTGCCGATTGCACTCACTTGTTCTCAGCTGATCCCTGTGATATTTAAGTGTGTTTCCTCTTCACTGGTCTCATTACTTGGTGATCTCAGTTTATCTTCCTTCTTGGCTCTTGTGTTCCCTTGGTGACTATAATGCAGTTTATTAAATTTTGAACTCTTCTCACATGTCCTGTTACCACCACAAAACATGACCAGTATAACCAGACCAGCAAAACAACAAGGTAACTGGCCTTGAAATGATCACAATGCATGAATATTTCCATCATCAGCTGTATAAGACCTCTCACTGGGCTGAGGAGGAAGAGCAGTGATCGCCGTTCTGGGCCTGAAGGTTGGAGATCCCTCCTTTAGCAACTCTCATCCTCCATCCCAGACCAGAACTCCTCCCGAGGAGAGAGGACCTTGGTCTAAATGGTCTAATACGGAGCAAATTCCCGACAACCCAAACTTGCTCCACAAGGGTAAGCCAAGCTCCTTGGTGCCAGGTGATGCCGCCGTCAATCTCCACAACATTTGAAAATGCCAGAAAGCACTGTGGCCTCCAATGTTTCTTTGCATGAGTTTTATTATTGGTCCTTCTAAGAGATTTTTAAACCTTCAGAGGTTCTCAATGTTGCCAAGCGTCACTGCTTCGAGACAAGTTTCTCTGTGGGTCATGACACAACCAGGACAACCGGCCTTCTGAATGGGACCAAACATTCAAAACCCCAGAGGTTATCATAAAAACCTCTGGGGTTTTTATAATAAAGCTCAGGCTTAGTGCAAAATACAACAAAATGGATAAAATGCCTGTTTGATTAAAAACTTAACTTGCTACAGAAACTTTATATGTGGGACTAAAACAAAACTAAGAGATGGTGGCTGCAACAAATGCAAAGTATTAATATACAAGTAACCCATTTACTTACATAACTGTTGTGATTACGTATGCATAACTGTACTTGTTGCTGAGGGAAGTGAAGAAAACCTGCTGTGAGAGATTTGACTTAAAGGAGATCTTTTGTTTACTCCTTTTCTCCTCTTGACTGCTTATTGTCACATGCACTAAAGTACGAGTTAACCTAGAGGTCACTCATCTCTACTGTCAACCAGCAATACTGAATAAAGGATTATTTAAGGGAATAATAATAAAAATAATAACTTCAGATATTGCAATATATAAACTTTTTTAACTTCCTCTAGTTATCAGATGTATTTAGTTTTCTTTTCATGAGGAATATTAATTTAAAGTTGTGCAACAAGTTTCATTCAAAAAAAAACTGATGCATTTACAATCATTTTATGCCTTACACAAAAATCTCCTGGTTTAATTTGAAGACAGGAAATCTACAGGGGGAAAAAAACAACTGTTTGGGTTTTTTGCTATCTTTGAAAATCATAAAAAATAATTCCACAAATAATAAATGGATTTTTTTTTTCAATAAAATCAATTGTGCCATTAGAAATATGACTATTAAGATTTGCTTCATTTAGCCATTATGTGATTACTTGATTAAATAAAACAATTTAATTGAAAATAGCAAATTAATTGAATTTTGTTGCCACCCTAAGTTTACTGTTCTAGACACATTACCAGTCATTGTATAGTGAATGATAACATTATGTGACAAGAGCTTTGCAGCAAAATGTACAACCATTTCAAAGTTGCATAACACTGGTTATTTACTAGGAACTGGACATTTAATTAGTTTTCAATGAAAGAAATATTATTTTAAACGCATTTTCGTCTGGGTTTTATGTACTGTGACTGCAAGCAAGGATTGCCTGTCAGGTTATGGTTGCTCATTACTAGCTTTTATTATAAAGTTTTACAACTCTGATATTTTTTGGAAGAAGAAAATCAGACACACACACAAAATCAGTTTAGGTCAGAAGGGCTTTTATGAGTCTAGAAATAATACTTGAAAAGTGACCAAAATAGATTACTGCAGACTCAAATGCCTGGAGTATCTGAGCATAAACACATAAACTTACCACACCGTTTTCTCATACTTATCAATCTTAGGGAGGCAGGCAGGAACCAATAGTTGAAATTTGTAACTAAATGGGACATAAGGAACAACAACAAAAAAGCATGCTTTTAAAACACATTTGTTTTAATTTTGACTTTTCGTGGGTCTGAGCTAGTCATCAAATGACACTTCTAAACAATGAAGGACTAGGTCATCAAAGAATGTGGCTCTAAGTGCGCCAGTCAATCTTTTCCCTGGGCAACACATGGTCCGTGGAACAATACACAAGTTCCCACCGACATTCGAATGCACCCTTAACCAAAACCAATATGCATCAACACAAATTTGCTAAAAACTATTACACGTTTATAACTTATTGTTTCATATTAAATCAAATGACTACTGCCACCTTAAACCAAACAACAACAAAAAACACTAAACCAAATAACGCTAAATCTTGACGGCAGCTACACGGACTGAAAAAGAAACGTTAGGAGTTTTGATGATTTAGTGCGTCAGACTCGTTAACATATTACATAAAAAAAATACTACTATGTTGAAACAAATCCTGATATAAACTGTTACATAATTACTACATCACAGGAGCCAACATTGGTTATGCTGAAAGGTGAAGTGAAGCTTCTGGGACATGCGAGTCGGTGGACGCTTGGGGCACTGGTGAGAAAGCTGCCACATGTGAAGCAGAGTCGGGCCTCATCAGTCAACGCCGCGGCTCCTGAACGTTACTGAGCGGTAGTTCTCCAAGGTAAATTAAACTCACGCTGACTCCCATTTCCTTTCCAGCCCTGCTCGAGATTTCATCTGGATACCTAATGTCAACATTTTTTTTTTTTTTTCTTATTTCTCTTACTTGTTTAGTTTTAATATATTTGAAACAGTCGAGCCCTTAGGAAATAACTGTGGATATTTGGTCATAAATGTTGTTTTTGTGAGCAAAGTTCAACAAGTACACCAGTTTAAAGTTGGGAACTGCCCAGTAAGGTATCTAATAAGAAATTCTGACGTTATAGAACTCAGAGTATTGTTGTAACAACAAATGGAAAAACAAACTATTTTAGCCGTGATTGCATGACATTTTAATGAGCACAGCAAGGGACATTTTACGCACATTGTAATTCTGGTGATGCAAAAATATTTGCTTATTAGTCTTAATGAATTATCTAAAATAAGAGGCATTAATTTTTTATATAAATGCACAAAGATTACAAGTAAAAACAGGTGAGGGATATTTAGTTCTGGTATCAAGACAGTTAAGAGGATAGTAAGAATCTTCCTCAGGCTAAATAAAATTTAATGCATGTAATGATTCCAACAAATGGAAATGGAAAATCTGTAGCGTTAAAATTCCAGAGGAAGTCTCACTTTTGCCAGAGACTTTATTAACAGATGACGCACAAGGAAAAGCCCACCGAAAAGAAAAAGAAAGTTAAACACTCAACTCAACCACTGTGGAATAAAGTTTGGCAATGTCACAATCTCCACCAAGCTACTGTACATGGCAACACTCAAAGATAGATTAATGATAGAAACCAGGCGCAGACCAAAAGAAGAAAAAGGATAAGTCCTGATTAAAATTACCATAAACTGGAATCCGTTTGTCATTGAGTGCCTGAATAAACATGAGGAACAACTAAACTTTGATACAAGTGTATAAGTTATCATATGTGACCTAATCATTAATATTTAGTGTTGATGTTTTTGTGTTTGAGTAAGTCACTGAGTAGTAATTAATCTACTGTCCAGTTTATCCTAATTAAGGCATTTTCACACCAGACGGGTTTATTTAAAACCAACTCTGGTTCTTCGACCCCTGTATGTTTAGTTTGTGTGAACATGATCACAGGCGTCCGGTCTAAAAGTGTTTCTTTTATGTGATCTGACCTCAATCTGACACAGCTACAAAGAAATGCTGCCAGCTTAAATAAACACCTTCTCCTTGAAAGGTTTGTGTTGCTTTGTGGGTAAACCAAGCTGGTAAACCATAAAAAACAGTGGCGATGCATCCTTAAGTCATAAACTCCTCAGAAGACAAAATTCATACATATTAACTCAGATCGCTCAGCTTGACGTAAGAAGCAAACTAGCAATTTAACTCTGTTTTTATTTAGCTCAGAACAAAATGTCCGCTTTCTGAATTTACACTCCTGCCCAGGATACATCAGACCAATAAAACAGACTGTATTGACAAATTTTGGTTTGTCAGTACAGTCTGAAGTTTTCTTTGTGTGAAAAAAACCCCAAAAACAAACAAACAAACAAACAAAAAAAAACAACAGGAAACCACCAGAAAGAGCAAAGTCAAAGTAAACAAACTACAGGTGTGAAAATGCCCTAAAGAGTATATCAACTATTCTTAGCTCCCTGTTCCTCTGTTTTGTTTTCCTCTGAATATGGCTGAGGATGGGATCATTATTTAAATTAAAAAAAACAAAACAATGGTTTGCAGCAATTAATTGCACCAGATGTCATAATTATAACACTAATTCCTGAGATCAGGAGCAAATTGACATCAGTTTACATTACCCTCTAGCAAACTTTGCAGTAAAATGTCACACAGTGATACCATTAACACTAATCTAGAGTAAACACATGATTTATTAAAAATCTGCAGCCTGATCTAATTTGCAAAGTTAGAAAAGAAAGTGCTTGTGAAGATTATTATTCATCAAGTCTGCTCCACACAGAGGAAAGCTTAAAAGTCAAATGAAACTCTTTCAGAGTTCAGTGTCAATAAATGGCTCTGGTTCATTAGAGCACTATTAAATTAATGTTTCACTGAAGCATTTGCATGGCACTGACATTATTTTATATCATAACTTATACATGCTATAATACTTAGTTCTACGCTGCCAGTTGTCTTTGTGGAAACACTGGTATGAAAGTCCTTCAAAAGTTTTTATTTGTTGTTATCACGTCTGTCCTTACGTCTATGTGGATCTTGAGTCGGTTGAATAAAATCCATCATTGCAAGTTTGAGTTAAAATAGCTGAAGCCAACTCTTATGACACATTTTTATTGTCTTTTGACTAAATGCACTTGAAACCAAAGATTTATAAAATGAATCACACATTTTCTTTATGAAATAATTGTTTGCTTCCTTAGCACCAAATAATGAGAAAGAAAGAAATTAAATAACTTCTCAAAAAAAATGAAGAAGCTTCACATCCCAAGAACACCATCTCGACTCTTAAGTCGGAGGTGGCAGCATCATGCTGTGGGTTCTTTAACTACGTGAGGGACTATCTGATGTCCAAAATATTATGCAAAGAACACTATGTGGAAACAAAAAAGCAACTTCTCAGACACTATCAAAACCTAAAGATTTAGGACAAATGGGTGTTGCAAATGGACAAATTGTTAGGATGTCGGGTTATTTTGAAGTTTCCTGGGTTTACATTTTTGTTGTCTGTGTTTGAGCTCAGTTATGTTTTCGATAAGGTCATCCTCTGTTTTTATCCATCTTCTGATCGGTTTATTTTTAGCTAATTAAGTTTATTCTTTGTGTTTTAGAGTTAATTCTTTATTCATTTAAGATTCCCCTGTGCCATCTCTCTTCCTCTTCGTTAGCAAACCTCCTGCTCTCCCTTCACAGCTGCACCCTGTTCGTAATTAGTCCCAGTGCATCGTTTCAATAATCAAGCTTTCAGTATTTAACCTGTTTTCTTCCACTCACTTCTTGCCGATTCCTCCCATTTCCATCATGTCACCTGACTCTCTTGTTCCTTTGCTACCTGTGCATTCCCTCTGATTATTTCTTTAAGTAAAACCTCATTTTGTCATTTACCACTTGGCTTTCACTTGCCTTTTGGTCCCATTTCATCCACACACCATGACAAAGTTTCAAAATATAAATTAGTTGCAATGAGGCTTGAAGAGAATAAAGTAAATGTTTTACAATGGTTGTCACATAATTCCAGACAGATCTTTGGGAAGCCAAAATAGCCTTAAAACCTAACTCAGTGAGATGAGTTTTATCAGGAGGAATTGACTAAAATTCCTACAAACTGTTCTGAGAAGCTTGTTTGTCGTGCAGGATAAAAGTCAATTATATCTAATAGAAATGCTAGTATGTTTCTGATTTAGTGAAATTGAAAAGCCCATTCTATCATTAATCAAATTAAATAATTTACTACATGTAACCCCAAGTGACTTGGGTCTGAATTCAACCTAATAGGTTTGTCTTCAACAAATCTACTCAAACATTTAATAATGCTCAAAGCAGCAATTATCTTTTTAAACCAGACGGACAAACCTGAGATATCCCATCAAAGTGTATAAGATTTTCTGGCGATTTTGAATTATTTCAGTCTTTGCCCTTGTCATTTCAGCTAATGTTCTGCGCAAGTAACATCTCACTGTGAGGTGAAACCTTTGTGACATTCTGTCAAGTGCTGAGCTATATCAAAGGGGTAATAATGGGGATTTGTCTATGTTGAGTTCACAGCACAAAAGCTGAAGTGATGGATCAGAACAAAGGGAGCAGCCATCCTTTCCTTCTCATGGCTGCAGATAAAGATGTGAGCAGCTTCCAACTGACCTCGAGTGTTTTGAATCGGATGACGTGAAGTGGCAGCAGATTATCCTCTCCCGTCTTAAATTTAACACTTAGATACACAGAACGTGCATGCAGGCTGCACACACTGCATAGGCTGCATTGTGCATAGATTGACACCACATGGCTGCACTTGATGAAACCGCTTGTAATCCATTGTTAGCTGCACGCTGGTGACGCTAGAAGGAACGTGACAGAACAGAAGCATAAATACGTAAACCGATACTGGTAAATTACGCAGCAATTTTGCAGCTGGGATTTGAGGTTAATGTGAAGAAGAGCGGCTTCAGAATTAATTTAAACCGACATCCAGGATCTATTCAGTGTTTCTGTAGCTGTCGGACTTTGTAGATACGTAATTAGATCCCACTCATAAAATTAGGATAATTTATTGCCATCGTCTTGCATCTTGGTAAAACACCTGATGGTTCTCTCTTGGTTAATTTGAGTGTGAAAAAAAGTCTTAAACATACATTTCCTGTCACAAACACTGTTCAAATTTGACTTGATTTGTTTCAGTTGGTTTGATGTGACAGTGATCCTTTCATTTTGG
Source organism: Poeciliopsis retropinna (assembly GCA_010277075.1). Classification (NCBI taxonomy): domain Eukaryota; kingdom Metazoa; phylum Chordata; class Actinopteri; order Cyprinodontiformes; family Poeciliidae; genus Poeciliopsis; species Poeciliopsis retropinna. The sequence continues at coordinate 14,394,484 of VMRM01000012.1, read as the reverse complement.
CACAATGCACTTCCACTTCTGTTTTGTGTTTGCTTTTCCCTCTCAATTTTAATTAATTTTTTTTTTTTTACTTTTTGTTTAAAGGCAAATTTAGACCCCTGATCTTAACATCTTTCACAGTCAAATGAAATGGCTGATGAACCACATTCTCAGGTACAAGCACTGATCAGGCATTTCGGTATCTTTTGTCACATATGCAAGTTATTTCTATGTGATTTACACCCGTTTTAGATGTGTTTTTTTTAAGGAAAGCTTGTTTTGAAGTTGACTAAACATCCATCAATAGTGTTTTTTTTTTTTTTTTTTGCCTGAACATGATCTGAGCCAGTAGTAGTTTTTCTGTGTAAGCTTCAATAAAAATACCACAGTTTCAAATCATTTCAGTATTAGCAAATATTTTAACCAAACTTGCGTCACAAGATCCAGTTTGTTTTACTTAAAACAAGTTTTCCACGAGCTCATATATTGCCAAGTGTTTAAAACCTGGTAAAACTAATCAAAGTCGTGAGGTTACTACCAAGCAGGCAATTTTGTCTTTGATTTAAGTGAGGGAAATGTAACAGTGTAGGTGTGATGATTAGGGTTTTCCCAAATCTTTTTTGTGGTCCAATCAAAAGGACTTTAAACAGCAGAAACAGTCTGATGAAAAATGTTTAAACCACAACTTTTTTTAAAACCTCCGTCTCACAATGTATTGAAATTCGAATATATAAGTGTCATTTTTTCTGTGTTCTAAATCACCAATGTTACTTTTACTTTAATTTTATAAGAATCCTTACAACATCTTTTGATAGTGAGGCTATAGTAAAAAACATCTTCTCCATTTTCCAAGACATAAAAAAGTGTACCATTTATTTCTCGTTATCAATATGTCCAGACACAACAAGCAAAGAACTGGTTTAACAGCAGTTCTTTGTGATCATGTTGGCTACTTATTTGAGTACCGTGTAGTCAGGCTCAGTAGTACTTTTGTTTATTTTTTTTAGAGCATTTCCATCTCTTCTCCCTAAAGAAAGGGAAGACATGCAGCAAATAGTCCTGAAACTGGGACTCAAACCCAGGACCAACGCTCAAACACCTAAAGCAACTTAAATGTTTTTAGAAGGTAAAGATGTGGTAAGATGGTCTAGATGGCATTAAGGTGCTTCATTGCCAAAATCAGCAGAATGTGACCAGAAGGAAGTAACACTGTTAATGTAACATTCAGCAATATTATTGAATATCGTTTGGTCTGAAAAACATAATATTTTGACAAGTCAATTATGGCATGAAGTGCTCTGCATGAATCAGAATAGTCTGTGATTTGTAAAATCTTCATTAGATTTGTAAAAATAAAGAGATTGTTGGTTTTAAAATCTCATTTTAAGGTATTATTGTCTCATTAACTGACTGCGTCGTCAAACCCCTGATCTGTGTTGCGTTTAATTTTCTTTGCAACAACATGCCTCATTTAGAAGTTATAGATTTATAATGAGTATGAAACGACAACCCTGTTTTGTTCTCCTCCTTAATTAATCCCTTTCCTCCTTGCGATTCCCCACAGAGTATTATGAATGTACCTATAGACACGCGCAGGCATGATAACACACTTTACTGTGACCAGAAAGAGGTCAGACTCATAATCTTGTATGCACATCTTGTCACGCACAAAATATCTTGTCTGACTATCAGAAGTAGTTTCCTGCACTGCTGCACTACCAACAGATGGCCATTACCATACTGAAGCAGCGCGCCGATGAAGTCAGGGACCTCTCTCTTTTCAACACTGCAGTATGATATATGTGCTTTCCCCTATGCTTATCATCAAGCACTTCTCCTTCTTTGTATGAGTAAAATTAATTTTTAAGATGAGCCTATGTTTATGAGCAGACTGAGCATTTCAGTGAATTTGAGTGTTTTTTCTTCAGCCACACCTTTGTTGCTTTGAACTCTTTTTCGGTGATTGCAAAAGTTTCATAAAGTGACGATTATGCTCACTGATGACCAAAGAGATACTGCAGTGTAACTGAGCTCTGACATAGGAGAAAGAAAAGCAAACTGGGAAATAGAAGACAGAAGAACCAAAGAGGCATTCATCTTCAGTCCTGTTTTTTTGTGTAACCTAAAGAGCTAACGAAGGTAATGTGAACAGAAAGTGCTTGTGAAGCTAAAGAAGATGTACAGCAATGATTCTAAACATGTCTCCTAACATAAATCCTCCAAGGGAGCCACCGGCAGGAAAAAATAATAAATAAAAATAATGGGCGAATGTCCAGGCCACAGATGGCGCCATACACATAATGCACATAATTGTACATGTAAACGCCCTAAAGGAAACAACATAAGCTCCATATGTATGGCTCTAAAATGTATCCCAAAACATCTGAACCATAAAACTCGATGAAATTGTGTATTTAACACCATTAAAAGAAATGAGTTTTCTTCTTCAGGAGTCTTGTTACAACATCTGACTATGCATCTGGTTCCAAACCAGAACCAGACACCCTACTCAAAACAGGAAAAAAATATTTTTTTATATTCAACATATTTAGCACATATACAAATAATTGTGGAGGGTATTGTATATTCATGATGTTTCAAACTTACTGAATTTGAGGTCAAAAATCCACTCGCACCAGTGCCAGAAATTCAGACATTTTATTATGTCCTACCTTTATTTGAAAGTCTGCTGCAGCTGAAACTGTGGAGTGGAATGTCAGACTTGTTCTTTGCTCTGTGATGTTTTTTTTTTTTTTTTGTTGGTGTGGTTTGCGTTCCACTTGGTAAACTTGTAACTATTTTTTGCTCTTTTATTCTTAGATTGTAGCACCAGATACATTCGGCTTAGGTATTTTGCTTCATTTGCTTATAGCTATTTCCTGAAAATAAAGCGAGACAATTGATCTTCAGCAGACAAATGATCTCCTTACTCACCTTTGCTGCATTAAGGAATCAAATCCCTGGTATAACTGTGCTCACGATACTCAGGTCTGGCCCAAGGCATAAGCAAACTAAGCAGCCGCTTAGGGCTCAAAGGCCACTAAGGGGCTCCCTGACTGGCGCTGATTTTTTTAATTTTTATTAGTAATAATTTCTATGTCATTATATCAAAAGCACACAATTTCACTATGAAGTGATTTGATTTTACAATTATATATTTGATAATGAAGAAATTATTTTATTGATTAAAAAAAAAAAAAAATTGCTCTTGGGGTGCCCCTGGTGGACGCGGTAGGTACCGCACGCTTCGCCGCTAATGAACTGCCGTGTAACGTGCAGATCGGATCCAAACATCCGATTGCAGTTTTCTGGCCGATCCCTGGTTACCGATCTTTAAAAAGCCTGACCTGCCAATTTTAATTTTGGCTGATATGAATATTTTGTCTGAAATGTCGCTAAATACAAAACAGTCGGTGAGTTGGCAACAGTGGGGTGAATATTGTTAACTGTAAACGTTCAGACTTGACCCGGGCCAGTCTGTCAGTCAAACTTCTCACTACAGAGCAGAAGAGGACCGAGGCTGATTTTTAAACCTTTGCTGACGAAGATAAGATTAGGGGATAAGACGGGCTTCACATGGAAGTATCAGCAGATCACGATTCCCCAAAATTAAGGAAATCGGCACCCAGATATCAACTGGTCAATAAATCAGTTGGCCAATAAATATATCTTATATTATACATGTATATAATGTAACCAGCACCCCCAGAGATGCAATAAGCAGGTGTGTGAATGATCTAATGATCGGATTGCTGATTGCAACCAGTCCACATTGCTAGCAGAACAAAAGGGCCCCAAAACCAAATTTCGCTTAGGGCCCCATGGAGGCTTGGGCCGGCTCTGACGATACTTTCCCTTGAGTGTATTGTTCTTCCTGACTAAATTTAAAATAAAAGAAAAACTTCTTTGAACGTCATAACAGAACTGAGTATTTACTTCCTTACATAATGTTTTCTTACCACATATTTTCATTAAATAAATAAAACACATACAAAAAGCAAATGGTGAATTACAAAAAAAAAAAATCTATCAAAACCAACACAGCTCTATGAGAAAACAATTCCTTCTTTTTTAGATCATAAATTAGCTGTGATAAGATGTTTTTTTTTTTTGAGTTTCACTAGATCCCCCCAGGCCATGTTACTTAAAAATGTCTAAGAAAAATGTCATGCAGAGATTTAAAAAACAAAAAAAAAAAATAAATAAAACTACCAAGTTCTGAATGAAACCAGAGCTTTCACTTGACAGACATGTCATAAACAGCTAATCATAATAGTTTCATGATCATAAACATAAGATTATTTCAGCTCAGTCTGAAACCACCATGACCTTTTGAAAATTCTTGGTCAGTCTGACTTGTGTGCATGAATGCATGTAAAAAATGTCTTTTCACTGTATCATATGCTGTAGTTTAGCTTCATTGCTCATCAAAGTCAAGCAGCTTTGTGTAAATGGCATAAAAATCTGTCTCTGAAATAGTCTAGACCATGTGAGTATATTACTGCTGGCCTATATTCCCCCTCTTCCACAGCTCCCTGTCCATGTTTTTGTGTGTCTGACCATTAGACTTGTGAGTGGCCTCATGCTGTAAAATGCCATCCACTCTGATATGGCCGTGCTGAGGTCAGGTTGAACATGAACACAGCGCTGTGAGGCCACTCAGCGTCACAAGAGACAGGAGAGAGCCCAAGTGCTTGCTCCTCTGAGCTCTCTAGCAGATGGAATGGGACCACAGAGCATTATGGCTTTCCCAGTTTGCACATTTCACATAGTTTAAACGGTACACAGCACCAGATTAATCAGTTTAACACCGAGTCATGTTTCCCCCTCCCCCTTACAGACTGTGAACTGATGTGGCAGCACTATCACTTGTCATGCTGTTAGGATTTCATTTCAATTTGAAAATAAAAATGCAGCAGCAAATTGCTGTTTAAGAAGGCAAAAAAAAAAAAAAAAAATCAGCAAGAAAAATACACTCACAGCTGTTTAATATAATAATGCATGCATCAAGCTGTACTCCGTCAAGCACTGCAGACTAATTTGTGTAGGTTGATTGTTCATGATACAAAACATTCTCTCAAAATGTATAAAATTACAAATAAGCAAACTTGTGCACTTTAGGCCCGTGTAAATGTCGTCTGTGTGTGCATTGCTAGGATCGCTAGTACGACTGTTGTGTAGCGCAGGAGTCGTGGAGCCAGAATTTTCAAGAGAGTCTGATGAAATTAAGCCAGCACAGAGAAAGAGAAAAGAGGTCAACAATGAGCATCACAGTGGTACCTCGCAGTCAGTGCGCAAGAGTCAACCTCCAATTATACAAATGAAATTGAGCGTTAGTAATAGTCTACCACATCAGTGTGACAGAAGCAACCGTAATAGGAGGCAGGTCAGAAAAAAAAAAAAAAAGCTACTCATGTCTCAAAAGCCAATAAGCCTTGAATCCCATTTGATGCATTTCTAATTGTTACTGTACTCTGCTATACTTTGAAATCCAGCTGCTTAATCATAGCACCTTCCTCTCTGCTGTACCATTCTTTCCTGAGAAAAATTATGCTCATGGCCACTCTCTCTCCCCTCTTCAGGTTTTGCCATTGTTGCCTCAGCTTCTCTGAAACCTGCAGCCTTCCCCTCTGGATTATGTGAGGTTTCACGTTAAGGCCTCAGTTTTCTAAAGGGGAGGTGGGACGGCAGTATTATGTAAAGTAGACTGAGCTTTTTATCATGCTATAATGTTATTCCTTCATCCAAAACATACTTTGAGTGTTGCTTTGGTTCTTTCGTGCATGTTTGAGAAATTCTTGCCTCTTCCAATCTAACCATTTGGGGGTGCCTAAGCATTTGCTTTCACAAAGTTCCTCCTAGGCGCTGCAGTCTGAGTACCCATCTCTCAAACCTTCCTCATTCAGCTCCTCAAGACTAGTGGCAGCAGCAATTAGCAAACACCTGGTGGAACTGCAAGGCTGCTAAGCTCATCACACTAACTACTGGAAATACTGTTAACAGCATAATGAAAAACATTATTGCGAGGCTATGTAGGGGCTTCTTAAAGAGACAGAGGCCAGTTTCAAGGTGTCAATTTACAAAGTCAGATTTCTTTAGTCATGTTTAATATATGCAGCATTTTTATAACAACTGAAGATAATATAGTTACCTGAATATGCCATAAAATGGGACAATGTGCTGGGGAAAATGCATGCATTACTCCTTTAAGTCTCTAATGTCTTGATGCTGTGTAACCCAATTTAAGAATATTTTTATCCATTTTTGCCTATTTAAATTTCATCTATTAATGCAACATTTGCACACTTGATTGCCTGCAGAACTCTTTTTGGCGTTGCCTACAAACCCTCTTGATAAATCAATAATTAAAAAGCTCTATAGGATGATATCGAGTTAATATGCAGGCCTATGTCTTTCTTAGTCTTCAGGGATGCACATGCTTATGTTCTCCTTACAAGCTCCCAACAACAGTCCTCCAGCCTATGTTTTTTAATTTATGCACAACTTTTAGAAGCACTTGTTTGCATCAAGACAAAAACCATAACATTTCTAAAGGAAATATTTGCTAGCATGCATACCCACTTACATCAAATTTCTGTTTTCCATCTCATCTTCATTTCCCAATTTACTTTTGTAAAAGCCCTTTAGTATTCTGCAATCGCCTGCAATACCAAACATCCCGTGTGCTTGTAGGTTTTTGCTACGTGCCCCACACATATTTCACCAAATAAATTCAGTTTTAAAGCTTTAATTTAATTTGAAACAGATGTATGGAGAGCCTGGAAAAAGCAACAACAATAATTAAAGTGAACAGTAAAGCAGAGAAGTGAAGAAAAACAAAAACATAATGGGCTAAAAGATACTGAGGTGCCAAGTTGACCGTGAAATCATTCATGTAGATAGGCACAGGAAACTGAAATACTGACATAAAAACAGTTTGTGAGAGAGAGTCTCTTGATTTCCCTGCTAAATTGCTGTTGCAGTCGCTTTATTTGCCTGTTGTCATGGCCACAGGGCCGTGTACACTGACGGTCGTTTGTGTTTTTACCTTCTGATTGCAGGGTGTGACCGGCAGGTGTGTTCTTTCAACGGGAGCTCATCAAACCCAAACAGGAGAAGTGGATTCCCTGAGGGAAATCCCAGATGGTTTTACTCTCACAAGCAGTAATCAGGTCTACCAATTCTCTGCTTTTACATTTCCTCAATGATTTCTGTGCTTATATATTTCAGCTAACTTATTCTAACTTTGGGTTTTGTTTTGTGGATTGTTATCCAGTAACCAATCCACCATTACTCACCTACATGTCCGTCCTTCAACGCTTGACCAGCTTGTGAGAATCCTCCTGGAACAAAGAAGCAGGACGTTTCTAACCAAGCACCACTCCAACAGTAAGCAAACCACCTTCCCTACAATTCATAACCACATCTCAACCCCTTTCCACTTCCCATAGTTCACCACCTCAGAGTTATTCTTTGCTGTCTGTAATTATTGGGGACATGACATGTTGGCTATGATTGCAGCAGCTGGAAGGCCCAGATGGAGGGAAGTTCTTGTTACCTTTTTGGGCTGGGCTCAATTCTGCCACAGAAGCCAGTGTTCAATCCACCATGGCCTGCATTTTCCTCATAAGCCTTACTTGTTTTTTGTGATTTTCTTACTCTTTACTACTGAATCTTTTATCTGTCTCTTAGGACTTGCGTTGCATTTGCTTCTTCCAATAATTGAAACCATATGTGTTATTCCTCCTGAGCAATTTCTCCTGCACTGTTGTTAAGAGATAATTAGCATAATTTACTTCACCTGTGATTAGTCATTATGATTCCACCTCCTTTCCCTTCCACACCTGCTCAGGTCACTCACGCTTGTATGTGAGCAGGACAGGAGAACCAAAGAGTCCACATGTAGACACTGATCAGCTTGTGTAACCCAAGGATGCAGCAATCGTCTGCTGACACTGGTAGACAATTCAACACTCTTTGCAACAAAAGCCCCGAAATGGTTTGCTGAGAGGCGCTGAATTAACTAAAGTGGAAATTACATAGCAACAGGTTTTATTGTGACTTTAATGGCACAGCCAACGGCAGCTGGGCAAAAACAGTGACGTTCCCGTCTCCCTCTGGATGATCTCTGTTGCCTTGAATGATCGAACATATATTTAAAGAGGCAGACACTTTTGTCTGCTTTTGTGTCCTTCTTTATCATGGCCACAGAATTCAGTTGCAGCCACCAAATTTGGCTTTCAGGCACAAAAAGAAATGTGTGTACTATGAGTTACACTTTGCAGCAGTTATACATCGCACAAGCAGTATTTGCAAAAAAATGAAATAGATACTGTTATGTAAGCAATTAGTTTTGATAACAGTTTAAATGTAAAACCCTGCGTTTACTTCTACAGTATCAAAACCTTTAAAAGTACACAAATAAGACTAATTCTGGATTCAAATGCAAATGAGACGTAAAATGCCTAACAACAACGAAAGAAAATCAATTTGCTTTTCTGTTAGTTTTTTTTTTTTTTTTTTTATGGCAATGACACATTTGTGTAATCAAAATTACTGAATTTATGCATTATGCATGGAAGCAGTCCGGTGTGAAGTCTGTGCTTCATTGGTAAAGAACTGATAAGCGAGTGACTTGGAAGTTTGACATTGTCAATGGACACATTTTTTTCTTTTTCTTTTGTCTCTTTGCACATTTGTGCAGCTGAAAATGATGCCTAATGTTTCATAATGAGATCAAAGCTGACTTCAGAACAATATGCAGTCATGACAGGAAAACAGGTGTTTGGAGACACGGTGAGATGTCAGAAAAGGACAAACATTGTCCTGACAGCCACGAACAGCTGGTCTGTGCTGCGACACCTGCGTGCCCACCCAGCATTGTGTAGGATCTCTTCGCTACAACCTTCACTCAGGCTTTGACAAATGAACCAAAGTCATTACTGTTTACCATAGTTTTTACCTGGAAGCACTGTGACTTGAATTATATTGCTTCTTTTGCTCTCTTCATTGATTTTTGCAAGGTGAAATGCTCCATTTTCTACGCCTTTCTCACGCTGCAGTGATTTCTAAAGCCAGCTGACTCAGTCAGTATCTGGGTAAAAAATGAAGCTGTGGCAACATCCACCGTGTCTAAATTAAACGTGTCTAAAGAGCCACCATAATCAGATCAGTCCTGCAGAAGAAATGTGCTTAATCAGAGTGTTACAGCAGTAGTAGCTAGTGTGCACATTGAGGAACAAAGATTTCAGACTTCCTATAAAAACTTTGCATCTATAGGTTGAACTCAGTGGCTGCGTAGTGATTATGAAGATTACCAAGTAGGAGCTCAAGGGCAAAATTTCTTAGGAACTGCAGTAGACAAGTGTGCAGGTATAAACAGACCTTTATGACTTATAAGTCTTATTGTTTGTGAAATCTAATTGAGCGCTTGCCGATGTTCTTGGTAAAACTGTGCTGAAGGAATGACATAATAACAATTTTCATATTTCCTCTTAGAAATTCTTTGTACAAGAAAGAAGGAAGAAACTTTTGAACAGATGCTCACACATACATCACGGCTCATCTTGACCTCCTTAACGACTCTCTGTGATGCAGAGAAAAAGCTGAACAGAACCTCACACTTTCAATGAGGAAACCGCCAGTTACTTGTAAGTTTACTCTAGAGAAGAGAAAGAGAAACTCTTAAAATCCTTTCACTGCACAATGTGTGCTGCTTTGTTTTCTCTGCTATAATGCCGGGTTCCTTCAGGGCATCATCTTTCCTGAAGTTATACTTTAAAGGGTAAAAAAAATATTTACTTGAACCTTTTGAAGTATCAAAAGGATGGAAGGTTTTTATATTTAGGAAGAAATTACCAACAATTTTTGAATAATTTTGCACAGAGTGATTCTAATAAAGTGATGCAATTATATATATATGTTTGTTTTGAAGCATTTGGGGTTTTCTTTGGTGTTTTATAAAGCATATTTCGGCATGTTTACAATCTATAGCATAAACAGCCATAGTGCGCTAACCATGTCTTAAAGAGAAATGTGCATAGTCTCACCTAAACAATTACATTTTTCATCAAGTGTGTAATGAGCCTTCCTAAATCAAACACATGATTAAAGCGTAAATGTACAGAAATCTAAATATTGAACCTTCTTGGTTTGATTTGAGGAACATTGAAAATAAATAATAATAATTTGTCCTTAGGCCTGAAAGCGAAAGTAATGCAAAATTCTTTTTAAAAGATGTAATGTGCCTTTTACTTATTAAAATTAATTCTAATTTGTGCTTGAATCTTTCAAAGCCTATGTGACTTTAGCAAATTTGAATATTTTCTTTCACTAAGGCAAAGTAAAGAGGAAAAAAGCTGGTCAACCTCTTGAGTTTTTCTTCTTTCATATTTCAAAAAGAGAGTGAAATAAAAGGTTTTGATAAACAGCTCTCAGTTTCTCAAAAAAAAAACATTGAGATTTTAAGAACACTTTTTAGAACAAAGACTATGCTTGGAAAAAAAAGAGACAAAGACAAAAAAGAAAAAGAAAAGAAAAATGAGAGAGTCAATGGGGTAACCAGTTACTAAACCATCTTACCCTCCCTGAAGCCTGGTCTATAAATGGTTAATTTTCAGGCTCAAACTCTGGGTTCCAGGGACACCATGGTCACAGTAGGACTGGACCTGGAAGGGTCCTGAATTACAGGGGAAAGCACTTCCACTGCAGCTCCGGGGAACCTTTACTCCTGCTGTGTTTTTCTCCTATCAGATTGGCCACCTGTGGGCTGATGAGAGTGGAGACTTTCTTTCTCCAGGCTTATTCCTGTAGGGTGAGCACTACAGAAATGCTTCACCGAGGTGTCGTTCTCAATTTTAGCAGAATTTAACAAAATTATGTGGAGAACGTATAATTAGGCATTTTATCAAAATTCTCCTTGAGACTAAAAAAACAAAATTATGCTTTTCTTCTCTGGAGAACATTCATCAAGCCGCGTCGTCCTTTCACCCGTTTAATAAGAAATCTGCTTGGCAGCAGTGTTTCTCCATCAGCATGTATTCAGTCCCAATGGTAACCAGCAGTAACACTGGCCACTAGGTGGTTGTCATCTTGACTACTTCCGTTCCTGGTTTAGGTTTTAGTTCAGATGTGCAACAACATCCTAATACACATCAAGCAACAGAGCCACCATTTTGTTGTCAAGATGGAAGGATGCTCATTGTTGCCATGGCTTTATTACCGCAAAGCCTCACTAAGATTTGTTCATTTTCTTTCCTGTTTATTTCTATTTACATCACAAAAGAATGAATTTACACTTTGAGTGTGTAAACATTTATTCTGATCCAAATGGCATCTTCTTAAGCACAATTCTCTACCCAGACAGTGGAAGGCCAGCCTTTGGTTAGCCATATATCTAGTAATCGTGACAGTTTTTTCTTTTATTTAAGTTTCTAGAACTCACCGTGAAACAAGTAAAACAAGCTAATATTAGATGGACCTTGAAGCAGTATATATATTTTTTTCCCACCAATGTGTCAAGTGTCCAATTTGAGCTGATCTGGACCATATTTGATTCATTAACTTCAGAATTTGCAGACCAAATGCTATGAACACACCTCCAATGACACAACCTGTTGTTTATTTCACTCTTCCCGTATTGAGGAGTGAATTCACCAAGTTGTGTATTTTCTTCTGCTTTGCAAGCACTACCTGCTTTATGTCTGCACCCGATTCACAGCATGGATTGTCCTAAACTCATACAGACCAAAGCAAGCAGTTTGCAACTAGTTTTGTTTCAGTTCACACTTAAGATCAAATAAGATTGAAACATCTCTTTGCCCTGTATCAAGAAGGGCTTGTTTACAGCTCAATTTTATATGTTTTATTTTAATAATTGCAAAAGTATATTTTAATTTTATTGGTGTTGCATAGTTTAAACTAGTGCTCCACCTGCCCTATTTCTTTTTTCCTTCCTTCAGTGAGAACCATAAGCTCTCCTCTCACACATAGGGGAACCACCTGATGGGACAATGATTGCTAAGTGTGTCTCATATATCTCCACATATGCTTGTCAGACGTTGTGTATGCAAACCTTGTGTGATTCTTTGTGCAAAGGGCCCTGAAGCCCATTTGATTGGTGGATGAGTACCCAGCCTGTGTATTAGTTAGACTTTGTTTCGGCTAGGTACTTCTAATGCCTTGGCGTGTCGGAGGTCTTTTATCGAGTGGTTGGAGAATTGTGAAAAACCAAACAATTTCACACCACTTTGGAAGGAGAAATTTACTGTTGTAATCCGGATTAGAGCTTGCAAGTGAGACGAGTTGTCATTTCTCATTAGAATTCAGTGTGCCATGTGGCCTGCCGCAAACAAAGAGGCTAAACCACCCATCAGACATCCACTCAAAATGAAGTAATCACTTTCTTTTTTGGAAGAACTATGTATTCTTTTCAGGATTACGCTTTAAACCTGCCGAAAATGTGAATAACTTCCTGATCAATTTGCAACCTTCGGTTTTTCCACTGCCTCCATAGATATAGGATGGGTCAAAAGTCACAGTCACAGGTCATAAACTGGCCACAGTATTTATGTCCCTTCCGCGGTCCATGTTTTAACACGTCAACGCAAACGAGGCAAGATGGATGGTCTGTTGACAAGGGTCATTTATCACTTCATCCTCTGCGTACTTCTTTCCTCTGCCGCACTGTTCAAGGTTCCAAAGCTCTTATTCTGGCCTGTATAGAAATTTATAAAGGCCACAGGTGATCCTAACAGGTGCTGTTGAAGTCAGAGGTATATTAGATGGCAAAACAAATGAAACCTGCAGGAAATCATCCTGGAAAAGGGCTGATCAACCTCTTATTAACGTTAGGCTTAGTTCCATTAATTATTGGAACAGGAGGGGTATTAACTCAACAAACTGAGAATAAGTTACAAATCTTTTTCATTTTTTTCCCCCATAAGTTTCCAAAACCTTAAAAATTCTAATTTCTAAATGTATTAGGCACGATTTCATCTGGTCATACATACATTCATTTGTGCAACATCTCATCAGTAATCTATTCTTAATTCTTTACAGATTTAAAGATTCCAAGTCTTCTTTGTTCAGGGTTTAGGGATGACTTTATGGGAATTTTTGACCATTCTTCCAGAAACTATTTTGATGTTGGGCATTCAAGGCTGGCTCATCGTCTCCTCTCTAATTCATCCCAGACGTGTTCTTTCAGGTTGAAGTAACAACTATTCAGGCCAACCAAGTTCATTTACAACAGATGATCTTATCCATGTCTTTAAGCATCTTGCTTCCCTCCCAAAGTTGGTGAAGTCAGTTCATCCAAGATGCTTTGGAGTGTTGAGTCTTCAAAAGTTCCTCTCACTGTAACTCGGGACCGAAGCGCAGCTCTTGAAAAAACAGATCACCATGACGATCTGCTCTGCATCAAAGTTTGTAGTTGACTCAGTACAGCCAGCAAATGCTGCTCCCCTGGAACCTGCCGAACCCAGGCTTACCTCCCGGATTGTCAGACAAAGAGACGTGATTTGTCACTCCTAAGAACACGGCTCCACTGCTCTATGATCCAGTGACGACGCATCGCATTGCTCATTTTGATGTAAGGCTTTGATGCAGCTGCTCAGCCATGGATACCAGTTCCATGAAGCATCATATAAACTATTTTTGTGTGATTCTGGAGATCTGTTGCTATGGATCATGCAGAGATTCGATGATCTCCGTGCACCACGGGTCTTAGCTTCCTCACTCTTAGTTGCTGCTGTTCTATCACAAATGTGTTGTAGGAATAGTCTGAATGCCTAGCAAGTGGATTTATTTGTTTTTAACACATGTGGCCAAGGAAGTGAATGGAATATCTGAATTGATTGTATTGAAGATGAGTCTTTTTTTTTTTTTTTTTTGACTTTTGACATATTGTGAAAGCAATTTCATTTCGTCTTACTAATTTCCTCTACGTAAAACATAAAGCAAGAAAATCTACTTCAACTATTGAAGAATAGCACTACTACTACTCCCAATTTTAGCTCCACCATCTCTCAAAAAGCTGTTGCTTGCTTATTGTAATACATACATTAAAGATATTTCTCCAGCTGCAGCCCAAAGCATTGTAGTAATTCCTACAGTCAGGGAGCAATATTGCAGGGCGATGACTGTTTCTATGGACATTATTCTGCTACTTGCCGGTTTCATGTAACTGGATCTGCTAGTGTGGTATTGCGTTTAATCATCCACTGCCTGCTTACTTCTTCTCTCACCATACATACTTACAGTACCGAATGTAATGTAGTTAAATAATGGCTCTTTTTTTCTTTTTAATAAATCAGAGAACAATGACATTGGGCATATCATTGCCCAGAGAACAAGCACATTTTCCAAGTAACATGCTTGAAACTTATTTCCATTAAGTAATTCGCAGAAATGGAAAAGTAAACAATAAGATTCTGTATCTTCACAATTAATGAAAAAATACTTTCAACCAAGAAAAACAAACTATTGTGGATGGAAAAATATGCTATAATGTGTTTTCAGGTAAGTGCATGTTAAATGAGGTTAAAAATGTGTTTATGTGTGAGCCAATTAAGAAGGTTTATTTAAAAAAAAGAATAAAAGAAAATTTGTAAAAACTGCAAAAGGTTCAAAGATGAGATGTAAAATTAGGTAAAACACAAGCAGGACATTAATACCTAATTTTGCAGTGAAAATTGTAAATGAAAGTTATCAGTAATACGTCTTTGGGGGGGCGTTATGTATGGGGTCTTAAAATGTGCTGGAAGTTTGTAGCTAACAACACTAACAGACCATTAAAAAAGGTTAATCAATGGACTAGACCAGGTGTGCTCAAAATGTGGCCCAGGGGCCGTTTGAAGCCTCCAGACTCATTTTGTACAGCCCTTGAGCGCGGTTTGCTCTTTGTGTTCTTTGCTTTATGGCTAGTTGTGGATGCCATGTTCACCACTGTCATTTGGATGCAGCTGCTGGGCTTCCTTCTCTCTCTCTGTTCGTAAATAGTCACTAAAGATCCTTTTTGTGTATACTAGTAAATGTATACCAGGACTTCCTCCTTCTCTGAACTGCTTTTATGATTAAGTCCCACATGGTATGGACTTTGTTTCCTGGACTTTCTCCATTTGTTTGTTCCCAGAGTTGGAACAGATTTCCAGAGATAATTTAAATATTCCTCCCCCTCAGACTGGAATGACTTTCAGGAAGAGTCTAAAATGACACAGTAAGTCACACTAGGTGGAATCAATGCACTGCTCAAAGACCTTGAAGCAAAGGGTTTTATTAATTGCAAAAAATTATTTTTGTTAGCTGATTTTTATTTTTGCTTTGATGTTTTAAAACTAAATTAATTTCCTGCATGAATCTAAATGCTGACACTTGTAAATGGTGCTGCTATCTTGCAGCGCCATTAGAATAGATTGTAGATCTCAATGTGGCTCTTAACAGTTAAATAAAGGTTATTATTACCTTATTCAGCTCTTCATCCATTCCTCCGTTTGCCTCTGATTAGTTCTTCTGGTTTGCTTCGTCATTTCCTCCTCTGATCAGCATTTAATCTCTTTTTGTTCTGGATTTGGGTCCTTTCTAACTAGCATGACAAGGCAAGCAAGATGCAAAAGAAAAACTTAAAAAAAAAAAAAAAGAAGGTAAACCATTAAGAGTGGCCATCTGCAAAGACTGGCTAGGAAACTGAAACGCATTCAATAGTAACAGAAGGTAAAACTACATTTTAGCATTGTTTGATAATTTGTTTCAATTTTTGAAAATGAATAAATAAATGGCGATCCAAATGGCAATTGCAGGCCTGCTGTATTTTTCTGGCTCGCCATGCAAAAGGTTCTCATTCTTCCATGAAAAAGTCTTTTATAAAGTAAAAGTATGAGTAAAGGACTCACTAACAACTCATTTACATTAATTATTGATTTGTGCACATTTTATATTTGAATGTTGTATTCTCATGTGACGTGAAACAGAAGAAGTTTTATTTCTTGGTAAGATCAGCAAAGAGTGAGGGTAAAGTGATTTATTTATTTTTTATTGCCGTTCGTTGCTGCAAGAAATAAAATTGTTCAAATTTAAGACATGGATTAAGTTTGTACTGAACTGCGCTGCAGATGAAAACATTTTCATTCTGCCTTTAAAGAAAATCATGAAGGATAAAGGATTTAGTTGGGTTTCATGGAAATGAGCAATGCCATGTTTTTCCTAAGCAGCTACACTGACGAGGTTTCGTGTAACCCACAAATGTGATTAATGATGAGTGGCTATTAGTTCAGGAAGCTATTTTACTCTTAAGTGGTTTGAGGATTTAAGCATGTTGCCATCTGGTTACAAAGCATTTTTCTTTTTTAAGGCAAATATGTTTTCACAGACGCATGCACATTTTTAAAACCATTTTGTAACATGAAGAAGATTTATCTATTCATATGGGAAACAACAGGCTAAGTCTTAAGATTAGGCTGGGAGGGGTGCGTTATTGATCCGTGATGGATCTTCTTCTCCGTATAATATACACACAAAAAGCAGAACTCACTCCTCTCTCATTTGTTCTATTATGTCCCTTGCATGTATTTCCTGATTCATGATGGAAAAAAATTTACTTTCTGCCATATCACAAAATTATCAGTTTGCATTGATTGTTTTAGGTTTTACATCAATATGGTCGTCTGTACACTTTCAGACATATCTCCAAGTCACTTCAAGTGATGATTGGTACTCTCACAAACGACAGCAGAAGAAGACTTGGTGGTAATTTTACTAAACTACGTGTTCAGTTTGGTGCAATATTGTTGGCCCTTACACAGTCTGTAGATCTAAAACATGTCAACCTAAGGACATATTAGTAATGTAAGAATGTCTGATCTTTATTTTGTTCTTACTACTGTACTGATGTTGCGTTCTCTTTTTTCCTGCATTTGAACTTTTATTGTGTTATGTTGTTTGCACCAACAAGCTCATATCAGTTCATTAATTAGCACATTAAGCAATGGTGTGCTTCCCTGGCCTCTCTAGCTCATATTTATTGCAACGCTTATTGTTTAACTTGAAGTGAGTGATTGATGTACCTCCTCCTCTATTAATTAAAATGTTGATTTCATGTTATTTTTCAATCAGAACGTTTTCCCAGCTCCTGAAAGTTCAGATGATTCTAATTTATTCCACACACAGTAAATACCTGACTGAACCAATATGGACCAAGAAAACAGCTCCTCCTCTAAAATGGTACCGCAAGGAAACTGAAATACAGGACTGTTATGACATAGATAAGTTGTTCCGAAGCCCTAACATTTAAAACTTTTGTTTAACTCTGAAACTGGAATATGTTTTCTATATCCATCTATCCCGTTATCCAGAGAAATAATTATCTATAATTTATAATTTATTGAGTGCATCTGCGAAGAATAAAGTCAAAATGCAATTTTAGCCATTTTTTCTGATGTAATTTAATGATTCACTGTAATACAGCCCACTACAAGAGATCTTTCCTGCCAACTGCCATCACTGTCTACAATAACTCTTTGAAGACTTTGAATTGAGTTATAACATTTAATTTCCCTTTGGGATCAATACAGTATTTTTGAGTTGAGTAACTGTGTGGATATATGCTGTAACTGGATGAATATATTTCTGGCAATAAGAAACATTCTCATTCTATCAACCTATGATGCAACTTTAAGTGATGCCCAAATGCTTGCAACCATCATTGTAACAAGGGACCTGACAGGGAAACGCATTAAAGACTTTATTTTTGCAGCACACTTTCCTGGAAATGCTTGAAATGAATTATTTCACATTTGTACATGATGTACTACAGATGCAGAGCATTCCACCAAACTCCTGGGTGCTTTTGTGTTTACAGTAGTTCTGTGAACACACCCTTGACAAAAGTTTGAAAAGTAAAAGTTCCACTCTCATTTATTTTCAGGCACTCTTCTATGTTCATTTTCAGACGTAGTATGTGCGATCCATGTGGGTTGTGCACAACTTCAATGGCTGTCTGATTATGCACATAACATATTACAACTTGAGTTAGCTTTTTGTTTTTTCTGATGCCTCAATTAAGAGCTTCTCAAACTCACGCTCAAAGTTTCTTGTCTTCCCAAGAGTAGACATGACATCTGATCATGTAGCCCAGAGAATCACACATGTAGGGCTTATTTACATCTGTTTGCATATGTAAATTGAGGTATGTTGAGGGAAAAGTCTGATAATCCCAGATGTGAGCGCAATCCCAAACTGAAAAATGCTGAGTTTTACCAAATCATATTTGCTTCTTGTTGCCTTCTGGAGCATCTTTAATTTTAGCTCATTTTTCATCTTTTCATTATTTTACTAAACCATGCCACTACAATAAATAAATATATATATATATAATGTTTTCATCATGTAAACTCTTTGAAATGCTTGTGCAAATAAACTTGCCTTAATTGGTAATGTGCAAAGAAAATGTGGACGGATCCACATGCACACATAGATTCACACGTCTGAATTTTTGTGTGCAAAGAGTGTTCTTGATTTCAGCGTTCACAAAATTTGGTTGAACATCGATGCATGTCTTTTTGCGTGAGGCCTCAGTGCTGTCACTGAAGGTGACGTGTCTCGTGAGAATGTGCAAGACATTAAAATACTGTGAAGATTTACTCAGCAGTAAAAGCTAAGTTGTAGGTCCAAGCTGTGTCTGTGTTTATGTGCTGGCAAAACCACTCTGAGCTGCTGTGTGCTGTAGGACGGTGCACTTATTATGGAGGAAATGTTTAAACACTGATACTAAGAACTCAGGAAATTATTCTTTAGGTAGAAGCTGAGGTGTAGACCACAGGGAACCTCTTCATTCCTTTGTTTTCCTCTACCCTAAAATACATCACCCATTTACAGCGGGGGGTGGGAAGAGAGAGATGCTGATTCATGCTGGCATAAATGGACTGAGCTGAATGGAGGGAGAGACAGAAAGAGAAGGAACTCCAGAAAGGCTCTGCATGTATGAAAAAGCTGCTTGCCAATACAGGCCATAAAACTGGAATGACAGCAGGCACAAACTCATGAATCAGAGTGTGACATTGCTGTGGAGTTCAGGTTGGCAAGGACAGGTTGTAATCAAACCAAAACCCAACCATCCAGGTGGCTGCTTGGCTGGTTTAATACGAAGTTAGCTGCTGAAACCCTAAGTGTGAAGTCTGGTTTTGTCCGCATATTGTTCTAGCTTGACGCATAACTATTAACTTTCACATCTGCAACATTATCATTCTTTCCATGCTTTAATTCGCATCACATCGCCTATTAAAAGAACCACTTTAGGTACTTTGATGATGAAGCGCTTATGGAGAAGTGTTGCTGTGGACAGAGCGCCCAGTGGGAGTGTGATTGGGAGGTGCTGCCAACAGCTCACCATCTCGTGTAAATCTCTAAAATCTCCTACAAGCCTATAGGGAGACAGAGCTATTTAACCGACCCGGATGAGACAATAGAGAGTGGCCAAGCGGCTACCATTTGATCACAATCTTTCTATTGATGCAAGGACTAGACTGACTTTCATTAAAATTATTTTGACACATTTTGCATGATCTCCTATATGCACCAACTGTCTATTGTTTTGTTTTTGTTTTTGTGGCACAAGAGACCTTTATTAAACAGATGAGAGACAAGAAATAAGGTGGAGAAGATGTGCAACAAATGGAATCAAACCCAGGACAACTGTGTGGAGGACTAAAGCCTCTGCACACGGTGCGCATGCTCTGCCAACTGAACGTTTTTAACATACAAATTATTCTGTCTGTGAACTCAGCAGATAAACAAACAAATAAATAAGGCTCACATGCAAAACCTATTAGGAGACACCAAAATGTTTCATAGATTGGTATTGACTCGTATTAGAAAATACAATTTTAAGTTTAAATGATTTTATTTAAACAGGAAAGACAAAGTTATTCCTAATGTCACTAATATATATTTTT
The DNA here is from genome assembly GCA_010277075.1 of Poeciliopsis retropinna. Taxonomy (NCBI): domain Eukaryota; kingdom Metazoa; phylum Chordata; class Actinopteri; order Cyprinodontiformes; family Poeciliidae; genus Poeciliopsis; species Poeciliopsis retropinna. The sequence continues at coordinate 14,374,559 of VMRM01000012.1, read as the reverse complement.
ATTTTAAAATATACTGCATATTAATGATGGGTAAATGAGGTGTCGTGAAGCGTTTCGACCCAAAGCAAAACTGTATTGATACTGTGTCGATACTGTGTCACTGAATACTGACATCTGCTGGACACAACATAGTTGACAGGCTGATTTGATGACCTCGTCTATACAGTAAGATTTAAGTCATTACATTTTATTGTATATTATGTATTGTATTATGTCAAAATATATAAATTCAAAATATATTTGTTATTCTTAGATACAGTCAATAAATAATGTGAACATGGACCATAAAGTGAAAATTTAAGTGAACATGTTTGGAATGAGAATGCTTGTGGACTGGGTTTTCTTTTTCACAAGTTTTTATTTAAAAAATAAGTTTTTCTAGGATTTTGAAATGTAGTCTGTTAAGCTTTTTTGACACAACTTCTCCTGCTGTAGAAAAAAATTAAGAGTGCAATACATTTATATGAAATAATTTATAAAAAGCAACTGAGTAATTTGTAGAATGGCTGAGTTTATCTGGGACTTCACTCTGATGCCCTATAGTGCCTCAGCATTGAGGAGGTGGATTTATTTAAATAAGACAGTTCTGTCAAACATATGCAACACTTAACCTGCAGAACATAATATGAAAGTAGACTATACAGTTCTTTTTGAGCTGAAACTGAAAAGAACCAGATGAAATAACAACAAAGTTATAACCAACACTTCATTTTCTGATGTAAGATCAAAATGGTCCCAAACTACAAAACCTTTCGTTTGCCTTGACGCTCCATAGTTGACGCTGTAATGTAAAAGATCAAGAATCTTTTTGACAAATGCATTCTGTTGACAGATTTGCTTCCTTATAAACACAGTTTGATGCGCCATTGTCATTTCGAAACAGTTCTTGTGTCGGTCACATGACTTGCTGAAAAAAATACGCACACCGTCACAAGGTTTTGTCTATGGGCTTGACACATCCGCTGACGCATCAGTGTATTAAGTTGTATTGCGCCAATTTATTTCAGCTTCTCAAGTTGCTTTCTTTTTAGCATATCTTAGACACACATTATGAACAATCCACAAGTGGGCAGGTTTTCCAGGAATAATTAAGTTACAATTAGGAGAATACTCAAGTACTGGATTTTGAACAGACAAGGGTCCACTGTAGATATTGTGTATATATGTCAGTTTGTTTTTATATTTTGATTTCAGGAAACTCTCTTTTGTTCTCTAGATTTAGCTGTGGCTGCTTTGCACTGATGCAGATAATGGGCACATACACAGGAGAAGAAAGACAGAGGATTTGATTAATTCAATCTTGTTGGCCTTGATTAGAAATCCATCAACAATTCCTGTTCTCGTTTTCTTTTTATGACCCTTACATCAGCCTTACCCTTGAAAAGTAACAAGACAAATAATTATTTACAAAGTTCCTCATTCTTTTCTCTCTCTTCTTCCTTATCCTGCCACTGGTGACTTAGACATTACCTTGAATGGCTAACACACTGTGTTAATATACCGTATAATGTGACACTAAATATGCATATCTGTACAGGACAACACCTGATTTCACATCTGAGTGTCAAAGTGCCATCTGTGGGGTCACCTGGTGGCCCCGGTCTGATGTTGTGGCAAGTGCCGGACAAACACATGTAGCAGAAAGGAAGAACAAAACAAACTGTGAAAGAGAAGGTGGAGGAAGGGAGGTCGAAATATCGCTTTCCTTCTACAGACAGATTGCTGATTTTTGTCCCATAACATTTTTATTCAAGACAGTTAAAGGCAAATGCATGAGAAGATGGTTTAAAATAAATAGGAGAAAGGACAAATAAAGGAGAGTAGAACCTGCAATTACCTACTTAAATCCATACTGAGCTTTTAAAGCTGGAAAAGGGCAAACAGAAGTGCTCACTAAAGCCTCAGTAAGAGGAGGCTGCCTTTGGATCAATGAGCCACATTTACCTAGTTTCTGCTGTAACTGCTGAAAATCTTTGAATATCTGAACTGTGTTTGTTTGAAGTTCACTGCTGCACTGCAGCTGCAACAGTTATTTAAAACAACAGTTACAGACAATAGCCACATACTTCTTCCACTATCTTTGTTCTGAGGTGCTCAGTATTTCAAATTTTAACTCTTAATGTTATTGTGTTTCTGTTGTGTGTAATTATTATGTTCAGAGACAGTGGAAGATGTATTCTTACCCTTTAAACTTTTCATCATTTTATGACGTCACAACCACAAACTTCATTGTATTTCATGGGAATTTTATGGAATAGACCACCAAAAAGTGGTATTAAGTGGAAGAAATATTCTTTTTTTTTTTTACTTTGTATTTAGCCCAAATGAACCAATATTCTCAAAAACTGAAAACTTTTTCCATTTGTCTTTGCAAAATAATTTAAGCTCAGAGACATGAACAACATTTTTCAAAGTCTTGCCACAGATTCTCAGTCGGACGTAGGTCTTGATTTTGAGTTGGACATTCTAACACGAAAATATGTTTCAAGAATAGGAGGGGATGATGTGATCAATATGATATGCAATGTTAGTTTTCCGCCACACATTATGCTTTGCATGTTGGTCAAAAAGCTAAAATTTAGTCTCATTGGAGACTAAATTATACATGTTTCCTCTGCCTCCTACATATGGCTTTTGACAAACAGAAAATGATGTTCTTTCAACAATGGCTTTCTTCTTGCCTTTCTTTCAAACCCAGTTGTGGAATCCACAGCTAATGGTTGTCATGTCGACATATCCTCTAGAGTAACCGAGCATTTCTTGGCAGCGTCTCTGATTGTCTGCTTGTCCAACCTATTGGTTTACGTGGATGGTCATGTCTTGGTGGGTTTGTAGTTATGCCATATTTTTTCCATTTTCAGCTGGATTGGACAGTTCTCCATGAAGTGTTAAAGCCTCAGATATTTTTTTTTGCCATGCCTCAACCTCCCGTTGTCTTCATGGGGCTTTTTGTTCATTATTGTTTTCTATTAAACTTGGGATTCCTCCACAGAACAGGTCTATTTATAGTAAAATTAAATTCGGCAAAGGTGGACTTTAATCTACTTATTAAGTTAAAAATAAGTAGATTTTTTTAGGGATACTCTGCATCTTTCTGTTTTTCCCTGTGTTGTTCTGCCAGTTCATCTCGTATGCACCCTGTTTCTTCGTTTTGAATGCCGGAGAATGCATAAAAGTTTAATGCATAAAAGTCATAGGGAATCTATGCACTTCAACCAGTGCATAGATTCTGTTGTAAGGAATTGCATTGCCTGACGTTTTCACCAGCATTCACAGTTTTGAAATCTTCCCTTCAAACTTTGAATGTTTTCAGCTTACTGCCAAAAATAGCCATATCTAAGAGTTCCTTCTGTCTCTGAATTGCTGTCAAGAATTGTGTCAGAAATTGTCGAGCGAGTTGTCGAACAAGAAGGCGAGGAGTGAGCGAAAGCATGCATTAGAACAAATGTTTGAGAGGCCACATCTGTGAGTTTGAGTTATGTAAGTGTCTGTATTGTGTTTTTTTTTTTTGTTTTTTTTTTCTACAAGTTATCCGTTGTATGACAGCAAGTTTGTCACTGCAGTCTCACTCTGCTGCTCTGGAGAGCCGCTGCAGACGTATGTCTCTCAAATGCTTCACTGATCATGCCAATTCAGCAACTCAAGCAGATGCTAAATGCAATTATAGACTGCCACTGATATTTGCCTAAGTTTAGAGAGGGAGGATTTTTGTTTGTTTGTTTTGAAAATTATCTCACTTCAACCAGTGTATTAAAGGAAAATAAAACCTTTTTTTCAGTATTTTGCTAATGCTCAAAGACATAATTAACTAATGAGAGAGACTGGCTTATTCAAGTTTTTAACAGGAGTAGGCAACCATACCACCAGCACAAAATTTCATTTAATATTAAATTTATGCAGTGGTTATCCATGTCTGCTCTGCTTAACAAGCACACTAAAACAGCTCGCTATAAATCTGCATGTTAACTCAAGCTGCTGATGAAAACCGCTGCATTATGTAATTGTTAATATTAACAATCCTCTGATATGAAGTCGTGCAAAATGCTAACACGTGTGGTTCAGTCCATGCACAGTCACAGTGTTGATGGAAAGGAGAACATGGAGCGCGAAGCACATCTGAGCCGTTAGTAGAGCTGCAGCTGATGATATGCAGCAGATGAAAGCTAAGCTAAGTCAGACGATGTAGCACTGTGCCTGATGAGTTGAAAAGTTTGAGAGGGCATGCATTATGAAAAATGTCACATTTTCTGAGTTTTAGGCTGAACCTCTGCAGCTCAGAGTCAAAAATATTCTGCCTCCTCATCTTTATTTCTCTGCACATTAATTTCAAATCACGGTGCATTAACGGTAACCATGGAGTGGAAAGTCAAACACGTTAATGTGTTCCTGCTCTTTTCTTTACCTTTTGCTGCAAAATTCCCTCATAAATTATTACAAACACTCTTGCAGAATAATGATATATCAAACCTTTTTTTTTTTAAACTAGCTTTAACTTAAGTACTTTGATTTAGTGTGATAAATATGTCCCTTATCTAAAAAAATTATTTTACAAAGTCTCTAATGTTATAGGATTGTGCATTTTTATCAATTATCAGAAAAAAACATAACAGAGGCCTTTGTAATTCCATCTTTATTTTAAAATTTTGAAGATTTTTTTATTAACTTTTATTAACGGTCTCTTTTTCATTTCCTTATTTTGGGCTGGAGAAAATGCACACACAAACAAGAATCCAATAATAGTGGCTATCGCTGCCATGCATTGGTGCATTTGGTCCATCTGACCAGACGTCTTAACACGCAAATTATTCTGCATTTGCTTTTGGAAGCTGGGGAAAATTTTTCTCAACAAAAAGATAAGTTTATTTTAAAAAATGCTTACATTTTTGCTTTTGAACTGTAAGACATCTGTAGACAGTTTATTTTTGTGAAAGTAATGAATGGGTGGGAACTGAGTACCTTAAAGAAAATGTTGAAGTACAATGTCAAGGCAGCCTTTCGTAAATGTCCAAATACAGCAGCTGTATGTTAGTTCCTGGAGAAATTTTACTTCGACAAGGTGCAGCAGATTTAGTTAAGCTTGAATATCAATGATTTGTGAAGTGGGAGTAAAAGCAGTAATGCTCAAAAAAAAAAAAAAATCTTATTACAAACCAATTTGCAGTCGAGCTATTTGTTTTTTTAACATGCTGCATGCATGGAGAACTCTGGTGCTGGAAGTGGCCACAGCACTGAAACAGATGTCACACCTAGTTTGTGTGATCCCTGTTCTGGGCTTGACCTCTTGGTCTCTGAGTAACACACATGTCCCTGGGCTGATGGCCTCTATACGGTCTGTACAAGTCTGTGCAGAAACCTGCGTGGATGGACTTTTCTTTTGCATGAATCATTTGACAGAAGAAAAACAGACAGCAGAAGGTAATCTGAACTAATATGAAATAGATATAATGTCTTTAAATGTATGAAGAAAAGTATGGGCTTTTCCACATCTGACTCAATCCCCTCTAGAGAAAAATGACATTCCTGCTTGTCTTCTTACCGTTACCAAGAATGCTTTGGAAATCCTTTTTCTGGGCCCTCCATCCCCCAAAACACACACACACATATATTCACGCATACAACACTAATCTCCCTGTCACAGATTCTAATGGAAAGTATTCAGCTGAGTCCTTCTAGAGAAATAAAGCCCTAATACGAAGTTAGAGAGCCCACAGAAAGGGAAGGTGCAGTATAATATAGAGTAGGAAAGGCTCAAAGAGAACACCAAAGAGCCAAGTATACATGTCCTAAAGCATACAGGCCTGAGCGAGAGAAGCCAAGAAAAGAGGGAGGGGGGGGAAGGTAGAATGTTAAAAGCCAAAGGGACACAAAAAGGGAAATACACCCCACATGAGATGGCTTAGCAGTCTTATATCACCCCATGTTTGAGGCTGAGGAGAAAAACAGTTTTTTGAACTTATCCACGCTGACACAATCAGGGATTACTTCTTCTATCCCCACACAATGTCAGCCTATGACAAGGCTCTACCAGGCTGGCCCAGCTGTGATAACACACATATGCAACACAGGAGCAGTATGTCTGCAGGAATTATGCACAGGCATTCCCAGGGATGCATGCACAGCCTCTAATGCACGCTTTGTGCTGGGATACTGAGGGAATTCATATAGCTGCTGCATAGGATCAGTATTTGAGTACATCACGTCTTATTTAGCACAATATTGCTCTTTGCCTGTGATTGTGCAGGATTTTCAGAGAGACGTCAGCACCACCTTTCTCATGTGTGGACACGGTACTCTGGATTTAGGAATGCGTGGGATCGCTGAGAGCAAGGAAGGTCACTGGGAACATGTAAATGAGTAGAATGATTCAGCCGATCCAAATGTAGGTTGTGCATTAAGTTACATAAAGGCCACGCACTAACAAAAGAGGACATTCAGAGTATGAAGCTCTCTGCATTGGGATTGTATTGAACCAAGTACAAGCACATTTTGCCTCCAAAAAACTCATTTCTTTTTATTTCAACTCCTTTCAACTCTTTCTTTTTTTTTTTTTTTTTCACATTATCTCACAACCCTGGATTTTCCGAGCCCATTGATACCAGGCGCAGTAGCACAATTTGATCAAACACAGAATCAGAAACGTGATACTGGATGTCGCAGTGGAGGACATTTTTAAGGTGCACTTCAGTGAAATGCACAATATTGTGCATTTCACTGAGGTGAAACAAGGATGGAATCAGTCAAAATGTTTTGACTGATTGACTTTTAATTTGTCGTGAAACACAACATTACTATCAAATAATGTATTATATATATATATATATATATATATATATATATATATATATACTATTGCAAGTTCACAAGTTTTGATCACTACTCTATGTCTTTATGAAACAGTTTTATCTTTCCTCAACTGTTCACTATCTCCTTATTCTAAGTAAAATAACTTCAACTTCACTGGTTTATTTTGTCCCTTGGTATTCTCATGTTTATCTGCTTCTGGCACCCTTCCTCCCTTTTCTCTTCAAAGACTCTACTCTGCTCAGGCCTCACTCCACTCACTCTCTGTCATATACAGTGTGTACACACGCATACAGAAAGGTATTGTGCGATAGCACGAACCCCAGGGGGCCAGAACAAAGCGAGCACTTTTAATCAAACTTGTGTCTAAAAGTGAGGAAAAGGGGAAAGGAGAAGGTGTTTCTTGGAGTTGGCCATGTGAAGAGGCTGAAGATGGGGGCCATTAAAAATGCCAACACATGATGCCGATTCTTCCTCAGTAGGGTGACATTGCACAGTATCTAAAAATGGGATGGGAATTATTTAACAAACCAAAACACTCAATATGGAATCCATCTCACAGCTAACTCACAGTGTGAGATGAGAAAATCAATGTGCAGAGATTAGTTTGTCATTTAGATTTCAGTTATTTCCCAAAAAAATTGAACTGAAATGTGTCCTATTTGGAGCCAAATGCTTCTGAAACAGGAGAGCACTACCGTATGGATCACTTGTCATTTGAAAGCACAGAGGGGGACTGCCTATGACACATAAACAGGTTTGTTCCTAACAAAAAAAAGAGCTTTCCAACAGGACTATGCCGAATGGATGTATGATTGCTCATTGCAACACAGAAATGAATGAAACGAATTGCTTTCCCAAAGGAGCCTTAGGAAAAATGTGGAAATTTATAATTTCCATGAATTTCTTCTCATCAACATAAAATGGTCCCAACATGAAACAAAATCTTTTTGTTTTCCAGGTGACAAAAAAGAAACAGTTGTCTACACGGAAAAAAAAAATAGATCACCAATAACACAGAGGGAATCATGGAAACATTTCAAGATATTAAAAATTAAAATGTATAGACACATTTTAGCTAAGGAAGAAAATTTAATTTCCCCTAACTAGATCCTATGCAATAAAATGTAAGTCAATGTAATTGATCTTGCATCATAATACAGCAATCTTAGTTGCCTCATTTCTTTGTAGTGCACTGCCATGATATCATGCTGTTTTTGTTTATCAAAGTGCTGATAGTGAATGGCATCATGTTGGTACGAAATCAATAACAAATGTCAAAAGGTCTAGATGATCCTTTGTCAATGCCAACAACTCACTGCACTGACTTTCATGTAAAAGGAGACAAAGTCGTTATCAGTAATGACAGCTTTGATTAGCAGATGGAACTTGTCTGAAGCAAGTTGCTGAAAAACAAATCTGAATTGATTATAAAATCAAAGCACAAATCAGGAGGGACAGAATCATAAAAAGCATGCGTCTGACACTCTGTTAGCAACATTGTCTTTGTTGTGGTCGATAAAAGGCCAAAGATACTTCACGTCATGATCCTGTTAGATATCAGCATGATTCATTGTGACAAGCTTTTCAGGTTTAATTTATTAGATAAAATAAAAAAAAATGTCTTGTTTCACAGAGCAGCACATTTACTGCTATGTTACAATTCCCCAAAATCACCCAAACTAGACAATAGATACTTTGAATTTTCGCATTTTTAGGTCCTGCTTTAAATGTCTTGCATTTATATTTGTAGCAAGAAATGGCTGCAAATGTTTTGTATTTTTTTGTATGCCTGTGTGAGAATGAGCGAATGAAGTGGGGAGTTGATGGAAAGCAGAGTATATTTTATGTAACACTATGAAGTAGATCAGAGAGCAGAGCATGACCTATTTTTGGGGCTCCATGGAGACAATATTTCTGTTCCATGTACTGGAAACTATGATTCCTGCACTTCAAAATCCGCTTTTACAAATCTTGAAGTGCTTTGGAAGAGTGAAACGCAGAGAGTTGACACTTCACCTCTTTTCAAGGTTGTGAAAAGACGTCAGCTTGAAAGCATCTAGAAACACACCTCATGAAATGTTTACTATAGGTGTCTGCATGCGAGATATAAAATGGTAATTCAACGTTTGACACTGGATTAAACTCGTGTCAACTCTCGTCCATGTGTCAAAGGGCGCTTGTGTGAGGCAATGAATCTGAAAGTACCCACTTAAAGTTTCTCCCTCACTTCAGTGGAGGTAAAAGTATCTACTAATACCATATATGTGGGTGTATGCATAGTATACTCAAATGTATCAAAAGTATATAACAAGTCAACAGTATGTTACTTTTTTTTTTTACGTGATACATGAAAAATCAAAAGACAGAAAATTATTTTACTTTCAAATGTTCTAGTTCTGGTATATTTAAGACCATTGCAAACATAGTTTCCAACCAAATTAATGTTTTTTAGTTTAAAGTGAATATTCACATGTGTAAAAAACTCTTGTTCAGTAGTAAGTAATGTTAGATAAGTGGTATTTCAAAGGAGCAGAAGAAATCTTATGTTTTTTGAACAATAACATTTGTTGTTAATCTGTTGCTAAGAGACTAGCGTGTTTCCTGGTAACCAAGTGCCACAAAGTAAACATCAGATTTTTACTTTAAGCAGGTGCAGTATTTCAAAAGAGCTTATGTTTGATGAACATAATGTTATTTATAATATTATTTGTTATCAATATGTTTTAGAATATTTACCACCAATGACAAAGAAAAAAAAAAAATCAATTTTCTGGAAAATTCACCATCTGCACAATTCTTGTTCAGTCGTAAGTACTGTAAAATAAGTATTTCAAAAGAGCAGAGGTAATCTTATGTTTTTTGAACAATATCAGTATTTGTTGTAAATCTGTTGCTAAGAGATGAACGTGTTTTCTCGAAGCCATGTGCCAAAAAGTAAATATCTGGCTTTTACTTTTGCAAAATTTATGAACTGTAAATTTCTTGGTTCTAAGAAGATAAACAGTTTTCCCAAAGAGCTTATGTTCTATAAAGAAAAATTAATTTGGTGTTAAGACGAGCATTTTTTTTTTCTGGTAACGAACTGCCACGAAGTATAAGTCCGATTTTTACTGTTGAGTTGAATGTCTGTTTATATTTACCACCAATGACAAATAAAAAAAAAAAAAAAAAACATTTTTCCTTTCCTGCTAAATTCACCAACTACACAATTCTTGTTAAGAAGTATAAATGAAGTAGTATTTCAAAAGAGCAGAAGAAATCTTGTTCTTTGAACAATAACAATATTTATCAATCTGTTGCTAAGACATGAACGCGCCACAGCTGATTTGCAAATTTACCAACTGTAGATTTCTTGTGTATATGTGGATAAACAGTATTTCAAAGGATCTCATGTTTTATAAAGAATAAGTAATTCGCTGTTAAGAGACGAGCATTTTTTTTTTTCTGGTAACGAACTGCCACGAAGTATAAATCAGATTTTTACTTTTGTGTTGAATGTCTGTTTTATAATATATTTACCACTAATGACAAAAAAAAACAAAAAACATTGAACTCTTCTGCCAAATTCACAAACTGCACAATTCTTTTTAAGTAGTATAAGTTAAGTAGTATTTCAAATTAGCAGAACTGCGTTTGGTATTAACAAAGTGCCACGAAGTAAACTTCTGATTTTTACTTTGCAAAATTTACCAACTCTAAATTTCTTGTGTCTAAGCAGATGCAGTATTTCAAAAGAGCTTATGTTTTATAAACAATAATATTTCTTGGTATCAATTTGGAGTTAAGAGATTAGTGTTTGTTTTATTTTAATTTTTTTCTGGTAACGAACTGCCACGGAGTATAAATGTCTGTTTTATAATACATTTACGTCCAATGACAAAAAAGAAAAACAAAACAAAAACATTTAGACTTTTCTGCCAAATTCATCAACTTCACAATTCTTCATAAGTATTATAAGCTGAGTAGCATTTCAAAGGAGCAGAAGAAATCTTATGGTTTTTGAACAATAACAATATTTGTTGTTAATCTGTTGCTAAGAGATTAGGGCATTTTCTGGTAACCAATGGCCACAAAGTAAACATCTGATTTTTACTTCTGCAAAATTTACCAACAGTAAATGTCTTTTGCCTAAGAAGATAAGAAGTAAAAGAGCTTATGTTTTATAAAGAATAATTAATTTGGTCCTAAGGGATGAGCATTTTTCTTTTCTGGTAAGGAACTGCTACGAAGTATAAATAAGATTTTTACTTTTGTGTTGAATGTCTGTTTTATAATATATTTACCACCAATGACACAAAAACAACAGTTTAACTCTTCTGCCAAATTCACCAACTGCACAATTCTTGTTAAGTAGTATAAGTTAAGTAGTATTTCTAGAGAGCAGATGAAATCTCAAGTTTTTGAGCAATAACAATATTTGCTGTTGCTAAGAGACGAATGTGTTTCTTTTTCTGGTGACAAACTGCCACAAAGTATAAATGTCTGTTTTACAATATATTTACCACTAATGGGAAAAAGAAACAAAAAAAAAAAAAACATTTTGACTTTTCTGCCAAATTCACCAACTGCACAATTCTTAAGTAGTATTTCAAAAGAGCAGAATAAATTTTTTTTTTTTGAACAATAACAACAATTTGTTGTAAATCTGTTACATGAGGGCATTTTCTGGTAACCAAGTGTCACAAGGTAAACATCTGATTTTTACTTTTTTAAATTTTACCAACTGTAAATTTCTTTTAGCTTAAAAGATTAGCAGTATTTCAAAAGAGCTTATGTTTTATAAAGAATAATTAATCTGCTGTTAAAAGATTAGCGTTTTGTTTTTGTTTTTTTGGGGTTTTTTTCTGGTAACGAACTGACACGAAGTGTAAATCAGATTTTTACTTCTGTGTTGAATGTCTGTTTTATAATATATTTACCACCAATTACCAAAAGAAAAAGAAAAACATTTTCTTCTGCCAAATTTACCAACTGCACAACTCTTGATAAGTAGATAAGATAAGTGGTATTTCAAAAAAGCTGAATAAATCTTATGTTTTTTGAACAATAACAATATTTGTTGTATATCTGTTGCTAAGGTATGAGGGTGTTTCCCGGTAACCAAGTGCCACAAAGTAAACATCTAATTTTACTGTTGCTAAAGTGAAAATCAGAAGGCAGTGCATTAACATTAGCACAAACATTGCTAATGTAGCTACTCCCCAGATTAGCAGTACCCTTTTACCTAAAATAAACTGTTTCGCTGACCTGTTTTTATTTATTAGCAATGTTTAGCACAATGAACAGAGGAAGTCAATGTGAGACCCCAGTTAAACCCCACATGCCACTGGCAGCATTTAGGCTAACATTAGCATTTTGGCTAATTTTAGCTTATACACTGATTTTAACATACTGAATGGAGTAAATCCATGTTACTCAGCATGCTTGTTACTCTCTACATGCTATTTAGTAGTTTACTTTAGTTCCAACCTACAGGTATAATTTACCAGGCCCAAGAACGGTGTAGTTCTAGGTATCAAACTACACTGCACTCAGAGACGTTCCTAACTACCCAGATGCTACATAGTACACGCTACAGGCTTCAATTTGCATGTTATTTATTAGCTTGTGAGGTTAATTTTGAAAATTGATTGACATTTTTTATGTTTAGAAAGATTGCTGGAAAGAGAGGCAAATCAAAACAACAAAAATGTCTGGCCATCCATGAAGCATACCATATTTTCAACCAATTTAATTAAATTATACATACTTTTTTTCTAAGCTCCCACTCCTTTTATATTATTTCATGAATAAAAAAATATTTTACATTTGAACCTGCCATGGTTTAGATGTTTTGGAGCGTATAATACATATGTGCTTAAACCTATTTATCTCAACAGCTTGCCTGTCATTCTTTTCACTTTAATATTTTCATCCTTCTCCAATATTTTTTTTAGATGTATATTTCGATGTCTAGACAAACATACAAAATAGACTAGGATTAAATTCGTATTTCTCCAAAAATATGTATTTTTGGTAAAATAAGAGCTCCTAAGTACAGTAGAAAGATTTAGGTGTATTCCACTCTTAAAAAGTGACATACACTTCTGCTGCACACACACCACCTCACTTCATCCGCAGTGGGATCATTAGGAGTGTTTGAGGAATAAGTGAAGAGACCATGAGTGGAGAGACTGAGTTTATCTCCTCAGGCAGAGATAGGTCTGGCATTTAGCCCATATCCCAATACCCCTGTCACCATTCAGACTGTGAGTTAAAATAGGTTTGTGTAGGAGCCTACTAAATGTGTGACAAGAAATTACCTTAAACTTTGGAAAGCCCTGAGTCATTTCTTCAAACTGTTTTGAGCTCAACAGTGTTCTGTTGAGGAAAAATGCAACAAAGCACTTGTGTTACCTGCTTAGCTAGAGCTGGATGTAGATTTCTCTTTTATGCAGTCGTCCATCAGACACACTAATGACATGAATTGGCCATTAAGTACCACTTGGTGAAATGTAGTCTACAGACAATTAAGTATATTTGAAATCAATTCTACATGTGTTGTATGATTGTATATTTCCTCAATTATGTAACAAATATGCGTATCCACAGTTGAAAATAGGTCCACCCAGATATGCTCTTTATTTCTGTTTGAGTCATGTTTGTCTAAAACTAGACTGCATTTCTCTTAAATGTTTGTCAATCCAAGTCTTCTACCTACCTTCTACCTATTCTAAATCCTTTTTTTTTTAGGGCTCATTTTAATGCTTGGAGGCAAACAAGATGAATTTACAAATTTGTCCACTTCATCCTGTGATACAACCCTAATTGACATAATTTTTAATCATGAGATGACACAGCACTATGAGAGTTAATAAGAGTTTGAATGGAATTCTTTCTGTGCCGTATGTGGGCTTTCTTTTTTCTTGCCACCTCTCTGTGTTTCTGCCTTTCTTCCGTTCCTTGTCTGGTTACATAAATTGCTGTGAAGGTTTGGCTGTGTGGGCTGCGGAGTGGAGGTGGACATCACCATTTTATAAACTTTCATTCAGGAAAGAGTCTCCAAGGTCAGAAGACTCCTCAGCCAGTTAGGTGTGTTGAAGCAAAACGGTTATTTATGATCCCATTTTCATTGGTTTGCACATGAACATGGACCTTTATTGTGTAAGTGTTAATTAACATGAACATTTTGAACTAACGGAGAGACTCTATTTAGCTTCATGCCATTATGGAACTGTATACTTTCTACAGTGCTGTTTCTCAATGTGCAGCTTAGATTGTTTTCATGTTGCAATAATCTATTGGTCTACTGTTACTGAAGCTGTTGTTTGGGAATGACCAAAGGGATACACAAAGGGAAACATTTAAAATATGTCACCAGTTCTGTTTCAGCATCTGAAAAGCAAAAGTCTGAGTTTTGATATTGCACAGGAAATCTATCATTTTCCATCTGTGACTAATAGCTGTAAAATGTGCCTCATCTTGTGGCAAATACAAAAAACCTAAATGAGTCAGTAGCGGACACAGCTGAAAAAAAGTGCTATTAATAATAGAAGAAGTTGATATGTTTGTATTGAAAAGTTGTTTTAGATAAATAAAATAATATATATAAATCATTACATTTTAAAAGCCAGGTATATTTTTTCAAATATTATTTGAAAAATGATGATTTCATTAATTGAGGAGAAAAGACCATTCAAAGCAACCTGAACCTATATGGAAACATAACCAACTAAATCAAAGTTGATCTATTTTTAGTAAATTATGCTAACCAAGGTAACTGTAGGCTGAATTTTGACATAGACATTTAGGGTTGAAGTTGTGCTATATTTTGATCTGTCACAGAAGGAGAAGAGGCTAATGACACACAACACAGCTAAATTTGTAAATACTGATTGGTGTTTCTGATTACGTATTGAAGTAAACCAACAGGAAGTGATGCTTTTTACTATTTCTGTCACATGCTATGTCTTATAGTCCCTCACTAACAAGAGTGGGTCTGACACTGCAGGAAGTTATATCTGCAGTGTGACATCAGATGCAATGTTGACAGAAATGTGGCTTCACCCTGAAGATTGTAGAGATATTTGCTTATATGTTTGCTTATGTGTGTACATTTGTACTCCTTCTGTAAATTTAAAATGTTGTTCCCTGTCATCAGTTTTGTCAGTTTATGTTTTTACTGTACCTCCTACTGTCAACAGTAAAGAAAAAAACAGAAGAACAGAAAGGCATCCGATGACATTCTGAACAATAAGAAAACTGAATCATGCAAATGGTTGTGGTTTGTTTGTTTGCAGGCAGCTATAAAATTGAAATATAAAAGTTATAAAAATGTTTTAGTGCAAACAATTTCCAGTACTTTGAAGATTGATGTAAATTGATTGGTTGTATAAAAAACATTGTTTGACAGAATGATTTCAGCCAGATTTCCTATGTTTTGTTTTTTTGGCTTGAATGATTATGTGCGACAGACTTTGGGACAATTAGTTGATCTTAAATTATGGAAGGCTGGTATTGAGGAGAAAATGAACATTTTGGCCAGTTGTTGTAAAGAAAATAGTTTTTTTTCACACCGTGTTGTCAGAAATGTTACTTATTTCTTTTCAAATATACCTGCAAGAAATATTCTTTTTGTTATTAAAACACCAAACGAATCTAAAGTTTTCTGCAGATCCATCGCTCCATAGAGGGTATTACACTTATTTTTCAGAGTAGCATAATAATTTGAAAACTGATGGCCTGTGTGAAATAGCCTGGGGATAGACAAGATGATTTGATGATCCAATGCAGTGCTATTATGTTTTAAAGCAGCCTGGTGAAATATAAAGTCAGGAGAAACATATCAGATAATGCAAAACTGAAAGATAGAATCATTTAGTCTATTTATCTTAATTTGGAAAAGCGCTTCCTATCTGAACTTAAGGCCTTGCAGGTAAAATGTTTTTAATTGTGAACAAGAGCACGAAGCAAAAACATTTGACCTTCATATCTGATTATGTTGTTTGATTACTAAAAATAGTCTAAAGCACTCTATTTCAGTGCATTTCAGAGAACGACAGCTTTGTCAGTCAGACATTAAAAGAAGGAAATTTACTCTCATTTTTATGTTCAGGGCTGACATATTTCAAAATTATTTGGCCAATTTGATCATCATAAAATGTGGGTGATTTAAAGGATGCTTGGACTGTTAACATGGACAGAGAATATAGCATTCATAATAATGTTTATAAAGACAGTGTTTTGCAAAAGTACTTATAATTTATAATTTTGCGTAATTTAGTCATGAGACATTTTGTGACAAAGACTGTAATATTGATGCTCAAAGACATCTCCATCAAACCTGATTCAGCTTTAGTTGAGGCAAAAATATCTCTTTTCTCTTGATGTGCAAAGCTGGCAGAAGAACTATTATGCTCAACTTTGTGTTATTTAGCCACTTAAAATCTCAACCAAATTTTTAATTGGGGTATGATGCAATCTTACAAGATGCAGAAAAGGTCAAGTAGTATGAAAGCAGCATGGACAAATCAGTGGGAATGACCTATATTACTACAGCCAGTGGTGAGACCAATTCTGACGCTCGTGAAAGTGTTTACATTTATTTTGTTTTATCAAGTGAAACAAACATAATGACCCATAAGACATCCTTATGGGTCATTTCATATGAAAATATAAACAAAAACAAAATATCACTTTTTCTAATGATGGGATCAATTTAAGAAAAGTCATAAAATTTCAAGTTGAAAAAAGATCGTTTAGGGTATTTTTCTACAGCTAAACATGGTAATGGTCACTTTTGACCCGCAAGACAACACAAGGGTTAAAACCATGTGGTCTTATCTGACAGACCAGCAAGTATTTTTCTAAATTGGTTAAGCACTGATTATAACTTCTGCTAGATAGGTGTCAAATGAAACTGTGAATCTCAGTTTGTTGGGTCAATCGAAGAAACAGTCCTGGATTCATGAATCACCTTTTCTTGAATCAAATGTATGAGTGGATGGTTGTGTGTGCCTCATTTACCTCAGGAACAAATGCCACCAAAAATGGGAAGAAGGCAAATAAATGGAGTCATTGTGATGCATTTGATAGTATTTTGCTTGGAAATTTTGAATTGTTCCATGTGGACGTTGCTTTGACATGCACCTCCTACCTAATCAAGGGTACAGGTTATTTACACCCTTTTATGAAACAGTTTTCTCCAATTGCTGTGACCACTTGCTACATCATCCTATGAAACTATGAAACTGATTCAGGAATGACTTGAGGAGTATAAAAAAGGTTTTAGGTGTTGACTTGGCCTCTGAGTTCCTCAGATCTAAGTCAAATCGAGCATTGTGGATGTACTGAAGAAACAAGTCAGATCCATGTTTTGAATTAAAAATGTACAGGATCTAAAGGATCTTCTGCTAACATGCTTGTATATTCCCAATAATTTAAATTGTATCTACTACACCAGACTTAAATCTGTTTCGCTCAGCAAAAGTCTGGTTGCCTCTGAGAGTTTTTGTAGATATTCTGTTGACTTCTTGTAACCAGGTACCACAACACACCTTAAGGAGACAAGTGGAGTCCTTACTTTGACCAACCAGGGCATTTTTAAGACAAACCCACAATTAGGTAAGAGGACAAGACTCCTGGTATTTACAAATTGTTGTACCTGTTAAGATATTTGTATTGGGATACTGACTTTGATTAAAACATCTAAAAGGAGGATGACCAACAAACTATTCTAACTTTTAAAGAAGGTCATTCACATGATCAGTTTTTAAGACTTTTCTGACTTGCAGCAACTAATTACAGGCATATTGCTGCAGAGCAAATCAGTCAGAGCATATCATGAATCATTACACAAATTAATGTAAAGTCATTCATTGCATCGATGATTAACAAACATCTAACACTCCTTTATGTCACTGTAGGCTAATAGTGTCTTTTAAAACCTTGCTGGGTTTTTGGAGTTTTGTGCATACATATACTTGTTTTTGTAGATGACAGGAACTGAAATTACACTAATCATTCCACTGATATTTTTCTTTCCTTTTAAGCCCCACTGTACATGAAAGTTTGTGTACACTTTTAAATCTTGGATATTTCTACATTGGATCAGAAACCCTATCAGAATTTCTCTAATTTTTTTTACAAGAGGATTAAAGTGAACACAACTGCATGTGGGAGCAGACTTTCTCCTTAAAGGAAATGTCTTACAGTCCTAAAGCTTGCATGTTTGATAAGCTGGAAAGTAAATTTGCCTTTCAGTGTTAGTGTGTACATAAACAATATAATGAGATTTTCTACAGGTTTCATAGGATGGGAAAAATCATAAGGCTGGGGTGCTGTTTTTTTGTTTTTTTTTCCCCAAAAGCATTATATCTCTGCAATGTATCAAAGTAGAGCATTCTTACCCACAGTCATTTTTCCAACATAGATGACATCAAACTACATGCCAGAGCTGAGTGAGACATCAAGTGACTGATCCCCATCATCAGGATACAGCTTCAAAAACTGCTATGTTATTCTGACTGCATAAGTGCAGTTTAATTCATATCAAAGAGAAGCAAGATGATGAAAAGACATGAGCCCCAACTACAAGAAGGAAACCTGGCAGATTTTCAGGACAGCTAGCCTTGGGATCCCACAGATTAATGGCAAGCATTAAGTGGCCAGTTCGGACCAATTTAAGTCTCAGATATGGTTTTCTTATGAGAGCTTTTATCACAGTGTTTGAGGGTATCTGTTGACAGAGACAGGCCTCAGTGTGGGATAGTTCACGCCAGTTCACATTTGCAGTGCCCCATGACTGATTTGTAATACACTGTATAGTGGAAGTAATGTTTAACAGAATATTTAATGAGTGCTTCAAAACCGCCTTTCATTCTACAAACAGTATTCATATACACTATCTGGACACTTTATTTAAAGTGTTTAAAGCTGGGCACAAACGGTAAGACTTCCACAATCATCCCAGATTTTGAAAACACAGCATTCGCTTGATCAGACCGCTCTTATTTCTCGACTTTGGCTCACCTACGCAACAACTGGACCTGATCAGGAATCAGACTTGAAAATTTGTTGGATAAACTAAAGCTAACATAAAGCTCTCAAGGAAACTCTAGGGCCCCAGATTTGAACTAACAAGCCAATACCAGTAGACGATTGTGATGGTTGTGCTGTAGTTCTATTCTTAACGCTTTTGACAATGTATTAAGCTTTTCATAAAGACTTGCCATTTTTTTTATCTTGTATAACACTTTATGTCTGAGCAAAAGTGAAGTCATGTACTTACAAATACCTTGAATTTCTTGTGACCAAAATCTTTTTGTATTTTCTCGGTACGGATTCCAAATCTCAGCAACATAAGTCAGTCTTTATGCTCCTTTTATATATATTCAAAAAGGGTCAGAGTGGATTAAATTGGTCCGTGCAGCAGTCTATTTCAGCAGGAGAGCTGGGCAAGTGAGACTCCCTGGGATTAAAACCTAATTTAATGAAGACATATAGCGTGAAAATCTCCAGTTACGTCCTGGTGTCAATATCATAAAGACACTGTGGACGACTGCTGCGACAGACGCAAGAAAAGAGAAAGATAAATGGCAAAGGCTGATGGTGTAAAGCCTTATGGGATTTAAAACTTGTGTTTAAACATATTGAATTTATCTGCTACAATTTCTGTCTTTCAAATGACTCAAATATATGTCCTTGTTGTTGAAAGCTATTCATAATTATTGACAAGTTCACGGAAAATCTTTTATTTTTGTTTATATTTGATGGTTTGAATTAGGATTGAAATGCTAGTCAGCTGAGTTGGTGGATTTGTAACTAAAACCTGTTCTTATTACTGTGAGTCGGTAGCCTATTTGGAACATCTCTGCAAAATTAAATGCAAATTTTTTTTCTTAGTTTGTCTTCAGAGAGACAGAAGCAGTTAGAGGCAAGGAGACCTGGTCCACGTTCAGCCCCTTGCACCATGTGTTGCTGTCTGTAAAATATTTACATATTAAAATCCTGCAGGCATCCTCTGGAATGAATTAGATTTTATTTACATTTTCAGTTCTGAGTGGATGAATATTTGCCTGCAAAACTGACACACTTAGAGGACCTCCTTAATTACTGACTCCTGGCTAACCTTGCTGCTTGAACTTAGCTTTAAAGCATCAATTGTGGCTCATCAATTTCTATGTTAATCAACACTATAGGCGTGAAGAGGGGATAATTGTTTTCTAACAAAGTGATGTTTTAAAGAGGACAATTGTGTTATGTAACCTTGTGTTGAAAGAGAATTTGCAAAGCACAAGAGAAGTGCGTTGAGAATTGTGTAAAGACGAATAACAAGGTCACAATTTAAAAAAATACTGGACTTTGTTAACAAAAAACTTTTCTTTTCTCTGTTGACAGTTTGAATGTTCCCAACTAGTAAAATATTATTTCGCAGAAAATTAATCCGAAGATTACAATGGCTTCTTAGTGTGTGAGCCATTTCAAGCATTAAGCATGCCGATATTAGTGAATATTCATCAGTTTAGACAAAGTGCTTGCTTAAAGTAGTAAGAGAAAAAGTGAAGCCATTTACAGGTCATCATTAAGACAATGCTGGAACATAATTTACTCTCACCGGAGTCAAGATCCACTGTTTATTATTTATGCAAGTGTTTCACATATGTCATTGAAAAAAGCTCTGCCCTGATAGAGTAACACTGAAGCATATTTACATTATTACATTATTCGTTCCATTATAAACAAATATCCAAACAGAGGAGTGGAGGTGCAATGTTTAGCATTCTTACATCTGGTTTTAAAGCATGCAACTTTAAAACAAGCTTATTATTTTAGCTTGTTGCTACAACTAACAAGCAGGTATGCAACCAAGTTTCCTTGGGACTTAATATTGGAATGTGGTTAAATACACGCTGTCTTTTCCAAAATATTAGAAGTAATTAGAAACATATTTTTTCAACATAACATACATTATGTGGAATCATAACATATGTTAAACATTAGTATATTTACTGTTAATTCTTTCCCACTCACTTATAATGAAATTTCTAGCATAGAAGCTCATTTTTGCAATGCATACATTTGTTATATTAATCTCTGAAACATCTGCAAGCAAACTTGAAAAAAGACCAGAAAAAAAGACTTGTTTTCAATGGTTGTAGGTCTTGAACAATTTGAGGGTATAATGATAACTTCCAGCGACAAACAAAAACCTGCTTTAATTTTGTAAAAGAAAACCATTTAATGCCAATTTGTAATGTGTTGTTCTTTCAGTTTAAAATCTATACCAAGAAAATCCTGTCATAAAAGACCTCTAGGCTTCAGTTTGAATTAGAAGAGATAGAAATAAATCTGTATGAGAAAAGACACATCTTCCATGGGCCCCCAAGGACAAAACCAGTAACTGTAACTCAGGAAACATCCCTGTTGTCTCCAAAGAACAGGCGTTTGAGTGGCTCAACCAAGTGTCCTTGGGCTAGACAGACACTAAACACTCCTGACACACCTGCTGTACTGTTCAGCGTGAGAAAGTGTGGAAATGCGTTTCAGTGTATAGAAAAGAACGTCGCATTTTGAATCACTGTGCAGCTAGGTGAATGTGGCTTGATCGGTGCAGGGTTTTCAGTGCTCAAACATACAAGCACAGTGCAATGTTTTCTTTGGTTGTCCAGAGCAGTGGGAAATAATTTGCCACATAAAAATAATTAACCATGTAAAATTTTTTATTTATTTTATTTTTTTTATTTTCTGTTTTTATTTAGAAATGATGCAGATCCCAAAACAAATGTTAACATCTCAAAGATTAAAAAATGGGTTCAAATAGGTTCTGCTTCCTGTGGCAACAAGATCTGCCATCAAACCTTTAGGATTACAGATAATGAGTCATTTACATCACTGGAGGAATTTTTGCTCTCATTTCTGTATAGCCTGCTTTTGTTCAAGACTTTGACTATGCCAGCCAATTTTCCACTTCATTTTTCTGAATAAATTTTGATTTGCCTGTGTGCTGCAAATTATTGTCCTGCTGCAGAACATGCAGATCATGCAAACTTCCTTCAGAAAGACCACAAGCCAGGATTTAAACCCAGAATCTTCTTACTGCAAGGTAACAGTGCAACCAAATGCATTTTGTTCAAATGCTTTTCAGAACAGTTAACAGTTGTTGTTGTTGTTTTTTTTTGCAGTGTTATGCCTGAAGACTACATTTCAAATATGAAGTCTCCAAATGCACATGAATCAACAGCTAACGTTAAAAAAATGCATTTGTAAAAACCCAGACAGATGATTTTCTTTAGTGTCACGCTTTGCATCAAACACACCACATGTTGCAAACATGTACACTTTAACATTATCCCACCTATGAGATTTCCTCATATCTTGCTGTCTTTCTATACTCCTCCATCTTTCAGTGGATTCCTTTAGATGGAAAAATGCAAATCCTGCCTCAGTCCTCTGATTAAAAGGGAAAAAAGCCTCGACTGGGAATTGTCAGTAACATTCCCATGTGGCTCCAGATGCAGGCTCTCGATTGGCTGCTTGATGTATAATTCAGATGAAATGGGAACACCTAATGAGACTAACAAATGGTGCTAACATGTCTCTGAGCTGACGGAAGAACACACAAACACTGCAACTCAAAAGTCATTTAAAAAGGCAACATTATCATGCCATGAAGACGATATGATAGAAATCGTCTGTACAGGTATAAATTCTGTGTGCTGAACCAAGACACAATATTCATTTTGATGCAAAACAAAGAATAAGTTTATGTGAGATTATTATTGGTGTTTTTTCAATACAATTTGCAAATATATATATATATATATAAATATAAAGCATTTTTTCTTTTATTTTTTCTTCTTCCACTTTTCGACATCCAATAGTTTTACATT
Organism: Poeciliopsis retropinna; assembly: GCA_010277075.1. Classification (NCBI taxonomy): domain Eukaryota; kingdom Metazoa; phylum Chordata; class Actinopteri; order Cyprinodontiformes; family Poeciliidae; genus Poeciliopsis; species Poeciliopsis retropinna. The sequence goes on along the minus strand of VMRM01000012.1, from coordinate 14,351,886 downwards.
TGCTGATTTATGAATGTTTGTTTGAAACCAAGTTTTGCTTTCTGGACCTGTCTGAGATTTTGAACAGTTTCTCCTTCTGAAACAAAACTATTTCAACAAGCATCCACTTCTTTGACCAAAGTACTTTATGAAAGCAGCTCTCAGCACTCGGGTCATTGAGACGGTAAAAAATATTCTCAATATTGCCCTTTGTCTTAAAAAAAACATCACCAAACAATCTGAATCCACTTTCTATTCCAACATAGTCTTTACTGCCTTGTTTGGAAAAAGGGGGGAACACACAATTTGACCGATGTCAACTTTTACCAGATGATCAAATGAAAATCTGACACTGATGCCTTTTCAGATTATGACATCAGAGCTAGCCAGTCAGCTTCAAAGGTCATGGCCCTGTGGTGTGGAAATATGCTGCTTTGATCAAGATGGCTTGCTTCCAGTCACCCTCAGAGCTCATCACAGCATCCACATAAGAAACTGTCTAAATAATGACAAGGATGCACAAGTTCAGGTTTTTTAACACCAGAGAAATATATTTTTCTTTACTTTGACTGGGAAATTATTGTTTTTCAAGGATAGAGATTGGTAGTGTATTTTGACAGCATCAGTCAAATATCAGATTTTTCTCCCCAGACAAAAAAGAACAACCTGATAAAAAAAAAAAAAATCAATATTCTGTCTTTTTCCTTTATACTGTTTTTATTTAATTTGATTGTGTTTCTTTTTCCCTGCTGCCAGTGGTTTATGCTGGCACAAATCTACATACCAGATGAGCGAGGGAAAATGGCTTCATCTCTACAATTACAAGAAGGTCACGACCTGCTGTCACGGCAACCGCTTGGCATCTATTTGGAAGCTGCTTGGCACCCGAAACCTGCAGATTTCATAAACCTGCAATTAGGCACCGGGCATGTATCAGTCAGCACACTCTGCGAAACATCTGCTTGTGTGTGTATGTTTGTCCATCTCCAATGTGTGTGCGTTTGCCGGGAGGCAAAATTACAATCTACGAGAAAAAATCAGCTCAAAACTGAGGAAGCAGCAAGTCTGATTGGAAGTCTGCTTCATGTATGCAAAGTTGGTCATCATAAAAGTCGATTTTTTTTTTTTTTTTTTTTTTTTTTGTTCATCTAACAATTGGAATACTTACTGATCTCTTAGTTTTCTCAACAAAAAAGGAAAAAAGGAATGTTTTAATTTGATGACACAAGATCAGGTTTTGGTGCACCCTATGGAACTACATGCAGCTGTTTAAAAACTAGAAAGATGTTTCTCAAAAAGATGCACTTCTGCATCTTTTTGATATAGGCAGACAGAAAATATGTATATATGTGTGATACAATTCAGTGGCACACAAAAGAAGCTGCCAGCTCACACAACAGAATAAACACATACGTCGTTGTTGAACAAAAAATATGCATCCAAATTTGTTCACCAACCATTAGACCTAAGATCAAAACTGTGGGATTCACTGAAGGTCTCTGGACTTAAGGACCTATTGGGGTCTATGTCCAAATGAAATGAAATAAATAAATGTTATATGATTCTGTGTGAGGAATAAATCTCAATTTTTTTTTTTTTTATTCCAAAAGACGAAATAAGATCACATTCCAATTTACCGAAATCCACCTGTATTTAACTTTCTAAATTTATAATAGTAAAGTTAAAGGAATATGAACACTGTGTTATAAAACAGTACTATTGCCTGTTGAAGCTCACAAAACTGATTACTCTATACAACAAGTAGATGGGGTTAATTGGTCTTTCCAAATTCTCCCTAGGTGTGAGTGTGTGTGTGCATGGTTGTTTGTCCTGTTTGTTTCTGTGTTGCCCTGCGACAGGCTGGCGACCTATCCAGGGTGACCCCGCCTCTTGCCCGGAACGCAGCTGGAGATCGGCACCAGCAACTCCTGACCCCATTATGGACAAGGGTGAACAGTTAATGGATGGATGGAACAAGTAGATGGTTGCGTATAAGGATAGTGAGTTTGGATTTAAATGTATCTGTATACATAGCCAGTTAGTTTTAGACCAATCCCCCATCAGACCAGAGTCAGCTACTGAACAGTGAGTTTCAATAAAGAACAAACGTGTCAGGTTCCTGTCTCTTATACCCATTTTATGCCATTCAAGTTTGTATTCAAGACAAGTTTGGTGACCTGAGGAGGGGCAAAGCATACACAAACCAGTTATTTACATTAAATGCTAAACAAAACATCACCCAATAATTGGACATTACAACGAAGGAAGCCATTTCACCTGGAGAAACAAACCCCCACTTGTACAAAAAGAACAAACTCCATGGGAACTTTGGAGTTCCCATGGAAATTGATTCTTGTGCTTTTTTTTTGCTGCTGGGCAGCAGCACCAGCCTCCCTTTCCAAAAGAGTGATTTATTTGGGGTTTTGGGTGAGGCCGTCTTTTATCTTTCGTCCTCTGTGAACCCTTACTGGAGGAAATCAGGTGAAAAGACAGGCTTCCTTTATCACTTATTCTTCAGATGTAAATGTGATGAAACATAAGACATGTTTGCATTACACGTAGCCCAGTTCAATCCTAATGGTGCAGTACAGACAATTTGTGTTGAATGTGTAATCTGTCTAAAATAGCACAGCTGATTTCGTTTAGTAAGTCATTGATACTGCAGTCATGCCTCCTCCTGGACAAGCTTGTTGCAACAGTGAATAGGAAAACTTCTTTTAAACAGGTGGAAAGATCTTGTAGATGGAGGCTGAGTGCTGTTAGGACTAAAAATGATCAACATTTCTCATAATTGTTCCAACATATTAGATGCAGGAAAAGGTAAAAACCAAAAATGTTATGACAAGGCTGTTCATGTGTTTGCAGCTGATAAAAACCTCAAATTCAGATTATTAGGAAATTTGAATCATTACATTTTGAAAAAAAAATAATGCTATGTAACTGCTACAGAACTCACAGAGAATAATTCTGATTTGACAGATCTCCAGCAGACAGTCATTACACCATCCATGAGGGAAAAAAAAGATTATTACAAAATAAACTGGCTGTTCACAGAGCGATGTATCATAGCAAATGATTAGAAAAACCTGTGAAAAGAAAAAGTGTGTTTGAAAAGGGTGTTCAAGCAATATGGATAATTGCAGCCATGAGAGGATTGTAAAGCAAAGCCAATTTAAAGGGTTGAGAGAGAAGCACAAGACATGGACTGAGGCTGAAGTCAAAGCTTCACCACACACACACACACACACCACACCCCCCCCACACACACACACCCCCACACACACACTGTTAAAATACTTATTTTATTACAACTAACATAAAACCCCAAACTTCAGTCATACCAATGAAAAAACTTTAATCAAGTGACTTTGTATGAGTTTTGGTAGTCCAATTTATTAGAGATGCACATGCAAATGGAAGTGTAAGGCTCTGATGTCAACACAAGGATTCACATTTTCGACTGATAAATCACCAGTGCAAGTACACTTTGTTTTTTTGAAGAATCGCTGGAAGATTCACACTGTCTGAACTCAAACATATTTGCAGTGAAACATTTCATGTTCCTTTAAAAAAAATAAAAAAAACTCCATTTGAGATAGAATCCATTTATAAGCACCATCAGTGGAGCAAACTCACAAATCAACTGCTGCCATTGTTCTTGTGTGACCTACATCTAATTTTGCCCTACAGTTTTCAATTTAAGCTAAAACATAATTGTTTCTTTATCTGATTGCATCTAACTGAAGAGTTTTTCTCTTACGGTGGTAGAAATTGGGAAATGATTCCAAATCAAGATAATCTCTACTTATTAAAGTAGAGATTATCCCAGTTTGAAAGCATGAAACATTTCCGAATGTAGCAGTGAGCATTTTGTCACAGACACAGAGAGAGAGAGAGAGAGAGAGAGACTGAACAATGCAGCTGCTGGTAAAATAAATAAGAGAGAAGAAAAAGTGTGGGAGTGAGATGTGATTGAGTCATGTGATCTCCTCTTAGTTTCTATGGCATCACTCATGGACCATTTATCCACCTAATACGAAAGAAGCGAGTGAGTGAGTGAGTGAGTGAGTGAGTGAGTGAGTGAGTGAGTGAGTGAGTGAGTGAGTGAGTGAGTGAGTGAGTGAGTGAGTGAGTGAGTGAGTGAGTGTTTTTTCCTAGGATGAACGAAGAGGAGGATTTATGTCATATCAGTCAGTCTGTATATTTTCTGCAGGCGGAATGATGGTCAGGTACCCACTCACACTCTGAAAGAAAAACTGTGGAGGCAGAAACGTCTGTGACTAGTTTCCTGGGCCCTTGGCGAGAGTGGTTATACAAGGAAGCTCTCATCTTCCTCATCTATTTTATAGAGGACACAGATTCTGATAAGATTTGACAAGATAAGGCATGTGTCCTCATGGTGACACATAAACACATCAATGTAGTTGAAGAATTACAAATAATAATAATAATAATAAAAAACCTGAACTATCTCCGTAAGGTGTTGCCAGAATAAATTCAGTGTATATTTTTTCTTTTTTAATCTTCCATCACAAACGCGCACAAAGTTGTACTGTCAAGAGGAAGAAAATTATAATCTGAGGGTTACTAGCTGCATTTCAATTCATCCCATTTACTCTGACATCCCTAAATAAAATCCGTGTCAGTATCTTTACCTAATCCAGATGAAAAATGTGTAATTACCCAAAGATTATAGACATGACCTTTAGCTATAACTTAGAGCTTTTAAATAATTCTCATGTTAAGACATGATTGATTAAGCAGCGCCTCATTTTTTACATTAGGAGTTTAAGCAACACTTGGGAGGTGAACAATGCTGTCTACAACCCATAAAGTGCAAAATGAAAACGGGAATCCACTCCCCCCTAAAAAAAATTAAAAAAAATCGGAGTAACTCTTTGGTTACTGCCCACCAGCCTGCAACTCGAGTCTCCATGGTAACTGACTTCTGTACTGCCTAATGATTGGAGGTATTTTCTCCACAGATCCAGATGTCCTGTGTTGTCAGCCTGAAACACAGCAGTCTTTCAGTTTCAGTTGAACATACTTTGTGTGTACTTGCAGCTGTGTGTAACTCACTGTTCTGGTATTCATGAATAAAAAACATGAACTCAAAGTGATATGTGGGCTTTTCCACATCTACCTATAAAATCTACCACAGAAAATGACTTGGGATCCAAAACTGAATTCAATCAACACAGCTAAACTAAAAATTGCTAACATCATCCATCTTTAAATGATTATCCTATAACAATCTAACCATTTTAGTAATTTACAACCAAATAATGTCAGATGGAAACTTTCACAATTGATTTTACAAACAAATGTTGACTGACTGAATCACATTCACTTTACCTGAGTTTCACATTGACAATACTTTGGATATAGAGAATTGTCATAATCCATGAGGTGTTTGTGTTTTTAGTTATGGATGTTTAATTCTCCTGATTGCTTTGTCATTTCCACCCCTGCCTCAGTATCTGAGCACGTCGGTTTATTCTTACGTCAACTTGTCTACTTGTTTCCATGATTCGTGCTGCTAACATCTCTGTAAGTTTTTCATTTTATTAAAGTTCTAAGTTTTCAACCAATGTTTGCTCTAGATTTGGTTTTTTGCCAACAACAAATATGACACTTGTAGCTACAAATCCAGCCTCAGTCCATGCCTTGTAAATTCCCCCAAACCTTTTTTGTTGTTGTTGTTTTTTTAGCTTGAATTGTTTATTTTCTCAAGGCTTATTCCATCCTGCTCCCTCCATATAAACTTTTTCCTTTCAACTCATCTTCCCTATGTTTGGACGAATCACTCTATGAATATCCAACTTTTTTTAAAACTACAATATGACCACAACATTTGACTTCTTTTTTTGTAATTAAAATCCCTTTTTATGCGTCTAATATAGCTAAAATTTTGAGAAGGAATTGTCGTGTGCTCATTGGCTGCAAGTCAGAATCATAAAATTAAAAGAATTCACTGAATAAAACGAGTTTTTGCACCAAAATACATAAATCATTGAGATGCATTTTGAAAATAAAACTGAAATATATATATATATATATATATATATATATATATATATATATATATATATATATATATATAAATCTTGCTCTGTGTCTAGCTCCGCCCCTCTTTTAAACCCCTTCTCTCTCCCTTTCTCCGTTTTGCTCTCACCCCCCTCCCCCTCTCTCTCTCCCCTCGTTCTCTCGCTTTTCAATCTTCTCCGTCCTACCAACAACAAGTGAGGACCAGCTCTGCACCGTCCATCCGCTCTCCGTTCAGCGTCGGGGCTTTGAGTTGAGTTATAGATGTCTACTGGAATTTCTTTTCCCCTCGTCCATTTCACTGCTTAATCGATGGGGATGACAGATTGCAGGTGCAGCGGCAGCGTGCGTTAGAGCCAGCAGGGACGGTGTGTGGTGCACTAGGACCGGGGAGAGACTGCTCTCATCGTGAGCATTGGAGCTGTAGAGGGAACCCCCCCTCCGTCCCCCCCCACACACATTGGATCTGGCGATTATATCCATACATTTCTCTTTTTCTCTCCCCCCTCCACCCCCCGCTCTATCGTGTCCACGGGGATCGCACCAACGAGTGTGTTCAGGAAGCACACAAGAGTGGATATCTAATTCGGCGTAAAAGTCAGCTATTAGATATTTTTGTTGTCTTTTGAAAAAAGAAAGGGGGTGATGTTGTCATATAATCTTTCTTAGGTTATAGAAAATTTTTTTTTTTTCTCGTCGGTCTTTACGTTTATCTCCAAAAGCGCAAAGTGACATCTGCGCCAGAAAGCGCCCAGTGGACTTTTCTTTTCCTCAAAAAAAAAAAAAAAAAAAAAAAAAAAGGGGGGCTGGAGGGGTACAGAAGCATACACAAACCTTCATTCTTGTTTGAATTACAGTCGGACGACTGGCTGAATGGGTGACCTCGCAGAAACACAGATCACCTCCAACTTGCAGCCGCTGTACGCGCACGGTTTTTTCCTCCACTAACTGGGAGTTGTGATGTCCAGAGCCTTCCCCGCTGACTGACACTCGGCGTCGTACCATTTTGGAACCGAACTGAAGGTAGGCCAGTTTTGCTTCTTCCTCTTCTGGGCTTGCTTGTTATGGTGCAAATTTGGCAAAGTTTTCAAACGTCAGTTAAAAAACAACAACAACTGGCTCTATGATTATTTGACGCGACGCATTTCTCCTGTCTCACTCTGGGGTTTCTCTCGGACAATCGAAGTTGGTGTAAAAAAACAAAACAGTGATAGAGGTGCACGGAACGCAATAAGCCTGACGCTTGGAGGGGAACTTAAGCACCTGGCAGATGATATCAGCGCCAATACCTGTAGGCTGCCACAAATGTTCGGAGAATCGGATTATTTTTCGAGTGAAATTTCAGCGACTGTTTCGAGCTTCCTGAGCTCAATGATGGAGATTCCGGAGGAGCCCTCTGCAGTGCAGTGTCTCGTACATGCTCCGAGCCGCCGGGCTCACTGGAGCTCACTCAGGAGAGGATTTAGATAAAGGTGTAAGCGAAACGGAAGCTCTTCCAGAAGGCAAGCCTTATTAATACACACAATCCATTCTTTTATGTGAGCTGCAGGTTCGGCAACAAAGCAGACTCTTAATAACGCACACGCATTAAAACTTGTGCTGTGTGCGTGTTTGTGATGCAGTTTGAAAGGATTGGATGAGGCTTTGCGTCACTTGTTTCAAATAACCCAAAAGGTCGTACAGATTTCTGTCCTGTGGGGAATGAAAGGGAAAGCAAAAATGTAACCATGTTGGAGCAGCCGATCAGGGCTTATTCCGATCTACTGTACCAGTCCCCCAGAGGATGACGGCGAGGCTGTCCGTTGGGTGGAACCGTCGGGATACCGACGCATGACGCAGGAATCGGAGAGACGGACAAGGGATTGTGTGTTTTCTGCTGATGTCCCGCATTTATCGTTGTTTCTAAGGCTGCGTTTGTTCAAGCCCGGTTCAGTCAGAGAGATTGCGGGTGGTCTGTCCGTCAGCGAGCATGTGTGCTTTGAACGAGCCAACACGCACGAGTTAAGTCTCTCGCTGCCTCTCTCTTACATTGGTTTTGCCAAGGCCGTTCACATTGTTTAAAAGTCAAACTCAACCAAAACTGTGAATGTTAGCAGACACCCAGCTCGGGTATAAACCCGGTTAATCGTACCTGACAGCCCCTCTCCCCCGCCCCCCAGCTCCCTTTCTTATAAGCTTGTCATAGGCCTACATCTAATTGCGCTTTCAGGGGCCACTTAGAGGTGAGCCACATCTTCACCCAGCTTTGTTAACAGCTTTTAAAGATCCTGAGTGAAAAATGTCTCCTCTCTCTAAAACATGATCAGTGAAGTTTTTTTTCTTTCTTTCTTTCTTTGCTTGGAGCACAGAGCCCGTCGTTAATGAATTCGCAAAGTCGCCTGTGTCTGATGTTGCAAAGTGCGGCAGATAACTGGCAGCTCGTCGCTGCCGCCGGCAGCGCCTAGTCAGAAGGATGATGACAGGAACTGTCCGTGGTGCTCAAACAGACAGCTCCTTTGTTCGAGTCTGGCCTCATTTTGTGGAGTTGGTGCTGCGCTAACTCTGCCGTGAATCCGACTCTAAAATGCTTGAGCTGCACGACTAAGATTAAAACATGCGAGTGTCTGATGCTGATCGCAAAAAAAAAAAAAAAAAAAAAAAAAAAATCCTTTCGATAAAGTAACATAGTGTTATGACTACCTGCTTAATAGTGCGTTTTGTCCCACTTTGGCTGTCAGGAAGACCTGACCTGTAGATGGTTGAATTTCATTAGAGCCCTGAAAGTGTCCTGGGGTATTTAGCAGCATCATGTTAGGTCTCTTCAGTCCTGGGTGTTTATTAGCCACCTTCCTCAGATGTGACTGAATCGAGATGTGGGGAATTTGTTGAACCATTTATTTCTCTGTGGCAGACAATATTTACCAGTGAATAAAATTTCCTCTTGGACTTTTCTGTCTGTTGACCCTTACTGGAAAACTTTGTTTAGAAATGGGGTTCATCCAAAATATCAAAGTTCATTAAACCATCTGGATTTCCAGTGAAATCAGGAAAATAACGATCACATATCCTTGATTTAAAAACCTAGTTGTATAGGAAATAAATTAGTTTTTTTTATCCTATTGGTTTTTACTCATGTGCTATTGTCACCGGAGGGAAGGAGTTCAAACTCGTAGTTGGACTCTGTTGATGGACACTGAACACTGCTGACTGAGCAGTCCATATGAAATATATATACAGGATTTCTGGTCCCCGCAAAAGCCTCTTCAGAATTCCTGTTTCACTTGCTTCTTACATCAGCTTTGAGGACTAAATGTTTGCTTCCTGCAAAATATGTCATGAGGAAATGACAATTTCTATTTGCTTTACATGTTGGAGGTCTTGATGTGAGGTCTGACTTGTGTACATGATTGTTTTTGGTACAAGATTGCGGTTTTTCCTCTGTTATGACATTGTGCACTCAGAATTCGTTGACGGGTCATTTGTGAAAATAAACTTTATGGAAGAAACGATGTTGATTCTCTTAAAATAAAATGGCAAAAACCTTAAAATGTGATCTTGTAATCTAGTTTAGGTAACTTGAGATTACACAAAGGGCTCACTTTGATGTCTTTAATGCTCATAGCTGAATCCATATCACAACATACATTCTCTTACTGTAAATTATGTACAACGTTCTGAAATTAATCAACATTTCAATTCAATGGATACTTGAAACAGTTAATTATTCAAAAGTACTGTTTTGTATCGAAACTGATACAAACTGACCCATTCTCATTTTCCAAATTGTATCACTTCTTCCAGTAGCAGCACTGCAATAACAGTCCCTCCTCCTGTCCCTGCAGCTGCTCACCCAACCAAAATAATGACCTACAGCTGGAAGTTATAAACTATGTTAACATGACGATTACATCGAGAGGAAAATGCATATGCGATCGTCTTTTGTCAACATTGCAGAGATATTTTACCTATGAGGCAGACAGAAAGAAAAAAAAAAAGATTGCCAAATGATGCCACATACTAGCTGGACTAATACATGCTCGCCAAGTTTTGGATTTAAAAAGAAGGGACATTTTCTCACAGTTCCACCAGCCCGATCAAGGTCCAGTATCCTTTACATTTTAAGCCAGATTTTATGTAAGAAATCTAACATAACTACATGTCAACCACTTACAAACCACAATTAGGCACTCATACTCTGAAAGGCCAACCTGTGTTAACACTGAAATGCTGTGGACGTTCTTAATTACACAAGCCCCATAATAGAGCCTAGATGAAAACACAAAAGGGAACTGAACCACATTTATTTATTTTACTTATTCAACCATAACTATTCCCTTGAGTGAAACAAAGTTGTTTATGCAATACTTGCATGTGATTTAACATTTGGACATGAATCTATGTGAATTTATTGGTGTTAACATAATTTGTCTTAAAAAAACTGAAAAATGTCAAAGATGACTCGATGAGACACTCTTTCTGGTTGATTGTGGTCCTCAGCACGCGATCTCACCCGATCAATGTTTTTCAGAGCACCACTTTTGGTGGAAAACCTTGTTTGTTCCTGCTGTCGGCACCTGCCGCAACCTGGGTGGCAGTTCTCGTGAGACTAGTGAAAGACTTCAGTTTAGAGAAGGACAGGAATGCTTATCATTATTATTATATTGGAAAATAATATTACAGTAAGATGTCAGGAAAGAGGGTTGAAATATGTTAGTTTCCTGACCAGTACAGGGGACTTGATGGGTATGTGCTAATGCTATGACACATGTTTGGGAGCGATGTAAGTGAAACCTCCACAACAAGATGGGCTAAGGCTTATGTAAATATTTGCTTCACAGATGTGTTCTGTACCAAAATCCCAAACCAAGCAAGGGTCCATTCTGCTGTGGTACAAATTAAACCAGGATGACGTTAATCCCCTGTTGGCTCAGTTGGCTACTAATTAGTGAGGCAACAAAACAAACCAGTGGACCCCCTCCGTTACTCCACCAATTAGTTGTAAAGGCATCGGAGATTAATGTGGCAAATAATAGCAAAGGTACATGGAGGAGCCAGACTGAAGCTGACAATTGGAGCAGAAGAAAAGGAACCCGTGGCAACCTTCCTTGCTGTTCTGGTTGATCACTTGAGAAAAATCAGCAAAATTAGCAGAAAAAACAGAAATTGTACAGGAATCCATTTGCATGGACCAGTTTTTTTTTTTTTTTTTTACTCTGTAAAAGCAGATTTTGTATGCATCACATACATGTTTGTTATGAAATCTAATTTATTTTAGTATATAATGATTCTTTATTTGTCCCTCAGAAAAATCAACATAAAGTTAACAGGAAAGTAGAAGCTCAAGGTGGCTTAGCATTGGATTAGCAATTATAAAAAATAAAATAGTTGCACAAACAAATAAACCATACATACTTCCACAACACTTGTACTGTTAGCTTGCAATAAGTTCTACCAAAAAAGGAAGCAACATCTAAATTATTACTTTTTAAAAAAATTGTCCTCTAGTTACTGGTATTCCCCTAATTGGAGAAGTTAATAATATTGTCATGATTAATCATGTAATTCTTACAACCGTTCTTTGGAGCCTTGGACTGAGAAGTAGTTTATATAACAAGCCCAGCAGACTTGCAGGCCCACCAGGTGTTTGCTAATTGATGCTGCCTCTAGTCTGGAGGAGCTGAGTGGGAGAAAGTGTGGGGAAGGGTTGGTCTGTGGGGCAGAAGCTCACCTGGAGATTGCCCCTTCAAGGAGAAGCTGAGTGGAAACTGGTGGCGCTTTGTTTGAACAAGTATTTAGGCACCCCAAATATGGGAGATTCAAGGATTTCTCAAACATGCATGAAAGAATCAAAGCAACATTCCAGGCATGTTTTTGGTGAGGGAATAACACGACAACATGGTCATAGATGATATCTCCTACTTCTTTAAGGAGCACAAGAGGAAGTCCAAATCTTTGAGATCAGCCTACACATCTACCATTTGTAGGCTGTGATGGGTAACCGAGTCTCATCCATGGAGGCCTCAACTCATCTACAACTTTCTACTCTGAAAGGATCTGCTGTAAACATTTGGTGCCAGATTCCACAACACACTTTCTGAGCTCTAGTGGAGTCCGTGCCTCAATAGGCAAGGGCTGTTTTGGCACTAAATGGGCATCGGCATTCTGTTAAACAGCACTATAAGTACAGCGTAATATGCGACTGTTGTATATTAAGAAGAGTAGACATCATTGCATCAATAAAAGCCATATTGGCAGCAATTCCAGACCTGAATGCCTCCCTCCTGCTTCTCACAACTTTCTTCAATTAAAGCATTTAGTTTTTGTGATGCAGTTTTGATTCCACAGGGTTAAAGACATAATGTCTGATAGTGTGTGCAGACTGCACACCGTGTCTGCTATAAACACAGCTGGGGAACTGATACACCGCCCAAGAGGAAATCAAATTAACTCTGGGGGAGCTGTGACAGCTTCTGTGAACCCAATAATTGACTCCAATGCTTTTCTGTGATTACTGTTGCACAATATCTCTGAATGTGCATGATCCTGAGTATATATGAAAATGTCTTTAACTGTTTACCGTGCTGGAGCTCGCAAAGGGTAACCGGGGACTACCGATGCTAAGAGGGGCCATTGTTGTTGGTCATTTCATTTCATAGAATATGCGGCAGATGTGCCCAGAACTGGACCTACCAAACTGATGGACAACGTGCGTTCCCCCCTACTGACATTGATTGAATTAGGCCACCCTGCAGACCCATTGCTTTCCCAAGGAGGAGAAAGCAGTCCTGCAGTGAGGTTTATCAATAAGCGGGTGGTTGGAGTGTGAGTGCTGGTATTCCCCGTGGGCAGACAGCCGGTGATGAGGAAAGAACTCGCTCAGAGAGAGTCCCTGATCACACAGCAGATTGGGAGCCCTCGGTGCTAACGTCTGTCGGTCCCTGCCGCAGGGGAAGAACTGGGTGGAGCCACACAGAGCTGACCCAGAAGGACACTCTGGGCCAACTTCAGGTCAGCCTTCATACAGAAACCAGATCTATGAAGCTGTGCTGTGTATTTTTTTTTATTGCAAGATCTTTTTTATGCCATTAAATCATAATTTCATTCTTTTGTATTTGGTCAGATTAGCAGAACTGTGATCAGGTGACAGATTAGGAGTCAAAGCGTCTTGAAAGCCAAGGATTGTTTCTTTCTTTCGTTCTTATTTTTTTTTGATGGCTTTGTTTTGAAGGCTGGTTGCTTTGACGTGGACCCCCTTGAGGCCACTGGCAGCTGAGCTCCCACTGTGGCAGATTGATATTTGTAATTTAAGGGAAGCTGTCACACAGCATCCTCCAGATGGAGAGAGCTGCAGAGGCATGCAGTCGATTAAACATGGTTTGTTTAGAAATAATCATTGTGATGCGGGAGCCGGGGAGCTATTTCAGGCAAATTGGCTCCAAGTTTAAAAATCTCCAATTACACACTAACCCAACTGAGCATGTTTTAATAACACACGCGTGTGGAGTGCAGAGTGAATGGGAGGGAAGTTTCTGAGCACAAAAGATCAGAGCAGTGGGAGCAGGTCAGTGATTTGTGGCCATCTTGCAGAAGAGGTTATGGGATGGGTTGAGTGCAAATTCATTATCAACATTCAGACGTGCACACACCCAGTCACATGCATCTGGAACAGAGTTGTGTTTTCTTCCTTTTTGTTTTGTTTATTGACATCAAGACAAGAATAAAGTGAATACAAAACGCTGCTTAATTAACTACAGTGTCGTGCAACAATGGCTTTGGTTTGACTATTAATAACTTAAGTGCCAAGGGTAATTATTAATAAAGTTTGTAACTGTAATCAAAATTGAAACATTTGCATTTTTCTTACACTTTTATTAACCATTGTAGTAGTTCAAATCAATGAACCTATTGTGACTTTGGATTTAGTATCTAAAAATGGATTAAACTAGACGAGTGCAGGAAAAGAGTATACACAAGCATAAATTTACAGTCCCATCTATATTTGTCTATCTGGACAGCCATTTGAAAAAAAAATGTCTGCAGTATTTGGGTCTACTACAAACTCTAAAAATGCTTTATTTATTGTAAACATTTTTCACTGCTGCAGAATTTAAGCAAGTGCTAGAGGTACAAGTGCAACAGTGAATCACTAATAACACTAATGGCACTCCATGCAGACGATTTCAATTGAAGTGGCTCCAGCTGATGGTAGCCCTACCTATGTTCTGATAAATTTAACCAGTCATTATCTGACCTCTTCAAGGCACTTACAGAGCACCCCTCATCACAATACAAACACTATGCAATGCAAGCAAATACTTGAATGACAACAGAGAATCGGAGTTTCCAAATAAACTCAGATTCTCTGAGTTTATTTGAGAGAATCAAATAAACTCAGAGTTTCATTAGCAATTCGTTTTGAATACTAGATCTAACATCAATAGATCAAGTATTCATTGATTTTTGTGTTTATTAGCCAAGTTAAATTCGTGCTCTATATATTTACTATTACTATAGTCTGAAAAAGCTTGCCAAATACCCACTGCAGACAGCTGACAAACATAAAATCAGTTTCATAGGTCCCTTTCACATTGTTTCAGAAGGGCTTTTCATCATTTTCAGTTCTGGGATTATAGCCTTTATTGTTGGGTGGGAAATGTGAGCCCATCTTTAATGAGATTGATCACAAACATTATCCCCGCACAATATAATCTGTGGTGTTTCATTACCTCAATGGAACTCAGCATCTGCAAAAATATGACTTTCTCACTTTGTATTTTTTTGCTCAAACATTTTCTCAGTTGTAAGAGACTCTTTTACCTTGAGGAATTTGTACTAATTGTTAAGTTATTTTATCAAAAAAGTTTTATCTAAGAGAAAAACACAATCAATTATGTCTGTTATCACAGTGTTATGTACATCCGACGACAAACACAGCAATCCAGCAACATTGAAGGTGGGGCAGTCTGAACTATTGGTGCATAAGCACCAATAGCACAACACTCAAAACCGTCCACCTTGCAACTCAAAAACGCAAAGAGGTGACCCTCCTCTCCTTTACGAGGACGGAATCCAACACTGAGGTACTCGGCTGGATGCTAATGGATAAACACACATTCGTCCAATGCTGCTCTTCCCGAGAATCCAGCTCCAGTCTGTGTGATGGGTTCCAGAGCCCAAGCTGTGTGTGGAGGTAAATCCAACTGCTCTAGTTAGTAACTCTTAAATAGTATCTCTGGCTTCTTTCCCACCAATGAGGTGACATTTATTTTCCCTTGACCCAGATTATGACATTGGCAATCAACATTTATGGCCAGGCCTCTGGCTTTATTAGAACAATCCCTCAAATTGCATCTTACCTTAATGCCCCTCCCAGCAGTTGGTGGACCTGTGTAATGTGGGAAGCCTAATAGTTTTTCAGGTTGAACCCAGACAATTCCTGAACCCCAAGGCTTAATCGGGAGGCACTCCTTGCTTTCCCATCAGGCCTTCCTTCGGGAGGGTGTGTCGGTCTCCCTTCTCTTGGCAAGGCGAGCAAAGTTTTGTGGTTGTTTTCCATTAAGAATCATCAAATTGCTTATTAAGTTCTTCTAAAAAAGCTTTTTTTTAAAAAATCTTCTTGAATGTAATTGACATTCAATGTCAATAATCAAGTTCTCAAGTCCCTTGTTTGACATAACTGAAGTTTACTAAGACGCTTTTCTGAAACTTAGAGGTTAAGGAGGCAGGTAACATCATTGTGACTGTAGACGAAAAATACACTGCAAGTGTCTTCTATGCAAACCATTTTTTTTAACAAGTCAGAAATCTGGCGAGGTGTTGCAGTCGGGACAAAGAACTGTAAGATAAAATCAAGGTCATACGGGCTTTTACAGATTTCCAAGTTAAGAACCTATTGTGACACTGAGGTACTCGGCTGGAGTCATTTTGTTTGAAAGACACTTTGCCCTTCCAGGTACTCTGTGCATATGTAATCCAGTCCCATCAAGGACAATTTTGCTTTTTTTCTAATGTGATTGTGTCAGACATGACACCAAGCTTCACCAGATCTCATTTTGACCCTGCTGTTATTAATCTCTCCAGCCCTGATCACATGCTGGCTTTAAAACACGGAGGCTGGACCACACCAGTTCTAATGGAATCATTCTCTCAGCTGTCACTTTGCATTGGTTCTGGGCAAATCTCAACAATGTCCCATGGGACGAGAGATAAAATATGAACTGTCGCAACTCGTGCACACACTCAACTCACACACAGGAAAAGAGCACAGGAATGTAGAATGGAGAAACTCTTCTGTCTTCCTCCCTGACACATAACACTTTTTGCACACAAGACTAGCTCTGGAAAATTGCCTTGTCATACAAGATGAGATTGTATTTAAAGGTGTAATTTAATCATCTCTTCTTTCTTTTTTTGTGGAATTGGTGCAGAAAGTGAATCACTGTGGGTAGGATTCCTTGGAGATACTGAATGTTGAGAATCCCAGAGCTGGCAGTGACATGCCGGAAAATTGTTACAGTTTTAGGTATTTGATTTGGTCACAGCAATGAAATTGTGAGCTAGGATCTGTTTAAAGGCAGCCGGTTCATAAAAGAAACAGACAGGACACACACACACAAAAAAAAAAAAGGTTATCTCCATTTTTCTGTACCCTGATTTGTCCACATGCTGCTGAAATCCAGTGAGATGACACAGATTTAAAAGAAGGAAAGACTAAATCATAGACAAGGTCACGGAAGAATTGGCAACAGAGAGACAGAACGAAAAGCTGCAGTGGGAGGAAAAGAGAGCTAGAAGCATTTCTACAATTTCTTAAGCTCTAACACTCCACCCTCTTATGTTGTCAGCTGCAGTGGTCTGTGTTATGGAGCAGCAAGTCTCTAGGGAGTGGGGACTGCCATAAATATTGCACTGTTTTGAACAGCCGTCTCTGATGTTGGGCGCCGATTGTGTACAGGATGCTGGCTATTAGCGCCATTGGCCGGTAATGAGTGGGAACCAAGTCCCAGCCAACTGTTAAAGGTCTTTAAACACTCTTCCAATCGAGCTCACACAGACCGAGACACATGGCAACAATGGCAACAACAGAAAACCTCCGTGTTGGAGAATATGTTGGAGTCAAAACTCTCAGATGGGCAGATTTCTTTAAAGGATGAAAGCAGATTGTTTTTAAGGAGGTTTAATGATGTATGACCGCTGATGTCTCAGTTTGTTGAGGCTGTGACATTGGTGCATGTTTGCCGAAGGTCAGTGACATCAATGTGTCTGTTTATCTTACATATGCTTGTGTGTGTCTGTGCTCACTAATTTGACACACAAGCCCAGTCAGTCCTGTTCTTGGCTCCAGCAGTGATCTGGCACTTCTCCTAGTCCTGCAGCTCCTGCAATGCATCGCTCGCTCCCTCTCTTTCCTGCTGCCTCTTTTCCTTCTCTTCCTTCACCTCCTGCTATCCTGTTTTCTTACCCCTCCTTCCTTGCACTGTTGCAGACTTTTTTCTCGTTTTCAAGAAACAAAAGAGAGATGACAGGGGTTTAACCCAAGCATCCCCCCACTTTATGAGTGATTTTGACACTATGACTGTAAAATGGGAAAAATTATGTAGCTGTACACACCTCCTGAAAAGAGCTGTTGCCATTTACATGATAGACCAGCAATCGAACCTTGAACACCTTGAGCAACCTCGCAGCAGGGACACGCGCATTCAGCCATGCGTGCCCAACGCGGCACTGTCTGTTTGTTCACAAAAATCCTGTAATTAGATCCCATCTGAGATAACTGGACAGCTCCCTGCAGGGCCTTTATGCTACTCTGAGGCCCACAGCAGCTGCATTATGGTCGGAGAACAATCGATGATACTGACTGAATGCGTGTTTGTGTGTGTGTGTGTCTTTATCCAGCGTTTTAGATATTACTGCTGAAACAACTAGATGAAGTGGATACTTTATTTTAACCTCAACAGCCCTTCTGAGATTTGAAATGGCCAAACATTTTTCCTTTGATTGTTTTGAAGCAGTTTTTTTTACTACAGTTTTTACAATGAATGTTGAGTTTATAAATTTAAAGTACAACCAAGTACATAGTGTGTGTTTAAAATAATGCAATCATTTCTATTCCTTTCTCTGATACGCCTAAGTAAATTCCATGGCATATGCATGCCATTAGGCGCCATAATTAGAAAGTAGAGTTAGCAGATGTACTTATCCCATAATAAATTGCACAGGCATTGTGAAAAGAATATCAGTGAGCAAACTATATCATGAATAATAAACACAGCAGTGAGATCAAACAAAGTTTCAGAAGTATTTATAGCAGGTTTAAGTTATAACATTTTACTCCAAGTTTTGAAAACCTCAGAGTGCTGTTCAACGTCAAACCATCCTCTGAAAATGGAGAGAATCAGAAAGGCCCATGTAATTGAAGCAACAGAGTAGTTGTTCAAAGTACTGATTTTCTATAAACTAAACTTGGTTCTCTGATAAAAAGTACCTTTAGAAAATAACCTTTTCAATTCTGACGTATTAAATTGGTCTGTATGAAGATTCATGGTTTTACTTTGTTCAAAATGTTGTAAACCACTCATACATTTCTGTCCATTCCACAATAATGCAATAACATGAAATGCATTGAAAATTGTGGCTGTAACATAACAAAAAGGGGAAAAGTTTAAAGGATATGTAAAGCCTTCCAGGACACCATACATAATTAAATGTATAATGTACCAAGGCAAACGGGTAGGCCTGTTGAGATGAAGGCGGAGAAGACAGGAGTGAAGGTCACCGGGATGTGCTTATGGAGTGTAATTCACACACAGGGGGCTGGAGTACTACGGCTTAGTGCAAATAAAAGCAGCACATGCTCAGTTAATTAAACATTCCCAATGCATCCGCAATCCATGCATCCGTCCCTGCTGAGTTTGTAAAACCAATCGCTCACATGTCTATCCATTACTTTGTATACATCTTTGTTTGATGAAAGATCTTTTCACCTTTGTTCAGGTCTGAAATATGCTTTCAGTACAATTGGCTCACCCACACTTTGATGAGTTTTCTGCAAACTACATTGTTTGATTTACTTTCCTTTCCCATTTGAACAAAGTCTTTACAACGCCTAGAATGTACATCAGAGATGACATCTCGACTTTAAATTATTTGAGTTCATTACATATTCTCAACGATTCCTCTACTGCTTGCTCAGTCATAACTTCCAATGTTTTATGCAGCTCTGTGACTTCATATTTTCAGTTGTTAAAGTTTTATTGAGTTCAACGATGTAATCAATCACCAAAATTTGTCCGTCTCAATGTTCCTCCTGGATAATTCAAAAGTTTCTATAGCTGTTTTGTATAGATACATGCAGATAACGATACAGTTCGAATGAGAAATGAGTCAGCGTCTGAATAACTGGCTTAAATATCTTAACAGGAAAATATTTAATAATAAATTAGCTTTGCAGAGACAATAAAGTTCAGAAAATATTTGTGCTTTTTTGAGAGTTTTCCATTCACACTTAGAATAGCATTAAAGCTTACTGGTTAATATGTTTATCCTCAGTAGTTGTCTTCAGCTTGCAATATCAGTTCCAGGTACAATCATTATACCGACATGTAATTAATGAACACGCTGCAAAAAATCTGGTTAATAAATCTAAAGAAAGAAACTAAACAATGGAGTAGTCCCCTAAGTAGCACGGAAAATGTATTTCATAGGCTGTGACAATAGTTTAAGTCACTGTAGGTTTCTGTGAAAGGTTTCTGGTTAAATTGTCATGATTCTCTTGCATGGTCTCTCCTTATAAATGTTTTGTTTTGAGTTTTTGTCCTTACTTGTGCTCTGCTCTTTGTGCATTTTGAGTGATTCTGTTAGGTCAGTGTTCTGCTCCCTCTGTGTTAATTAGTTTTCTCTCTCGGTTTCCTTGCTCTCATTCTAACACAGCTGTTCCACATTCCCTCTGATTGAACTCATCTGGTTCCAAGGCCATTTATCCACCCTTGCCTCAGTATTTAGCACCCCGTCTTCCTTTGTTTAGTGCCGTATTC
Organism: Poeciliopsis retropinna; assembly: GCA_010277075.1. Taxonomy (NCBI): domain Eukaryota; kingdom Metazoa; phylum Chordata; class Actinopteri; order Cyprinodontiformes; family Poeciliidae; genus Poeciliopsis; species Poeciliopsis retropinna. The sequence continues at coordinate 14,331,850 of VMRM01000012.1, read as the reverse complement.
TTCCGTTAAGCTTACATGTTACATATCCTATTCTCTTTGTGCCATAATTCTAAGTCTTTATTCAATCTTTTAATTTGTCAATGGTTTCCCTGCATTTGGGTCCAGCTAAATACCAAACATGACAGAAACAGAGTTCAGCCAATGGCTTGTCAAATCTACTTCCAAAATGTATTTTTCTTCTCTTAATATAACTTGAAATGAACTAATTTTTACAATGATTAATGTAACTGTATAGCTTAATGTTAGTGTCAGTTCTGCTTTAGATGATTATACAAATAAAAATGTTTAGCTAAACCATATTTCAGAATATTTCCTCAGGAATGTTTTCAACTCCATGTTCACCATTGGTACCTTTTTCAAGGAGCCAGGGTAGCTTTCTAAGATCATTCTTAACACACACACACACACACATTTTCTCCCGTATTTAAGAAATTACATTGCGAAAAGATTTACCCTAGAAAAAAGGCTCCATTAGAGGAGTAGTAATTATTGTAGGAACGTTGGGATGAATTTTGTGGAGAAAGTTGATTTTAAATTATATAGTTTGGGTTGCGTTATAGTCCTGCTAACCTACAAAAGCAGGACTAACTTAGCCCATACTGTTGCTGTCGGTGACAAAATTTGTATCACACATTTTGCAGTTGAGTGGACAGGAGAGCGCACTGGGACCTTGTAATTCACCTTTAAACAGTAGACAGTTTTAAACTTTGACATTCTAATGCAAAAGTATGGTTAGGATGCATGCAAAGCTAATGCAAAAGTAAAACAACCTAAATCAATAAAAAATTTTCACATTTTACATTACTTTCACTTAGGAAAACGCATTTCAAACCTAAAGTTTAGGTAAGATTAATGAAAGAAGTCCATTTTGATTGGTTTCTAATGGAATTTTGAAAAGTGATTTGGTGTAAAAGTTTCGAAAAATAACACTTGCATGAACCGGTATAAAATTGTGGAGATTTGAGTTATATTAAGATAACAAAAATGGGCACTGGAAAGTCCCTTAAATCTTTTAAATTGTTTAATTTTATAAGAGCTTTTCTGTCCACTCTGAAGTTATTAAAACAAACATCTACTATAAGTAAAACCATGTTTAGTGATGGCAGAACTAAACATGGTTTTACTTAATGGGACTATTTAAATCTAAATAGTCCCATTAAGATACGGCATACTTTATATGCTGATGTATTTTCTGATGAAACCAGTGGGAATTTGGTTCATCAGTTTCTTTCATATCTGTTGCTACCAATCCCAAACTCTCTTCCTTCTTTGCACACACTTTCCTCTCAATTTCTTCCGCGTCTCTCTATTTCCAGGCTGTCCCTAGTCAAGCAGAGAATCGATTTTTAAACAGGCAAGGCTCTAGGGACCGAGCAGAGAACCATTACTGGCCTCATTTAGGCTCCATTGCCACTGCGATGGCTTCTGAAGACAATAGGATAGAGTCTGTCATGGACACCAAAGCGTAAATGCACATTCCAACTGAAAAGCGCTCAAGCCAGCATTTTCTGTCTTCTGAGAGCTTTATTTATTTATTTAAAGACCATTGCGCTGCTTTTCCACCACTAATGCGGCTATCTATTTCACAGTTGCAAGCGAGAAATGAGGATATAGCTAATGTATGGTTTGATTTTTGCATGCTCGTTACTGTGTGCAGCTTTTCTCTCTTCTGCTTCTCTAATACTTTTTTTTTTTGGTCAAGTCTGCAACATATGGTTGAGCTTCTCTACTGTAAACAGCGACTGCTGAGACCTCATCTGGGAACTGAGTTCCTCCGTAGCAGCTGTACGGCTATCTGACAGCTTACACATGCAGAGCCAAACTCAACTATGTTATTCTGTCTAGGATTAAAAGTTTCTAGGAATCCTGCGGTCTAAGATTTCTAAAAGGACTTATGAAGATGAAAAATTCAGATCTGCATTGTTTTATTGAGGCAGAGGAATTGCAACAACAACAAAAAAAAACTGTAAATGCCTGTTATATTAATCTCTTGTATCCAAAATATTTTATTTTGGATGCTTTCTGATACAACAGCAACCACTGATTTAGAAAATTGTGTGGGCAATGAACTGAATATATGGATGTTCTCTAACAAGACATGTCAATATCAGACAGCAGTTTTGTAAATGAGGGACATTATGCACTCACTTTGATAGAGAAAATCAATAACTATTTGGTGGTTATTTTTATTCACTTAAGCTAATGAGAAGATATTATTTAGCAAATCAATAATGATGCAAAGCCCTGTTGCCAGGGTACAAGATTCACTCAAAAAGGCCATTTTTTATTTCAGAGTAAAGTATAACCTCAGAGATCACACATTTTTCTCTAGGAGTGTGTTTTTAGTCTGAAAATAAAATGATACAGTACAAATTGGTATGCGATTTTGGACAACCCTGAAAATCCTAATAAATAATTTTGCCTACACAGAAGTGTGTAGGCAAAATGATTGTTAGATGATGCCTTTTCAACAGTGAGAATAAAACAGAAGCAAAATGAAACCTAAACTTTATTACTGAGTTCATGTAAACTATCAAACCTTCTGGAAATACAGATTTTACATTTTGGTAGAAGTTGGTATGTTCCCAAGATTGTCATGATGCATCACTATAGGTCGAGTCAACACTTGACATGGGGTGAGCAAAACTTACTGCATAGATAATGACACTGTGTGATTTGTTGGGTCTTAAGTTGCAATCAGATTATCCTCCTCCAGCTTCATTGTCTGCATAGCAGTAAAATACAGGTTCTGTTATTCTTTTATAAGTTTTCAGTATATTTTCCTTAAGAAATAACTTTGTAATCCTTTCCTGACTGAAGCATGTTAATGAATTAAACTGTTGTTAAATTTCTTTAGATCAAAGGATGATGTTTTGCTTTTTGAGATCTTTTAGCCTTTCCACATTGTAAGGCTGGTTCTATTAATGCAAATTCTTGCTTGTAAATTTAACGTGATGGACTCATCATGTAACAAGTTGATTACTCTTTTAATTATGTTCACAATGGTTTGGATATATTTTTTTCCCGTAATAATTGAAATCATCATTTGGTATAAAGTCAAATCTATATTAGGACATCTTTTCTATACATTCATTCAGATAAACATCACTCTAAAACCTAGCGTGGTCAACTAGACTCCTTCACCTTAGTATTTCTACATATAAAACTATATATTTGTTTAGTTGTTCTAGGTTTTACTTTGAAAAATTAAAACATACAAAGTGGGGTTATTTCCAAGTAATTTTAACATGGCATACAAGTTTTCTATTAATAACTTGTTTGTTTTGAAACTGTTTTATGATATTTCATTTTTCTGAGCAATCTTGACTCTTAAGGTTTTTCTTTTTTCACCTCCACTTCAATAAAATCATAAAACCTTTTGGACCCTGTGACTGCAATATCAGTTCTGACTTAGTAGAGCAGATGTATTTGTTGAAGCACACGTAAACCAGCTGCATTTGATCAAAACGAAAAGGTCAACTTAAAAAAGGTCACCCATCAGCTTTCTATTTCAACATATTCTACAAAGTATTAATATAAGCCATCACATTTATAAGTTCATGGAAATTATAATATGGCAGTAGGATTACTGGGCTGCTAATTAAACAATACTATTGTTGTTCTCAAAGGTTTGGTAATTGAAATTATTCTAATAATAATAATTTGTCATTTATTTATGTACTGCAGCATACCATCCGATAACTATGTTCCTTAGTTCTTCTACCTCAGCAGATGTGACATATATAAAAGCCTAACAAGTCTGAATGATCTCTTCCAGCTTCAAGTGTCTGTGATTACAAGGAGGGGTTTGATTAAGAGAAGTGGACTAAAAGTGCCCATCAAAAACAAACCAAGAAAGCTGTTGTGTTGGTATGCTCTGATGCTCTCAAAGCTAATCCACTCCAACTTCAAATAGACACACTTCAAACGATTCAAAGTGATACAATGTCATGAACACATGCCAAATCATTGACAATTTCCCATCTTGTTTATTTACTAATGTACTCTCTACATTGTGGATACTTTCTGCAACATCATGAATTAGATAATGCAATATCTTATTAAGTTTCCCTTCATTGTTTTATCTTATTTTTCGAGAATAGTGTAATGTTTTTTGGGGGGGGTGCAGGGGGGTTTGGTGTCAAACATGGTGGTGGCAGTATAAAGCTGTATTAAGGCTTTTCTTCAGTAAGAAATGAACTCGTCAAAGTTTAGACTTAATTTCAATTTAGAATCTTTTCCAAAATCTGAAAATAAATTGATGTTCAGACACACTCCATCCAATATGACGTAATTGTGTTTTGCTCATCTGCCAAAATAGTGAACAAAATATAACATTTCTAGATGCAAAATTTATAAATATATCTCTGAAGATTTCAGCTGTAATTGCAATTGAAAGGCAGTTTAATAAAGCACTGACACTGATGTGCTGCATGCAGATTCTGAAGATTTTTTTGTTTGGGACTGTGTGTCAAATAAACCATGTATCATTTTTGTCCCACCTCCAGATCCTGAATGACTGTGCATTCAGTCCTCAAAAACACACAGAGAGTTGAGGTTACTCCATGAAAAAACAAAAACAGTAAAGGACAAATATTTTTTGCAATGCGCTGTCCATTTAAGCTGCTGCTATTGACATGCAAGTGGATGTAGTGGAATCAATGTGGATTATCCATGCTCAGATTCATGTTTTAAAATATGGAAGAGATAAAATTAAATGAGTAGATAGTCAATATTTTCAGTTATGCTTAGACTGAAAAACAATTATGTCAAATATCTTACAATTAACTTCAAATCGCATAAAAAGACCGGCACGCCTGCTGCCATTTCCTCAATGGCTCTTCAATTAGCAAGTCGAAGTATAATACCTTGGTATCCCTAGCTGTCTCTTGCACTACAGCAATAAAAGTAATGGCAATCCAAAAGTACTTGATGCTAAAGACAGATACCATTTATTTAAATAAAAAATAAATAAATAAAGATGTTGAGACATGGCAAAACCAGCTTAAAATGTGATCCCAAAAAAAAGGCTTCATGAATGAATGTTAAATGTTCTGTGGGATGTGGGATCCTGTGTGTGGGACTGGATGGTTGACAGTGTTTTTAGTCTTCCTGTGTGTCGGTAGTCTTCCAGCTGCCCCCAGTGGGGAGTGTGCACTAAATGGTCGAGGAGAGTGTTGGCCCCTGCTCTCCATCAAAGGCTGCATTGACTGGGAGCACGAGAGCGTCTCTGCAGCCAGTCATCCTTGGACAGCTGACAATGGCCCGAGCACTGGGGACGAAGCTGAGAGTAATCAACAACAACTGGAGGAAAATGCTTCACTGCTGGTGGAAAGTTTCTCAACCCAGACCTCTGCAACAGCTAAGCTCTCTGCTCATGACTGATCATGAGCAAATGGATTTAGTTTGCCCTGAAGCTGTTTCAGTTAATTACTTACACAGTGTTGCTTTTTATAAGCCCGAATGTGTTCTTCATGCATGTGTGTTTTTTAGAACGGCGCTGCGGCAGATTGGCTCAGAATTGTGCGGTAATTAATCTCACTCAGTGAAGAGGTGCATGTTGGGACTGAGGCAGGGCATAGCTCACAGCACCTTGCTCATTAAGTCCAACCACCTATGGCCAGCCCCTAGAGAGTTAACCAGGTCCTGCCACGGTCAAATGCGGTCAAATGCATTTTAACAAAAGCACATTCAGCCCACCACCAGGCATGATGTTTTTTTTTTTTGTTTTTTTTTTCTGAGGCAAGGATTCACCATACTGCTGCACAACAATCCTCACAGGACGCGAGGCACAACCTGACACATCTGACAAACAGCCGAGCCTAGGAATACGCAGATGCTACATTGATGAGACATCAGCTCAGGTAGACATACAGTAAGGATTGTAGCAGTGTGCTGTGCCCTGTGTTAGCTCTCAGCATGAAAGTCTTTGACACAGTGACACAAGCAAAACACCTATGACTCATTCATTTATTGCGAGCGTTCCTGTGATTCTTGTTCCTTTTCTTTATCCTCACTCTGCCTCTTACTTGTTGCCTTTGATATTGTTGTAGCTAAACCTTCAGATGTGACAGTAAGACGCATTAGATTTTTTTTTAACCCCAATGTATTAACAATGTAACAATAAATCCAGCTCACAATAGAAGACAGTATTAATATTGGGTTCACAAGACAAGAATGCAACAATTTTTTTTCTTTTTGATTTTACAAATCTTTAGCGCAGCATAGAGTATTCCACTAAAGCTTTGACAATTTTCTTTTTTCTTTGCATGTTTTATTCTCAGATGACTTTAAAAACATCAAAATGCTCATTTTAAACTTTGGATCTCACTGGTTTTCTTAGTCCCAAACTGTTTTATAGATTTACTGTGAAGCATTTAATTACTCAATTAAGCTTTGAACAACTGGAATATTTTAGAGATAATGAAATACACTTAATGACACTTCAAATCGCATAAAAAGAAATATTAAGTTTTGAACTCTTCAGGTTAAATGTCACAATTCCAACCCTTCTCCTTTTATCTGAACTTGTGACCAGCAAAAGGGACAGAATTAATATTATGTTTTCAATGTTTTTTTTTAGTATTTATTCATTTAAACCTGGTTTATTTTGGTATGTTATGGTAAATCTTTCAGTCCCACATTAACAACAATTCACCCAGTAGTACGATTTATACATGACATTGGAAGTGGAGGAGTAAACATCGTCCACTGTGACTTCGGCTGGGTGGGACTTCTGTGAGATGTCTATGCTGCCTGTGAGTGATTTAGGGCGAGAGAAGATCAGACTTCAACATTTGCTGCTCTTCTAGGAGAGAAAGTATAATATATACTTCAACATCTCTAAAAAGCTTCCAAAGAAGCAGAAAAAGTAATATAATTGACGGTCCTGCATGACTCAATACAGGAAAGAATTATTCAGATTTAATGCAGTGAGAATTCTTTTTTTTACAGTATTTGCAAATATCTGGTTTCAGCTGTATATTGTTAACTTGTCAAGGAGTATGTCTCTAGACGAGTTAAAAAATAACATTATAATCCTAGAATAAAGCATTATGGGAAAAATACCATGAATACATATGACATGACACCGGCTTATGATTGGGACAACTGAGGGAAGTCTTTTAACCTGACAACCTTTCATTCAACATTAATTTTTCTCTCATGCAAATTTGATCACAAAAGGACTATTGGCCTGCTGGCATGTCTCTTTATGAGAGACGACCATTTTCACCATATGTATTTGCTCCTGTGTATTGTTATAATTATTTTACCTCTTACATTAAACACCTTTAATGCTAAACTTCATACTGCAGCATGACAAAAGAACATGCAAACCTAATGCACAGTTTTGCTTCTAACATTTGACCTGTAATGCACAAGCTTTTCTTAAAAAAAGCAATATGTTGCATTTCACATTTATTAAATGTGTGAAGTGAACAAAGGACTTAATGTACATGAGGTTCATTCTTTTCTTCAAAAGAGAAAACGTATGCCATGACGGTTTATTGAATGCTGAGATTGTTTGTGTCCAGGTAAGGCAGAGAGCCAACTCTCACTATGAAGATGTTCTTTGCCTAAAACTATAGAAGAGGCCACCTTGAAATTGGATTAAATCCGCTAAATGATCAGGCGTCCACTGCCTCACAGAGCAAAATTGTGGAACAATCCTTCAGTTTCTCAAGGTTGCACAGCAGAATGCTGTAGAAACTGTAACAGTCCTTGAATCTTAATCTAGTGCGATTCTTTTGTCTCTGGAGAGATGAATGAGAAAAAAAAAATGCTCTGCGAGATTAACATACCTGGATAAGACATGCAGGAAATGTGCGTTCCTAACAAAATGCACAATGTGGTAATTGAGTTTGGGGAAATATACAGATATTCTTGGAGATACAATCAAATATTCTACTGCAACACAAGGTACATTCCTCCACTTCTTTGTCAGAGGAAGCCAGCAGGCGTGGTTGGGCCGTGCCCCTCATTTTCTGGTTTACAAGCAGCAGGCGAACTGCATGGGTGCTGCTGTGTGTGATGATGTGTGCATGCTTCATGCGTCGCTGAATCGTTGATATCACGCAATGCCTCTGTGTGTGTCTTCTCAAACACACCTGCTCCTGAAGCCTCGGAGAAGGAGTTTGGCACGTGGTTCACAACACAGGCAATACCATATCTGTGTGGAACTGTGCAATGTACTGTGTAAAGTGCTGTTTGTGCTGTACTTGTTTTTTTTTGTTGTTGTTTTTTTTTTCCCCCAAGTCACATATCTTTATGCTTCAATCAATGTGGAGGTTGGTGAGACACGGGTTTGGAGAGATTGATCAAGTTTCTGTTTTTACCTACATTGCTCTACTCATTAGGTCAACTACCTGTGTCCATGTGGTCAAAGGGTGAAAGGCAGGGTGTATTCCCTGGAAAGGATGCCCTTCTATAACCCACAGATAAATTAGTCAACCATTCATTCCCATAACCGAGGGCGATTTAGAATCTCCAGTGTAGCACAAATCTGCAGAAAAGTCAAACATCATGGGTAAAACATGCAGGAGCTGGGATGGCTTAAAAGATGAGACTTTACTGCCATGAAACAACATGCTAACAACTGGCTCACTGTGCAGAGTGTTCTTAAAGACCTGAATCTGTTATTGAATGTTTTTAGTCCTCCAGGCCCTCCAGTGTCCTGAGAACAGATTAAAACTCATGGTGACGTGTCATTTATTTATTATAGCTTCAGTAATTTTACATAACTTAATCCATATTCTGTTTTAACTTTTTTACATTTTGGTTCTATGTAATCTTGTTGAAAGAGTTTAATCTTTTATTATCTTTTTTTGTTTTAGCTTGGATGATGAATTGAAAATTTCTTATCTAAATGTTTTATATCTACTGCTCCTTTTTTTAGTGCAGTAAATAGAAATAGTATTGTTCTTGCATTTGCCCTGTTTTACATTTATCTGAAATTTTGTGTTGGTTGCTGAAGAAATTATTACTATTTTAATTACTTTCTATATTTGCTGCTCTGAATGTTGTTTACAAGCCCTTTCCTTAGTTTTTACCTTATGACTGTTTAATTAATTTAATCGACCTTCAAATATTGTGATGTTTTAAACACACAAAACCTCTTTGCTAGTTTAAAGCCTCTTCAACAAAACTTGATCGAGAATTCAAACATATTTTTCTTTTTTATAGAATTGATGAATAGAAATATAATTTGTTGTGACATGGCAGGCAAATGCAAGTGTTATAGCAGGAAGAAAAGTGGAGACATGCATTTTCACACATAGGTCTGCAGGTCTTTTGTCAAATAATGACAAATGTTCATGAAAGCTAAAGTCACGTTTATGTACAATACATGCCGGTCCTTCATAGAAACCTACTGTGTAAAGGAAAGCTTTCTGACCTTGCAAAGGTGATTTGCATGCCACCCAAATGCTGTGTGGGATTTGTTTAAGCGTCGTATAATATTAAAAGCACTTTTAAAAGTTGAGTGACAGAGAAAAGAGAAAACGGCACAAATCTTCAATTGTTGCTGCAAATAGTGGCATTCATTACAAGGGTTAACAATGAGTAGCTGAAACCGCTGCTTTATGGAGTCCAAAAACTGCTGTTTTAATGTCTGTTGATGCTTTTTCCACAACTGGTACATCAAGAAACACTCTGTTTTCTGAGCGTAAGAAGCGAGTCTGACGTGCTGACCATTTTGGTGTTACCTCTTACAAGCTGCTTTTTAGCACTTATGTCTTTCAGTGGCAGCTGCTTTGTGGTGAGATTGCAGAAAGCGAAGCGGTAAAGAGAGGTGGATGGACAAAAGAGTTTGTGTTCATGGTGGTTCAGTGACATACGCGATGCTCTCTCTGTGCAGGAGGTGACAGAGGTCATGGTTGGCAGGACATAAATACTCCGAGTTTATGAAGGCATGAAGAAATCATCTGAACAAAGAGAATGAGTCACTGACATTGCTATGCTGCGTGAGACTACTGAAAAAGTGTAAACTAAGGGACAGGAAGGGAAAGCTTCTAACAATCATCTGCAGACTTTTGATTTGTCATCCATTTGTGTCAACAAATTCTACTGTATCCTTTAAAATGTTTTTGTTCACTGTATTGTGCAAAAATAGGATATAAAAAAAGTTAAGTTAATGTTGCCCATCTTGACTTGATGCTGCGCTGAAGTGAAATGATCTTGGTTTATTTTGTCCATTTCATTCCACATCGTCACTGTATTTGTATTTTCACACAACAACTCAAATTAGAATAAACTCAAATTAGATTTCCCCACAGTCAATGTACCCAACACTCCTTTGCTGGAGTGATGCTTCAGTAGTAAGAGAATGACATTAGGCAAATGTCATTCTGCATAGTTGTAATATCATTTAAAAAGTTGATTTATTTTTACAATTTAATACAAAAAACAAACAAAAAACATAACTCATCTATCTTACTGATACTTATTAAAAGTTTGTGTGTTAATTTAAAAAAATGATTATGTTACCGAAAACCTCAAATTCAGTTTCTCAAGAGATCTTATTTTTTTCATTACATAAGGACAATGTGGAGCAGCGGGTCCTCAATGCATGTTTCGGTTCTTTCCCTGGTGGTGGTTAATGCCTCCTTGGCATGTCGATGTTCTCTGACTTCTAATGAGCCATGATTTGATCTCCCGGGCGTGTTGTACCAGAACTACAACAGGCAGGATACAAGCCTTTTAGGACTGACTTGGTCAACCCTGATGTAAAGAATTTTTAATACAGAAATGTGACATTATAGCCTTGTTATGATCTACACAGACTCGGGGAAGACTGCAGACTTGACAGCTACAAGGAGGGCAGATCAGAAAAGATCATTACTGCAGAAGCTTACTTTTCAATTGACCATATCTGAGGATGTTAATGTGAAAAGGTGCACAAAGGAGGATGGAAAGCATGTTCTATGGTTCAAGTCAGTGCTTCAAGGGTGACTGCACACGGACATCCGCGACATAGGATACAGGTTTTCACATTCATTGTATTAAGTCACCCTTAAGTCAGAGATGTCAGAAGCATCTTCTTTAGGCAAAAAGGAAAATGGATTGGGCTATTCCTCGTAAAATTTACATTTCATTTACAAAACAAAAATTTGAAGGAAGAGTGGAGAGACAGAATCCAAGCCTCGAGTGATCCAGTGTGAACTTTTCACAGGCAGTGATGGTTTTGTGAACATGATTTTGTCTTCTGCTGCGTACAATCCAGTGCAAAGTAACCACAGCCAGGAAATTAAGGGCGCTTCATGCTTCTCTCTGCTAAAGAGCTTTGTGTTGATGCTGATTTAATTTTTAAGCCAGATTTGTAACACCAATATCTGGTTTAATGACCATAGTATTTAATGCTTTGGTGATGATGTACAATTGGGACGCTGTTAGGACCACAAAGCCTTTATCATTCATTTAATTTTTTTTTCTTGTAAGCCTATTTTTATAGACATTCTGGCTTTTGAGACATAAGAAGGGTCAGTTGCAGATGTTTTAAGAGGACTGAGGCCTCTTTTAGAAATTGCATAATTAAGATAACTCTAGATCCCAGAGAAAGGAAGCATGAATTCAAGCCTCAACAAGTTCATTGCCAAATTTTCAGACCTTTTTCCCCCATACAAAGAGGCACAAAGCCAGTGTAATTTAGCAGAATGGTATTGGCAACGTGGTATTTTGTTAACCAAAAGTTGTTTTCAAGCACACAGCCAGGAGAGTAAGGTATCATATATATATTTTTTTTCCAAATGGAGGGTTGTGAGTACCTCAGAAACACACACTGAGAGAGGCTCTTTTCATCAAGTATGCAAATCTAAAGAGCACGTGACTTTCTGCATATTCCAAGGTCCCCTCTGGCTCAGTCTCTCCTATTTCCAGTCCTCAACGGCCAGGGCTCCATTTTCTCCCTCCTAGTCTATGATCTGAATTTTCGGTTGTAGTCGAGTTTTTCTTTACAGCCACTGGAAAATATCAGCTCTACTCATTTTTGATAACTGTTCCCGAAGATTAAGAATTTATCTTATTATATCATGCCACCTCAAGGAGAACATTGATTGTGAAACACTATAATTTTAGACACCTTAGAAAGGCGTCTTTTTCTCTTTTTAATAAAAATACAGCAAATTTAGTGAGAATAAGTGTTGCGCAGATCTGCTCACGGGTTCAGATGTGTGTGCATAAACACATTAATAATAGAGTCAATCTAATGATTATTTTAGTGACAATTATTCTTTTGACTAGTCTCAGGATTAATTGGATAAAAAAATTGCACATTCTGCAGATTTTTCAATCAGCCATTTAAGAAAAATTTAGACGGTATTAAAATATGCAAACATTACAAATTCCTTTTCATATAAGAACCGTTTATTACTCCTAAAATGCCATAAAATAGTGTTCCTTTAGTGAACGTTTGATCGCTTGCAACAAAGACAGTGCAGAGTTGGTCTTGATTATTTTACTCAGTTAATTAAAATTAATTAGTAAAAACAGCTTATTTGGATATCTTTTTTTTAACCCAGTGAAACTAAAACTATGCCACTTGAGGAGTTCTGAAATCATATTTACAGACAAAATATCTTAAAGTGTATGAATCGTTTGTATAGTTTTGGCTTGATTGCTGCTCTGACTGTGTTGTTTTTTTGTCCGACAAATTTCCTTTGCCAGAGTCTAATAATCGACTCATCATGATGAATCTATTAACTGTTTCAGTTCTGATTGAGAACAAATGAGTGTTTTTTCTTGTTGTGCTAAAAATATACACGTGAATTGAAAGTATAAAAGTTGAAGTGTAAAAAAAATATTTAACTGATTTAATTTCGATCAGTTAAATGTTTAACACTGTAAACCCATTACATGCAATTGACTACTCTTTACTGCAGGTAAATTGGGGTTGTTGAAAGGTAACGCCATCAGTCAGTAAACGGCTACTTTGATTCGTGTATTCTTATTTCATTTAACATCAAATTTATAGAGCAGCACAAGCTCTATTTCGGGAGCCAGCTATTACAGGGTAATTACTTCTTGTTAGATTATGTCATTTACTCAGGGAAGATGAGGAGTAGAAAATGAGCCACCACCGTCAATTGATGTAAGATAAGTCGATCAGGGGAATAGGTGGTATATTTGCTTGATCTCTGTAAGTCGCAAGGTGATGATGTGAAATTCCGTGTGAAGTGTCCCACCGCTTGCCTCTTTTTGTAAGGGAAGTGGTGATTAAAAGCTATGTTTCTCACACATGTAATTTCTGTATTGATTTGTCAGCATTCCTAGAAACGGCTTCCAATGAAAAATATCCGTGTAATCATCGCTTGTCTCAATTAAAATGGTGAAAGAAAATCGTTACACAAAAGACCCCTCAGGGCAGCACTGGGAAACGGTGTTGGGTGAATGTTCAGGTTCGTGCGTTGACAAGTGGTTGTGCAAATGTGTGTGAGTGGAGAGTGCCTTGATCACATACATTGGCACGTGACTGATGGCCCTTCTTTCTTTCTCTCTTCTTCCCTTTTCCCCTTTTACTATCCTCTTTTCAGGCTTTGAGGACGGGGGAGGAAGATGAGACCTCCCAGCCCTGTCCTGATCCTGCTGTACTTCACCCTGTCCAAGAGTGTGAAAGTGGTCTCAAAGAGAGGCTCAGGTATGTAATGAGCCTTACCTAAACCCTTAGCATGAGTGCTCAATTGTCGCATGTCTCAATATTGATGATGCTACGTTATAATCTGTTACATCTGTCACTGGCACAGTTGCAATATTATACTGGTGAAGCTTTATAAATTACTATATAAGTCTTCTCATCGAAGCCTTCAAGGCACTCGGAGAAGGTGGTAAAAGGATCAAGAAGTGAAAATAAAAACAATGCCACAACTTTATTTAATCCATTCAGGTAAAGTGAAATTAGAGGAGTGTTGCTCAATGTCAAAAGTGTAAAATGAGCTTCAGAGACGTCTTCTTGTTAACAAGAAGTCATGCAGTACCAATCATGTCTTGAAATTGTAAATATTAGTTAATTTTCTAAAAGTTACACAATGCCTTGTGTTTTGGGCAAGTTGTTTTTTGCTTCAGTGGTTTTATAATCAAAGCATATCATGTCTCATTGAATGTAATTCTCAGAAGATTTCTTTACATTTGTTTATTCTATTACTTATGAAGCCATGTAGTGAAATAGCCAACTGTGGTTAAGATGACTGTGCAAGTTGAAACTGGAAGGACAAACATTCAGGATAAACAACCAACTGGAAAAAAGAAATTGTCATATAAACACCCCAACCATTAGTTTGTTGTGATGTGCTTTTTAATCTTTATTTGAAATGTTATTTTAATTAATTACATAATTACACTTATAACAGTATAATAATATTATAAAAAATATAATAATTTAATAATCTGAATCTGAACTGTTTTTATTAAGTTTGGGCCAGCAATGAAGATCTATCAAACAAAATGAAATATTTGGGATTAGTTGAGTCAATCAAAACCACAACCTGGAGGTTCTCCATTGCTGAGTGCTTTCCATCATCATTGGAAAGCAAAATCCCGCTTGCTCACGCCCTGCCCATATTCACGCCCACAATAGTGAAGAACAGACTGTCACAGAGACACTACCAAACTGGGGGTACAACCGAACCAGATATTAACCAGTTAGAGTGAGACTTGACAATGGAAAGCCCTCTTTCGATTCTGCAATTGAGGTTAAAAATAGTTATCATGCATCACATGCTTTGAAAGCTGACAGGTAATTGCAAAGACTGTTACTGTCTCCACAGTAGAAGTACTGTTTTGCAAATTGGCTATATTTGCAGTTTATTTTCCTTAATTGTGTCTTAGGTGAAGAGTACACAACTTAATGAAAAGATATACAGTGTACATCTTTAAACTTGCCCACCCTAACTCAATACGGACCGAGAGCGACGGCTCCCGAATGATCCAATTTCTAAGTAAGAGGGGTTACCAAGGGTTAATGTGAAACTCATTTTGGTTCTAAATGCCAGACAATTGAACATCAATTCTGAACAAATGCATAGGTCAAAAAAGAAAATCGAGTGCAAAAAGACTTGGAGTTTAAACTTTTCATGACATGAATACTGGTGTGTTAAAGATGGAACCACCTATATGAATCCAAGCTGCCAGAGTAAAAGGGAGATGCATGGTATTCTTAATTTGCACATCCTGTTTTCATAATAGTGTAGCAGTAGGGGTGAATTACCAAAAAACAACCAAATTTTTAGGATACTCATTCAAAAGCACATCTTTAGTAGGACATAACTTCATATTCAATTAAAAAAAAGAAGTGTGTGTGTTCGTTTTACAAACACACACACAAACATATTTCTGTATTTCTTGGTGTGGTTGTTTTGCAGACATAGTTGGACTTACTTAGCTCTTTAAAGGGTGACCTTTATCCAAGCATTAGTGTTCTAATGGCAAATAAAGAGGCGAGCTAGAGACAAAGAACAGGAAGAGAACTCATCAGTAACTTATGGGATGTTGCAAACAAAGAACAAAGGAATCTTTTATCCACTTTTTACCCACTCAGTCCCATTCAATGCGACAGGAGGGTGGAACTATTCCCAGCAGTCAACTGGCAAGAAGTTGACCCTGTGCACGTGGCAAGTCCATCACAGACACACTCACACATAGCAGCTTTATTGTCAAGTTTACTGACTGCACCATTTTATTGTAGTTAACTCTTACACTGCTATCCATTGCTGTGCTGTCTTGGTCATCTTGCCAGTTTCATCTCCTTCTCAACATATTTGGGAATATTTTGGAATGCTGCCTCATTCTTTGTATCTGTATAAAAAGTTATATGATCATCTCACGATTAAAACGGTTGAAAAGTTGATCTTGAAGATGTATGGAGAAAGAAAACGACTAAATCGACAAAAATTCAGATTTTAGAGTTTCACTTCCATGGCTATTGTTTTCCTTGTGCCAGGTCTCACCGGTGGGCAGGGGGGGGGAATTTATGTGCCAAAAGAAAACATTTACAAAAAAAGGTGCTTGAAATGTAAATTGTTATTATTATTTTAAATGTAATTGTGCAAACGTAGTAGAAACTGAATGCTGGTGTGTAAGTGGCTACGCTATTATATCTGCAAGTAAATCAAAAAGATGATTCAGTCGGGTGTTTGCTCAGACATTCATAAATACTGTGAAAAGAGCAGCGAGATATAACTGATTATCAGTTTTGCTGAAAACCAATGCATAATTACATCAAATAATAAATTGGCAACAGTTGCTCACTAACAAGCTGTTAGCTTTATGGACTGAATACAGTAACGTATTGCGAGACTAATTAAATACAATATATGGTATTTATGAGCACAGCCATATTTAATAACTAAATGACTCTTTCACATTAGGCACATTGGCGTTTTTGGAGTGTCATTATAATTAACTGGGACTCTGAATCCATGCATATGCCGACGCAAGTCGTTGTTGTAGTGATCATGTTCGATTGTGCGTTTTATTGCACTTGTCAACACATGCAACTACCTTCGTTGTTGGATTGTTTGCTTCAGTGGAGTGTTTCCAGATTACAGATACTCCAGAAAAGCAGATGAATTAGGTGTCTGTTTTGGATGAATTTGGTCAAGTATTGATTGGAAAAAGTCAATATTGCCTTGTGAGCACAGGTCAGAGGTGAAGTGGCTACCGAATGAAATTATTGTGTGCTTTAGTTTGGTGCGATTCTAAATCAAGAAGGCATTTGAAATGTTTAAACACTTAAAACTCACCTTAACTTCAGTTGCAAAAAATCAAGGTTATTTATTCGTTTGCACTGCATTAGTAGTTTCTTTCCTATTATTTGCACTAGTCTAGTTTTTAAATGACACAGAAACGCTTAACCTGCAATACAGCACAAAAATATTAGGTTGCAATATGGTTGCCTGGGCAGCTGTCTGAAATAAGTGTGTAGTTTTTACCTCCCTGAGTTACAAATTGACTTTGAATTGGAATCAATGAATCAATCCATTTTATTTGTGGTATCACTTTTCAGCAACAAGACTGTTCAAAGTGCTTTACGTCCTAAAAGCACAAGAATACAAAGTCGTAAAACAACATACAACAATTGAGGAACCAGTGTCAAATATTACCTTTGCCACAACATATAGCCGCCTGCAGAATTGCCTCCTATTGTCTTAATTTTTTCAAGTTTAAAATGTGTTCATTTGGAACAGAAATATGTATTTGTAATGTGAAAAAATATTTTTTCACTAAATGAGTTTTCTTAAACACTTATTTTTTCCCTCCCTTTATATCCCCTGTTTTCCTTCCCTAAATTGAACTAAAAATTAGCTGAAATGGATAAGATTCATTAAAGTAAAGGAGATTAAATAGCTGATTATACCCCTAGTGGATGCTTGATTTTTGGTTCGTGGATTTTGGGCATTTGTCTTCATGAGAGCAAGAGAAAAAGAGCTGTGAAAGGCCTCCCCTGACTGCTGTTACCTTTTCTTAACCTAACTTAATTTGAACAATTGAAAACCAAAAGTTAGACAGAGATGTGGACCATTGCTTGGATAACGGTTTTAATGAGGTGTTTGTGGGGCATTGTCTTTCAGATGGGAATACTCTATTGTTTCTGGACTGAAGGAAAGAGTTTGGAATTTGACTCCACAACATTGTGTTGATAGATACCAATGAGAAATCACCTATAAAGGCTTTATTGGCCCTCAAGGGACCCTCGAAGGAGCAACTGTTCCATTGATTTTTACTCTTAATGTAAGAGTGGCATTCCCTGCATTGTAATACCCCAAAAATCCAGTAATTATTCAATGTCGAGTCTGCGTGGGTTTGCACTGCCTGCAATAATGACTTTCCCTAAGGTGTGCAGACTTTATATGCCTTTCATTCTCGTTTTCTTTGTCTCATTCTTGGTGCTGCTGAAATCTTTAATGGCCAGGGAATCTCATTGGAATTAGATATCAGTCGGGTTGAACTATTGTTCCAGGTTTCTCAAAGATGCTGTCTCTGCACACAGAAAAGGGGATGTGTGTATCAACCTCCTGCGTTTGACCCACATCCTTGTGTGCATATGCTGTGCTGCTGCAAATGAGGGCTTCTGCTGCAAGTGCCCTGCGTGATTGCTCAGTGGACTGACCACGGCCATGCTGACACTGCTTGAGATTCACTCCCAGGGACTGGGAGCAGCCCTCTGACAGAAATGGACTGTCAGTGTTCATCCATCAGCATCCAGTTGTTCCAGTGGTGCTCACACCACAACACGTTAGACATTTGGCGTGAGAGAGGGGGCGATAACAAGGCTTGCATGTGTTGTGTAAGTGGTGCTGAAAGATGGATAGAGTGAGTGACATCCTCGACCAGTTGTCTAGTATTTGGTAAAAAGAAAACTTTTACACTTTGTTGATGGTCAGCTTTATTCTGAAGCTGAACAAAAAGGTGAAGATTTATTCAGATCTGTTCGTACTGATCTCTTTTCTATAGAAAAATTGTCAGTAATTCAGAATAATGTGACAGTGGTTATTGAGGCACTTTGAACTGCTTTGTTGGTGAAATGTACTATACAAATAAAGTTGACACGACTTAACAATAACCTGAAACAGGAGACGGATGCTGTTTTTATTAATTCAGAAATTGGTATTTATTGTTTTGCTGTATAACAAAAAAAAAATACTTTTTTTTGCTACAGTTTTAGCTGCAAGAGGCTAAGGTATTTGTCTATTTTTGTTTGTAAAATGTCTCACAGCCAGTTAGGTTGGCTGAAGAGCATCTATAAACATGAATTTTAAAGCATCACTGCAAACACGATTGAATTTAGAATTAATGTGCTAAAGGGGAGATGTAATTTTACTACTTATTGCAGAAATGTTGCATTAACATTTGACAAACTTACGCTTTGCATAGCTTGGTTGATGCGCTACAAACAATATGATGGAAACATGTCTAATTCATATTTTCTATTTTTTCCTTGAGACATTTTTAAAAAAAATTTGTTCAAAATGATCATCACTAATGGATGAAAACATAGCTGGTCTGGAATATTGCTTTATAACTTTGTTCTGCTTTTAACCTCTCCACAACTTTATCCGAGACTTGTCCAGATAAACTACCATGATGATGAATCTATTGTAACAAAAGGCAAAAGGCTGCTCGCTCTTTAATATTTTGAAAGAAACCTGTGATCTAACAAGATGGCCAAGAAATAAAATATTTTAGAAAAGTGTTCAGGGACCTTTTTCAGTCATATTTATAAACAAAAAAATATTTAAAACCCTTTAATTCTTTGTGACTTCATATTCTTCACTGTTGTCATTTTGAAGTGCGTTGGTAGAAAGCAAAAGGACTTCTCCTTTTTGTTGAAGATAACCAATGTTCAGAACTGAACAAGCGTTTTCAATGAATAATGAAATATCGTCGAGAAAGGAGAATCAGTCTGATTCCACAGTAGCAAGCAGGAACTTCTCAAACTGAAATTGAGCCAACAGTAATAAACTTGTACTTCTCTTTCCGTCACAAGTCAAACTGCTTGGCAAAGACAAAATCTGTTCTATGAGCACAGCACATAACTGTCTATCAATCACAGTCGCCTCGTCAAAAGGGGAATTTTAGTGCTGTGCCATGAGGATGAGGCCCAGGAAACAGTTTGTGTTGTGTTTTACCCCAGGCTTTCTAGACAACAGCTCTCATTATGGGCTACACACAGATGCTGCTCTTTGCTACCTCACAAAAACAGAAGTTATAAAAAATAACAAAAGAGAAATCACATTGATAGGATGCTCTGAATGCTATTTTAGTTAAAATTGTGTCTTGTAAACATACCTCTGCAAACTGTCTTTACTGGAGCTTTTTCAAATGATCCACTTTGTCTGTGGAACATCATCGCACCGTACAAGACCTGTAATCTGAATCCTTCATTGAAAACGTATATTTTGAAAAACATTTTTTTTTTTTTTAAAGTATACCTTCCTCAACATTGAATGTTGCCATCACCTTAATCTTTAGCTCTCTTCAATGACTCTTTCCCAGTTTCAATTTGAACATTTGCTGGGCCTCTCAAACATATTTCAATTGCCCTCATTTTAAATCTACCAGGGCCTTGGATCTTTAACTTAATTTGCAAGAGGCACTTAAGTGAGAAATCATTTGACATAAGCAAGTATAGCCTTTTGTAAACACAAAATTAAGAACTAACTTAAAACAGATGAGGGGAAAGTTGGTAGTGTGCCTGGTGTATTTGCACAGTCAATAGTTGTAAAGATCTATTTTAAACAGCTGTTTAATTAAATTTTCTGTTTGAGAAACACTAAGTGCCATAGTACTGAAACAATTATGGATGCTCACAAAGTGCTACTAGCTGTGACTGTGGCAAGAGCCACTGCAGTCAGCTGTCTCCGCACTCTGTTTATGACAGCTTATTGCCACACAGTGCTGGCAGCAGAAGACATCAGGGACATTTGTGTGTTTGTATGTGTGTATTCACTGTCTGTAAGATTTCAAATTCATGTGAGCTATAACATCCAGACCTTGGTCCCCTCGTTTCTCAAAGCAGGGATAAAGAAAAAGAAATGATGTGGCCGATATTCTAAATGACTCTGCAAAGTCTCGTTCCAAATCTCTGATAAGAGTGTGCCATAGATAACAGTAAATCTGACATGGCCCCAAGGCAATGTGGGAGATGAAGTCCATGGAGAGGATGCTTGAATAACCACTCGATAAGCACGAGGAAAGGAATGCAAAAATCCTGCCCGTCTGTCAGTCAGTTAATTTATTTGTCAAGGTTCTCTCGATTCATTCCACAAATCACACTGCAGCAATTTCTCTGACACTTGAAAACTGAAATGTGCTTCTCTATACATTTCCTCTGTCAAGCAGATGAGCTAAATGACATACACAAATAAGATGTAGAGAGACCTTGTCTCTGCTTGTCATGCTCATCTCATTCCCCAAAGGCCTCCGAGATGCTTGTATTGAGCATTCATTCCCCTCAATTCTAGGACAGGACATGAGCCTAATAGTTTATTGACGGATCAACTCTCTACTTTGACATCCGTACACACCAATTTATGGCTGCAGTCAATCGCAAGCAAAATGACTGATCACGCTGAAACTTTAACTCAATACGCCTAAAATTAAACAACATTCTTGATTCAGCTGCTTTCCATTCTTATTGTTTGAAACACAGCGCCAAACTGGTTGCATTTAAAGTTCACTAACAGCGCTCTAACAGTGTTGCATATCTGGTATGGAAAAAAAATTCAAATTTAGAAGAATCACACCTAACCATCTCTGTCATTCACATATGGTGGATTGCTACAAAATTGACTTTAAAACTGCTTAAATGCTGTTGCGATGACCCAATAATAACAGTAACTGATCTAATAAACAGTATTTCAAATTACTTTGTCACATATTCAATCCAGCTCAGCCATGTTTTGCTTTAAATCACAACATTATCTGATAATTTCCTGATGATTTCCTTAGAATTTTCAGAATTTTTCCATATTTATTTATTTGTGTTGTCTTGCTTTTTGCTGATGTTTCTACAAACAAGCTAGCAGATTTTTTATTTTATTTTATTTTTTACATAATGTAACCTACATTACCAGTAGGTAGCCATAGTTGCATCATTCAAGACCTGGACTAAACATGATGTATTTCATTTTATGAGGTGGACTCACTACTTTATATGAGAAAAAAGTTGCATATTAAATAGGCATTAAGTAATTGTAGACCACCACAAAGTTTTATGAGGTTGTTTTGTATCCAGATATCAGGGCCTGAGGTTTTCTTACTGGGTTTGTTTTATTCCCTTCAAAGGAGACAGCCTGAAGTGACAGACATTAGTCCTTTTACTTTAAACTTTACTCTAATTCAAAATTCATAATATTCTTAAATACTGACCAGTATCTACAGCATATAGATATTTGACATGTCTGTCATGATATGTGATAACTAAAACTTTAAAAAAAGAAAATCAGTTGGCTTATATTTTGTATCTATTATCTCATTGTTTGGTCTATTTGTGCCCTAAAAGCTATTGTGTGGCTTAATGTCAAATTTGTCTTTATGTGGAACCTATGACTTGTCAGCACAGCCTGGTTTCTGATTAGTTAGGCTTATAATTATTCATCCCACAGCAAACGCACTTTAAAACTGTGTAGGTGTGTTAAAAGAAACACTTTAAAGATTTGACAGGAGATTACTTTTCTCAAAATGCATTCATTTCTTTTCATTTTGATCCAACTAATGCGTTTTTTGATACGCCAGCATACATCGCAAGACCAGAAACTGTGTCACAGTGGCTTAAGAATTCCAAGCTCATCATTTTTGCACGTCTGTCCTCTTAAGCAGAAATTACAAATCAAGAATGTATTGACAGGTTGAGTCACCTTTGCTATTGTGCAATGCATCCGTAATAAAAGAAAGCAACAGAGCAAAAGATTTGTGAAAATGAGAGGAAATGTCCATGCTGTTTTGTCCTTGCATAGGCATATTAAAATTGTACATATCAGGGATTGTACTTGTAATGTGAATGATAAATAAAATCCAAAAGGAATGCATTGTAGATTTTTGTTTGTTTCCTGTTTGTTCACACCAACTCACTACAGAGGCAGTTCTGGCCTGGTCAATACCTCTCTGTCTAAATGATGAGAAATGACCTGCACTGCAGTAACACAGTGCCAGTAGATTGATCACATGCAGACTACTTGAGATCGAGTGGCTTTCTTTTTTTTTTTTTTTTTTTTTTTTTTGTAAAAAGCCTGAGCACATCTGGACGATGTGTTGTGAAAAAATGAATCCGTTTCGTTTGCCTGATTCATGAAAACTGCTCAGAAGAGGAAAATGTGTATTTAGGAGAAGTTGAAGAACTATAAATCAGCTTTTTCAAGGGGATGTTTTTCCTCACAATGTCACTTTTTCTGACAGCTTAGATTTCTAGATGACAAGAAAAGGCGAGCTCAAATAAAAATGAAAACTACTTTACTAATTTGTTTTGGCCCACTAGGTTTCAACATGTTTTATTCAGCTAGCTCTTCAGATTGTACAAAAGTAAGTCCCCTTTTCAACTCAGAAGATATCAGGCGCTTTATTGTTTATTCCCTCCCAAGTAAAAATCATGCAGAGTGTTTCAGAAATTCTGAATGTTTTTTGCTATTCCTTTTTCTTTTTTGCTGGAAACGGAGAACCACCGAACGGAGGTTCGGCGGTTCAGTTCTTATTTAACTTAGAAAATTGAAAATCAAAAAATTATGAAGCACCCTGTATGTTTATTTTATTAACTTGGACTCGTTTATTGAATTGGAGTAAGTGTGCTGTCTGAAAAGGGACATTTAGGAGTGTTTGAATAAAATGTTACTGGTTTACTTATACATCTAAAATAATGTAATTGAAACAGAGATTATGGCTTATCTCTTAGCCATAATCATGTAAGATGCAAGAAACAAATGTTTGGAATAAGTGTCACTTTCTGAGATGACTGACAAGAAATATTGCACTTTTATGCTATATAAAATTTTTTTGAGGTATACTGGTGGTGAGTGTTAGTGTGTCGTTGTTGCCCTTACAAGGTGTCAAGGGAATAGTGAGGGTTCTTTTTGCTGTATACACATATTCCCCTTAAAAGACATACCTCACAGAAGAGAACTATGACTGTCTCTTAAAATCTTCAGTGAACCCTACAAAAGACAGATTTGTAGCACCTCACAATGAGGGCCATGAAATTAGCTTTGTTACAGTAGAATGAAGAACAAAACAGTCAGAGAAGCACACATTCTTTCTTTGCAGTCTTTTTTTTTTTAATGCAGATGCCTAACCACTGACTAATTACCATCATATTATAGTTATTTAACTAATTGCAATCTGATTGAGTTTATTGTTAGATAATAGATCTTTGCCAATTTGTCCCTCATTTAATCCTTGTTCATATCAGATTGACTTTGAATTAATCATCACGTAACCATTACCCATGTACAAAAATGTCACAAGGAGTTCATCACTGGGTATTGATAACGTATCAGTTCCTGAGTCATTGATCAGTTATTTATTTATTTAATAAATAAAGACGGGAAGATTTTGAGGCTTTCACTTTGTGAAATAGTAACATGAATATTTAACTAACATTAATATTAGTTAAATATTGCTCAACTAATATTTAGTTGAGCAACAGTTTGTCTTCACAAGACTAAACATCGAAGTGTAAGTGTAGCTTTATGGATGAACCGGAAACATTTATTTCACATCATCCCGGTCTCAACAAACAAGTGCCAGAGCGCATTGTGACTTTACATACCAGGAAGATGAGTTTCTGTGACGAATGCAGGTGTCACATCTTGTCACTACCATAAACACAAAAGCCATAAATGTCTGGGCAAAGTGAGAGTTCATCTGTTAAACTGCCTGAAGATGAATACATAAACCAAAAGCTGGAGTATAGACAATTTTATAAGCGTCTTTGTGAGACTGCCTCTTTATTATTAAAGCAAATATAATTTTAGATTTTTGTGTAGCTTTTCTTCAGGTTATCTTAGAAAGTGAGCTATTATTATTACAGGTTAATTTAATAAACTACAGAAAAGTAACTGTTAGGGACGCTCAAAGATGAAAAATTGGACTGATGTTGATATCCAATAGTAACACTGGTGTTATGCCAGATTTACCAAATTTTTATTCCATCATTGTTTTTTATCCAATTAATTGATTAATCATAAGAGTAATCAGCAGATTACTGGATTACTAAAATATTGGTTTACAGCTAATTGAGTGTAAACAGAATCTGATGTTAAATCTATGCTTATTCATGTAAGTTGCTGCCTTGCTCAGCCCAAGTTTGGCCTTTCAATTTCATTATAAATATTAAAAATCAGCTTGACAAATCCTTAAATTAATGTTACAAAACATTTTTGACTGTCTTTTCAGTGTTGATGCCAGGCTTAAAAAATTCATAGGCAGAGGTAACTGAGTCTGTTTATTTCAGAGCTTGAAAAGAAGGGAATTGTGGTGAATATATTTATGCTCCCCACCATCAATTTATTCTTTATAATCACGACTGAGGTACATCTAAATTTAAATGGTGATGATGATCAGAGGCCATTCTCTAGTTAAATAATGAACATGATGCTTTAAAATGGCAGTTCATGAATTAGTTGGATATGTTTTTGTAGTTAGTGTTCATTTGATTATGATGTATATGTTGATTATGTCTGTATACGTCTCAAACTAGGGTGGTTCTAAGTCCAAAAAGCTTTGAAAGTGCTCTGTTGATGATGAACCACTGAACACTGATTTGCAGACAGGTTTTCCCCTGTGAGTGCTCTTCCTACAACATAAAAAAACACCATGGCCGTGTGAGCCATTCTACAAAAAGCTTCTGGTTAATACTTGTTGAAATTTCAATCTGTACAAAGCTAAGTGTAGTAGATGTTTTCAGCTGAGGCATTATGAGAAGAAGACAAAAACAGAAGTCTGGAAAGGCAGAAATTACTTTGACTTTAGGGCAGTTCTGTTGTTTCAATTCTTTATTTTACTGCTTCTTGTACTTCTTGGGGATTTATCCACTTTTTGCCGTTTTCAGGTGAATTTTTGGGGGTTTAGGATGTTACAGAAAAATAAGTTACAGAGGCTGGCCACTACTGCCTAAAATGTAGAAAATTGTTGGGCTTTGACCAAAGTGCTTGTTAAATAAACAATGGTACTTTTACCCCAGCCTGTGGCAAGATGCATAATTTTTGGTAACTGGTCTTTCCTGTCAGTCTCTGGTCAAAATATGCGAACCACTAGTGCTGCTAAAAACTCTTTGCAAAAAAAAAATAGAAAAAAAATAAATAAATAAATGTTTTGCTTTCATAACATATTTGAGTCCAATAAGTAAAGCATGTCTGTGAACTTCATGTTTCATTTATGTTGGCCAGACCACATTTCAGGGATGCACACATAAAGTGCACACATCTGCTTTGAAGGGTTAGATATATTAAATAAAATGCTCTGCAGTTATTTTTATGGTACATCTCCCAATTAAAGACCACCACAGCCTAGTAATTATTTTCCTCAATTAATCTGCGGTCAGGAGAAGCAGTGTGTGTGTGTGGTTGAAGGCTGCTTACTCCTAAATGTACATGTGATTAGTGAGATGCAAACTGTAACATGTTTGTTCTGGTCTCTGCTGATAATGAAGCAATTTTCCTTGGCAATAAATCATGTTAGTTCTATATAAGAATAAAATATAGCCTTTGGGATATTCTATGGAAGTGAATGTGAATGCTTAGATGGGTGGGTTTGAATCTCCTGCAGAAATTTTCTGTCAGGTAATTAAATAATGATGAATGAAGACTGCCTGAGACATCAAGGCAACTTTTTCTGCAGTACAATACTGTTTTACAAGTACAATGTGTGGGATTGGGAAAGGCTTGTGTGATTTGTAATTTTTGTTCAAACACTGATGTTCCCTTTGTTTTCAAAGAGAAAAACTAATATTTAACTAAGTTGACTCACTTAACAAGCTAAGTTAAGACAAAAAAAATTAGGATCTGATGATGATTTGATGGGGGATTGGGATTCAAGTCTAAAGCCTAAGCGACACTATACTAGACATTCTTTAGATTTGTGTTTTTCCTCTTAGATTTGTTCAAGTGATAGAAGCTGCAAAGCCTATACTCCACAAGTGTGTCATGCTAATGATGGCAATAAAAAATTAAGAGATAATACTCAGGATGGCTAAAGCTTTATTAGGCTAAAGATAATAAGAAATTGCAGCTCTTTTACATCATTTACCATTTAATGTCAAGCACTGCTTCATCTATTACCTGTAGAATTGAATGGAAACTGAGTTTGAACAAAATGGGAGGGATGAAGTCAGTAAGCCAGAAAAGACAAAGTAAGCCTATGTATTGTAATTTTTTAATGTTTAAAAGAAATTTCATTTTAGGCATTCGCATAGATAAAGTTACTAAAAGATGATGCCTTGCAAAATGTTACACAAAAACTGTCCAAAGGCAACACTTATAAGGTTATCCTACGCAGGTTTGAATGTTAAAAAAGTTAGAGTTGAATGTTAAAAACATAGACTCCGTTTGGCACCATGTTATGAACCTAGGTCAATGTTGTTGTGGAAAAAGTAAAATTCATGCAACAGTCAGAGTTGTGCATCTAGAGGGGCGTACAAGAGCCCCACTGAAACACTCAAAAAGATTTATTGGGTACAGAAATAAGTGTTTTCAAGTAATTCAGAGGCAAAGATAATCCTCCTTCAAATATAATGGAACGTCTGTAAAAAAGAGCTACGTCAAAAAGGTTGTTGTACTGGATTTGATTATTACTTAGGATTTCTCTATTTGCACCATCTTAAGATTTCATTTGTTTTCACTAGAAATATGGAGTCACGTTTGATTGTTATTTGACAGTGATTACAATGTATGACTTTGGAAAACCCAGAGGTTACACCGCAGGCAGCAAAACAACAAAGACCAAAATGTTAGGAACCCCTCTAGGCTATAAAGTAGAATTACTCATAGTCCTCTGTCATCTTCCTCTGGTAAAGGTTGCTGTTATTAGACCTTCAGAAGCACATGCTTCCAATAAGTACACAAACGCACATCCTCAGTTGTTATGTGCATCTCTCTCTATCCCTCATTAGGTAAAAACTTGCAAAAAAGTGAACTGCATGCAGAGAGTATGACTTTGTATGCAAATGAGAGGAGCCTCTGCCTCTACACTGATGTGTTTGTGTTCTTCTTAGCCTGGTTGTGCTTATGTGTATTTTAGTTTTTTTTTGGCAAATGTAGGGTGATTTCTAGGATAAGCAGTTCTTTTTTTTTTTTTTTTTACATATCATTAGTAGCCGTGCAGTGCAACCCCATCACCCTGACAACTACATCTCTTCTTTTCCCTTCTGCTTATCACCATAACAACTAATCTACCGTAAATAGTGCTTCCTCCCTGTCTGCCATATCACATTCTTTCTTTCTATCCACCTCTCTCTCTATCACTCTTTGCTTCATTCATTTTTTTTCTTTGTGTCTCTTTCCACTCATCTTGTTGTCACATCATTGCCGTTGTCATTCTTTGCCACCATTTCTTCCATTTTTTTTTTGTGTCGTTGTGCAGTTCAGAGCTCAGTTCCCCCCCTCATCCCACTGCAGATGTGGATGGTTCTGATGGCTGCACAATACCCTTTCGGCTGCCTCACATTGTCAAGTGCCTGAGTTCAAGCGACGATCAATACAAAAAAACAGCTCAAACAAGTTGTATACAGAAAAGTCCCTAAACCTTACATTGATTTAATACTTTAAAAATATATAAGCTTAAAAATACTTTCCAAAAGCATCCTTTGCATACCTGCATACTTGAGTCTTGTCGATCGATGTGATCTTGAATGGAGGTTTGTGTTGAAAAGATCCAAGCCTTTGTGTTCGACCTGAATGTGTTATTGACAGTGGGCCTGGCCTGATGACTTGATTGGGCTACTGTGCTCAGGGATTAACTTGCCGGCCTGGCAGGCTTTTACAATCAAAGACCGAGCCGATGGTCTGTTTGGCTGAGTTGCTCTGGGATTGACTCAACAGCCGGATGTGTTAATTCAGAGTTATCCCAAGGTTGAGCAGGTTAGCAAGGACTCACAAGCTGTTTCATAGTTTATGTTGACAATCTATATTGTGATGTAAAGGGAAAATTAATCGTATTAATTTAACCCAGATTAATTTATGCTGTTGAGACAGAAGTTGGATAGTTTTGAGACATTGGGTCTCAAATTGTGACCCGGTTTGTTGGGATA
The DNA here is from genome assembly GCA_010277075.1 of Poeciliopsis retropinna. Classification (NCBI taxonomy): domain Eukaryota; kingdom Metazoa; phylum Chordata; class Actinopteri; order Cyprinodontiformes; family Poeciliidae; genus Poeciliopsis; species Poeciliopsis retropinna. The sequence goes on along the minus strand of VMRM01000012.1, from coordinate 14,303,127 downwards.
AAGACGAGGGTAGAAAAAGAGTCCTTGTTCTGCAGACCATAATTTTGATCTGCATACTAACCCTATGTAAGAAAAGTGGGTTGTGCTATTGATTTTAGTTCAGTTTTTTGATTGTTTTTTTTTTTTTAAAGAAAACATTAGGCTTGCACATGCTAAGTAGTTAGCCAGGGTTGCCAATTCTTATTCTTTGGGAGTAAAATTCAATATTTTGCTCTATTTCTTATGCACCCATTACCAGAGAATCTCTCTAAAAATGGAAAGCGCTGGCATTCAAAGCAAAATAACTTGCACACTAACACTTACATTACTGTCTTAAAGAAATATTAAGACAGTAATATTAAAGTAATATTGTACATAACAAGAACTTAGCTTGCAGCCACAGTGGAAGGAACTTGCTTCTTTTTATTGTGATGCTGATGTGACTCGTGCAACTCCATGTAGGAATGTTAGTAACCCCAAGTTTCTGCCAGTAAGTTCAGCTCTCTTATTTGACCACTGGTCATAAATTAAGTAAAAACAGGCAAAAAAAAGTTTTTGTAGTTCAGATTTTCTTGCAATCACTTTTTAGTATTATTATTATTTTCCCTGTACTGACTAGTTTACTCAGTGATTTACCATGTTTAGTGAGCTCATAAGTTCATGTTGTCAAGACCAGTTAGTCTATATTATTTTGATGTGCAGAGCAATGTTTATGTTTGGGGATTTTTTTTTCTCAATGCAGACCTTTAAAATATAAAATATAAGCAATTTAATTTTAATAATTGTTTAGTAGTTTTATAGTTCTATAACTATCTTTGATGGTTATAACTTTAGACTTTGCACACTTTGACTCATTTTTAGGTAAACCCCATGTGCTGCGACTATACCAAAACTCAGTAATGTTGGGTAAATCGACCAAAGCTGGGATTAAATATTACTTTTTTTTTTTTTTTAACCAAGCAGTTTTTTGCACGTGAGGTCAACATTGCTTACCTCTGCTGCATTTCACATCATGTTTCTTTGTTCATTACGATCATCTCCTTTGCTCTTTCCACTCATCCGCTATTCAAAGCTCAAGGGAAGCCCTCCTGGGGCCCTCTTATGCAACTACCACCCACTCGCTCTCCTGGATATGTGCATGTGCAAAACACAACGTGAGTGTTAAGGTGGGAGGAGAGTTGATAGCATTGATTTACACAAAATATTACTTTCATCCTTATGGCTGACAGCTGAAAGCTTGATTACTGTCCTCTCAGATGAAAAGTTGGGACAGGCTCATTGTGTTTAACTGGCAGCACATCAAAGCTAAACACAAAGTGATAAAGAAATGGAGAATACCGGTTAAAATCACTTCTGAAATAAGACTTTTAAATTAAGCTTTTACCCCACATATTCAATTCCTATCACATCCTTTTGTCTTGCTGAAACATACCTGGCTTACAGCAGGGGAGGTCGCAGCCGGCTCCTGCTCTTAGCATAGGCCACATAGACAGTTTTCTAGAGCACCGGTTCCTGAAGGGGGCGCTGCTGCAACAACTCACAAAAAAGTTGTTGCAGCAATCAAATAAATAGCATTAATGTGCAGTTCTGATTGATCTTTTCTGACGCTTTGTATTAAAAATAAAAATCCACCCCCTTGTGCTTTGTTGTTCCTCATTCTGATGGACCTCCCACCACTGCCAGTCAAATTCCCCCCAAAAGCGAATTTAAATCTACCTACCGTTGTGCAACAGCCATCTGATAAGGTAAAGACATTTTTAAAAGGTAAAATTTGCAGTACACCTGGGAGTGAATGATATGTGTGCATTATTCAGAAAATAGTTGGTTGTTGGTAAATGACTGGCTGCTTAATAATGATGCCCTAAGAAACTATATGTGTGCAATATGTTGCAATGTCCTTTATTGAAAATACCCTTAATCTTAAATGATATGTGGAGCACATCAAGTAGTCTGCTGCGTCTGCATGTTTTACTTTTACCACGCAGTAACAGATCCATCTCATTTACATCTGTCCTGAACAGGAGCACTGATAACATTGCTTCATTTAACTGTCATACAAAAACATTTAACTGTCTTGTTGCTGAAATGTGCCGTACTTGACTTGACACAATTGATTATGATACATTTTTTAATGTGCCAATAAAATGGTTAAACTTCCCTCCTGCCCAAATAGGGCTTGAAAGCAGTGTGTTCACAGATTCAGTTTGTATTTTAATAATCTTGCCACATATTTGATTATCTCCAAAGAACTCGGTTTTCAAAGATAAACACTATTTGCTATTGAAAACAGTATTATAACCTTCTCTTACCAAGCTAAATGTTGCAAAATAAAATGCATTTTTTATTATAAAGTAATTTTCAAAGGCAACCAACAATATTTGTTCCAGTTCCTTACATAATATAGTAGAAATCAATCAGCTGCTCATAATTAAGCCTTGAATATGAAGAGCAGTTGAACACCCCAACATTTTGGGTTCAACGGGGGCAAACCACAATCTTGTCTGAGGCACCAAAATGACTAGAGCTAGCTCTGCTGCAGCCTGCATTGAGGCTAAAAATGCCTATCCTTCCCCTCTCTTTCCCTTTCCTCTTCTGCCTTCACACAGAGGTTGTCTTAAGCTACCCAGCTTAACGCTATTTACATTTTCATTATTCTACTGCTACCAGGAAGAAATGGCATGAAATCCAGCAGTGTTCAGTACATTAGACAAGCTTCATTCTCACAGCAAGTGGATTTACATAAATAAGGAGGCTGATACATTGCAAAGGGAGAGACAGAGGAGACAACAAAAGATGAGGTAAAAAAAGCACGAAAGGAGTGAGAACCTTGAAAATGCTCAGGTGACATAGGCGAGAAAAAGGAATAGAAAGTCGAAAACGAGAGGACATTGCAGCACGTTCTCTAGCTGTTTAAAGTGGGCTCTGAGGGACTGACACAGGTCCTCTGATCCACTGCATGTAATCAATACAGCTCTGGCTTCCCTCATTACCGGCTTAGATCTCATTGTGCTTACCATAACGTAGAGAACCGGAATCAAGCTGCTCATTGGTATGTGTGCGAGTGGATGGTAAGCTCATTGCTTCGTTAATTTTTCTGTTCCCTCTCATTTTTTCTACCCAGTTTTATATCTTTGGCATTTAATATTACAAAAGTGACATTTTACACCTCCTGCCATAATTTCGTTGTCTTTCATCTCAAAGGCATTTGCAATAGTAACAAATCTGTATCATAATAAGGCATGATGCAACTATAGTATCTCAGATGTAACAGGATGTGCACCTTCCAACAGGCTCTGCTTTTGTCTGATCAGCATGTGGAAAATTTTCCTAAAAGTTATGGAGGTTTTGTGCTTGTTCTGGTCACCATTGTTTCTGCTCTGGTTACATTTTCAACTGATTTCTTTCTTGTGATTGAATAAAAATGCCGACCTTAATTAGTCCAGTGATTTAGATGCTTTTTGGCTTTTTTTGTGTCGTCCTTGATAAGTTGTCCAAGGTTTCACCCATAAAACTTGCTAAGCCCAGTGGATGGGCGCTCGGCAGGCATTCATTCAGCGCTCCCCCGTGTTTTTGAGTTAAAAACATGTTAGAGTGGAAATTTGAAAGTATCACTTGACATTCATGTGCTATTGAAAGACTGGAAGATTAATACATGAAAACCCACTATAAAGTCTTAAAAAATGCAAACATTTTAAAAAGTTTGAAATAAACAAGCACAAGTAAAGCGTGGTGGCCCGCCAGGATTATAATACACTGGGGGAAACCCTGTTGTCGGTATAATGTTGGAAGTGTGGCCACTCCTGGGAAGATTCACTACAGTTCCATGTTTTCTCTGTTTGTGGTTCAGTGGAATCCCAAGCCTTAAAATAAACATTTCCATCTGCTGTTACTAACTTTGTTTCCTATCTGTTTTTGAATTTCTTAAAAAGTGAAGAACGTTTTGTGAATTTTCTAGCCAGCTTTATCCTGTCAGTCATGGTTTGTGCAGTTGATTTTCCAATTCCACAGGTCAGTAATCAGGAATGGATGCAGCTTGCACTTAAACTAAACTTTCTCACATAATGTATTGCCATTTCCTTAAGTGGCTGTGGAAAAGAAAAAAAAAGTAGCAGTTGGCTTTTAATGTTCGAGTCCCAATTAAGACCTATCCTTTTGGACTAGTTGAAAAAAGTTGGATACTTACATTCATGTGGAATGTTAGTTTATTTCCTTCATAATTTAGCTTCTTAAAGCTCCCCATTTTTTGTCAAGTCATAAGTGTTGGAAGTTTTTCTCCATGTTGTGTAACCAGTCTAATCTAACATTCATATTGCACATTAACCAAGATTAACCTAAACACAAATGGGTTTGCATCAGAAAACAAAAACTAGCAAAATAAGTGTTGTGACATTAATAGCCCTTTCTCCGATTTGAGAAAATCTTTTTTGACCTATTTATTTCTTTCATATGTATGATGGATTGCAGTGCATTCTTTAGGTTAATAAGAAAACTTACTAGCAGCCAAGGATTGTCTAATTTCTTTTGCATGATTATGTGAGAAATACTGACACATTTTCTCAAATGTAGAAATGTTTGTTCTTAAACTAGTAAGAGTTCCTTTTTTGTGTGTATTTCTTTTTGATTTCCTTTCATTTCCTTGGAATGCTAATGACAGATTGGCTTTAGAAGATTCTTAAGATCAACATTTGTCCTTGGCCAATTACGGCCACGGATTTCCCTCTTTCAGTCCTTTCTGAGTACACTTTTTACAACCACTTTGACCTCGGGACCTTCTCTTCAAAACAGGAAGAAAGGCTCAACAAGAAAAGGAAAGAGTTCTGTTTGGCCACAGTCTCTTCAGTAAAAATTTCCCAGGAATTTCCCATTTAAAATCCTTCTGAGAAACTTGTTGTGTGCTGGATGAATTCATTACCTGTAAGCTTGGGGTTCTCTCAGCAGCCCAAAGTGAACTTGAAGAAAACTGTTAAAAAGAAAGAGGCTCAGTAAGCTTTCCGAGACCATTTTCTAAGAGCGTGTATAACCTTTTTTTTTTCTTCTACAGAGCACATGCTTTCTATCAGTGTAATGACAGGAATACAACAATAAATATATATAAATCATATTGATGGAATTACATTTTTTTTAGTTATCTTGCAAAACAGGATGGTGCTCTGGTCTTTGACAGATTAAATTTTTCTTCTTGAATGTAGACTAATGTGCCTGACAGAAAAAGTTCAAATTTGTCTCATCAATCGAAAATTAGTGCTTCAATCGAATTGGTGCTCTTCCAGAAACCTTGGGGCTTGTCAACATTTACTTTTGAAGTTCGCTCCATTTCTTTTTGGTATTTTCTTAGCCCTTAGCCTGATCCAGAATGGGATTTGTTTATCTTGACCTTTTAGAGCTGCTCAAATTTTTGCATTTTAATGCTGGAGGGCTTCTGCCTTTTACTTTAAGCTATTTTTTGTTAAATGCCTCAAGACATTTATTGTGAATTGGTAAATGTAAATAAGCTGAATTGATTTTAATTAATTTATCTACTCTATTACACATATGTAGACAATTTTAATTATTAAACACTGTTCCATTGAAATCTGATGAAACCAAGAAATTGGTTTGCATCTGTAGTTTTGTATGTTACTACTTGCACAAATACACTCACCAGTCTTTATTATAGATACAGCTGTTCAGCTGTTTGTAAGCATACATGGCTAACCCATCAATCCAAGGACATCAGCTCAATGCAGCTATACGATGTAAAACTGATTTGCTGAACTTATCAAATTGGGGAAATGAATCAATTTCCAAATACATCTCAAGAATGAACATTGTGAAAATGTTCGCTATCTTTTCTAACTCATTTTATAGTAAGTGAAACTCAGTTGTTACACAAAGAGTGGAATATATTGAGCCTTTATTGTGTTTTGTAATGGATATGATTTACAGATTATGAAATTCAAAAATTCAATATCTTAGAAAATCAGAATATGACAAGGGATTAATCTAGAAAAAGGATGTTTGAAACAGCATTTTCAGGATTCAGAAACAGTTTCTGTATACTCAATGCTTGGTTGTTGCTCCTTCCACATATATTACTGCATCAGTGCAGTGTGGATAGAGGCAATAAACTTGTTTCTGTTGAGGTGATTGGAAACCCAGGTTGCTTTGATAAAAACCTTCAGATCATCTGCATTGTTCGTTTCGGTGTCTCTCTTCCTGTTGACAATGTCGCATAGATATTGTCAACAATATTATTTACTAGGTTTGAGACAGACCCATACAGTACAGTTCATAATCATCAAGATATCAAGATAACAAGAAATAGACTTGAAATTTTACAATTTGTGTCATGTATTCAAATAGTACACAAGCGTTGCTTTCTGAAATGAGTTACAAAACTTACTGAACTTTTTTATGATATAAAATCTTTTTCAGAAGTGAATGGGTGTACTTGTAAATCACATTAATGTTTGTGGGTATCAGAGGTTGTTCAGCTATTGTTGAAACCATGATTTGCTGGATTTTTTGCAAATAACCATCTCTTGAGTTTCCAAAGAAAGAATGATCTAAAAAAGTAGAAAAGTGTTGGGGAGGACAACAATACCGTGTTGATATCAGAGCGGAAGGACCTAAATTATGGAAAGTCAACAGTAGCTCGAAGTACCACTCATTATAACCATGGTATGCAACATACCGTCTCTGGTTGTGCAACTTTTAAAACTTTGAAAATCATCAGGATGCAAACTGTCCTGAGCATGACAATTAGTTCACTGTACACAAATGACCTCAACAGTCACCAAATCCAATATATCAATCTTAAAGACCTTCGATGAGAAGCTGTGAAATAAGAGATTTGCCTCTTGCAGCCAAAAAAATTGGCAGCAAATGTAGAATGCCATGATGTCAGATTAGATTAAAATATTAAAGGAATGTTGAATCCACAGAGTGCCATGAAGATTTAATGATGTTCTTAGGGCAGAATAGGGTCAAATCCATTAGTAGTAGCTAATAAAGTGACATTTGACAGTAGAAATGCTGCCTGTCTAAAGTCCCCCTGTCTATGGCTGTAGATGTGTATATTTTTAAGTCTTGTGACTCTGATTAGATGATGGGAAATGTACATTGCCGCGACTGAGCTTGGCCGTAGTGTGACACAAATCCCTGTCTGATGAAAGGTACACACCATGAGAACACAAATAGGAGGCAGATCATTGCGTACACAAAAGCTGAGTACTTTACACAAGCTGTGCATCCACTCAGCTCTGTTTGATTAGGATGGTCAAAGGTATCCCTCCTTACCCATTAGAAGATTGCGATGAGAGTCTTGAGTGTGAAATTAAAATTTAATGCTGCCCAAATAATTCTGTTGCAATTGTAGGTTTTGGCTTTGAAATACAACACCACATCGGGTCAGAGCAATCAAATCAACTGCAAATAAAGCTCAGCAATTAGCTTTGTGTAATTATGAGTTAATGTTTGCGTGATGTAGAGGGTATTTGCTTGGTCCTGCTTTTCACCCACACATATTCAGTGCAGAAAATGTAAATGCATTAACAGATTATTTTTTTTAAAGATACTTTTTATCAACGCCTTCTAAGCTCACCTATATTTTCATTGTTTGAGAGAAAGACAGGCAGAAGTGAATGGGTGTAAAAGCAATGTTTAACGTCGGAGGTGAAAGTATGAAGGACACCTCTCTACAGATGCACATCACGACTTCCAAAGAGCCCTTATATCCCTGATCATGTATTCAGTTCACTTTTTTTTTTATCCCACTCCATGCCCTGCTCTCACCATCAATAATTTAACCCAGAGGTTTCAGTCAAATTAGCTGAATTATTTTGAAGTAGCCCAACGCCTGCTTTTCACTAATGGAAGGGTGCTTTTGGGCAGATGTTTTATTGAAAAGGAGGAGGTTTTAATTCACTTTAGATTTTTGATAAGTAGTGTTATACTTGGATTATGGGCAAACTGGTTTCCCCCGGCCTAATGGGCAGGGAGCGGATGGCGGTGTCTTGTTGGAGCAACTTCATAGCCAACACCAAATGCTCTGGGGTTTAAGTACATCCCTTATTTCCCACAGAATAGGGAATTTCTGTTTCTGTAAGATTGAAAGAGACAGTAATGACCATAATTGCCTGACAGGGCCCATTCACATCCAGAATTCAATACCCTACTTGCTGTATCTGTGCCTCTCTTGAGAATACAGACTTTCATTCAGCAACACACTTCTTTTTTTTCTTTTTTTGTTTAAACACTGTAAAGAGGCTTTTAAAAATTGCACTTTGCTTGTCCCCTGTGCAAAAGTAACTTGACACAGAGACTGAATACACACCAACCTTACACTTTCCATCATTTTTCTAGCTTTGAGCATTTTTGCACACCATTCCTAACGATACCTCGTGGTCTTTTCTTTCCCCGTAATGCTCGCTTTAACACCAAGTCCTCCCACCATCAGCCTGTCGCATATGAACGATCCCTCGTGCCTCATTGGCATGGCATGACAGAGCAAGGCGCAGCTGTTGCTGGATAGAGCAAAGTCGGGCTCAGGTCCAGCCTTGCCAGCAGCTGGATTAGCAGTGTGGCCATTAGCATCTGAACTCCTGTAATAGGACAATATGACACGGATTATGCCTTCTGAGGAGCTCACAGCAAGACAGGGGGATGCTGGGAATTGGGGTAAATGCAGTAGGCAAACAGTTTAAAAAAGAAATTTGTGGGGGAGGATTATTTGATGCTGAACAGAGGAAATAAGTTAATAAACTGAAATTGCAGAGTGGACAAAAAAAAAGACCAAACAAAGTGAGAGAAAAAATAGGATTATCCACACAAAGGAAAAATCTCTAATTAATATAATTAAAGAATGCATATATTAAGGAAATGTAGTGTTTTATGATGAACTGTTGATTTTTTTTTAAAACAATTGTTAATGGATATACTTTACAATTTGTTTCGAATAGTCTTTGATATTGAATGTTTATCTGCATTAGAGCATCCTTTCTCATCAAAGCTGCCAGTTGTAATTATTAGCCTCACAAAGGGCTTACTTCAGTAAATATTAGAAAAATATATAAAAGAAAAATAAGATTTAATAACATTTTTTGGATACCAATCTGTTTCTGCTGAAAAAAGCATTATACATTGAAATGTTAAGGTAAAACAAAAAACAAAAAAAAAACACACCTTCTCATTTGACTTTGATGTGGCAATTAGACTTAATGAAAAATGATCCATGCTTGGTAAATAGGTGGATCTCAACAGAATTGACTACAATTATTGTTTTACTCTTTGGAAAATTCAGGTGTACTTAAATTCTGTCTGGAAATAAAAATAAATAAATAAATATATATATATATAATTTTCTTTCTCACCCACCTCGGGTGGTTCTTATCCTCTGAGCTCAGGTCCTCTACCAGAGGCCTGGGAGCTTGAGGGTTCTGCAGTATCTTTGCTGTGCCTAGAACTGCACATTTCTGGACTGAGATGTCTGATGTTGTTCCTGGGATCTGTTGTAGCCACTGTTCCAGTTTGGGGGTGACTGCCCCGAGGGCCCCGATGACCACAGGCACCACTGTGGTCTTCACCTTCCAGGCCCTCTCCAGTTCCTCCCTGAGGCCCTGGTATTTCTCTAGTTTCTCGTGCTCCTTTTTCCTGATGTTGCAGTCACTCAGTATTGCTACATCCACCACAACGGCTTTCCTCTGTTGTTTATATATATATATAAGACAAATAAAAGAAAAAAATATTTGTAGAAAATTAATTTTAATTTATTGTAAATTATGACGACTGTATAGTATGTGTGCTCAATAATTGCTTGTTTACATGAATTTCCATGTCAATGTAGCATGGCTGAGGTTTAATAGAAACCTAGGCTACTATTAGCCTTCAGTTAATCTGATCTGCTGTCTATCATGTTCCACTTGACAAAATACTAAATTTATTATTCATGGGGGTTTTGTTTCACAGGGGGGTTTTGGGCCAAAAAGCACAGTAATACCATTGTCATTAAAGCGACCATGATGGCAGGTACCAAGTTCTGCTGGGAAAATAACATCATTGTACAAAAAGCTTAAGAGCAATGAAGTGCTCTAAAATCCCCTGGTAGATGGCTACTCTAATTTTAGATTTGATACATCCAAGTGGATCAGCAACATCAGATAAGGCACCCCAAATCCTCCTTGAATGTCAAAACTAGCTGGACCTCAGGATCGCTGCTTTGCCTCTCATCACTTCCTCTACATTGGGACCTTGGTTTCCAAATTAAATGCTAAATTTACTTTCCTCTGAATTGAGGACTTTGAACCATCGAGCTACTTTCTCCTGATCCCAGGTAAGATGCGTCTTATTGGGGGGAAGGTTAAGTTAATGAACACGATGACAGTTGCAGGGCACATCAGTGTGGCTCTCAAAGGACATACACATACATCCACCGTCCACACCTTTCGGTAATTAACGCTTTGCAATTATGTGAAGCTTTGTTATTTATGCTGCTAGAACAGATTTTGTTTCAACTCATGATCATTGCAACCCACAATCATTAAAATGAACAGAAATAATTGCTTGAACTGCACCACTCTATAGGTAATGGTTCGACATAATGTGTGTGTTTCGCTATTTTAATTGAGTTACTGACGTGAATTAGATACAGATACAGAAATGAATTAACTTTTTGATGTTTTAATTTATGTGTAACTGTAATTTATTATTAAGTAATTTGTTTTATTTTCTACTCTGTAATAAAACATAGATTGTTAGCTTAGTTAAATTTAGTAGTTGGGCTATCTTGGTCCAGACCTGGACTACATATCTTGGTGAGCATTCTTTGCAATAAATGGTATAATTACCTCTACAGCTGTAACATCATTCTTCTATGCTGCTTACTTGTTTGCTTTATTTTGTCCAAATATTTTAATTTCCTGAATTTCAACTAGTTTTAGCAATAGTACAAATATCATGTAACACAAAGAGAAAGATAAAAATGTCTCCAGTTTTTAACAAAACCTATTAAAATTATGATGATATGGCTGCTCTAAGGAGAGAACTTAAAAAAAAAAAAAAAAAGATGTTGAGTCCTAAAAACAGCAGTCTACATTTCTGGATATAAAGCCATGAGTATTGCTCAAGAGAGGGAGAGGAGGAAGTGCCTTCAGAGGCTGTTATACACAGTCTGATCCTGATTCTCCGGTCTCTCTTCAAGCATCATCTCACTTGAAGGGAACCGATTAGCACTAAACCATTCAACAGTATCTGTCTCTAGTTGCTGCGGCAACCAAATCTTTTGTTGGTCTCCTCGTCTTCAGGGAAGTGGCCCAGCTCTGATGAACTTTGAACTTTAGATGGCCCACAAAGTTGTGGCATTCATTATCAACGAGGAAAGGGGATGGAGATGAAGACCTAGCAAAATTGAGGGTACATCTGCAGACATGATTCAAGTGTAAGGTTAGGCTATGCAATCCAAGTGCAAAACAGTGTACCATATCCTTTCACTTAATTCTGGTGTTTTATGTTTTAGCGAATATTAAAAAGCATCCGTTTGTTTTACCAAATTTTACAATAATCTCAAGTGTAGAGAAACACTACAGGTCTCATACTACAGTCACTTTTAAGTGGAAACAAAATCATATTAGACAGGCTGTGTGTGGAAGTCAGATAAATAAATTCAATCAAAGACAATGTTACGTGATAAAACAAAACAATTGTTGTGTTGTACAAAGTATATATTGGAAAATATATACTTTTTACTGCAGAAAATAGTTTGAAAACACTGACATTTAGTTTTTCTTGCCAAAAACTAATTTCCAAACCCATATTTGGATGGACTGTTGTTAAACACTGTTGCTTCTGTAGGATTTAAGTGGAGAATAATTTTGAAGGTGATGTCCATAAGAGTACCAAAGTTGCAATGATCCTATTCCATTTTTGTGCTATGTACGCTTTTAACACACAATTAAATGAGATATTAATTTAAGTGCATCTTAAATAAATTCTCCTTTTCATTAGATATTTATAATGAGAGCACGGAAACGTTTAATTCCTACAGTTGTCCTTGAATGACACTGATAAAGAAAAGTATTTGGGACAGATATCTGCAAGGAAAAGTTCAAGCCCAAGTTAACCACCTGACCAGTCCTTTCAGACAGTCGAATAGGCGCTCAGAGCCAATGGCCTGCTTTGCTGCTTGCCTCCAGGCTGAAGTGCTTGTCACAGGCATTGCTGCATTTAGATACAATGCTCCATTACATCAATAATGGATAGTAGGATGAAGGAGGAAAGCCAAATAGGATTGGACAGTTCACTCAACAGAAGATAACAAGTATGCATGATGAGAGGAAAAATGGCTGGTTGTTTGTGCACACAGGCAGTTTGTGACCGTGTGCGCGGCATTGCACACGCGGCATGCACTAGACATGCATGTGAAGGATAAGACGATAGGCGTGTGGAAGACAGAGGAATACGGAGGGATATCGACATAGTGAGTTTCTGCTACGATGGCACCATTTCACATCAGACTGACCCAGTTTCCACAGAGCCCATACATTTTAGATAATCCCTGAGGAAACTGGGTTGTCACAGTCTGCCTCCCCTGCATGGTTTTACATTGTGGTGTACAGCAGGTAGAGCCAGGGACACAAAATGAAGCACTTAAATGTACAAGCAGAATCATCCATGGTCGTGTTAAAGAGAGGATATTCATTTCCCGACCGCTGTTAAACTGTCTTCCTTTTGCTTTTCCCTCCTCCTTCACCTCCCCTTCTCTGCCTTTTTCTTTTTGCTCCGCTTGAAGTAGTTATGTCGTTTTATGCGGTGGCCATTTAAATCATTACCTTTCCAACATTGATCCAGCCAGAAGGTAATTTGCTCAATCAAGAGAATTAAAAGCCAGCATAAGATTGAATAATTCAGCTTCCAGATGAAAGGAGGAGGGGAAGACTCGACAAAGAATGATATGAGAAATGCCAATGTTAACATAGTGAAGACAAAAATGAATTCGCAAGTAAAAGGAAGGGCAATAACGGATTAAAATGGGACAGAGGCAGGAGTGTTACACTGTGCACAAGTGTATGTGAAGTCAATGAAAGAAAATTAGGCTGCATTGTGATACAGAAAATGACATACCGAAAGTGGTAGGATTGAGCACAGAAAAAACAGTCAAGCTGAAGTGATTTTAAGATTTGCTCTCAAGGCTTCTTTGGTAATCAGAAAACATTCCATCATTAACCTGCTGCCCAGTTCTTTCTCTAATTTAGTATAAATTCCCTCAGAATTTCTGTTTGCCCTTAAGATTCAATTCTCTTTTGTTAATGACATATCGAGCGACGCTTCTGCTATTTCGGTTAACCTCTAAGCAATCTTATGTTATGTTTTAAACAATTGCTTGTTTACTATGCTTGCGTTGTAAAGGCCAAAAAAATGGAGAAATGTTGCCATCGTTTTTGTTCAAGTCGGTGTACTGAATGTACTTCAGTTCTGTCCGCCCATGCTCACGTTACACTGTGCACAAGGCACCAAAAAAAAACAAACGTAAAGCATGCGAATAGATACGAAGGTGACATTTTTATAAATGGAAAATTTGAATCTCATATGTTGATGGTCGTGTTAAACTTTTAAATCATGATGAGAAGACGGGCTTATTGTGGAGCATTTTGATTGATGCTTAGTCGTAAAGGTAGCTTTTAATGTTAACATTTACAAAGATTACTTTTAGCATTATTGTGCTGGTGCTATTGTAATAATGTTGGCATTACATTTCTGGTTAACATTATTGCGATAACGGTATCAATAGAATGGGTATCTTAGTATGAACAGACATACATTAATTAGTGATAGCATGTTAGTATATTAATGTTCTCAGATGCAGCCCATTCCAGAGCACATCCTAAAACTGCTTCATCTTACAACCTTTGTACACAAATGTTATTGAATCACTTGACTAATTTCTAGCACACTTCATCATGGAGAAACAATTAGTGATTGAGCTGAAACACCAATTAAATGGAGTTATGTGGAGAAATATCCTTGAAAGGAACAGATAATTAATAAAATTGTGTTTTTTATGTTTGAGAATAAACAGACAAGTTTATGCAACTTAAACTTTAATAGGCAGTTAGTTAGTGAAGTTATGTGCAAAAATATAAGAGCTCCTGCTTTTTGCAACCCATAAATTATACACTGCTCAAAAAAATAAAGGGGACACTCAAATAACACATCCTAGATGGACAGTTTGATTTCACAGAAGTTTGATTTACTTGGAGTTATATTGTGTTATTTGAGTGTTCCCTTTATTTTTTTGAGTAGTATATATTGGAAAAACTACTTTCTACTGCAGAAAATAGTTTGAAAACACTGACATTTAGTTGGTCATTGGATGCCAAGTTGTAATGTAAAATAATGGAGCAAATTTGGAGAGATATGGGTATTTCTCAGATTTATTTTAGTTTAGTTCAATTTTATTTAAAACAGTCTCTGGCCTAGAATATATATGTGTATATATATTTGTTTCTATGAGTGATGAGAAATTTAACTCCAGTCCAAACTCAACAAACTTGGGTTGTAGTGACAAGACACATTTGAACTCTGAGGTGAAGTATATTGAATGCGGTAGCTGCTGTGCTTCCCCGTTCACACTGTCTTTGTTGCATCACAACAAACTATTGCGCACATTCTGCATTATGCTCACAAATACATCTGTCTGGGGAAAAACTGCAAACACTGGAAAACATTTTAGAGTTTATGTTTGTGTAGACATATTTTTCACTGTATTGACTCCTGTAAATAAAGTTTAGTTTTTGTGAGTTTTGGTGCAGTGCTACAACAGGCTGTCAACTGGCTCACTATTTACCCTGAAGTGGGCCTTCAAGCCATCACATCAGGGCAAACACTGTAAATAAACCAAATGCTCTGACCTTCTCTCAAGACAGTATGAAGCTTCAACCTCACAACTTCTGTTCATTTTTGTCAGTAAAAGTAATTCCAAAGTTTTCTTCTGACTTGCAAATGGATTTAATCTGCTTTCAAGCCTTCAAATGAAATAATGGCATCTTTCTGGATAACACGCCCCTGTATTAGCAACCAGGATAAAAAATAGTTTTACCCAAATTATTTTTGACAATAAATTAAAGGATAATGATCATAATTACCTGGTTGATATGTTTAAGTAGAGTTTTAAAAAAGTCTCCCTCTGTAATAAATTTTTGGATTCAGTTTAGTTGCCCTGTGACAGACTAACAACCTGTCCAGGGTTTACTCCGCCTCTCGCCCAGGACGTTAGCTGGAGATAAGCACCAGCACCTCCCGACCCCTCTAGGGACAAGGGTGTTAGAAAATGGATGGATGGATTCAGTTTAGCTCAACAAAATAGGTAGACTGATTGGATGTACAAAGGCCATAGTATATGAAGTACCCACTTGTTTCGATGTGTGTGTGTTTAGGAATACCATCTATAAACACACATCGCTTCAAACCTTTGTGTAGATGGAGTCTAGCAGCCCAGCACAGCAGCTAGCAACTGGAAATGCACAAGCACACCAACTTTGGACAGGAACAGATTGGAAAATTTGATGTAAACAACATGAAAGCATGGCTCCATTTCACATTGTATCAGCTAACCAGTTTGGTGATGGTGGTCTAAAAGGTGTGGCTGATCTTTTTCTCTCTATCTCTGTTAGATTCCGATTTCAAAGATCTTATGTTTTGCAAAAATGACTGATAAGCCAACCACAGTCATGAGGAGGATGTGTGCGTGTGTGTGTGTGTGTGGGCGTGCATTTGAGTGTGTAATGGCAGGTACCAGCTGAAATGTTTTTTTTATTATAATTTATTTATTTATGGGTCAAGTGAAGAAGTTCAAGACCAGTAGTAATCTGTTAATTTCAGATTACAGCTGAAATGTTTGAAAGACAAATTCATCCATTTTTTTGTTTCCATATTGCTGTATGGTGTGTCCTATTTGTTGACGCCTTTCAACTAAGCTCAGTTAGCGACTGTCTTTAATTGTGCCATTTATTTTTAAATCAGCTTTTTTTTTTTTTTTTTTCATCACAAACAGAATCAGTTTCAACTGAGCACATGTTGTCATTTAATCTAACTCCTCCAAGCATGTCTGCAATGGCCTCACAGGAGTCTTCCTGTCGACTTTACAGGAATCCTGGCTGAGTGTGCCTGGCTGTCAGTTTTCTGCCTCTTTCTCACCGGTAAAAAGGAGGCACATGAGCACCTTCCTCCTGCTGTGCTCCCCTGGCTGCTGTGTTCACCACTGCAGAAAAACTCAAGGGGAAGTGTCTATGATTCGAAAGCACCATCCCACCGTGTGCATGCGTGTGTTCAAGTAGCTGACTTCACCTTTTCAAATAAGTTTTTCTTGATGCTACGAAACTCCTTATGCCTTAACAGATTCCTATACAGTAAGTTTTTCCAGGTGGATAGATGGATGGATGGATGGATGGATGGATGAATGACTATAATTTATTAATCCCAAAGGGAATTCACCAGTTCCAACTAAGTCTTTGCTCATCGACCTCGGTGTTGCAAAGCAAAGACTCTTCAAACACTTCAAACAATATGATATACAACATGTTGTCATGGTTACAACCACAATTTTAACTGTTTTTATTGGCATGTTAGATAATAGATCATTGGAAAGTGTTGCATAGTTTGGTCTTGGTATTTATGATGCTGTTTGTTCACTGATGTTCACCAACATAACTGTTAATAGATTTAATGTGGTTGAATGTCAGAGCATGCCACACTTATTTCTAAAAAATGTTCAAACCTTTGTATCAATTTTCTTCCACTTCAGAATTACATGAAACTTTGCATTGGTCTGTCACATAAAATCCGAATACAATATGTTGCTGTGACCTGTAAAAAAAAAAAAAAAAAAAAGTTAAAGGAGTTATGAATATTTTTGCAAGCCAATATATCTTTTAAATATTGCGATATTGTGACATAGAGAAGAAAAATCTATTAAATGTACACAGCATGAACCACCTTCATTCTAGTTTCTATGAACATGCCCACACACACATAAAAGCAGCCTCTGTACGTTCAATTATCATCTAACTTTTAGGCCATATTTCATCCTCTGGCCCAGGATTCTCTGCACCAAGAAAGCCAGTATCAGCGCAAAGTTTCCCCTCAGACATCTCTGTAACTTGTCACTGGTAATGGACCATGAATTATGGATATGGTTCATACATCATCCTCACATTCACGCTGTAACATGCACAAATTTACATGTGAGATTAGTGGAAGAAGCCTGACCTCTAACCAAGGGCGGGATGGTTGGTGGAGGAATTGGATGGGGGAGATCTAAAATATAAGTCAATTTCCTGCTGTGCTTATCAGAGCTATTTCACCGGCGTGAGAGCAGCGAGCGGCCATCGGTTTCAAGGATTTAAACTTAGGCAGGAAATGAGACATTGGGGTGTCTTCTGAATATCTCTACAATGATGGCATATAAATGAGAGAGAATGGAAAGAAAAGTCACTCAAAATACTTCATATCAGTGCAGAAAAGGAAGCATGAGTCAGTGGCTTGATTTGTGTTTGTACGGCGCCAGCTGTAGCTTTCTCTAGTGTGATTTAAAATGATCACAGTACTTTACAGGCTGCGGTGACTGCATCAAACTGTGTGACAGACGTATCTTTTTCCCTTCATTAATCTCAATTTTGTTGTTCACGGTGGGGAAGAGGGATGGA
Organism: Poeciliopsis retropinna; assembly: GCA_010277075.1. Classification (NCBI taxonomy): domain Eukaryota; kingdom Metazoa; phylum Chordata; class Actinopteri; order Cyprinodontiformes; family Poeciliidae; genus Poeciliopsis; species Poeciliopsis retropinna. Next base: position 14,285,473 of record VMRM01000012.1, on the reverse strand, counting down.
GATGAAGGGAGAGAGGCCGGCGAGTGAGCGTCGGACAGAGTCAAAGGGAGAGAAGTGAGATTAAAGATACGACTGGCCATGAAATCAAAAATGAGACGGAGAAAGGCGTAGAAGTGAGAAAAGATGGTGAGAAAGGAGACGATGGGAAGCAGAAATTAGCACTGATAGTGAATATATAGTTGCCTGGAAGATGGATGATAAAAGTGAGGATGATGATGGTTAGAGTAAAGATGAACTGAGGAATATACGTTTAAATTGGAGGTAAAATTGCACTGTGAAAGAATGGTTTGAGGAATGGAAAAGGCGCTTGCTTTTTGATCTCTAACAGGATTATTTTTCCATGCTATCCCTTTTATTTATTTTTTTCCCCCTATTTATTCATATGTAAATGCTGGCGATGCGCAGGCAGAAAACCATATTAGAGCAGTGCTTGCGTTGAGCCCACCCTGTGACTGCGCATCACCAATGTACATTGCCATCCTGGGTAATCCTTAAAGGATTTCTGTGGACCTCAGCATCCCTGCTGCTGTCGGCTGGGACACAGGCAGCCTTTTGCTTGCACTATTTACTGCTGTGTTTAGTTTCTGAGCCATTTAACGGCTCAACCTTTAAAATATAACATTTGACAAGGTGACTAGCCGTTAGTGTTCTCTCACCGTGAATTAAAGGGATGCTTACCTGGCTAATATGTCAGCTCAAATTGAAAGACAAACAAAAATGCAGACAAGGCCAGTCTTATTACTGTTCTGTCCCTTATTAAAGTAAGGAGTTGGTTAAATGTTTGGTAGCTATTAGAGCATTCTCAGGATTTTCTTTGAGCAGGTTAAACCTTCATTTGAGTGGTAGTTGTTAGATCCTGTGGAGGATATTGATTTGGTCTTACTTTCGGATTATACAACTTTGGCACTGTTGGTTTTTAATTAGGCCATCAGTGAAGGAAAGCGGCTGTGCTCTGTGGCTTTAAGCTGAGGAGGGATTTCTTTATGTCTAGCTTTCCATGTCTGTTGGTTTGACTTCTTGAAACCAAATATAAGATTTTCCCTAACTCTAAAATATGCTGAGTTAAAAAAACCTAACGCGGGCCATTTTTCAAACCCAGTGCTGGTCAAATGTAAAGTAATTCAGGCATGGGTTTATTTAACACAAGGTCCAGGTAAAGATTTGACCAAATAGACTGGGTTACACTTTCAACCCAAAGCTTAGGCTAAGTTACTAAATTTACATTTTTATGTATTTGAAGTAACAAAGTATTCTACTATAACTTGTATTGCTAAACAAATAATATATGTGTTAAAATTAATCAATTTATTTCTGCATTAAACGATCAACATCATATGAATAAGACCATTGTAAATTAAATATGTCTTTATATTCCTGCCAATAGTGGAATAATGCAGTTAGCATTAAAGGAAGCTTTTTTGCATTTCCACTGTCAAATTATGTTAAAATACAACTAAATATTTTATTTAAAGAAAAAGTAAATCTTAAGGAATCCATTTATTGTAAAAAAATATATATTGTTTGCTTGTGTTTTCCAACAAGTACGGATACTTTTGGACCCTGATTTATGCACAGTTAAATGCATAAATATATATTTATTTGTTATATTTAACAATTTTCCACAAAAGAAAAAAAAAATATTAGTCTTTGTGGCTGCACATTTTTGTCCTTCACAGGTTTGGAGAAAAATGGTGCCGCTACCTCTAAAAATTAAATATTCCCGCAGCCTAGCTCATAATTATTCAATTTCCTGGGGTATTTAGATACAAGCTTTAATTTGTTTTCAGTTAGAAATTAGACGAGCATCTCTCAAAAGGAAAAAAACGGCACAGAGTCAACTTTGAATAGATCTATTCCATTTCATTTAAAAATATGAATTTACGTATAGATATTTCTCATTGATCAAGAAAAAAAATCTATCTTGGATTTATAAAAATGAATTGCTTTAAAGTCCTACTAGTGTTTCCAGTAACATTTGTAAAATTACGTTTATGTATGATTTACTAGAATATTGATGAATGTGCACTTTATACCTCCAACCAACATATCATTTCTTTCAGGTCAGAAAAGAAAAGTTACACTCAGTCCCTCGTGAAAACGCCTTTTCATTCACTGAGTCTCTAATCATAAACTATGCAAATACATGCAAACACCTATGATATATTATGAAGGAGAGTAAAATAAATGTCTAACCTTTGTCAAAAAGTGATTTCCTAAAGTGTACCATAAGGCGATATTTGTCACGTGTTTTACTGTTTGTGTGTGTCAGTGTCTACCCTTTGCTTCCCAAACATACAGCAAGAGCCCATTAAACCAGCTGTGTCAATTGTCTTGTAGGGTGCTCAGGGCCACAAAATGCAATTAGATTTTCCTATAAAATATTTATTTCCACAACACCTACAGTGCACCAGAGGGGCCTTTATCCACTGTGGCCTTAAATATGAAAATAGTATATAAAGTTCTTGCCTGAGAGAGCAGGAGATACAATTTCTCAGCGTGAGCTTGTGTTTGTGGGCACAGATGAGTCCAGGCACATAAAAATGAGGGCAGTGCAAGACTGCAAATTATACTACACTTTTATATATTTAAAATGGACAAATTATATTTTGTTTTCATACACCACAGGTGTACTATTGGATGTTTATTTTTAAGTTGAGTGGAGTTAAAGTATACCAATGCACAACACTGGAAGACATGAAATAACTGTCCTGATAAATTGAAAAATAATAATAATAATAACAACAACAAAACACTTCTCCAACCTGAGTATGTTTTGACTGCTTAAAATATTTTATATAATATATTATATATAATATATTTTATGAAATATGTAAATATTATACATCTATTATTATTATATTGTGATGTATAATATTACACATATTATACATCTTGGTAATTTGCAAGAGAAGAATTGAGTGCACACAACAGCTTTTTTTCTAAACATCCAGGCTTGAATATATGAACCTACACCCAGAAATATTTTGGTCAATTGTCCTGTAGCAAGTTGCAGAGAAACCAAATTCTTTTGTAGCCAACAAAAAAAAGGTGCTGGCATAATCCTGGCTGAATATTTGAACACTCTTCTTGACAAAATTAGAGCTAATCAGCTTGTAAGGATAGTCCACACATTTTCTATATTTTCTATATATCTTATAGCAATTTTGATGTGCGTTTTCTTTTCTTTTTTTATTGTACTGCCAAACATCCAGTGTTTTCTAAGGTGATGTAAAATGTCACCCTTAGGTGATTGGATTTTGGTTAGGATTGTCAAGCAGTCCAGGAATCTCCAAGAAATAAGCTATTAACTAAAACTGTTTGAATGTCAGTGTTACTGACCACAGCGAAGGAAGCTTAACATCAGATTGTTGGTTGATACTCGCTGGAGGACATCAACCATGGGGTATCAACCTTGGCAGGTTGATGCCTTCCAAGGGCATCAAGGAATCAATACCAATTTCTTGATACAAAGGAATTTGGTTGATGCCAAATTTGATTTGGTATCAACCAAGGAATTTGCAGCCTCTCACATTCATGCAACATTCCTACACAAAGATATTTTGAACGAGCAAAATATCTTCTTGAGAAAGATTAAATGGTCAGACAAAATAAATATCACCCTTTTGGGCCACAGTGTCAATTGAGCCTGGCTATAGAACTATAGCGATGTGGATTACAATCGAAATATCAAGTCCTTATTTTACAAAAAATACCACTGTTGTTCCAGTTCTGAAGAGATGGTTCATATAAATCATTCAAAATACCAAACTATCATGATATCATGCAGAGAGTAAGAGTATGTAATAATTAGCTTGTATTTCATCATTATAACTTGAAAAGCACTCATCAAAACTTTGAATATACTCTAACATTTAACCAATAATATTAGATAAACTATATCCAATCAAGTATAGTTTTAGCAACAACAGAATGATAATCTCACATATATCTTTACCCTAACTTCTCTACACTAATGTTAAATATTTAATAGACCTGATATCATTGCATTACTAATTTCAGTGAAGAAACTGTTTTGAGCACTCTTGTCCTTCCAAGATAACACGCTTCTACTGTTATCCATCTGTTTTGTGTTTGTAAGCTAATATACTACTCTCAGGGGATATTTTAAAAGCAGGAACTTAAAATGTCAGAATTCAATATGGCCATCTTTCATCTTGACCCTTTTTATCACAAGCTTTAGAATATATTTAAGTTGGACACTTGGGGAATTCAATACAAAAGCTCAGCATACTAATTACGTGTCCACAACCTTATGCTGTGGCAGCAGGGGATTAATCGATGTGGTTTTTATGCCTCTGAAGTTTTGTCATGCTCCGATGGAAAAAAAAAAAAAAAAAAAAAGGTGCGTGTTGCAGTTTCCTCTCCTCTCTTTGAAGTGCTTAACATTCTCAGCTGATCAGGCTTTTTTTGTTGACCTTTCGCGTGAAGTTCACACACTGCTGCTCGTAAATATCAAAGTGCAGAGTCCAACAGGTGAACCCTAACTGTGGGAGGAAAGCCTGTAAGAGAATTATATTTTGCACTCTTACAGTGTCTTCCCATGCATGTGCTCATGTGGGAAGATGAGTGGGTGGAGGCCAAATGTTAAGGAATAAGCAGGATGGACCATTGTCAGTGGAAAGATCAAGAGTCTGTGCAGCGAGTGTGCTTGAACCACTGTGAGCCGCACTGCAAATGCAAAAGTCTTATGCTATCTCCTGAATCGTGTGTTTACTAGATGTGCAATGTGGATATTTTATGTTTCAACTGTTTTGTGCATAGGAATGTTGCATGAATTTATTCATGTATGTGTGGGCCTATGATATTTATGCAACGTGTGTGTCTGGATGGCACTAGGAGGATTACTGTAGATTTACAAGTCGTGCTAACAATAAGCAGACCCACCCCTGGGACCCATACTCAATCACTATCACAATGAAATGCTGCTAATTCCTATTTAAAGCTGCCGCACAGGCACTGCCCTCCCTACCCTCAGGGCCGGAGGGAGAGCAGGGGGCACAGAGCGAATGGCGGGAGGAGGAATCTATGTTTTGTTAGTCGGTATAATTTCTACTAATTCCTCCTGCTGATTTCATCTCTATAAAACCTCTCGTCTCCTGTTTGTTTTATAGATGTTTATGAGGTTACTTCATGAGTCGGATGCATTTGCCACTGGAGAGCAACACACGGTAGCATCTGTGTCATTTGTCTTGGAAAATACCCACGCAAATGTAGCCTCCTTATTGCACCTTATTGGCTTTGCACTGAATTACTTTGAAGCCTCAGACTTAAAGAGGATTGCTTTCATTTGTGGCTAGCAGGTTAATGTTTAGAGTCCGTTGTTTTATTAAATGTGCGCATTAATTCATAATGTCGGCGCAGTCAATGTGAGCAGCAAATGAGGGTATTATTTTTCGTTGTTAGGAAGTGTCACATCAAGGGCAAATGTGCTGCGTTTGTGAGTTTATTCTTGTTTCACAAAATTGCTGCTTGCTCTCCACTCCCGCTACAGCTTCCCTCTGCTATCTCCTGCACAAGCACACTCATTTAGAGAAATGCTTTAATTGGGCACAGAATCAGGAGCAAAAATCTCCAGCTGCATAAATATTTTAGAGGGAAAGCATTCAACAGCGCTGCACAATCTTGTTCTGTTCTGTCTTTTTGTCCCTTTCAAATCTCTGCTTGTTTTCTCTTGCTCACTATGCCTGTATACCCCACCACACAGTAAGCTGTCCGTGGTTTTTAGTCCCTGTATTGTTTGTCTTCTTTCCTTTGGCCATTAACATGTATAATTTTGAGAAAATAATACAACTGACTGATCCTTTTTGCTAATATTCAGTAGAAAAACTTGCATGCAGTAGCTGCCAAGCAAAAACACATGCACATTTAAAGTGGCTCTAAACTGGGACACAATAATAAATGGGGTAATAATTTCTGCATTATTAATGAAGCGGCAGCATACTCCTCTTAATTGAAAAGTTCTTTTATCTTCAGCACATGCTCATTATCCCTTCCTTTAACACGAGTGTTACAACACAAACTGCAGATAGCAAGCTTGTACTTTGTCCAGTTTCATTTCAGTTTTCAGTCTTACTACACAATTGTACAGGATTTTGATGGTGGGGTTTAGGCGGCATGTGGAGGGATGGGGCTTGAATGAAATAATTTGTCATGGCACGTTGTCGTGTCAGTCTATCCCTCTCCTGTAAAATGATATGCATGGATATTTTCAAATCCTACAATTACTAATTATAACTTTGGATTGAAAATAAGCATGCTTCATACATAGTTTTTATTTAAAAATTACATATTTTTTTCCAATCTCAACGTGCAGAGAGAGAGAAATCCATCTAAATCCATATTTTCAAAATAAGCTATTAAACATATTCAGAGTCGAGTGATATATATGGACGGACGGAAGGAATTAAGGAAGAAAAGAAGAAAGGAACACAGTTGGAAAATCTGGACAATTGAAAACCATGACAGAAATAATTTAAGTAAATGGATGATTGGTTCAAGAAACCTTAGTATTTACCATACTGTATTGACTGGACTTATACTACAGAGTAAAGGAAGACGATAAGATGAAACAAGGGGAAACATTTAAGGAAATGCAGGTCAATGAAAATTGGCAATTCTTCAGCAGAATGTCACCTCAGGTACACATTTTATGCAATAAGTTACTTGCTATCCGCAGACGCTCATGAAAGATGATGAATAGATCTTCCTGCCACATAGTGAGACCGTAATGGCATTGTGTCATTCTTTATTTCCCATGCGAATAGTGCATGGATTAAGTATATAGTGCATTGGGAGTGCGAGAGACATGAGAGACATCGTTAAGATGGATGGATCACTGTGATTTGCAAATACATCCAACAACGGCTATAGTAATTTTTCCTTATTTAGGTTCACTTTCATACATTTCCTGTAATCCATCTAGTATCCCACACAAGAACAGCGTAGCACAATGAAATTTGAATATATTGTTGAGAGCACTGTTGCCTAACAGCTAGTAGGCAACATGTTCAAATCTCAGCAGGGGTGTTTCTGTGTGGAACCTTTGTGCCTGTGAATGCTGTGGGTTTTTTCCTTGCATAATGCTTTTCTTCCACATTCCAAAAAGGTAGATATTGGGTTAATGGCTTAATGTCCCTGAAGCAATAGTGTGCGTGTGTGTGTGTCTGTGTATGTGTGCAATGTTGACTCCTGTGTTTTTGAGTCAATGGAAGCATAACAGGTTATGAACAATGTTTAATTCTAAGAGATTTAATGTAGGTGATTTTAGAGAACTTGTCCGACTATGAAATGAAGTCAGCAAACAACAAAAATTGCTACACCAAAAGCTGTAAAGACAAATAGTTTATGTGACTGTGAGACTCTGTGAAGTTATTTTCAATAATGGTTCTTTTATTTTTAGTAGACTAATGTCATTTTGCCTCAAGTTTATAAAAAGTTGAATAACTCTTGAGAGTAATGAAAACCTAAATGCTAATCAAACAGATTTCTGTAATATAAAACAAATCAAACTGAAAATGATCCGTCTTATTGAATACAGCACCATATTAGTGGATATTAAATGTTTACACTAAAATGTTTACAATAAGAGACCATTGTTGCATTGTTACTTTTCACATGTCTTTGTTGCTTGGCTTCATGAATCCTCTGAACAGCAGTGATTCATCAATCTACTTTCAGCCCACCAATGAAGGACTAAACATGGATTTTACAGCAGTAAAATTCACATCTAATCCACTTTTGATGAACTTTGTGTGGACCGAAGTTATTGTTGATCGGGTGACTGGTACAGACAGCAAATTCAACATCACAGAAATTGCCCAATGGGAAAAACAGCAACAATGTTTACCCTCACTTTTGAAAATATATTGTGATAAAGCATTGCATACAAGGTATATAAAGTATGAGTAGTTTAAAGTTGCCAGTAAGTTTAAAGAACAGCCCTGGTCTTTAAACTTACACTACATTTCCAAGCTAAGTACAGTGTGACACTTTCTTACCAAATGGAGAAAAAAGGATGATGACTTCAAAGAACCTCATGTTAAAAAAAAATCTGGATTATCTTTATTATGTGAGGATGTGCTGTTTTATGCATTTATAATCAATATTTCTTTGTCCAATTAAAAACAAGAGGTTGTGTAATAATTCCCAATCTAATATCCGAGACAATTTCTTACATTCATTATTCCTGTTTTGCAAATGTTGCTTCTGACTTTGCTTTGGGCCAGAAGGTTTGAAATGTTGTGTGCATTTTCCAAAACCCACAAGCTAGCCATCAGCTGCAGCTTTCCATCAGACAGCCAAAAAACTTCTTTGCGAGGGCTTTTTCTTCGGGCGTTCACTCTAAGACCATAACAAAGCTTTAGGGAACGAGTTTTTGAAATACACGAAGTCTACATGGAATGGCATTTGTAAAATTTAACTAAAATAAAAATAATCTTCCCAGTTCTAACTCGGGATGTTGATATTTGTGTGTTTACAAAAAGTGAAGTTAATGCCCTAGCCTTGCTCTGTCTCTTCCCCCTTTATTTTTGTGCTTCTCTGGCCACGAGAGGGGAGAGGCAGAGAAGCAAGGGTGATAATGACTTGTCAAATTAGAAGCGACGGAACCTGCAGCGAGTGTAAACACAATTCAGGATGTTCAGATGACATTTTCCAAGCTGTATTTCTACTGGGGGAGATTAGCGGAGTGACAGCTCAGCCTGAATCTCATGGATCACAGCTGCACAATGGAGAGCGCTGGTGCACACATACACATCCTCTCGGAGAGAACAAATTACTGGCATTTTAATACGAAACTCCACACTGACACCTGCATAAACAAACACAAAGATTTCCCCACGGAATAATGCAAGCAACCACACACGCTTTGTATTTGAAGACGCTTTAATATGAAATGCCTTTCTTCCTGGATCCCTCCTCCCTGTTCATGGTCCAGTTGGCCCTGCAGTCTCAGCCAGTCAAGCCCGTGCATGGATTCATGTCCATGTAGTCTGCCCACACCCTGTCAACATGATAGATTGTGTTCATGCACAGACTTGACTCTATAACTTATTGAGACCTTATTTGCATACGTTCTCATTGCCAGTAAAACTCCACATGATGTAGGAGAGCAGTAGGCGTTTCAGTTGTTAAAATATTAGGGGATCCTGTTTCTTAGCGTTCCATTTTACGCATGGCCGTCCTTCTCTGCACAGCAGAGACCACGAGCGGCGCTGCTCATTTTCCGACTTCGCCGATGAAATAAAGGACCATTTACAAGGAACAATATCCGGACCGTCACATCTCCCGCCTTCCTGCCCCGACTGTTGGAGAGATACTATTGAGAGTCCTGAGCACATCAATTTGGGCCTCAAATGACTTTCTCCGGCTGGCCAAATCCTGACAAGCTTTCTGTTCTCCTTAAAAAAAGAAACCTTTTATCACCAAGAAAAAGAAAGAAAAGATGAGCCAGGGAGAGAAAGAGAGAGAGAAAGAGAGAGTGAGAGAGGGGGAAGTCAAAAAGCTAATATCACAGTGACACCCTTTCAGCGCACAACAGGGAAAATTTCTGTACTATTACGGGTTCTGGTTAATTTGAAGTCAATTGGAGAGTTATTAAAAGGGATCTGAATGAGCTGCGCTGAACTTGGTCAAGGGCAGCAAACTCACCCTGGTTTCTGCCTGGAACGTTAGAGACATTCTTGTCACCTTCATGCAAAGTTGGGGGATTTTATTTATTTTTTTTGCTTCCAATACTCTTCACTCAGAGGCCACTTTATTTGATACACCTGTTTAGCTGCTTGTTAAGTCAAAGTGAAGTTGTTGGAAATCCAACAGAGCATCAGAATGGGGAAGAAATGTGATTTAAGCGACTTTGAATGTCGCATAGTTATTGGCGCTATATGGGCTGGTTTGAGTACTTGAATCTTCTATGATGTTTTTGCTAAGAATGATCCAGAAGAGAAAATATTCAGCTACAACAGTGTCTTATTGTCGCCTGGGCTAAAATAAAACAGGACAAATTGGTGCAGTATGATAGACATTCAACAATCTCTCCTATCTGTACTCATTACCAGCAGAGTATGCAAAATACTGTCACTGAACAAACAATCAGTCAAATGGGCTACAGCAGCAAAATACCACGTTCCTGTAAGCTAAAAACAGACCACACAGACTCACCATAATGAAGAAATTAAACTTCCTCAACACTTCTTAAAACTATGCTACAGACTATCTGTCTGAAGACGGAAAGGGTCCATGATTTTTAATAGAGAGGTGTACCTAATAAATTGACCAGTATGTAATTCTAGGCTATTAGACTTCTGTCATTGTTTTAGCAGCAAATGCATCTCCCTGCTGATGCTTTCGGTGCAACCTGCTTAGATTCCCTGGGCTAAATCTCATAGCTGAGGATTCGCTTCAGTTTAGGTATTATTTCTTTTTGGTTTATTCCTTTAAATTCCACATTGCATTTGAAAATTATTCTGCCAATATGTATGCAAATGTCAACATCCACCAACAGAAATTAGATTTGCAGCAATTCCCCATACTTCTCTGATATCTTTCCTATGGTCCTCAGGTGCGGGCTCTGTGGCTTAATGCAGCATTGTTTTGCATTACAGCACAATTTAGATTGCAAGCACAACAAATATTACCAGGGAAGAAAATAACAGAGCAGGCTTGAAGAGAAATGGAAGATTTGATTGATGTCATGTATCACAGCATTGGATGGAGTTTTGACTAATGTGGCAATGAGCACATACATGATATTTAAATGTTTTTTTTTCTTGTCTTAACATAGACAAAGTAAGTAAGTAAATGTTCTGTGACAAAATGTTTGATTTTTTCCTTCATTTCCAACTAATTAATAACTGCGTTTTTCTCTAGAACTTGAAACATACCTGAGAATAATGAGAGGGAAGAGGATAAAATAGAGTGAAGAACAACACAGCTAAACTATCTGTGAAAGACAGTTTAGAGGAAGTCAAGAGACGCCAGCTTCAGTGTTGGACAGTAAACACAGGAGGATAATGTTGCATCAATGGATGAAATCAGAAAACTGATGCCAGTTGTTGCTTGGCTCTTTTGCTAACCTGCAGTTGGTAGATAATGCTAGCTGAGCTTCAACATGTGTACGGCACAGTTAATTATTTAATTACCCTTCTGTTTATCCATATGTGTGTTGTAAACATGATAAAGGAGGGAACAAGATTAAATAAAATGTTTTTAACAAGCATTTTCGAGTTAATAATATAATTATTTGACCTGTTTCACATATTACAGGGATTATGAATTATGGACGATATTTACTTTTTAAAAAGAAGCTGTAGCTCAGCAGAGAGCGAGAGGGAGGATATGAGCAGCACATAAACAAACATGATTGGTTTGTGTATTTGATTTTTCTATCCATGTTTTTAGGTATTGGCCGGTATGAGGTTCTTGTGTGATTACCTTGAGTTACAATAACAAGGTTTCATTGTATCATGGTATTCGCACGAAATAGATAAACAAAAATGTATAATGTGATCTAAATGGCAACAGTTATTCCTAATGGAGCTGGAAGGTGGGTTAGTGGGGATTAATATGTACTTTTAAATAGTTTTAAGCTTTGCAATTTGGAAGCTATTAGTGTTTGCGATACCTTCATATCGTTTGTATCTTCACCATGCTTATATTTAACCCGATCCTAACTGATTTGGGGTTTTTTTTAAAGATGACATACATTCATTTATCTTTCAGTAGTCGAGAGGTGTTAGATTTGGCCTTAGAAATATAATTTAAATTTTTATATGTATTTTAATCACCATAATTGTCATTCACTTGGAATAAAAGACCAAGATATAGAAAAAATCCTAAGTATTTTAATGTTCCTGATCTACCTGTATTTTGTGGATAAAGAGCAAAGGTCGCTTATGGTCTTTGGAGTGAAATTATCTGTAGGCTACTATTCCCATTTGCATATAAATGAACCGTGGTAAACTGTGAAAGAAGATGATTTTTTTACCCAGAAAATTATAAAGTAGCAAGACGAGAGAGAGGTCCCTAATCCAAGATTTTTGCTGTGTTCATTAATTTAGTGGGAATATGAAAATTGGGATGGAATTGGATTTCTGTTGCTTATTTTAAATGGACAATTGAGAGGAGTAGATTATGAGACTTTTTTTTTCTTCCAACTACTCCTTTTCATTCAGAAATGTTGTCCCTATCAACATTTGACATGTTAATTTTAAACTGCAAATGAAATGAATAAACAATTTTCTTATTCTGGATTTTTTATTTATTTACTTATTTATTTATTGATGTATTTATTATGCAGGTTTGTCCTCTGTAGTTAACGTTCTTAAAAACTGTCGAGAGTATAGTAGGATATGATTATGCTCCACCGTCTTCATAAGTGAAATTCAGGTGGGGAAACTAAGGAATATAGAGTTGTAAAACCTGGACTTGGGAGTTTGTAATTTGAAAAACCTTAATTTGAGAAAACTGTGAGAGAACTTAATTTACATTCCCAAAATATTGCAAAACTTTCAGCTTGCGTCCGTCTTGCTACTAAATCCAGCATTTTGTATTGTCTCCTTTCATTAGCTGGATACATCTCTGCAACCCTGGTAATAGAAGTCCGGTTACTTTTCACATTCTGATGCCTGGTATGTAATCATGTATCTTCTGTAAACATGTTGATGCAAAGAGGACTGACTTCACAATGAGCAAAAATCTTGTTTTACTTATTTGCACTTTCCATACCTGTAAGTCTTGATTTATTTATAGTTTCTGTCCTGGACACATTGTCACAGTTTACAGTTATTCCCTGTTCCACATCAGCCCAGCATAAAGTTATTTTTAGAGCCACTTTGGATAAAACCATTTTTCAAATGAATGTAACAGAATGTAAAATGCATATCCATGCATTTGTCTCTTCCAGATTTTACAAACAAATGATTGTAAAATCTGTAAATCACCTTTGGCCTTATTTCCACATTGATGTTTACATGTTCAACTTAAGACACATTAACCAGGAAACAATACAAGCACATTAAAAACCTGTTTAGGTGAGATTAACATTGTAAAGTAATCTGCTATTTATAGTTCACTTTAAAGGTTTAAAGAATGGAGTCCAAATCTTATTTTTATGATACCATCACATTAATGCCCATGTTTTATTATTCTGCCATTTCTTTTACCTTCATTTGAAGGTCAAGAAGCCACAAAGACACATTCAGGTTCAACTTGGCAGGGCACACAGAGGACCTGTTGAGATAAAGTCTAGAGCTTGTGATTCACAAAGCCAGCTGGGATTCTGCAAGTTAGGCCCTGGTTTTTATCACCTCTATTGGTGTGTGATTCAGTAATCTTGAGGATTAAGTAAGAAGAGCAAGACAAAGAGACAATATTGAGCCTAATTCAGCAAAGTGTGATTGGAAACTAAGCCTGTTTTACAGACTAATGTGAGAATGCACATTGTCACATTATCTGTGCAAAGAACTCCGTGTGAATTTGGACAACGCTGGAGAATCAAGTAATTTGCAAAAAGATCATTGTAGAGGTTTTCACCTTATCCTCAGGCTTACTAATTCTGTGAGTCATTTACCTTAAGTTCTGCACAATTACTTTCAGTGGTGGTCATGTTTCATGCCAACACTTGTGGAGGAAGAATATAATTGAGTTCTATTGTTCATAATTAGCCATTGCCACGACTTGAATTTCTTTAGCAAATAACAATGGTCTTTTTTTGCCATTTCTGTAGCTGATTATGTAAGATGTTTATTTTCTAAAATCTCATTCTCATGGAAATTAATTTGTCAAAAACAACGAAAAGACTTGTTGTTCTAAAGATTAGTTTTTAAAAATGCCCAAGAGTGCCTCACCTCAACAAAACACTCACGATGTAATGCGAATGACTGAAAAAGAGCTGTACATACACTCATCTGCAGTTAATCAAGCTGCTCTTCAGTGAAAATACAACGTTAATAAGTTGTGCATTTAAATATATTAGCAGAGTTGTATATGCACGCATTAAGCTCAGATAATTGTGATAAGTTGTTTAATCATTCATCACTGAAGTATAAATGCGTCACTAAGACCCCACATTTTATGTCAAATTCCTGTCAATAATGAGTGTACATAAACATAAGACTGGAAGTCCATGTGGTAGATTACATACACTGAAAAGAACATGCAAAGTATGACAAAGAAAAGTAATTCTCTGGATTGGATTCAGCTACAGATAATTGAAAAAGCGCAATAGCCTACCAAATATCTGACAATTCAACTTTATCTGAAGAGCAAGAATGATGAGAGAAGAGATAATTTTTATTGAGTTTCAGAAAACAATACATTGCAGAAGTAACATAATGTTAAAAATAACAATAATATAATGTTGAAAATAACAATCATGAGACATTGACTGAAGAGACACAAAACCCAGTCTGTGATTGGAGTTCTGGCTGTGGTGGGTTCACATTTTCTTTGTGCAACTCCTTGAGTGTGTGTGAGACTAAATTTATTCAAGCTCTAGGGTATGTATTTATTGGCTTGGTTTAGTGTCGCACAGTGACGGACAGGTCTGTCCTGCCCCTGAATGTAATAAGGTTTCTGCAGCGCTCACGCGCCTGCACATTTTTCTGAATTATGACGTCCCCACCTTGGAGTTTTTGAGCACCGACTGCACTCCACCTTTACCTTATATATCATGGGATGTAGCAATCACAGGTAAAGGAGCACTGCAGCCAACAGCGCTGCAGAAAGAATCAGAAGACTGACAGCCATAGGGGAATGTGTCCATATGGAAACACTTTTTCACACCATGGGCTTGTTGGACGGCTGAGCAGAATTGCTACAAATCCTTAACGTCCCAGGAATCCAGGGTGGAATAGCATGAGATCCTGTATTTGTGTGTAGTTTTATGCAAGCTGTCAGCAGCAGAGAGTGAAAGGTGGGGACTGCAGTATTCCTGCAGCGGGAAGCATTGATTTTCTTGCCTAGCATGGGGATGTGGGAAATGTCAGCCTCTAATTGAGTTGATAAAACCGTTTTGAGTCTCAGACGTAAATATGCCCTCCCGCACCCCCACACATACATGCACACGGAAATGCCATTGCATTGCACAACTCCACTTGGGATGGCCATAAGAAATGAAAGGTCTCCTTACTTATGTGTGCATTAACATATGCCTACCTTCAGTGCATGCCGAGTTGTTTTGTTGGACTAAACACATCTGCCAGTGGAAGCAAATGCCTGACTTGCTTGCCAGTCAATGAAATGTTTTTTTTTAAGTTTTGAATTAGCAGGGAAGCTTCTTTTTAGCCACTGAGGGCAAAAATGAAGATTGGTAAGCGTGGCACAGAGGTCATATCAATTAGTGGAATAGAAAGTGAATAAAGAAAAGAATGAATGAAGTCTCTGCTCCCTCCACTGATTAGAAGATTGGTATGCAGAGAGGCAGAGGAATTACCTGCTATCTTTAGAGGAAGTTCATCACAATGTCAGAGAAGAAATGATAGTCCTTAGTTCAGTGTCTCTATGAGGACAATCTCATTTTTCTTCTATAATAGTAATAATTATGTAAAGAGATTTTGTGATAATAAAAGGCAAGATTTTTGGGGGGGTGGGGTTTTGTGAGAATTAAGTCTGGCTTTCGAAGCTCTGTCTAGCTCCATGCAAGTCTAATGGGGAACGTATATCAGGAACACCATGGTGCATCTAGTTCATTCAAGAACTTAAAACGTTGCTTTAAGAAGCATCTGCCTCTTTTGTAAGAACACCAAGACAGAACAGATCACGAGAATTAAATCGTTCTATCAGAACCGATGCCTTTGGAGCCAGGCACTTTGGAGAGTCTGCAACCATCAAAAGCCACCTGTCTGAGTTGCATAATAGAGCAGAACAGAGGTATCTTTTTAGAAGTACATGTTACTGCACCTATGTGTTTTGCCCTGTAACTATTATAATTCACCACAGATATAAAGGTGCAGCTATATCATTATCGCTCTGCTTTTTCAATGCTTGAATGATCTTTTGAAGTCAGTAACAAAGTAGGTTTGAGTTGCCCTGTAGTGTTGACAGTCAATAAATTGTCTATTTAGGAATATTTTCAGTTTCCAAAAGAAAGACGAAACGCAGACAAAATGTGAACATTTTTTAAATGTTGAGAGTTCCTCAACTGCTTACCCATCAACCCAACACTGAATTATACTAAGTCAGATGAGATTTGGGAAGCTTGTATCCTACTTGCAAAAATAAACAAAAAGATGGACATTTAGTTTTTTCCAAAAATTTTGCTAAAATCTTAAAACCTGGCCAAGCGAAACATCTTGTCTCATGAGCTATATGATTGGAAACAATGGCCTTTCCATGTTGCTGATAGTGATCACGAGCAGGACACACAACAGTTAATCAAAACATAATTATTGAAACTGTATTAGGTGAACACATGACACTTGTATGTTTGCATCTACATGTATGTTTGTAAGGGAGAATAATTAGTGTTTCACATTACGACACACACACACTTCCGCTTTCAGTTTCTGTCACATTCTTGTGTGTGTAAGTGCACGCACCCACACACACAAACACTTGTGGCAAAGCCGATAGTAATTACTGAGGCAGACAACCATTCATATAGGGAATGCACGATCATGCAAATAGACACACACACTCTTTCTCCCTCACACACATTATACCTCCCTGGTAATTAACAGTATTAATTACTAGCATAGCTGTCCCTGTGAGGCTCTGTATCACTCACAGACGGCACGCAGTGGGGTTCTTATTACTTTATCTCACCACAGCATCGCCTCTTCTGTCTCCCTCTCCTTGTCTCTGGTTATACACGCTTTCTGATACACACCTGCTGGATAAACAAATGTTAGCTAATTAGTCTGAGAGTGATAGCTGGCTGTGGGTTAAAATCCAGTCGCTTGGGATGTGAAGGAGCCATGTTTGCATGAAAAAGAGCAGGTCATTTTGAAATTATAACAGAGTCGGGCTCTGTTCAGCCACTGGAGCTGTTTCTTATGCATCTTGTTCTGCTGTTGTAGCTAAAGTGTCAAATAAGTTTTTTTTTTTTTTTTTTTTCTTTTCATTTGTGTTGTATCAGCTACTCTTCTTTCATTGCAGCGGTGCTCCAACCAAAACATGTTGGGCAAACTCTCTTGTGCATAATTGCTGAGCTGGTGAACATCAAGCCGCAGACATCTTGCTTGAGAGACATAGTGGCATATTCCCATTTACCAAGGTTGTTTTGTACTCTGCTCGAATCTGATTTATATCCACAGCAGTTAGATGTGGCTGGCACCATTTTTGAGATATTGTATAGTTAAATCCCAAGTGTCACAGTGCTTGCATGTTTGAATATTGCATGTGAGTGCGTAAGCTTTCTGCAGAGGTAAAGATATCTTATACTCCGAGTGTGCTGGCAAAGTTGAGATTGAAGGTGAGGGGATAAAATGTGTCTTGCACATCATTACGCAGTAAAACTGCAATCCTCCCAAAGTGTCAATGCAATATCTCTAAGTAACATAAAAAAAAAAAAATTATCTCAAAATGTCATGATCTAACATGAAACTATTATATTATTTAGCTTTGCAGTTTGTTACTGAAACAGTTGTTTCAGAGAATTAATCAATAAAAAATAAACAAGAAAATAATGAATAGTTTGTGAAATGTGACAGTTGCCTCCAAACACTTAATGGCTACTTTTGGGAAGAAATGAATAACTTCCAAGTGGCATGTATAATTGATTAAGCCACAAGCCACAGTCGAGGGTTTGGAGTTTGAGAAGGATTTAAACAGCAGCGGCAGCATTTTTCTCTAATAGCAGTCTAATAGCAGCCTTAGCTGCCACTACGCTATGGTAGCAGATAGATGCAAATGTGCAGCAAATGGTGAAATGTTCTGGAAATGGGCACAAACAAATAAATGATGCAAAATCCTAAACACAAAAAAAAACTAATTCAGTAGAAATATGCTGCAAATAAACCTACAATCAACAATGCAATCAAAAAAATGCTGAAATCAGAGATGAATTTCAAAACAATGTTTAACTTGAAGTTAAACATTGATTTTTTTTTTTTTTCCGGTGTGTTTAATTTTCAACTCTGCACTTTTGCAGTGCTGAAGTCTGATCTTTTATTAGCAAAGTTATTATGCAGTTTTATACCTTGTATGGGTATTGATGATTCAAAGCAATTACATGTAATCCAGTTGGAGCTCTACCTATAGCCCATCCCTCACCATATCTTACCGCAATCCAGTTGTATTATGAAATAATATGTGATTAAATAAAATTACACAGCTAGTTTCACATTTTATGCTTACTTATTATCCTAATTCATCAAAAATACTCTGTAGTAAATAAATCAACATCCACTCTTTAACAGAGATATGAACTGGTTTATTAGGGAGTAAGAAAGTGAAGTGAATAACACGCTACAAATAGGCACAGGGGAACTGACTCAGTGTATGTCAGTGTATCTTTCACAGTAAATTTCCTTTTACAGAAAAACAAGGAAACAAAATTGTCTTGTTCCGTCGCTGTTATTTTTAATTGAGACAAAAATGACAGAAAAGTATGCTTGAAACACATGGTGATTGGCAAAACTTGCCACACTTTTAGGTAATATTGCTTCTCTAAATTTTGTCTAATCATATATTCTGAAACCAGATTTTGAAAGGCAATTTAAGTAACCATAGCAACTTCTTGACACATTTTTTAGACATTAATAGACATTTCTATATAATTATCTTCTTTTTAACTACTTTAACTTTCAAATTTTCTGTCATTTAGACAAAGGACAATGTGGCCCTTTCTATATTGTTTAAACATTTTTCAGAGTTCACACTCCAAAAAAACTTATATTTTACATTCTTCTTTTCACATATGTAACCTGCTATTGAAAGTCTTCCATATGTTTTTTTTTTTTGTATTGTCTTTTCTAGTGGACGGCTGCACAGATTGGTCAGTGGATTACAAGAAGTACCAGGTGCTTCAGGGTGAGGCAGTCCGTCTGAAGTGCGCTCTGTTCTATGGTTACATCCGGAGCAACTACAGCCAGGCCCAGAGCGGGGGCCTTAGCCTCATGTGGTACCGCAGCTCCGGCCTCGGCCACACCGACTTTGAAGAACCAATCTCTTTCGATGGCGTGCGCATGAGCAAGGAGGAGGATGCAATCTGGTTCAGACCTGCTGACCTTCAAGACGTGGGACTCTACTCATGTGTTTTACGGTAAGAGTAAGAAATTATTATTTTTTAGTTTTGAGACTACTTTGTTTTAATTCTGATGACTTCCTAGTGGGCTCTTGATAAGCATCAAGCCCATGTTCACAAGAAGCAGACTTGAGCAGGGTTAAAGAACATATACTGGAAGTTGGATACATGGCATAAAAAGTAAAAAGTACAATAAAATACGACAACCAGCCTCCTTCTCCAAATATCAGTGTCAATAGGAAAATAAAAATATTTGACTTTCACTGCAATATTTCTGTTCAAATTTAGTCTAAACACAAGATGTCCGACGTAGATTAGTCCTCTTGGTAAACCCTACATCTTTATGTATTCTCCTTTCATGGCAGAATTGTTCTTTTTTTCTCAGACAGTTTATTTACGCTAAAACTCAACACTGCCAGACAAAAACAACTTTATTCTTATGTTTATGACCTAGTGTGTGATAGTGACCTTGTGGTAGTAACTTAGACATGTCCATTGTTAATAGTAAAGTGAAATACAAATAGCAGTGGAGATAATCTTTTCCCATTTCATGTTACAACCACAAACTTCATTTTATTTTGTTGCGATTTTGCGTGACGCAACATAAAAGTAAATACTTTTTGGTAGTACCTAATAATAAATTAAAAATTTTACAGTTTTTTAAACAAACCTTGTTCAAATGTTGAGTGCAAAACTCAGGGAATCCCATCATTCTGTGCGTAGCTGCACTTGTAAAAAGTGCCTCCAGCTCTGTGTTTCTCCATCTGCATTTGTTGAGCTAGAGGGATTTCTCTTAGATACCCTAATCAGAAGAATGGAACATTTACCTCCCAGCTGCAATAAATTACTCTGTTTGAGAAGACGCATTTGAGGCACGTAAGTAAAAATTCTCCCTCGAAACCACAGGAAAACAGAACACACATTTTAGACTGCTTTTTATAAACAGCACAAAATTATTTAAGGAAAGATGTCCAGACTGTATGAGAAAATGGGGGGTGGAGAGGTGAGAAATCACACTTCCATACATGGGTACTTTACATAATAATGCATTAGTCTTTCATAGGGAATGCCAGAATGCTGGGAATCTTTGACTCCAAGAAAATTAATAAATGTATTTTTGGAGAATGATTTACACCATTCTTCAGTTCTCTCAACCTGAAGAGAACCTTCAGTATTTCGGTCAACAATTATTTCACTGAGAGCATCTGTTATATTATTTCCTATCAAGGTTTTGATACTGAAAAACGTTTTCAAGTCTTGTCACATATTATATGTGTGACTTATGATGGGCTTTGATTCTAAATAGCACCTGTACACTAAGTTATGAAGTCTGGACTGGGTTTGTTACATTTCTGTGATATTATTATTTAGTTTTTCTCTAGATTGTTTTGTTTTTTTCTTTTTCTGCATGATAAAGATAAGAAATATTTCAGCGAAACACCTTTTACTTTTAGCATTTGCACTTGTCATAATTGATCCATCTGATACAAATTTTGTTTACATATAGACCTCACTGTGGCCTGATTCATACTCATCCTTTATATTTATGCAGGCTAAAGTTAGGAACTGGCTAATTTCAAAGTACAATTTCTGGCACTTTTGTCTTGACTTCCATTAATAGTGCATTATTTCCTGGAGTCAGATTAAGATGCATCAACCCAGAATCAAAGACTAGGGATTAAAAAGTAAATAATTCATTAAAGGATTCATAACTTTTTGTATTTTAGTAAAATACAAAAAGCGTTTTTGGATTTGTATTTTACAACCGCGATAAAAAAAAACATAACATAATTTAACCTTACTATTTTAAAGGTACAGTAAATGCAGAATAATTCAAGTTAAACTGGAGATGAAGTAAACACCAGGAGGCTGGGTTTGTTCTCCTTTTAGCTGGAGGCAGGCACATAAATCTTTCAAATCTTACATGTTCACTGAATGACAACGGTATTATTTTCTGAATTTGTGATCAGGGATTGTTCAACCGTTTACAAAGCATATTACTGAAACTGGGGCATTTTTACTTTAATTGTATGTGTGTTCCTTTGCTGTTTCCTTGTAAATGGATCCTGCTCAGTATTGTCAGTGGCGTTTTTAATGTTTGTTTCACAATTGCTTATTTAAATGAACTGAGCATTATGTAAAATGCTGCATTTCCTTCCTATTTTATCCTGACTGGGCAGTGATTTCATCAGCCAGCCTGTGGCATACACCGACTTGACAATTCGGTTACAAGTGTGCAAACGGGGAGTGTTGTTTGGTCTTCACACAATAACCTCAATAGGATTAAACCTTCCAATTCTGAATCTGATAAATCACTACGACTCTAAGTATAACCCTAATCAACCAAGAAATATATATTTAATTCATATAATCTTGACCAAAATTTAAAATCTCAAATTGAACACCCTAAAAGAATTGTGTATTAGGAATCTAGAAATGAGTTGTACACGCAAACCTTTGATGGATATGTAAATGATTCAGTTTTGAATGATCTTGGATGTCTGAGTGGTAAGACAAAAGTGACATCCGGCAGTTTCCAGAGCATCCAACGTACACTCAGAGAGGATATCTTATCAGCACTGACAGCACTCAACTTGACTTATATTAAAATGGAACTGACCTTCTCTGAAAACTAAACCTCGCCACTGGCAAATTTTGAAAAATAATAGAAAAGTGGGCAGAGCCAAGAGACATGGCTGACTGTGTGGATGAGCGGAAATAATCTGTTAAATTATCCACTTTGTCGTTTTTTCAGGCTTTACTAGTGACTTTTTTGATTTTCAAAACAACTGGTGACAAATGTAGTGAATCTTTCTGTGTTGTTGGAGGCTTTTATAGCTTTTCAGGACAGCTCGGCTAAAGCTGCCTGTCCTGATGAGCAATAGGGGCCAAGAGCCATCAATAGCTTGTCTTACTTACTTAACACCATAACTTTACTAATGGTCAGAGCCATTCACATTCATATAACCAAAGTACCAAGCTGTAGGAAGCCAATAGGAAAATTCAACCGTTTGACGGGAGAGGTCAGTAGTGGGACAATTTTAGGCAAAACTAAAAGAATTGTGCAAAAATGTCAAAACTCACACAAAAACATAGAGTAGCTGTTTAAAGTTACCCACACATATTGTCTTATGTAATTTCCATCATCAACCCACTGTTATTATTTTTCACACAACCAGTTCCAGTCCTGGAGTCAGTTTTTAACACAGAGTTTTCCACAATACCGGATGTCTGTAAAAAATAGATGTCCTAATATTCCCATTTTAATTTGTTAACACCGTTTTAAGCATGACAAGCAAGGTGGTACAGTTACTTATACCAGGGACTTGCAACAAAAGGTCCTGGATTGAAACCTGGTGTCTTTCTGCATAGACTTTGAATATTCTCTCCTTCCATGCAACTGCTCTCTCCGTGTACTTCTGCTTTCTTCTGCAGTCCAGAAATATGACTGTAGGCTAAGTGGTGATTCTAAAATAGACCTTTGGATGTGTGAGTGTGTATCTCTGTGTAGCACAATGATGGACTGGCGTCCTGTTGAGGGTGCTTACTATCCTGCTCCCAGGGATCGCTAGAGATAGACACCAGGTATAGACAGTGGATGAATGTTTTAAAAATAATAGGTTTTTAAATTTTTCACAATTGCTACAAGATCACAGATCACCACAAACATATTATTTATAGCAGGATGGCTGTAAATAACAGTGAATTAACTTTTCTGAACTCTGTGATGCATGATTTGGTCAGCCTGTGGAAGTTCACCAGCTAATCAGACTCTTTCAAAATGTTAAGTTGCTATGCTTTTCCACTTTTGTCTCAACTTAAGGGGACCAAAAATGAAATTAACTCCAGAGTTTTAAAAAAGGCGCTCTTAACCTTTTGAGTAATTGTTGGTGATTCTCTCTCCAGCTGGGGACAAAAGTCATTTTTTTCTTTATGTCCAACTCATAGTTGGAGCTAGGATAACACCAGTTTATGGATTATAGAGTCAGAGCCTGCAACAATAAGCATAGGGTTGCTTATTGTTGCAATCATATTGTTGCATAGGACTGCAACGATTGTTGCATAGGAATGAACCCAGCAAACCCTCTGTTTGCAAACAGTGGGTTTCCAGTGGTTTGCTGGGGAACCCACTGGGAAGCATTTAGTTGCACAATATATATAGTTGCACAATACTTTCACCTGTTCTCAAGAAAATCCACAATGCAACCTCTGTTAAACGCCCTACCTCAACATCATATCTTACCATTCATAATTTGGTGACACTTTATTTGACGGATTGTGAATAAGACTGCCACGACACTGTCATAAATATGATATAACACCTGTCAAAAACATGAGTAAGTCTTCATGAGTATTTATGACTGTTGTCATTAAGTGTCATTCGGTATTACTGATTAAACTTTTAAAATTGTGTAGCTTTATGTTATTAAAGCTAAAGTTTAATCAGTAATAATTTTATAACAAATTTATGTCAGATCATGATTTCTTAGTTAATGACAACTTGTCATAACAAAGACATTTTGAATAATGTAAATGTTTATGACAGTGTCATGACAGTCTTATTCACAACCCGTCAAATAAAGTGTTTCCCATAATTTCCCTTACATGCCCACTGCTGACTATTTTAGTCATACCTACTGGTTGCAAACCAAATGGCTTGTGAGTTAATTGTTTGAGTGACTGAGACCATTTTTTTGGTGGACAATCCTTTCCATTTATAAGTGCTTAGAAAAATAGGATTTTTTAGCAGTCATGATATTATGCTAAAATGTGAGCAGTGGTGGAGTTACTTTTGCAGATGATTGATGTAGAATTTGATTTCAGTGCCCCTTTACAGACAGAACAAGCCAGGAGTGGTGATGTGTTTGAGGATGCTTGAGATGGAATAATTCAAAATACAAAGAAAAAAAAAATACAAAAGCAATGAATTTCAAAGAACTGAGATCAGAGATGGATTTGCTTGGACAGCAATGATGGGATTTCCATTGGATCAGTGTGGTGATGGCCAAACTGCAAATGAGGTGTGTCCAAAAATGAGAGGAATTGAAAGAAAGTAGGCAACCAAAACATGCAGGGCTGAGCACAGATTTGACAGAACTGAGCCTTTCATATTAAATTTACAGAAATAAATCGGAGGGCTTTGCCAGACAGGCAAAGATATAATTTGTGTTGCAAAAATATCAACCAAAACTGAAACGGCAATTGAGTTTTATACAAAGCCAAGTGAGACTATTTGTAATTAAGGCAAGTGGAGAAATTTCGAAAATGCTACATTTATAACACGTTGTCATTTTTTCTTAGTGATTTCCTGTATCAGTTTTATGAAAAGTTAGTGTTTTACATTTCTACTTTTTCTTATTAATGTCCCTTGAGGTTTACTTAAACTTTTATTTAGATGTTGTTATTGGCATACCATAGAAGTGACGATCCATATCGCTGTTTGTATTACAAATTGGGACGCAAGTTATCAGAGTTTCTTTAAAGTCGATTGATTAGCAATTGACTAACAATTAATTGTTTAAAACTTGAGCTTTCTCTTTTATCAAAAAGATCGACTATCTTTTCCATAACATAAATGGTAAAATTTTTCATACACTCTGTTGACTCCATTGCAACGAAGTGAACAGTAACTGTGTTTAGCTCTTTGCTGTCAGCTCGGTCTACAGTCAGTGGTGAGAACAACACATTATGTTGTTAGATGTGCTTGCAGTCCAGCTACCTTCTTGTCGTAGTGTGCTTCCAAACAGGTTGCTATCGTGGCTATCAAATTCATTTTAAAACTTGCCTACAAGAAGTGAATTTATTCACCAGAGCTCTCACCATCAACTGTGTTTTTTGGCATCATGCTACAATTTTTTATTTATTTATTTATTTTTTTAATTATCCTTTCTGCAACTGCGTCTTCGTTTCCTTGCCTTCATCATAACATATCATAATTTTTCATCGTACAGCTTAGCTGAATGAGCGCTTCTAAGGTGAAACTTGTCCTGTGTTTATATTTCAAAACAGAACTGCATAAAGTGCCTTTCTTTCACTAACTTTTCTGGTATGGCCCCACCTTCTTTATTCCAGTCTCATCTGGCTCTGTTTAACAATGTCCAGTACCGCCCTCTGCTGGAAAACATTCACACTGCAACACTGAAAGAAAGTCTGACATATTAGTTGATTAAATGAAGCGAATTCTAATCTAATAAATTAAATTAATCGAGATCTAAAATTGATTGACTGTCTGGATTATGTATTATAGTAGAACTTATAATGTGAGCAAAAAATATAAAATGGAGCAGATTTACTTTAATGTTGTGGGTGTTGCTTATTTTACAAATGCTAAAATAAACCTGTATATTATCTTTAGCCTCTTGCTTCAGAAAAAGGGAGCTTATTTTTGGCCTCATTTGTTTAAGTTTAGTTTTTCTTTTTAGACAGCTTAAGAAAACCTTTAATCTTTGTGTATGAAACTCTGTGGCCAATTGCCAAGGAAGCTGACCAAGCAATCAGTGCAAAACACTCAGAGATGGAGACTGTGCAGCAGAGTTGTTAGCCCAGCTTAGATTTGACCTGAATGAAACAAGTGCATCATTGCATTTTTAGGCTAATGTTCATCCTTCTGAAAACAGGATGGATTATTTACACTTGAAAAACACATGCAGGTTGAGATAAGAGACTGCTGTGTTTTTGACTGACTCTATAGCACTGACTCTGAATGTGTACTCATTCTGGCAGTTAATATACTTTAATGCAGATTTCTTCTGATATCCAGTGACAGGAGATTTCAGGTTTTCACAAAAAAAAAAGCATATTTGGATTTTCACAAAGTTTTAGCAGTTTACCCAAGTTGCTTTTGTGGTATTCATGTCGGTACATAAGCCATTGCTAACGGAGCTGTATGTAACTTGCCTTCTGCATGTAGACGTTCTGCATGTAGACTTTTGTAGACGTTGGCTCGAGGAGAGTCATTGCTGATGTAAGACATTTTTCCCGCTGCTTGTGCATCAAGAGATGTCAGGTAGCTCTTGACTGAGAAGTGCTTTTTAATTTCCTAACTTCTACTTAAATTTGGAAACAGTATTCATTGTATTCATTTCAATGCAGAAGATTTGATGATAAATTGTGCCATTTACCTTTAACTATATGTATGTAATGTACTGCCCTTGGTAGTAATGTTTAAGTAATCTTTTCACTGAAGGTCTCCAAATTTTCATTTTTCTCTTTTAAAAGACTTGAAAGCAAACTGATTTACTAAAATGTTTGTTTGTGCTGTGCGTTTGGTATTTGTGCTTTTGTGTGAATGGTTATCTTTGTCCTTCTCTGTCTGCTTTCTCTGAAATTGAAGTCTAATTGTGAGTTTTTATGTGAAGGTGACTTCATTTGCATAGTAATCTCCGTGTGTTCACCATGAATCTCCTTTATTTCTCGGCCTCATTTTTTCCCTCAGTATATCACCCATTAGGGTCTGTAGCATTTCTTCAGATTCATCCATTTTTCCTCCTCAGTTCCTTTGTCATTATTACAGTCTCTCTTTGCTTCACCTGATAAATTATTTTATAATAATTCCGCTAATGAGTCAGTGTTTCAGAGTGGGTGAAACCATGCGTAATTCCTTCCTATGATTACATTATCCCACATGTTGGGTAATAATGTGTGAAGAATTACAGCCACCATGAAGAGCTAACAAATATCCAAAGCAGCCACACTCAAATAGAATGTGACAGATGTGAAAGACACCACAGGACCGAGCATCAAACCCCCAGCTGGCTGTCAATCAAGTGGCACCACCGGCATCTTCCCACAATGCTACAGGGAGCCATGCTGTGCATATTTAAAGAGTAGATGCATCTCCTGTTTACTGGTACAGGTAAAAGAAAATTCTGATCATCTCCACACTGTGATTAGTTTGTCTTAATTTACCTACAGTTTCGTGTCCAGACAGGTCACAAACTGAACAAGAAGTTGGACATTTTTGTTTTTAGTGTGAGGGGAATCAAGTGCTTCTCTCAAAGTCTTCTCATGCCTCTCTCTGCATCTAAGTACATGAACTGCTTCAACCTTGTGGACAAGCATTCGATCCTTCTCTTAGATATATACAACTTTCACTATGCCCCTCAAACCCTTCTCTGTCAGTCTCAGTCGTTGTGCCCTTGGGCCAGACACTTCACCCACCATACCTGCTGGTGGTGGTCAAAGGGTTCAGCTGTGCCCATCGTAGCCAGCCTCGCCTCAGAGCAGCTGCAGCTACAATATAGCTTACCACTGTCAGTGTGTGAATGGGTGAATGCAGTGTGGGCTATTTATGGGGATGCTGGTTTCAAAAAAAGAAAGTCTGTTTAGAAGACTAGAAGAAGAAATAATGAAATAATTGTCACAAGAATATAAATGTAGCTTTTCCTTGCGTCCATGTTGTTCCTGAACAATAAATTATCCACACTGGGGAAATGACAGAGCTGTCCACAAGCTTTGTTGTTTTTTTTTTTCTCCTCATACAACTTGACCCCCCTTCCCTCCCCTGAACACTTCAGATCCCGAACCACTGATCTTAATAAGCAAGTTCCCTACATATAAGTTTAAACTATTAGTAATGTATATAATTGCATGGCAAAATGCTTGCTCATGTTTAGGGGTGGTGGAGCCTGTTATTGAAGTTAAAAGTGAAGTACACTATGGACTGGGGTTAACACACAGGCTCACTCACACTCCAAGTTATTAGTTTTCATCCATTGCTTTAAGATGATTTTAGACTTTAGTAAAAAAGAGCACTCAGATGAAATCTACATCTGCATGTGCAGTCCACATTTCAGACATGTAAGAGCAAAAAAGCTCTAAGGAAAACGCAGTGCAAACACACAGCAATAAATACCTCTAAAATATCACACTGCTCAATTAACTGACAAATTGGTGAAAAGGAGGAAGAAAAGGTCAACATTAGAAAACCACTTCCAAATCAAGAAGTACTTTAGAGAAAGCATGACAAATTCAGTTCGTTATTAAGAGCAAAGGGTTCCATGGTCTGGAGAGCATGAATTCATATTTCCTCTCTGGAAAAGGTTGATTGTATTGACACCTTTACAAAAAGGTCAAATGTGTCCTATTCATTATATATATCTTTTTTTTCCTTAATTATTTTTTATTTCATATCTTAATTTTCTTGATATTCTTTTTTTGTTTGTTTGTTTGTTTTAGACTGAAGTGGTTTAAATTAAGCTTTTGTGAAGCAGCAGTGAGACAATCTCTGATGTAGTAGGAATAATCTGAAATATCTGGAAAGACTTAAAAAAAAAAAAAAAAAAAGCAAAAAGATCTAGGCCAGATATCTTGTAGACCATCTAGATTTGTTTGAATTAATTTACAGTGCTGTGAATAAGAGTTTGATCACCTACAGGTAGCTTTTTGACCAAAAATGATGATTAAAAATGTTTCCAGCTTGCCAAAAATACTGTGATTATTAACACTTAAAAAAAATACAGATTTATTTTGTGTAAGCTGCTGAAAACAAAAATGGATTGTATTGGAAACTGCGTGTCCTGTGGAAAAACTACTGCAAAAATTCAGAATAAAATATTATGTTTAGTCAAAGGTGGTGGTATTGTAACGGTCTGAGGCTGCTTTTAGGACTTTGTGCTTGAATTTTAACATTTATTAAAGGATGAAGATCCCTAGTTATAATAGTTATTCTAAACTATTAGTGACAGTTATCACCTATAACGATACAAATTGTAATTATGATTCGGAAGTAGTTACTATTTTCAGACATGGCGAGATTGGTTTGTATATTTTATTTTCATTAGCAAATTAAATTAGACTTTAAGAACAAATAGTTGTGCTTATTTCACTTCTTTTTGTGTGATTTCAAGATTTGCTTGATATAAAATATAGTGAGAAAAACAAACATGAGAAATCTGAAATTGGACAAATAGTTTTTCAGGATACTTTTAGCTTGTTTAAAGATAATGTGATGACAATTATTATGCTGGGCTTTTATTTTCTTTATCACTGTTATTTTGGTATCGTAAGAAAACCCGAGTAACAAAAACTTAAAAAAAAAAAAAAAAGAAAAGAAACGGATTAGATGAAGATACTGCATTTTCCCCAGCATCAAAAGAGAGGATAAATTGTGAGAGTAATGGTTTTCCGGCAGAGCCCTAATTATTTTCTTTTCACAGATAACACTTTTAAAACTTATGAATGCGTTGTAATTATTCCGGAGATTTAAAATGGCACCTGTCAGATTAGATTCAGGTCACTGTTTATTAAATATGTGTGTTTTTTTCCCCCCCCGTCCAGTATAAAGAAACAGTGCTAAATGTTTCAGATTCATGGACCTGAGTTGTGGCAGTGTGCAGGTTAAAAGAGAGGGAAAAATGTTCATTTCTGGTTTTTTAACCTCTTATGTGCCTCTTATGGTTTTTTAGAATACGTTTACTCAACTTAATTATTCTTTCAATTTATGCAAAGGTTGTTTGCACTTCAATTTCCTTCTGTGGAAACCCAGCAGGGGGGCTAATTTGTATGGGAACGTTTGGTGACCCAACACCTAAATAAGAATTTTTTTTTCTTTTTTCTACTTAACTGTATGTAGGTGTCGAGGTTCCTGTTACGTTAGTGTGTATTTACAAAGTTCTGTTCCCTGGTTCTCTTCTATATTATCCAAGAGTACTCTGCAAGCCTACATTGCAACTTCCCACTCTCTTCTCCCTAGATAGAAGGTATTGAGTCAGTAATGTTCAAATTCAACTCTATGAGGGCAGTGCTCTTTTGCAATATCTTCCATCTTACTTTTCTTCCTACATTTTCCAGATGCCCTTTTAGTCATCTCCTGTGTGGAGGTACACAGTATCTCCTCTCCTCATTCAAGTAGCTATTCTCCCTCTGTTCCCCCTCACTGCTATCTCAAACCAATCTTCCATAGCTACACAAAAGCTACATTTGTCTTTTGAGTGTGCGTGTGTTTGCGTGAATCGTTGTGTGTGTCTCTGTATTTTATGGCCCTGGGGGGATCAGAGGTGTTTATATGGGAGAGGTGACTCCCTTATTGCTTCTATAACCTGAGTATATCATATGAAACCATGTCATTTACAGTGAATGGGAGCATCTGGTCAGCTGTAAATGTAATCTAATGAAATGAAATGAAAGCCTGCATGGCTGTTCTCACATGACCAAGAGGCTGACCGAGTCAGATGACAGGTAGTCAGGGCGTGTGACAGAGGCAAAGTATGGGCTCTTTTGGGGTTGATCTATTCTTCATAATATGGAGCCAGTAGAGTACTACTGACACTCTGCTCCAGTATTGCATTACCTCCAGACTCAATTAGTGGAATAGCATCTTTTGAGAACAAAATCAAAGACACAAAGATATACTCCAGAACATCCATAACTCGGATATCTTTAACCAGGCTCCCTTACATATCGATTTTTATCCAGGAACATACTCTTTCCTATTTTCCCATTTTATGTGCCACCAACCTTCTGCCCCTCAAAGTCAGAATCAAGAACAGGAGCTCAATAAAAATTTGAAAACAGATGTTTATACACAGTTTATAAAAATTTATTAATTTCCTCCTAGAATTACACCAGACTTAACTTTACTGTTTTGTCAGTCAGGGCAAACAGAATTATTTACATTTTCTGCAGCAGAAAAACATAGTTTAGAGATTATTTATAACTTTAAAGTCTAAAGGTTACATGGACTAAAATTACTATGGTTTTAGAAATCTCGGGAAAGCCCAATGCTTTGGCTTTGTGAGATTACAATAGATCACTTGACAGTGTTTGACTTACTTTGATGCACTCCTGTGGCTGTATTTTATCAATGCAAAAATCCTAGAAAAGAAATATGGCAATATATCTAGTAGATAGCTTTGGACCTCTACAAAACCAGTTCATCTTGGGGTTCAATTTCAGGCAAACCATACTTTTTGTTCAGGAAACTACTGGGTTCTGTGTCCCAGAGATGGTTGCATGTTTGTGTGAAGAGTGGATATCTCGGCATGAACAAAAAGCAAATGTCCTTTTAAAGATGTGAAGATTCTGATTGGTAAGACAGTTTTATAATCCACAGCAAAACAAAGTCTGAACTAAAATAGGCAGAAAGGTCGCTCAGCAAAAATAGGAAAAAATCCATGTTGCAAATGGATACCTTGGGAGA
Organism: Poeciliopsis retropinna; assembly: GCA_010277075.1. Lineage (NCBI taxonomy): Eukaryota > Metazoa > Chordata > Actinopteri > Cyprinodontiformes > Poeciliidae > Poeciliopsis > Poeciliopsis retropinna. The sequence continues at coordinate 14,254,130 of VMRM01000012.1, read as the reverse complement.
TGTGCTGCTGTTTGGTGAAACATATTTTTAAAAATGTTTCTTTCAATATGTTTAAATCTGAAAAATAGAAAGTTGTCTTATCAAGAAAATCATGCTTTTTATATATATATAGCTCCACCTCATCTCTTTGTTTTTCTGTGATTATCCCTATTTCATTATAAAAGGGAATCACCTATGCTTTATTACTATAAGCAGTCTAGTATAAATTGTAATCTGAAAACTGTAACTCTACCATTGCTTCAGATCGTAACACTGAACAGGAACCTTTGCCCAAATTAATGCCTCAAAATCTTGTGGAAATGCTTCCCAGAAAAGCGGAAAGTATTATGGCAGCAAAGCAGTTTGTGGGCCTTCAGCTTTGTAGTTTAAATCTTGCAGGGAAGGCCTTGGCAATGGCAGTGCTGGGAAAGTGGGAGCTGTGGAATCGCACTGTGTCACTGGTGACACACACCGACATTAACAGCAACGAGAGAGAGTCATTATTCTTTCCTAGATAGCAAAGCTAGATAGCTGTGTTGAGTGTTGATGGTTGCTGGGAAACAAAAAGGGGTTGACAAGCAGTGAAGACTGACTCATTGTGATGACCAAACAGCTTTCCCTTCGATGTGGGGCCATTTCTGCATTTTTCACTTCTCTGATTAGCATTCCCCGACTCTCTCCATAAATCCAACAGTATTCGCGAGAGCGTTGGGCATTGACTGTATAAGGCTGCTGAATGCGTCATTATCTCTAAGCCCACACTCACACGGTTTGCATGAGGAAGATTGAAAAAAAATAAATAAATAAACTGAGAAGCATTACAGATGGTTAAAAAGACATCAAAGACAGTGGTGGGTTTTTATTTATTTCAAAATGTAACTGTAGCAATGTTGATGTAATGGGAGGTGTAGTACCGGACGCATTTATTTGAACCCCTAGTAAAGATCTGAATATTAAAAGATAAATAAATACATCTTTTTCTGATGTAGCATAGCTTAACACTGAAAACAGATGTTTAACTTAATAATCACTGGTAGTCTTCTAATATTTCACATTCTATAGAAGGATCTTTTACCATTGTTGTTTGCATAACCCCTCTCAGACTTCTGAGTCCTTTCCTACAGTCTCTGTTCTTCATGTCACTCTTCAGGTTTTTGTAAAATTTGACAGGTACTGAGACGGCAATGGAAGAAGGTTGATTTTATCTTTGTTGATTTGGCTAACCTGCCAGCCAATGTGACTGGCAGAGTAGAGGGCCTACCCATTAAATAAGAAGCAGTCACTGATGATCGTTTTTCTGAAGTTTATTCTTCAATTGGTGTTGTTCTCTACCAACAGGAACTCCACATACTGCATGAAGGTCTCCATGGCTCTGGCTGTGGCTGAAAATGACACAGACCTCTGCTACAACTCCAACATGAGAATAACTGAGAAGGCTGAGCTCGGTAAGAGGTTCCACATCCTATGTCCAGAAATAGATGACTACGTTGAACCTGGGAAGGAGCCTGAAATCACGTGGTACAAGGTAGGGTTTAGTGAATGAAAGGGATTTATTATATGATCAATCTTTCAAGATTTGTTGAATGTTGAATTTTATATGGATATCGATGCCTTCTTGAAACGAGCAACAACAGCCTTCCGTCTTCGTGATCATACAACTAGAAAATATTTTTAAATGCTTCTTTATTTTTCATCTCATTTCTTTGCTGTTTAAATTTAAAAGCCTTGTCGGAAATGCAGCTCCAAATCACTTAGTCAGATTATGTATGTGGGCAATTACTTAAGCTATATTTGCAGTGGTCCACACAGCACTCTGAGACGATGAGAGAATAAACACTGTGCAGATGGCAGCTACAGCAATGACTTTCATAATGAGCTCAAAACTTCTATGAGAATAAAATTGTGCAATGTCACTTTGTGCCCCGTGGAAAGACTGGATGCCCTACAAACGTTCCTGCACCCTGAGTCACCCCCTCCTCCCCTCTCTTGGGTCCTTGTCTCTCCCAGGTCGGGCACAGCCTGCGGACAACAAAGTGCATCCCAACCAAGGGGTGGAGGCCAAACTAATCACAGGCAGATCAGCAGTAGATTAACTGGCCAGGCTTGACCTCAAGTTCTCTCGAAAATCCAATTACAATCTGGGTAATGACTGGGAGTGCTGGGACCCAGAGTTATTTGGACCTCGGTGGAGCCTCTGTGATTGAATTCAGAAGCTGCCGGGAGCAAGGATAGAATAGAATCGTCGTCCTCCCCGACAGAGCGTCAAGGAGCTGGAGAGCGGATCGTGTCATATAGTTACTCATTGTGCTTGCACACGGACACTCTCGCATTTGCACAGAAGCAGAACAAACACACTTATTGTGCCAGAAGAGACTTCTGTAAATAAAATTCTCCTTCCTCTGTGGCTTTAGTAGAATATTGAAAGGAGAATATTCAGTTCAGTGCAATAAATCATAATCAGATAAGAAGGATAATGGCAAAGCCCGATCATTTTACAATATGGAATTATTTTGTCAGTGTCAATCCATGCATCTGCAATAGTTTATCCAGTGGCTTAGAGCTGCGTGCTGTTTCCAAAGACTTTGTGTCAAGCTTGATTAAAGACCAGTGATGAAGATGAAACTGCTTTGCTGTGCCTTACAAATGTATTCACACTATTTGAACTTGTTCACATTTTGTCATGTTAAAAATCAAATAAGGTGTTGTGTTTTGGGGGGGATTTTATTAGGCTAAACAGCACAAAGTAATGTGTACTTGAGAAGAAGAAGAAAATTGATGTTCAGACATTTTAAAAACATGTGGTGTGCATGTGGATTCAGTCCCCTTTACTCTGATTTCCTTAAATTAAATCAAACGCTGCTTATTGCTTTCAGGCAAGAACCTAATCTGTAAGTAGACCTATGTCTAAATTAATCTCAGTACAATACAGCTCTTCTAAGGATGACATTAATCAGCAAAGCAGTCAAGAAGCTGAATAGATCCACTATTAAGGTAGGAGAATCTGTTGGCTGATCTTGCTTTAATGTGAGAGTGGTAATACAGAAAACACTTTTTATTGAAAACGATTACAGATCTGTTTGCAGTTTGCCATAAATCATGCACGGCAAACTGCATGACTTGCAGTCATATGTGTACCTGTGTACAGGTCACAGTGCACATATGCAATAAGAATATCCGCTTAAAGGAGATAAAGGGTGAACTTTCTGGTCTTCACGCAAATGACTGTGTGGGCCAGAAAACAAATACTGCATCGAGACTGAGGCATGGGGTCACTTGCAGCAGTGACCCCATGCCTGCATACTGCATAAACAGTATGCAGGCAGTTCTACAATAGAGTAGTTTAAATCAAATCCGAGTTTTGCGTTACAGTGGCCCAGTTAAAGTCCATATCTAAGTTTATATCTAATTGAGGATGTGAGACCAGACTTGAAAATTGACTTTCACAGAAGCTTTTTACTCAATCTGACTGAGCTTGAACTGTTTTGCAAAGCTTCAGCTTTAATTGCAGTGAAAAGTAGCTCTACCAGTTATTGACACAGGACACCTGAATACAAATGCATGCCACATATTAGAGATTTTTAGCTATTTAGTTTTTAGAAAACCATACATCATTTTCCTTCCATCTTAAAATTATGCACTACTTTGTGGCGATGTAGGACATAAAATATCAATAACGTGCATTGCAGTCGGGAGTTGTGATGTGACAAAACAAGAAAAAAGTGTTTGGCATCAATACTTTTTCAGGAGTTTGTAAGCAGTGTTTAGGTCTCATTTTTCAAACTGATAAGAATTGTTTTGCCATTTGCAGTTCAATGTACTTCTCTATCGCTTTATTACCAGTTTCCAAGTGAGGTATTATCATCGTTTAAAGATAATCTGAAACACTGCAACCTGGCTGTCCTTCTCTGTTATGTAGGAGTGTCGTCCAAAAAAGTGGCGGGCCACTATCTTCCAGAGGGGAGACAAGTTGTTCTTTCAAGAAGTTAAGGAGGACGACATTGGGAATTACACCTGCGAAATCCAGTTTGGCGGCTTTGTTGTCAGAAGGACGACGGAACTCACAGTAACTGGTATGAAGACGCACAAGCTACTGGTTGTAATATTTGTTCACAGAATTAAAATTAAAGGAAAACAAAGTGGTGTAAAAAAAATACATACACACACACATACACACCTGCAGACTTACCACTGTGTAAAGCAATGATGCCCTGCTGCTGTGTTAATTGTTGGGGGAGGCTGAACGCTGTTACCTGGCCCCCATTTCTCCCTCTAGCTCAGCAATTTCCAGTCAGCCGAGCAGTGCTGAAATACTTAAGGCTATAGGCTAAAGCCCTTCATGCAGAGAGCTAAAGAGCCAGGCACAAGGTCAAGAGATTTACTATGAGTGTGGCTGTCTATCTCTCTCTCTTTCCCTCATTACTTGTCCAGATGCAAGGAGAAGATGCAACAAATAGATACATCCATAAGTCAGGTGGTAGTAGTTATATGTGTTGTAATATGGCAGTCTGCTTTAAAACAAATACAGAATTATTGTAGTTTCCTTAAATAAAATTGTGGCACTAGTGACCTTTAGTCTTAGTAGTTAGACAAGAAATGGGCAAGGCAAGTGGAGAGGACGTGCAGCTGTAGTCCAAAAGTTGGAAATCGAACTCTAGATTGCATCTTCAAGGCCTAATAACCTCTGTACGCCTCTGCACCATGTGCCACCCCCAGAACTCCATCCATCCATTTTCTTACACCTAATGGGGTCAGGAGGGTGCTGGTGCCTATCTCCTGCAAATGTTTCGGGCAAGAGGTGGGGTACACCCTGGACAGGTCACCAGTCCATTGCAGGGCAACACAGAGACAAACAGGACAAACAACCATGCACACACACTCTCACTAAGGAGAATTTAGAGAAACCAATTAGCCTGACAGTCATGTTTTTGGACTGTGGGAGGAAGCCGGAGTACAAGGAGAAGACATGCAAACTCCATGCAAGGTATGGGTAAAGATCCCGGGCTGGGAATCTAACCCAGGACCTTCTTGCTGCAAGGCAACAGTGCTGTTGCTTGCCCCACTATGCACCCTACCCCCAACTCTGGGGGTAGGATGTCTTAAGAATATTATAGCACAGTTAGCATTCTCACGTTTAAACGTCTCCGTGTGTGTATCCTTTGGTGAACGTAGATCCGTACTTTAACATCCATTGAAGTTAACATGGAGTAAGTTTGCACTTTAGGCATTAATTTACAACCTAAAATAGATGGCGGTTCTTTTAACAGCTTCTTACAATTTGTGTTTTCATTGATTTCATTTTTTTTAAAAACATTACTCACACTGGACCCGCTTCCAGTCGTCTTGCAGTAATAATCTCTGCTCCAAAGATTGTTGTTGTAAGAGCAACATGATGGTGTGTTTATGGATTGGAAAAAGATCACATTATGCATTTTTATCAGCTCATCACTAGTTGATATGACCAAGTTCAAAATCGACTTCAATTACAAGCTGATTTCTCTGTGCATTTCCACCTACACAGTTGTTGTATTTTAATGCAGAAGCTGGGTAACTTTACAATCACAGAATAAATCACAACACAATTTTTGTCCAATTATCGTGGCTGACTAGACTATAAAAACAAAGCGAAAAGAGAGAATTTATCAGCGATAAGGATGCCAGATCCTGTGATAATGTACAGGCTTCAAAAGTAATTTAAACTTTTTAAAAATATATATTCTTTAGTAACCCAGAATTTTTTTTTTTGTATGTTTTTTTATCCTATTATTGATTATTACTCTTTTGTGATTAAATGACAACTCATCTATGGAAGCTGATATATTTTTTCAATTTTAATTACACCAAGGATGGCTAAATCTGGGCAGACATACTAGTTTTGTCTTTTTACTATCGTGCCAATGTCTGCAAACTGATCACAGCTTCCATATGAGCAGCTTGAGCTGCAAACATATCCAGACATTTATTCATACCTGGAAGAGCAGGATTTTATCACGCGTCAAGGTCTGTGTGTGCGTGTGTAGGTGCATGCATGTGTGTGTGTGCGCGCATACGTTACTTGTAAAGATTTTTATTTACCAGAACTTAGCAGTCATTGCCACAATGAAAATTTTGTCCAAAAATAATTCACAGATCCTGTGATTTGCAGAAATGAGATTTCAGTTACACCAACTGGTAGATAATTGTGAATGATTAAATGTTGATTAAATGCTTCCACTGTAAATGAGAAAATGTAAAGTTTTTGGCAGTGGCTGGCAGTGTCCTACTCTGACATAGGATGTTTTTTCTCTTGCTTTCTCTATTGTATTATCGTTGTCTTAATCACAGATCGAATGCATTAGTTATTTGTATTAATATCTTGTGTCTTTGTTATTCTACATGCAACATTTTCAGGTGTATCTTAATAAATTAGAATACTTAAATTCATTTAATTTTCATTTATTCTTCAGCTTTGAAAGTTAATCTCATATTTTATAAATTCATTACATGCATATATCTCCAACATGTTTCTACTACTTCTCAGGATTAAGGCTTACAGCTAATGAAAACCTAAAAGAATCCCTGAGAAAATTTGAATATTGCATGGGACCAATAATAAAGGATTTAAATGCAGAAATGTTGGCACACTTAATACTGTGTCTGTGTGTAACGTTCAGAATATGTACTGGGTCTCCTTCTGCTAAAATCTTTACACCAGTGCTGCACAGAACAGAGTAGATCAACCAGTGGCTCTGCTGGGGTGTTTGGGAAGCTATTGGGTCTGGTGCCTCTCAACTTTCAGTTTTCGTCAAAGTATGTATAATGGTCAATCCAGCACAGTGATTTTATGCTCATTAAAGCAGGTATCGGTACTTTTGGGAGGTTGATGGCAGGGTAACAAGTCCTGCAGGGAAAAAAGGAAGTCAGCACCTCTATTAGGGTTGTCAACACAGTGGAAACATGATGATCTCTAAAACTTCTTGGGTGACAAATACAGACATTTTGCACTATATGCCAAGCAGGTTGTACTCTGTCTTTCCATTCCTCCACTAGACTTATTTTGTTTTGTCATGACTTTGTTCTACTGATTTCTTGTATTGATCATTTTTTTCTATTATGCATTTCCTCCCAATTTTTCTGGATCATGTTTGCATAAAATAGTGAATAGACAGCCAGATTATCTTGCAATTATCTTTTTTGGTTTGTTGCCTTTCAGATGTCAATGACTGTCTGTCACGCATGTGTCGAATCAGCATGACCCTCTCCTCCACAATTGTGTTGGCCATAATTCTGTAATAAAAATTATATTTATTGCTTTCATGTAAGGTTGAACTTTTTTAGAAACTATAGCTTTCATTTTCAATAGCTCCAAGCCATAATAATTTAAACTGAAAGAAATTCACTCTTGAAATAATCACTGTGCATAAAGAATTGCACTTTTTGAATTGAATTACCTTTTCAATTACATGAGTTAAGATGCTCCTACAGTATATTATGTTTCCTTTGGCTGTACTGCTGTATGTTTATTGGCTTGGTGGGATGACCTTAGCTTTTACTATGAGGTCAATCATAAAAGTTAAATATGCTGTCTACATTTTTAATACAAGGAGGTAGAAAAAGAGGATGTAAAAGGAAAAAATCTTTCTCATTTCTGCTTTTTATTAGCTCTATATGATGCAACAAAAACAATGGAAAAAGAGGGGAGCCAAATCCAATGTAACATACAAGCTATGAAAGGTACTTTGGGAGAGCGGCTACTTTGGTAAACATGAGACAGAAACAAGGAGAAAACTGCAGTATTGAGTTAACTTTTAGTATTATTTTAATATTTAGTGATTAGTTTGTGACCTTGGTTAACTGCTAATTGTTAAATTAGATTTTTTTTTTGTTTGTATACTCAGGTTTGGTTGATTAAAATCTGTTGTTTCAAATCTTGGTCTACGTGGCAGCTAATAAAAATTTATGTAAAGGTTTAATTACTAAATCAGGACAATATGAAAGTAGGCTAAGTGTAAATAAAAAGCAACTAAACTAAACCATCACTTTTTTCAAATATGTAGAAACTATGACATATAGTTTTATATATATATATATATATATATATATATATATATATATATATATATTTATTTATTTATATATATATATATATATATAATATATATTTATTTATATATATATAAATATATATATGGTATATATATATATATATATATATATATATATATATATATATATATATATATATGAAACCACACTACATAGAGCAGCTTGTTTCCTCTGTAAATACACTATTTGTTACCATTTTACCTTATTATATACATTTTACCTTATTACAACAGTGGGCTACCTCTTCTTTAAAGCTCTGGTATCCGGATAGAATCAGATTAGCTCATCCTCACCATGGGCTCATTTCTTTTAATAAACCCACACCATCATCCCCTCAAGTGGGCGTGCGATTACCCACATTTTATCACATCCTGTTAAACCACCGTTGCCTAGACAGCAAGTATAAAAGGCCAAACTATGTTTAAGATCTAGGTACTAATGTTTTACTGTTTTTTCTTTTCTTTCTTTCCTCCATAGGCCAGGAGGATAAAGGAGGTCATTAAGTTTAACTGATCCTGAATTTTGTGCAATAAACACTAGCCTTTACTCCGACCCTGCCTTGCTCCATATTGAGTGAGGTATATATGCATGTGTTTGTGTGTGTATGTGTGTGTTTGCTGCTCTCATTTTGCGGGACTATATAAAAGAGGAGACAGGGCTGCTATATCTGAGATGAGGTCAGGCTTGTAATAGAGGTTAACTATGGGTATAAACAAAGGATCACACTGATCAGGCTGATCCAGAACCTCTTCAATCAAGTGCTGAAGTTACTCAGGTTAATAGAAATTTAAAGCAAATGGGCAGCCACGCCTCATTGCTTTATTTTACATTTTCATCATGGTGCATTTAAATGCTCTTATCAGGATACTGGAAGATATAGTCGACACAAACTTTTATGAAGTCGATATTTAGTAGTTGCACAAAAAACTGTTTACCTTGCTTTCTCTGTACATATTTTCACATTTACCTTCCGACTCTAAAGATATTGTCTTATTATGCATTCTCGTATATACAGTGAGTGACTTTCTTACTTTTGTTTCTCATAGACTAGTTCATGTTTATGTTTACTCCTTCCTCCTTTTAGGGACTTGAAGATTAATCCCTGAACTGAAATCACAGATAAGCATGTACCTGTCTGGGTACATACGTTCTTTTACCTTTCAGTTTGATCCCTCATTAGATTTTGGTTTGTTTAGTGAATTCAACTTCACATCAAACTTACCGATCAGAATGAGTTGCTTTTCCACATGTTTCCCTCTTTGTTTCACACCAGACCCAGTTGGAGTGTTTCTTTCTAAAAGTGTCCAGGAAGTCAGAGCTTAAATCTAGGAATGATGTCACACCTGAGTGAACAAAATTCTTTGTACGCTAGGCAGATTATGCATCTGTTGTGTTGTTAGCAATCAGTAATTGTGCCCCTACTGATTGTGTTAAAAACATGAATTTAATAACATAGGGATATTCCCCTACTTCACATAAAAGTTTTCTTTCTTTTTTGATGGAGTTGTAAATTAGCTTACGGACCACCATATTTCTAAATACTTTTGTGCGATTTCGTTTTTCCTTTTTATGTGTAACTTGGGGTTTATATGTCTGTTGTTTATTGCGTGTCTGAATCATTCTTTGCTCATTTTTATGGTTCTCTCAGGCCTCGTTCCAGCTGTGATGACCACGCTACAATAGTATAACAGCAGATAAAAGCCCAGTTACGCTGATGTATGCAGCTCCCCTATGTGTTCTGTGGAAAGGAAAATATAATACAGTGAGAATGGGAATAAGGATAAAGAGAACAACGGAGTGAAAGTAACTGATAATGGCGAAAGGAGGAGAAGAGATAGAAGTAACAAAAAAGATAGAGGTTGGTACTCTTGTTTCTTATCTGTATTCGCTGCCAGTGTTTCCCAGCAGAAACGGTGTGTCCACGACCATAAACAGACTATTATCCCAGTGTTTATCACAGTGCACATTACCGTTTGCCTCTGTCGGACTTACTGTAATGGAGTCGTTCGGTTTGATGGATAACTCAGGCGTACGCTTCTATCCATTGCTCCCATTATACCTCTGTCTGCATCCCTTCGCAGCAGAAATGTTGGCCTGCACATTCAGCATCGCCTGCAAGCGTTGTTATTGAGGTTATGGCCAATGTAAATGTACCATTTGGCACAGTGAATCGGAGGTGGAGAGGGCAGGAGGAATTGGGCTCGGGAAAGAAATTGTCTGCCACACATTACCACTCATGGAGCATCTGCATTGAGTGGGGTGACCCTTGGGAAACTGGCTTTATGTGTTGTGAATAAACATATTAACGCATGAAAATAAAATAACTGACAGTTTATTCATAAATGTATATTTATGGGGGGTTTGCGCTTTATTCCTAACTCACTGTACAGGATTGTGTTGTGGATGAATTCAACGTCCTCTGCAGAAAAGGCTGGTATCGATTGCTTCGTATCTCAGGACTCTCCATCTTTTATTTCAAACCGAACAGCATGCGTAGTGCATGTGCTAAGAGTATCAGTGTTAAACTTCGATATTGTGTCTACGGATTTGAGTGGAGTTGAGGTGTAGAGCTGTGATCTCCTTGCTATATAAGGTTCCTTACTGTTTCTCTTCCTGAGGGTCACCTTCAGAAACATGACCACTTCCTACCCTTATGAAACATTACTGCCTGTGTCCACTTATGTGAGCATGAGTGTTTCTTTCTGTATCTTTTTTTATTTTTTTAATAAAGTGATAACTCGATTTGTACCGAGCCAGCTGGATGTAATCTCAGGCGATGTTGCAGAAAGAGGCAGAGTCAGTCAAAAGAGACACAGGGAAAGAGAGAGCTGTGGCATCCACACATCTTCCATCTGTTGTAGCTCCTTATATTTCAGACTAAAGAAGGACGGGTGGCTGGATAGAGAGGCGGCGAGCAGCACTTATGTCGCACAAGGGACGGGTTAGAAGAGGAGAAATGGGGTAAAGATAAGAGATGAGAGAAAAAGAGATGGATTTGCTCTTAGCTGAATTCCTTTTCATTTCCGAAATGAGTAAATATGCTGCATGTTTACCGTCAAGCAGCATGCCACTCATTCCTGATCTCTTACACACTGTTCCACGTTCTGCAAAGGACCTCAGAGAGGAGATGGTGAAATCTCACTTGAGATTAGTGTTACTCGGGTGGTTGACTTTTCTTGTCTTCATCGACATGTATGTACGTGTGTACAAGTGTGACATACACATCCTGCTTGTGCAAATCACACCCATGGGAGGCTGCTGCACACACTGTAAAATATTTGATGCATCAGCGGGGCAGCATAATCTACTGTCTGTCATACTCATCTAGTGTGTAAAAAAACATCGGGTATGAGAATAGCCTTGGGGACTCTCACATAAAACCTTTACATTAAAGACCAGGAGTCCTATTTCTGGCCTGGATAAAATGACTTATTAGTTTCAGGTCAAACAATCTCCCCAGAAAATATGACACACAATATTGAGTTCTCAAGACAGGGTGGGATTCTAATAACATTTTTAGGATTATCTTGAATCCAAAAGTTCAGATTTCTGCCTTCTGGGTTCAAAAGCAGTGCCCCCGCTTTCACCTAATTTTTGTACTGGATTTAAATAGCAGGCTGCACTGAACACATACAGGAGCAAAGACAGCAAGCAAGTCCAGCAGATGTCAGCAATTTGCACCTAACTTTGTGTCAGGTTGCAATTATCGCCTCTTTAGTGAGAGAGAGAACAGATGCAGAAGTGACCAAAAAATAATACAAACCCTTTTTCTCAATAAATATAATTAATAAAGAACTGCAGGTTCTGTCTTGTCAAAGGGAACATCAAATCTTTAAGAACTACATCTGACCAGAAGACTCATGCCAGAGTGATGTTTTTGAATCAGTAAGTGATGCTACAGTGGTAGTTGGTGCATTCAGATTTAAATAAAAAAAAAAAAAAAAAAAAAAAACTAGCAAAATTAGTTGCTCTAAAACGCATCTCAGAACAGGGATAAACGAGGGGTCTGTGGAGCTACAATAACGGGGAATTCAAACCACAGCCTTGCAGTTTTACTTTATATCGACCACAAGTGAATGATTTACATGTGAAAAGGAAGGACTTAAAAAGCTGATATGTTCACTTTAATTATGTTACACCTTTATCCACTATCATTTTCATCCTTAAATAATGTCAAGTGTTTCCCTCATCGGCAACCTCTCTTACTTCCACTTCACTATTGTCCATGCTCTTCCCAGCTCACCTCATCGCCATTCAGCACCAGCTGTCCCTTCAGACTCGAAGCAGGCCCAGAGTTCATGTTGTTTAAATTCAATTAAAAGTGACATCAATCTGCATGTGACGAATCTAAATTTACATACTCCGCAATTAATCTTTCCCAACCTACCCGACTCCACCCACATACTCACCCTCAGTCTTTGGTGATTATCATTATCTAAGCCGAGCGATCCTCATACAAGAGCATGATTGAAATAAAATTCTGCCTCTTTCAAGCCTTTTGAAGTGAGACTTAATAATTAACCAGTGTTTCTCTGAAGCTGAAAGTGTACGACTGGAGAAAATTCCTGCTGTATAGGAGTCCTGTGAGTTTAATAAAACTAAGCTCCGTATTTGAGATGACATATCCAACAGCTACGCCTGCCAAATTGCTTGAAAGTCACTGGTCTATGTCTCTATAAGCCTCCTGCATATGGAATGGAAAGAGAAAGGAAAATCGACTGATAAGCATGGGATAAAAATGAAGCAACAGATCGAGAGGGGGGGGGAAAAGCATAATTTATGGAGATTTGAATTCCTCTTGAAACATCAGCAGAAGCACTAATAGAGATCCGAGTCTACTTAGGTTTTTCCAAAAAAAGTCATGCTTTCCATCTCAGTGAGATTTAAAGACTATTTATTGGTTTCAGCTCTTTTGCATCTTGGCTACCACTCCCTGCTTGCTCATTATAGGAATGACTTTGGCTGACCTTTAAATGCTCACAAGTGCCTGATCTCAGTTTATTCGTCAGGCATGTTTGCGGTTTATAAATCCATTAGCCTGCTGTCTCCTTCAAGAGCTCATTCAAAGAAGATTGCACTTTGATTTTGTCTAAAAATTAATTTGAACTTTAACGATGGTGATAATGATTGAGTGTAATAGCTTCTGCACTGAACAGCATACATAAACAGTTTGTCTGGCTTGGTCCAGAGGTAACAAAAGACTCATTTTTCATTCGCTAAATGCTCAGAGTTTCCTCTAACAATGAAACCCCAGATGATATAGGCTAGTTATATCATCTGTAGTTTTACATCACAGGAAAACTGCGTTCAAAATTAAATTAATTTGTTTAAGATTATTCGCCACTTTACTTATGCATGATTGCTTTTATTAAATGCATATTAAAGCTGAGTTTTCAAGCAGGTCAAACCCTCGGAAAAAACAGTCGTGCTTCTCATTTCATAATATGCTTTTCCAATAGTTTAAAGTGCATTGAAGTCCAATACCTCATTGGTGGCATTTGAGAAAACTGTAACGTAAATTACTACAAAAGTCAGTTGGAGTTTTGATGATTTTTTTTCTGAAGATGTTTCAACACCTGTCTATTGTCAATTCTGGATCCTCACAGTTGAGCTGGATGACTGATATACGCAGGCATGTGCCTCAAAGTCCTCACAATTATTGATCCTCATCTGGAACCATTGTCTCATTCATAAGAGTTATATTTTTGGTTATAAATTTAAACACACCTACATTTTCAGTAGCCTACTACCCCGAAGTTGCCATGCCTTCAATACATGTAATATTAACAAAAAATGTGTTGAATGTTTTTGCAGTCGAACAGCATAACAATCAAAACAGTAAGTGTTAATTTTTGATATGGGCTACAAAGCATTCTGCCCAGGTTATAAAGGACAAAGGGCCAAACAGCACAAAACGTTTTAAAAGTTAAACATTTTTTTCAGTTTTGCCCTGAAAGAACATCTACATTAGTTGTTGGAGTGGATTTTGTTTTATTTGTGGTGGCAAATAAAACAAAATTAACAAAAAAAAACAAATTATTAGTTTTCTGCTTTTAACAATCCCCCTGTTAAAAGCAGGAAACAGTTGCCTAATTCTTCACACAGTGAAGTCTAGTGCAAGTCAGAGGAGCTATTATTCTGAGCAGTTGCATGAGTCTTAAAATTGCTTTTCTAACTCATGCACTGGTCTAGTGAATGAATGGTGGCATTAGTCTTCCAGTGAAAAGCTCAGCCAGAAGGAGCTACTTTCATACATCTTTTCATGCACACTTTGACGTGAGGCTCTAATTAATAAAAAAGGTTAAATAAATAACATGTTTTTGGAGGGATAAGTCTTCTTTCTTCACAGTACTTAAATCACTAGGAATATTATGCTGTCTATATTTTCTCCTGACTCACAAAAGAACTTTGTCCATATTCAGAGATGGCCTGATTAAAACATAAAGCTCTTAGTGAAAAAATAAAGAAAAATAGCAAACAAAACAGAAGTGCCATGTGTGTCACAAGGCTTGGAGCGTGGCAAGGAAAGAGGGAGAGAGGCTGTTTATTTCAATTTATTGCTGATTTTACACATGAATCATAAAAAAGAGATGCATGCCAGAAAATAGAATGCAGTATAAAGGGCCACAAATCATGTTTTATTTGAGTGCATTTCTTTTTAAAAAGAGATTAAGCTTTGTTGAGTGGGTTCTCTCATGTCAGTGTCAATGAAAGGCTCTCATGTCCTAAATAATGTACATAAGCCTAAATATTGCTAATAATTATTTCAAAAAATTACACAAAATCTGTGTAAGTTTTAGCTTCTCACAAGTATAAGCTGCAAAACAGACCACACAAATAGTGCAAGTAAGAAAACAAAGCTCTGTTTGTGCTTTCAATCCTGTCTTTAGAAAGGTAAAATCTGGGTAATTTCTCTGTATATCACTTTGACTTTCTTTGTGCAGTGTGCTGAGTTTTGCTTCACCATGAAAACCTGAACTGCCTCTGCAAAGCTGCAATTTGACCTCTGGTTTTGAGTCTAATTTCTGTCCTTGGATAATTTTTTATTTTTTATTATTTACACAGTGGGATCATTGTGAAGATTGTTTTACTTGTCCCTATCCCTTTTCTGAACTCTGGTAGTCACAGGATGAGTCTTAATTTGAGCAATTAGTACACAATGTACTTCAAATAATTGCTTTATCTCCCATTTGTCTGTGCCCGCCTCCTTATTTTTAAGGATGGCCAACATATAAACCATGTTGGCCATGTTGATTGTTTCTGCACAGATTGTGAATTAGTTTTTTCTGATTTGTAAGCATCACCATAAAGAGGTGAGCATAGGTTTTGAACATGTTTTTTTTGTTGTTTTTTCTCAGCATGTGTGTTTGTAGTGGGTTTGTTGGCGTGGAATTGCACCGGATTTACAGCAACAGACCAATCAAGCCACAAATACATGTAATTATATGCCCATTAATTAATTAATT
Source organism: Poeciliopsis retropinna (assembly GCA_010277075.1). NCBI lineage: Eukaryota > Metazoa > Chordata > Actinopteri > Cyprinodontiformes > Poeciliidae > Poeciliopsis > Poeciliopsis retropinna. Next base: position 14,238,603 of record VMRM01000012.1, on the reverse strand, counting down.
AAAGGTGAATGGCAGAATCAATAAGTCTTAAAAGCATTAAAAACAGGAAATTCAAAACTTCAGGGAAAGTCAAGTAAATCACTGAAATATGTCAGTATTTAAAAATTAAGTCCTGTTCCTATCAGTGCAAATATCACCTGAGTTCTAACTAACTGATGGCCTTTAAAAAGGTTTCTCATTACCAAGATGCTTAAAAAAAAACATGTTATGTTGTGGAAAATAAGCTCTCAAGATCTTTTGCAATGTTTTCTTTTTTTGTTTTTTTTTGTAAAACACTTTGGTGGTATTGCTTCAAGATGAATTTCTAAACTTCTCAATGTTCTGATGAGTATCATTGGTGCTACATAAAAAACTCTTCTCTGTTATTGCACACATCATGTTTGAAGGAGAAACAACACTGCACATCATCCCAAAAACACATACCAAAAGTGAAACTCAGAAATGAAAATATCACGGTGTGGCACCATGATATTTTCTGCATTGATGCTATCAGATTTTATGCAACTGAAGGAAGGGTGAATGGGTAAAGGTAGTCAGGTATTCTTGACCGTGATCCAAAGATGAAATGGTTGACTCATCACAAGACAATAGCCTTTGTCAGAAAACATTTGTGTCATAAACCTGCAAAATAAACTGTCTCTGAAATCTCTCATTCATAAATAAGAAGTATCTGCAGAGCTGTGACTTAAAAAAAAATACGTAGCCAGCAGTGTTGGACCGCGGGTGTGCTGCTTCAACGATGCATAAAATCTGACTTGCACGTCTTATCTTGCTGTTCTTCTAAAGACAATAATGACAAACAAAGTCAGAGTAAGGACCCTGCTGTTGGTTGCACAAATGCTGCAGGTTAGATCATTTATCTCCCCTTCAAACTATTCTCATCAGAAATAACTTCTGAGTCTTGTTTACGCTTGGAAATCAAAAAGATGCCTAACCCCTACCTGGAAGCATCTTGTCAAAGGGCTTGTGATATAACACACAGGCATGCAAACCCTCTGGTTTCAAAGAAGAAAAAAAAAATCAAACAGCCAATCTTAAAACTTGAACTCAACTGGAAATATATGTAAACAGCTTAAGATCTGAGGACAGAGATTCTGAGAACCTCCGATATATGAAATGTTGCAAGAAAAAAAGCATTTTCTACAAATATCTGTGTGTATGTAATAAACATATTATATTTGTTTATTACACATACTGTTATATATTATAGTATGTGTTTTACAACTAGCGTAAGTAAAATATTGGCCTGTCCAATACCTATTTTCCCCTTTCCTTTCTTCAATCTGAACACGGATTGCTGCAGAGTATTATCGTGGCTTGACTGTCTGAAGGTCAGCTGGGAAGCTCTAAATAACACCCTCATTAAACAGTGTCCTTAAGAAAAGAAATTCAAGAAAGCCATCTGTCCAATTAAAAGATAAGGATGTGACCATTAACAACCACAGGGGACGCTGATTATAAAAAAAAAAAAAAAAAAAAAAAATTGAGATTCTAACACTTTTGATTTCAGCCACAGAGGAATGACGGACGTACTCTTGAGCATGTCCTCATATATCCAAATTAAAGGGGTAGGAGCATAAAATATATTTGTTTAAGGTCCACCTGATACCAATTTGCGGTATGGATGCAAAGCAAAAGATAGATGGCAATTTTGTTTATGTTTTTGCATTTCAAGCACTGCCTTCATGTCTAACTATCCCCACTCATGTGTCACATCAATAGACCCAAGCAGAGCACAGTGGAATGGCAAAATAGGCAAAGGACACCACCATTTTACTGATATCTGAAAATGAAATGGTCAGTTTGAACCTTACTGACCACAAAATCATGATTCACGCATGATTTTGTGTGGATCATGCACACAAAATCCAGAATATCAGTGTGTGGTTTGCACACCGCTCCCTGGAGGCTGGTGATGTTGAACCTCTAAAGCCTAAAATTATTTGTTTCTAGGAGAATATGGTAAAATTGCATCACAAACTTTAAGCTGCCTTTGGTGTTTTCTCTCCCTTCATTTTGCTTGTAATTGCAAAAACATAATTCCAGGTTCTTTCTTTAACACAGGCAAAGAAACAAATGTTTCTTATTATACTTTCAAATCCCAAATTCCAGTAATGTCTCAAACCCTCCAGTCAGGATGAGAAGGAGACAAACCACTTGACAGTTGTCAGGGGAATTACTTGGCATTTTCAATGAGTCTTAAAATATCAATAGCGTAATTAGCTGTTGATGCTGACAGTCCAGCTAACAGTGGGCTCAGTCTGTGTCTTTTTTGGAGACATTTTCAGTACCTCTGTACTCTGTATTAAACAATGAAATGGAAATTTACAGATGGACATTCTTACACCAAAACAAAATAGCAGACCAATTTTACAGCGACATACCGAGACAAAGAGTGGATATTTAACATCTTAGTTTTCAGCTTCACCCTTGCATCTGGTCTGTGTTTGAGTGTTTTATCAGCTTGGTTTCTTTTATTTTTGATTTGTGTGAGATATGTGTATCTCATTTCCTTCTGCCCAGATTGCCTTGGTTTTGTTTAATTATATTGGTTATCTGTTTATTATGTAGTCTTTGGATTTTTTTGAAGTGCTTTATATTTGGTTTTGTAGGTGTTAATTAGAGATTTAATCTTGTCATTCTCACTATTGAGAATGACAAGAACTGTGCTTCCAATGAGAACTGTGCTTCTCATTTCATACTGGCTTTATGCTTTCAGGTGTTTGAAGTTATTGCAAGTCCAATCATTTAGCCACATGTTGGAAATTTCACTTTCTATATGCTTGTGGATAACTATGGTGTAAGAATATAGTAGTTTTTATAGAATCTTTGGCAGAATGGGGAGAATAAAGTGCTTGATATTTTTCACCTCTTGCAGCAGGGGCAAATTTTCTCGTCAGTGTTGCACAAGCAGAGATTAGACATGCAGCCGTACGCGAGCCTCAATTACAGCAAGGTCTCTTGCTTTGTTTTGTTTTCTCCCTCCATGTTTGTTTCTCTCCGTACTCCCACTGTTGGCTCTTTTCCTCCCTGGAATTATTGATCCTCATATGGTTAAAGCAACCCTTGCCCTTTCCTTGTCAATCAATACTCCTAATCATACATTTAGCATGTAATCATTGCATCTCCGGTCTGCGGTGGAAACACAAATAGAACTATGACAGCTTGACGTAGAATTGCATTCCTAATTACATCAGTGCGTCTCTGTGTTATACTATTTTTATGCCTGCGCAGATTGCATTATGTTGCCCACTCACATCAGGTGCACTGAGTTTTGTGCTGTCTCATATTGTTCTTATAGGCCCAATGGCAGTGGCTCAGAGAATGTTGAACGTGTCAAATTGATGGTGTTTTCTTTCAGTACCTTTCAGTAAGTCCGTGACTAAACGCCTTAACTGTCATTACCATTTTGCATTGCCACCACTTTCCATGGTACACAATGAAAATGATGTCTTTACAGCAGCATCTCAGCTTCCATTGCGCTCTCTCTCTTTCCTCCTCCGCTGGCACTGCTGCACAGTTAGAGAAAGCTATCCAAGAAGCCAGAGTCAGCATATACAGGGAGTGTGTGTGTGTGTGTGTGTGTGCGCGTGTGGGTAAGGTGTGAGGGGGGAAAATAAAGTGTGTTCTGTGCTTCTAGTAAAGCGAAAATGTACAAACATTTACAGGTGAATTTCAAGCAATTTCGAGAGTAATGAAAAGTTTATATTGTATATATGGATTCATTTCACACACACAAGCCATCATTTCTGCTGATTTGACAAATAAAACTCATGGATAAGAAAAACCTAATATTCTGGTTC